>CM066036.1:377961962-379354428 GCA_033557465.1 Ichthyophis bannanicus
CTGCCCTTTGTGGTGTGTAGTTGGGGAACACCTCATAGCCCTCTTGCATGGACACACGGTACCACACACCAGCTCCTTTTCTATCTCTGGGGACCCTGGTGCATTCTGGGAGCGGTGGTGTGTCATCGCAGGTAACCTGCTGTCACATGCCATACAGGACTGACAGTTTGCTTGTCCAGGGTCACTCACCCTGTCAGGGGCTCGCTCCTGACCTAGGACACGCTTGCTTCTCACCAGGTTCACACACACTGCAGTTATGTCGGCATATGACTGTGTTCATTGGCCCTCAAATGGTGTGCTGTTTGTTACCTGACCACCCGCCACCCAAAGCCATACCCCTGTGTCTATTCCGCCAATATGCCACGTACATAACCCTCACCAGTAGCAGCTGTTGGTGTACAATGAGACAAACAACACAATCACATCACACAGGGAACAGTTACATAAACCTTGTGTATGTGACCACCTCATGCCACCCACCTCAGCATTGTGTGCTCCACCTGCGCCATGGCTGCGCAACTCAGACATCAGAACGTCCATCATGTGGCTGGAAGGGGCCTGCATCTGTTTGTGGTGGGGGACCCATAGCCTGGCTGTCAACAGGCTGCTGCATGTTTCCGGGCATCCCAGGTGATGATCCGCTGGTCCTGGGGGGCGAGGGCTGTGGGCCAGTTGCATCTGTGCTTGCGCCTGATTGCTGGGCCTCTGTGTCCTCCCGGGTCTCAGCCACATCCTCGTCCGGCTCATCTACGTCCTCCCCCTGCTCAGCCTCATGCGCACCCATGCTGCTGTATCACCTGTGATGTGAGCAATAGAGGAGGGCTCTGATATTATCTACGCAACAACTGTATATCCGCTTGTGCTGTGGTTAACACATACATGCGGTGATGTTGGCATGCATACTGCTTACACACTCACCTGCTTCCTTCAACAACCCATACGGTATGTGCCATGTCCCCTCACCTGGGGTACATGTGGGTGCAGTATCCCTGTCCGTGTGTTCTGATTGGCAGTAAGGTGCTCATGGACCAGACCCCTTCCTGCCCCCGTCCCATGTCTCCCTCCCTATGCGCCTCTCATGTCACCGTTTGCCCTTGGTTACCCTGTGCTCGCACCCGCCTCTGCCACCCCCTTTCAGAGTGTACAGGGCCATTATATTGGGCATGCGACCATGACGGATAGTGTTTGGTGGGGTGCGTGACATTCAGGGCTGTGGGCTGGGATGCTGTGCAGTAGACCCTTATAGCACCGTCATGCGTTTGGCCACACACATGCAGTGCCTGGCAGCTCATATGTTACCTATACATGCCTTGCTGCATGTCCACACATTAATACAGGGTACGTCATACACTGTTGTGGGGGTGGGGGTGTGTCTGATTGGCGTTACCAGATATGGGACAGGTGGGGGTACGGATGGGATGAGGAACATGTGCTAATTGTGTCCTGCGACCTGGCCCCACATCAGGGTTTGTGTTAGGACAGCATACACACATGCCCTATAGGGGATAGCTACAGGGTGTGGCGTGTGAGACACATACGGGGTGTGGGGTTGCACGAGGCTGCGTGGTCTGCAATGCTGATCACAGGTATGTCCTGTGAGCTACTTGGTAGCGGTGTGTGTTGTTAGGGCAATGACAGCAATATACATGGATGTGTGCTTAACTTGTCATCCTATGCGTCACAACATTACCTTGCCCGGACATCAGTCTGCTAGATTGGCACATCAGTCCCAGTCCTATCGCTGTGCGACCTTCAACAGTTACGCAGTCACAGGATGGAGCGGATGCTCCCTGGTACACAGCAGTCCGTGGAGATACCCTCATCCCATTACGGAACCACGGGAAACACTGGCGTCGCTAACATGCAAATGTTGCCCTGAGAACAGTCAATAGCCACCCATCTGCTAGCCGCACGGCAATCTCAGTGTCAATGACATGGTAACACTATGATACCATGTGGAGATCTCACAATGTTCCACGTGAACATTTGTACCTAGTTTGGACCCTGTCTAGGGGGCCATGCCTCAGGACTTTGCGACTCACCTACAATCTCGGTTGTGCCTTATCAACAGTCCCTCTGTGACAACCACTACACCTGTGCAGGATGTCCCTGGCACTATCTCACCATTCTGTTTCCCTTCCGACAAAGGACTTGAGGGCACCATTGCAGCCCTATTCATCTCCACATCCCAGTCCGATCCATGCCATGCCTCCTGGGTCAAGGGGCTTCACAGGCACGTCAGCCCAGTGATCAACAACATCATGTCCCTTTCCTTTACAACTGGATCATTACCTGCAGGCCTTTGGCATACCTCAGCTATACCCCTGTTGACAGACTGCAATCTGTACCCTCTAAAGTTGGGTTCCTACAGACCCATCTCTGGCATACCTATACTTGCTGAGATGATAGGAGACGTGGACGAACGACAGCTACAGGGACATATTGACTGTGCTGCACCACTGGACCCCTGCCAACATGGCCTCAGGGAACTCCATGGAGTTGACACCCTCCTCACCATACTCTTCAGTTAGATGATGTATGGCATAGATAATATCCAACTGGGTTGCCACCTCCCAACTCTGGACGTCCCTGCAGCGTGTGATTCAGTGACACACAACCTCCTTGTGGCGGGAATAATTGTGAAGGGCATCACTGGAACAGTGCTTAAATGGTGCAGGTCCAATCTATAGCGAAGATGGCAGCATGTCGGCTCAGTGGACAGAACATCTGAACCCTTCCACCTACATCAGGGTGTTAACCAATGTTCATCACATTCTATCCCCTATTGAACATCTACCTGCAAACTATCTGTGGGATCATACATCCATGTAGTGTTGTCTACATGCCTTATGGCGATGACGTTGTTCTTTACACACCCATCTCCAATGCACATATGTCTCTCCCCCCTCTCATACCCTGCCCCAATGCATTGTTAGGGTGTCCGTCCTCTTGAAACCTCCATATGTGACTTACAACAACGGAGGTCCTCTTGATCACGCGCAATCCCAACATCATCCCACCACATCATCTCAGGACTAGGGTATATGAACTGCAATCCGACCCGTCCTCACTTTACCAGTATTTCATTCTGTAGCTACGCGTCGATATGATATCCCACCTGGGAAACACAGGCAAACCTGCATACTACAAGATCCACTTTTTGAGACACCTACGCTGCATGTTGGAACCAGACAATTTGATGACAATATACCAAGCACTGATGATCACACACGTCAATTACGGGACCATCATTTGTCAGCTTCCTCACTAATCCACCTTATACTCGTTACAGCTGCCAATGACTGCTACAGCAAGGTTACCTCAGGGAGACGCCTTGGATAACCATGTTCCCCTGAGCTGATTCACTTACATTGGCTAGCCATTCAGACCAGCATTATCTTTCTTACCCTACCTCACACGTTGAACAAACCTAATAGGCTCTACACTGCATTCTTTTCCTCCCCTACTCACTGTACTACACCAGACAGAGCGAGAGCATCCACGAACATCACCTCCCTAGAGCTACAGACGGCCATCACAAGCTCTGCTTCCTCTGCAGCCCACAGGACCTTTCACCTTTGTGCCCCTAGGTGCTGGAATGCAGCACCCCCTGGCATCTGGCCTATCAGCAGCTTATCACAATTCAGGTAGGCCATCACTTTCTATCCCTCCAAACTCTTCCCTATAGAGTCATCAACACCTGTCGACCTCAGCGAGCCCACCCACGTACCTGATTGCATGATATCTCAGTAACCTGCCTGTGATGAGTATATATGACGGTGGAATATATACCTGTCACCTTTTAGTGGTAACATGTCCCTAATCATTTATGGTACATCTGTGGGATTTCTGTACATTGTTTGCCTTGGTATCCACGTTCCGTCCCTTGTCATCTGTGATCTCATGCATGTTGAGTGTACTGGGATTAGGTTTGCCTGTTAGACACGCTGATGCTGAATAGTGCGGTGTATGAGGGGATATAGATATTTTATTTTATTTATTTATTTAACATCGCTTATATACCGCACTATTATCATCAGCGCGGTTTACATGGAACAAACATATACATACAGAACAACTGTAGTGCATTTTACAAGTAACAGGAATTTGAACTTGGTAATAAAGGGAAACTATGTACACTATATAGCTATATACAATAGTCTATACACATTAGTCACAATTGAAGTTGTCTTGACCTGGTTATGGATGTAGTGTTTCTCTTGTGTAAAACTAAATTGGGAAATAGCTTAAGAAGAGGTGGTGTTTGAGATTTTTTCTGAATTGTGTTAGGCTGGTTATGGCTCTCAGTTCTGATGGGAGTGCATTCCAAGCTATTGGGGCATGAATGCTGAAGGCTCTTTTAGATGTTTCTTTATTGTATCTGACTGTTTGTCTTGGGATTGTTAATGAGTTTATAGTAGTTGATCTTCTGGATCTATTGGGAGTCTGTGTGTGTAAAAGGTTGGCGATCGTTGATGGTGCTTGATTGTTTAAGGCTTTGAAAGTAATGATTAGTATCTTGTAGTGGATTCTTGCGTTGGTTGGTAGCCAGTGGAGTCTTTTTAGAATTGGAGTTATGTAGTCTGTTTTTGATATTCCTTCGAGTACTCTGGCAGCGGTGTTCATCGCCAGTTGTAGAGGATTTAAAGATGATTGCGGGAGACCATGTAGAATTGCATTTGAGAAGTCGAGATGAGGCATCACCAAGGCTTGGTAGACAGTTCTGAAGTCTGTGGGTTCAAGTAACGGTCTTAAGTGGCGTAGTGTGCGTATCTTCTGATATATTAGTTTTGTTATGTTTTTTATGTGGGTCTTCATATTGAGGCGCTGGTCAAGGGTAATACCTAGGTATCGTATCGTAGGTTTTACTGTCAATTCCTTGTCCTTTATTTTTAAGGTAGTGGGAGGTGTGAAGTTTTGGTCTCTTGTGATAAACATCACATCGGTCTTGCTATGGTTGATTCTTAGGTTCTGTGAGAGGAGCCAGTCTTCTACTGATTCAAAGCATTTTATCAAAGGTGTAAAATCAGGATGGTTGATGGAGAATGGCATGTATAGGAGAATGTCATCTGCATATGCTAGGCAGGTAACATTAAAGGAGCGGATGAGGTCACAGATCGGTTGCATGTATATGTTAAACATTAGTGCTGAAAGAGAGGATCCTTGTGGTACCCCTTGATCTTGCAGAAATGGTTCAGATGTCTTTTCAATTCTTACTTGTTGCCAACGGTTATTTAGGTAGGATATACACCAGTCAAGTGCGGTTCCAAGTATTCCTTTTTCCTTAAGGCGATCGATAAGTATTTGATGGCTTACTGAATCAAACGCAGCTGATATGTCCATGAATATTAGGATAAATCCTTGGTGGATATTATCTATTCCTGTGATTAATGTATTGAATAGAGTGATGAGGAGGGTCTCAACTCCGTGGGCTTCTCTAAAACCGTGTTGTGCAATGTCCAGTGGGGCTTCAGTGTCTATGTGTTGTTGTATTTGACGTTGTACCACTTTCTCAATTATTTTCGCTAGCAGAGGGATGCTGGATATTGGCCTATAGGATTCTACTCTTAGGGGGTCTAATTTGTTATTTTTTAGTAATGGTCTAATTGAGGTTTGTTTAAGGCACTGAGGAAAGGTTCCGGTTGAGAATGATTGTTCAAGGATATTGATATGAAACTAACTACATAGATATACAAGGTGTACACTCCGGGGGACATTGGGATGGTCACCTGAGGATGGTGTAGACTACTTACACCTCTTATCAACACACATGTGGTGTGGCAGAACTGCTGATCTCTGACTCACACATGCAACGCTTCTGCAGCAGCATAGGCAGATTACCTTCTCGCATCAACGACCTGTATCATTTGCTGCTCATTTCAAAGGTTAGGATATGTTTTTTCCGGCCTTGGACCGCTACTTTTCCTGCTGCACCTGCACAGGTCTGTTATCATTGACCACCTTTGTATAACATCTCCTTTGTTATGTTGGACACTGATCATCTGCCTGCTGCTACCATGGAACTCCACAGTAGCAGCATTCAGGTGAGCATTGTCTGTGCTGATCAAGCACATGTTATACAACGTTTGTTAATGATTAGCGTGATGTTCCATGGACAGACTGGGATGACAGGGACATTGGACAGAGAGAACATATCTTACCCTGTCAATGGAGAGGTACATGCTACAGGTCAGTGATGCGTTAGGGCATCCTGTCTTTGCATCGTCCCTAGCTTTGCATGTGTGCGTGTGAGACCAGCATATCTTCCGCACCCGGTCTGTATTGATCAGAGGTAGAGGTGGTCTAGACCTTCATCCAGTGAGTCCGCCATGTATTTCTGGAGGGTATTCTCTGTATATCTATTTGATATCTCCCTGTGATTGGACCCCACTAATCGTGGCAAATAACATTCATACTGGTCACATCAGGGAGATGTGTGCCACATGCATGTGCGGCCTGTGCTCAGACCTCACCCAGGCTGGGTGCTGAGACACATTGCATAGGGGACACACGTGGAGCCAGGATATTGGGCAACATCCATCACAAACATGGGTGTCAGCCATCTTGTTGTACGGTAGTTTGTGGTGACACACAATGAGTGCGAAGGGGGCCATCACAGGAGGGACAGGGTGCACAGTGGCAGATTGGACTGCAGGACGGGAAGGTATGTGCAGTGTCCATACAGACATGCTCAACAGAACAGGCGCTGACATCGCAGCTGGGCTTTCAGCAGCCATGACAGAGGGTACAGCAGCACAGATGGGACTGTCGTGTCAGAGGGGACTGTCACAGCAGTTATCACACCAGGTACTGGCTCACAGGGATTTCATGGCGATATGATGGAAGGAGTGCAAGCTCTGGATGCATTGTGTGGACCTACACACTCAGTTATGAGTGTGCTGTGGACTCTTGGGGGGGGATGTCATGGCCCGTGGGGTCGAGGAGGGTGCCTGTGCAGAGCTATCAGCAGTGCCCTGTCACGGTTATTGCAGGAGGGACAGACCCCCTTGACATGCAACCTGTCTGACAGAGTGTGACTGATGGACCTCTGTGATGCCGTGATTGCGTCATTGCATACATAGGTTCCAGACTGAGCTGGTGACATCATAGGGTTGCTGTTGGTTGAGATGTTAGGTCTGTGGGCATTTTCTCTGGGTTCTATCCTGTATGTGCTTTGGTCATGTATTGGCCCGCAGACTGGATTCCATACATGTGACAGCAGAGGTGAGGCTTGGGGGATGGGAGGGGTGAGCTGTGCCTCACAGTGCATGTTGTGTGGTTGTCCTGGGGACAATGTTTGCTGGTCTGCCTATCCACACACTGTGTGCAGCAGAGGTATCCAGTTTGCAGCTGTGGGCTCTGTTAGTGTCACCGCACAGGTTCAGTGACCCCTGGGTGTTGTTACAGTGAGCCATGTTGGTTTGGCCATTACATGGCCTGGCCAACCCTGACACATATTTGTGATTACAGGCGTACACTGTGGGGACTACCTAGTAACCATAGCGTACAAAGAGTTTGGAAATGCACATGCTTAGCTGATAGACCTGTTTCATATTGGCAGTTACATACGGTGCTACGCATAGGCTGTTGCCTGGACATTGTTACATAAAGATTTGTCAGACGTACCTGCCAGCGGGTGTGCAGTGTCCAGGAGCTCAGGCAGGCCACATGTGTAGATATCTCCAAGTCTTTCTGCAAGCTCACGCTCGAGGGCCGATAGTGGGGAGATGAGGGGGCCCCCGCCACCTGTCCCCAAGGCATGCTGGTGTTCAGCCACCATCACCTGCCGTACACCTCTTTTTATGTCAGAAAATCTTTTTTTCAGACTGTCCGTGTCTCTTGGTGGGCCACCCGCCCCAGCCACTGCTAGCCTCACATCCTCCCACACAGCATTGCGGTTCCCCACGGGTGTTTGGCTACTGAGGCAGCCGAAGAGGACATCGTAGTTCTCCAGGACCATGCTCAGGAGGCTGTGGTTCTCCTGGTCACTGAATCTCAGCGCCCTCCTCCGCTGCGTATCTGGCACAGGTGGGCGCTTTCTTTTGCCAGTGTGTCTTTGCACCTCCACACCTGTATTCCCCGATGGGCCTGCAACAGCCTCAGGCACCGGTGTCACCGCCCCACCCACCTCTGCAGTGCACTGCTGTTCTGCATCCCCACCAGCCTCATCAACATTCACCCCCTCTCTCTCCCTCTCCCCCTCTCTCTCCATCACCCTCTCCCCTCACCACTCCCCACCCAGCACAGGACACCACACACCACCCTGCACACTGCAGACCACCCCACCCCACCCAATCCACCCTACCCTGCACAGAACACAACAATACACATAGAACAGACACGGAAACAGTGATACACCAAATACGATATGGCACTCTACAGACACAGCCTCCTCTCCCCCTACAACACCTTCTACCTCTTCAGTATCACACACGCCTCTGTTTCTCCACACTCCCTCACTGTGTCTAACAACACCCTCGTCGTTTACCTGTGGTACAGTGTGTTTTATACCATGTTATCATTGCTTTTTGCCGTTGCGCATGCGTTTTTTTTTTTTTTTGGGGCGCCGCTGTTGTGCGCGTGCACTGTCGTCTGTGCGCGCCGTGGATCTGCGTCAGAGCTGTGCATGGGCGTGTATGGGTGCGGCGCATTCAGACGCACATGCCGTCATCACGCATACATGCCCCAGCGCGGCCAACACGGACGTTTACGCTCTAATTTTTTTCGTTTGCACATGCGCTGTTGCTGTACGGGTTTGTTTTCCGCGCCACAGATGTGCGCATGCGCTTTTGTCTGTGCGCGCCGCGGATCTGCGTCAGAGATGTGCATGGGCGTTTGGGTGCGGCGCATTCAGACACACATGCCGTCATCACGCATACACGCCCCAGCGCGGCGCACACGGACGGCAGGGATTGCTCTATGGGATGCACATGCGCGCGGCGCTCCCCCACGGCGCGCAACGACGCACAATGTCACAGGCGCACATCACAACACCGGAAATATATCTATATATCCTCAGGCAGAGATAGTACACATTGAGGGTTGTATTGTAGGCGAGGTGTACGTTTGGAGAGGGTGACATATTGATCAAGGCTAGGTTATCTGTGTAGTTCATTGTCTATTGTGTTGTACTGTGTGTATTGTATTGTATTGTGTGTATTGTGTTGTGTATTGCATCCGTTTGTTCAGTTTGTCAGTCGGTGTTTGTGAGTTGGTCACTGTTGTGGGAGGTTTGTGTGTGTGTTGTAGTGTGTTTGTGTAGGCCTGCGGGGTGAGGTGATGGCTGGGATATATGTTTCTTCATGTGCCCTGGAAGGTGAGCAGATGCTGCGGTTGACGGACAGGGGGGATGGTGTCCATGGGGCTGAGGCACAGGGCATGGGTGTAGTCCCGCAGCAAATCAGACCTGCAGCTGTGGAGGAGGGCCAAGCAGCTGATGTACGTGCACAGCGCAGGAGACATGCCGAGGTGCAGGCTCGGCAGCCTCGCCTCTACAGGCCCAGGGCCCAGCTCCAGGACATGCGTGAGGACCAGGTCATCTCCCTGTACAGGCTGAGCACAAGGGCTATTAGGGAGCTCTATGAGGATCTACGACCTGACCTCGAGCCCCTGACTAATCGGTCCCATGCCATACCGGGTTTAGTTAAGCTCCTTGCTCCTTTACATTTCTTTGCCTCTGGCTGTTTCCAACACTCAGTGGGCGCAGTGGGTGGCATGAGCCGACCCTCCTTCTCCCGATGTCTCCACCAGGTACTGCGTGCCATGGTCAGCCGGGTGGGGAATTACATAGCCCTTCCCCACACTAGGCAACATTGGGGGACCCTGAACCAGGCCTTTGAGGCTGTAGCTGGGATACCACACGTGATGGGAGCTATTGATTGCACACATGTTGCCCTGGTCCCACCTAGAGACAGGGAGGTGGTGTTCCGCAACAGCAAACACTACCATTCCCTGAATGTTCAGGTTGTATGTGATGCTAATCTTCATATTCTGAATGTGGTCCCACGGTTTCCAGGGTCCACCCATGACTCCTATATCCTGCATCGCTCAGCACTATTTTGACAGTTTGAGGAGGGACTGTATGGGGACTGCATCCTGCTGGGTGAGTATGTCCACACATATGATTTAGTCTGTAGGATATATCATTTTGTCACTTAACATCTATTATATATTGCACTATATACGCTCTGTGTGTTAGGCAGCTGAGCTCACGTTCAGCAGACATTATGGGCGGGGTGTAGACATTGAGTTGCATGTGACATGATGAGCCATGTCACATCTGGTTGGAAACAATACCTGGGGTGACATGCTGATGGTGTAGGGGGACATATGCACATGTTCAGATGCATGTACATGGGTGTGCATTTCAACGTGTGTGTGTATTTCACCGGGCCACAGGTGGGTGGGTGGGATTGTTGCCCATCTCACCCACCTGTGCATTAGTGGCTTTTGAGGTAACTGTGTTATGTCATGTCACATTTCTGTGAGTCACAATCCATACACCTATCGCTTATCATGTGTGTGTGTGAGGGCCACACCCCTACACATTACTGGGGTTCTTGAACATTGTTTGGTGGATGACATGGGTTGGTAGTTGTTTGGGGTTTCGACACATATGATGGATGTTCATAACCTTGGCAACGTTGGGTACACATTTCCCTAGGTAGGATAATGGTTTAGGCATGGCCCATAACATGTGTGCATACACACGTGTGTTGTGAATTACTTTGGGCCACTGCAGATGGCCAGTACTTTGGCATCAGTGTATGTCATTAACCTGATGTGTCTCTGCCTTTGAGAGAGGTGACAGCAAGGGCAGGGGCCAACTTGTGAGCAGGCAGAGAGGTGTGGGTGCCCCATACAGAGGAACCTTGACAGTCTCTGTAGTTGTGATAGTTCAGGGCTCATGTGGGCTGTTTATTGTCGGATACTGTTTGTTTTATGTAAACCGCGCTGATCGCAAATAGTGCGGTATATAAGAAATGTAAAATAAATAAATAAAATAAATAAATACAGTGTGCAGATCTGTGGAGCACAGCTTAACAGGGATGTTAACATGATGGTGACAGTGGACAGGGTGTCCACTGACATGGTTGGTGGTCAGCAGTCCACAGCATATGGCATCAGACTGCTGTCTGTAGGTATGTTGACCTTAGTGGACACAGTGTTGTGAGGTGATATTGGGTTGATGTTGTCGAAACCCCAGGTCAGACATGTTCTGGGTGTGCGTTTACATTGCCTCATACAACATTATTGTGGTGTATAGCTTGCTAACATATACGTTTAACATGTTTTTTGTGTGCTGGTGGTTTAGGCTGCCATTGGTGGTTTCAGAGATACAGACATTGACTGCATACCAAGACGCATATGCCACACATAGCGGATCTTTGTTTGCAAAAATGTGACATTGCTGTTATTTGCCATGTCTGTCCAGACTACAGGGGCCCTTTCTGACATTTCTATCACCATAGGTCTTATTCTGTCAAATGTATATTTGTGTTGTCATATGATTCTGTCAGGATGTGTCATGCATTTGTCTCTCAGGTCCATACCTGTGCAAATTTGTGGTGGCATGCGCTCATGCATTCACATGCATCATTCTCTTTTTGCAGGTGATGCAGGGTATGGATGTCGCCCCTGGCTGCTAACCCCTGTGCGTCAACCACGGACACGTGCAGAGCGGAGGTACAATGAGGCCCACGCCTCCAGCCGCTCTGTCATAGAGCGCACCTTTGGCGTTTTTAAAAGTCGCTTCAGGTGTCTGGATCGGACAGGTGGGGCCTTACAATATAAGGCAATGACTGTTGCAGAGATAATCGTAGCCTGTTGCATCCTGCACAACATTGCTCTCAGGCATGATATTACTGCAGAGATTAATGAGGATCTTGCGGAGGATCCACCGTGCCCCCCTGTACGTGCCAGTGGTGACACACAGGCAGGCACAGCGGTCAGGCAGAGGTTGATTGCTGAGATATTCAGTGGTATGTATTGCACATCCTCCCACATATATGTGCTGTTGTGTGCATGTGAGGTTTATAACGGGTCATGTGTCTGAACATATAGCATTCAGATCCATCACTGCATTGTCCTTATGCTGAACATCCAACAGTAACATAGGGCCAGGGGTGTGCGATGGACAATGTGGACAGGGCACAACAGTGGCTGTTGGTGTTTTTGGGGTTTGTGTGTTGCGACACCTTTATGAGCTTTTGGGGGTCACAGTACCAGTTAGTGTCTGTGTGTGATAGCAACTGCTGTGCAAACACACTGTTTTCATTATATTGTGTGTGTGTGGCACGGTGTCAGGCATATGTTCCGGGGTTAAATGGGGTGTAGATGGCAACATTTGTGGAGAGCTCTCATGCGGCCACCTTGTTTATGTACTACAATCAGGGTGTGCTTGTGTGTGTGTTATGCTATTATGGGCTGGCTATGTCTGTATGTTTATAATGTGTCATGCAACATGTCTAACATAGCACAGTACACATGCGCATGACTGCATACCCATGATGGGATTGATTACATGTGACAGGTGTTGCTGCCACACCAAACGGTACCATACGGTATGGCGATTAACGTAGCACATACATGGCTAGGGTGAGGCATGTGGACATGGTCAGTGTGCAGCCCGGGGTCCATATCATTGGTTTAATCTTATATAGTGAGGTGTCATACATTGCAGTATTTTCAATGTACACACATACCGATGTGCAGCGGGTCACATCATGAACGGGTGGATTACAGGACCCTACTGTAGAGCTGCATGTGTGTATTTGTTTGCTAGTTTAGCGGTTTAGCAAATAAAGAGTGGCATATGTGGGTGATACTATCTCAACATCTACGTCATGGCTCTGGTACATGCTGTATGTCGGTCAGGTTAGCACAGTACACAGCCACAAATGCCTTGTCTACACTGGCAAGGGATGTTATGTCAACATACACACACAGACCTATTTGGGTGATATGTGGTGCAGGTGCACATATAGCCTCTCCATGGATTAACATTCTCCCTGATACCCAGTGGGCTGACATGACGCCATCATGGTCTGATGAAAGACAGACATGGGGGTGTTGTCTGGTACACATGGTGATGACATTGCCATGTATTTAGGCACATGATCAGCGCACAAATCTAAGTAATCATTGATGTACGGGATGTACACTGCATAATATTCCTTTGCACAGTGGATACAGGGGGTGGTACAGCATATTACCAGGTGTCACAGGTATGTACAATGGACTAACAAACAACATTAAGGGAGTCATAGACACGGAGAGGGGGTAATGTTGTCAACCTGGCCAACACAGACTAATAGTGTGACCTTGGGATGTGTTTCACACATGGTGTTTGCAGACACCTCCTTAGACAGGTGTGAGGAACAACCGAGGGGGGTGGGGGCAAATGAGTAATAGGGGGACATTTCATTGGTATCATACGTCTACATGCTGCCTCTCCCATGTGGTATATCAGTACAGTGTGAGGGTGAACAGTCAGTCGTTGGGTCAGGTTGTGGGGTCTGCCAGCTGTTGACATTGCTGTGTACTGTGGTTTTCACAGATGGGACATGACATATATTTTGTGATGGTTTGTTTCCCTCTCCACAGGACCAGCTTCATGAGGATGCTGTTCCAATGTAGCATTGGCACATGAGGGCCCATCGTCCAAGATGCTGTGGTCCAGGGTAGGTGGATCTACAGCTACATTGTGTGTACATGGGTTCATGGGAACAACATGTCGCCTGTCATGTGTCATAAGAGGCAGCTGGTGTTGTACACCTCTCCCCTGACAGCCTCCCTTACCCATATTTTGGGGTGGTGACCCATCTCCCCATGTGTTTGTGTACAGTATGTTCGCAGGGACACCTTTTCAGTCAGATGTACAGCAGAGTTAGATGTGTTTTTGGTTGTCGTGTTTTACGGATACTGCATTTTCTGTCTACACCATCATAGTTAGATCAGACATCACCAAGGTATATGTGCATGTGACTTGGCCATGATGTGCACAGGTTTGCACTTGTGCACATACAGCCCATGTTTTTCAGCTGTGCTACTGACAACGCATACTGTGTGTGTGTTTGCGCTTATGTTTTGAATATGTCCTCCAGCATTGTCCAGGCATGGTACATTATCACGTGCTCTCATGGGTGTGGGCACCTGGGGGGCATGGTGGGGTGTACTACCTCTACTGTTGTGCTGCTTACCTTGTCATCATGGTCCACATGTGTGGTGAGCTGTGAGCAGCAATGTGTCTTGTGTTTTGAGAGACAGGTGTTGAGCAACATTTATTTCTCTCATATGTAGGCATGATGTGGAGATGCATCAACAGTTGATGTACATGGTAAATCGACATGTCTGGCTGACATTGTCTCCCTTCGCTGTGACCTGATGTGGCTATGCAGTACTTGGAGGAATTGATGACGGGCGCATGATGCACACATAGGGTTTGTTTTAACTTTGCTAATTTGGTATTACATCTGGCTGTACCTGTCCTGGGGTTTATGATCTTCACATGGACATGTTATGTAGCATCTCTGTAGACACAAACAGATGCATATAGTGTGTAGCTGTGAGATGCCCGTGTGACCTGGGATTGTACATAACCATATCCATGTGACAGCCATGCCTGCATTTACATGTACTGTTGGCTCTCATCTCCTTTTTTTTTTATATGCATCTCCTGTAATTTGTGACTTTGCATCCCTTTGGTCTGTATTTTGTGTATTGTGAATCTTGGCAATCTGTTCTGTTTTGGCAAGGTGTCTAACAATACCATACTTATCCTCTCGTGACACAGGGCAGATGACATAACAGCACCATTTCCTCCAGGGCATCTGGCTCACCATCCAACGCCTGTTGTGGGACTGACCTTCATCTTATTCTTTCTGGGGAGATGTGCCATTGGATGTTTGACCTATGTTGGTGGGACACAGGCCTGTGATGGACATTTTTGCTCTTGGACTGCTGACTTACCCATGATAGACCTGTACAACACACAGTGTGTGCCATGCTGTGGCTGTGTGTCCTGCTGCTTACAGGGACACAGATGGACTTTCATGGACTGTGTCATATTGGACGGTGGCACTTTACTGTGCATGGCCAGGTTTGCATGGTGTGTTTTGCGATGATCTTTTGGCTGTCAAGGACACCTTGCTTTTGGGACACTGTGCGCATCAGGGACTGACATAATCTATGTATTTCTGACATCCCTCCACAGTTGGTTAGTGTATAGGTGTGTCCCATGTGTGTGACATGGCACACATGATATGTTAATTTGTGGGTTTCAACATCAGCATACAGCCATGTTTGTGGCACGGGGGCACACATGGAGGGATCCAATTGTCTATGTCCACCTGCCCCACACCTAAACAAGGTGCAGGTTCTGCCACATACACACTTTCATGCCCACCACCATCCTTGTTAGATGTGTGGAGGGGGCAGGGGTGCTTAGATTCATGTGTGGCATCACTGTACCATGTTTGTGTGCAGCTGGTGCCTGTGCTTCTCAATGACTATGTTTGTGAGACACTGCATGTGGACCTATGGCTCTGTGTGGTTCACTGTAGGCTGTCTGACCATCATTTGCATCTGGACATGCTAGTTATTGTATATGTTTACTGTACAGATGTGACACTCTGCATGTATGTCCACGCGTTGCAGTGCACATTTGCAGAGTCCTGTTTTACCCCCTGCATTGACAACAGTCTCATTAGCCCATTATATTTGGTGTGGGTCAGTGTGGGTGTCCATTGTCCTCCTACACTTCAGCATTGCATGGACCATGCTATCGGTAGCCAAACACTGTCCACCAAACAAAAAATGCAAGGGGACATACTGCACGGTGTTATGTCTGCACCTTTCAGGGAGTTGTGTGCTTTGGATTTTCTCTGTGTTCATGTGTCCCTGCTACCTGTTAGCATACAATCATTCAGCTCTAGATGATATTTGTCATGTACACTGAATACTTTCTGATGTGCCAATCAGCCATTATGTGGGAGGTTGGACATAACTTAATGAGGGTGTTTGTCACATGTCAACATTGTGCCAGCATATGTTTTTCTCTTTTGGGGGCCACCTGTGTTGCATGAGGGCTATGTTGGGGGGGGGGGGACATGTGATGTGTTTGGGGTCTTAAGCTTACAACGCCTAGAGTCTACATGCCCTCATATGTAGCTCACACATTGTGGGCATGCAGCAGATGCTCGGGTATGTGGCCCTGGAACCCAGTGCATATCATGCACCTGTTCCACCAGAGATCTCATGCCACTCAATTGTGCGCAGGCATTGACCTTTATGTGGCATGTGTGTTTGTACCTTGCTGACTGTGTTCCCATCTTTCAACAGGGAGGGGCTTACTTTGAAATTATGATTACACTGTGTACAGTAACTGGGAGGAGTGATCCAAATAAAGATATGTATTTTACAGACATTAGTTTCTTTTGCTGCTTGGTCATGTTCACACACATGCACTACAATGTCTACCTTTGAATATGTCATGACTCCTTGTGACCTTGGGACTCCGTGGTTACCTTGACAATGTTCCTCGAGTTACTTTCAAAGGGCCACATGATCTGCTTTTGTGAAATGAGGCCTGGTTGCCTTGTGTGCATGACAGTTTTGTGAACACTAGGCTGCTCCTCCTCTCGTAGAGCACATTTACACTTGTGTCTACTGAGTTGCTTGCAAGGTCCATGTCCACCTGTGCTCACAACAGTGTACGATGGCAGCTGTGCATGTGTCTGTCATTTTGCACATCACAGGTTCTTACTGGTTCACATACAGACCCTGTCTTTGGAATATTATGTATTCCTTGGGCTCAGTGTATTATTTGTGGGTGTGGTTGGTGGCATGTGTTTTCAAATAAGGTTATCCGGTTAGCCCACGACATCCTTTGTTTTTAATTATTTTGTACATTATGATGACTTGACTATTAGTTCACAGCAGGTTCATCAACTCTACACACACCCTTGTCTGTGATCAGGGTGCAGCAGGGTGTGCACTGTGTGCTGCCTAGCCAGCAGATATCATCTGTTACATAGGTTTCTCTCATTATGTTGTTTACACTGCTGTGCACCTGGGGGTGTGGTGGTGATGAGTTTCAGCAGGTGTGTGTTCACCCTTTTTCATGTGTTGCTCTCTGCTGTCCTGTCCATGATCAGTACATTGCTTCACCACGCATCCTCCACTGCCCTTGGGGATAACTTGCTTTGCTCTTGTTATGTCTGTATATATTTATGTATTTGTTTTGGTATCCCACTTTTCACAGGGTCAAGGGGGGTTTCATACGAGGGGGGGGGAAATTTTACATGTTGGCCATGGCCATCGCCAGGGGGGCTACATTGACGGTTTCAAATGGGGACATAGGACATACTATGGACATTGACAGATTGTGCACATTGTCATATTTGTATGGGGTGGGTTAGGGGTTGGATTAGTGGGGTTCCTGGGACAGTATGTTTTTCAGCTGTTTTATAATGGATTAGTGGTCTGGGTTGTTACCAGGACATCTTGGGAGGCTGTGCATGATACATGGGGCAGAAAGTTCAGGGTCTCGATTGCAGGTCCCTTGCGGGCATTTGGTTCATTTGTTGCTTACAGTACCGGAGTTGGTGGGGGCTTGTCTGGTAGTTGTGCCGTGGCCTGGGCGACACAGTCTGGTGTTGATTTGGGGGTTGCGTGCTTCATGTATGACTTTGTTGGTGAGTGGGAGGGCTTTGTATTGACTCCTTGCTTCAGGTGCCTGTATGTGTGTTTCTTTCAGGATTGGGGTGATGTGGTCTGTATATTTTGCATGCTGTATCTACAGCATCACATATCATTGTGTGTTTGTGCATGCGTCCCTGGTCCCAAATACAGACTGTGATCTGAAATGTACACAGAAGTTCTGCAGGTGCATTTGTTCATGGTTTCCTTGTGGGTTTGCCTGTCCTTACAACCAGCATGCATGTAGCGTGAGGGCCTGGACTATTTCTGACTGCATCCTTTGCTAAAACACACACATTGGTGCTGTTTCCTACCTGTTTTTGCATTTACATTTCTGGTGTTGTTCGTATGTGTGATTCCTCTCTGTTCTCTTGGATGTGTATGCGTGTCCTGCAGTTGTGTTTTCCATTTGTTTGACGGTCATATGTTGTCAGGTTTGTGCTGTGGACACATTGTACACTCATCTGAGTTGTGAGCCATGCATCTGTCCATCTTCTGTCTGCCAACTCTTGTGTTATGCTACCCTGATGTGCATGCAGCTGCAACCCTTCCTGCACTCCTACACCTTCCTGCATCACAACTCTCCATGTTTGTCGCTCCTGTGTTTGCTCTGCATATCATCGCTAGTCCACTGTAATCATGATATTTCACAGATCCTGCCATTTCAGCCTCCTCTGCTGGACACATCTTCCCATCCACTGTTGCACACCATCATTATAACATGGTACATTATCCATCACTCTGTACATAGCTACAGCTGGCACCAGTGTCTTTATCCATTTCTGTTGCTGCCACATAGCCTTGTGGAGATCTTTGTGGTACAGCACCTGTGATGTCAGTGGTTCTTATACTTCTGGATTGCCTTTCCTTTCGGCTCTGTGCAGTATTTGGGTTACATGTGCACTCGCATTTGATGATGTGGTTGTTTATGATGTGCATTGTGTAGCAGCCTAAAGGAACGATACTCTGGCTAGGCTTGTGTTTAGATGGCAGCACAGCTTACTGTACAGTTGCATTCTGAAAAAACAGATGTCACTAAGCCAACCTTGGTCACTGCTCATTTGGCACCATGACCCCTGCACCATCAGGCAATGCCCTAACCATTGTGCTACACTGCTGTTCCCTCCTGCATGTCTGCTCACCTACCTGGGATTTCCCTGCGTTAGACTGCACAGTGATGCCAGCACTGACTGTGCTTGGACCATGCCCTGCCTCATACGACAAACTGTAAAGCACCCTACACACGACATTGTGATTTCCTTGGTGGACAATGCGCTTTAGGATTTGACATGTGAGGTACCTTATATTGTGCCATATGCATCATCTGATATTACAGTGCTTTCATAGTGCATTTGCAAGGGGGGGTAATAACAATAACATGCCTCCTAGATCACTATTGCTCATGACAGGTGATGGCTCATCCAGCTGCTTCATTGGGCACTGCGGGGGATTGAACCCCTGATCCCTGCTCCATTGGTAGGCGTTGTTCCCATCGTGCTGTGGCTCAGCTCATGTGCTTTCACATCAGCGCGCCGCCTTATGCCGCACAAAGTTCCTATGCCTCGTAAAGGATTAGTGCGCCGCCTTCTGCTGCCCACTATTTCTGTGCCTCCTAAAATGGTGCCTGAGCCTGCCGCTTCATTGGGCACTGCGGGGGATTGAACCCCAGATCCCTGCTCCATTGGTAGGTGTCGTTCCCATCGTGCTGTGGCTCAGCTCATGTGCTTTCACATCAGCGCGCCGCCTTATGCCGCACAAAGTTCCTATGCCTCGTAAAGGATTAGTGCGCCGCCTTCTGCTGCCCACTATTTCTGTGCCTCCTAAAATGGTGCCTGAGCCTGCCGCTTCATTGGGCACTGCGGGGGATTGAACCCCCGATCCCTGCTCCATTGGTAGGCGTCGTTCCCATTGTGCTGTGGCTCAGCTCGTGTGCTTTCACATCAGCGCGCTGCCTTATGCCGCACAAAGTTCCTATGCCTCGTAAAGGATTAGTGCGCCGCCTTCTGCTGCCCACTATTTCTGTGCCTCCTAAAATGGTGCCTGAGCCTGCCGCTTCATTGGGCACTACGGGGGATTGAACCCCCGATCCCTGCTCCATTGGTAGGCGTCGTTCCCATCGTGCTGTGGCTCAGCTCGTGTACTTTCACATCAGCGCGCCGCCTTATGCCGCACAAAGTTCCTATGCCTCGTAAAGGATTAGTGCGCCGCCTTCTGCTGCCCACTATTTCTGTGCCTCCTAAAATGGTGCCTGAGCCTGCTGCTTCATTGGGCACTGCAGGGGATTGAACCCCCGATCCCTGCTCCGTTGGTAGGCGTCGTTCCCATCGTGTTGTGGCTCAGCTCGTGTGCTTTCACATCAGCGCGCCGCCTTATACCTCCCGCGCAGCTTTTCCAGGCGGTAATGTGCGGGGCGCACATTGGCGCATATGTAAACCGCGTGTTTTTCTTTTTCAGGACGCAACGCCCACTCCTTATATGGCACACGCACACTAGCGTGGCCCCGCACGTTATGAATGTTTAGTAAACATACCCCTAAGTTTTTGTGGCAGGGTAAACCCCCCAGAATCGCTCTGCGGAAATTAAGAGCGAAGAAAGGGTTAGGGGAGGTGCAATTCCCAGACTTCAGGAATTATCACCAGGCGTTTAAGTTGAGACAGGGGGGGCTTTGGACTCTGGCGGACTGCCCAGGGGGCGGTCCAATTTGGTTAAAAGTGGAGGAGCAAATTGTAGCGCCTATACCTGTAGCCCTCTTAATAGGTATGAGATTACCAGACTCCTTTGTAGCGGGCCAAATAATCTCTGCTACGCAAGATGCTTTTAGATATCTTGAAGAGGGGTTGACCAGGAAGGACCCTCTATCCTCTCAGATGCCTTTATGGTACAATACTCGGTTTAAAATCGGGCATAAGCTCATTGCGTGGAAAGTGTGGCAAAGTAAAGGGATATGGACTTTGAGTCACTTAGTAGACTCTCATGCCTGGAAATCTTTTGAGAGGTTAAAGAATGAGTTCAATCTGCCTGTGGGGTGCTATTATCAGTGGCTGCAACTGAGACACTGCCTTGCTAAAGCCCAAATAGATCCTGGGAGGTTGGTTCCAGACTGGAAGCTGTTGCAAATTGTGGACGCCTGCTTAAGTGTTTCTATGCTACGTTAAGGGATGGGACCTCTTTCCAATTGTCGGGGCTGGGGAAGGCTTGGGAATTAGATCTGGAGTCTTCGATATCGCAGGGAATGTGGGGGGAGGTATGGGATCAGGTGCACAAAATTTCTAGGGGGGCCTCAATAACACAAACTTTATTCTTTTTAACCCATCGGGCTTATTTCACTCCAGCGAGGCTGGTAAAGTGGGATCCCAAGGGTAGTGATAAGTGTTGGTCTTGTGGGGGTTCCCCTGGTACTTTGAAGCACATGTTGTTTAGCTGCCCGCATGTTAAAGAATTCTGGAAACGTGTGGGATAGGATTCAAAAAATTCTTTGTTTTAAGGGGCAACTGGCGTGGAGGACTATTATTCTGCGCTCTGCAGATTGTGTAGTTGCCCTGTCGAAAGATAAGTGTCATGAGTTTAATTTTATGATGGCAATAGCCGTCAAAGTTATAATGAACTGCTGGAAAGATTTATCTAAACTAGATTTCATGTATTGGTGGAATTTGGTATGCATGTATGTTAGATATGAAAAAATTCAGGACAAGGTACTGCAACAAAGAGCAAGCCCACCAATGCATAATCGCCAGGGGGGATCTAGCACAGTTTGTAAGTTTCTAAACCCAGTGGAGTGTAACAAATGGTTTTATTTAGATAAGTTTGCGGCAATGGCTAGGTTGACTGCCTAAGGATAATTTTGTGTTTACTTAGCTTTCACGACTGTTATTTTTGTCCTTTCCTTAGTAAAGACAGCCAATAAGCTCTTTCTTTTTTGTTAGCCACAAGGAGACGGGAGGGGGGGGAGGGGGGAAGGGGGTAGGCGGGAGGAGAGGAAAGGAGGGTTATAGGGGGTGCAGATTGGTTGTGGTAGATTAAGATTGTCTTGCAGTGCTATATTTGTATGTGTGGTTGAAAATGTAAATATCAAATTTAAAAAAAAAGGAAATTCCTCCATATCTGTTTTACATACTCCTGAGTTCAAGGGGATACTTTGTTGATACTAGGCCCTGAGTGCGTATTAAATTTAAACTACAAGCTCTCTGCTGGGTATGAAATCTAACCAGAAAGCTCTCTTCTGTGTTTTAAATTTAAACTTAAACTGCTGCTACTAGGCCCCGACTAATTAACAAATACACTGGGTTCACAGATTAATCAGCTTTAATCCAAAGAAGTCCCTTCAGAAAAATTCCCAGAAGTATATACTCACAATTGCAGATCTCTCTCCAGAAGTAGCAGTCCCCTTTTCTAGTCCTTCAAGATTAGATGGGGACTGTTACCCTACAGGGAAGCCTGGTGTTTACCTATAGCAGGAGGGATAGGGGCCTTACTTCTCCATTTGTTATCTGGCTGCCCTAGGAACTAGTCTTTGAATGAGTGGCCTTTGTCCTCTCTCTGCTCCTCTTGTGATATGTGCAGAAAAAACCTAGCAGCCACCAACCTTCAGAGGCTCAACTGAAGGATTTACTTAGTAAGTAGAATTTAGTTCACACCTTTCCAGCAATATTTCAAAGTGATTTACAATCAGCAATTTCCTTGTTTATGAAGAGATTACTATTTAAGTTTGTGTGTGAAGTAATGGAGGGTAAGTGACTTGCCAAAGACCACAAGAAATGCTGATGGGATTTGAAACCTTGTTTCCTTAATCACCAAGCTACTGCTCTAACTACTAACCTATCCCTCCTGCTATAGGTAAACACCAGGCTTCCCTGCAGGGTAACAGCTTGCATAGGGAAGCCTCGTACCACCTCACAACATTTAAATTTTGGCCCACCAACTGTTGGTGAAACAAAATTTAGCCACCATCAAAGAGGAAGTAATGGAGGCATTTAGGGGCATAACTTGAGTTTATTCAGATAGCACTGATTATTGTCATTAATGATGTTTGGCTAAACATATTTGAAAAAACTTTGGTCATGTCAGATGGCCAACCTCAAAATAGCCACATACCTTTATCTGGTTAAATTTAGTCAAGAATATTCAGCAGCATTAATGTAGCACTAATTATCCAGACGGAGGAAGAAGGATAAAGATATCCAGGTAACTTTTCTACTTCCAGTACACCAAATATTGGTCCCTAACATCCTAAATTTAGGAACTCTGCCCTAATAAATCTTTAAAGGTGTTAATTTAGGATCCTGAATTTCAAAGACTGGAGCCTAAACCCTTTCAAAATTGATCTAATAAATGACAATTTTTAAAAGGTTTAGGCACCTTGGGCCTGATTTTTGAAGGCATTTACACAGGTAATTGCCCTAGTTACCCATGTAAAAGCCATATCCAGGATTTTCGAAGGGCACCTACACGGGCAGCGCCCTTTGAAAATCCCAGATATGTCCCTAACGCACCCTGATGCTATGCAGTTAGTATCGGGGCATGTTAGGGGCATTCCTGGTTGGAGCGGGAGTGGAGGAAAGGGCTAACCAGGTAGCACTGATTTTCAATGCTACCCGCTTAGCCCTCTGCACCTTAAAGATAGGCAAGATTTTTCCTCGCCTAACTTTCAGGCACAGGGGCTAAGTGGACAGCATCGAAAATTGGTGCTACCCAGCTAGCTCCTGCAGCTTCCTTTAGACGCGAGGGGCTGATGGGAAATTTCCCATTAGCCCCTGCGGGCTTAACAGAGACGCGAGGGAGACGCTCTCCCTTCGCGAATCTGAAAGCCCTTGCAGAGGGGCTCAGCGAGCAGAGGTGGCCCCGCGGGACACTCCATTCTGCTGCTGCCGCAGTGGCAGCGGCAGCAGCCAGAGCCAGCTTTTTTTTTTTAAAATGTAATTTTAAAAAAAAGCAGAATGTTCTTTGCGCGGGGCCCCCTGAAACGCGGGGCCTGTGCAAAAAACATTCTTGCTCAATGGACGGGCCGGCCCTGAGTATGGCATATCTTATGTAGGACAGAGAATGGACTTGAGTTTAGACATGCATTTTGAATCAAGACTGAGTAACCTAAATCTAGGGGACCAAAATCTGGCCACCTATATGAGCTACTAAGTCTTGGCTTAAAAATAACTTTAATAGAGGGCTGGCTATAGGCATGTTCAACTGTGTTTTCTGCACACAGTCTCACTCCCACACAGGCCCTGTGGCTCTCTCGGTAGTCACTGGCAGGTATCTTCAAGCCCTGATAGCTGAAGAAATCCAGATCATGCTTGGCCTTCTTCTGCATCTCTCCAACCCTACAGCAGTAGCAGCAATCCAAGAATCCATTTCTGCACGGCCTCTGAGACCTGCGTGCATCTCCAGTGTACTACTGGCTATGCCTGCTCTGGCACACACTTTTCATTTCAGAAAAGGCACAACCGACAGGACTTTAGAAGTGCAAATGGATCTCAGGGGCTGAGGCCCCATCATCGCTATTCGCTGTCATCAACAACACTGCTGCTGTGGGACTGAGAAGATGCAGTAGCAGTGTCCACAAGCCAGTAGTCAGTTGGGGAAGGAGAAGCTGATGAAAGGGAAGAGCTGTAGGAGGGAAGGAGGGTTGATAATATTTTGGAAGTGAAATGCAGGACTATGTGGCATGAGAAGGGGAGAGATCTAGGAGTTACAGGATACAGGGATTAATTCGCTCCCCGAGGAGTTGCCTTAAGAGGAGCAACTCTTGTTCATGCTTTAGCATAGTCGTCAGAAAAGGGTGGGCCACACAAGCTCTAATCCCACCAAAAATCATGGCATGACAAACAGCAGCTGCCTGAATGGGTCCCATCCTCTGCTGGCAGAAGAAAAGCTCCTACCTGTCTGCCCATCAAAGATTCGATCCCCACAAGCAAACAGGAAGGGTCTTTGCTGCAGTCACAGATTCTCTTCTTCTTCTGTCCACGGGGGATAGGATCCCTGTGGGCAGCCTACAGGCTGCCATCTGCAATCATTGCAAAGACCCTTTCTGTGACAGGAAGGATCTTTGTAACAATCACGGCTGGCAGGCAGCAGTCTGCCCATGGGGTCCATCCCTAGCGGACAGAAGAAAAGCCACGATCATGGCAAAGACCCTTCCTGTCTGCCCGCAGGATAACAGATCCCGGCAGGCAGAACAGGAAGGGTCTCTGCCCGTGGAGCAGGACTTGGGGCAGAGTTAGGGTGGATCTTGGGCCCCCCAAAGATAAAGCCCTTCCATCACCTCTGTGCTTTAGCATTTGCAAAACTGGATATTGGAATTCATTGTTCATTGGTATTCCTACTTATAGTCTACATAGACTTCAATTGATACAATATACGGGGACAAAAATTGTGTATAAGGCTAGTTCCACTGAACATGTCTCTCCATTGTTAAGGGAATTAGTAAGGTCACCAATTTCTTTTAGCTTGTAATACAAACTTATGTTGCTTACCCATAGGGGTTATGTTACCCCTTTATTTGGCAAATCTTCTTGTTCCCTACAGCCCTAGCAGGTCTTTTAGATCCTCCCAGTTAAATTTGCTGGCTGCTCAACCCCCCTCTCATTTTAGGTTAACTTACTGATTAGCATTTGGATTTCTGGCTCCCATCTTATGGAACTGGTTACACCCCGAACTGTGACAAGAGGGAACATTGAGGATGTTTAAATTGAATTTAAAAGACTGGCTTTTTAAGAAAGTATTTGGGAAGGGTTATGTGGGTTCTTTAGTTTTGCAGATAAGGTTCTGGCAGACTCTGTAGTTTTTCATCTATTTGTTATGTGGGATTTTTTATTTTTTTTCTTTCTTGTGTGTTCTGCTTGCTTAGGGCCTGATTTATTTAACAGGTTTTATATACTACTTTATCATTTCAATCAAAGCAGTTTACACTGTAACTTAAACTTGGCATTCTACATTAAACAGGGATATTGATAAGTTGGATTTTTCTGAGGTAATGGAGGGTTAAGTGACTTGCCCAGGGCATGCTGGTGGGAATTGAAGCCTGGTCTTTGAGGCTCCCAAGCCAGTGCTCTAACCATTAGGCTACTCCTCCACTTAGGCTACTCCATGTAGGGGCATGGGTTGCAGGGCTTCATGTTCCAGCGGGATGCAGAGCTCCGCAAGCTGTCTGGACCCTATTCCCCCTCCTGCTCTCCCCGCACGTCAAGAGCAGTAGGACGGGGAGAGCCGGTGGGGAGTGGGAGTGGGAGGGGGTGGGGTCTGGGCGGAGCAGAGGTGGGTCGGGCCAGCCTGGCAGGGTGTACAGGGCTGATTCAGGTCACGGACCTGTATGTCCTGCCAGGCCCATGGGAACATGCTGTTTATTCCATCTCGAAGATAGAATAA
Organism: Ichthyophis bannanicus; assembly: GCA_033557465.1. NCBI lineage: Eukaryota > Metazoa > Chordata > Amphibia > Gymnophiona > Ichthyophiidae > Ichthyophis > Ichthyophis bannanicus. The sequence continues at coordinate 377,988,021 of CM066036.1, forward strand.
GCAGTACTGACCCAGCGATCGAGCCCTGGCTGGCCAGCCATGGGTCAGGCAGCAAGAAGAGGGGGACCTAAGCCTTAGGAGTCAGGGGCTCCTGCGGGGAGGAGATCCCCACAGGTGGCAGGGGCAGGCCGGGCCACCCACAGGCCTGATTCTGTGTACCATGGGAACGTTTTGTTCCCGTGGTCCAGGATTGGATCCTAACAGCCCCATCTTCCTCGGGGACATCCGGAGGGCCCAAACGTGCCCTTCTCGGAATCAGACTCCACCTGTTTTGGAATTTATTGTTGTGCTATTCATTTCCTATCCTTGTGTGTCCTTATATGTGTGTAGTATTGTAATTTTTGTGTTAGATTTTATTTTTAAATTTTGTAAAGCACTGTGATGGTTGTCTCAATTGAATGGTGGTCTATCAAATAAATGACTAAATAAATAAATAGGCAGAGCAAGGTGAGATATAGGAGACATGCTGGGACATGCATAGACATAGGAGACATGCTGGGCACAGGGAGGGGGCATAGAGGCAAGAGGATGTAGATGGGGAGTGAGCTTAGATAGGAATGGGGAGATGCTGGGCATGGGGGCGGGGCAGAAGGAGCAAGAGAAGAGATGCTGAATGGACATGGGAGCACAGGGAGCAAGAGGGGATATGCTGGATGGACACAGGGGACATAGGGAAATTGAGGAAATATACTAAACACAGGAGAGAGGACAGAGAGAGGGAAGGAACATACATGATACATGGGATGGATGGGACTGGATACACAACAAAGGGTATGGGGCAAGAGGGGAGATGCTGGATGGACATATGAAGCATAGGGAAGATGCTGGACATAGAGAGCATAGGGTGATGGAAGGGATATACTGGACACATAGGAGGAGGGAATAGGGAGATGAAAGGGGCATGCTGGACCCAGGAAGTGGGAATAGGGAGATGAAGGAGACATGCTAGACACATGGGAGGAGAGCATAGGGAGATGTAGGGGGCTACTACTACTACTACTACTATTACTGATCATTTGTATAGCACTACAAGGCATACACAATGCTGTACAGAGATGGTCCCTGCTCATCAGAGCTTACATTCTGGTCAGGGCAGACAACACAATAGCTGGGGACTAGGATATGTTTAGGTGAATGGTAAGGAAAGGCATAGTTGGAGAGCAGGAGACTACATGGATCAGGATCCAAAAGCAACCTTGAAAAGGTGAGTTGTTAGCCTAGATTTGAAAAGGGTCCAAAATGAAGCCTGACATACCGACTCAGATAGTTTGTTCCAGGCATAAGGAGTAACAAGGTGGAAAGATCAAAGTCTGGAGTTGGCAGAGGATGAGAAGGGCACAGATAGAAGCAATCTGCTAGAAGAGCGGCATTTCTGAGGAAGGGTGTAGGGAGAGATAAGAGAGGGAAGCTTGTGAGGAGCAGCAGAATGAATGCACTTATAGGTCAGTAGGAGAAGTTCGAATTGAATATGGAAACTGATAGGGAGCCAACGAAGTGACTTAAGAGGGTTTATATGAGCATAGCGAGACTGGAGGACAATTAGCTGTGGAGCTGAATTCTGAATAGATTGAAGGGGAGAGAGATTATTCAGAGGGAGACCAGCAAGAAGGAAGTTGCACTAGTCTAGACAGGAGGTGACTAAAGAGTGGATAGGTTTCTTAGTAGTGTCTTCAGAAAAGAAGAGGTGAATTTTGCTGATGTTATAAACAAAAGGATTTAGCTACCAGTTGGATGATGGACACATGGGGGAGGGAATAGGGCGATGGAGGAGACATGCTAGATACAGGGAAGGGAAGGGTTAGGGAGAAGCAGGGATATGCTGGACATAGGGGAAGGAGCATAGGGCAACAGAGGGGAGATGAAGTAGAGATGCTGGACACGGGGGATAGAGAGAAAGAGGAGGATATTGAACATGGGGGAAGATGGGGGAGAAGGTGGGGGAGATGCTGGACAGGAGGAATAGAGGGATGGCGCAGATGCTGGATGGTTAGGATGCTGCAAGTGGAAAGAGAGAGGAGGAGACAAGCTGGACACAGCAGGGAGAGAGAAAGGGGTGAGTTAATGAGAGGCTGGGTAATGGGAAGGTTGGGATTAGTGCTAAAAAGCAGCAGGAAGATTTAGAACTGGATAGTGAGAAGGAAGAGTGAATCTGAGCCCTACAGAGACAGAGAGAAATATATATGGAAGAAAACTGAAAGGAAAAAGATCAGTATCAGAGTAATATAGAGGAGGAAGAGATACAAACAACTGTGGAGATAAGGAGTAGCAGATGGACTAAACATTGGAAAGAGTTAAGAGAAGATGCAGAAACCAGACTGGAACCAATATAATCACTGGTCAAGAAACCCCTCATGTTGAGTTTAGCAAATTTTTCTACGTTCTGTTTTTTTAAATTATTCTGTATACTTTTTTACTTTATACTTTTTACTCATGATATTAAAAGAAAGGCATGTCAGTTTTCAATTATATACTCAAGAGGTGTAATTTTCAATCCTTATGTACTCAAAGGGAGCAGGATATAAAGCTCTCAGTCTCAACAATTTGCTTCTTCTCTTCATTTTTTCAAACCATATTGTATACACAAGTTATTGTGCAAGGGCTGAAATGAGCAGCACATAAATACTGCAGCCAGCAGCATGCACATACAGTAATTCCCACATAGGAAGCAGTATACTTAACTTCACAATCTGTACAGTACTGACCCATGATGTATTGAAGAACTGAGGAAAAGTTTTTGGAAGCGATGCTGGAAGCTTTACTCCATCGACTGATATTTAGAGAAAACTGTGACTTGTGTTTTGAAAAAAAGCATCATGGGACAGTATTATACAAACTGTTTTATGTTCACATTGATTTTTATCTCTTTTCTTGGCTACTATTGATTGTGGTTTACCTATATTTTTATGCCTCTCTTTTTATTTGTCTGGTGTTGCACTGCATATAGAGTCTGGCCCTGGTCTAATTTTTTTCTGCATATTTCCACTTTTAGTTTCTGATCACTTATTCTTTACTTGTATTATGTGCCATGGAGTCAATGATGACTCCTGGCAACCTATCTCCTGGGTTTTTGGCAAGGTGATCAGTAGATTGTCAGACTTTTCTTCCATGCAGTAAGCCTGCAATATCTGGTATTCCAAGGTAGTCTCCCATCCAATTACTGGCTCAGCTTAGCTTCCAAGGACAGATGAGATCTGATTCATTCATGGTGGCAAGGCCATATAGTGTTAGGTGTCTATTTATGTTCTAAGAGTGTGATCAAGGCCAGATATTCTATTAACATGCAGTTTCTATGTAGGAATTTAGTAATCTGGCTTGTTCAGTTTTCCCAGGAGATGTTTGGATGTCCTCGAGCCCACTGCAATATTTATGATGCTGTCCTTTTCTGGGTAGGCTCCTTGTATACGTTTTGGAAGTTAGTGCTGAAAGGTAGATTTGCTCTGTTGGTCCTGTATTATGGTTACCACTTTTTCTTTTATTCTTTCTGTGGAGTCAACTGTAGGGTGTTGGGGTGAAGGGGGGAGTATAGTTGACATATGGATTGTCTTTGATATTTGCAATTTTGTGTTCCTGATGCTGCCAGTTTGAAATTTAACATATTTTGTCAATTCAGATTCAAGGATATCTCAAATTTTAAGGAAACCTCTCAGTTTAATTCTATTTTGTGCCCTGATAGCTTCACCACTTCACCACCACTTCACCACCATTATTGATCCTCTCTTCCAAATTTATTTTATGTAACTGCTTTTCCAACTTGTTCCTTTTTCCTCTGCCTATTCAGCCTCCTCTGTGCCTGGTCTAGAATTCAACTGAGCATCTGAATATACCATGTCTCAACATCAGGGCTCTCTAAGAGGTATGTTTACTAAATGGTGTTAATGTCACCGGCGGTAAGCACAGAGCTAATGTTACCTATGCCATATAAGGATGTGGGCGGGCTGATGTAAAGGTAGCCATGGGCCATTTACCACATGGAACAGGGTGCCCTGGCCACATACTGTGCGGTACAGAATGCCCTGGCCATGTACTGCGTGGAACAAGGCACCCTGGCTACTTACCATGCAGTAACGGAACAGCCAACACCAAGGTGACAAGCAGCAAGGAGCCAAAGGGGTATAAGGTGCCTCAACCTAAGGCGCCCTGAGAATTTAATGCGCCTGAGGGGCTAAGGTGTATGAAGTTAAGGTTCCCGAAGACTGATGGATGGACAGGTGGTAATTGATAGAGCTTTGCCAGCTGATATTGTAGTCGGTAAGTGGGATGTGAGCCACAGCTGAGATCACGCACTATGCCCATTAGATAGCCTGGATTGAAAAGAGCATTCATAAATAGCATACACTGAATATATACAGGGGGGCCTGGGGCTGGGATGAACCCGCACCCTTTTAGATGGTATGTGCACCAGCCCAGAAAAAAAAAAACTGTGGGAATTGAACCAGCCCTCTGGGGTGTCCAAACACAGTGCATGAACAACTATGCTGAAGCTGCAAAGCATCTGCTGTGGCAGGAATTACCAAGAAAGGGTTCATATGTATCTGCCAACAATGTAGATGCAGGTTGATAGATCTACTTCATCCCGGTAGGGTATGGCTGCGTGTCCAGTATATATGAGATGGAGGCCCAGACCGACACCCATGATCAGGATGCAGTCACCCAAGACTGCCCACTGTGCAGGTTATGCATCTTCTGCGTTCACATTACCAACACTCTCCAATGGGACACAGCTGAGGCTACACTCTCTGCCTGTCGGATAGCTTGAATGGAGTGCATAATGTAGCACACACTGAATAGATGCAAGGGTGTTTGGGGCAGCGCTGAAGCTGCACTACTTTGCATGGTATTTGCAGCAACCCAAAACAAAATGAACTGAAAAAAAACCTGTGGGACGTGAACCAACTCCCTAGTGCGTCAAAACACAGTGCTCTAACCACTAAGCTAACCTTGCACAGCAACTGCCCTGGAAATACTTTCCAGTAAAGGGAACGTATGTATGTATATTTGCATCTGCCTGCAATGTTTCAGCAGGTTTGCAACTCATCCTGCTGATACATTTCAGGGAGGGGTGGCAAAGAGAGATACAGTCAACATGATTATACCCCGTCTACGAGCTGGATTAAGTGCATTGTGCAGTATGCCCCTCAATGCAGTCCTACAGTCTGCATGCCTGATTCTCATGACCGTGTGTGTAGACAGTATGTGGTGTATTATGAGCCAACCAACATTCATTATCCATGCCATGCCCTCTATCACATACCTGCCTGTTAGTGTAAGCCTGACAATCCAGCACATGCATACCCTGCAACAACAGTGGAGGTGTATGGAGAGCCTCAGATGCAGTTCGGATGGTGTGTGTACAAGGAGGCAAAAGTGGGGGCTGTTTGTCGCACCTCAACCTGGATGTCCAGTGTCAAATACGTCATAGGCCATCTATGTCCCTGATAGGCCTCTCAGATAGGGATGTGATGATACCAGCATGTTGCCCCAGATGAACCTGGCGGTGGCATACTATTTGTGGAAAACATGAAAACAAGCCAAAAAGGTATGCAGGAGCTGACATGCAGCTGAACCTGGCCTATGGGCCACTATAATGTGGCTTTGGCACCACGGCAATAACAATGTCGTTTTCTGTGCTGGGATCTGGGGCCCATAATGGAGTTGCACAGAGATGGAGATACTACCCCATGCAATATCCTTTGACATTATGAGGCCCTGCTGTATCAGCTGTGAATGCATGATGTGGACCTCATAAAAATTATCTTTATCTTTTATCTTTATTTAAAATTTGATAGACCGCTTTTCGTCAAAACATAAAGCGGTGTACAATAAAGCACAGTTACTTACCTGTAACAGGTGATCTCTGGGAACAGCAGGAATTAGTCCTCACATATGGGTACGTCGGTACCGACGGAGCCTGCGCGGGAAAGCTCCCCAGCTTCCCAGAAGGAAGCTTTTGGGGCCTCCCACTGCACATGCGCGCTGCCTTCCCGCCTTCCTGACCAGCTCTCCTCAGTTCGAGTTTATAGCTGAGACAATAGAGAGAGGAAAGGAAGATAGATAGAAGATACAACTCCTAGGGGAGGTGGGTGGGTTGTGAGGACTAATTCCTGCTGTTCCCAGAGATCACCTGTTACAGGTAAGTAACTGTGCTATCTCCAGGAACAAGCAGGAATAAGTCCTCACATATGGGGACTCCCTAGCTAAGATGCCTGGGAGATCCCGTTCCAAGGGTTCGCCATCTTCGTATGGATCTCAGGCATCCATCCTGGGAAGGTGGGCAGGAGTTGTTCAAGTATGGAACAGGTGTTTGAGGACAGCCTGACCAAACAAGGCATCCCGGCGGGAGTCCTTGTCCAAACAGTAATGGGCTGTGAAGGTATGAACCGAGGCCCATGTGGCGGCTCGACAGATCTGATCAATGGATACAGAGTGAAGATGAGCCATAGAAGTGGCCATGGCTCTCACATTGTGAGCTGTGACATGGCCTTCCAGAGAAATATTTTTACTCTGGTAAGCAAAGGAAATACACTGAGCAATCCAATTGGAAAGTGTACATTTGGAGACTGGTAGTCCCAAATGAGAAGGATCAAAAGCCACAAAAAGTTGGGAAGACTTTCGATGTGGCTGAGTCCTGTTGAGGTAAAAGGCGAGAGCTCTTTTACAATCTAAAGTATGAAGGTTCCTCTCTGCACTGGATGCATGAGGAGCCGGAAAAAAGACAGGTAGATATACCTCCTGATTAAGATGAAAAGGCGAGACCACTTTGGGCATAAAGTGGGGATTCGTCCTAAGGACCACCTTATCATGATGAAATCTGGTATAAGGTGGATGAGCCACTAAGGCCTGTAGCTCATTGATGTGGCGAGCCGAAGTGACTGCAATAAGGAAAATGACCTTCCAGGAAAGAAATTTCAAGGAGGTAGAAACCAACGGTTCAAAAGATGGCTTCATAAGCTGACCCAGAACTAGGTTCAAGTCCCATGCTACCGGAGGAGGTCGGATGGGAGGCTTAGTTAGAGTCAGGCCTCTCATGAACCTTGCAACAAGCGGATGAGAGGAGACAGGTTGTCCATTTATAGGTTTTAAGGATGCTGCAATAGCACTCAAATGGACTCTTACTGAATTCGTCTTAAGGCCTGCATTAGAAAGATGCAGGAGATAGCCTAGTAGAGAATTCAAAGGAAGTGCTAGAGGGTCAAGACCCTGTTGAGCACACCAAATGGAAAAGCGTTTCCATTTGAAAGCATAGGAACGCCTCGTGGAGGGTTTCCTAGAGGCATGAAGGATATCTTTCACTGGTTGAGAAAGATTGAAGTCATGAAGGCTTAGGCCTTCAGTAACCAAGCTCTGAGGTGTAGGGACTTGGGGTTTGGGTGCCACAAAGTCCCTTCCTCCTGAGAGAGAAGGTCTGGCGCAGCTCCCAGGTCCAGGGAGGGTCCCTGGATGAGATGCAGAAGTAGAGGGAACCACACTTGGCGTGGCCAGCGTGGAGCTATGAGGATCATCGATCCGTGATCCCTCTGGAGTTTGAACAGAGTCTTGGGAATCAAAGGAATGGGTGGAAAGGCATATAGGAATTCCTGACCCCAATGCAGGAGAAAGGCGTCGTTGGCCTGAGCTCCCTGACACGGAGTCCTGGAACAGAACCGGGGAAGTTTGGCATTCCACGGACTTGCAAAGAGGTCTATGTCCGGGGTTCCCCATTCCTGAAAGATTCTGCCTATCTGGTCCATATGTAGGGACCATTCGTGTGGAAGCAGAACTCGACTGAGTCTGTCTGCCCGAGAGTTTTGAACTCCTGGAAGATATACTGCCAGAAGATGAATTTGATGCTCTCTGGCGAAGGCCCATAATCTGAGAGCTTCGTTGCAAAGTGACAGAGAGCCTGTCCCTCCTTGTTTGTTTACGTAGAACATGGCCACCTGATTGTCTGTCTGAACTAGGATGGTCAGGTTGACAAGGAGGGTATGGAAGACTTTGAGGGCAAAGAAGATTGCTCGCAGTTCCAGGAGGTTGATGTGAAGGGTGGTCTCCTGTGGAGACCAAGTACCCTGAGTGGAGAGGGATTGTAGATGGGCTCCCCACCCTGTTTGGGAGGCATCTGTTGTGAGGGTTGCTTGGGGCAACAAAGGTTGGAAGGGGGCTCCCAACAACAGATTCTTGGTGGACATCCACCATTGGAGGGACCAAAACAGATGCTTTGAGGTGAGTATTTGGTCGGAGAGCGCTCCTGATGCCTGAGTCCACTGGGTGGCCAAGGTCCATTGAGCTGCTCTCATATGAAGACGAGCGTAGGGCACCACGTGTACCGTGGAGGCCATGTGGCCCAGAAGTCGCAGCATTTCTCTGGCTGTCAAGTGACTGCTGGACTGAGCTTGGGAGGCCAAGCACACCAGACGTTGGCCCCGGACTTGAGGTAGGTAGGCCCTTGCAGTGGTGGTGTCCAACTGGGCCCCTATGAATTCCAGAGACTGGGTAGGGATAAGTTGAGACTTGGGAAGGTTTATCACCAGTCCCAGATACTGCAGAATGTGCCTTGTGCGGTCCAGGGAAATCTGGGCCTCTGACTGAGATGGAGCTCGGATGAGCCAGTCGTCCAGATATGGGAATACAAAAATTCCCAGACCTCTTAGAAATGCGGCAACAACTGCCATGCATTTGGTGAACACTCTTGGAGCAGAGGCTAGACCGAAGGGAAGTACTCTGTACTGGAAATGTTTTCCCTGAAACAGAAATCTTAGATATTTTCTGTGGGATGGGTGGATGAGTATATGTGTGTACGCATCCTTGAGATCTAGAGAACAAAGCCAATCCTGACTCTGAAGGTATGGAAGGAGAATGCCTAGAGAAAGCATTTTGAATTTCTCCTTGTACAGAAATTTGTTCAATTCTCTCAGATCTAGGATAGGTCTGAATCCCCCTGTCTTCTTTGTTATGAGAAAATAAGGGGAGTAGAATCCTGTCCCTTGTTGAAGAAGAGGAACCTCTTCTATTGCCCCTTGGGCAAGGAGAGAAGAGACTTCCTGATCCAACAGGCCCAGGAGAGATGGGGGAGAATTGAAGTGCCTCACCATGGTATATGGAGGAAGGTTGGAAAAATGAAGTTTGTAGCCCTCTCTGATGATAGAGAGGGTCCAGTGCTCTGATGTAATTTGCTCCCATCTGGGAGCAAAGTGAGCTAACCTTCCGGGAATGGTGAGGGGCTCTGGTTGTTCTAGAGCCAGAAATGTTAAGTTCTCTAGGGGCAAGTCAAAACCCCTGAGGGGGTTGAGCCTGCTGAGGAGTGGCAGACGCTGCAGGCTTTGACCTTGCCTGTTTAGGTTGCTGACGTTTAGCAGCAAAGCGAGGCTGAGAAGATTGTTGGCCAGTATTTGTGGAAAATCTGGCCTTCTTGTAGTAAGGCCTTTTGAAAGACTTTTTCTTGGCAGGAGTAGAGGTAGACTTAGAAAGTCTATCTAATGTAGCATTTTCTGCGTCCATTTGAGTGGCTTTAATTTGCCAGTCCTTACCAAATAAGTTCTCACCTGTACAGGGCAGATTCCGTAAGCCATTCAGGACCCAGGGTTCTAGGTCAGAGGCCTGGAGCCAAGCAAGTCGTTGGGCTGCAATAGCAATGCCCGAAGCTCTACCGGCACCCTCAAAGGAATCAAAAGCTGCTCTGTTGGAGAACTTAGAAACATCTAAAAGCTGTTTCACCAGAGAAATGAACTCCTCCTTTCTATCCTCAGGGATAAAGGAGGCAAAATGCCGTACCTTTAGGGCAAGTTCCCTGAGAAACATGCCCATATATAGACTGTAAGAATTAATCCTGGCTATAAGCATACTAGCCTGGAAAATTTTCCTGCCAAAAGAGTCTAGGGTCTTACATTCTCGCCCTGGAGGGGTAGAAGAGTACCTTTTGGTGCTCTTAATCTTTTTCAGCGCAGACTTCACCACAATGGAATGGTGAGGCAGCTGAGTCTTTTGAAACCCAGGAGAAGGAGGGACCCGGTACATGGTGTCCAACCTACGAGAGTAAGGAGACAACGTTAGAGGAGCCTCCCATAAGTCCATCAAGTGTTCTTGAAGGATTTCATGGATAGGCAGGGTGACTGCCTCTTTAGGAACCTTAGGGTATCCTAAAATATCCAATTTCTTTGACCTAGGTTCTTTTTCAGAGGATGTGGTAATAGAGAGTCCTTTAGCTAGTTCTATAATGAAGTCTTGAAAGGACAAATCCTCTGGTGGAGACATTCTCCTCTTTGGGGAAGAGGGGTCTTCATGAAGAACTAGAGACAGCTCATCAGAGTCCTCAGAGGAGTCAAAATCCTCAGAAGAATCAGAGTATTCTCTATTTGCTTCCAACGCACGATACGCATACCGATCGGTATCGACATCGGGCGTACCGGGTATGGGATCGGTATCGGGTGAAAACCCGGATCCGGCATGCGGAACCGATCTGCGTTTGGAAGTCGATGGTCTCGGTTCCGGTATGGGAGCCAATACCGGAACCGGAACCGGACCCGGTACCGCTGAACGCGGTACCGAGGGCGTCGCAGCATTAATAAAAGCCAGCATGGCCTGCTGCATGGTCTGAACAGTATTGCTCATAGACGCCACTGCTGCCTGGATGTCGGTACCGGTATGGGCCGGTACCCCAGAGCAGTCTAACAGGTGATCAGTCGAGGCCGTGCCATCGATGTCAACCTGTAACCCCATAGATGGTGCTTTGGAAGCCAGAGCTTCCCGCCGGGGTTGTTTGGCTGGGGCAGGATCCTCAGATTCAAAAGTGAGAGCCTCTCGATGCTTTGAAGGAGATTTGCTCTTTGAGGACCTGCCCGAAGAAGGTTTGGTTACCTGAGATCCATCCGGAGAGGAAGACCTGGATGACTGTGATGCTGGATTATCTGAAGCAAACAGCACATGGAATTTGTTGGCCCGGTTCTGCAAATCACGTTTAGACATCTGGGAGCAGGATGGGCAGTCCGGAATGGAGTGGTCAGGTCCCAAACATTTAAGACACCATTCATGGGTGTCTGTGACAGAAATAACAGCACTACACTTGGTACACTTCTTGAAACCAGGGGCTGGTTTCTCCATGAGGAGAATTTGTGTAGGCCTGAGGCCTAACCGAAGTCACCAAGTTGTGCAGAATAAAGATTTTTTTTTTTTAAAGAAAAGAAAAGAGAGACCGGCGGTACCGGTTTCGGTATGGGGAAGGCAGGTACGCGGTCTAAAGAAACAAACTAAAACAATAATTTCTTCAGCGGTGACAGGAACATGACCTGCTGGCTCCGCGGAAAAAGAGAAACTGAGGAGAGCTGGTCAGGAAGGCGGGAAGGCAGCGCGCATGTGCAGTGGGAGGCCCCAGAAGCTTCCTTCTGGGAAGCTGGGGAGCTTTCCCGCGCAGGCTCCGTCGGTACCGACGTACCCATATGTGAGGACTTATTCCTGCTTGTTCCTGGAGATAAGGTTAGCAATGCAAAAACATGGAAAAGAACGCCATAATAAGATAGGAAAGCAGAAGTACAAAAAGCATAGACAAGTAAAATAAACAAATGGGCCAGGACTTCCATAAAACATAAGAATACAACAAGGCGACAGGCCCAGACAGGGGAGGACAGGACAAGGTATAAATAAACAGACACACACGGCTAATGAGAACATCAGGGAGGAACATCAGGAGAGAGACTGAAGGCTTGTTGAAACAGATGAGTTTTGAGTAATATCTTAAATTGAGGATAGGAGGATTCCAATCGGAGAGGTGGTGGTAGTGCATTCCCCAGTACTGGACCCAGAAAGAAAAAAGCTGCATGGTGGGTTTGTTCAAGATGAGCTTGTGACGGAGAGGGTAGGGACAGACGGTTAGTATGGATAGAACGAAGCTGACGGTAGGGGGTATGGAGAGAGATCCGATCTGCAAGATATAAAGGGGTATTTGTATAAATAGCATGATGAATCAAAATAAGGAATTTATAGTGGAAGCGATAACAGAGGGGTAACCAATGCAAGCGGAGAAGAATGGGAGTGATATGATCAAAGCGATGAGAGAACGTAACGAGACGGATTGTACCACTGGAATGCATTTTGCGTCTGTAAGGCCCATTCTGTACATTTATTTATTTATTTATTTAGACAGTTTTGTATACCGCCTTATCCTTCAATCAAAGCGGTCACAACACAATTGGGGGATACATTTAACACGCAGGGATATGAGACACACACTAATACTTACAGGGAACATGGGCAATGGAGGGATAAGTGGCTTGCCCAAGACCACAAGGAGCATCTGTGGGACTAGAAACCCCAGTCCTTCCGGCCCAAGGTTGCTGTCCTCTAGTGGGATTTGAACCCCCGACCTTCCGGCGCATACAACGTACACCTGCTGTATCACTATTGCATCTTTTGCAGTATTTTATGAAGAAGAGCAGCTGTACACGGTCTGGATGAGTAGCATGCACCAAATCGCTATGTGTGATTCATAGACAATGTGAGGGCAGTATGAAAAACAAATCTCTGCAGTGATGTCGTTAAGGAAACATATAGAATATGCCTCCATTGCCCCTTTATGACATCTGGCATATTACTCAAGAGTCATTGTATGGGTAAATCTAATGTATGAATATATGTGGTGCCCATGTGCATCAGGGGTGTTGCTGACAATCCCACATGTATCAAAGGGCTACGGATCATGTGCAACAAATAGGTGGGACAGCTAAACTTCAACATAATGTACACATGCCATTTATGCCTCAGACACTGTGTTACCTAGCTGGCAACATTTACATTTTAGCAAGGGATCTCTGAGTGAACCACAGGTCAGAAAACAGTATTTAAGGCTATGTAGGTGTATGATGTGTGTGGATATATGCATCTCACAGCTACCCCTGAGAAAGGACCAGCTGAAAGACAAACAGTATACCTCCCCAATGACTGGGACTCTGTGAACAAACACATTGCTCACATGTCTGAACATCAGTGGTATGCACCTTTATATACATGTGCTGTCTCACAGATGACTGAACCATGCAGAACATATTTGGTATACCCTGCTGCTCACAGAAATGTCTGTTAGAAATATTTACACACTGGCCATTGATGACATTGGTGATCTTGGGATGTCAGTGCGGCGACTGCATTAGAGGGCATGCAATGAATTGTCCTGCATCATCACTAGAATTCTCATATCACAGATGGGACATGGCTGATGTTCCAACATACCTCCAGTGAATGTGTGCACATGCATGGATGCTATGTGCAGAAGTGTTTGGTTCCCAAATTTGAATCTAGGTGTGACAAAGTGATGTGTCGGTGCATTGCATGACTGCCAACTGTCTAACCCTGATGTGAATGCTGTGGTCATATGTGGGCCTCCCTTGAAAATCTGGGTCTGCACACACAAAAGAGAGGGAGCCAGAGCTAGCCAGGTAGGCCAAGATTAACTTGCTATCTGCCCAGACCTAATGCCAGAAAGATAGCTCGGGAAAATTAGTGCCAAGCTGCCATGCACAGATGGCTATGTGTATTGCATAGAAAAACATTGACACCCACCAACCATGTTTATCTGCCCATGCCCTACCACAGAACGCCCCTGATAGCAATCACATAGCTTATGGGCGTGTTATGGAGGTACATAGCATTGTAGAGGGACAGAAATCATCAAGAAGCCATTTACACAGGTAACTAGGGCAGTTTCCTGTATAAATGGCCTCCAAAATCAGGGACATAATCTATAATGATGAGATGGAGGTAGTTATGAGAAGAACGTGTTGGTACAGTAACACCAAACAAATGCCTCTCACAGGTGCAGAGTCAGCATAATACAACAGCTTTGGGGTGACATAGTAGGCCGTACGTCCATGAGGTGTACAGGTACGGGAATATATATGCAATGCACAATCCAAGCTATGTGTGAAAATACAGATATCCACATCAGAAAATGGCCCTTGCCACGTGTGCGGCATATTGTCATGAGAGACATAGGATGGAGCACACACGCGACTATGTAAGCTGTAAGGAAATCAATAATTACACATCTTTATTGGAAAACAACAGGTCAATATGCTCTGTGAAGTGGCAAAACATGAAAACTATGGTACAGTAAACATCTCAAAATGCACATCATCAGATATCACTGTGTCACAAAATATTCATGCACGTGCATATGCACACTGTAATTCACCAAATGACACAGTGACACCCTATATGCAGAGTATCACTCCTGGATATGGCCAAACAGAGATTAAACATGTTGTTGTGGTCCACCTTGTGAGGATGTGCAAACAGCTTGTGATGGTCAAATTGGCCAGCGCAAGGGTGACAAGGAAAGAACACACCCCATATACAATGTTCCTCTGCTGCTACACATCCAGTTTGATCCTCTTTTGGGCCTAAGCATTTGATGTCACCCACAGAGCCATGGCAGTGACATGGTAAAACAAGAAAAATGTAAATGACAGTCAGGAGTGGCAGACCACAGTTGACAGTGTTGGTGCTGCTGGACTGTTTGCTGCCACTAGTCTGTCTCCCCAGCTCTAATGGTGTGTGGAGCATCACAACTCTCTCCAAGTTGTTTTCTGCAGCCATGGGTGTCTACGCTGAGGCGCAAGGTTTGATGATGATGATAGGAGAATCCATAGTAAGGGAATGGGACAACTTGGGTGTGCCAAGGAGTAACGCCACCCTGGCAGTGGATCATATCACCAGGCCAGTGTGCACCCTCTGCATGCACTGATCCGCCACATGAATATCAATGTCCAGCTCTTCAACCTAAGTTCCATTACTGTATGCCACCCCTTCTCAGGGATCATCTCATGTTGTTGCTGTCTCCTCCAACATGTGGGTGAAGGTGACCGCAGATACACTGTAGATCCCTTTGGCTGTGGGTGGGCCATGCTCCATGGAAAAGGTAATAGAAAGGTAGGTATGCCATTCATCACACATCATGAGGTGCCATCCCAGTGCCTGCAAGTTTAATATGTCAAGTAGGAAATGTCTAATATTCAACCATTACATTCCCATAACACAGCTGCCATTGAAGGTGTAGGATATTCAAAATGATCAGTACAGAGTATTTCACATCTGCACAAGCACACAGACAGGTGTTACAGGTGTGTCATAGGTCCCCATCATGTCTATCACTGCTGCCAGACAATGACCTCTCTTGAGTACCAAACAAGCAAATCACATACAAGATGTTTGATGATGTTAGTTAAATATGATCCAATGAGGAGGCCATCTGGTGTGTGGTGCATGTGGTGGACAGGGACTGGCTGCAGATGCCATTGTTTCCAACCCATCATTCCACACCCAGAGGTGGTGTTTGGAAAGTGTGACATTAGTCTGTGTGCATGTTAAAACATCATTGCCTCTTATCAAAACTATCCCGTCATGTGGAAAATGTGAATGCTGAAGCATTCTGATTTGCCATCAGACAAAACGTATGACATTTTCCACATGCATGACATGATTACATCAGTCACAGGGCAGCATCTGAAATGTAGCATCATTACTGTGGTGATCTTTAAAGGGCCAATCAGACCTCACCCCAGAAACAAATACTGAACATATGCCTGCACAGTGTATCTCTACAATGTGGCTCACAATCCACACACGCTGCAATCTAAAACATATGTGCACCTGGTACCATTTCCCTATCTGGTACAAAGATGAAGTCAGTAGGAGCAATGCCATGAGTTTATCCAAGGCTACATTTATGTTGGCTGCTTAAACAATGGTAAGAAAATGATAAATGCAATGTTCAATACTGCAACTCTTATCGTCTGTGTACACCAACATCATAGTTGGGAATGTCAGCAAAACTATGGTGTCCAGTTACCAACTGCTGAAATCCAAGATGGCCATAGAGATGGTAAATCATAGACATGGGGTATATGTATGCATGCAAGAAAGGTTTAGAGCAATATAGTTAGGAATACAAGGGAACATCACACATATAAAATGTTGACCTGTGCCCTCAGCGTATGCCGTCAGTGTATGCAGGACAATTGACACAACAGCATCAGCACAGAAGACAGTTATGTTTGTGTAACAAATGCAGGAATGTGATGTAAAGTGCATACCTCTAATGCCACTGTGTATGATGCACCAGTCCAAAATCACTGGCATGTTGTCATATGTATGGAGCTGTAACACAGTCCGCTGCATATAGATCCTCTTGCCCCAAGTAGGTACCTCACCACACCAGCAGGAGTGTCAGCCTGTGAAATGGATTCTGTATAGTAACAAACACAGGAGACACACATATGTTAGGATGTAGACCTGAAGCACACAGGATAGCATGCACATTTGTACACATATGCATCTCCTCACATACACAGTACTTACATGAGAAGAGCTGCTCAATCAGATGTTGCTGGATTGCTGTGTCCACCCATGTGTTTCCACGGAGACGTACAGGAGGGCACACAGGATCATCTTCCAGATCCAGATTAATGTCGACTGGGATATTGTGCCTTAGAGCAATGTTGTGCAGGATACAACAGGCCAGAATTATCTGTGCCACAGTCATGGCTCGGTATTGTAAGGCCCTGCCGGTCTTATCCAGACACCTGAAGCGACTCTTTAACATGCCAAAAGTGTGCTCGATGACAGAGTGGGTGGAGGTATGGGCCTCATTGTACCTCATCTCTGCAGATGACCGTGGAAAATACACAGGGGTCAGCAACCAGACCCGACACCCATATCCAGCATCACTTGCAGAAAGAAAATGAGACAGTTCACCAAGTAACATGTGCACATACAATGTCTGGATGTACATGCCGGTACTTCTCCATTGCAGCCTGCCCTTCCCCATCATACACACACACAAATCATGTTGCTGTAACATCAAGCATATACAATATTGAAATAAAGACACAACAGCTTTTGAGGGCATGTGTCCCTTAGCCTCCGTATCTCAGACTAATGTGAGACATACCAGTGATAATCTGTCATTATGCTACTACAAATAGCCATGCCCATCTCAAACACATTAATAACCTGCCATACACAAAATGCAGTAACAGCAGTTATAGAGGACTGAACCCTACCTAGCACAATGTATCTCTGCCAATATTAAAGCTACACATCTCTGAATTACCCCCCCCCCTCCAAAAAAAAAAAACCAACCACCTGCTGGTGAAAGAGAACTGGTGTCGCTGTCACATTAACATGACGAGCCCACCTCTGGTCTGTTAAACATGCTAATCATAGTCCATCAGAAAACCAATAAGCAAGGATCTGAATGTGCAAACTGAAAGACAACAATGAAAGTGGTTACCCAAAAAAATGAAAATGTACAACAACAAAGGGGTGTGAACAATGTTAGGTAAGTGACCCGGCCAGTAGACAAAATGCCAAGAGGTGAATGGTACACATATACCAAACCAGGCAAAGTAGAGCCAAAGACCTTTTAGACAACAGGTATCCTTTAAACTTTGTGTTTTGAAAATGTGAGCAGTAATGGGAACTGGCCAAGTCACCTTCATCTGGTGTCAGCATATCCTCTGCTAGCTCCCCATAGTCTGCTGTCTGTTTGTCCTGTCCTCTCACTTCTACTTTCCCGCCATTCTGCCTCTACATCTACTACAATATACTCTACCATCACCTTTTGTCTTTACTGCACAGCTTTCTATAATCCCTGTGTTGGCCGCTCAGATGTCACCCTAACATCCACAGTCTGCACGTCTAATGCACATCTAACATCTTCACGTCTAATGCACAGTGAATCATAGAGGCTGACCTGACCCCACTCACCCAAGTAATACTTGCCTCTGCATGTTCCCACCCCCAACCCCATCACAATCTAGCCCTCCCCCAACATCAGTTCCCAACACCTTGGGGTCTACCTACAACCCACCACCTACATCCCCTATCCTGGAAGCCTCCACCAAGAGACCATCCCCAGTCCTGGCCTCCCTCATGTACCCCTGAGGGGAGCTGTGTATGGAAGGAAGCCTACCAGGCCACACCTCACCTGTGCACAGCTGCTGTGGTGAAGAGTATTGTTGTTCAGGACTGCAGTAGCACAGTTTCAATATGGAGCACAGGTTAACTGGCTGTTGGGAGGGACAAAATGGCCATAAAACTATCATGCCAGTGGTCTACACATGAACATATCTACCTGATGGATAGAAAATGGTTGAAAAGCATCTGGGCAGCTGTACACAGATGAGATGGGGCCTGAGTGTATCCATCTGGGTTGCCACCGATGGGAGAGAAACTGCAGTTGTGTGATGTTGGTAGTATAAACCCCCCAAAGCACAGGGCCTTGTGCAAACAGCACTCCTGCATATTGGACATGCCCCCTCAGTCCCCCCCAGAAGGTGTGTTTGTGGGACATCTGCTGTTGCTCTGTCATTGCTGACAGAAGCACCCAATGTAGCCTGACCGCAAAGAAACATTGTGCAAGTTGCTGCAGGTGTCAGCAAGCACAGGTCAACTGCTCACCAAGGGCAACAAACACCTATTAATCGGAGTTCAAGCTCAGCAAGTCACTCTACAGGCATGGATTGGCAAGAGACAGAAATAGGGATACACCATCAAGGCTAGCAGATGGAAATGTGGGTATCCAGGTCATGAGGTGTAACCAGCAGATCTGCTGCCCAGAACATGCTGCCAAATAGCACATGATGACCACATCACATGTTCAGATACCTGCAGAGGCTCAAATAACTTTCAAATAGAGCAGGAGTCTGGAATTCTTATCTAAACCTCATGGCTGCATGGTCCCAAAAAATAACATTGTCAAAAGAAATCGCATACTGTGATGAAGAAGCTCCATTCTCTACCTTAAAAGCACAAGATTCACGGCATTTTAGTCCTGAAGCTGACAGGTAAGCAGGCCATGTGAGCAGCTGTTGTCAGGGACAACAGAAACAAACTCAGCCACGAGGTCTGAAAAAACACTCAGCTGAGAAACACTCCCTAGTTCCTGATAGCATGCACCTGAAAAGGGGAAGAGCTTACAGCCCTTATAAGGACAGTGCAGGGAACACAGGGTTAGAACTGGCAGAACGAGGAGAACTAGGAGAACTAGCAGGACGGGCAGAGCAGCGTGAACAGCGTGAGCAGAGAGAACAGGCTGTCTTACCTGAAGCAGCTGTCCGAGAGGAAGCAGGAGGAGTTTCCTACTTTGACCCAGGAAGTGAGTCAGAGTTAGAGCCAGGAAGAATTCACCCAAGTAACTACCCAGAGTCCTACAGGAAGAAGCAGCTAGCAAGAGCAGAGAACAGGTGTGAATGTTCTGCTGATTGCAAACACTTTGGAGCACGAAGGCAACGTTCCAGCCGGAGTGAGTGGAAGCCAAAAGCAAAACTGTATGTATCAGGAAGCTGTGACCTAAGGAATGATTATAGTGGGAAGTTAAAGGTTGTGAATGATAGAAATTCCTACAGTGTGAATGCAGAGCAGCCTCGTGCAGGAAATCCAAGGTGGGGGCAGGGCTGTAACTCCCAGCCGAGGGATTTGAGCAGAGAGCTGAGCAAAGAGCATTCAATACCTTCAGAGAAAGAAAGATATTACCCAGAGGATGTGTGCATGTCTGAAGATGACCTTATAGAAGTTCCTAAGCCTCAGAGAAAACCTCGCAGGCTAAAACCTGATATTAAGAGGGGAGAAGGACATTATCTATCCCAACCTGAGGATAGAACTAATAAGCTCTCCAGGGGTGGAACCTCCTATAGGAAGGGAGTTTATAAGAACCCTGAGTGGTGGCTTCCCTCTCTCCCAGACACAAGAGGCTACGAGAGCAGTTATTCTAGCCATAGAGTGAGTACAGCTGAGAGACACTGTGACGGCACGGCACAGGGGAACTTACAAGCATATTTTAATAAGGAGAGTTCTGAATGCGTGCAAGAACCAATGATTATTGACACACTCAGTGAGTGTTCTTCTAACAGTGACCCAATGGACTGCACACTGATTTTGTCAGATAAAATAATGTCTTTGTGCTAGTCAGAGCTGAGAATAGTGTGAAGGGAAAACACTATAACTACTGAATGCTGGTTTCCACACAGTGAAACTGTGTGCTGAATTTGAATGCCTAACTTTATACTTTACTTTGAAGCAAGAGGAAGTTGTCCTATTTTTCCTTTATGTTTTTGCCAGAAAGCATGGCTCATTTCTTTTGAAGTATTGTGTTCTGTTTATCTGAATGATCCGACCCCGGGAGGGGAATAAATCCTTATTTGCCTTCAACCACTCGTGTCGTGCAACTACATTCTTTACCATCAGATGCAGGCCTGCTAGCCAGGAGGCAGTCTGCCCACCTGGTGGTGACAATACACATATCATTGTGAGAACACAAACAGGGACGTGGACATCAGTCTGGAGACAGTGGCATGCTGAGATTTCAACTACAGGTACCAGAATTTGCAGATCCCCACAACCCAAAAAGAAGGAAAAATGGGAGTACCATGTGCAGTTGTAACGCAGCTACAGAAAAACATGAATGCTTTGACTGTGCTGTGATATGCCATAGCAGAAACACCAATGTGTAGCATGTCAGAGAAAAAGAACAGTGTTCCTGCAGTAGCCCATGTGTTATTTGCAGCATGAAATACCCAGACATAAAGGTGCCACCCAAAACCACCTGCAACCATGGCCCATCTGTGATAGTGATCATGCACCCCAGATCATCTTAACAGTATGCGCATAGTAGACAGAAAAAATACCCACCCAGCAGGACACAGTCCTCATACTGTCCATTCTCAAACTGTTGGAATAGTGCTGAGTGATGCAGGATATAGGAGTCATGGGTGGACCCTGGAAACCTAGGAACCACATTCAGAATATGCATATTTGCATCACATATAAACTGCATATTCAAGGAATCGTAGTGCTTGTGGTTGCGGAACACTGCCTCCCTGTCTCTGGGTGGGACCAGGGCAATATGTGTGCAATCAATAGCTCCCATCACGTGTGGTATCCCTACAATCTGCTCAAATGCCTGGGCCCCCCACTGTTGCCTACTGTTAGGAAATACAATGTAATTCCTTTCCAGGATGATCATGGATTACAGTATCTGGTGGAGACAGTGTGAGAAGGTGGGCTGGCTCATTCCACCTACTGCAGCCACTGATGTCTGGAAGCAGCCAGAGACAAAGAAATGTAGGGCACTCAGGAGCTTGACCAACCCTGGTATGGCATCAGACTGGCCAGTCTGAGGCTCGAGGTCATATCCTCATATAGCTCTCTAATAGCTCCTGTGCTCAGAAAATAGAGGGAGATGACCTGGTCCTCACGCATGCCCTGGAGCATGGCCTTGGGCCTGTAGAGGTGAGGCTGTCTGGGGAGGACCTCTGAACATCTATGGCACCATGGTGCCTTATCCCTGGCCTGTGGATCCTCCACAGCTGCAGGACTGTGTTGCTGTGGGACTGGACTGCTGCCCATTGCCACTCTCCCTTGGACACCATCTCCCTCATCAGGCAACCACAGTTCTCCCTCATCATGCAAACACTGGACAGCACTCGCAGCAAAGCCAAAGTGAGCCATCATGGATGACAGGTTCAGCAAATGCACATTGCCTCAAATAGGGAGGGGATGGGGAAATGATGAGAACAAACACTACACATCTAAGCATTATGCACTGCACACGAGCAGCGGCCCTAATTGGATGCTGTGACGGCATGCCCTATGCATGCGGAAAGCACATGGTGCATGCGCAAGGTATGGAATGCACACGTAAGGCACCCTGCACATGTAGAAGGCGCGGAATGCATGCCCAAGGTGCCCTGCGTATGTGGAAGTTGAAGTATGCATGCACAAGGTGCCTTGCGAATGCATTCTGCACCCTCCAGAGGCAGAGGGTGCCTCGCGACTGCTCAGGGGCTTGCTGTTCATGTGTTCCTTTCGCTTTGTCACCTAGTTTTTCCTCTCGTAGCATCTTTGCAGTACTTAACAGCACAAGTACGTGTCCGGACATATATATGGTTTGCACCGCATGTCACACCTACAACACGCCTAACCCCGCTTGCACATGTGCAGTGCACGGCGCCCACATGCAAGGCACCTTGCACGTGTGTTATGCACCCTTCACCTACTCAGGGCACCCTGCATGTGCATGAAGCACCCTGTGCATGTGCAGGGCACTCTGTACATGGGTGAGGTGCCCTGCATGTGCACGAGGCACCATGCACATGCAGTTCTCAATCTCTGCACGGGCAGGGTGCTTTTATTTATTTATTTACATTCTCTTATATACCGCGCTATTCTGCATCAGTGCGGTTTACATTGAACAAACTGAAATTACATTGAACAGGGCATTATAACTTGGAGATAACTATTTTACAGGGAACATGGGCTATGGAGGGTTAAGACCACAAGGAGCACCTGTGGGACTAGAAACCCCAGTCCTTCCGGCCCAAGGTTGCTGTCCTCTAGTGGGATTTGAACTCCCGGACTTCTGGCCTGAAGTACCTTGCCCCAACCACTAGGCCACTCCTCTACTCCTTTGCGACTGATCAGGTTCCTGCTGTTCATGTGTTCCTGTCGCATTGTCGCATGATATCTCCTCTCGCAGCATCTTTAGAGTACTTAAGAGCACTAGCACATGTCCGGACATGCATATGGTTTGCACTGCATGTCACACCTACAACACACCTAACTCTGTTTGCACATGTGCATGGCGCCTCATGCACGAGGCAGGGTACCGTGTACATGCTCAGGGCATATAACGCACATGCAGGCCACCCTGCACATGCACAGTGTGCCCTGCATGTGCACGAGGCAGGGTGCCCTGCTCATGTGCAGGGCGCCCTGCACTTGCAATATGCACCCTGCACATGCGCATGGCACTCTGCTCATGCGCAAACAGTGTTAGGCGTACTTTAGGTGTGACACACAGTGCAAATCATTGTCTTGCCGGAGAAATGCTAGTGCTGTTAACTACTGCAAAAATGCAGTGAGAGGAGATACCAAGCGACAAAGGGACAGAAACACATGAAGAGCAGGCTCCTGAACAGTCTGGTGTCCAGGCCCCAGAAGAGGAACAAGCTGGCCCATCTGGAGTGGTCCAGCATCCACAACAGCAGCCTGCCAAGCCCCTACCTGGCAAAAGAAAGAGGAAGCGTGCACCTGTAGAGGTGCGCAAGAAGGTGATGCGTTTCTCACAGCAGGAAAATGACATACTCCTTGCTAATGTGCTGGAAAAGTATGAGGTGCTCTATGGGCACCTCAGTACCCAGATACCTCTCAGCACAAGAAATATGATCTGGGAGGATATCCAGGAAGCTGTTGCTGAGGCCGGTGGACCACCCTGGGACATTGAGAGCCTCAGAAAGAGGTACAATGACAATTTTAATTCATAGTTTATGTCACACTCTTATATGATGATTTTTAATTAATGTCATTTTTATGTTTTAATTGTGATGTTTTTAGTCAATATTGTATGACTCATGATTATTTATTTATTAATTATTTTAACATTCGTTCATGTAGTGTTCTCGTTTAGATGTTTAAGGTTTTAAGTATTTATTTTCTTATTATTTATTTGTTTTATGAGTCAAGATTATTTTAATAGGTTTTTAATTTTATTATTAATTGTTGTTTATTTATGATTATAGCATGCCAGATTACCCCTGACAAAGGTTTAATCGAAACATGGCCTGTGTCGGGTCCCTTGGCGAGTTACCCCTGTAATTTTGGTACAATAAAATACTCTGTCTTTCCTTTACCACGTTTTTGGACTAGGTTCTGCCCCCAGAGTTGGACATGGCCCACCCACGTGCCAGTAAGTGTGGAAACGTGAATGCCCACCATGTCCCTAATAGTTATATGCACGTGTCTTTCCCCCTCATTACATTTTGCCTGTAGCCTGTTCTGCTGCTCCCCTATCAGATATTTGATTATACTTCCTTTCTTGGTCTTTGTCCATTCACCCATTGTATAGTGTTCTGGTGTCATGATGACACAGTATAGCAATAGCCCCAATAAACATTAAAACAAAGATAATCATACACATGTGACTGATCTGGCCAATGCAACCCTGTTAATCATGCACACACACTGTCCTGTGCAAGCAACTGACACATCCTGTAGATATGGATGGCCACACATATACTGTGTATGGATGTAGGTACATTTGTGACCCTATGGCCTGTGTGACTGTTGCATGCATGGACCTGTGAAGCTCCCTCAATGTTATCTAAAGTGTCTTTCTACCATCTCTGGTCATTGATCTCCTTGGCTGATCCTAGAGTTTGGGTGGCCAGCCTCTCCTATCATGCTCATAGGGGTGCCACATTATCTCTGTGCTGTCACAATGTCTGTGAGGGTGCTTAGTGGTCTCATCACCAAATGGGGAGATCAGTTGCAGGGCCACTGTGGTCTAGATATCCCATCAACCTTGTTTCTGACCTGTCCTGAGTGGCCCTTGGGAGTCATGTTGCCTGCTTGGTGCTTTTGCCTATCACAGGCCTTATGGGACATGTACATTCATAAGACTAGCACAGGACCAAACATCTAAATGATCCTGCATCTTCATTCCACTGTGTATGTGCTGCGGCATAAAGGTCCATATAGAGTGGAGGTATACATATTGGCATGGCACATTACATTGTTAAACTGTCTTGAGATAGGCATGTACTAGGATATGACCTGTAATGACTATTTGTTTTCTTTGCCCAGGTGACACACAGCAGTTGGAGGTGTCCGATCAGGATGATGGTGCCATGGTGGAGGGGTGGCACAGTGAAATCCCAACAGGGAGTGAAGGAGCCCTGGTTGAAACACCACCAGCTGCTGACACAGGGGCTGAAGTGCTTGCAGCTGCTGCAGAGGGAATACCAAAGGGTGAGGATGTGGGCGTGGAGAAGGAATATGACATCCACCTACACCTCACAGGCAGTAGCTGCACTAATGAGGGGGCAAGCACCCAGACCACAGAAACCGAGCCGGGGAGTAGACCATGCCCTGCACCAGGGGTATCTGAGGCCGGCACACCTCGAGGCCTAATGAGGGAGATGATATAGGAGCTGCACCATTAGATGGAGACAACTCACGCAGACCTTGCAGGTGGGTGACAAACCAGTATGTGGCATGTTGTGGCACATGGTGTGATAGGGTGTAGCTACCGGTTGGGCGGGGGGGGGGGGGGTGAGGGGGTTTGAATGCACATGCTACTGTTCCACCATGAGCAGACTTGTGACCTGTGTTTACTACGGTCAATGTATGTTGTCCAGATGTCATGTTTCTGTCATCCCTGAACCCCCATTTGCATGTATTATCATGGCAGCTGTTTGAAGATTGCCTCACTATTCACAACCATACTTCCACAGGAGCTGCAGGGCTACGAAAATACATGGCCCAGGAGTGGGAGCAGAACTGCGCAAGGGTCCAGGGGATGGAATCACTGGCTGAGGCTGTCAGGGCCATGGTGTCAGCAATTAATCGCCAGACAGACATCGTGGCAGCCATGTCTGCAGAGTGGCAGCAGCCACCAGCAGCAGCAGCAGTGTCTGCAAGGGGTGCAAGGGGGATAGGATGGTATGGTCGTGAGCGTCCACGCAGGCATTAGTCATGGGTAGAGGTGTAATTAGTCAAACGTTAATGCAATGTAAATAAACATACCCTCATTCAGTACCTTTCGAAGTCCAGTGTCGATTGTTGCCGGGTGTAAAAGTGTATTCCTGTTTCTGCCCTATTTCTACCTGAGAGCCTAACCCCTCCCCCCTGCCGAGGTACACTATAGCCCCTTTTCCTGTGTTCCACGTGTGCCTTGCTCTGTTTGCCTCTCTGTCCTTTGGAAAGAGAAGTGCCCCCTCAGACAAGCTGTGCCAGAAGGGTGAATGTCACCTTCTTCCTGTGAGTGAATATGCTGGCTTTCTGTGAGTGGTGTCTGTCTCACTGCACACATGTATTTTCTGGCCATTGTTACTGTGCTCTCCTACATCATTGCCCCCTTTTGTGCATTTTTTTTCAGCTCTTCTCAGCAGATTTACACATACCCCCCCCCCCCCCCTACCCTGGGACTCACCGTCTCTTATAACTGTCATCTGCTCATTACCTCACCTACTCACCTTTGGCCACTCTCCAACCATCTGTTTCATCTGACCTCTGTTCCCCTCTCTATCACTCTTCTATGGCTCTGCATCAGATTGTCTGCCTTTTCTTCTTGCACCCTAATTGTCCCCCCTCCTACCAGCACCTTCATTTCTCCCCTTTATCTACCATTCTCACTTCCCCCTCCATTCTGTCTTCTAACCTATCATCAGCTCCTGAGCCTCACCACTTTCTCTCTCTCATTCAGCCATCACCTCTCTCTCTCTCTCTCTCTCTCTCCAAGGCACCCTCACCCTCCTTTCTGCTGTACTTTCTCCTCTGCCCTGTAATCTGCTACTACTTCTCTGGCTCTCATATGGAGATAGCAACCTCAACCCTGGCCCCCCAGACCTCTGTCACACTCCAAGTGGGGATTGTCATGCAACACCTCCAATCCTATTCATAGTCCCCCTTTCCCCTTTCATTCTCCCTCTCCCATGTGCCTTGTGGACGGCACACTCCATCTCTAATATACGTGTCTTTACACATGATCTCATTATCTCTAATGGCCTCTATTGTCATGCTCTAACTGAGATCTGGCTCCTCCCAGAGGACATGTCAACTGTCACTGCTATCTGTCATGGTGGCTATCAGTTCCCCAACACATCCTGTATCACTGGCCATGGTGGTGATGGTGTTACCCATCTACTTTCTCCCTCCCGCCAATTACAACACCTCCTGCTGCCTCAGTCTCACTTCCTTCCCACTTTTTATGTCCACACCATCTGCCTTTTCATTCCACTCCCTCCCCAGGTAGCTGTGATTTGCTCACCTCCTGACAAGTCAATTTCTAACCTTTCCATTCACTTTGATTCGTGGCCATCCATCTTTCTGGATTCCTCAACCTCACTCTTATTCACGGGGATGTTAAAATTCATGTTGATTGGCCCTCTGCTCCTAATGCCTTAATGCTCCCTTTCCTTACCCCCTCATTTGACCTCTTGCTGTTTCCTACTGCCCCCACTCACAACTATGGCCACTGCCTTGACCTGGTATGTTTCACCAGTTGCATAGCCTTAAACCTCTGTAACTTATTCCCACCTGTATCCAACCAACAGCTGCCAGGCCTGACTCTTCATCACCGGCCACCTCAACCTTGCACTGTCTCCAACAACCTATGTAGACATCTTCATGCTATTGATCCCTTTGTTCTCTCGCCCACTGTTTCCTCAATTCATTCACCCACTATTTATTTATTTATTTGCTTTTATATAGGAACGAGAGACATCATTGCGGATGTGAGATGGCTCCTTGAAAAGACTAAAGAATACCAAAAGGATATCTATTTGTGCTTTCTCGACTATAGCAAGGCTTATGACTGTATAAACCATGAGAAACTCTGGGCCACATTAAGAAGCATGGGTATACCAGAACACCTGATCGTTCTCTTGCGCAATCTGTACATTGATCAAGAAGCAACAGTTCGAACGGAACAAGGAGGAACAGAATGGTTTAAAATAAGCAAAGGTGTAAGACAAGGCTGCATACTTTCCCCCTACCTGTTTAATTTATATGCAGAACAAATCATCAGAGAAGCAGGATTGTATGAAGACAAAAGAGGTGTGAAGATTGGTGGAAGACTCATCAACAACCTTCGATATGCTGATGATACAACATTACTGGATGAAAGTGAGGATGATCTGAAACATTTGCTTCTCACAATCAAAGAACATAGTCTCAAAATGGGCCTGCACCTTAATGTAAAGAAGACAAAGATCATGACAACTGGCATAATCAACAGGTTCATCGTTGAAGGAGAAGAAATTGAAATTGTGAACAACTTTAACCTATTTGGATCAACTATCAATAAAGAAGCAACAAGCAGTCAAGAAATCAGACGACGCATTGCTCTTGGCAGAATGGCTATGAAAGACCTAGATAAGATTCTCAAGAGCAGAGATGTCTCTCTCCATACAAAGATTCGACTTGTTCAAGCCATGGTATTTTCAATAACATCATATGGATGTGAAAGCTGGACAGTGAAAAGATAGACAGGAAGAAAATTGATGCCTTTGAATTATGGTGCTGGCGGCGAATACTGTGTATACCATGGACTGCCCGAAGAACAAACCAGTCGGTACTAGAGGAGATCAAACCTAAGCTTTCTTTAGAAGCTCAGATGACAAGACTTCGACTTTCATACTTTGGACACATCATGCGAAGAGAGAAATCATTAGAGAAAGACATTATGCTTGGCAAGATAGAAGGTCAACACAAAAGAGGAAGGCCAGCAATGAGATGGATCGATACAATAACAGCAGCTACGGGTACCAGTCTGTCAACAATGAGTCGCCTGACTGAAGACCGAACACAATTTAGGATAGCTATCCAGAGGGTCGCCATGAGTCGACTCCGACTCGACGGCACTTAACAACAACAACATACCGCACTATTTAGTATCAGAGTGATTTACAAGGAACATTTACAAATAAGCATCAAGCAACTTTACAGAGAACGAATAAACTATGTCATCTAAGTCTGTTGGCATGGCAGTAGCTTTCTGTGGCACTGTACTCCCCTCTGGCCTGGATGCTCCTGCTCCACACATGACATGTCCAGTGAGGCATACTGCACTCCAGCCTTGGCTTTCAGCCACTACCTGCTCCCTATGTTCCTGAGCCCATTCAGCTGAGCATGCTTGGCTCTGATCCTGATCTCCTGCAGACATTCTACACTTCCAATTCATGCATGTCTTTGTCCAGTCAGCCATAGCTCCTCCCAAATAGGACTATTATGTACATCAGACTAAATTTCTTGACTCTGATCCTCACCATCTCCTTACTGCTCTCAACTCTCTCATCAAAGTGCCTCAGCCTCCGATCCCACCCTCCCTTTCTGGCCAGACCCTGGCTGACTATTTCCATGACAAAGATCAGAGGATCACCCTCCAATTCTTCACAAGGTCAGATCTCTCCCCACCTTCACCTTTACCCCCTCTTCACATACAACCTTCCCTCTCAACTTCCGATACTGTCCCATCCTTTTTGGTGATCCCCAAAGACGATACTGCACACCTTCTTTATTCCTCCTGGGTCACCACCTGCTTCTCTGATCCTATCCACACCCATCACCAGTGCCACATTACCTCCAGTGTTCTCCCTCACATCTCTCATATCCAAACCTATTGCTCTCCATTGCAACTGTCCCTGCAGCCTTCAAGCATGCTGTAGGTACACACCTCCTCAGAATACCTTTACCTGGACCCATCTGTCCCTCTGAATATCGACCTCTCTCCATCCTCACCTTTGTTTTTAGGTAAGATATGCCATACTGGGTCAGATCAAGGTCCATCAAGCCCAGTATCCTGTTTCCAAGAGTGGCCAATCTAGGTCATATGTACCTGGCAGTTTCCCCAAAAGACACAGGTTCCACAATGCTTGTATTGGGTTAAGCACTGATATCCTGGGTCCCTTTTTAATAATGGTTTATGGACCTTTCCTCCAGGAACTTGTCCAAACCTTTTTTAAACTCAGCTACACTAAGAGCCTTTACTACATCCTCCAGTAACAAATTCCGGAGTTAGATTACATGTTGAGTGAAAAAATATTTTCTCTTATTTGTCTTAAATAGTTTACCCTGAAGCTTCATTGCATGTCCCCTAGTCTTTCTATATTTTGATAATGTAAACAATTGATCTACGTTTACCCATTCCAATCCGTTCATTAATTTATAGACTTCTATCATATCTCCCCTCGGCCGTCTCTTTTCCAAGTTAAAGATCCCTAACCTTTTTAGCCTCTCTTCCTAGGGGTATCCTTCCATCCCCTTAACCATTTTGGTGGCTCTTCTCTGAACCTTTTCTAATAACGCTATATCCTTTTTAAGATACAGCGACCAGAATTGCACACAATATTCAAGGTGCGGTTGCACAATGGAACGATACAGAGGCATTATAATATCCTTTGTTTTATTTTCCATTCCTTTCCTTATGATACCTAGCATTCTATTTGCTCTCTTGGCCGCCGCTGCACACTGGGCCGAGGGTTTTAATATGTTATCCACAATGATGCCTACATCTTTTTCCTGGGTGGTGGTTCCTATTGTGGAACCTTGCATCGTGTAACCATAGTTTGGGTTGTTCTTCCCTAGGTGCATAACTTTGCACTTGTCCATAATAAATTTCATCTGTCATTTTGATGCCCAGTCTTCCAATTTATCAAGATCATCTTGCAATTTTCCACAATCCTCATGGGTTTTAACAACTTTAAATAGCTTTGTGTCATCTGCAAATTTGATAACCTCACTCGTTATTATCTTTTCCAGATCATTTATGAATATGTCAAAAAGCAGCAGACCCAGCACGAATCCCTGGGATACACCACTATTCAACTTTCTCCATTGGGAAAATTGGCCATTTAGCCCTACCCTCTGCTTTCTATCTTTTAACCAGTTCCTGATCCACAATAGTACACTGCCTCCTATCCCATGACTCTTTAGTTTTGCCAAAAGTCTCTGATGAGGGATCTTGTCAAAGGCTTTCTGAAAGTCCAAATACACTATATCAACCGACTCACCTTTGTCTACCTGTTTATTCACACCTTCAAAAAAATATAACAGATTAGAAAGAGAAGATCTTCCTTGTCTAAAGCCATGTTGGCTGTCTCCCATTAAGCCATGACTATCTACATGTTCAGCAATTTTGTTCTTTATAATGGCTTTTACCATTTTTCCCGGTACTGACGTCAGACTCACTGGTCTGTAGTTTCCCGGATCACCCCTGGAACCCTTTTTAAAAACCTGGCGTTATGTTGGCCATCCTCCAATCTCCAGGTATTACAGATGATTTTAATGATAGTTCACAGATTACTAATAGCAGGTCTGCAATCTCATATTTCAGTTCTTTCAACACTCTTGGATGTATATCATCTGGTCCAGGTGATTTGCTACTCTTCAGTTTATCAAATAGTTGTAATACATCTTCCCAGTGTATCAATATTTCCTTCAATTCTTCCGCACCTTTAAATACCACTTCAGTCATGGGTAACATCCCTACATCTTCCTCAGTAAAGATCGAAGCAAAGAATTCATTCAGTCTCTCTGCTATCGCCTTGTTGCCTCTTAGTGCCCCTTTAACCCCTCTATCATCTAATGGACCAACTGACTCTCTCACAGGTTTTTTGCTACGAATGTACTTGAAAAAGTCTTTATTACACGTTTTTGCTTCCGCAACAAGCTTCTTCTCAAATTCTATCTTTGCCTGCCTTATCAATGCCTTGCATTTAACTTGCCAGTGCTTGTGCTGTTTCCAGTTTTTGTAATTTGGCTCTTTTTTCCATTTCCTGAAAGATGCTTTTTTTAAACGACAGGAACGTGCAGTTGACTGCTGCTGCCTTGCCTCCACTCCTTTCATGCCCCCCTGGACACTTTACAATCTGTCTTTCATCCCTTACACTCTATTGCAATGGCTTTTGTCAGAGACCCCACTGACCTGTTCCTGGTGACATCCAGGGGCCTTACCTATGTCCACATCCCTCGTGACCTCACTGCTACTTTGGGTACTGTTAACCACAAGCCCCCTCCTTGATACAGTGTCCTCACGTGGGTTTAGGGGCTCTGTGCCAACCTGGTTCTCCCCCTACATCTCCTACCGCTCTTTCAGTGTTAGTTCTGGTGGCTCATCCTTTGCTCCTATCCCATTCTTTGTTGATGTACCCCTGGGATCTGTTCTTGGTTCACTCCTGTTCTATCTCCATACCCATTCCCTTGGTGCACTCATCCCTTCCCATGGCTTTCACTACCATCTTGTTGCCAATAACTCCCAGATCTACCTCTCCACACCTGAGATCTCTGCAGCAAACCACACCTGGCTCTCCGCCTGCCCTTCTGACATTGCTGCTTGGATGTCTCTCTCACAATTGAAAATGAACATGGCCAGGACAGAACCCCTGTTTTATCCCCCTAGAACCCCTGGTTCCCTTCTTCCATTCCCTGTCTCTGTGGATGAATCACTGCTCCTCGCTGTTTCCTCAGTCACAGCCCTGGGCCTGTTCTGGACTCCTCACACTCCTTCTCCACAATATCCATATGAAAGCTTGGGTCTGCCATTTCTTGCTCTATTGTGTTAACACGTATCTATTGGTCTGCTTTAGAACGCTAAAGATCACTAAGAAAATACAACTGCGCAACCAACAACACAGGTATCCTCTCCATATACCCGGAGATCCTCCTCATGGTGGCATGGGTACCGTACCTTACCTGTGCACATCTACTCACCTGCTCCTGTGTAAGTCTGCAGCCCATACACTATGAACCCTATTTGTACCCTATCCAGTACGTTTGACAAGTTTATGGCCCACCCTTCCCCCAGCACCATACATGGATTGGTGCTGCAGGCCCTGTACTGCACACCTGTACCCACTGTGTCACCCCCCACAACAGCAGTGGATGGACTCATTGAACCACAGCTACCCCTGGCACACCATATGTTCCCTTATTCCACAGCTCTGTCATGTCTCTACTACTGTCCTGTCCACTGTGCCATGTGTGCACACATAGGCATGTCCTGGCCCCCAGGCATGTGGGTCCAGTGTGCAGGACATAGCAACCAACAGGTCCCCTGCTGTGCCAGTGAGGGATGCACCACCTGTGAAGCCCCAGGAGGTTGCATACAGCACTGCACATACCCATCCCCCACTGCATGCTGTTTGGACTTCACCATGTATATGACACATGTGTGTCTGTCGACAACACAGGAAAATGGTGCTATGTGTTTACCAATGTGCAAGTTGATGACATAAAAAAAACCATGACCAGTCAATAGTTCCAAAATATTTACAAAATATATATTGACAAAATATATTCTCTCTCTCTCTCTATATATATATATATATACACACACAATATACCATTGGCCCCTTGGGCGCACACATAAAATAAAAATTAAAACTCTAGCCAGATGGACACACAGTGCTGACATTGGTGGCAATGGGTTTTCTCCCACCAACCCCCCTGTGCACTGTGGTTATGGCATCACCTGAGACACAGGAATGCAGAGGGCTGGGGTGAACCCACCTCACCATGACCACTACCCATCTTGGGGACCACCATGGCCTGACGGCTCATGGTCTGCGGAGACCTCTACCACTTCCTTTAGCCTCCACAGCTCATGAGCCATTGGCATTTACCACCTGCGCCATGGTCCTTGTCTGGGCCCGCTGGCCCAGTGAGATGGCAACCAGTGCGGCAGACAAGGTGTGGTCACGGTTGCCGCCCCAGGCCCCATGTGTATAGGGCTTGGGTTGAGGTGTCTGTCCACCACTGCAGCTGCTGCTGACACTGCCTCAGGACCATGGGGCAAGTGGCAGGGACCCCCAGGGTCCTCTGCATTCCTGGATCCCAGGTGTGTGCCCACAACATGGTCTGGGGGGCAGGATGACCCCCTGGTGGTGTGGGAATGCAACCCCTCATACAACTCCATCTCCTCTCCCCATTCCACATCCCACACCTCCAGGGGGTCATCCTGCCTTACACTTTCCCCTCCCACCTCACCCCCCAACTCCACCTCCCCCTCTCCACCTCTATCGCCACCTCCTCCTTTAACTCCACCTCCTCCTCCACCTCTGCCTCCTCCTCTTCTGACACCTCCCCCTCCTCCTCCTCCATGATGTGGTGGGAGGTGCCAGGCCCGCTACTGGTTATGGCCACCTGTGCCAGCACCTTCCCCACCGCCACAGTCTCATCATCCCTGGTGGGGGGACAAATTCTTCCATCTGCAGGCTCTGTGAATGGAAACAGAGACTGGAACATCAGCCACGTGTTCATTGCTCACAGGGCAGCTATCAACAGCCACAATGCCTGCAAGCTTGGTACATAGCTGGTGGCCCACCAATGAGACAGCAGATGAGCCATGCACACCAGGTTATGCAGTCCCCTCAGATCAGACAGGATATAAACTGCACACGCGGATGCATCCAAGGGGTATGCATATGACAGACAAGGGGTTGAGAGTGGAGCAGCCGGTGTTGGCAGATGCATGGAGGTCTGGGGCCCTGCTGGTGTGTTAGTGGCTAGGTGCCCACTTGCCCTCCCGCTCTAGATGTCAGCCCCCCAAAGTGGTGCCAGCACAGAACAGTGAGGGGGGGGGGGTAGCCCAGACAGTGTTTGCACACTAGCACTATGGGGTCCCCAGATGCATGTGTATGGTATGCCCAGGGAGGCTTGGTGTGTGACCTTCAGTGTGCGTGTTTCCATACATCAGAAGGTAAGGTCTGGCAGCCTCTGTTGAAGTCTGTGGGGACTGTGAGGTGACTTGGCCAAGAGGTGCTACCAGCATGCTGGAGACAGCAGAGGTGACTGGCACATCTGGGGTATGGGCAAACCATTAGTGTGACTGCTGGACCACAGGTGTTGTAGAGCGCTGAGGGGCTGGAAGCATATTTTCACCTGTTTGGGTGAGGTGCCCTAGTGGTGTGTTTGTGATGTTATGTGTGGCAGCTCTGTGTGTCAGTGCGACATGATAGGCAGGTCATTTGGTGACAGTTGGATATATGTTCCACTGCAGAGGGTCGGGCAGTGATATGGGCATGTTGGCATATTGGAGAGATGAGGAAGGATGGGGACACTGTGGTGGGTGGTGTGGGGATACAGTATGAGGTCACAGCTATGTTCTGTTTCAGGCAGCATGTATACATCCCAGCAGCAATGGGGAGGTGGCCAGGCAAGGTGCATAGGATGGGACAGAATGTATGCACTTACATAGCGAGATAGGACATGGAGCCAGCAGCACAGTGCAGTGACCCAGAACCCTATAAATGGGTGTGTGCAAATGGGATATGTGTGCATTGGGGGCTGGCCTGGACACACGGCATTCCATACATGGAATTAGTTAGATGGATGGTTTGTGGTATTTCACAGTGATGTGTGTCATTCTGGCAGAACATACCAACAAATGTGGGTACATGTGGGTACTGCCAGCATATGCATGTGGATACAGGCTGTCATTCTAGACATTACATGGCTGATAGTTACATATGGCAGATTTTGGTGCCTTTGAGGATAGGGCTAGTGATCATAGATGGTGACTTCCAGCCTGTGGCTACACCTGGTCAGCGTTCTTGCACTGTTGTGTGGGTCACTATCTGCACATGCAGTCAGTCATCTGCTCATAGTCCAGTTCTGTGGTTGTCTGACAGGGAGGCCGGTACAGTGCCTTGTCAGGCTCACCCTCCTCCCTGGATTTGTCCTCTGGTGCTAGTGCACATCCAACCTGTGTTGTGATTGCTGGATCATTCTGATATCCCTGAGTGAGTCCAGTGGTATTGTGCAGATATCAGTGAGGCCTACGCTACAATATCTCATGGGGGGTGTATAATGACATACACATCCTGGGGATGGGTCCCAGGATGGTGAATAGAATCACAAATTGGTGGACTGACAGATGACAGATTACAGGGGGGTAAATGGGGCACTAAGAGGGGACAAGGCTCAATGTTTTTATATTCGTTAGTACCCCTCCTGTTAAATGTAACCCCAATTGTGTTGTGACCACTTTGATTGAAGGATAAGGTGGTATACAAATCTGTCTAAATAAAATAAATAAATAAGGCCATTGTGGGTAGACCTAATGACTTCTTTGCTTTGGTCTTTACTGAGGAAGATGTAGGGATGTTATCCACAAATAATGTGGTATGAAAAGGTGATACTGCAGAAGAACTGAAGGAAATATCAATACACCGGGAAGATGTATTACAACTATTTGATATACTGAAGGGTAGCAAATCACCTGGACCGGATGGTATGCATCCAAGGTTGTTGATGGAAATGAAATATGAGATTGCAGGCCTGCTCTTGGTAATCTGTGAATTATGATGAAAATCATCTGTGATACCTGAAGATTGGTGGATGGCCAATGTATCACCAATGTTCAAAAAGGGTTCCAGGGGTGATCTGGGAAACGACACACTGGAGAGCCTGACGTCAGTACCGGGAATAATGGTAGAGGGCATCATAAAGAAAGGAATTACTGAACATGTAGATAGTCATGGCTTAATGGGAGACAGGCAACATGGCTTTAGACGAGGAAGATCTTGTCTTACTAATCTGTTATGATTGTATGAAGGTGTGAATAAAGAGGTAGACAAAGGTGAGTCAGTTGATATAGTGTATCTGGGGATTCAGAAAGCCAAACTAACACATCATGGGATAGGAGGCAGTCTATTGTTGTGTATCAGGAACTGGTTACAGGATAGAAAGCAGAGGGTAGGGCTAATTAGGCAATATTCCAAATGGAGAGAGGTGAATAAAGGAGTACCCCAGGAATCTGTGCTGGATCCACTGCTTTTTGACAGATTACTAAATGACCAGGAAATGTGAATAACGAGTGAGGTTATCAAATGTGCAGATGACACACAACTTTTTAAAGGTGTTAGAAGCCATGAGGATTGTTGAAAATGGCCAGAGGATCCTGCTAACTTTGAGGACTGGGCATCCAAATGGCAGATGAGATTTGATGTGGACAAATGCAAAGTTATGTACCTAGGAAAGAAAAACCCAAACTATGGTTACACAATGCAAAATTCCACATTAGGAGCCAACACTCAGGAAAAGGATTTAGGTGTCACCGTGGATAACATGTTATAACCCTCCACCCAGTGTGCAGCGGCAGCCAGGAGAGCAAATAGAATGCTAGGAAAGGACTGGAACATAACACAAAAGATATTGCATTGCCTCTGTATGGCTCCATGGTGCGACCGCACCTTGGATATTGTGTGAAATTCTGGTCACCATATCTTAAAAAGGATATAGCATTATTAGAAAAGGTACAGAGAAGAGTCATCAATATGGTAAAGGGGATGGAGGGATCCCCCTATGAAGAGATGCGAAAAAGGATAGGGATCTTCAACCTGGAAAGGAGACGGCTGAGGGGACATATGATAGAGGTCTATAATTAATGAATGGAATGGAACGGGTAAACATAGATTGATTGTTTATGTCATCAGGGGACATGCATTGAAGCTACAGGGTGATCCATTTAAGACTAATAAGAGAATATATTTCTTCACTCAACATGTACTCACACTCTGGAATTTGTTATCAGAGGATACTGTATAGTAAAAGCCCCAGAGTCAGGTCTTGTGACCTGTATCATTCTATGTATGTGTGAGTGGTATTGCTCAGGGACCGCATGGACACTTCTGTCCTCATGCATAGGACACATTGATGTCAGACAGCGTGAACCCCCCTGAAGGTTTGGGTAACATGAGGTGAGGTAAGCAAAAGCTGGCGGAATGTGTACTGCTTGGCAATTCCACTAATGTAGAGATGCCAGTCAGGCACTGTGAGGCAGAACCACAAGGCGAATGTATGCGATGGGGGTGGGAGGTTGATGTGCAAGGACCAGGGGACATATCTTGTGCAGATAGGTGTTAAGGAACTGAGTTTGGCATAATGGCATGACACAGCTAAGGTAAGATCCTGTATCATGCTTGGTTGCATACAGGGAGTTGATACCAGCAGGAAGGAAAGGTCATAATGGCACCATACAATTTACTGGCAAGGCATCACTTGGAATACTGTGTTCATGTTTACAGACCATCTCTCACAAAGGTCATGCAAAGGCTGGAGGCAGTTCATAGTACGGATGGCCACTTTATTTGGGGCCTGCATCTGAGGACCTATGAGAGGGGTCCTACAGACCCATATATGCTCACTCTGGAGGTGAGGAGGGACAGGGGAAATATGAATCAGACATTCCAACACCAGAGGAGTGGATTCAAACCCCTCCCAGGACATGGGAGCTGTAAAAGTGTGACATATGACATGTAGCTGCATGGGTATAAAACCCAGCCAAAGTATGGAAATACCTTCTCAGGGAAGGAGTGGTGAATGACTGGACTGGCCTCCCAATGGAGGTTGTGGGTATATCTCATTGAACGAACCAACAATGGCATGTGAGCAATCCAGTGCATCCCTGTCTGGCAACAGCATGTTATCAAACATGTCATTACCATCTCTTCTATCTGTGTAAGTTGGGGTAACCTAAAAGGACCACTGGGTAGAGCCCTGAGGCAGGGCATGGGTA
This sequence comes from Ichthyophis bannanicus, assembly GCA_033557465.1. Classification (NCBI taxonomy): domain Eukaryota; kingdom Metazoa; phylum Chordata; class Amphibia; order Gymnophiona; family Ichthyophiidae; genus Ichthyophis; species Ichthyophis bannanicus. The sequence continues at coordinate 378,026,056 of CM066036.1, forward strand.
GGGCTGACCTGCAGAGATCAGCAGGCACACCTACATTTGCCAACTTACTGGGCCATGGAGCAGTGGGTACAGCCCTGAGGCCAGACATGGGTAGGGCTGACCTGCACGGAGCAGCAGGCGCACCTATATTTGTCACCTTGCTGGGCCACGGAGCAGTGGTTAAAGCCCTGAGGACGGAGATGGGTAGGGCTGACCTGTACAGATCAGCAGGCGCACCTATATTTGCCAACTTGCTGGGCAGACTAGATGGACCAGACAGGTCCATATCTGCCATCACCTGCTATGTTGCTATGTTACTATGCTAGAGATACCTTGTATGGCACATTCGCAGATTGCAGTGGGGAACAGTGGCACAACCAAAGGTCATCATCCCTCTCACTTTGTCACCCCTATGTACAGTCAGGTCTATACGGTTGGGCACAAAATAAACATATTGCTATACTTACGCTCCCCCTAGGTGTGGTGTATGTCACATGCTCAGTCCCATGAAACCTATATGTGGTTCCAGTTAATGACCCTACACATACTGCTATAGCTCCACCGGGGTTGTTTACAGGCTAACAGGTATATGCCTTGGAGTGGCCTAGTCACAGCACTGCATTCAATCCAATAGATAATGTGTGGCATTAGCTGTCAATTGCTGTACACCAAGGCACACATCACACCTGAGGGTGCTTGGTCGGTTTGGCACGAGAATGGCTGGTGTTCACAGTGGCAACATGTGGTAGGCTAATGGTCACAACCCCCAGGAGACATGCAGCTGAAAATGCAGCAACAGGTAGTCCTACAATCTCCAGATGTTGGTATGTACATACATAAATATTGCTAGTATCACAATAAGGGATGTTTTGCACCTTCTGATTGGTAGGCATGTAGTGTGTGTCACATGGTGCTAACCCCCAGAATCCCATTTCATTTCAAAGGTTGTAAGGTGACACAACAGGACAGAGACAGCAGGAATGCATACATTTTCAAAGCACTGTATATGTCATTAACCTGTCTCACCCTGCCTGAGGCTTGGGAGTGGGATAAAGGTTTACCTTCCATTGGTACAGTGATGCTACACATACATTTCATACCACTTCAATATAGAAACATACAAAAATGATGACAGAAAATGACCACATGGTCTATCTAGTCTATCCTTCCATATCAACAACTACAACAGTCCCCTTTTTTCTTTTATAGATCCTCTGTGTTTGTCCCATGTTTTTTTGAATTCAGATACTGTCCTCATCTCTACCACCTCCACTGGGAGACAATTCCAGGGATCCACCACTCTTTCCGTAAAGAAATATTTCCGCATATCACTCCTGAATCTATCCCCTTTCACCCTCATTCCATGTCCAGAACTTTCTTTCAATCGAAAGAGGCTCTCCCCCTGTGCATTTATGCAACGGAGGTATTTAAACATCTCAATGATATCACCTCTATTACACCTTTCCTCTAAGGTGTACATATTAAGATCCTTAATTCTGTACTCATATGTTTTATAATGAAGACCACAAACCATTTTAGTAGCCACCCTCTGTTCTGACTGAATCCTGTTTATATCCTTTTGAAGGTGCAGTCTCCAGAATTGCACACAATACTCCAAATGAGGTCACACCAAAGACTTATAAAGAGGCACTATCACCTCCTTTTTTCTGCTAGTCATTCCTTTTCCTATGCACCGAAGCATCCTTTTAGGTTTTTCTGTTGCCTTTTCTACCTGTTTAGCTACTTTTAGATCATCAGACACAATCACGCCTAGGTCCCGCTCTTCTTTAGTGGACAAAAGTACTTCACCCCCTATACTATATTGCTCCCTTGGATTGCTGCAGCCAAAATGCATGACCTTGCGTTTTTTAACACTAAATCCCAGCTACCAAATTCTAGACCATTCTTAAAGTTTAGCTAGATCCCTCCTTATGTTATCTACACTGTCCTGGGAGTCTACTCTATGGCAAATTTTGGTATCATCCGCAAAGAGGCAAACCTTACCTGACAGCCCTTCCACTATATCACTAACAAAGATGTTGAAAAGAATTGGACCGAGGACAGATCCCTGGGGCACACCACTGGTAATTTCCTTCTCCTCAGAGTGAGCTCCATTTACTTGTACTCTTTGTCGCCTCCCACTCAACCGATATCTAACCCAAATAGTAACTTTAGGGTCCATCCCTAGGGTGCTCAGTTTGTTTATAAGTCGCCTGTGAAGAACAGTGTCAAAGGCTTTACTGAAATCTAAATACACCAGATTTAGGGCTCTCCCTTGGTCCAACTCCCTGGTCACCCAATCAAAGAAATCAATCAGATTTGTCTGACAAGACCTGCCTCTGGTCGATCCATGCTGACTTGGATCCTGTAATCCACTGGATTCCAGAAACCTCACCATTTTCTTTTTCAGCAGCATCTCCAATAATTTACTCACTACCGAAGTTAAACTAACCGGCCTGTAGTTTTCAACTACATCTTTACGTCCGCTTTTGTGTAAAGGCACCACATGAGCCGCTCTCTGGTCCTTTACCTCCAACAAACTAGAGTGATTATGAAATGACTGAATTACCAACTCTTGTATGTTTTTCTAGTTTTTTCAAAAACTATTTTTTGTTGGACGTTTTTGCCCTGAGTGGTTACCCCCTCCTGAAGCGTAACTTCCCCTCAGGGCAAAAACCTCAGACAAAAAATAGTTGTTGGAGGTATAAGAGTTTGAGTGGTATAATTTTGAAAAGAGTTTGGGGCTCTCCGGTCCTTTGGCACCACTCCCGACTCCAATTAGGCATTGAAAAGGTCAGTCAGTAGAACATCCCCAAGTTCCCTCAGTATTCTAGGGTGTATCCCATCTGGTCCCATCACTTTGTCTTCTTTAAGTTTAGCTAGCTTCTCACGAACACAGTCTTCTAAAAAATCTTCAGTATGCCCCTTGTTTCATTTCCTGTTTTAAGCAATTCCGCTTTATCCTCATCAGCTTCTACATGTTCCTCCCCTGCACCCTTGAATCTGACAATACCACTTTTGCCCTTCCTCTTTTCACTAACATCTGAAAAAAGTCTTATCCCCCTATTTTATTGTATTGGCTATTTCCTCCTCTTTTTGAAACTTTGCTTTCCTGATTACTTTGCTAGCTTCTCTAAGTTTTTCCAAATATGGATGCCTGTCTTGTATTTCATGAAGGCCTCCCTCTTTTTCTTCACCTTTTCAGCTACTTCTTTCGAAAACCATAGCGGTCTCCTTTTCCTTTTATCTTTATTTACCATTTTAACAAAAAGGTTGGCTGCCCTTAAAATATCCCCTTTCAGTTTTGCCCACTGTTTTTCCATATTCCCCAGCTGTTCCCATCCCTCTAACGACTCCCTGAGATATTGGCCCATCTTGGCAAAGTTAGTTTTCCTGAAGTCTAAGACCCTCACTTTTGAATGGATTCTATCAGCCCTAGTCCTAATACTGAACCACACTATCTGGTGATCACTGGATGCAAAATGATCTCCAACTATAACATCAGAAACACTTTCACTATTGGTAAGCACCAAGTCCAGTATGGGGTCTGGGGTCTGTTACCAATTGCCTGAATAGTTCTCCCTGTAAAGAATCCAGGATCTCCTTACTTCTAGATGATACTGCAGCAGGAATGTGCCAATCAACATCTGGCATATTGAAATCCCCTATCAGTAGCACTTCCCCATTCCTAGCAATGCTACACATGTCTTGTGAGGGAGGTCTGTATATCACGCCAATGCAAACAGATTTCTCTTTCCCTCTTTCTAGTTTAACCCACAGTGCCTCCTCTCTCCCTTTTAAGCTCTGTAATTCCAAAGCTTTAATATTATTTTTTACATATAGTGCCACTCTTCCTCCCTTTCTTCCTCCCCTGTCCTTTCTGAATAAAGTATAGCCTGGAATAGTTACATCCCAGTCATGGTTTTCTGTGAACCATATTTCTGTAACTGCCACTAAATCCAAGTTAGCCACTCCCATTAAAGCTTCAACATCTGGAATCTTATTTCCCATGCTACGGGCATTTATACATACTGTTTTGCACATGTTGCCCCTTTTACCCATTTCCATAAAGGTATTTAATGTTTCACTTACCTGGGGGCTTTCATTTACCTGGGGGCTTTCTTCACCCATCCCCAATGAATCTAGTTTACATAAAGCGTAGTTACTCACCTGTAACAGGTGTTCTCCAGGAGCAGCAGGAATCAGTCCTCACTTATGGGTGACGTCGGTGCCGACGGAGCCCTCGCGGAGCAATTTTCCCCAGCTTTCAAAGAAAGCCTTTGGGAATTGCAGCGCGCATGCGCGGTCCCCTTCCCGCCCAAGGGTGCCATCTTAGCCAGTCAGATGACATAGCTAAAAAAGACAGCATAAAAATTTGCAAAAAAAAAAAACTAAAGCAGATGATTGCAACTCCACGGGGAGGAGGGAGGGTTGTGAGGACTGATTCCTGCTGCTCCTGGAGAACACCTGTTACAGGTGAGTAACTACGCTTTCTCCAGGACCAAGCAGGAAGTCAGTCCTCACTTATGGGACTCCCAAGCTCAAGGCTACCGGAGACCCTAAGCACAAAAATGAGCTCCCTCTAGCTCATCAGCACAGAAGGAAAGAATCTTCGCTGAATTATTACCCACCGGTAGCCCACATCCGGGATGGAGGGTAGGAGTTGCTCAGACCTCGAAGAGATTACGGAGGACTGCCTGTCCGAAAGCACTGTCCCTGCGGGACTCCCTCTCGAGACAGTAATGGACCGCAAAAGTCTGGCTCGAAGACCAAGTAGCGGCCCGGCAGATGTCTGCCAGCGGAACAGAGCGGAGGAAAGCCACTGACGTAGCCTTTGCCCGAACGCAGTGAGCCGTGACTCGACCTTCCAAGGAGAGTCCGGCTGCCCCATAAGCCCAAGAGATACAGTCCGCAACCCAGATGGACAGAGTACGCTTGGAGACCGGGAGCCCCAATTTATTGGGGTCAAAAGACACAAAAAGCTGAGCAGCTTTACGGTGCTCCCGCGTACGGTCAAGGTAGAAGTTCAAAGCCCTTCTACAGTCCAGGGTATGGAGGACCGTTTCAGCTCGGCTGGAGTGTGGTCTGGGAAAGAAGGTTGGAAGTACCACCTCCTGATTGATGTGAAAGGGGAGACCACTTTTGGAAGAAATTTTGGGTGAGTCCGTAGGACTACCCTATTTTTGTAGAACCGAGTGTAAGGGGGATCAGACACGAGGGCCTGCAATTCACTTACGCGTCTAGCGGAAGTGAGGGCTATCAAGAACAGTGTTTTCCAAGAAAGAAAACGGAGAGAGAACAGGTAGCCATAGGTTCAAAAGGCGGACAGGTGATCCGCTGTAAAACCACATTCAGGTCCCAGTCAGGCGCTGGCGGGCGCAGAGGTGGTTTAAGTAGAAGGAGACCTCGGAGAAACCTCGCTACGAGAGGGTCGTTGGAGAGAGGTCTGCCGTCCACCGGCACATGATGTGCTGAAAGAGCACTGAGGTGAACTTTGACGGAGTTGGACTTAAGTCCCAGATTAGAGAGGTAAAGCAAGTACTGCAAGACCACCGACACCGGGCAGGAGAAGGGATCCTGAGACTGTCGGGTACACCAAACGGAAAAGCGACGCCATTTAAGGGCGTAGCATTTTCGAGTAGAAGGTCGCCGAGAAGCTAGGACGACCTCTTCCACCTCTGCCGGCAGGAGGAGGGGAGCAAGGACTACCCTCTCAGCAGCCAGGCCATTAGATTGAGAGACCTGAGGTTGGGGTGTAGCAGAGACCCCTGATCCTGAGTGAGGAGATCCGGTTGAAACCCCAGAGGGAACGGATCCTCCACCGCTAATTGCAGCAGGAGTGGAAACCACGGCTGTCTGGGCCAGCGAGGAGCCACCAGGATCATGAAGGCTTTGTCTCGGAGAACCTTGAAGAGAGTCCGAGAGACTAGCGGGATGGGAGGGAAAGCATACAGAAGGCTCCCCGACCATGAGAGTAGAAAAGCGTCCGCCGCAACCCGAAGGGGGTGTGGCTGACGAGAGCAGAAGCGAGGCAGTTGCCGGTTGTGAGGACTGGCAAAGAGATCCACCGTGGGGAGGCCCCACTTTAGAAAGAGCTTCTGAACTACCAAGGGATCCAGACGCCACTCGTGTGGCTGGAGGATCCTGCTGAGTTTGTCCGCCAGGCAATTCTCTTGGCCTGGGAGATAAACTGCCTTGAGGAGAACGCCGTGACTGACGGCCCAAGAGCAGAGCTTCTGTGCCTCCCGACAGAGGAGGAAGGAGCCCGTGCCCCCCTGCTTGTTCACGTAGAACATGGCAACTTGATTGTCCGTCTGGACAAGGACGGACTGGTGAGAAGTCAGGTGGGAGAAGGCCTTGAGAGCCAGGCGGATCGCCCTGAGCTCCAGGAAGTTGATCTGCTGAGCAGACTCCCACGTGGTCCAGAGGCCCTGAGTACGTGCCCCTTGGCAATGCGCTCCCCAGCCCAGGAGGGATGCATCTGTTGTCAGCACCCGGGCCGGCTGAGGTGACTGGAAAGGCATGCCGAGTATCAGGTTCGGCCGCTGAAGCCACCACCGGAGAGACGAGATCAGCGGCTCGGTGACGCGCACTAGGTCTGCTAGGCCGCCTGTGGCTTGTCGCCACTGCCGGCGGAGACACCATTGAGCAGGCCGCATATTCAGGCGGGCATTGGGGGGTCACATGGACGGTGGAAGCCATATGGCCGAGTAGTCTCAGGAAGCGCCTGGCGGAGACCAGGGGCTGGCTGCGAAAACGGTCAGCTAGGTCCATGAGCCGTTGAGCCCTGTCGAGCGGTAGGTACGCTCATGCCTGAGGAGTGTGCAGCCTTGCGCCGATGAACTCGAGATCCTGTGAGGGGAGCAAAGTGGACTTTGCGAAGTTTATCACAAAGCCCAAGTACTGCAGAAGAGTCACCGTGCGGCGCGTGGCGTTGGTGACCTCCAGAGCGGACGCTGCTCTGATGAGCCAGTCGTCGAGGTACGGAAAGACATAGAGGCCGTGAAGCCGGAGATGGGCCGCCACCACCGCGAGACATTTTATGAAGACTCGCGGTGCGGAGGACAGGCCAAAGGGCAGTACTCTGTACTGGTAATGATTTCCTGCCACCACAAACCTTAGGTATTGGCGGTGGCTTGGGTGGATGAGGATGTGCGTGTAGGCATCCTTTAGATCCAAGGAGCATAGCCAATCTCCCTGCTGGAGGTAGGGCAGAAGGATTCCAAGGGTAAGCATCTTGAACTTCTCCCGCACGAGGAACTTGTTGAGGTTGCGCAAGTCCAGGATGGGTCTGAGGCCTCCTGTTCTTTTTGGTATTAGAAAATACCGGGAATAAAAGCCTTGACCCTTCAGGTGGTGGGGCACCGGTTCCACCGCCTGATCCTGTAGAAGACCTGCTAACTCCTGAAGGAGTAATTCCCTGTGCAGAGGGGGTCGTGGAGGTTCTCCCGGAAAATAGGAGGGAGGGACCTGGTGGAAGTGGAGAAGATAGCCTTCTCGCACGACTTGAAGCACCCAGGCATCTGAGGTGATGCTGGACCACCTGTGGGCGAAGTGAACCAGCCGGCCTCCGGTGCTGGGAGGAGCCAGCGGGGGGGGAGAGGCTATGCTTAAGGAGTCAAAAGCCCCCACCCTGCGGAGCAGGGGCTGGTGGTGCAGGCTTGGGGGCTTGCTGCCTACGGGACCCGTTACCCCGTCCCTTGGCCTGCTGGCCCTGTTGGGGAGCTGCAGGGGCCTGATAGTGGGGGTATTGTTTGTAGGCAGTCGCCTTCCTCGGGTAAAAGGACTTCTTTCCCAAGCCCTTCTTTTTCTGGGAAGGGGCGGAGGTCTTCCTAGAAAGCCTAGTCCTGGTGAGAGTCTCTGTCTCAATTTGTGCAGCCTTATCAGCCATGGGCTTGCCAAAGAGGTTTTCGCCTCGGCAAGGGACATCGACCAACTTGTCCTGCACCCAGGGCTCAAGGTCAGACGACTGAAGCCAAGCCTGTCGGCGGGCACCGATGCCGGCTGCGGCCACTCGAGCCGATGCTTCAAAGCCATCATAGGCTGCTCGGGACATGAATTTTGAGCATTCCCGAATGCCAGTGGACAAGGCCAGGAACCTCCGCAAGGGTTCCTCGGACAAACCAGCGGAGAAGCCGGCTAGCTCTTTAGCCAGGTCTCGGAGATACATGCCCATGTATAGCTGGTAGGTCTGGACACGACAGGCGAGCATAGAGCCCTGGAAACACTTCTTACCAAGGCCATCCAGGTTACGGGCCTCCCTGCCAGGAGGCACCGAGGAGTGCATCTTCTGGCTCTTAAGACGATGCATGGCCGATTCCACTACCATGGAATGGTGTGGTAGCTGTGCTTTCTGGAAGCCAGGGCTCTTGCGGACTCGATAGATAGAATCGACCCTCTTGCTCAGGACCGGCGAGGTGGCCGGACTCTCCCACATGCGGAAGAGTAGTCGTTCCAGCATGGGAGGAACCGGTACAGTAAAGTGTTCCCTGGCGGGAGAGTCATACTGGAGGGCGTCGAGCTCTTCGGCTCGAGGCTCCTCCTCGGGATCCGCAGGGAAGGCCAAAGCCTTGGCCATATCCCTGACGAAGTCCGAGAACCGGGCATCCTCCGGGGGGGACTGCTTCCGAGGTTCGGACTCAGGTGAGTCCGAGGGGACACACCGAGTCCGAAAAGAATCAGGCGACTCTTCCTCTTCAGACTCCCAGACCGACTCCGACGAGGACTCGGTGGGGTCGGCCCGGGCAGGGCGCGGCGCCTGCCGCCCCGACGCCGAGGGAGTCGGCGTCGGCGACCTCGGTCCCGAACGGGAGGCCGAGGGCGACCTCGACCGAGGATCGACTCGAGTTCGCATCGACTCGAGGATCGGCTCGGTCTCCGGGGTCGACTTCGACGTCGACGTCCCGGCGGTCGGGGCAGCGGCGCCAGCGAAGCCAGCGAGCAGTGCCCGCTGCTGGTCCATGAAGGCAGACAGTCTGCTCTCCAAGGCCGTCAACCTGAGTCCGAGCTCAGGTGACCCAGCAGCCCCCGACTCGGGCCCCGACGGCGTCGGGCCCGACGTCGGCTGTCGTGGAGGCGAGTCCAGAAGGACCACAGGACTTACCCGAGCAGGCAGCTCCGACTCCAGGCGAGGTCGCTTCATGAGGTGCTCCTTCTCCAAGGACCCGGGGCGGCTATCGGGGCTATGCGACCTGGCCCTCGCGGAGCCAGGAGCGTCCACCGACGCCGCCCTCGCGGGTTTCACCTTCCGTCGATGGTCCCCGGAGGGAGAACCCCTGTCGGAGGAACTCCGGCGACGGTCCGAGCTGGAACCCCTGGACGCGGAGGCCTCCGACGAGGTCCGGGTACGGCTGGGGTCAGCGAAGATTCTATCCCGCTGATGCCGCCGACTTCTCAACGCTTTGGAGGATAGTTTGCCACAAGGCCCACAGATCATTTCTTCATGATCCGGGCCCAGGCAGCAGAGGCAATTGTCGTGTGTGTCAGTTAGTGACATATTTCGGTCACACTGACCACACCGCTTTGAAACCACTGGCAGCCATCGGGGGAAAAAGGGCCCCGGCGAGGTCAAAGGGACCGGGCTGCCAGGGAAAAACCGAAACGAAAACTGACTAAGTCAGAAAAACCGAAAAATAAGAAGAGGACTCGTGACCGGCGTCGCGAGTCCGGCGGGAAAAAGACCGGCGTCGAACCGAATGGAAAAACAGAGTAATTCTAAAGAAAATCAACTTTTTTGCGGGGATACGACGGGTACGTCTGTAGGGCTCCGCGGAAAAAAGAAGACTGGCTAAGATGGCACCCTTGGGCGGGAAGGGGACCGCGCATGCGCGCTGCAATTCCCAAAGGCTTTCTTTGAAAGCTGGGGAAAATTGCTCCGCGAGGGCTCCGTCGGCGCCGACGTCACCCATAAGTGAGGACTGACTTCCTGCTTGGTCCTGGAGAACCTCTGATGGCCTGGGCCAGGCCACAACTGTCCTCCACATAGAACACACTGCCATGGGCTGCAGATTTATGTGACCCACTGAAGGTTACATTCCCCAGGGCCAGTCTTAAAAACCCAGAGGCTGGATGTGATGGCCTGATGGGGACATACACCATCAGAATTGAATCTGGCCGCACATCAGTGGTTGCCGCACCAAACTCATGACTCTGGATGGTATATACACATGCACACAACTTTTTATTTTTTGGCTAAGGTGCACATACATGCAGCTGCAGTACTTACAAAGATATGGGAACCTCGCATTTCCTAGGTCATGGCAATGTTGGGTACTACACATGCAAATATCCCTTTAATTCTTGCAAGCCCATGTAGATGTCACAATTACCCTCACCTGAGGTCACACCACACTATCATGTGCAAATGCTCAGCTCACAGACCTAAGACTGGACCCTATTTGTATATGGTGTGCCAAGTAGATGATGTGTGTTGCCTACAACCTGCTATATTGAGCTCCTTCATTTGTGGTACCTGTCCCCATGTACTTACCTCTCAGGGGTAATCAGACTGCGCATTGAAGCGCCTCTGGATGTGGTGCCAGGCACGCTTGACCCAGAAAAGGTCTTGCCTGACACTGGAGGATGGAAAGAAGTGCTGCTGATGGCAGCAGATCAGCCTGCCCAACAGCTCCATGTCTCCCTCGGTTTAGGGTGGCTTCCTGAAATGGCTGGCCATTTTGTCTGATGGTTTTCTTGAATGACGTCATGGCGCCCTGGTCTAGTAGTAGCACCACAACGCACCCTACGGCGAGTTCGCATCAGTGCACAGAACTAGTCTTTGTGTGTGCATTACTTTGGCTCATGGCACCTTGCGCAGTCCGCAAGGTGCCGTGCAGGTCCGCAGCGCCAGGTGCATAGCGTACAGTGCCTAACACCCCGTGCCGTCTGTGCCTCATCCGCGTAAGGCAGCATGTATTGTACCCAGCACTGAGGTGGTGCAGGGCATATGGCACCATGCACAAGGTGCATTGCATGCCACGTCCGCACTACGCATGGGGCATTAGGCGCCGTGTGCGCTGTGTCTGTGCTGGGAGCTGTATGTCCTGCCTTACAAGGATGCAGCACACAAGGCGCAGGGTGTTAGGCACCATTGCATGATGCATCTGCGTAAGGCAGAACGTAAAGCACCCAGCGTGGACGTGGCATGCATGGCTCCTAACACCCTATGCGTAGCATGGACGCGGCATGCAATGCGCCTTGCAAACAGCACCATATGCCCTGAGCCACATCAGCACTGGGCACTATAAGTGCCACCTTATGTGGCGGTGGCACGCATGGTGCCTTGCACTCTGGCATGTCCGTGTAAGGTGCCTTGCATGCCATGTGCCACGTTCACAATAGAAAAATATTTGCAGGCTTTTTCTCAGGGGATAATGGAGGACAATGTGATGTGCCTTGCATCAGGTGGAGTGTCAGTGGGGATTGATGTGTTGGATGCGGGGTTGCTACTCTAACACACTCCACAGCATATCTAGCTGTATAGCTATACCTTTATATGCCTTCCTAGGTCCACACACATCTATATGTATGTATCTGTATAGGTGTGTGGGGGTGGGTGAGTGGGTGTGTACCTGTGCATACACATGGGGATATATCTCTGTAGAGATACATATGGTGTGGAGGGTTGGCCCAATGGATAGGGCAACTACCTAGTACACAAAGAATCGTGGTTTCAAATGCAATCACTGCATCACATTACACTCCTTTGCCTTCTATGACAGGCCTGTGTGTATAGAATATGTTTTGTGTTTACTGCATGTCTGTTTATATCACAACATATCCATTTGTGCCAGGTAGTACCTCTGTGCCTTACCACATCAGTCATCAATGTTTTCCCCTCAGACTGCCTTTCGGCAGCATATGGTCATTCACTGCCCATCCTGGACTTCCATGGGGTACCATGCACGCATCTCCCATCATCCTAGCTAGTGTTTCTTTTTTAGGGACAGGCCCCATAGTTCCCTCTTTCCATTCTGCCATTGGTGCTGCTCTATGTTCTGTTATTCGTTCATCTTACCATACCCCATGATGCATTGCACAGTCAAACTTACTGTATGCATATCCTCCATGACCAGCAGAGGCTCTGTACCTTCTCATGAGAGCAGGAGTTTACAGGCCCTCATGGCCTTCATGACACATACAGCAGCAGTGACAATTAGCTAGCAGTTGTGGAGGTCACCATGAATGACAAGTGGGTCACACGACACCTGGTCCACAAGGTCAGTACTGCACTACCTGTATACCTCTAGTTGAGCCACAGATCTACATTGCAGCTTGTGTGATTTGTATTGCATGCTCGTGTGTGTGTGTGTGTGCAATGGGATGGTGTTGATATGTCCTGCCTTTTCTGGCAGGTGGCTCCTTTTTCCCCTTGTTCTTGGCCAATGGCAGCTATCCTAGTATAGAAAGCTGTGCTAAAGCAACAGGCTCTGATATGGTATAGCTTGTCATGAGAATGGTCCTCTTTTTTGGTCCTTTCAGAGCAAAATAAAAAGACTCTATAGTACTAATTGCTCTATAATAACCTACATCCAACATGATACACACATGTCTGGTAGAAAAAATTATTTTTTAAACGATAAATAGAAATGCTGAGTATGCCCAGAATGTCTCAGACTAAGCGGCGCTTTAACAAATGATGTATGTCATATCATACTTTAGCGCCTAATAGCATCAAGGACTGTTCTGGCAATCTAGCATATATTTTTTTGTTTTTGTAGAAAATTTCCACCACCAAGACTTCCAACTCAAAGCAGAATAAAATAATGCTTAGCTTCAAATGTTCGGCTTTAGGTATTCCCCAACGCCTCCCTCAGGCACCAATCATGCGTTCACTCAAAAAAGAGTTTCCTCAGGGGGATCTAAAAATAAAAACAATCATTTAAATCTGAGCAACAACTCAACATTAATTTTCCATGTTGATGTCACAAAAAATCTAAAATCTACATATACGGTACATTGGTTTCACATACCACTAGAAACTTTCATGTCGCGATGCTGCCAACGTCTACTTCTAAAGAGGTTTTCAAGTAGTGTAACTTCCAAAAAACGCCACGCATGTGGAAAAGTGGATCTTGCTTCACTCTTATACTTCCCTACCATGACGTCATACATTTAGTGGAATTCCTTACATTTGCAACTGGAACTTCAAACTCTTTCTCTTGTTCATTCAAAGACACCCCCCCCCCAATCAATAGTAGAGTTAAAACCCTCTGGTGACAGGGTTTTTTAGGTTAAAAATCCAGCGTTGTTCTCGCATTAGCAACGTCTGCTCTTGTCCAATTAGAACGCTTTTGGGAGCATCCCACAGCACCTGCGTGCTGCCCTCCCGCCTTTCCCAACTGCCTCTCTCCAGTTCTTCTTTTTCCGCGGAGCCAGCAGGTCGTGTTCCTGTCACCTGTCACACCGCCCCCTTGGTGGTAGTGGCGGAACCCAACAGAAAGGGGGTGGACATGGAAGAAGAAAGTTTGTTTGTAGGGGAGCTTAGTTCAAGTGCAGGGCCCAGGTTCTTATAGGCCTGGTAGCCTTCTGGTTAACTAAGAGTTCCCAAGAAAATAACAGTCCGAGGGTAGGGAAATTATAAGGCTTTTATTTCCCACGTTGCAAATAGGTTCCTAAACTCAGAATACAACAGCACACACAAAAGAAATGTCCTTGCTCCAGGTTAAAGGAAAAACATGAACTGAAAAATCTGTTAGCTTCACAGTACTGTCAAAAACGGAATACAGGATCAAACTTTACATACAGGCCACAGCTATTCCTCTGCTAGGGCTCAATCCTCTTGGTCAGGCAATAGCTACATTCCATCGGAATATCCGAGGGATCCTCCGGGAATTCCACCTGCATGGGCTCGCAATCCGGAATGTCTGAGGACTCTCTTTCAGGCCTTCTGTGTAACGCTTGTATGATGCGCCAATGGTCAGCATTAAAAGGTAAGTCCTTGCATTGTATACTTTTATAACAGGAACAGTCTCTCCTGCACACTGTTTCTTCTCTAGCAAGTTTCCTGTTTAAAGCAGGTTTGTATCTTGTCTCATGAATGCCTTTAGGACAGCCTTCTCTAGTGCCCTGCTCCTTCTGTATCACATCATTCCTAAAATCATAGTTATAAAAATGGCAATTACCTTTTCTTCTAAGGTTCTCAGATTGAGGTGAGGGCTGAGGCCTGCTCCTGCTGGGTCTTGGTTTCTCAGCTGTCCAGGTAGGCCTCAGGTTCTCAGGTCTGCCTGCTGCTGGAGTTAGGCCTTGTTTGTGCCACAGCTCCTTTCTCCCAGGGCTTTGAAAGTTACCCTTCACAATTCTCCTTTCACCTCCTTGTTTGCTATTCCTTGTTGCACCTTTCAACAGTGGCTGGCCCTTGTTACTCTCAGGCCTTGGACTTTCTGGTATAGTCCTCCTCCTTTCAGGGTCAGCTTCCTTATGGTATCTTTCCCTCCTGGAAAGTGTATCTTTTCCTCTTTTAAAACATTCACAGCAAGTTTCTTCACCTGGCTCTGCTGAGTCTGCTAGGCCGTTCCCCTCGGTCAGGATTCCTATTCCTGGATCCTCCGAATATCCATGCAAAGCTGGAACTGGAACTCCTTGCACCACTCCTTGCCAGTCTCCTTGGCAGTTTCCTTGCCAATCTGCTTGCGAATCTCCTTGCGACTCTCGTTGGCACTCTCTTTGCCACTCTGCATACCGCTCTGTTTGCCCTTCTCTTTGCCACTCTCTTGGCCACTCTGCGTACCGGTCTGACTTCCTCCAGTCATCTGAGCTTTTAAAAGGAATTCTTCCCTTTCTACATTGGGTGTTGGCTGGTATTGCATCATTGGCTCTAGGGCGTGGTTCCTCAGTCCTCCAGAGGTCTCTCTGGCTCCCCCTATATGGCTCCTCGTGATGCTGCAGCCGGTGTTTACCTCTTTTTTCTGGGTTTAAAACCTTTTCTTCTGCCTGCAGCTGGTCTGCAGTGCCACACACCGCAGAAGAATTTCTTTATTTCTTTATTTCTTTTTGTGGTCGCGTCTGCCTTCTTCAATGCTCTACCAGTACCGCCGGTCTTTCTTTTCCTATTTCTAAAAAAAAAAAAAAAAAAAATCTCTTTTTTTCTATTTCTTTCAGGTGCACCCGCCTTTTTGGGCCTTAGGCCCAAAAACTTCCTTAACATGGAAAAACCTGCCTCAGGTTTTAAAAGGTGCACCAAGAGTGGCGGTACCATTTCCGTCACCGACACCCATGAATGGTGTTTAAAATGTTTAGGTCCTGACCACTCCATCACAGATTGTGTGTCCTGTGCCATGATGTCTAAAAGAGGTTGGCAGAACCGAGCTGCCAAGCTCAGTACCCTGTTTCCCTCTGATGCAGCTTCAGTGGCATCGACGTCTTCCAGGGCTTCTTCTTCCTCCCGTGGATCTCAGGTAACTAAACATAAATCCAGCCGGTCCTCGAAGGGTAGATCTCCTTCTAAGCATCGAGATGCCTCTGGCGTTGCCCTCGAGGATTCTGCACCGGCAAAATTACCCCGGCGGGAGAGGCTTCGGCTTCCAAAGCATTATCGGGGTTCCAGGATGTTCTAGATGGCTCGGCCTCGACAGATCTCCTGGTGCCATGCTCTGGGGTACCGGTGGCTTCCACCGGTACCGACCTCCAGGCATTGGCGGCGTCCATGGACCAGAGAATTCTGACCATGGAATGCAGTCTGGCGGCTTTCCTTGCAGCATCGACGCCCTTGGTACCGCGACAGACAACTCCACCGGTACCGGCACTAGCACCGGCATCGGTATCGGCACCGGTACCGATAGCATCGACATCGGCACCGGTGTTGCTATGCCGGTACTCTGTACTACGATGCCCTCTGGTACCGATTCTCCGGTACCGGTTATTCCTGGTACCGACCTTGGTCGGTACGGGTATTGGGTTCTGCAGGAGCATCCGGACAGACGATGCTTCAAGTTCTCAGAAGAATCTGAGGATTCTGAAAGTTCTGTCGATGCAGCGATACTTCTTCCAGAGGAGTCCTCCTCCCCTAAACGCAGGATGTCTCCTCCAGAGGACATCAGAGAGGTGGCTCGGGGCCTGTCCATCACTGTGGCCCCTGAAACAGAGCCAAGGGCCAAGGAGTTGGAAATTTTACAATATCCCAAAACTCCTAAGGAGGCAGCTACCTTACCCATTCATGAGATTCTATATGATCTCATGTTGAGGATGTGGGAAACACCTCTTACCACCTCTCCTCATTCTCGTAGGTTAGATACTATGTATCGTGTCCCTCCTTGTCCTGGGTTCCATAAGACTCAGCTTCCTCATCACTCTATTGTGGTGGAGTCAGCTATGAGAAGGATTAGACGTGCAAAAAGACATGCCTCTAATTCTCCAGGATGTGAATGCAGAACCCTGGATGCTTTTGGACGTAGAGTCTTTCAAGCTTCCATGCTTGCTGCAAGAATCAGTTCCTATAGTCTCTTCATGGGAATGTTCCTAAAGGAGGTCACAGATAATTTACAGACTTTAAGTCCTTTCATTTTTGAGGATAAAAGACAGGACTTTCTCACTTGGGTCAAACATGCCCAAGATGTCTCTAAATTCTCCAACCGTGCAGCCTTTGACTGCTTTGAGTGTATAAGCAGAACCTCGGCTATTGCCATAGGTGCACGTAGAATTGCTTGGCTCCAGGCATCTGATTTAGAGCTCTGGGTACAAGATAAACTGGGAAATACCCCTTGTACTGGTGAGAACCTGTTTGGTAAAGATCGGCAGGAAAAAGCCAATGAAATGGATGCTGAAAATTCCACCTTGGATAGACTATCCAAGTCCACTGCTGATCCTGTTAGAAAGAAGTTGTTCAAGAAAACATCTTTTTCTAAAAAGAAAAGATTTTATCCTGCTTATACACAGCAGGCATCTTCTGCAGGTCAGTTTTCAACCAAACGTCAGCAACCACCCAAACAGAAGAAAGCAAAGGCTGCTAGGCCTCCACCGGCCCAGCAGCCTCAGCCTCCTCAGGGCCTTTGACTTTCAGCTAGAGAACTTAGCCTTTCTGGTTCTGGAAGGACCAGAACTGTCCACCATTCCAGGAAGGTTATGTCATTTTGCCCCCAGATGGGGGCAAATAACAGCAGAGTATTGGACACTCTCCATCATAAAGGAGGGGTACAAACATCATTTTTCAAGCATGCCTCCTCACACAATAGTAAAGCAGTTCAATTCTCTGACACCTCTCATCAACCTCTTAGGTCAGGAGGTTGCCATTCTTCTTGCCCAAGGGGCGATAGAAGAAGTGCATCAAGTAGTGTATCAACAGGGCACAGGGTTCTATTCCCCTTATTTTCTTATCCCAAAGAAAACAGGGGGATACAGACCTATATTAGATCTCAGAGAATTGAACAAATTCCTTGTCAAGGAGAAATTCAAGATGATTTCTCTCAGTGCTCTGCTTCCATACCTTCAGAGTCAGGATTGGCTTTGTTCTCTAGATCTCAAGGATGTGTACACCCATGTACTCATACATCCAACCCACAGAAAGTTCCTTCGGTTCCTTTTTCAAGGAAAGCACTACCAATACAGAGTGCTTCCCTTTGGTCTGGCCTCTGCTCCAAGGGTGTTCATGAAATGCATGGCTGTGGTAGCAGCATTTCTCCATACTCTGGGAATATTCGCCTTCCCTTACTTGGACGACTGGCACATTCGAGCTCCAACACAGTCAGAGGCCAAGACTTCTCTATCCTGCACAATGCGTATCCTCCAGTATTTAGGGCTGGTAATAAACATCCCAAAATCCAGTCTGACTCCCACTCAATCTTTAGAGTTCATAGGAGTTCTTCTGGATACCACAAGAGCAAGGGCCTATCTCCCCCAGGCCCCTTGCCTTCGCTTGGTGCAGTTAGCTTCTCAAGCAGTGCTAAAGCCTCATCTAACTGCTCGAGAAATGTTGCAATTGCTGGGCCACATGGCATCCACCGTACATGTGGTTCCATATGCTCGCCTCCACATGAGGGCAGCTCAGTGGACTTTATCCACCCAATAGACCCAGGCATCAGGGTACCTGTCAGACAAAATAGCAAACACAAGTCGCCTCATTTTGTCCCTCCAGTGGTGGAGGTCCACTCAAAATCTGTTGCTGGGGTGCCCTTCCAACAACCCTTACCCCAAGCAACTCTCACAACAGATGCTTCTCCAAAGGGTTGGGGAGCTCATCTGCAAGACTTCTCCACCCAGGGCACCTGGTCTCCACAAGAGAGTTGTCTACATATCAATCTCTTGGAACTCAGAGCAATTTTCCTGGCTCTGCGAGTGTTCCACTCCCTGCTCAGCTACAAGACAGTCCTCATTCACACGGACAATCAGGTAGCCATGTTCTATGTGTACAAGTAGGGGGGAACGGGCTCTCTGTCGCTTTGCAACGAAGCTTTGCGACTATGGGCCCTCGCCAGAGAGCATCAGATTCATCTGCTGGCAGTATATCTTCCAGGCATTCAAAACTCTTGGGCGGACAGACTCAGTCGAGTTCTCCTTCCACACGAGTGGTCTCTGCATGCAGACCAGGTCACCAGGATATTTCAACTTTGGGGAACCCCGGACATAGACCTCTTTGCAAGGCCGTGGAATGCCAAACTTCCCCGGTTCTGTTCCAGAAATCCGGCTCAGGGGGCTCAGGCCAGGGATGCTTTCCTCCTTTACTGGGGTCAAGACTTCCTGTATGCCTTTCCACCCATTCCCCTAATTCCCAAAACCCTCTTCAAGCTTCAGAGAGACAGAGGCCACATGATCCTCATAGCACCACATTGGCCACGGCAAGTGTGGTACCCTCTGCGTCTACATCTCTCTCAAGCTCCCTCCCTGGAGTTAGGGTCTGCTCCAGATCTCCTATCTCAGGAGAACGGGATGTTATGGCATCCCAATCCGCAGTCCCTGCATCTCAGGGCTTGGTTGCTGAAGGCCTAGATCCCCAAGATCTTCATCTTTCTCAACAAGTGAAAGATGTTCTTTATGCTTCCATAAAACCTTCCACTAGACGTTCTTATGCTTTCAAGTGGAAAAGGTTTACCATTTGGTGTTCAGAAAAGGGTCTTAACCCCCTTGCGATACCTCTGGAATCTTTACTGGAGTATCTCCTCCATTTGTCTATTGCAGGCCTTAAGACAAATTCAGTAAGAGTCCATTTGAGTGCTATTGCAGCTTCTCTTAAACCTCTAAATGGACAACCTATTTCCTCTCATCCTCTTATAGCAAGATTCATGAGAGGCCTCCTTCTAACTAAGCCTCCCATTAGACCACCTCCGGTGGCATGGGACTTGAACCTGGTTCTTGGGCAGCTCATGAAGCCACCTTTCGAACCCTTAGCTACCACCTCCTTGAAATTCCTTTCTTGGAAGGTTATCTTTCTCATTGCAATCACATCAGCACGCCGCATTAGTGAATTGCAAGCACTAGTAGCTAATCCACCTTATACAAGGTTCCATCATGACAAGGTAGTCATCCACACTTTATGCCTAAGGTGGTCTCGCCTTTTCATCTCAACCAAGAGGTCTACCTAACTGTCTTTTTTCCAGGACCTCATGCATCAAATGCAGAGAGGAATCTTCATACCTTGGACTGTAAAAGAGCTCTAGCTTTTTACTTACAAAGAACACAGCAACATAGAAAGTCCTCTCAACTCTTTGTTGCTTTTGATCCTTCTCATTTGGGACTTCCAGTCTCCAAGAGAACACTATCTAACTGGATTGCTCAGTGTACTTCTTTTGCCTATCAGAGTAAGAACCTTTCTCTGGAGGGCCATGTCACAGCTCACAATGTGAGAGCCATGGCAGCCTCAATGGCTCATCTGAACTCTGTCTCTAATGATGACATCTGTCGAGCAGCCACTTGGGCCTCGGTTCATACCTTCACAGCCCATTACTGCTTGGACAAGGACTCCCACCGGAATGCCTTGTTTGGTCAGGCTCTTCTCAAACACCTGTTCCATACCTAATCAACTCCTACCCACCATCCCTGGTAGGATGCCAGAGATCCATGGGGGGAAGTGGAGCCCTTCTCAGAGACACACAACTTCTGGGGTCTCTCCCTGGCACCTAAAGCTAGGGAGTCCCCATATGTGATGACTACATTCCTGCTTGTTCCTCGAGATAGCATAGTTACTCACCTGTAACAGGTGATCTCCGGGAACAGCAGGAATTTAGTCCTCACAACCCACCCACCTCCTCTAGGAGTTGTATCTCTCTATCTCTCTCTTTTTCTTTCCCTCGCTCTCTCTCTTTGTCTCAGCTCTAAAACTCAACTGGAGAGAGGCAGTTGGGAAAGGCAGGAAGGCAGCACGCAGGCACTGTGGGATGCTGCCAAAAGCGTTCTAATTGGACGCTGGGGAGCGTTCCCGCACAGGCTCCGTCGGTACCGACGATACCCATATGTGAGGACTAAATTCCTGCTGTTCCCGGAGATCACCTGTTACAGGTGAGTAACTATGCTTTATCAGCTCCATGCAGAAACACCGCAGGTCTTCAAACTTTTGTGAAAATTCCAAACAGTGCTGAACTAGAGGTGCTGTTAACATCTTACATTTTAGTCGGCTTTTGTGTTCCGCTATTCGAATTTTAAAGGGACGTGCAGTTTTGCCTATGTATAATAAATTACAGGGGCATCTAATGGCATAAATCACTGATGTTGTGTCACAAGATGTGTTATTATGTAAACTATACAATTTGCCCCGATGTGTAAATTCTTTAATTTCTTCTGTGATCTCACAAATCCCACACTGACCGTATTTCCAATGTCCCCTCATATGAGAGTCTTCTCTTTCTTCTATAGGCGGTAACACCGCCGGACTCAAATGTTCCTTTAAATTTCTATTTCTCTGCCAAACGCAGCGGATGTGTTTCTCCTCAAGACCTGGAATTCTACGTAACACATTAGTGTGTTTTGACAATATATGCTGGATTTTATAACTTAATGGTGAAAATTTTGTTATCATGTTGACATTCTCTGTATCGGCCTCTCTCACATTACTCCGAGAGGTCCCCAACAACCAGGACCTGTCATTAAACAATGCTCGATTATATGCTCGTCGAGAAACCTGAAGGGGGTATCCCCGGTCACTAAAATTCTTCAGTAAAAATAATGATTGCCTCTTAAATTCGTGCACATCTGAACAGTTTCTACGGAAACGTAGGAATTGAGAAAAAGGTAGACTATTTTTTAGTCTCAAAGGATGAGCACTACTATAGTGTAAAGAAGTGTTGCGATCTATGGGCTTTCTGTATGCAGATGTGATCCAACCTTGGTATCCTTTTTCTACCAACATATCCAAAAAGGTGATTCTAATGGGATGGACAGTATAGGTAAATTGTATGGCATTGTCTACCCCATTTAGCCACTGTACAAACATTGTACAAAAATGTCGTCAATAAAGCGACACCACATCTTAATTTGAGTTGTGTATGTGGATGGAAAAAGCCATTTCTGTTCATAGTTGCCCATAAAAAGATTTGCAATGGATGGAGCACACATAGCGCCCATCGCAACTCCTGCAATCTGATGATAGATTTTCTGTTCAAAAAGAAAAAAAATTTTAAACACCGTAAGACGTGCCAGTTGTAAAAGGAAACAAATTAGAGTCTCTGAAAGATCTCCCTGACGACGCAATTCAGACTCCACCGTCTTATATGCTTCTTCTTGAGGTATGCTAGTATACAAAGCTACTTTATCTAGTGTTACAAGAATCACGTCAGGATCCTTAGCCCAATTTGAATGTCGATCTAATTTCTCAAAAAATGGGAGGTATCCCTTATATAAGAAGGCATATTCATAAGTAGAGGACGACGGTAAGAGTCAAGAAAAATTGATAATGGTTCCAGTAAAGTGCCTTTTGTGGATACTATCAGTCTTCCGGGGGGCTTTTCCTGGTTTTTATGAATTTTAGGAACCAAGTAGAACCGCGCTAACAAAGGAACTTTGACATTCAAAAACGTACATTCCTTCTTTGAAATAATTTTATTGTGAAGGGCCTGTTTTGTTAGTTCTTGAATACAATTTTGAAGATTCTTTGTGGGGTCCTGCTGTAAAACAACATAAGTTACCTGATCGGATAAGTGTCTTCGTGCCTCTTCAAGATAATATTTGCGGCTCAAAATAACCACTGCACCCCCTTTGCCTGCTCTCCGGATTACTATATCAGTCCTCGCCCGCAATTCTCGTAATGCAGAACGCTCCATTGCTGACAAAACACTCTTAAAATGAAAATTCTGTCGCTCTACTTTTTCTACATCTTTTAATACTAATTCTTTAAAAATGGTTAAAGCAGGATGCAATTGACCAGGTGGTGACCACGTAGACTTCAACGGTAGAGGTATTCTTCGATCACTCGGTTGACTCGTGATTTCAATTGGATAGGCTACAGAAGCAAAATATGATTTCAAATTCAACTTCCTTATAAGCCCTTCAAAATCCAACCTGAATTGGAAAGGGTCATGAATGATAGTAGGTACATAAGATAAATCTTTATTCAATAACCTATATTGATCATCTGTTAGGCTTTTACCGGAACCATTCACTACCAAACTATTTTCTAATTTTTCAGGCTTCAATGATTGATCCGTTCGCCACTTTTGTTTCTTATTCCTACCTTTTTCTTCTTTTTCTTCCTTTACTCATCGTTTTCTAAAATATCTTCTCGAGATGTCTTACTAGAATCAGTGTCACTTGAATCCTGAGATGTAATATCAAAATGCACTTGTCTCCGAGATTTTTTAGTCTTACGATTATGGTCCATCCAAGGATAGACATATTCAGTTGTTTAATCATCATAATCCCTTTTAAGTTTCTTCATTTTTATTGATTTCACATCTTGCCAAAGTGTTTTTAACTGTTTCTGGATATCGTCAGACTTGGACTTAAAACGTTCTTCTGTTTCCTCCTTGGTGGTGGAAATTTTCTACAAAAACAAAAAAATATATGCTAGATTGCCAGAACAGTCCTTGATGCTATTAGGCGCTAAAGTATGATATGACATACATCATTTGTTAAAGCGCCGCTTAGTCTGAGACATTCTGGGCATACTCAGCATTTTTATTTATCATTTAAAAAATAATTTTTTTTACCAGACATGTGTGTATCACATTGGATGTAGGTTATTATAGAGCAATTAGTACTATAGAGTCATAAGAGAATGGACAGCAAAAGGGATGGAGGCCTCATGATGGTTGACAGATATGATCCAGCCACTCTCATCACTGCTCATGTGATATCTGCTTCTGCTGCACAGCCATTGCTACAGCTAGAGCTATCACCACCCCGCAGGGCCATTCAAAGACAGTTGCAACTGGCACCCTGCATGTATCAACATACCCAGGAACATTAGGTGCATGCATACCCCAGCTATCACAAGGCTGTTGTTGCCCACAGGACACACATGCTCAGTGCAGTCTATGTCTCTGAGATACTCTCACCAACCTGAAACAACAAGTGCATGATATGAGCTATCAGACAGACAACTCCAGCTTTGATCAATTTATTACACAATGTGGCTGCATAGCCAGTCCAGGGTCACGTCAGGGTGATGGTGGCCTATCGACATTCTCTGCTGTTTGCACCCTAGTCAGGCTGATGGGTGCAAACAGCAGAGAATGCACATGTGCGAGGGAATGTACATGTTCAACCATCTGTTCCATGTACATTCCCTCGCACATGTGCACCCAGTGGTAATGATGCTGTTTCATGTATTTCCCAGCATCCTCTCTCCTTCATTTGCATCACATTCTACTGTGGGACTGAGGTGCATAGTGGACTGGCTGATGTGCCTCAGTCATGCTGCAGATGCATGGTGCATCACAGAAAACTACATCCTCCACGTTCCCAGATGCTGCATGCCCCTATTCTACCTGTGGAGGTGAGCAAGACACCAGAAACTGTGCCTTTCTTCATCCATCCTAGTTTCTCCCTGCCACAAGACCATGTTGCCATGGCATGAGAGGCAAATGCAACCAGTCTCACTGTGGATGTGGGAGCAGGTTGTATGCTGTGATGCTGACAGCTGCTCACTGTGCTGATGTAGATGTGGATAATGGAGCTTGTTTGTGTGGGTGTTTGTATCCTTGTTGGCCAATTCTTTGGTTGCTACACATGCTGGTATGATACCTGCACTGTGGTAGAAAATGTAGCCATGAGGACAAAGCCCACTGCTAGGACATAAACCTGTGACCTTCTCCTTTTCTATACAGTAACTGTATGGGGTGCACCACAGTCCTGCTACATCATTACAAATGTCCATGCTGACTGCACATTTCATATCAGAAGGACCTTAGATATATTGCACATGGCACACTGGAAATGGCCAAAGCTTTTATCAGCCGAATAGGTTGGTGTTGTACGCGCATTGTGGGCTATCATGTTACCACAGGGACATGGGAAAACAAAGTTCACTGCCAGCACACAAACCCGCAATGTTCTACTTTTCTATACAGCGACTGTATGGGGTGCACCACAGTGCTGCCACATTGCCACAACCATCCATGCTGATTGCATGCTTCCCATCAAAAGAATCTTGGCAGATATTGTATTGCACATGGCGCACTGGAAATGGCCAAAGCTTTTGACAGCCAAACAGGTTGGTGTTGTATGTGCACTGTGGGCTATCATGTTGCCACAGGGACATGGAAAAACAAGCTGCACTGTCAGGACATGAACCTACAACCTCCTACTTTTCTATTCTGTGACTGTATGGGGTGCACCACAGTGCTGCCACGTTTTTACAGCCATCCATGCTGATTGCATGCTTTCCATCAGAAGGACCTTGGCAGATATTGTGTTGTACATGGCACACTGGAAATGGCCAAAGCTTTTGTTAGCTGCACACAGGTAACACTCCCTCCCGTCTTACCCCCCACATCATGCTGACATGCCCATGTACCATCAGTGTTAGTGGTGCATTTTCCCAGGCCTGCCAACATGCAGAAAGGCAGGTAGCTAGGGCATGAGCTCCATGTGGGCCAGAGGCATACTTGGTCAGGCACACATCACTACCCCCCACCAATCTGACTCTCCAGGGACCCCATCACCACATGGCAGTGTTATGTCGCCTTGACCTGGGGATGGGACAGCCTTGTGATGTTGGGTTTGAGGTATTGGGAATCTTGTATGCAGTGGCTGAGGAATTTGTTGTTCAATTGTCTATACCATCTGACTGCAGTGGAACTAGGGGACATGCACTGCGGCTGCTGTGTTGGCCATTCTGGATCACTATGTAAACATATGTTGTACTTCCACCCATCATCACACCCTGCACTCCATTACCTGAGGATGTAGTACAGGCTACCAGAGTCATGGTTTTCATGTATTTTTTGCCAGGTTCCTGGGGAAGGTCCCTGGTGAGGGCCACAGCTTTGCACTGCATGCCCCATTGCAGGCATTGTGGATCATGTGTGGTTTTTGGGGTACCTACTATGCACCTGTGCCATAGTTTGTACACTGCTGGTCACAGGATACAGGACATGATGGACCTTGGTCAGACACAATCTTGCTTATTTACCAGTCTTCTGTTCGTATGTGCCACCTAGGCAGCCGCCTGGTCTGCCCTGTGCCCCCACAGCCCCCACTGCATGTTCTACCTGTACTCTCTTATGCACCATTTGCACCATCAACAAAGTGCCCTTTCATACCTGGGCACTATGCTGTTGGTTCAAATGGTGCACTACTATCACTTTTTTGGGATCACCTGTCTGTGCAGCACATTGTATACATTTAAATAGGCTCTCTCTCCTCACTGTGTACTCTTACCGACAGGTTTTCACTGGCGGTAATGTTCCTGATGTTAAGATGCCGGTGGTAATGTAGCATGGCCTGATTCCTGTCCACTCCCCGCCCATTGACACCTACTCTCCACCCCCTCTTTGCCCATAGTGCGCTTAACGCTGTGTGTAACATTAGCATGCCCTGTAGCATGTGCTGTCACTGATGTAATGTTAGCGTATGCTAACGTTACACTTGCTACATTATGGCCGTTTAGTAAACATACCCCTAAATGTATTTTGAGGAACCCACAGCCAGTCAAATTTTCAGGATATCCATAATGATTATGCAAGAGAGAAATTTTTCATGTGCTACATCTGCAATACATGCAGACTTATCTATTCACTGAAGCCAATATTCAAGAAAGCTGAGGGTCTAAATTTAGGAACCTAGGCTACATTCAAATTTTCAGCTTAGATACCTAAGTTTTTAGTTGAAAATTCACCAAAATTTAGGCATTTAAGGTCCGATATTCATCTAATTCAACTATGCGCTGACCCTTAACCCTGGATATTCAATGTTGGGGTCGTATGTGACCCCAGCATTGAATATCCAGGTTTGCTGCACAGCCTCCCAGCCGCAGTTGTTAACCAGTTTGTGCCAATACTGCGGCTAAAAGATAGGCGAGTTTTTGCTTCACCTATCTTTTAGTCACAGGTCACTAACCGGACAGCATGCAATATCGCTGCTGCCAGTTATTGACTGTTGCCACCTCTGCTCCTCCTCGCAATGCCCATGACATGCCATGATGCATCTGGGCGTGTTGAGGAGAAGCTCGGGGATATTCAGTGGCATTAACCATGTTAGTGCTGTTGAATATCCTAGTTTGAGGCACTCACACAGTTTATAGGCTATAAATGCCTTTCAAATATCGGGCTCTTAAACATTACAGTGGAGGGGGAATATTCAAAGCAGTTAATATGTTTAACAGACATGCTAATTGCATTAATCATGCTGACTGGCATATTCAGTAGCACTAACACGGGTGCCACTACTGCATGCCCCCATGCTAACTGGCTATCATCGGGTTGTACCAGGGGTGGTACCTAGTGATAACAGGGCAGTAGCAACACTGAGCCACTGCCCATTTATCACTACACAGTGAAAGTTAGGCACTTTAAAGGCTGGCCTAACTTTCACTGCAGAAGCTAACTGAGAAACAGTTGAATATCACTGCTGCCTGTCCTGAATATTCAATGCCAAAATCTCATGAGACTTTTGCCTGATGGGGAGCAGCTGCTGGGCCTGTATTCTCTGCGGCAAACTTAGAAAAGTGGAGCAGCGTGGCAAACATGATAAAGTAAGTTTCCCACACTGCTGTTGCTGCTGCCACATGGGGAGGAGGGGGGGCCTGCATTGGGGGGAGGTGCCACTGCCATGACAATGGAGGGCCCTCGGCAAAATTTGGTTGAGGGTCCTCCATTGTATCTTACTCCACTGCTGCATCTACAGAGGGGTGGTGACCCTCACTAAAGCTGCCTGGAGGTATCAGGAGTCAGCATCCACAGTGCCTCTGAAATAATAGCACTTAACTAACAGGCTGCTTTGCAGCATTTCTAGAATGCACGAGAGAAGGGGTCAATGGGCGGGGAGTGGGCGGGGAGAGGCTCCCGCTACACTAACGTGGGGACATGAAGGGCCGAACATTACCGCGAGTGAAAACCTGTCGGTAGATGCACATTTGCAGGAGTGAGAAACAATTTCAATGTCAGCAATGTAGAACACAGGCAGGGAGCCCAAGAAAAGTGATAATAGTGCTCCTTTTGCAGCAACAGCATAGTGCCAGGGCCGGCCAGTCCATTGAGCAAGAATGTTTTTTGCACAGGGCCCCACGTTTCAGGGGGCCCCGCGCAAAAAACATTCTGCATCAGCCCAAGTAGATTTTAAAAAATGGCTGCCGCTGCCACCATGGCAGCAACAGAATCAAGCGTCCTATGGGGCCCCCCTGCCCGGCAGAGCCTCCCTGCAGCATCAGCTCCCGAGTCCCAACACGCGGGCTTTCAGAGCCGCGAAGGGAGAGCTTCTCTGACCTCTTGCAGCTCTGTTAAGCCCGCCGGGGCTGATGGGAAATCCCATCAGCCCCGGCAGGATTAACAGAGCAACGAGAAAGGGAAACTCTCGCGGCTCTGAAAGCCCGCACTTTGGGACTCGGGAGCTGATACTGCAGGGAGGCTCTGCTGGGCAGGGGGGGCCCCGTGGGACGCTTGATTCTGCCGCTGCCACAGCGGCAGCAGCAGCAGCAGCAGCAGCCGCAGCTGGTTTGTTTTTTTTTAATCTACCTGGGCTGATGGGGGGAGGGGGGTTAGGACTGGTAATGGGCTATGGGGGTGCTAAGACTGGAAGTGGGCTGATGGGGGGGTTAGGACTAGTAATGGGCTATGGGGGGGCTAGGACTGGAAATGGGCTGATGGGTGGGTTTAGGATGTAATGGGCTATGGGGGGACTAAGACTGGAAATGGGCTGATGGGGGGTTAGGACTGGTAATGGGCTATGGGGGGGCTAGGACTGGAATGGACTGATGGGGGGTTAGGACTGCTAATGGGCTATGGGGGGCTAAGACTGGTAATGGGCTATGGGGGGGCTAGGACTGGTAATGGGCTGAGTGGAAGGAGTGCTTGAACTGCAAATAGATGATGGGGGGGGGCTTGGAATGGAAATGGGCTGTGAGGGGAGGGAGCTAGGACTGGCAATGGGCTGAGGGGGGGCTAGGACAGGAAATGGGCTGATGGAGGGGCTAGGATTGGAAATGAGCTGTGGTGGGGGCTTGTATTGAAATGGACTCATGGAGGGGCTAGAACTGGAAGTAGGCTCATGGGGGCTTGGATTGGAAATGGGCTGAGTGGAGGGGAGCTAGGATTTGACATGGGCTGATGGTGGGGCTAGGAAAGGACTAGACATGGACTGATGGGGGGCTGGGACTGGAAATGAGCAGATGGAGGGACTTGGATAGGACTGGAAATGGATGGGGGAGCTAGGACTGGAAATGGGCTGATGGTGGGGCTAGGATAGGATTGGAAATGGGCTTATGGGGGGCTAGGACTAGAAATGGGCTTATGGGGGACTAGGACTAGAAATGGACTGATGTGGGGACTAGAAGGGAGCGGATGCTGGGTGGGGCTGGAACTAGAAGAGAGCTGATGTTGGGGGAGGATTAGAATGGGATGGAGCTGGGAGAGTGAAATGGAGAGGGAAAAAATATTTTGTGTGGGAAGGAAGACAAATCTACAATTGGCCGGATATTGGGAGAGTAAGTGGGGATTGAGGATCGAGGGGTAAAATTTGAGTGGATGAAATAGGAATGAGGAAAGAGCAAAAGGAGAAAGATTAGTATGTTAAAGAAGATGTAGAGATAGAATGGAAAAAAACTAGAAGAGAGAAGAAAGGACAAATGGACAGCAGACAATGGAGAGTTAGCAGAAGACACGAAGAAACCAGAAGAAAGTGGCTGGAGCAATTGCAACTAAAAGAAAAATGCACAAAAGGTAGAAAAATATCTCTTTATTTTGAATTTATTAACTGGAATATGTCAGCTCTGAGAAATGTGCATCATTAACGTCTGCACTTTGTTTAGTAGAAGAGGAAATTAATTTATAGTTTTATTTCTACAGTGTTGTTGTACATTCCACATTTGGCTTTGGGAGTTCCCAGTTTAATTATTGTCTTCCTGTTTCTAAATTGTGATTCCTTGTTTGTTGATGGTCTATGTTCTGCATGTGTAACTGAGCTGAGGTATTCTGTTTATGTAATTCCTATTTGACATTGCCACTTGTTCTCTTTCCCCAGTAGGTCATATATTGTTGTTCTCTGAAATGCATTGGTTTAATATTTGCAGTGTTTCCTTTTGATAGGTAGGATATGGTGCTTTGTGAGTCCTGGTAGTGCTGTTATGATACGGCGGGTTTGCTATGGGTTCTAAATGGGCAGGGTTTGTAATAGTTCCTAATGTGCCTGGCGGTTGGCACTGGATTATAGTAATGTAGAAATCTTTTAGTCTTTCTTTATCCATACACTCATTAAGAGGCATGTTTGCTAAAAGTTAGTGTATGGTAACTTTATGCAAATATTTATGCAAACTAGGCCCCTTATGCAAATGAGGCCCAGCACCAAGTCTCCGCACATGGCCCCGCACCCCCCTTAGGCCGCCCCTGCATAGTGCCCAAGTATGAAAGGCCACTATGGTGATGGTACAATTGGGGCACAGGGGGCTGCAGGCGGGACATGCAGTGGTGGCAACTGGGGCACAGGGTGGACAAGGCTGTCGCAAAGGTGGCACATAGGAACACAGAAACTGGAAATCAGCATGACAGTGTCTGAGCAAGGTCAATATGCTCAGTGCGCTGTGTACCACAGTGTCCCATCCAGGGGACACGTACACAGCAGTTACCCCAAACATCACACAGGAACCATAATGCCCATAATGGGGCAAGCAGTGCACATCTGGGGACCACTCTAACAAGGGTCTACGGACCTTCCCCAGGATAATTCCCAAACTGTCCGTAAACCCAGCAAAATGAACACCCATTATCACAGCCCCTAGAAAAGCAGTACAGGGTGTGACCACACATTGGGTGAAATATGTAAAGACCCAGTAGTCCATAATGGAGACACCAGACCCGCATTGCATGCCACAGCCTGACCACAGTCTGCCGGCAGAACACAATCAATCAACCTGTTGCCAGATCACACACTGCACACCCCACAGCCATCTCACCCCCATGTGGAAGTGACAGAACAGTGGCAGGCGGTGATGGGGGAATGTGTGAATGTCCATGTATGCCACTGCACCCCAGACCCTGAACCTAAGCACCCGCCTATCTGCACAATGGATGGCCTGGGACTGCACACAACCAGCACTGACAGTATATGGGCATGTCAGCATAGTGTGGGGGGGGGGGGGTGTGCCGGCAGCAGTGGCACCTGCCTGCAGCTGATCAAGATCATGACCTGCCCCAGTGTGTGATGTGCAGTGTAAGAAACAAGGTCTGTCTAAGAAAAAGCAAATGTAGCCCCAGGGAAGCACGCCGGTCTCCTCTCCACCACCCTGAGGCAGCCCATAAGAGGGAGGGCGCCATCGGGCACATTGGAAGCACGCCGGTCTCCTCTCCACCTCCCTAAAGCAGCCTATAAGAGGGAGGGCGCCATTGGGTGCATCGGAAGCACGCCGGTCTCCTCTGCACCGCACTGAGGCAGCCCATAAGAGGGAGGGCACCATCGTGCGCATCGGAAGCACGCCGGTCTCCTCTCCACCACCCTGAGGCAGCCCATAAGAGGGAGGGCGCCATCGGGCACATCGGAAGCACGCCGGTCTCCTCTCCACCTCCCTAAAGCAGCCTATAAGAGGGAGGGCGCCATTGGGTGCATCGGAAGCACGCCGGTCTCCTCTGCACCGCCCTGAGGCAGCCCATAAGAGGGAGGGCACCATCGGGCGCATCGGAAGCATGCCGGTCTCCTCTCCACCGCCCTGAGGTAGCCCATAAGAGGGAGGGTGCCATCGGGTGCATCGGAAGCATGCCAGTCTCCTCTCCACCGCCCTGAGGCAGCCCATAAGAGGGAGGGCACCATTGGGCACGCCCGCACCTGAGGGCCTCACCAGAAGGCCCTTTGGCATGGCCCTTAGGTGGGGAACGCAGGTGGAAGCAAACCCCTGGGATCAACGGCCCTGCTCCAGCTGACCAGCCTCTGCGCCGTAGCTCCAGCCCCGATCGGCATCTTCGAGGGAGAGCGGGAAGGTAAGCTCTGCCCCGCTCCCCTCTGACAAGGCCTATCGGGACCCTCTTGCCTTGTTTACAAAGCTGCAGTCTCTCCAGGCGTGCATGTGGGACCGCAGGGCGCTCTGCCAGGTACCAGCCCCGATCGTTCACTCCACCACCCCCTGAGCCCTGACTGGTGACAGCAATAGTGCAGAGGGCTGTGACCCCTCTCCCCTTCTCCCCTAACCGACGCCCAACCTGGACCCAATACCAGCATGGCCATAACCTTACTTGGATCAGCATCAGAGAGTAAAGCAGAGGAACGCTCCTCCCTGATCGGCTCCTCAAAGCCAATCTGGTCCTGCTCCCCACTGCTTGCATAGAGCTGCTACCTATTGTTGCTTAGATTTGCTACCCATCGCCTGCATAGAACTGATACCCATCGCCTGCATAGCACTGCTACCCATTGCCTGCACAAAACTGCTACCCATTGTCGCATAGAACTGCTTCCTATTGTCGCATAGAACTGCTACCCATTGCCTGCATAGAACTGCTACCCATTGTCGCATAGAACTGCTACCCATTGTTACACTGAACTGCTACCCCTTGTTACATTGAACTGCTACCCATTGCCTGTACTGAACTGCCACCCACTGTTGCATAGAACTGCTACCCATTGTCGCATAGAACTGCTACCCATTGTTACATTGAACTGCTACCCATTGCCTGTATTGAACTGCTACCCATTGTTGCATAGAACTGCTACCCTTTGCCTGCATAGAACTGCTACCCATTGCTTGCTCTGACCTTGCTGCCCACTACCATGGCCCTACATCTCATCGTCCTTCTCCTCCTCATCTTCCCCTACTACCTCCCCTCGTATCAACACCCTCCCTCCTCTTCTCCCTATCCTTCTCCTACCTTCCCCACCTCCCTACCCTCCCCCTACCCTCCTCACTTCTCCCTATCCTCCCCCTACCTTCCTCACTTCTCCCTACCCTCCCCCTACCTTCCTCACTTCCCCCTACCCTCCTTCTACCTTCCTCACTTCTCCCTCCATTCTTCCCCCTAGACTAGCATCTGCTTTTGAGCTTCTTCACAACATCTCCTGCATTCAACCAGCCCCCCTCTCCTTAAAGCAACCCCACCCTTGCTTCCGACGTACTATCTCCACTTTACCTCGCTCTCTGATACTCAGTCTCCGTCTCTCATCAGGTACTATCATCCCCCACCCGGCCCCCCCCCCCACGATTTCCTTCTCACACTAAAAATAGTTCCTCACGTACCCCATCTAATCTTATCCACATCCCACTCCTCCCTCCTTCCGCCCTCCCCCATTCATCCCACATCCACTCATCCATAAATATCAACTCCAACCCTATCCCCAAAAATAATCCCTCACACAACCTACCGGATACCATCAATTTACCTCTCATTTCCCCTCCCTCATGTCCCCCTTGGAGAGCACATACACCCAGACATACCCACCCACACACTGCTCCCTCTAAATCTCGGTATTACCCTAGAAATAGACCCCCAAGCTAGTCTGATAAGAATTCCACACGAAACTTATCCAACCTTATCCACATCCCTCTCCTCCCCCCCTCTGCTCTCCCGTTTTCATGCGCCCTATGGAACGCATGCTCAGTCATTAAAAAAAAAACACTTTTATCCATGATCTTTTTATCTCTAATGCCCTAGACCTTCTTGCCTTGACCGAGACCTGGCTCCCCCCAGACAATACCGCTTCCATTGCCTCTCTCTGCTATGGGGGCTACCAGTTCTCCCATGCACCTCGATCCACTGGTCGTGGTGGTGGTGGCATTGGCCTCCTTCTCGCTCCCTCCTGCCAATTCCAACCCCTCCTGCCACCCCAATCACACTCCCCCCTCTCCTTCGAAGTCCACTCCATTCGCCTCCTCACACCACTTCCCCTCTGAGTAGCTGTTATTTATCGCCCACCCGAAAAATCCAAATCAACCTTCCTCACTGACTTCGACTCCTGGCTTTCTGCCTTTATGGATCCCTCCTCCCCTACTCTTATTCTTGGTGATTTCAACATTCACATCGACAACCCCTCCGACTCTCATGCCTCTAAGTTCCTAGCTCTTACCTCCTCGTTCGACCTCCAACTTTGCTCCACTGCTCCCACACACCTACATGGCCACTGCCTTGACCTAATACTCTTCTCCAATTCCTCTCCCTCAAATGTCCGCAAATCAATCCTTCCCTCATCTGACCATCACCTCTTAACATTTACTCTTCAGCTTCCGCCATCCCAACCTCGTCCTGTCTCCTCTGACCTATTTAGAAACCTTAATAATATTGATCCCCTGACTCTCTCTTCCACCATTTCTCCATCTCTTTCCTCCATTTTATCATCCGAGTCCGTCGACGAGGCACTATCTTCATACAATGTTACACTATCCTCAGCCCTTGACACTCTTGCCCCTCCCACCCCACGTCCTGTAAAACGATCTACTCTCCAACCCTGGCTTTCACCCACAATCCATTACCTACGTATCTGTGCCCGTTCTGCCGAACGAGCTTGGTCCACATCCCGCTCCCCAGAAGACCTTTTACACTTCAAATTCATGTTTGGCTCCTTCCAGTCAGCCTTGGCACTTGCCAAACAAGATTACTACATCCATCTGACCAACTCCCTTGCCTCTGATCCTCGCTGTCTCTTTAATACCCTCAGTTCTCTCCTCAAGGTCCCCCCGCCCCCAATCCTGCCCTCCCTTTCTGCCCAAATCCTAGCTGACTACTTCCACGACAAAATCCACAAAATTACCCTCCAATTCCCTACCCCCATCTACCTCCCCTCCTCCCCAATTCTCCTCCCCATCCATCCTCCCCCACCTCCTCCCCCAGCCATCCTCCCCCCACCTCCCCCATCCATACTCCCCCGTCACCCTCTCCTCCTTCCCTTCGATCTCTGAAGAAGAACCCATCCATACTTCCCCTGCCACCCTCTCCTCCTTCCCTCCGATCCCTGAAGAAGAAACCATACTCTTTTTTTCCTCCTCCAAACCCACCACCACCATCAGACCCTATCCCCACCCATCTTCTACGTTCCATCTCCATCACCATTGTCCCCTCCATCACTCATAACCTCAACCTTTCTCTCTCTGCTGTAACTGTCCCCGTTGACTTCAAACATGCTGTTGTCACACCCCTCCTTAAGAAACCCTCACTTGATCCCACATGCCCCTCTAACTATCGACCCATCTCCCTCCTTCCCTTCATATCCAAACTATTAGAACAAGCAGTCCACCATCGCTGCCTCGACTTCCTCACATCCCAGGCCCTCCTGGACCCACTACAATCCGGCTTCCGCCCCCTACACTCCACTGAAACGGCACTCACAAAATTCACCAATGACCCATTCCTGGCCAAATCTAAGGGCCTCTATTCTATCCTCATCCTTCTTGAACTTTCTGCTGCCTTTGATACCATTGACCACAACCTTCTCCTCACCACCTCGCTTGGCTTCAAGGACTCCGTACTATCCTGGTTCTCCTCCTACCTCTCCCATCGCTCATTCAGTGTATGCTCTGGTGGCCTCTCCTCCTCCCCTACCCTGCTCCAGGTAGGTGTACCGCAGGGATCTGTCTTGGGCCCCCTCCTTTTCTCTCTCTATACCCAAGGCCTTGGAGCGCTTATCTCCTCCCATGGCTTTCAGTACCATCTCTATGCCGACAACTCCCAAATTTACCTCTCTACACCTAATATTTCTCCGGCAACCCAGTCCAAGATCTCTGCCTGTCTCTCGAACATCGCTGCCTGGATGTCTCATCTCTGATTGAAACTGAAGATGGTCAGGACTGAACTCCTTGTCTTTCCACCCAACTCCTCCCCCCCCACTTCCCCCTCTCTCAGTCCAGGTGGATGGATCTACTATCCTTCCTGTTCCCTCGGCCCGCAATCTAGGGGTTATCTTTGACACCTCTCTCTCCTTCTCCACTCATATCCAGCCTGTAGCTAAGACCTGCCGCTTCTTTCTCTACAACATCAGCAAAATCCGCCCCTTCCTCTCAGAACACACTACCAAAACGCTTATCCACTCCTTAATCTCCTCTCGCCTCGACTACTGCAACCTACTCCTCACTGGTCTCCCCGTGATCCACAACCTTCCCCTTCAATCTATACAAAATCAAGCTGCTTGACTAATCTTCTGCCAGCCTCGCCATGCCCACATTACTCCTCTCTTCAAGTCACTTCACTGGCTCCCTGTCCTATTCTGCATCCAATTCAAGCTTCTCCTGCTGACCTATAAATGCATTCACTATATGGCCCCTCAATACCTCTTATCTCTTATCTCTCCCCATGTCCTTGCTCGCAACTTGCGCTCCGCCAACAAATTACTTTTATCAATGCCTTTCACCTGCACCGCGAACTCCCGACTACGCTCCTTTCACCTTACTGCACCATACGCCTGGAACAGCCTACCTGCGTCTGTGCACCAGGCACCCTCCCTGTCCCTCTTCAAATCCAGGTTGAAGACCCACCTCTTCACCGTTGCATTCAGATCCTGACTTCCATCCTCATCTTACCCTGACCCCCATCAACGTTTACGACCAAACTATAGACCAAACTGTACCACACCGTACCTTCCGCAGAACTGACTAATGCTCTGTACTCTTCTAACTAGATTGTAAGCTCCGATGAGCATGACTCTGACGGGCAGGGACTGTCTCTTGTATGTTGGCTACCTCTTGTAGGTTAGCTGTGCAGCGCGGTGTGCGTGGCGCTTTATAAGTGCTAAATAGTAGTAGTAGTAGTAGGACTGCACTACCTCCGTGGTAACAGTGTGGTGCAGTACACATAGCCAGTGTGTCCTAGAGTAGAGAGTCAGAGGTTCACATTCCAGCTGTGGATCTTGCAATGCATGTCCCTACATTTTACCCACATTGCAGATACAACATCAACATGTGCAATCCCAAAAGCATCAGCCAACAGGAGTTCAAACATCCACACACACAGGCCCCACTAACAAAAATGCCATGGAGAGTCTGGCTGTTTGCACTGGCTCAGAGCAGCAGTTATCAGCAGAGCCCACAACTAGCTCTTGCACCCTTTAGCAATGCCTGCACTGTGATCGGGACCAGTGTGGTGGTCAAGTTTGCCAACCTCCCCTATCTTTGCACAATGCCGCAATAGGAGTGGGTGAGTGCATGCCCATCCATTGTGGTGTGACATCCTACTCTGCACTGAGCCCACAAAACATACACTGTTGCCAGCGCCAGCCTGCAAATCTGAATACTGAGGAGCAAGGTATTGTGTGTATGGCCCAAAGAGGGCAGACCAGGCAGGATGTGACTGCAGTTGTGGTAGGGCAATGGCTGGGACATTGTAGTGCCCAACCACCACCTGAATGGACAAGGTGGCCATAGCACATCTTGCTGTTAGGACACTCTCACACTGACCGAACAGTGACCATGGAATGGATATGTTCCCACATAGTGCTACATAGCATTTGTCTCAGGTGTTATATGTGTGCTCCCTTTTTTGGTGTGCCAATCACTGGGGCACCTGCCGGTGTCTGTGCTGTACAACCCAGGTCTGGGTGCGCATAGTTCCTCTGTGAATATGCAATATAGACTGGCTAGCGGACTGTCTGCAGTTAGTTTGTGCATGGCTGGAACACCTGGTGGGGTGCAGCAGGTACAGTCTGACTGTGCCTGCTGCAGGTGAATGTCAGACCATGGTTGGGGGCTGCAGAAGCTCCTAGTACTACTGTTGGTCTGCCAGTGGCCTAGCAACCAGTCCAGATCTGGTCTGATCCCCAGATATGTCAGCAACATCCACAATCTAAGACACCTTAGGTCTAAGGTACCCCAAGGACTGTAAGATGCATGAGCTGGAAGGCAGAAGAACAGTTGTAACCCTAAAACTGGAGAGAGCACAGAGGAAAGGCAATGAACAGGTAGTAAGGTGCCTCATCCTGTCTACGGTAGTGTGCGCAGTACTGTGATGCTACGTGCAGTACTCACAACGCGTGTGATTTTTTTTGGGACGTGCGTTGTTACACGCTATAACTTGCCCACATAACCTAAAGCGCCTAAACGTATCTCATAAAACACGTAAGAACGTCTGTAACATCATGTGCGTTATTGTGCACGCTGCGCATCAGTGGCTCTGCAACGCACTTTGCGGCATACGCGCATATGCTGCAATACTGCGTCATAATATAGCAGACACGATGGCCACTTGGTAGAACACATTTGCACTGTACTTGTTCTGGTTGTTTGGGATAGTGGTTGCAGACCTGTGTTGAGCCGCCATAGGTTGTGGGTTTTGTTCCCACAATTTCCTTTCTTTTCTTTTGTTCTGCTCACTTTACCATACAATGGCGGCAGCTTCGTCATTTCTCCACACGCCCTTCCTTTATTTATTTACATTCTCTTATATACCGCGCTATTCTGCATCAGTGCGGTGTACATTGAACAAACTGAAATTACATTGAACAGGGCATTATAACTTGGAGATAACTATTTTACAGGGAACATGGGCTATGGAGGGTTAAGTGGCTTGCCCAAGACCACAAGGAGCATCTGTGGGACTAGAAACCCCAGTCCTTCCGGCCCAAGGTTGCTGTCCTCTAGTGGGATTTGAACCCCCGACCTTCCGGCCTGAAGTATCTTGCCACAACCACTAGGCCACTCCTCCACTCCTTCTCTTCACTGTGCATTACAGTGTGCCCTCCATGCAGCCTATCCGTCACAGATTAGCTGTTACATATGGTCCCTTTCTTTCGGCTGTCTGAGAGGGCAGTTGGCTCTGTGGTTTGGTGTTGGTGTTGGTGAGCTGTGTTTGGACTCTTCAGTGTACCAGTTCAATTCTCACATGCTCCTTTTTTGGATCACTTCCCCATATTGCCCTTGTACACACACCATCCACATGGCTGGCCCTTCAGACCGGCCCATGACGCCCTTTCAGTTTAATATGTTTACTCTTCTGCATGCTTGAAGGACTAGAAAAAGGGACTGTTACTTCTGGAGAGAGAACTGCAACTGTGAGTATATACTTCTGGTAATTTTCTAAAAGGAATTCTTTGTACTAAAGCTAATTAATCTGTGAATCCACTATTTTTGTGAAATCAGTCAGGGCCTAGTAGCAGCAGTTTAAGTTTAAATTTAAATCACAGAGGAGAACGTTCTGGTTACATTTCATACTCAGCAGAGAGCTTGTAGTTTAAATTTAATAGTCACTCAGGGCCTAGCATCAGCAAAGTACTTTTAGCTTAAATTTAAAACACAGAACAGAGCTTTCTGGTTATATTTGGAACCCAGCAGAGAGCTTGTAGTCTAAATTTAATAGTCACTCAGGGCCTAGCATCAGCAAAGTACTTTTAGCTTAAATTTAAAACACAGAAAAGAGCTTTCTGGTTAAATTTAGAACCCAGCAGAGAGCTTCTAGTTTAAATTTCATAAGAAGTTAGAGCCTAGCAGCAGCTAAGAGCTATAATTTAAATCAAATCAGAATATAGCTTACCTCAGCAGCACAAGACAGGTACTGTGTAGCAGCCCTCTTTTAATAAGTGTTATTTCCCTCCCTCCCCACACCCACCCACCCCTGGGATAATCGTAGCTTTATAGGTACTTACACATCTTAAAAGACAGAAGGTGAAGCTCATTACCCAAATCAGTCATACACTAAGGACCTGAGATTAGTTAAGCTTCAGGTGAACAAGCAATATTACACGTATTAGGTACAGTTTTATTAGTATAAATATCCATAGCAATCCTTAGTAAGTAAAGAACTTAGATCTAAACACAACTTAAAACTAAGATGCAGACAGCAGTCCAGCAGCAGGATGGGGGCTTTCCAGTCTTTTGCATTGAGTGTCACATGTATGATTTTCTCCCAGTTGGTGAGAGGTCTTACGTGTGCACTAGGTGCAAGGAGCTCTTTGCTCTCAGGGAACGAGTCCGTTCTCTAGAGGCTAAAGTAGCAGACTTGGAAAGCATAAGACAGACAGAGAGGTACATAGACGAGACCTACAGGGATATAGTCCTGAAGTCCCACCTCCAGTCTGGCAGCATCCCTGTTGCCATGGAGGAGAGAGGTCACGTGACAGGAGAACATCACCCTGGTGTGGCAGGAAGTGATCCTGTAACTAGGACCTGTCCTCCAGGTGATGTAAAACCCTCTCGCACCGAGGAAGTTTCTCCAGGGCCATGTGCCCATGAGGGAAGGGTTAGGACAGCCGTTATAGTTGGTGATTCGATCATTAGGCATGTAGATAGCTGGGTGGCTGGTGGACGTGAGGATCGCCTGGTAACATGCCTGCCTGGTGCGAAGGTAGCGGACCTCACGCGCCACCTAGATAAGGTCTTAGATAGTGCTGGGGAGGAGTCTGCTGTCTTGGTAAATGTCGGTACCAATGACATAGGAAAATGTGGTAGGGAGGTTCTGGAGGCAAAATTTAGGCTTTTAGGTAGGAAGTTGAAATCCAGAACTTCCAGGGTAGCATTCTCCGAAATGCTTCCTGTTCCACGCACAGGACCCAAAAGGCAGGCAGAGCTCCGGAGTCTCAATGCGTGGATGAGACAGTGGTGCAGAAATGAGGGTTTTGGATTTGTTAGGAACTGGGGAACATTCTGGGGAAAGGAGGGGCTCTTCCGAAGGGATGGGCTTCACCTTAACCGGGATGGAACCAGGCTGCTGGCATTAACTTTTAAAAAGGAGATAGAGCAGCTTTTAAACTAGATATTAGGGGAAAGCCGACAGTCGCCCAAGAGTGGATGGTTTGGAAGAATGTATCTTTGAAGGATACTACCAAAAGCAGAGAGGTTCCACAAAAGAGTAAAGTAGCCCAAATGCCCTCAAGTATGGAGCAGACAGAGCTTAAAGATCCCAAATTACCCATGTCTAACAATAGCCAAATTAATATTTATAAAATACATTCTCTAAAATGCTTGTATGCAAATGCTAGAAGTCTAAAAAACAAGATGGGAGAGCTAGAATATATAGCAGCAAATGAAAGGTTAGATATGATTGGAATATCAGAGACATGGTGGAAGGAGGACAACCAGTGGGACACTGTGATACCTGGGTACAAACTATATCGTAATGATATAGTGGAGGAGTAGCCTAGTGGTTGGGGCAAGGTACTTCAGGCCGGAAGGCACCACAAACATTCAGGCCGGATTGGCACCACAAACATTCAAATACAGCCACAAATAAGGTACCTGGGCATTATCATCGACCAAGCACTCACCTTAAAGCAACAAATCTCCAAAACCTCCGGAACTATATTCCACAAAGCAAGGACTGTCCAACGTCTCAGACCCCTCCTTGAACATCAAGACTTCCGAACTGTAATGCAAGCCATGACGCTCCCACATCTGGACTATTGTAATATATTATACCATGGACTTCCAACCACACAGACGAACCCCCTCCGAACAGCATTGAACACTACAGCAAGAATCATACAAGGAGCAAAGAAGACCGACTACATCACCCCGATTTTGAAGGACCTGCACATACTCCCCCTCGAAGCAAGGACTAAATACAAAGCCATCCTACTCACCCACAAGGCCATACATCAAACCTGAAACTCCCAACTTCACACCCTACTATCTCATCCAGCTCACGGCAGAGCCACCAGACAGGCCCTCAGCAACTCCCTCACCATCCCTCATAAAAGAACCAAATGCTCGCAACGAACCTGCAATCGAGCCTTCGAACTGTACGCACCATCCTTCTGGAACTCTCTACCGAACTGTCTCCGAAATAACACCGATTTACTATCTTTCAGGAAGCAGCTGAAAACCATCCTGTTTCACGAATACCTCAACATGACTCCCACCAAAAAGCGAAATAACCTCTGATACCCCCACCATGACTACTCAACTCAAGCTGTACTGTCCCAACCATGTCCATAAATTTGTCCATGTCCAAAGTCTGTCCCATATCTTATGTTGAAATCATCAATGTAGCCTCCCGGTGATGGCCCCACCCCCACACGTAATTCCCCCCCCCTTTTGTGTGATGCCGCCTTGACCCGGTGAAAAGCGGGATATAAATACAGCTAAATAAATAAATAAATAAATAAATAAAGGTCGGGGGTTCAAATCCCACTAGAGGACAGCAACTTTGGGCCGGAAGGACTGGGGTTTCTAAGTCCCACAGCTGCTCCTTGTGGTCTTGGGCAAGCCACTTAACCCTCCATAGCCCATGTTCCCTGTAAAATAGTTATCTCCAAGTTATAATGCCCTGTTCAATGTAATTTCAGTTTGTTCAATGTAAACCGCACTGATGCAGAATAGCGCGGTATATAAGAGAATGTAAATAAATAAAGCTGATCAAATTGGTGGAGGGGTTGCTCTCTATGTTAGAGAGGGCATTGAGTCAGAAAGGATTAAAGTTTTGCAGGAAACAAAATCTGCTGTAGAATCTATATGGATTGAAATTCCATGTAAAAGGGGGAAGGCAATGGCAGTGGGGGTGTACTATAGAGCACCTGGCCAGAATGACCAAATGGATGATGAAATGCTCAAAGAAATCAAGGAAGCTAACAAAAGTTACAGCACAGTAATAATAATGGGTGATTTCAACTACCCGGTATCGACTGGGTCAGTGTCACGTCAGGACATGCTAGGGAGATAAAGTTCCTAGATGAAATAAATGACTGCTTCTTGAAGCAGCTGGTTCATGAACCGACCAGAGGGGAAGCCATATTAGACCTAGTCCTTAGTGGAACACCAGATCTAGTGCAAGAGATAAGGTTGTTGGGGTCACTTGGCAATAGTGATCATAGCATGATTGCCTTTGATTTAATTAGTGGAGGAGGGATAGTAAGGAAATCCACAGTACAACCTTTTAACTTTCGAAAGGGAGACTATGATAAAATGAGGAAAACAGTTAAGAAAAAACTAAAAGGAGCAGTTTCAAAGGTTAAAGACGTACATCAGGCTTGGCTGTTGTTGAAAAATACTATCTTGGAAGCCCAGAACAGCTGTATTCCACACTTTAAGAAAAGTGGTAGGAAGTCCAAAAAACTGCCAGCATGGTTTAAAGGTGAGGTCAGAGAGGCTGTTGTTGCCAAAAAAGCATCTTTCAGGAAATGGAAAAAAGAGCCAAACGATGAAACCTGGAAACAGCACAAGCACTGGCAAGTCAAATGCAAGGCATTGATAAGGCAGGAAAAGGGAGAATTTGAGAAGAAGCTTGCTGCGGAAGCAAAAACGCGAAGTAAAGACCTTTTCAAGTACATTCGTTGCAAAAAACCTGTGAGAGAGTCAGTTGGTCCATTAGATGATAAAGGGGTTAAAGGAGCACTAAGAGGCGACAAGGCGATAGCGGAGAGACTGAATGAATTCTTTGCTTCAGTCTTTACTGAGGAAGATGTAGGGATGTTACCCATGACTGAAGTGGTATTTAAAGGTGCGGAAGAATTGAAGGAAATATCGATACATCGGGAAGATGTATTACAACTATTAGATAAGCTGAAGAGTAGCAAATCACCTGGGCCGGATGGTATACATACAAGGGTGTTAAAAGAACTGAAATACGAGATTGCAGACCTGCTATTAGTAATCTGTAAACTATCATTAAAATCATCTCTAATACCTGAAGATTGGAGGATCGCCAATATAACACCAATTTTTAAAAAGGGTTCCAGGGGTGATCTGGGAAACTACAGACCGGTGAGCCTGACATCAGTTCCGGGAAAAATGGTAGAAACCATCATAAAGAATAAAATT
Organism: Ichthyophis bannanicus; assembly: GCA_033557465.1. Lineage (NCBI taxonomy): Eukaryota > Metazoa > Chordata > Amphibia > Gymnophiona > Ichthyophiidae > Ichthyophis > Ichthyophis bannanicus. Next base: position 378,069,194 of record CM066036.1, read on the forward strand.
ACTCAGCATGTAGATAGTCATGACCTGATGGGAGACAGCCAACATGGCTTTAGACAAGGAAGATCTTGTCTTACTAATCTGTTATGTTTTTTTGAATCAGTGAATAATCAGGTGGACAAAGGTGAGTCGGTTGATATTGTGTATCTGGACTTTCAGAAAGCCTTTGCAAGGTCCCTCATGAGAGATTTTTGGCAAAACTAAAGAGTCATGGGATAGGCGGCAGTGTACTATTGTGGATCAGGAACTGTTTAAAAGATAGAAAGCAGAGGGTAGGGCTAAATGGCCAATTTTCCCAATGGAGAAAGGTGAATAGTGGTGTACCCCAGGGATCTGTGCTGGGTCTGCTGCTTTTTGACATATTCATAAATGACCTGGAAAGTGGAATAACGAGTGAGGTTATGAAATTTGCAGATGACACAAAACTATTTAAAGTTGTTAAAACCCAAGTGGATTGTGGAAAATTGAAAGAGGATCTTGATAAATTGGAAGACTGGGCATCAAAATGGCAGATGAAATTTAATGTGGACAAGTGCAAGGTTATGCACCTAGGGAAGAACAACCCAAACTATGGTTACACAATGCAAGGTTCCACATTAGGAACAACCACCCAGGAAAAAGATTTAGGCGTCATTGTGGATACCATGTTAAAACCCTCGGCCCAGCGTGCAGCGGCAGCCAAGAGAGCAAGCTAATCGACACCACCTGACAAGCAGCCCAGAAAGCTCAAACACAGGAGAGCTTTATAAGCAAGAGGCTGGAGAATGGAAAGGGTGTGGAGGTAGAGGTGGACCAGAGAGAAGCACCAGGAGAAAAGCCGTGCGAGAGAAATGCACCACGAGCAAGGGCCAAGAAGAAGGAAGTACCAGGAGCATTGAGATAAGCCCTAGGAGTGAATGGGAAAGCAATGCTGAGCAAAGGAACAGTCACTTTGCGAAGCAGAGCAGTGCTGAAGGAAGAAGCCAGAAGTTAGGCTTGGAAAGAGGCCTGCGCTTACCGGAGGAACCAGTGACCAGACTGAAAGGTAACAAGAGCTTTCAGGGAAAAGACTGGCATGAGGATTGTATCCCTGGAGAACTACTAGAAGGAGAAAGTTCCTGTTCTACATGCTGCTGGAAGCCAAGGTATGCTGACTCTGTTTTTATGAGAAAAAAACTCACCTTATAAGTGCCCTTTTAAAAGCAATGCTTGTTTTACAAGAAAGGAAAGTAAACCTACCTTGTATAACCCAGATGGTAAAAGCACAAAGGTAGGCCACGCTCACTGGCGAACCTTAGAAGAACTCTACAAATACCCAGAGAATAAGAATAGCGACTGGCCAGAACCAATAGCCAGAGAAACCCCAGATACAGAAAGGGATAACTCTGACTCAGTGCCGATGCAAGTGGAATTGATGGAGCCTAGTCTTCTGTCTCAAGAGGAGATGGACTGTTCTCTATGCGTTACAAGCAGTTTAGAATCACTGCTAGACTTGTAAATAATATATGCCAACTCCAGAGTGTTACTTGTATGCTAAAAGGAAGAAGAATATTGAAATGGTTGAGTTACTCTAGGAAGCCTTAATCAATCCTTGTTGCAAATGTGAAGCATAACAGTTTTTCTTTACCATGAGTTTGTTTCATTCCTGAAGTAAAGGACATTTTCCTCTATGTTTTGACCCACCTGAATCTTTTGCGTAAAGGGAAATAAAAGCTTATGTTATCCCTCTACTCTGCATTCACAATTTACTTCTTAATAGGAGCTGAACTACTAAGACCAGGCTGCACCTGGCTCTTAAAGGAACCTCCTCTCATATAAAAATATCTTTGTGTCCAACCTACCCCTATGACCACTGGCCACCAGGGGGGGTACGCAACAGTACCCACCCCCCATACCTAGGGGGGAAAGATACAATTGTTCATATATTATGGCAAATCCTCTGATACTTTGGCACAGGCTGCATATTTGTCCAACAGCAACCATTTTCCTAAGTTTGGAACAGCTTTGTTAGGATAATGCAACTTATTATATAGTTTCTCATATCTGGCACTTTGACAGTCAAGATTCCACCACGTCTCGCAGTTTAGTTTCTGAGAATCCTTCTAATTCATAAAAATAATCTTCAAAGCATTTGCTAACATAAAATTCAGTAAAAAAAATTTATCTTTGGAAAGTTTGGCCAGGAAAGTTCTCTAATGATCTTAAGCATACAGTGTTCCAAAATAGTACACTTGAAATATTTAGTATTCACTGTATTCTATGCCAGACGGGTCTCCAAAATCTCTGAACGATAGGGCACTCAAAGATCATATGCGCAAATGTGCCAGAAATTTGCTGACAGGACCAGCACTTCCCCCCTGTCACTCTATCCCATGATATATGCCCGATGCATAAAGAAAAACATTGACTGAGTGATTGCCGCTGATCTGGATACCCCTGTGATTGGGCCCCACAAGACTTTCCAATCATTAGGAGAAAGGAGGCAGTTTAATTCCGATTCCCAATTTTTTGACAATCCCATAAGTGTGTGGGAAGAATGATCCCTAAAGTATGAATAAATTATTGACGCAGCTCCTGCTTTCTTTGCAACTTCTTTCATATTTTTAAACAAAACTCCTTCTGCGGCCAAATCAAATATGTTGATTTTATTCGCACCTATACTGTGTCTAAGTTGGAGCCATTGCAAATAAATCGCCCCGGGAAGTGAGAACTCCTTTTGTAGAGTGGAGAAATCTTTCCAACCCCTTAACTCTAGAAGCTGGCCCAATGTCCAAATTCCACAGTCTTGCCATTTCTTCCATGCAAACATCTTTCCTTTGATTTTAAGCATTGGATTCCACCAGAGCGGCATCATCCTAGAGTGCGGATTGTCTTTCCCTATAATCTGCGCGAGAGCTAAATAAGCCTCCTGGGTAGCAGAAATCACTTTCCCTATCATTGCCCAATCCGGATGTTTCATGCCGAGGAGCTGGGATATAGGGCAAGGCGCTACGACTCTACTCTCTACCTCTAACCACATTGTGTTTTGGGTAAGATACTCACTGTCCGCTCATAATGCCCCCTGTTTTAACAGGAAGGCATGGTGGTACCATCGGAAGTCCGGGAATTGTACTCCTCCCTTGTCTTTAGAGGCTTTTAATTTTTTCAGAGCGATCCTAGGCTGAGAACCACTCTAGAGTGTTAATTTTTACCCCTGAAGAAGCCCTAATACGGCGAAACGAAAGCTTTTGTAGGGTTTTGTTATTTAGCTATTTAAGGCTCTGGGTATTTGTGAATTACCCCGCTTGCTTAAAGTCTTTGAAGATGTCTTTGGATTGTCTGCCATGATGTGCTGTGCTGTGGCGAGGCGGCTATGGATTTGTGAGCTGACGTTGAGCAACTACTGTGAGAAAGATAAGTAACGGAGGCTCAGTTTGGGCATGTGTTATCTTGTCATTACTGATTGTATTTTCTGTTATTGTAGGAGACTTATCGTCTATTCCTGTGCTGCCTTGTGCAGTAATTATTTGATGCTGACGCTTTTGAATGTGTGAATGGAGTGTATGTGTAACGTGGTTGAGTGATTATTGCTTTGTTCCAGGTTATGGTTGGTGTGTTATGAGGTTGTTTTGGAGATTTAAATTGAGAATGCTATTTGGAGGAGGCTTTGACCTATGATGTGAGCGTCAGCTATTCCCTCTTGTGATATTCTCACTATATGTAGGGTATTAGCCATCCTGAGGTCATTTTGTGCCTTAGTTGAATTTTGCTGAAAATTATTCTAATCTTCCTCGCCATGTTAAATGAAGAGGGGACCATGTTAATGACATTTTACGTATCATGTTTAATAAGTCCTCCATGTTAGTTTGTATGGTTAGTTCTGACGAAGTATCATATCTGACTCCCAGATATTTAACACCACCAGTCACCCAACAGAATGGGAATTAAGTCTGAGGTAGTTAAGTTGTTCATAGGGAAGGCCACCGACTTAGACCAGTTTATTTTATAGCCTGAAATCCCTGAGTAGCGCTCAATTAATTCTAAGATTGCAGGAACAGCAGAAGGTTGGGTGAATAATAGAAGATTGTCTGCGTATGCAGACAATTTCACCTGTACTATCCCACTGATGTCTGCTTTCTGCCTGATGGCTATTGCAAGTGGCTCAAGAGCCAAATTAAAGAGTAACGGGGAGAGAGGACACCCCTGATGGGTGCCTCTGTGTAGCGAAAAGGAGCTAGACAGGATGCCATTAGCAAAAATGCAGGCCTTGGGATTCAAATATAGAACACGAATCATGTTTATAAAATTAGAACCAAGCCCGAACCAATACAGAATTTTAAACAGAAAAGTCCATTCGAGTCTATCGAATGCCTTTTCTGCGTCCAAAGAGAGACCCACATAGGGAGAGTCTACAAGGTTTGCCCTATCAAGTAGTTTACATAGTAATCTTGCATTGTCAGAAGTCGACCTCCCAGGGATAAAGCAACATTGGTCAGGATGGATCAATTCTCTGATAACACTAACAAGTCTGTTCGCTAAAACACTCACATATATTTTATAATTATAGATTGATCTATAATTTATGACACGATTGGGATCTCTCCCTGGTTTTTCCAGCACAACAATCGTGGCTTCTGAAAATTTTCCCATATGCCCCTGTGAGTTATAGAGCTCCTCAAAGTATGACAACAGATATGGAATCAGGTCTTCTCCGAATACTTTATAAAACTTGGCTGGTATTCCATCCGGGCCAACTGCCTTTCCCGAGGTCAAAGAATTAATTACCGTACGTATTTCTTCTCTCGATAGTGGCTTATCCAACTCTTTGAACTGTTGTTCCCCCAATCTAGGTTGGTTTAAATTTCTCAGAAAATCGCTAGAGGTCTCTAGATTTGATGCTAATTCCGAGGAGTATAGCTTGTGATAGTAATCCGCAAATGCCTCCAAGATTTGCTCATTACTAGTCACCCTATCATGGTTGTCGTCAACTATGGAAGTGATACGAACTCTTTCTTGCTTCCCTCTTAGCGCGCTAGCAAGAAGTGTACCCGATTTATTTTGTTCAACATGATATCGGGATAGCTGTTTAATCATTACTTGTTCTACTTCCAAACTTAAACTTTTGTTATATTGATATCTTAGTCTCTGGAGCCATAGCATTATGCCTGCGTCCGATTGATTTTGCCAAAGACGCTACACAGCTCTAATTTGCTTGTCTAGAACCTTTAGTTGGACCTATTCTCCTTAATAGTGAAACTAGTGATTGTGGCCCATAGAAATGCTTTAAACGCCTCCCACCAGGCCCAGCTTGCCATGTCTCCTAACTTGTTTGTGCTGAAATATCCCTTTATAGCAGCTCTCACTTCCTCCTGAAATGAAGCATCAGCTAACCATGACCTGCTAAAGGACCATGTCCGACTATGCTTACTCCCTTCCGGCAACGCTAACGCTAACTTAATGGTCTCATGATCTGAGATGTGCATACTTAGAATTTCCGCTTCACAAGATGTCGAAACCAGTGATCTAGAGGTTAAAAAAAATCTATTCGCGAGAAAGAGTTATGCGGCAGGGAGAAAAAGAGTAGTTACTCACCTGTAATAGGTGTTCTCCAGGAGCAGCAGGAATCAGTCCTCACATATGGGTGTCATCGGCGCCGATGAAGCCCCAGCGGAGCATTTCCCCAGCTTTCTATGAAAGCCTTTGGGAATGCAGGCACGCATGCGCGGTTCCCTTCCCGCCTAAAGGTACCATCTTACCTCAGTCAAATGACATAGCTAAGAACAGCACACAAAAATGAAAAAATAAACTATGTACAACTGAAACTCCAAGGGGAGGAGGGAGGGTTGTGAGGACTGATTCCTGCTGCTCCTGGAGAACACCTGTTACAGGTGAGTAACTACTCTTTCTCCAGGACCAAGCAGGAAGTCAGTCCTCACATATGGGTGACTCCCTAGTTCTGGGCTACCAGGAACCCAGGCTGAACAAGAGAACTCCCTCTAGTCTCAGCAGCAAAGAAAGGCTTTTCAAGGACACAACCTCCACCGGTAGCCCAACAGAGGGCATGAGGGCAGGAGTTGCCTATACCTCAAAGAGATTCCGGAGTACTGCCTGGCCAAAAGCACTGTCCCTACGGGTCTCCCTCTCCAGGCAGTAATGGCACACGATTCGGTAACCTTTTGATGATGCTATGAGTTACCAATCATCTGGTGGGATGGCCTGGTCTGGTGGCCCCTCCCCTTTGAGCTTTGATTGGTCTCCTCTGTCTACCTTTCTTTTGTGATTGGTGGTTTTGATCAGTGTCGTAGTGATGTATGCCATTATAAAGACCGTTTTTTTGGCGTTCTTTTTGAAGGCGGGCATTTTGATCCACGGCGATTTGACCTGATGCAGGGGAAAGTGTGGATCCCCGAAACGTGACACGTCGTCATAATAGGTCGTTGGATGATTTTCTGCAGCAGCCTTTTCAGCTAAGTGACATTTATTTATTTTATTTATTTCTATTTCTTATATACCGCGCTATTATAATCAGTGCGGTTTACATTTGAAACAGAACATACAAGAATGTAAGCAAGTTACATCAAGTTTTTTACATTGAACAGGGAATGTAACATGGAGTAAAAACGAGGGAGAAACTATGTACATATTATAAACCAGTTATAATGCTCTTACAGATAAATAACGATATGACCTTTGCCTAGAGGACTGAGTAGATGGTCAAGGAGATCAGTGGGAGAGATAATGGTTAGCCATTATCTACAGGAAGATGATCTGAGGGATGGGCTAGGCAAGGAGTTGAGGTGGGGGCAGTGCAAATATCGGGAATGCTGTCAGGGTAATATTGTAGGAATAGGTGATGTTTGAGGGCTTTACGGAATAGTGCCAAATTTGAGATGGCCCGGATTTCTGCTGGGAGGGCATTCCATGCCATAGGTGCAAAAATGGAGAAGGCTCTACTTGCTATTGATTTCTTACATTTTATCAACAGTTTTGGGACTGCAAGTTTATTCAATGAAGTAGATCTCCTAGTTCTATTGTCTGGTGTGCTATTGAGGAGATCGCTGATGGGTGTGCGAGGAAGGTTCTTACATGCCTTGAACGTCATGACAAGAGCCTTGAAGTGGACTCTGGCCTGCAACGGTAGCCAGTGTAGGTTCTTTAGAACTGGCGTTATGTGGTCTGATCTTGAAAGCCCTGACAGTGCCCTTGCAGCTGAGTTCATGGCAAGGCGTAACGGGTTAAGAGTCAGCTGTGGGAGTCCCAGTAGGATAATGTTGGCAAAGTCAAGGTGTGGGATGACTAAGGCTTGGAAAATTGAGCGGTAGTCAGGGAAGTCAAGCAGTGGGCGGAGATGGCGTAGTGATCGGATCTTATGATAGATTGCTTTAGCTGTGTTAGTAACATGTGCTGACATGTCAAGCCGCTGGTCGAGGGTGATGCCCAGGTAGAGAATTGTAGATTTTGACTTTAGTTCAATGTTATTGACTAGAAGAGAGGGAGGTGGCGTGAACTTCCGGTTTCGCGAGATGAATAGTACATCTGTTTTGCTATGGTTAATGCGGAGATTTTGAGAGAGGAGCCAGTCTGCTACCGCTTCAAAACATCTTATAATTGGAGTAAAATCTGGTTGCCATTGCCATACAGCTTGCGTTTAATATTATGTCCTAAAATATAGGGCTTTCAAATAAAATAAAATGGATGGGCCACAGTGGTGTAAGGTGAAGTCCTCTACACTGTGACGGCTTTTCCGACAAAAAAAGTGTTTTTCTTAAGGCGGTTTTTGGTTTCATTCACCAGGTTTTTTTCTTTATTGTTGTATTGATGGGGCTGGCAAAAAGATCCATCAAAGGAAGACTCCATCTCAGGAAGATCTTCTGAACCACAGAAGGATGCAGCTGCCACTCGTGGGGCTGCAGTATTCTGCTCAATCTGTCTGCCAGGTAGTTGTCCTGGCCAGGAAGGTATACAGCCCTGAGGAGCATGTTGTGCTTGAGGGCAAAAGAACAAAGGTCCTGAGCTTCCCGACAAAGAATCCTGGACCCAGTTCCGCCCTGTTTGTTCACATAAAACATGGCAACTTGGTTGTCTGTCTGAATCAGGACAGACTGATGAGCCAGGGAAGGAGTGAAAGCTTTGAGTGCTAATCGAATAGCTCTGAGTTCGAGGAGATTGATCTGCTGTGCAGCTTCCCAGGGAGACCAGAGGCCCTGGGTGCACTTGCCCAGACAATGCGCTCCCCAGCCCTGCAAGGAGGCATCTGTTGTTAGCATCACTGTGTAATCTGGAATCTGAAAGGGCATCCCTTTCAGCAGATTGGGTGGGTGTAGCCACCAGCTGAGGGAGTGCAGAAATGGTCTGGACACCCTTATCCTGTCTCTGAGACTGCCTGTGGCCTGTGACCACTGAGACCGAAGGCACCACTGTGCAGGCCTCATAAGGAGCCTGGCATTGGGGGTCACATGTACTGTCGAAGCCATGTGGCCTAGAAGCCTCAGGCAGAGTCTGGCGGAGACCAGGGACCTGCTGAGAAACTGACTTTCTAAGGCCATTAATCTTCGGGCTCTGTCTTCTGGCAAGAAGGTCTTTGCCAGGAGAGAGTCCAACCTTGCCCCTATGAACTCCAAGTTCTGGGAAGGGAGCAAAGTGGACTTTGCGAAGTTTATGACAAACCCCAGGCGTTGTAGAAGAGCAATGGTCCTGAGGGTGGCTTGATTGGCCTCCTGACCTGTCTGACCCCTGATGAGCCAGTCGTCCAGATAGGGGAAGACAAAGATGCCCTGATTTCTCAGGTAGGCCGCCACCACTGCTAAGCACTTTGTAAAGACTCTGGGGGCGGAGGTGAGGCCGAAAGGCAGCATTCTGTACTGATAATGGTTTCCTCCCACGATGAACCTTAGGTACTTTCTGTGGTCCGGATGAATGAGGATGTGAGTGTACGCATCCTTTAGATCTAAGGAGCATAGCCAATCTCCCTGCTGGAGGTAGGGCAGAAGGGTTCCAAGAGTAAGCATCTTGAACTTTTCTTTCACTAGAACTTGTTGAGGTTCCTAAGGTCCAGAATGGGACGAAGGCCACCGGTCCTTTTGGGCACTAGGAAATACCTGGAGTAGAATCCGTGACCTTGCAACTGGGGAGGCACAGGCTCCACCGCCCTGTCCACCAATAGACCCTGAAGTTCCTGACGGAGAAGGTTTGTGTGCAGAGGAGGCCTTGGAGGCTCCCCTGGAAAATATGGGGGTGGCAGTTGGTGGAAATGGAGGGCATATCCCTTGTGGATTATCTCCAGCACCCAACTGTCCCCGGTGATAAGGGGCCACTGGTGGGCAAAGAGGGCGAGACGACCTCCTGTGCAGGGATGGGAGAGCAGTGGAGGAGAGACTATGCTCAAGGAGTCAAAAGCCCCCACCCTGCTGAGTGGTAGCAGGGGCCTGAGGCTTGGGGGTCCTCTGCCTACGGGGCCCATTACCCTGGCCCTTGGCTTGCTGACCCTGGGGGACAGCTTGGGCAGCCTGATAATGTGGGTACTGTTTGTAGGCAGTGCCCTTCCTCGGGTAAAAGGGCTTTTTACCCGAGCCCTTCTTTTTATGAGAAGGAGCAGAGGTCTTCCTCGACAGCCTTGTCCGGGTGAGGTGCTTGGTCTCGAGCTGTGCGGCCTTCTCGGTCATGGGTTTCACCTTGGCAAGGGACATTGACCAACTTCTCCTGAACCCATGGCTCGAGGTCCGATGACTGCAGCCATGCCTGGCATCGAGCCGCGATGCCGGCTGCCGCAACTCGGGCCGAAGCCTCGAAGCCATCGTAGGCGGCGCGGGACATGAACTTCGAGCAGTCCCGAATCCCCGAGGACAAGGACTTAAATCTCTGCAAGGGTTCCCCGGAGAGACCAGCAGAGAATCCGGCCAACTCCTTGGCCAGATCCCGCAAGTACATGCCCATGTACAGCTGGTAAGACTGGACATGGCAAGCAAGCATCGAGTCCTGAAAACACTTTCTACCGACGCCATCTAGGTTTCGGCCCTACCAGCCAGGAGGCACCGCGGAGTGCATCTTCTGACTCTTCAGACGATGCATGGCCGATTCCACAACCATGGAATGGTGTGGTAGCTGTGCCTTTTGAAACCCAGGGCTCTTCCGGAGTCGATAGATGGAATCAACCCACTTGCTAAGAACCGGCGCCGAAGCCGGTGCCTCCCACATATGGAAGAGGAGCCGTTCCAGCATCGGAGGAACCGGGACAGTAAAGGCCTCCTTCGGAGGAGAGTCATACTGTAGGGCCTCGAGCTCTTCAGCTCGAGGCTCCTCCTCGGGATCCGCCGGAATAGCCAAGGCAGTGGCCATATCCCGGACGAACTCCGAGAACCGGGTGTCCTCCGGAGGGGTCCTACTCCGGGGCTCAGACTACGGTGAGTCCGAAGGGACGCACCGAGTCTTAAAGGTATCGGGAGACTCCTCGTCCTCCGTCTCCCAAGCTGACTCGTCCGAGGAAGAGTCGGGGTCCGACCCCGCGGGGCCCTGGAGCACCCGCCCTGACGCCGGAAGCACCGGCGTCGACGCCCTCGGTCCCAAACGGGAGGTCGAGGGAGACCGCGACCAAGGTCGACTCCGAGCCACGATGGACTCGAGTATCGGCTCGGCCTCTGGGGTCGACTTTGACGTCGATGTCCCAGTGGTGGGGACAGATGCGCCAGACAGGCTGGCCATCAGTGCCCGCTGCTGCTCCATGAAGGCAGACATTCTGCTCTCCAAGGCTGTCATCCTGAGACTCAGCTCGGGAGACGCAGCAGCCACCGACTCGGGCCCCGGCGGTGCCGGGCCCGACGTCGGCTCCCTAGGAGGAGAGTCCACGAGGACTTACATGTCCAGCAGAATCCGGCTCCACACGAGGAGCTTTAGCAGGCTTTTCCGGTTCCACAGGCCCGGGGCGATGGTCGGGGGTCTTAGACCTGGCCCTCGAGGAGCCAGGGACCTCTTCCGATGACGCCCTCGCGAGCCTCTTCTTCCTCTTGCATTCCCGGTCGGGGGACCCCCTGTCTGAGGAGCTTCGACGGCGCTCGGGATCGGAATCCCGAGATGTCGAGGCCTCAGATGAGGTCTGGGCCCGGCCGGAGGCTGAGTCCGAGAAAAGCCTTTCCTTTTGCTGCTGTCGATTCCGTAGTGCCTTGGAAGACATTTTTCCACAGGCCCCGCAAGACTTAGTATCGTGGTCGGGGCCGAGGCACCGAAGGCAGCAGTCGTGTGTGTCGGTGAGAGACATTAGTTTCTTACACCGATCACACTTCTTAAAGCCACTGGAAGCCATCGGGGAAAAAAGAGTCCCCGCGAGGTCAAAGGACCGGCCTTCCAGGGAAAAAGAGAAAAAAGGTCGTGAACGCCAGCCACGAAGGGCAAAAACCAAAAAAGAAGAATCGGGCTCGATACCGGTGTACCGAACCCGGCGGGAGAGGAACCGGCGTCGAACCGGTAGAAAAAAGAGCAAAAAATTGCTAAAAATCTGATTTTAACCGGGAAAACGGGACATACGTCCAACGGGCTTCACGGAAAAAAAGAGACTGAGGTAAGATGGCACCTTTAGGCGGGAAGGGAACCACGCATGTGTGCCTGCATTCCCAAAGGCTTTCATAGAAAGCTGGGGAAATGCTCCGCTGGAGCTTCATCGGCGCCGATGACACCCGTATGTGAGGACTGACTTCCTGCTTGGTCCTGGAGAAAGGTATAGTCTTTATCTTTAGGATGGAGCAGTCTCCAGATATCTACCAGACCTGTGGACTCCATAAGGGCCTTGAGTGCCACCCTCGCTCTGGAAGTTTTCTCCACCCTACCTAGATTCCGGTCCAATAGGGGATCTAATACCAGATTATAGTCACCACCCATTATGACTGGTGTCAGGCGATCCAGCTGTAGAATTCCAGCAATTTCCTTGAAAAACTTTGGATCATCACTATTAGGGCCATAAACATTTAAAATTGTCAACTTGGTCTCACAAATTAAAACGGTTGATTTCGCCCATCTCCCCTCTAAATCATTACGCATGGATTCCACCTTAATCTCTAAGGATTTACGTGCTAATATAGCCACACCATTTTTTGGGGGGGCAGCAGGAGAGTGGCCAATTAAAAGGAAGTCAAAAACGTAGCATGCTATTAGATAGCGCTGCTGTTTGTTATACGCTGTTTTCACGGCTTTTAAATATCAAGTGGCTGAATATCTATCAAAGGTGGTAATATTTCAGTACGACCGTATTGGCATGTTCTAATACGGACAATTCAGTATAAGGTGAGCCAGCCCCTGAAGAAGATTTTATCAAAACACGGCCTGTGTCGGGTCAGGTCTCCCTTTATATGGTTGGATTAATAAAAGTTTTGGTGAGAACCTACACCTGCTACGTTTTTGTACTGTGTTGCCGATATCTACATGGCAGTGTGCTGCCCCTGGTGTCCACAATTAAAAGGAAGTGCCTTTCCTCCAACTTTTTAGTTTCAGCCGAAGTTAGATGGTTTTCCTGTAATAGGACCGAATCAGCTTGCTGATGTTTACAGTATGCGATGATCTTTTTCCTCTTTATCGGATTTTTGATACCTTTAACGTTCAGAGATAGTATCTTCATTATGTTGACCACGGACCTGTAGTGGGGATATACCAGTAAGTGCCTGTGAACACCAAAGAGATATAAACCAACCTTCCCCAACCCTCAGATACAACCCCTTCCCCCCTAAATCAAGGGGCCCATTCATTAGGTGAAACAGTAAGGAATCTCCCCATAGCGCGGCCCTGACCCTTATATTACAAGATAGATCCTCTACCCTATCTTTTAAGGTAGAAATAACAAGTTTCCCGGTTTACCACAGTCTGAACATAGGATGTCACTGACCACCCCAATATTAAACAGTGAGTCCCCATCCTTTCGTCTTTATCCACTCTTTAGCCTTATTCACTCTAATGGATCTTAACACAAACTAGGTCCAGCAACATAGTAAAAATACAGGGGTAAGTATAACTTTAATATACAGGTTGTGATATCTAAGATTTAGGGTGAGGCTTACCCTTTGGCGCTGTTGCCAGCATTAAGGCGCTCGACACCGACATGCTCCGAAAACCGAGCATCAGCCGGTTGTTCCCACTGGCTATCACCCAGCTCATTGGAAGAAGCAGGACCATGTTCAGTGCATTAACAGCGCTTCCTGATCCTCAATGTACTGTTCCAACGCTGCTGGATCATCAAAGGTTTTTGTGGCATTGTTTAGGTTAACTTTAAAGTGGGCTGGGTAAAAAGGTCTGTATCGCGCCTGCAAACAATGAAGTCTTGCTCTGTATGACAGAAACTGCTTCCTCTTTTCTACTGTTATCTTATTATTTATTTATTTTAATTTTCTTATATACTGTGCTATTCTGCATCAGTGTGGTTTACATTGAACAAACTGAAATTACATTGAACAGGGCATTATAACTTGGAGATAACTATTTTACAGGGAACATGGGCTATGGAGGGTTAAGTGGCTTGCCCAAGACCACAAGGAGCACCTGTGGGACTAGAAACCCCAGTCCTTCTGGCCCAAGGTTGCTGTCCTCTAGTGGGATTTGAACCCCTGATCTTCCAGCCTGAAGTACCTTGCCCCAACCACTAGGTCACTCCTCCACTCCTCCTCTATCTTACTAAAGTCTGGGTAGAGAGCGATTTTATATCCATCATACTGAAGGGAAATGATAACTCTGGACGCCGTCATTATTTGTGCTCCTTGTTGAAATCTTAGCACACAGAAAATCATAGGCCTTGGTCTTCTTGTTTGTAAAGTCGTTGCCGACGGAATACGGTGAGCCCTTTCTATTTCAAATGGGTGAACAAATTCAATTTTCAGCAGCTTAGGGATCAAGCCCTCTAGGAAGGCAACAGGGTCCTTTCCCTTCTGCACCCTCGGGTATACCTACAACACGGATGTTGTTCCTCCTGGCCCTATTGTTCATATCTTCTATACTGCGTTTCAGTAACTCCGCTCTCCGTGACGCTTTAATAAGTTGCAGGATATGCTCTTCGTGGGCCACGGTGGTCACTTTGGCTTTCTCAACTCTAGTTGTAAGCGATAACATTTGTGCCTTCATCTCCTTCAGATCCACCTGCAGTTCGTTCAAAGACTCCCCATTTGCATCGACGCGATTGCGGACCGCTCTGATCTCCTTTAATATCTCTTGCATTCCTTCTACTGATTCCTGTTGTGACGCCATCTTGAGAGGGGACAGCGGGTCCGACTTTGTTCATTTTGCGCCGGCACCCTGCAAATTCGCAAAGTCCAATTGGGTCTGCTTACTGTTAGCCATGTTCACCAAGCGAGGGGTATCCTCTACAGACTCCACTTCCTTACCAGACATCGATAGGACAGGATTAATTGACAGGGTCCAGGGGAGAGACTCTCCTAAGCGGCCATGTTGAACCCCTGCTGGCTCCGCCTCCTCCGTCATTATATTTTTAATGATTGTGCTTACTTATGGTTTTATGCCTTTAGCTTTTAATATATTTTTATGTTTGTATCTGTTGGAGGTTGTGGACAATCCCCCTGACAAAAGCTTATGAGCCGAAACACTGTCAGTGTAGGGGTATTTAATAAAAGCTGTTTTTTCAAACGAAAGGTTGAGTCTTCTTTTGCCCTGCTCTTCTCTCGGTCTGTTTGGTTCTGCAAGTGTGTGTGCTTCCTTTGGTCTCCAGTTGCTGTGAGAAATGCTAGTAGCCTGATAGGTGGGCCTCAGATGACATAGCCAGAAGGCCCTAGTATGACTACTGCAACTACTACTGATCATTTGTATAGCGCTACAAGGTATATGCAACACTGCACAGACACACATAAAAGATGGCCCCTACTCAGTGGAGCTTACAATCTAGTCAGAACAAAACAACAGCTGTGAACAGGATACATCCAGGGAAATGGTCAGGAAATACAAGCTGGCTTAGGCGGTTCTGATCCAACAGTGGCAGTGATAAGGTGAGCACTCGGATTGGATTTGGGAGGGACAAGGGATGAAGCCTGATGTACAGACTCAGGCAGTTTGTTCTAGGCAAACGGAGCAACAAGATGAAGATAGTGATGTACAGATTTGGCAGTAGAACACACTGAGCAATAGAAGCAATCTGACAGAACAGCATAGTTCATGGGGAGGGGTGTATGAAGAGATAAGAGGGGATTGGTAGTACAGATCAGCAGAATGAGTGCACTTATAGGCATAGGCATGAAAAGGGTATACATTTGTTGCTCAGCAATATTATGCATCCTTTGGGGACATGCAAGGTTAGTTTGGGGTTTTGTGGACTTGGTGAAGGTCCATCCCTAGCAATTTAAAGGCATGCTTGTAGAGATGACCAGGATAGGAATCACTGGGGCTGGTTCCTAATGCCATGTATCATTTGATACAAGGTATGTCCTAACATACATATTCATATTTACATTCTTGTATACCATATTGGGGAGCATTGGACTTACCTAACACTTCTCAGGGCAGAAGGAGGACTGGTACATAAGAACATAAGAACATAAGAAATGCCATACTGGGTCAGACCGAGGTCCATCAAGCCCAGTATCCTGTTTCCAACAGTGGCCAATCTAGGTCATACGTACCTAGCAGTTTCCCCAAAAGACACAGGTTCTGCAGTGCTTGTACTAGGCCAAGCATTGATATCCTGGGTCCCTTTTTAATAGTGGTTTATGGACCTTTCCTCCAGGAACTTGTCCAAACCTTTTTTAAACCCAGCTATACTAACAGCCCTTACTACATCCTCCGGTAACAGATTCCAGAGTTTGATTACACGTTGAGAGAAGAAATATTTTCTCCTATTTGTCTTAAATAGTTTACCCTGTAGCTTCATTACATGCCCCCTAGTCCTTCTATATTCTGATAGCGTAAACAATTTATCCACGTTTATCCGTTCCACTCCATTCATTAATTTATACACCTCTATCATATCTCCCCTCAGCCGCCTCTTTTCTAGGTTAAAGAGCCCTAACCTTTTTAGCCTCTCTTCATAGGAGTAGCCTTCCATCCCCTTCACCAATTTGGTGGCTCTTCTCTGTACTTTTTCTAATAACTCTATGTCCTTTTTAAGATACGGTGACCAGAATTGCACACAATATTCAAGGTGCGGTCGTACCATGGAGCGATACAGAGGCATTATAATATCCTTTGTTTTATTCTCCATCCCTTTCCTTATGATACCTAGCATTCTATTTGCTTTCTTGGCCGCCGCTGCACACTGGGCGGAGGGTTTTAACATGTTATCCACGATGACTCCTAAATCTTTTTCCTGGGTGGTGGTTTCTAATGTGGAGCCTTGCATCTTGTAACTATAGTGTGGGTTGTTCTTTCCTAGGTGCATAACTTTGCACTTGTCCACATTAAATTTCATCTGCCATTTGGATGCCCAGTCTTCCAATTTATCCAGATCCTCCTGCAGTTTTCCACAATCCTCTTGGGTTTTAACAACTTTAAACAGCTTTGTGTCATCTGCAAATTTGATTACCTCACTAGTTATTCCCTTTTCCAGGTCATTTATGAATATGTCAAAAAGTAGCGGACCCAGTACAGATCCCTGGGGTACTCCACTATTCACCTTTTTCCATTGGGAATATTGGCCATTTAGCCCTACCCTCTGCTTTCTATCTTTTAACCAGTTCCCGATCCACAATAGTACACTGCCTCCTATCCCATGACTTTTTAGCTTCGCCAAAAGTCTCTGATGGGGGACCTTGTCAAAAGCTTTCTGAAAGTCCAGATACACTATATCAACCGACTCACCTTTGTCTACCTGTTTATGCACACCTTCAAAAAACAGATCAGATTAGTAAGACAAGATCTTCCTTGTCTAAAGCCATGTTGGCTGTCTCCCATTAGGCCATGACTATCTACATGCTGTGTAATTTTGTTCTTTATGATGGCTTCTACCATTTTCCCTGGTACTGACGTCAGGCTCACCGGTCTGTAATTTCCCGGGTCACCCCTGGAACCCTTTTTAAAAATTGGTGTTACGTTGGCGACCCTCCAATCTTCAGGTATTACAGATGATTTTAATGAAAGTTCACAGATTACCAATAACAGGTCTGCAATCTCATATTTCAGTTCTTTCAACACTCTGGGATGTATACCATCCGGTCCAGGTGATTTGCTACTATTCAGTTTATCAAATAGTTGTAATATATCTTCCCGGTGTAGCGATATTTCTCTCAATTCCTCTGCAGTATCACCTTTAAATACCACTTCAGTCTTGGGTAACACCCCTACATCTTCCTCAGTAAAGACCGAAGCAAAGAATTCATTCAGTCTCTCTGCTATAGCCTTGTCTCCTCTTATTGCACCTTTTACCCCTCTATCATCTAATGGTCCAATTGACTCTCTCACAGGCCTTTTGCTACGAATGTACTTGAAAAAGTCTTTATTTCGTGTTTTTGCTTCCGTAGCAAGTTTCTTCTCAAATTCCCGCTTTGCCTGCCTTATCAATGCTTTGCATTTAACTTGCCAGTGCTTGTGCTGTTTCCAGTTTTCATCATTTGGCTCTTTTTTCCATTTTCTGAAGGTTGCTCTTTTGGCAGCAACAGCCTCTCTGACCTCACCTTTAAACCATGCTGGCAGTTTTTTGGACTTTCTTCCACTTTTCTTAATGCGTGGAATACAGCTGGTCTGGGCTTCGAGGATAGTATTTTTAAATAACACCCAAGCTTGCTGTAAGTCTTTAACCTTTGGAACCGCTCCTTTTAGTTTTTTCCGAACTATATTCCTCATTCTATCATAGTCACCCTTTTGAAAGTTAAAAGGTAGTACTGTGGATTCCTCTACTATCTGTCCTCCACTGATTAAATCAAACATGATCATACTATGATCACTATTGCCAAGTGGTCCCAACACCCTTATTTCTTGCACCAGATCTGGCGTTCCACTAAGGACTAGGTCCAGTATGGCTTCCCCTCTGGTCGGTTCATGAACCAGCTGCTCCAAGAAGCAGTCATTCATTTCATCTAGAAACTTTATCTCTTTAGCTTGTCCTGCTGTGACACTGTCCCAGTCGATACCGGGGTATATATTCTAAGTTGCAGCAGCTGTCATTTCTCATTGGTATTTATGTCTAGTGTGCAGCAGCACACTACTGTATATGAAGAGCAGCTTAGGAGATGCACGCTTTTCCCAAGGGACATGGTGTCCATTGATATATCACAGGGATGGGCAGAACCCAAAATGTGTAATGTTTCAGAATACGGTGGAAGAGGGATATACAAAACATTTACCCGCATCTGAGGCATGGGGCCAGCTGGATAGCACTTGCATGTGCCTGCTGAACACGTCTATCTCCCCGATTCCGGCTCCATGGGCATGTCTGACCCGTGGATGTGGAATTAGGTTCAAAGGGGGCCTGCTTTTGATTAGACGTGTTCGTGGGCTGGACATGCACCTTATGGAATTGGGCTCCACACGAATAATATTTGGTGTTTATGTAATTTTATTGAAAACTAATTTTTTCCGCGTGATTTTCCTGCTCTGTGTTGGTATTATATTAATATTGTGGAAAAATAAATGCAAATAGAGTCCCGATCCAATTCAAACGCAAAAGCGGTCATCACAGTTGTCCACTCTTTGACCACCTCCATAGATGACACTAGGAAGCTGGTCAGATTCATGTGACTCTTGTCCTTCTCTCCTGAAGCAGAGATTTTACATTTTCTAAGCAGTGAAATATAATAGGTTTTGAAAACGGGAGGAAGATTATCCGAGGGAAAATTAAAAATCTCCCTCAGATATTCCCTAACCATGTCAGCTGGAGTAATTAAAGAATTCTTAGGAAAGTTTAGAACATGTAAATTATTCTTTCTTGACTGAATTTCCTAGAAAGTCAATCATTTGATTCACTATCTCCTTTTCTTTAATCTGAGCTATAATCAACTCTTTAGTTTCACCATTAGATCTTTCAATGGCGTCCAACTAGTCTCCACATGATTTAGGTGCTAATTCTGAACAGGAAGGCCCAATGGCCTCCATGGCATTGTCCACATTATCGGGCCTCCTGGCAGATAATGCCACTTGAGGTAGAGTTATCAATCCATAATTAACACACTGAGCCCTGATGCTAGCATTTCAGCACTGTTGTGCCTTTTCACAGGTACTGTGGTAAATCAATATTGCAGATAATTTTTCACTAGGAAAAGAAACAAGTCTATGTCTCAAAAACAATTTACAGTGCAAACCTCTAAAAAATGCACCAAGCATACTCATTCCATTATGGAGGTGAAAGTTTTCTTCCATTCTAGTCCCAAATTTGGCACATACATATATAAAACTATTTGTAGCCAATCACGGTTTAGAGAATACCTTGCCCACTCACTTTAAAAAAGCAGAAAAATGAATATGATTATTCAAATCATCTTGAGCAATGGTGCATTTAATGAAAAAAATCCACCATTGCTTTCCTTGAAGTAGATGGTGATCTATACCGCCTCCACAAATTGAAGGTTGTATTACTTCTAGGGCAAAAAATGGCAATTGAGTAAAATTATGATGAAAAGAATCAAAATGAGCTACCAAGGGGGCTTCTTTTTTTATTTTTTTTAATACAGCTGAGATGTTCAATCTTTTGAATTTTCAAAGCACAGTGTGTTTTACCAGCATGATACAATAGACAGAGACAAACTATCAGATAAACTACTCCTATCATTGCACATGTGGAAAAAAGTTTTAAGATTAAGATACTAAATGATCACCTACTCTTGCTGCCTTGCTGGGCAGACTAGATGGACCATACTGGTCTTTATTTGCCATCATATACTATGTTACTATGTAAATTCCGAGCTTTCTTTATCTTTATCTTTATTCAAGTGCTTGATTTAACGCACCTTCAGGAACTATCAGGACAGTGTGCAATAATACAAAACAAAGATGGCCGGGGCCGGAAAACAGAAAGGAACTACAACTATGGACAGGAAAACAAACAATCACACCAGAGAAAGGGAAAGAAGAAAAGGGAAGGAACTTAAGCAGAAGAGGGTTATGGGGAGCAGGGAGGGGGAAGATCGTAGGTGGCACTGATGAGGTATGTTTTTAAGAGTGACTTGAACCTAGGGTAAGACTGTTCTTGGTGAAGTGTGGAGGGAAGGGAGTTCCAGAGCTCTCTTAAAAGCAAAATTTGGAGGATTGTGCAACTCATCATACACTTATAGAACAGGCCAATACTTCAAAATAGTCTTCTTTATTCACACAGATGCAGTAGTAAATGTCAAAGTGCAAACAACTTGATCAGGTGTGGATTTATGTGATGGATTGGTAATAGAAACCAGAGCCGGGTCTAATCATAGTTGAAGGATAACCTCATGCTTTAAACTAAACATACATGTCTCGGGCACAATTAAAAAATTCTTGATCTGTAAAACCTTCCATTTGTGAAAGCGATCTAGATCACCATCTAGAACGAGAGCAATGGTGAATTTTTTCATTATGCACCATTGCTCCAGATAGTTTTCATAACAATATTGATTTTTTTTTTTTTTTTAAGTATGTGGGTAAGGTATTCTCTAAACCGTGATTGGCTACAAATAGCTTTATATATGCATGTGCCAAAGTTGGGGGCTAGAATGGAAGGAAGGCTTT
This sequence comes from Ichthyophis bannanicus, assembly GCA_033557465.1. Taxonomy (NCBI): domain Eukaryota; kingdom Metazoa; phylum Chordata; class Amphibia; order Gymnophiona; family Ichthyophiidae; genus Ichthyophis; species Ichthyophis bannanicus. The sequence goes on from CM066036.1 coordinate 378,089,750, forward strand.
CTCCTCCATAATGGAATGAGTATGTTTGGTGCCATTTTTTACAGGTTTGCGGTGTAAATTGATTTTGAGACATAGACTTGTTTTTCTTTCTTTTCCCAGTGAGAAATTATCTGCAATATTGATTTACCATTGTCCCTGTGAAGAAGACACAACAGTGCTAAAATGCTAGTATCGGGCTCAGTGTGTTAATCTTGGATTGAGTATCCAGTGGCTGTGTGGGTTTTTTGGAGTTCATGTGGACAAGCAGAATAAGATAACATTTTTGAAAGATAAGTATTTGATTGACTTATATACAAAATATTGCTGCTGAATTCTTATTTGAAGGATATGATTAAAAAATGGAACCATTTTTGACTATTGCTCTGAGCCATTGAAATGAATAGGCTCATTATTATGCTCCCTCTTTTTTTGCTGTCATCACTATTTTTATGATGATGATGGTGATTGTATTGAAGGCAATGGATACCCGTTTCAAGTAAATTTGTTTATAGAAGCACATTAACAGTTGCATCATTAAATTGATGACATCTTTCTCCTTTGAAGAGGCACCAAGGGGCTTGTTTACAAAGCCGCGGTAGCGGTTTGCGATCGTAATCGGAGCCGCGGCCCCATTGATTTCAATGGGGCCACGGCTGCGATCGCGATCGCGAACCACTACCGCGGCTTTGTAAACAAGCCCCCAAGTCTCAACTGTGTGCTTTTTTGGCATGGTTAAACTCATGCAATGAGAATATCCAGTTTTTGGCATTTTTGGATGTTATGGTCTAGAAAGAAGACAAAATGTTGCATGCTATGCTTTTTAGGAAAGCAACTGATTGTAACTCTTTCCTTCATTATGATAGTTGTCACCCTGTTTCTCTGAAGAACAGTTTACCTTTATCTCAATTTTTGCACTTAAAATTGAACTGTTCAAAGAAAAGTGAATACAAAGCACATACAAAGCAAGTGGTTGAATGGTTATCTGATAGGGGCTATCCGGCTTCAATTCGAGAAAAGACCCAGCTGGCTGGATTATTAGCTGCCAAGCACAAGAGGGCAGGGGTTAATATTCTCTGGGGGCAGAGGGGCAGGCCATGGCCAGTCTTAATAAGGGCCTGCAGGCCGTGAGCTGCGCTCTTGCCTGGACAGAGAAGGACCATGCATTTTCCTTTTTCTCCTGCCTGGCACCCCTGCTTTAGGAATTTCTCTACTTACCGGACATTCAGTTAAGAGCGTGGGCACATGGTTTTGCTGCTTCTGAGATGGCGAGTTCTTGCTTCAGTTTGTTATTTATGGCCAGGGGAGGGACAGTGCAGGAGAACACATGGCCAGCCATCAAGCAGGAACATGCAGTCCTAGCAGGCATATGCTCAATTCTGCGGCAAGGTGTGAGAGTTGGAGCAGGGAAGGCTGATAGGGCTTGCATTGGCTCTCGTTTACAGTGCTGTTTGCCAAATCCTACTCTTTCCCCCCTCCCCCCCCCCTGGTATTGCCAGGTGGTCCGAACCTTCCCAGTTGCAATGAAGGTCCTTGGAGGGCAATTGGCCAGACAGCGTGGTCTCCATTGAGGCTGTGCATGGGGTAAGAAGCGACTCACCGCAGCTGGGGTGAAAAGGAGCTAAGTGAACATCCATCTGGTTTGTGGGGGAGGTCAGATAGCACTTGTGGGGCATGGTAGGCACAGGCTTGGGTAGTTTTACTGCTATATTAAATATATATGACCCATGAAACATTGCTTTCAAACTCGTGCCAGGTTTCCTTTTCTCATGATTCCTTCCCATCCATCTCAATAGGAATATTCCTTTTAAAATGGGACCAAGTAATTTAACTGAGTCCAGAGTTGCCCTGTGGACTTACTTCCGCAGAAAGCTTTCAGATCCAGTCTTGTTTATGAATGTTCATCTTACTGCATTCTAGGATAGGTTGATTAAACAAAAAAAATTCTCTATCAATGGTTTGGTTTGATGCTATCCTCCAGTTGCTGTACTAGCACATGCCAGTACTGTAGCTCAAAGGACTGAGGCAGTATGCATATGACTGGAAAGTCAGAGGTTTGAGACCTATAAGTAGATCATGTATCAACAGGACAGTTCACGTTTAATCAAGTGGGCCTATAAATGTTTGATACTGGTGGGTAACTGATCAATGGCAGGACTCCTGGGCCCAGATGGAGAATAGGTAACCAATTTGTGACCTGATGAGGGATTTGGATTTTGCAACTATTAGTGGGAAAGCTGATGCCAGACAGTGATCATTTGGTGATTTAAAGCTTGGAAGGAGGTGAGATAGTGGGTTTAATTGTTGAATTGAAAAAAGAAAAATAGTTCTGTTTGCTTTAGAGGTTATGAATTAACTTAAGAACTTAAGAAACATCATACTGGTTCAGATCAGGGTCCATCAAGCCCAGAATCCTGTTTCCAACAGTGGCCAATCTAGTTCACAAGTACTTGGCTGGTTCCCAAAGGCCACAGGTTACATTATGCTCATCCGGAGTAAGCAGTGGATTTCCCAGGTGCTCTTTAATGATGGTTTATGGACTTTCCCAAACCTTTTTTAAACCCAGATACACTAACAACTTTCACTACATCCTCCGGTAATGAATTTCAGTGTTTGATTATGCGCTATCCCATTCCACTCCATTCATTAATTTATAGATCTCTATCATATCTCCCCTCAGTCTTCTCTTTTCCCAAGTTGAAGAGCCCTAACCATTTAAGCCTTTCCCAATAGAGATATCCTTCCATCCCCTTTACCATTTTGGTGGCTCTTTTCTGTACTTTTTCTAATTCTGCTATATCCTTTCTAAGATCTCGCAGCCAGATGGGCGACATTCAGAACGGGCACCAGGGCAGCAAAACTGCCCCCAGTATAATATCAGCAGCTGCATATGGAACTCATGTACAGTAATTCCTGGCATGCCTGTTCGATCTGTGGAGCTAGTCACTCAGCTTCCATGTGTAGATCCACCAGTAAGAGAAAGTCTTTTAAACCGATGACCCAGTGACACAGCAAAGGACATGGCTCCCTTGCACATCAGGCTTGAGAGTATGCATCTGTAGCCATAGTCTTACCCTCACCAGGACTGGTCATGCATCATTATCGAATGGCTTTGCAGAAGGTTTCCCTATTATATCCTCTGCCCCCACTTCCTTGCACGCTGTACGCAAACTCCCTTTCTTCAGCACTTTCAGGTGGTGCAGAGAAAAAAAAATTGCCAAGGAAAACATCTTGGGAAGGGTGGTGGATCCTACTGGGACCACACCCCCCCCCCTTCCCAGGTCTGGTGTTGTCCCCATTGGGAATAGTACCAAAGAAAGAGCAAGGCAAATTCCGTTTGATACACAACCTATTCTGTCCTGCGGGGGAGTCGGTTGATGACCATATCGATCTTTGTGTTCTCTGAGATATGCGTCTATCAACCGGGTCATAGCAATCATTCAGAATTTGGGCCACAAATACATAAGACATAAGATATGCCATACTGGGTCAGACCAAGGTCCATCAAGCCCAGTATCCTATTTCCAACAGTGGCCAATCTAGGTCATACGTACCTAGCAGTTTCCCCAAAAGACACAGGTTCCGCAATGCTTGTACTGGGTCAAGCATTGATATCCTGGGTCCCTTCTTAATAATGGTTTATGGACCTTTCCTCCAGGAACTTGTCCAAACCTTTTTTAAACCCAGCTACACTAACAGCCTTTACCACATCCTCCGGTAACAAAATTCCAGAGTTTGATTACACGTTGAGTGAAAAAATATTTTCTTTTATTAGTCTTAAATAGTTTACCCTGTAGCTTCATTGCATGTCCCCTAGTCTTTCTATATTCTGATAACATAAACAATCAATCTACGTTTACCCGTTCCACTCCGTTCATTAATTTATAGACTTCTATCATATCTCCCCTCAGCCGTCTCTTTTCCAGGTTAAAGAGCCCTAACCTTTTTAGCCTTTCTTCATAGGAGTATCCTTACCATTTTGGTGGCTCTTCTCTGAACCTTTTCTAATAACTCTATATTCTTTTTAAGATACGGCAACCAGAATTGCACACAATATTCAAGGTGCGGTCTCACCATGGAACGATATAGAGGCATTATAATATCTTTTGTTTTATTTTCCATTCCTTTCCTTATGATACCTAGCATTCTATTTGCTCTCTTGGCTGCCGCTGCACACTGGGCCGAGGGTTTTAACATGTTATCCACAATGACGCCTAAATCTTTTTCCTGGGTGGTGGTTCCTAATGTGGAACCTTGCATTGTGTAACCATAGTTTGGGTTGTTCTTCCCTAGGTGCATAACTTTGCACTTGTCCACATTAAATTTCATCTGCCATTTTGATGCCCAGTCTTCTAATTTATCAAGATCCTCTTGCAATTTTCCACAATCCTCTTGGGCTTTAACAACTTTAAATAGTTTTGTGTCATCTGCAAATTTGATAACCTCACTCGTTATTCCACTTTCCAGGTCATTTATGAATATGTCAAAAAGCAGCGTACCCAGCACAGATCCCTGGGGTACACCACTATTCACCTTTCTCCATTGGGAAAATTGGCCATTTAGCTCAACCTTCTGCTTTCTATCTTTTAACCAATTCTTGATCCACAGTAGTACACTGCCTCCTATCCCATGACTCTTTAGTTTTGCCAAAAGTCTCTGATGAGGGACCTTGTCAAAGGCTTTCTGAAAGTCCAGATACACTATATCAACCGACTCAGCTTTGTCCACCTGTTTATTCACACTTTCAAAAAAACATAACAGATTAGTAAGACAAGATCTTCCTTGTCTAAAGCTATGTTGGCTGTCTCCCATTAGGCTATGACTATCTACATGCTGAGTATTTTTATTCTTTATGATGGTTTCTACAACTGGCTAAGGTGGAGATAGTTGGCGTTCCCACTACTCCCGGTGCATCTAGAGTCTTTTTCATCTACTCAGTTTTCACCTTCGAGGGCAAAGACTACTATGACAAATGTATGTCCATGGGCTGCTCAATTCCTGTGCATATTTTGAACAGTTCAGTTCATTCCTGCTTTGGCTGGTCGAAGAAATAACTGGCCCTGACTCAACTGTTCATTACCTAGTTGATTTCCTGTTTGTGGGGGCCAGGTTCGAGGAGTACAAAAGGATCTTGGATTCCTGTGAGTCCATAGCACAGTGGTTTGGAGTACCTCTGGCAACAGAAAAGACCATGGGACCCGCAGGACACATTCCTCAGAATTGAGCTAGATATACAAGCCCAAGTGTCTAGACTGTCCAGGGATAATTTGGAGAAATTAAAAACGACCATTGGGCAGAAGAGACACTTGTGAAAAGCTAGATTAGAGCAGAAAGCTAAATTAAAGCAGTTTTAATCTCTGCTCAGTTTATTATGTTTTACCTGTAAGGTGATCCCAATGGTGTGGGTTTTCTAAAACCGACTGGCTCTTGTGACAAGGGGGGTCAAACAGAGGCTCCACCACATCAGGGTTGATAAGAGCATATGCGAAGACCTACGAGCCTGGGGAACATTTCCTGAAGGCCTTTAATGACCTAGCTTTATGGCAGGACTCCCTCTGTTGAAACAGTGACCTGGAAATGTTCACGGATGTGTCAGGGTTTTGGGATATAATTGTGGGATACCTGGGGCTTGGAGTCTTGGCCACGCGAGTGGCACTCCTTTGGCGCTATCGAGGCTATCACATCTGTGGAGTTATTCCCCATAATGGCAGCCCTGTCTATCTGGGTCCCTCAGTTGGCTAACAGGATGATTATATTCCGCACCAATAATTTGGTGGTGGTCCAAATAGTACACGAGATGTATGCCAGGACGCTAGGGATGGTGGCGCTGCCCTGGAAAATTGTTATGCTCTGCATTCTGCATAATATCACTTTAAAGGCAGAGCATATAATGGGATTCTACAATAACATTGCTTATGCCCTTTCTCATTGCTCCGTGCCATCAGCAGCAGTCTGGGAGTTTGGACCACCAAAGTGAGGGAGCTATCGACAGGTTTGCTTAGCTGAATGCACCAGCCAGAAATATTTTGGAAGCCTGGGAGCATTTCTGTGAGTTCTATAGTCTTAATGGGATCAGGGACAGTGACCGATGTATGATGGGCTCCACTCTCCAGTGGATTCTATCATGCAAGGGCAGCGACATGATGAAATCTGCGGTACAGATGCGCCTGGTGGCAGCCACTTTCTTCACCTGGGCAATGGGGAAAAAGAGCCCTTTGGCTGATTTCGTCATTGCTAAAGGATGATGGGCGGGCGGCTGACCATTGCCATGCTCCAGGCACCTGATCGCCCATGAGGTGTTAAGGAAGCTGCTCGCTGTCATGGATGGTGGTCTGCTAGGACACCTTTGAGACCTATCTTTTCAAATGCGCTTTCTCCAGGGCACTCAGGATAGGAGAGCTTCTTTAGTCCTCATGTTCCTGGTTGCATAGCACGATTACCGATGCCCTTTCTCATTTTAAGATAGCAGCATTCCGGGCCAGTGCTGCTGGGTCAGATGCAGTCAAGACATCCATTCCAGAGGCAGTCTGGGCATTGGGCCCGCCAGTTTGAAGCCTCTTGATGGGTTTCGTGGCAGAGTCTACCAGGCCGACATACTTGAAGGCCCGGGATCACTTCCGGAACTTTTGTGTGCAGGACAGCATCAGCGAAGGTGACTGCTTTAAGGCCAGCACCATTCTTCGCTGGATATTCTGTTGCAGGGACAAGGGCAGGAGTAAATCAGTGGATAATGTGCTTAATGGCCATCACCCCTTTTGCTAAAGCAATGAGAGAATGGAGCACTTCGGCAGATTTCATCATTGTAAGGATAACGAAGGGATGGTCAGCCGAGCGTCGCTGCACACCTGACCACGGACATGTAGCTCTAAGACAGACCCCACAAAAAAGAGGGCCAAATTGTCATAGTCACTCCTGCCAAGAGACCACATGTGTCCAGTATGGTATTTTGAGGATTGCAGATGATTATGCCCAATGGGAGGCGAGCAGTGTCCATCAATGTGGGTGGAGCATACCTGTCTCACTTCTGGTTCACCAAGGTGCAGAAGCTGGTTATTGCGAAGGCGGACTTTGAGGTTGACTATTACAGCATTCATTCCTTCTGCATTGGGGCAGCTACCATGGCAGCTGGGCTTGGCATTACAAGGGAACAAATCACGTTCGTGGGTGGGTGGTGTTCTGACTGTTATAAACTGTATGTTCACCCAGAAGCTAGGGATTGACGAATGTTCTGTGACTAACAAGACCTTTCTTGTGTTCTTCTTTCGATGGTTTGGCCTAGGTGCAACTCCACAGGAAATGTGGATATGAGGCTATCCATATGTCCACTGGGTGCAAAGGAGAACCCAACAGGACTTTAATTTGTGCCTGAATCCTGCAGAGGTGTCGATCATTAGGATGGGGATGTGGGGAATGATATGGGACCTGCTGATTCTGTTGCTTCCATCCCTTATGCACAGAAGGAGGGTGGCCAGAGAGCCATTGGGTCTTAGTGGTGCATCTAGAGGGGGAACGAATGTCCAATACCTGCGGTGTCGAATTAACCGGAAGATGCAACTGACCAACATTTTCTCTGGAACTCAGGTGATGTGGTCCCATATCATACCATGGAGGTTCTGAAAAGGCAAAAAAAAAACACTGGACAGTAGAGAAATGAGATTAAAGGTTACTGGATGGTTGGCTTGCTTCATGGAGTCAATCAAGGAGGGGAGTTGCATTGGTCATGACCTTATTGATGTTAGTTCCCTGGCCTGTGTCACACAGCTGGCATACATCTGTTGGATATCAGCATGGACATTTTCCTGTGCACAGCCCAGGGCATGGTAGAAATGCTGTTGGCCACAGCTGAGTATAGGGTGGGGCCCCCTGACAAGCAAGGAGTCGCTGTCGGTGGGCTGTGACCAGAAGTTAAGGGCCAACGGATTTGTAGCAGAATCAGCGGGTATTGTGCCTCCTCATGCTTTGACAGTGGGGTGAGGGAGGGATACACCTCATTGCCATATATTAAGTATAGAGAAATCCTGACCTTTGATGGGCCGGGTCAGAAACAGAGAAGGAGGATGCTGCTGCGAATAGGGGTATAATGTACACTTTGACGGCATGCTACCCCATACAGCATATTACGGATAATGTGTATCAGTTATGACAGCAATAGTTAAGAAGTGTTTCAGGTCAAGGGGCAGGCTTTGACAGTACCTCCCTTTGGTGAGTACAGGCTGTGCGTCTCGAGGATAAGTGTCAGAGAGGTTTAGGGCAATTTAATGTTGTATATATGTTTGAGAATTGTACATTGTGAATTTTGGTTATATATTTGTTTAGGATTATGCTGTGGCCAACATTATCCAATAAACTCTAAATTTGTGTGACAAAACTGGTCATTTGTGCAATCTGTCAGTGGTAAGGGACGGCTTAAGCAAGGTGACACAGGGTAGGGCGAAAGGTAGAGGGGAATAGTGGAAGTGGGGAGGGGCAGGGAACATGGCCTAGGCCTGGATGCCACTTGCCCGGTTGAGCTTATAAAAGCACTCTTTATAATGATAGAGCATTACTGTTATGTAATTCTGCTGAAAAAAAAATGAACTCTGATGAAAAATGTGTTACATGTGTGTTGAGATATATTCAAGCTTCATATCAGATCTCTAAGATTTTGAGAAGACACTGACAGGTGTTACAATTGCAGCCAGCTTTCACTCACAAGACATTAAGAACTGCATATTGTATGCATATGGTAGGAATTTACACAAATATAAATAATTAAAAGAGAAGTCATATAAATAGAACCATAAATAAACATCATAAATAATTAAAATCAAATATAGTACTGCTCACGTTTAGATATGAACTGTGTGACGATGACAGTGGTGTTGAACAGATGGAAACAGAGGAAAATAGGGAATATGCCTTTAAGACAAGAGACAGGCAAGGTTTCCACAGGGTTCAAGCCTCAGATAAACTAAAGAAACGCATACTAGCTGAGGCTGAGCCACGCCCAAGCCCTAACGTACGTGCAGGTTTGAGCTCTAATCACAGGCACATGTGCAGGGAGCAGGGAGTGGTAGCAGGAAAGCAGCTTTTTAAGCCAGCCTCAGTGAGAGCAGAGGGAGGAGAAGGAGAAAGAGCAGCTGAGAGTCCAGCAGCTGTGAAGCCAGAGGGTTCAGGAGCAGTGAAGCCTGGTTCAAGGAAGCCAAGAGAAGGCAGACGTGGAAAGCTTTACTCCACTTGGGAAAAAGGTTTTAGCAACCAAAGAAGCAGTTCTAAGGTGAAAGGTAAGCCTGTTTCAGAGTCCAGCAGATGGATAGCTGGGGACGTTGCTAATGAGCTGAGCCAGACTGCAGAGCAGAGTGTGCAAAACCCAGTTCCAGGAACCCAAGCTGAGAGAAGGTGGGTGCAAGCAGTTATAGACAGAGATAACCAGAACCCAGCCTCGAGCAGAGAGATAGACCCGAATACAATTAAAGTATTAAAGAAACTGTTCCAAGACAGAAAAGCCTATTCTCAAGGTACAACCAGTTCTTATCCAGGAGAGCAGCTTTTAGAGGAACTCCAGAAGTTTCTACAAAACAGTAAGTTTGAACGTGTTGTTGAAAACCCAGGGGAAGATAAGCAATGTATGGTGCAAGAGGACATACAGATTGATCCTTGTGAGGAAGATTCCGGGTGTAATGAAGCACCGATGGATTGTTCTCTATGTAGAAGGGAAGTTTAATTATTGCTAAGAAAAGGACTGAGACAGGAAGTCTTTGAAGAGCAATATTGTACTTAGTTAGGAGAATGCTAAGACCTTCTGTTAAACTAAAGAACATTCACTGAACCCTGAGTTTATTAACTAAAGCTACATTGGATATAAATGGCATGAATTTACCTGGTTTGAATGACAAGAGATAGCTGTGAATTAACATGCTGAAGAATTAGCTGGGAACAGCTGTGATGTGAAAAGGTGTTTTCAGTTCTGAGGTTCCCGATGCAATTTTTGTTCCTGTTATCTTGGGAGAATAATCCTATTTTGCCTTGTGTTTGAATTTGATGCGAAAGGAGAACTCAAAATAAATTTTCTTGTTTTGCCTGAACAAACCCGAGTGGTCATACTATTTTGTCTTTAAGTAAGAACTACAACTCCCAGAATTCCCTGGTGGAGAAAATCAGTGACTCTTTATTTAAGGACAAATAAGGAAGCCCTTTTTGCCCTAAGCCTCTGGCCTAGGCAAGGGGGTACGACAACTGTCACTACTGTGCTTTTTCCTTTGTTCTTTTGATTTGTTTTTTATTCATATGATACTCAGTTTTCATCGAATAAACACTTTCTATATTTGATTTTAATTATTTATGATGTTTATTTATGGTTCTATTTAGATGATATTTATATCATTTCATTTTTAATTATTTATTTTTGTGTAATACATATGATGGTCCTGATTTTTATCTTTGTTATTTATAATTCATTTATCATTATACAGTGCCTTATTTTGTTGGTATTTATTTTGTTTTGAGGTAATCCCCCTGAAAAAGGCAAAGTTGCCGAAATGCATCAGGGCAGACTAGATGGAAACATGTGTACACAGTGAGATATTAAAAATTTCAGGATAGAATGTGTGTCACTAGAATAGTAAAGGTTTAGCATGCAACAAATGTGTTCTGTGAGGCTGTGGCAGCTGGAAGCATGGGATAAAATGGCATGCTTCCTGCTGCCGCAGCCTCACAGAGCACATTTGTTGCATGCTAAAGCTTTACTACTTTAGTGACACACATCCTATCCTGAAATTCTTAATATCTCACTGTGTATTGTGTCACTAGAGTAGTAAAGCTTTAGCATGCATACAGGGGCGGCCCAAGGGGGCCATGTGTGGAGACTCGGTGCGGGGCCTCATTTGCATAAGTGACCTTATTTGCATAAATATTTGCATAATGTTACCATACACCAACTTTTAGTAAACATGTCTCTTAATGAGTGTATGGATAAAGAAAGACTAAAAGATTTCTACATTACTATAATCCAGTGCCAACCGCCAGGCACATTAGGAACTACTACAAACGCTGCCCATTTATAACCCATAGCAAATCCTCCGTATCCTGACAGCATTACCAGGACTCACAAAGCACCATACCCTACCTATCAAAAGGCAACACTGCAAATATTAAACCAATACATTTCAGAGAATACTGGGGAAAGAGAACAAGTGGCAATGTCAAATAGGAATTACATAAACAGAATACCTCAGCTCAGTTGCACATGCAGAACATAGACCATCACTAAACAAGGAATCACAATTAAGAAACAGGAAGGCAATAATTAAACTGGGAACCCCAAAAGCCATACTTGGAATGTACAACAACACTGTAGAAATAAAACTATAAATTAATTTCCTCTTGTACCAAACAAAGCGCAGACGTTAATGATGCACATTTCCCAGAGCTTTCATATTCCAGTTAATAAATTCAAAATAAAGAGATATATTTCTACCTTTTATGCATTTTTTTTTCAGTTGCAATTGCTCCAGCCAGGGCCGGATTTACCTATACGCCATGTATGCCATGGCGTAGGGCCCACAGCTGGCAAGGGCCCACCCGGGGCCGGCCCACACACCGCAGGGCTTCAGAAGGAGCAGGGTAAGCTCGCGTGAGGCCCCGGCTCACTCTGTACAGCCGCCAGCGTGAAGAGCCTTTTCCTTCACACTGGCGGCTGTATCTGTAAAGCCGCGATTGCTGGGAAAGGTTAAAGGCAATGCCCTTTAACCTTTCCCAGCATTCGTGGCTTCACAGATACAGCCGCCAGCGTGAAGGAAAAGGCTCTTCATGCTGGCGGCTGTACAGAGGGAGCCGGGGCCTCGCGCGAGCTTACCCGGCTCCCTCTGAAGCCTCTCAGACAGCCGTGGTGCTGGTCGGGGGGGCCAAGGACTGCATGGGCTGTGATTGGGGGGGGGACCTGGACCGGAAAATGGCTAGGGGGGGGGGGGACTTGGACTGGAAAGAAATGGGCTGTGATATGGGGGGGGGGAACCTGAACTGTAAAAGGGCTATGGGGGGGACTTGGACTGGAAATGGGTTGTGATGGGGGGGGGGACCTGGAACGTAAAAGGGCTATGGGGGGGGGGGGGAAACTTGGACTGGAAAGAAATGGGCTGTGATGGGGAGGGGGACATGAAATGTAAAAGGGCTTTGGGGGGGGGGACATGGAATGGAAAAGGGTTGTGATTGGGAGGGGGACCTGGACCGGAAAAGGGCTATGGGGGGGGGGACTTGGACTGGAAATGGGTTGTGATGGGGGGGGGGACCTGGACCGTAAAAGGGCTATGGGGGGGGGTAACTTGGACTGCAAATGGGCTGTGATGGGAGGGGGAACTAGGACTGCAAATGGGCTGTGATGGTGCAGGGGGACTCGGACTGCAAATGGGATGTGATGGTGGGGGCTAGGACTGGAAATAGGCTGTGATGGGGGGGGCTAGGACTGGAAATGGCCTGTGATGTGAAGGCTAGCACTGGAAATGGACTGATGAAGAGCTAGAATAGGACTGGAAATGGGCTGATGTGGGGCATGGGAGAATGGGACTAGAAGGGAGTGGATGCTGGGTGGGTCTAGAACTATAAGGGAACTGATTTTGGGGGAGGACTAGAATGGATGGGGAATGAGAATGGAGAGGGGAAAAATATTTTGTGTGGAAGAAAAGTCTATGATGGGCTGGGTATTGGGAGAGTAAGAGGGGCTTGAAAATGGAAGGGTGAAATTTAAATGGATGATAAAGGAATAAGGAAAGAATTGGGGGAAAGAGCAAAAGGGAAGCAATCAGTATGTTAAAGCAGAAATAGAGAGAGAATGGAAAACATCTAAAAGAGAAGAAAGGACAAATGGATAGCTAGCAGAAGACACGAAGAAACCAGAAGAAAGTGACTGGAGCAATTGCAACTGAAAAAATGCCCAAACAGAAGGTAGAAAAATACTTTTTAATGTATTTCTTGAATTCCGATGCTGATTTTGTCCCTATTGCCTCTTTATGTCAGGCAATTCTATACATCTATTGCCATTTCTGTTTTGGTAAGTTGATCTCGTTTTTATTTTTTATGGGGGCCCACAATTTTTGTTGGTGTAGGGCCTCACTCAAGGTAAATCCGGCCCTGGCTCCAGCCACTTTCTTCTGGTTTCTTCATGTTTTCTGCTAACTCTCCATCGTCTGCTGTCCATTTGTCCTTTCTTCTCTCTTCTAGTTTTTTTTTCCATTCTCTCTCTCTACATCTGCTTTAACATACTAATCTTTCTCCTTTTGCTCTTTCCTCATTCCTATTTCATCCACTCAAATTTTACCCCTCCATCTTCAATCCCCACTTACTCTCCCAATACCCGGCCAATTGTAGATTTTTCATCCCTCCCACACAAAATATTTTTCCCCTCTTCATTTTACTCTCCCAGCCCCATCCCATTCTAATCCTCCCCCAACATCAGCTCCCTTCTAGTTCCAGCCTCACCCAACATCCATTCCCTTCTAGTCCCTGCATCAGGCCATTTCCAGTCCAAGCCCCCCATCAGCCCATTTCCAGTCCTAGCTCCACCATCCATTTCCAGTCCGAGTCCATTCATCAGCTGATTTCCAATCCTAGCCCCCCATCAGCCCATTTCTAGTCATTTCCTAGCCCCACCATCAGCCCATGTCAAATCCTAGCTCCCCTCCACTCAGCCCAATTCCAGTCCAAGCCCCCCCCCCCCATGAGTCTACTTCCAGTTCTAGCCCCTCCATGAGTCCATTTCAATCCAAGCCCCACCACAGCCCATTTCCAATCTTAGCTCCCCCCAACAGCCCATTTCCAGTCCTATCCTAGCTGCTCCATCAGCCCATTTCCAGTCCTAGCTCCCTTCCCTCACAGCCCATTTCCATTCCAAGCCCCTTCCCCATCAGCTATTTGCAGTTCAAGCCCCCCCTTCCACTCAGCCCATTTCCATTCCAAGTCCCCGTCCCCATCAGCTATTTGCAGTTCAAGCCTCCCCTTCCACTCAGCCCATTTCCAGTCCTAACAACCCCCCGACCCATTACCAGTCCTGGCCCCCCATCAACCCACTTCCAGTCCTAACTCCCCATCACCCCATTTTCAGTTTAAGCCCCCCCTATAACCCATTACCAGTCCTAACCCCCCATCAGACCACTTCCAGTCCTAACCCCATCAGCCCATTTCCAGTCAGCCCCCCATAGCCCATTGTCAGTCCTAACCCCCCCCCATCAGCCCACAGCCCATAACCAGTCCTAACCTCATCAGCCCACCTCAAGTCCTAACCCCTCCCCATCATCCCATTATCAGTCCTAACCCCCCATAGCCCATTACCAGTCCTAACCCCCCCATAGTCCATTACCAGTCCTAACCCCCCCCCCATTTCCAGACAGCCCCCATCAGCCCACAGCCCATTACCAGTCTTAACCCCCCTATAGCCCATTACCAGTCCTAACCCCCCCAACAGCCCACCTCAAGTCCTAACCCCTCCCCATCAGCCCATTTCCTGTCCTAGCCCCCCCCCATAGCCCATTACCAGTCCTCACCCCCCCATAGCCCATTACCAGTCCTAACCCCCCATCACCCCATTTTCAGTTTAAGCCCCCCCTATAACCCATTACCAGTCCTAACCCCCCATCAGCCCACTTCCAGTCCTAACCCCATCAGTCCATTTCCAGTCAGCCCCCCATAGCCCATTGCCAGTCCTAACCCCCCCATCAGCCCACAGCCCATTTCCTGTCCTAACCCCCCCCCCATAGCCCATTACCAGTCCTAACCCCCCCCCCATAGCCCATTACCAGTCCTAACTCCCCATCAGCCCATTTCCTGTCCTAGCCCCCCCCAAAGCCCATTATCAGTCCTAACCCCCCCCCATAGCCCATTACCAGTCCTAACCCCCATCACCCCATTTTCAGACAGCTCCCATCAGCCCACAGCCCATTACCAGTCTTAACCCCCCATAGCCCATTACCAGTCCTAACCCCCCCCCCAACAGCCCACAGCCCATTACCAGTCCTAACCCCATCAGCCCACCTCAAGTCCTAACCCCTCCCCATCAGCCCATTACCAGTCTTACCCCCCATCAGCCCACAGCCCCTTACCAGTCTTAACCCCACATAGCCCACCTCAAGTCCTAACCCCTCCCCATCAGCCCATTTCCTGTCCTAGCCCCCCCCCCCATAGCCCATTACCAGTCCTAACCCCCCCCCCCATAGCCCATTACCAGTCCTAACTCCCCATCAGCCCATTTCCAGACAGGCCCCATCAGCCCACAGCCCATTACCCGTCTTAACCCCCCCATAGCCCATTACCAGTCCTAACCCCCCCCCCCCCCACATCGACTAAGGGAAAAAATTAAAAAAAAACCTTGCTGCTGCCGCCGCGGCAGTGGCTGAATGGAGTGTCCCGCGGGGCCCCCTCTGCCCGGCTGAGCCCCTCGGCAACGGCTTTCAGATTCGCGAAGGGAGAGTGTCTCCCTCGCGTCTCTGTTAAGCCTGCAGGTGCTAATAGGAAATTTCCCATCTGCCCCTTTAGACGCGAGGGGCTGATGGGAAAATTCCCATTAGCCCCTGCAGGCTTAACAGAGACGCGAGGGAGACACTTTCCCTTCGCAAATCTGAAAGCTGTTGCCGAGGGGCTCAGCCGGGCAGAGGGGCCCCGCGGGACACTCCATTCTGCTGCTGCCACGGCGGCAGCAGCCAGCTGCTTTTTTTTAAAATTTAGTTTTTAAAAAAGCAGAATGTTCTTTGCGCGGGGCCCCCTGAAACGCGGGGCCCTGTGCAAAAAACATTCTTGCTCAATGGACGGGCCGGCCCTGCATGCATACAATGGAGTGGAGGAGTAGCCTAGTGATTAGAACACTGGCTTGGTAGCCAAGCAACCAGGATTCAATTCCCCCTAGCACTCCTTGTGGGCTTGGGCAAGTTACTTAACCCTCCATTGTCTTGGAATAAAGGTCTGGCAATCTACTTCCTGTCATGCTGCCAAGAAAACCACAGAGCTTCTGGGTCACCAGGAGTCAGCATTGATCTGAAGGCACGCAATGCATACAATGGGACATTTTATATTTGTCGGACTTCACTATAGGAGAAACTGCTATTGATCAGCCATATCATTTATGTTAGTCCTTTCTATTATAAAGCATTTAAAAACACAAAAGCTTTCCTCAAATTAATTCATTATGTCTTTACTAATAACTACTATGCTCTAGTAAATATGCCCCAAAATTCAATATTCTGTGTCAAAAGATATGAATAATGCAAAATTCTGCATGCTTTGTTTGTCAAAATAACAAAGCATATTGGGGAGCATATTCAGCGGCAGCAGCTATTACTTGTACAGCAGCTAGCCATTGCTGCTTAACTTTGCACCTGGATATTTAATGCTGAGGCTATATCCGGTCATCGGTATTGAATATCTGGGTTGGCTGGATAGCACTACAGCTAACCGGGCAGCAGAGATATTAAGCTGCTGCCGGGTTAGCTAAAGCAGCCAAAATTAGGCAAATCTAGCTGGTTAGCACAGGGCACTTAGTGGTAGCACCAAGAGATATTCAGCAGCACTAACCACATTAGTGCTACTAATACCCATTTAGACGATTTGCAGACCTACAAACTGCCTAAATGGCTTTGAATATCCCTCTTCCATTGTTTTTGAGTGTTACTTAAATTAAAATATAATACAGAAATAATATTACCAAAAAGTGCAAATTTTTGAATTATTTCATGCAGAATTCCAAAAGGAGCATTATTTGTAGCCTTATTTATAAAGACACATAGTAGCTTCTTGTCTTCATAAAATACTAGCACAAATCGTACTGAAACTGCGAGTAAAATAATCCATGTACATTTAAATCATCTCAAACTAGTGTAAATGAGCACATGTGCTTGCAATCACATGTAGTTTATAAAGTAAGCACCTAAATTGTGTATTTGTCAGTGCTCTCCGGAACACCCCAGAAATGCCTATATCAAACTTATGTACAAGTACTTGCTATATACGTTTTTGTTATTGTGCATATTTTTACGCATGGAGTAATTTTATATGCCTTCATAAAATTACCCTTATAGGTTGCAAAATCACACATGTTCAAAATCTTAACTGATGATGCTCGTTTTTTGAATGTGCTCATTTATAAAATGGATGGCCCTGCTGTATATTCTACAAAGTACACATAAAAATGCTTGTGACTTATATGTCTTTTAAAATGACTTCATGTCTAGTGGGCCTTTTGTAAAATACTTTGCAAACTATGAATATCCAAACTTGGACCTCTCTTAGTCAACTTAGACAATTGGGTTTTTAGAAGGAAGTTTGATAAGGGGGTGCCTAGTTTAAGCATGTTTTTAGGCAATTTTTTTAAAACAAGGAGGCACTTATTTGTGTTTACAAAATACTAGCTTAAGTGCCAGATCTCATGCTTACATTGCAGGCACAGACATTTTACACCTGCCTTGGAGCTGTTGTGAATGCCCACACTTATAATTTTAAGATCTGCTTGTAAATAATAGCATTTTATATTTAATGTGCACATTAGTGTGCTCCACCCACTCCGTCCAAACTCTGCCTTTGTACTTTTTATGCTGGTCAGAATTTTATAAGAGGCCATTTATGTGCATACATGGCTATATACATATCGGAATGACTTTATAAAATTATTCCCTTAAGGTCTTAATTTGGGTGACTGTGCTGAAAATCAGTGCCAAGAAGTTGTTTTCCTCCATCTGGATCCTCAGCCTAGGAGCTCAATCCTAGTAAATTTTCTAAGGAGAGCCAATTTAAGAGTTTAGCTCTCAAACATAGGCACCTAAATCATTTGAACACTTTCCTATTAGATATTTATAAAAGAAAATACTATTACTCTACCTGTGTCTTGAAGTCATCATCTTTGATGTCTTTCAGATTGATTAGAACATTGAAATAGGCACCAAACACAGAAGTCTCTAAGGCTTTGGCTGCCACCTGCATCAAAGAGAAATATAGCCCTGTTTCATTATTTTAGGAAAAGTAGCCCGTACAACTTAAGAAATTCATCAGTGGAGCTCCCAAAATATTCCATAATTTCAGGAGCTGGAGATGTCAGTAATATAATTGTGAAGCAGCAGACAGATTTTCAACAAAACCCTCACTATGGATAAAGGATTTTAGCATCCCCTATTGGAGATTGAAAATGGGATGCCAAGAGGTAATGCCTGTCTCTGTGACAGGAATGAACCCTACTCCTATGCCAAGATGAGCGTTTATTAGATTTACTGCTATTGCTGATCTCAACACTTTCATTTTACCAAAGAGAGACGCCTTCTGGGAATCACAGGGGCAGTTTCTCCAAATGGGTGAGTTTTGCACATACCGTGACAGTCATGAACCTCATTTCTAAGCTAAGCAGTACATGAACTCCTCCTTATTTATTTATTTAGCAATTCTTCTATACTGCTTCATCTGCCAACTGAAGTGGCTTACATGGAACAAAATGTGTAACTTTTACATAGAACATGAAGTTTAACAATATAACATTAATAAAATAGCATTATTAACATGCAGTGTATAATTAAGAAGGGGGATTGAAATGAGGATGAACATTTGGTGCAATTATATACAATCATGGGACATTGGAAGACGACTATTTAAGACAATTCATGAAGAAGGGGTGGGAAAGGGTGGGGCTCATTTGGTTGTTGCCTTCTGTTCATATGTATAAGATCAAGCTGTTTGGTTGGGGGAAATGGGCTGAGGATTGTAGCACTGTCGCAGTTAGGTTCCATTGCCAAAGTGGTCCTTAAAGAGGTGTGTTTTGAGCTTTCTTTTGAATTCTATGAGAGAGTCAGTGAGTCGCAGTTCCAGGGGGTAGAGATTTCCATAGGTTGGGTGCAAATAAGGATAAAGCTCACAAGGATGTGGATTGGTTTCATTTGGTTATGCATTTGGGCACACTTAACAAGTTTTGCAGTGCCGTTCTTCTTGTCCTGGAGCTGTGATCTTTCTGAATGAGGGATTGATTACAAAGTGCTGATGAATTGTAGATTATCTTGAAGGTAGTTAGTAATGCTTTACATCTTACTCTCATATATATTGGAAGCCAGTGGAGTTGTTGTAATGTTGGAGTGATGTGATTTCTTCTGGGGGTACCTTTTATAATTCTGGCTGCCGTGTTCTGCGCCATTTGCAGTGGGTGTAGGATTGCGTTCGGGAGCCCTTGATATATTTATTACAGTAGTCCATGATTGGGGTGTGTGATGCAGCGGACCCTCTTGCAGAAGGAAGAAAAGTTTTAAATTCAGAAAAAAACAGGTATAAACTGCAATATCCTGAAGGTCCACATAGAGGGAGCAGGAGAGTCAGCATAGAGTCAGAAGAACCACGCCTCTATGGGCAGGACTTAGGCCCAGTCAGTTCCGATTTAAGCAGAGGCAGGTCTGAATCAAGCAGACCAGTCAAGGGACAACTCCAGAGACAACTCCAGAGACAAGCCAAAAGAGAAGTGCTAAGAGAAGTACCAAACCAGGTTGAGAGAGATGTTCCAACACCCAGCCTGGGAGAGAGACATGTCCAGGGAGAATTACTAGGACATGTCCTGGGAGAAAGACATCCGAGGAATGTCGTGGAGGAAAGATATCCAGTGAAAAGATATCCAGGAGAAAGATATCCGGAAGGGAAAGATATCCGAGGAGAGGAAGGTATCCAGAGAGATATCCATAGAAGTAACCTGGGAGAAAAGTGGAGAACACAGAGGCTTGGTGAGCAGAGAGAAGCTGAAAGGGCGAGGCCACTAGACAACAGCCTCAGGAGTGAAAGCAAGGGCAGATGGCAACAGCTGCAGCCTTGGCTCAGAGGGGTTCCTCCACACACTAAGGCAAGAGAGATATCGTGGGAGTACTTGGGCCATCCTGAGTTGGAGGACAACCAGACTAGGCCTCAAGCCTTTCCGGAGAAAGAAAGAAGAAAGCTCAAAGGTAAAGCTTCCATTTCTTGTAATTGTTTGCTTAAGCCTAGCCTAAGAGAAAGGCAGGGGAAAGAAGTTTATCTGCATGACAATGACATTTATGAGCAAAAACTAACAGATAATTTCCCTAAGAAGAGAACTGCCAATATTAAACAGTATGATGAGAGAGCTTTTAAAACGATAGCTGATGAAGAGCCATTGTTTTACCCAGTAGCCAGAAACCGACGCCCTAACTTAACCACCAGACACTGGGAAACTGTACGGCACGCTTTTAAAAAGCCAGAGCTCAGCTATGCAGAAGCCTCAGACTCAGAGCCATCTGATATAGAATTGATGCAAGTTGAATCTGCGGGTGAAGAGGCTGAGGAACCAATGGAATGTACATATTGTACAGCAGTGAAGCTGTAGTCTATGTGGAGTTCCACGAATGCATAAAGTGAATGCAGTATTTGTCCTACTTTAAGTTACTGTGAAGTTAACAGTTATTACTTTGACCGTTTTTGTGCTTTAAACCTGATGTAAGGACTGGTGCAATTCTGTTACTTTCCAAAGCCGTTTGTTTTTGAACCAATTTTTGTGCAAAGGGGAAATAAAGCCTTTTTCTTTTTCCCTCCACTTTGGTGTGAAGTTATTCTTTTGGGAAGTTGGTAACGAGGTCGGCACAAAGGACCGCTACCTTTGACCCTCGCACCTGGCCAACCCCAATCACCCTAGTCTTGTGTGCTCCCCAGCCCTTCCGTGGAAAACTACGCCGCCACCAGGGGGGGCTGCGGGGGACATAAGTGGCGTAGCTGGCAGGATACTTGACGGCACCCATAAGCCTACAGGACTGTACGTGCAACTGTACAAAGGAAAGTACAATCTTTCTCTTTTTTTTTTTTTTTTTTGAAAAACCCCCCAAAAAACTCAAAGTAAAACCTGAACCGTCTTGCTACAAAAACTGGACTGGAAGGAAAACCAGGAATAGAGCGGACACAAAAGCTGGAGTGGAGTTGAAAACGTGGAGTGGAGTACCTGAAATCCGGACCGGATTTGAAAGAAAATCCTGAAGGTTGGAGATCCTGCGGCGAGTCCAGAAGCAGTGGAGCGACCTTCGGATAACTGCATATATTCCCCAAAGCTGACTCAGCACTAGAACCAGGTAATGCGTATTTAAGCCTACCTAGTGTTGGATATCTGGGGAAGTCAAAAAAAAAAAAAAAAAAAAGGTGTGGAAAAGTTTTTGTAAAGAGCCACACTTGGGTTTTTCTCTGTTTGTTCTTTCAACAGGTACCATGGAGCCCAAGGAACTATGTGCCTGGATGGCACACCAGTTCAGCAAGCAGGCGGAGGTGGCACACCAGAGCCAAGAGCAAGCGCTGAAGGCGATACAGGCACAGCAACTCCCAGTCCTAGAGACTATGGACAGGTGGCTCACGCAGCAGCGGGAGGAACTGGCCAAAAGCAAGGCAGAGAAGCTATCACTCACCGGACTGGTAAACTCTGACCACGGACAATGGTCCTGTTCTGATTTAGTGATTGGCAAGCTAAGTCTGAACGATGACATAGATGACTTTTTAGACACATTTGCTAGAATTGCGCATTCAGCTAAATGGCCAGAGGAGCAGTGGGCAATACGGCTAGCAGCATCACTCACGGGTGAGGCGCTGGCTGCATATAGGTCGATGCCCCCAAAGTTAGCAAATTTGTATAAAGATGTAGTAATAGCGATTAGGGATCGTATGGGCCTTACGCCAGTAGCATACAACAAAATGTTTAGGGCTACCTTTCTTAAGGCTAACGAAACACCCAAGGCACTAGGCCATAGATTACATAGCCTAGCCCATAAGTGGTTACAGCCCGAGAAAAAGAGCACAGGTATCCTAATGGACGCTATAATTCTGGAGCAGTACATGATTGCCCTACCTAGTAGAGTGCAAAACTTCTTAATGCTACAGAACTGTTGCACTACCACAGAGGCAATAGCTCTCACAGAGAGGTATTTAGAGGCCGAAAAAGTGACCCAGCCTAGGGCAGGCCCAAAAATAGCCATGGGGTTGGAGGCACAAAAAAGGGAGAGTCCCTCACGTCCTCCAGTTGGCAGGTGGAAAAGTGATAAGCTTCTAGTGAAAGAGAGTGCAAGGAAATGTTTCACTTGTGGAAAAAGGGGACATTTACAGTATGAGTGTCATTCACGAACTGCCTTGGTGGGAGAATCACCAAGACTAATACGTAATGGTTTTCTGATTGATGTAAAAGTACAAGGTATAGGTGTGCAAGCGTTATTGGATTCTGGAGCCGACCAGACCATGGTTTCTAAAAAATTATGGTCAACGATCCAGGCTCATGGCCTATCGGTTCCAGAATCTCCACAGGGCTATGTAAAGATAAAGTGCGTGCATGGAGCAGCCACACGCTATCCAGTTTATAGATTGTGGGTAAAAGGTATGGGCATTGTAAAAGAAATGCCGATCGCAGTAGTGCCAAAGTTACCACAGGAATTGGTCCTGGGCCGTGATTGGCCACAATTTAGAAAAACTTTGAAGGAAGGTTTGTCGCCTCAAATAAAGCCAGATTCCACTTGCATACAACCTGATCTGTCGGAAGCTCCCATACCCCAACTGAATAGTATAGAGGGGGATACAGGGGAGACCAAGGCTCTAGTCTCCACAAGGGCCCACTCCCAAGATGGTGAGAAGCCCTCTTGTTCAAAAGAGGCTTCCATAGAAGATCTCCCTTCGCATGATGAGCTAATAGGGGACCCATCACGGAAGGGACGAAAACCTAAAGCTGACCGAAGGAGAGAGAGGAAATGTCGATCCCAGGGGAGAGCTGAGTTGGAGGCAGGAAGAGGCATGCCTTGGATATCGGCGGATGTGATAGAAAAATTTCCCTCCTTTAAAATGGAGCAAAGGACGGACCCTGCATTGGTCCGGGCGATCGAGCAGGCCCAGGAAGACTGTGAGACCTACCCCAGATTCATTATGGATGAAGAGATGTTGTACCGAGAAAGCAAAGATTTGCGAACTGGACTTATTCGTAAGCAGTTAGTGGTCCCGAGCAAATTTAAATTATCCGTCCTGCGACTAGCACACGACCATCCAACAGGAAGCCATAAGGGCTCACAAGGCACCCTGGACCAGATTTTAGCCAGGTTTTACTGGCCGGGGGTTTTCCAGGAGACAACCCGCTTCTGCGAATCCTGCGCATCCTGCCAAAGGGTTACACCGCACCGACCAGCGGGAGTGCCGCTAGTCCCGATGCCTGTAATAGCAGAACCCATTAGGAGACTGGCCATGGACATCGTGGGACCGCTTATCAAGACTCCGCGGGGCTTCCAGTATATCCTGGTAATTATTGACCAGGCCACTCGATTCCCCTGGGCAGTTCCCTTGAGGAATATTTCCGCTAAATCAATTGCAGCCGAGATGGTCAAATTATTTTGTGAGGTCGGATTCCCGCAAGAAGTCTTGACCGACAGGGGGAGTAATTTCCTATCAAAATACCTCGCCCAAGTCTGGGATGCATTCGGGATCCGACACGTGAAGACAGCAGCCTACCATCCCCAATGCAATGGGTTGGTAGAGCGCTTAAACCAAAGTATAAAGCAGATGCTTAGACGGGCCTTGGACGGACAAATGAAAGAATGGGACACCATGTTACCCTTCATACTATACGCCTGCAGGGAAAGGAAGCAGAGCTCGTTAGGTACAACATCGCCGTATGAGCTCATGTACGGACGGACGCCTAGAGGTATACTAGACGTGTTGAGAGAACAATGGATCGAGCCAGTGGAAGAGGAAGTAGGTATACCCCTATTCCTGAGGGATTTAAGAACACGCCTGGAGCGAACTTCCCGGTTTGCCACGGAGAAACTCAAAGAGAGTCAAAGGAAACAGAAACACTATTACGACAGGCGGACGAAACCGAGACACTTAAAGGTCGAAGAGAAGGTAGTGGATCTAGTACCCGGGGCGGCTCCTAAGTTTGAGTACCAGTGGAAAGGTCCTCATACCGTCATTAACCCGGTGGGCACCACTTCCTATGTCGTTCGAGACTCAAAGGGACGGGAACAGGTCTATCACGCCAATCTTCTTCGACCTTGGCAGGAACGGGACGTGCTGTGGACACATACTGAGCATGGGTATCACCTCAATGGGATGCCAGCAAACAACAAGCAAACAACACATGGTCGCAAGCAGCAGAGTAAAGCCGACTTTAGGTCCTGTATTACGTGCTGCGGAGAAGAATTCTCCCCAGCCCGTAATATTTTAAGAAGGGGGATGTGTGATGCAGCGGACCCTCTTGCAGAAGGAAGAAAAGTTTTAAATTCAGAAAAAAACAGGTATAAACTGCAATATCCTGAAGGTCCACATAGAGGGAGCAGGAGAGTCAGCATAGAGTCAGAAGAACCACGCCTCTATGGGCAGGACTTAGGCCCAGTCAGTTCCGATTTAAGCAGAGGCAGGTCTGAATCAAGCAGACCAGTCAAGGGACAACTCCAGAGACAACTCCAGAGACAAGCCAAAAGAGAAGTGCTAAGAGAAGTACCAAGCCAGGTTGAGAGAGATGTTCCAACACCCAGCCTGGGAGAGAGACATGTCCAGGGAGAAGTACTAGGGCATGTCCTGGGAGAAAGACATCCGAGGAATGTCGTGGAGGAAAGATATCCAGTGAAAAGATATCCAGGAGAAAGATATCCGGAAGGGAAAGATATCCAGAGAGATATCCATAGAAGTAACCTGGGAGAAAAGTGGAGAACACAGAGGCCTGGTGAGCAGAGAGAAGCTGAAAGGGCGAGGCCACTAGACAACAGCCTCAGGAGTGAAAGCAAGGGCAGATGGCAACAGCTGCAGCCTTGGCTCAGAGGGGTTCCTCCACACACTAAGGCAAGAGAGATATCGTGGGAGTACTTGGGCCATCCTGAGTTGGAGGACAACCAGACTAGGCCTCAAGCCTTTCCGGAGAAAGAAAGAAGAAAGCTCAAAGGTAAAGCTTCCATTGCTTGTAATTGTTTGCTTAAGCCTAGCCTAAGAGAAAGGCAGGGGAAAGAAGTTTATCTGCATGACAATGACATTTATGAGCAAAAACTAACAGATAATTTCCCTAAGAAGAGAACTGCCAATATTAAACAGTATGATGAGA
Source organism: Ichthyophis bannanicus (assembly GCA_033557465.1). Lineage (NCBI taxonomy): Eukaryota > Metazoa > Chordata > Amphibia > Gymnophiona > Ichthyophiidae > Ichthyophis > Ichthyophis bannanicus. Next base: position 378,114,756 of record CM066036.1, read on the forward strand.
GAGCTTTTAAAACGATAGCTGATGAAGAGCCATTGTTTTACCAGTAGCCAGAAACCGACGCCCTAACTTAACCACCAGACACTGGGAAACTGTACGGCATGCTTTTAAAAAGCCAGAGCTCAGCTATGCAGAAGCCTCAGACTCAGAGCCATCTGATATAGAATTGATGCAAGTTGAATCTGCGGGTGAAGAGGCTGAGGAACCAATGGAATGTACATATTGTACAGCAGTGAAGCTGTAGTCTATTTGGAGTTCCACGAATGCATAAAGTGAATGCAGTATTTGTCCTGCTTTAAGTTACTGTGAAGTTAACAGTTATTACTTTGACCGTTTTTGTGCTTTAAACCTGATGTAAGGACTGGTGCAATTCTGTTACTTTCCAAAGCCGTTTGTTTTTGAACCAATTTTTGTGCAAAGGGGAAATAAAGCCTTTTTCTTTTTCCCTCCACTTTGGTGTGAAGTTATTCTTTTGGGAAGTTGGTAACGAGGTCGGCACAAAGGACCGCTACCTTTGACCCTCGCACCTGGCCAACCCCAATCACCCTAGTCTTGTGTGCTCCCCAGCCCTTCCGTGGAAAACTACGCCGCCACCAGGGGGGGCTGCGGGGGACAGGTGATAAGGGCTTGGCATATGTCTCTGAAGTCTGAGGGTTCAAATAGTGGCCAGAGATTATGCAGAGTCTTTGTTTTATGGTAGAATGCTTTGACATTTTTTATGTGGGCGTGGAAACTGAGTTTCTGATCTAGCATGATTCCCAGATATTTTACTAGATTTTTTTACTTGAATTGTTGCTCCTAATAGGGTTAGAGAGTTGGTGGTGGGGAGAATGATTGTTGGTTTCTTGTGATATGCAGGACTTCTGTTTTGTTGTAGTTGATATGTAGGTTATGATGGGTGAGTCACTGTAATATATCCTGGAAACATTGTCCTAGCGTTGTGTAGACTGGATTATTTGTGGAGAATGTTGTGTATATTAGGATGCCGTCTGTGTAGAAGTGGTGTTGGATCTTATATTTTTGTATAATATTGTATAGAGGTTGGATGAATATGTTAAATAGGAGGGAGGATAGGGTTGAACATTGCATCAGGCCTTGATGCAATTGGAATAGAGAGGAGGAGAGTGGTCCAACCTTTACTCATTGTTTGCGATCCTGTAGGTATGATTGGAACCATGCCAAGGTTTTGTGTTGGAGACCAATCACTTGGAGCCATGAGAGAAGTTTATAGTAGTCTATTGACTTGAACACAGCTGAAATATCCAGTTAGATGATTATAAAACTTTGGGTAATTTCTCAGTTACTCTGAATAAGTTGTTCATTAGGGCAGTAATTTGGGTTTCCATTCCATGAAGTGATCTGAACCCATGTTGCTGCACATCAAGACGTGCATGGGTGTCTGCATAGTCTTAAAGTTGTATTTGGACAGCTTTTTCTATGATTTTTGCCATAACTGGTGTGCTTGAAAGAGGTCTATATGCTGAAAGTGACTTTAGGCCTGCTGTGAGTTTTTTTAGGAATGGCCTGATGAAGGTGCATTTTTGAGGTTGATTGGCATGTAACCAGAGTCGAGCGACATATGTATGATTTTAAGGAGAAGAGGGTTGAGTTCCTGTCTGGTTATTTTAATCCATGATACTGGACATGGATCGAGTGGGGAGGTCATGATATTGATGCTTGAGATTATGGTGTCTAATTGTTCCAGTGAAATGTTGTTAAAGGTATTTCAGGCATTTTTAGGGATAATTGTTTTCTCCTTCAGGTGTATCTCCTTTGTGGGTGTGGTGCGGTTATTTTTGTCCTGTAGATATTTGTCCATTTCATTTGGGCACAGCTAAGGCTTGTATTTTGTGGGGTGGGGTCTTTTAGAAGGTTCTTAGTTATTTCAAATAGATCCCTGGGTCAATTTAATGAGGATCTGATGAGTTTGGTATAATATTCTTTTTTACATACATTTCTTAGAGTGCAGTATTCATTTTGTGCAGTGTTGCATTTCATTTGGTGGATGGGGTCCTTAGTTCACCTCCATTTACATTTCAGTTTTCGCAGATTCTGTTTAAGTATTTTCAGTTCTGGCGAGTACCATGGTGTTTTGTGTTTCCTGGAAATGTTTGTTTTGTGGGGTGTGATCGCATAGGATGAGATGATGTTGTTCCAGTTGTTGATTGTGGATTCCAGGTCAGACAGGTCTGTGTTTATAAGTGGGGTGATTTTGTCTAGGAATGAATTTCTTGTCAAATGAGAGGAATCATCGTGGACTGTTCTGCGGGATAGAGGTGATATGACTGAGCCGTTTAAATACCTCCGTGGCATAAATGCACAGAAGGAGAGCCTCTTTTGATTGAAAGCAAGCTCTGCTACGAGGGGACATGGAATGAGGGTGAAAGGGGACAGATTCAGGAGTGATATGCAGAAATATTTCTTTACGGAAAGAGTGGTGGATCCATGGAATAGTCTCCCAGAGGAGGTGGTAGAGATGAGGACAGTATCTGAATTCAAAGAAGAATGGGACAAACACAGAGGATCTCTAAAGGAAAAAAGGGGACTGTTGTAGTGGTTGATATGGAAGGGCAGACTAGATAGGATGTGGTCTTTTTCTGTCGTCATGTTTCTATGTTTCAATGCTGAGCCATGCAACCACCAATTCTGATGTCGGGGTTAGGGGGAGGCATGGCTTGGCTTTGCAGCAGGCCATGTGTTTTGGCACACATGGCCTGCTGCTTCTGAACTCCCGAAGATATGTTGGAGGCAGGTCAGAAGCAGCAGGCCATGTGTGCCTAAGCACATGGCCTGCTGCCAATCCAAATCATACTCCCCCAACCCCACCACTGGAATTGGTGGTAGCATGGCTCAGCACAGGGGGGAGTGGCTTGGCATGCGGGGAGGGGGTGGCATAGGCTTGGGGGGGCATGTCTGGGGCTTCTTCCTAGGGCAACAGACCTCTTGCCTGGCCCTGGGTCTATGGGGGGAGAGTGGTCTATGGTGGGGGGGGGGAAAGGGCTGGGGAAGTAGAAGAGTAAGCATGAGATACTGGAATTTGGGGGTAAAGCAGAAGGGCGAGGGATTGGGAAATGTTGAAATAGGGTTGTGAGAGAGAGAGAGAGAGAGAGAGAAAGAGAGAGGGAAGGAACAGTGGGCATGATGGAACAATGTGAGATAGGCCATGGGAAGCTGACATGCAGATGAGTGAGAGGAGGATGATGATTACAGAGGGTTGAAATGTGGTAATGGGGGATGGGTGAAAGACAGAAGGGAATAAGAGGCTAGCGAAGGAGTGAGATGAGAAATGGGGGAGCTGGGCTGGAGGTTAGAAGAGTAGATGGAAAGTTAATAGGTGAAAAGTCAAAAGGGGATAGAGGACAGAGGGTTGAAATTGAGTGGATGAATGAGTAAAGAAAGAAATGGAGAAAAGAACAAAAAGTGAAAGATCAGTATGTCAGAGGTGGATGTAGACAGAAAATGGAAAAAAATAGGACAAATGAACAGCAGACAATGGAGAGTTAGCAGAAGACACAACGAATGCAGAACAGAGAGATTGAGGCATTTGCGACTGAAAAATAAAATGCACAAATAACAAAAGGCAGAAAAAAAGTATTTTATTTTGAATTTATTAACTGGAATGTCAGCTCTGAGAAATGTGTGCTGATGTCTTTGCAATTTGTTCAGTATAAGAGGAAATTAATTTTATAGTTTAATTTTTCCAGTGTTGTGGTGTATTCAAAGTCTGGCTTTTCGGGTTCTCAGTTCAATTATTGTCTTCATATTTTTAAATTGCAATCCCTTGTTCTGTATTTGGTGCATTTGTATGTAAGAGACGTGTTCAGTTTTGGAGACCATATCTCACAAAGGATGTAAAAAGACTGGAAACAGTTCAGAGGAAGGTGACCAAAATGATTTGGAGCCTACGTCAGAAGCCTTATGAGAACAGACTTGAAGACCTAAATATGTACACTCTGGAGGAGAGGAGAAATAGGGGAGATATGATTCAGACCTTTAAATACTTAAAGAAAATTAATGAACAAACAAACCTCTTCCAAAGACGGGGAAGCTGTAAAACTAGAGGGCATAACATGAAGCTGCAAGGGGGTAAATTGAGAGGCAATGTCGGGAAATACTTTTTCACTGAAAGGGTGGTGGATGCTTGGAATGCTCTCCCGATGGAAGTGGTGGGGGCAAATACAGTGACAGAATTCAAAATGGCATGGGACAGACACAGTGGATCCCTTTAAAGCAGCAGGTTAAAATCTAAATAAACTTAACTATCTAATTTCTCAACAAACAGGGGTATCCTACACGGAGCGGTGGGTTCACCCCTAAACACAAACATGGGGAGGGGTGACCTGCAAGGAGCGGCAGGTGCATCTACTCTTGTCATCTTACTGGGCAGACTAGATGGACCATTCTGGTCCTTATCTGCTGTCATTTACTATGTTACTATGTTACTAAAGGTTAATGTGCTTTCACAAATTTGAATGTGTGCTGAGTGCGGGCAAAAGCCATTTATATCTATGGGTACAATGGCACTTAACACACATTAATGTTTAGTAAACATGCCCCTAAGTCATTTCTAGGACAAAAAAGAGGCTTGTGAAGGACACCTTTGAAAGCCGCTTAAAATTTTAGATGGGCAGCATAAACATTTTAAAATACAATAAATTAGATGTATACAAATGAGGCCCATGGATATGCAAATATTTATGCAAATGAGGCCCCACAATTAGTCTCTGCACATGGCCCCGGAACACCCTTGGCCCGCCCTGCTAGGAAATGATGTAGTGTTTGTAGTGCTGCCTTTTCATAGATAGATAGGGCTGGTGAAGTGTGAATCCTGGCAGTGTTCGAATGGTATGGCAAGTTTGCTATTGACTCCTAAGTGATCTTTTTACAAGGATTTGTAGTACTTCCTAATGGTATCTCGTGATTGGCACTTGAGAGAAGTCATGTAGAAACCTGGTATCCTTACTCTAATTCTACTTCAACTGTATTCATATTCTCATATTAAGCTTCTGCAGAAGAAAAGCTCATGAAGAGATCCATTGGAATCCATATGGCAGAGATGGGCACAATATCCATTCGCACAGGGCAGCAAAGCAGGTAGCAATGGCCCTGTCTTTTTCTGATATCCATCCTTTTGTTTCAAATTTTTTTCTCCCTTTCTCTCATCTCCCTTTTCACCTATGGGCAGAAAACTGTGCTACGCTTTAGTGCAGTGTTTTGCTCTAGATTTTCACGTGCTAGTCTTGCTCCTTGAGGCAAAAAGCAAGCTAGACAAGTAAATGCTGAGCAAAATAACTGTGCTAAAGCATAGCACACTGGGCATGGCAGACTGATCCCACCGCCATTGTGCATCCTGGGATGCACAGAATGGGGTCAGCAGGCACTTCCTGTCTTGGTAAGTAGGATTGCCAAAATTTTGAAATGGAAAAACTTATCACATGCCGATGCCGATGCCCCTGTCCCAACCCCAAAAATAATATAGTGATGGCAGCAGAGCAGGATTTATTAATCACTATTTAGCTCACAACTTTCCAAAAGTAGTTCAAAGCAAGTTACAATAAGTATATCCCTGTCTCCTGAGAGCTTACAACCTAAGTTTGCACCTGAGGCAACTGAGGATTAAATGACATGTCCAAGGCTATAAGAATACCAGTGGGATTTGAACCCTGGTCTCTTTAAACACAGGTCACTGCTTTAACCACAAGGTTACTCCTCCCCTCCTTTCTGATTCTCCATGGACAAGCAAGATAAATGCTCACATATGGGTGAAAATGCAACAATACACACTTTGGGAACCAAAATAAACAATCAATGAAAAATAAAAAATTGGACCCACACTATGTGCTCCTCTAAAGATGAAGGGCCTGATTTTTGAAGGCCTTTACACGGGTAACTTCCATAACCAGGATTTTCGAAGGGCACCTACACGGGTAGTGCCCTTCAAAAATCCCAGCTAAGTCCCTAACACGCCCCAATGCTATCCGCATAGCATCGGAGCATGTTAAGGGTGTCCCGGGGTGTAGCAGGGGCGGAGAAAGGGGCTACATCAGTAGCAGCTATTTTCATTACTACCTGTGTAGTCCTCTGCGCTTTAAAGATAGGCGAGGAAAAACCTCGCTTATCTTTAAGACGCAGAGACTATGTGGGTAGCAACGAAAATTGCTGCTATCCATGTAGCCTCTGCGATTGCCAAGGCATCTGGGCTAACTTGGATTTTCACTTCCACCAGCGCGGAAGTGAAAACCCGTGTAGGGGGGTCGCCCAGCAGGCTATCGCCACCACGGTGCATAGCCTGCCCAACTCAATATCGGGCCTGAAGCTTATTGCTCACAATTTCTTCACTGACTTACTGGCATTATAATTATCCCTGTCGCTTAGTGACCATCATCGTTCCTAAAAATAACGTTCAGGAAAGTTATGAAATTATTATCCACGCTTTAATCACATATAAACTGGGCAATGCACAGAAACAATATCAATATATATTGCTTAAATATTGTACTCAACTTAGAGGATATAAATACTGTGCTCCCACTGTTATCTGCATGTATAATCAAGAGTGCTCTCCCATGGCATAAATCCAGGCTAACTGTACCAGCTAGGCTCTAGGCTGACCACAACCATTGGTTTCGCCGACTGCCATGGCTTCTTCAAACCCAGTGGCATTAAACTGGTAAAGAATTAGAATATAAAATAATTAAATACATACCCCCATCTGTATTACAAACACCCCCCTACAAATTCAAAATACACACCTTTCAGGTACACCTTCCTTCATGTAATACTTAAAACTCCCGCACTTGAACAACTGGTGTTAAGGGACCAATGAGAAAAGCTAGGAGACCATTCCTAGCCAATCACACACACTTCTATAGAAAAATAGAAACATAACTGTAGAAAAAGACCACATGGTCTATCTAGTCTGCCCTTCCATATCAATTACAATAGTCCCCTTTTTATCTTTTGAGATCCTCTGTGTTCCATGCTTTTCTGAATTCAGATACTGTCCTTTTCTCTACCACCTCCACTGTGAGACTATTCCACGCATCTACCGCTCTTTTCATAAAGAAATATTTCTTCATATTGCTCCTGAGTCTATCCCCTTTCACCCTCATCCTATGTCCTCCATAGCAGAGCTTGTTTCAATCGAAAGAGACTCTCCTCCTGTGCATTTATGTCATGCAGGTATTTAAACATCTCTATTATATCTCCTCTATCCCGCCTTTCCTCTAAAATATACATATTAAGATCTTTAAGTCTGTCCTCATATGCTTTATATCGAAGACCACCAACCATTTTAGTAGCCACCCTCTACACTGACTCCAACCTGTTTATATCCTTTGGAAGGTGTGGTCTCCAGAACTGCACACAATACCAAATGAAATTTCACCAGAGACTTATACAGAGGCACTATCACCTCCTTTTTTTTCTGCTGGCCATTCCTCTCCCTATGCACCCACTTCAATATCATTGGTTGTCAATTCATTCATCCCAACCAATCATAGCTCTTGAACTCAAGTACTATTTACTTCCATCCAATCCGAAATCTTAAACACCCCTCCCCCCCTATCAATGAATCCTGTATGGCACTATTCACTACAACTTCCAAGCCTATAACAGAAACCCAATGACATCCAGGTAAAGCAAATGAATCTTTGCGCTTTTGGATAAACTAAGTAGCACTCCAAAATCACAACATTTTTACCAGAAAAATTCAGAAAAATCTGAAAAACTAGTTGCCACTCCACAGGGCCATTTAAACCTCCAGGTTCAACTGTGATCCACTGAAAGATTAAAGATTGTTCGCACTGTAGTAATCGTAGGGCCAGATTTCCACCACCTACTAGCCTAATCTCGTACCCACACAGCATTTTAAATAGCTAATTTTGTGTCCTGCATTAGCCCAGTGCTCCACTAAATGGGCCAAGGAGATCCCTCGGCGTAAAGCTGATAGATGTACACTGACCCAGCTTGGTCACAGCAGCACAGGCATAAATAGCTGAACCAGAGCTCTGTGATCCTCAGTCTTGAAGGACTAGAAAAGGGGACTGTTACTTCTGGAGAGAGATCTGCAATTGTGAGTATATACTTCTGGTAGTTTTCTGAAAGGAATTCTTTCTATTAAAACTATTTAATCTGTGAACCCACTATTTTTTGTTAAATCAGTCAGGGCCAAGTAGCAGCAGTTTAAATTTAAATTTAAAACACAGAAGAGAACTTTCTGGTTACATTTCATACCCAGCAGAGAGCTTGTAGTTTTAATTTAATAGTCACTCAGGGCCTAGTATCAACAAAGTACTTTTAGTTTAAATTTGAAACACAGAAGAGAACTTTCTGGTTAAAATTTGGAACCCAGCAGAGAGCTGTAGTTTAAATTTAATAGTCACTCAGGGCCTAGCATCAGCAAAGTACTTTTAGTTTAAATTTAAAACACAGAAGAGAGCTTGCTGGTAAAAATTAGAATCCAGCAGAGAGCTTGTAGTTTAAATTTCATAATAAGTTAGAGCCCAGCAGCAGCAAAGAGCTATAATTTAAATCAAATAAGAATATAGCTTACCTCAGCAGCACAGGACAGAGTAATGTGTAGCAGCCCTCTTTTAATAAGTGTTATTTCCCTCCCTCCCTCCCTCCCCACACCCACCCACCCCTGGGATAATTGTAGCTTTATAGGTACTTACACATCTTAAAAGACAGGAGGTGCTCTCAGGTGAAGCTCGTTACCCAAATCAGTCATACACTAAGGACCTGAGATTAATTAAGCTTCAGGTGAACAAGGTATATTAAACGTATTAGGTACGGTTTTATTGGTATAAATATCCATAGCAACCCTTAGTAAGTAAAGAACTTAAAGATCGAAACAAAAACTTAAAACTAAGATGCAGACAGCAGTCCAGCAGCGAGATGGGGGCTTTCCAGTCTTTTGCATTGAGTGTCACATGTATGATTTTCTCCCAGTTGGTGAGAGGTCTTACATGTACACTAGGTGCAAGGAGCTCTTTGCTCTCAGGGAACGAGTCCGTTCTCTAGAGGCTAGAGTAGCAGACTTGGAAAACATAAGAAAGACAGAGAGGTACATAGATGAGACCTACAGGGATATAGTCCTGAAGTCCCACCTCCAGTCTAGCAGCATCCCTGTTCCATGGAGGAGAGAGGTCACGTGACAGGAGAGCATCACCCTGGTATGGCAGGAAGCGATCCTGTAACTAGGACCTGTCCTCCAGGTGATGTAAAACCCTCTCGCACCGAGGAAGTTTCTCCAGAGCCATGTGCTCATGAGGGAAGGGTTAGGACATCCGTTATAGTTGGTGATTTGATCATTAGGCATGTAGACAGCTGGGTGGCTGGTGGACGTGAGGATCGCCTGGTAACATGCCTGCCCGGTGCGAAGGTAGCGGACCTCACGCACCACCTAGATAAGCTCTTAGATAGTGCTGGGGAGGAGTCTGCTGTCTTGGTACATGTCGGTACCAATGACATAGGAAAATGTGGTAGGGAGGTTCTGGAGGCTAAATTTAGACTTTTAGGTAGGAAGTTGAAATCCAGAACTTCCAGGGTAGTGTTCTCCGAAATGCTTCCCGTTCCACATGCAGGACCCAAAAGGCAGGCAGAGCTCCGGAGTCTCAATGCGTGGATGAGGCAATGGTGCAGAGATGAGGGTTTTGGATTTGTTAGGAACTGGGGAACATTCTGGGGAAAGGAGGGGCTCTTCCGAAGGGATGGGCTTCACCTTAACTGGGATGGAACCAGGCTGCTGGCATTAACCTTTAAAAAGGAGATAGAGCAGCTTTTAAACTAGATAATAGGGGAAAGCCGACAGTCACCCAAGAGTGGATGGTTCGGAAGAATGTATCCTTGAAGGATACTACCAAAAGCAGAGAGGTTCCAAAAAAGAGTAAAGTAGCCCAAATGCCCTCGAGTATGGAGCAGACAGAGCTTAAAGATCCCAAATTACCCATGTCTACCGATAGCCAAATTAATATGAATAAAATACAGTCTCTAAAATGCTTGTATGCAAATGCTAGAAGTCTAAAAAATAAGATGGGAGAGTTAGAATATATAGCACTAACTGAGAGGTTAGATATGATTGGAATATCAGAGACATGGTGGAAGGAGGACAACCAGTGGGACACTGTGATACCTGGGTACAAACTATATCGTAATGATAGAGTTTATCAAATTGGTGGAGGGGTTGCACTCTATGTTAGAGAGGGCATTGAGTCAGAAAGGATTAAAGTTTTGCAGGAAACAAAATTTGCTGTAGAATCTCTATGGATTGAAATTCCATGTAAAAAGGGGAAGGCGATGGCAGTGGGGGTGTACTCTCGACCGCCTGGCCAGAATGAACAAATGGATGATGAAATGCTCAAAGAAATCAAGGAAGCTAACAAAAGTTACAGCACAGTAATAATAATGGGCGATTTCAATTACCCCAGTATCGACTGGGTCAGTGTCATGGCAGGACATGCTAGGGAGATAAAGTTCCTAGATGACATAAATGACTGCTTTTGGAGCAGCTGGTTCATGAACCGACCAGAGGGGAAGCCATATTAGACCTAGTCCTTAGTGGAACACCAGATCTAGTGCAAGAGATAAGGGTGTTGGGGCCACTTGGCAATAGTGATTATAGCATGATCGCCTTTGATTTAATTAGTGGAGGAGGGATAGTAAGGAAATCCACAGTACTACCTTTTAACTTTCGAAAGGGAGACTATGATAAAATGAGGAAAATAGTTAAGAAAAAACTAAAAGGAGCAGTTGCAAAGGTTAAAGACTTACATCAAGCTTGGGTGTTGTTGAAAAATACTATCTTGGAAACCCAGACCAGCTGTATTCCACGCTTTAAGAAAAGTGGAAGGAAGTCCAAAAAACTGCCAGCATGGTTTAAAGGTGAGGTCAGAGAGGCTGTTGTTGCCAAAAAAGCATCTTTCAGGAAATGGAAAAAAGAGCCAAACGACGAAACCTGGAAACAGCACAAGCACTGGCAAGTCAAATGCAAGGCATTGATAAGGCAGGCAAAGGGAGAATTTGAGAAGAAGCTTGCAGCGGAAGCAAAAACGTGAAATAAAGATTTTTTCAAGTACATTCGTAGCAAAAAAACTGTGAGGGAGTCAGTTGGTCCATTAGATGATAGAGGAGTTAAAGGGGCACTAAGAGGCGACAGGGCGATAGCGGAGAGACTGAATGAATTCTTTGCTTCGGTCTTTACTGAGGAAGATGTAGGGATGTTACCCATGACTGAAGTGGTATTTAAAGGTGTGGAAGAATTGAAGGAAATATCGATACATCGGGAAGATGTATTACAACTATTAGATAAACTGAAGAGCAGCAAATCACCTGGGCCGGATGTTATACATCCAAGGGTGTTGAAAGAACTGAAATATGAGATTGCAGACCTGCTATTAGTAATCTGTGAACTATCATTAAAATCATCTCTGATACCTGAAGATTGGATGATCGCCAATGTAACACCAATTTTTAAAAAGGGATCCGGGGTGATCCAGGAAACTACAGACCAGTGAGCCTCACGTCAGTACTGGGAAAAATGGTAGAAACCATCATAAAGAATAAAATTACTCAGCATGTAGATAGTCATGGCCTAATGGGAGACAGCCAACATGGCTTTAGACAAGGAAGATCTTGTCTTACTAATCTGTTATGTTTTTTTGAAAGTGTGAATAAACAGGTGGACAAAGGTGAGTCGGTTGATATAGTGTATCTGGACTTTCAGAAAGCCTTTGACAAGGTCCCTCATCAGAGACTTTTGGCAAAACTAAAGAGTCATGGGATAGGAGGCAGTGTACTACTGTGGATCAGGAACTGGTTAAAAGATAGAAAGCAGAGTGTTGGGCTATATGGCCAATTTTCCCAATGGAGAAAGGTGAAAGAGTAGTTACTCACCTGTAACAGGTGTTCTCCAGGAGCAGCAGGAACCAGTCCTCACATATGGGTGACATCGACGTCGATGGAGCCCTGCGGAACATTTCCCCAGCTTTCCATGAAACTCTTTGGGAATGAAGGCACGCATGCGCCGTCCCCTTCCCACCTAAAGGTGCCATCTTGCTCAGTCAAATGACATAGCTAAGAAACAGCACACAAAAATTAAAAAATTAAACTATGTACCACTGCAACTCCCAGGGGAGGAGGGAGGGTTGTGAGGACTGATTCCTGCCGCTCCTGGAGAACACCTGTTACAGGTGAGTAACTACTCTTTCTCCAGGACCAAGCAGGAAGTCAGTCCTCACATATGGGTGACTCCCTAGCTCTGGGCTACCAGGAACCCAGGCTGAAGAAGAGAACTCCCTCTAGTCCCAGCATCAAAGAAAGGCTTTCACTGAAAGAACCTCCACCGGTAGCCCAACGGAGGGCTGGAGGGCAGGAGTTGTCTAAACCTCAAAGAGATTGTGGAGTACTGCCTGGCCAAAAGCACTGTCCCTATGGGACTTCCTCTCCAGACAGTAATGGGCCGCAAAAGTCTGGCTTGAGGACCAAGTTGCAGCCCTGTAGATGTCTACCAACGGTACAGAGCGGAGATGAGCCACTGAGGCAGCCATTGCCCGGACACGATGGGCCGTGACCCAACCCTGCAAAGGAAGGTCAGCCGCCCTGTAAGCCCAGGTGATACAGTCAGCCACCCAGATGGACAAGGTACGCTTGGACACAGCCAACCCCAAATTATTAGGGTCAAAAGATATGAAGAGCTGAGTAGCTCTTCTATGCCCCTGCGTACAGTCAAGGTAGAAGGATAAGGCTCTCCTACAGTCCAGGGTATGCAGAACTGCTTCAGCCTGGCTTGCATGAGGCCTAGGGAAGAATGTCGGAAGAACCACCTCCTGGTTGAGGTGGAAAGAGGAGACAACCTTTGGGAGGAACTTAGGATGAGTCCTAAGGACTACCCTGTTCCTATAGAAGCGGGTGTAAGGCCTGTCACAGACCAGGGCCTGAAGCTCACTTACTCTCCTGGCTGAGGTAAGGGCTACCAAGAAGAGTGTCTTCCAGGACAAGAAGCGGAGAGGACAAGTAGCCATTGGCTCAAAAGGTGGGTGAGTCAGTTGCTGCAAGACCACATTCAACTCCCACTCAGGAGCTGGAGGACGGATTGGAGGCTTTAGCAAGAGCAAGCCTCTAAGAAATCTGGACACCAAGGGGTGAACCGACAGAGAATGTCCCTCCACCAGTGAGTGGTGAGCTGCTAGAGCTGAGAGGTGGACCCGAACAGAATTGGACTTAAGTCCCTGATTGGATAAGTGCAGCAGGTACTGAAGCACTACAGGCACAGTACAGGAGAAAGGATCCTCTGTACGTAACTGACACCACACAGAAAACCTTTTCCATTTCAGGGCATAGGTTTTTCTAGTGGACTGCTTCCTAGAGGCTAGGACGACCTCCTCATCTTCTTGAGGTAGGCCCCAGGGAGCCAAAACTACCCTTGCAGCCTCCATGCCATCAAATTGAGAGCTCTGAGATTTGGGTGCAGAAGAGACCCCTGATCCTGAGAGAGGAGGTTGGGCTGCAACCCCAGAGGCAGTGGGGGATCCACTGCCAGCTGAAGCAGAAGTGGAAACCAAGGCTGTCTCGGCCATCTGGGAGCTACCAGCAGGACCGAGGCCTTGTCCTGAAGAATTTTGAACAGGGTTCGGGCCACCAGGGGTGTGGGAGGAAACGCATACAGGATGCCCTGGGACCAGGAAATCAGAAAAGCATCTGCTGCTAGTCGCTGAGGATGCGGTTGCCTGGAGCAGAACCTTGGCAGTTGTCTGTTCGAAGGACTGGCAAACAGATCCATAGTTGGAAGTCCCCATTTCAGGAAAATCTTCTGAACCACTAAGGGATGTAGCTGCCATTCGTGGGGCTGCAGAATCCTGCTCAACCTGTCTGCCAGGTAGTTTTCCTGGCCAGGTAGATACACAGCCTTGAGGAGCATGTTGTGCCTGAGAGCAAACAAGCAAAGGTCCTGCGCCTCTTGACAAAGGAGCCTGGACCCAGTTCCGCCCTTCTTGTTCACATAAAACATGGCTACTTGGTTGTCTGTTTGAACTAGGACAGACTGTTGAGCCAGTGTTTGAGAGAAAGTCTTGAGGGCTAAACGAATAGCCCTGAGTTCCAGTAGATTGATCTGCTATGCGGCCTCCCAGGGAGACCACAGGCCCTGGGTGCACTTGCCCAGACAATGGGCCCCCCAGCCTTGCAGGGAGGCATCCGTGGTCAACACTATTGTGAACCCAGGAATCTGAAAGGGCACCCCTTGCAGTAGATTGGGTGGGTTCAGCCACCAGCTGAGGGAGTTCAGAAATGGTCTGGACACCCTTACTCTGTCTCTGAGGCTGCCTGTGGCCTGTGTCCACTGAGTCCTGAGGCACCACTGTGCAGGCCTCATATGGAGCCGAGCATTGGGGGTCACATGCACTGTCAAAGCCATGTGGCCAAGAAGCCTCACGCAGAGTCTGGCGGAGACTAGTGACCTGCTGAGAAACTGATTTGCCAAGTTTATCAGTCTTTGGGCTCTGTCTTCTGGTAAGAACGCCTTTGCCAGAAGAGAGTCCAGCCTTGCCCCTATGAACTCCAAGTTCTGGGAGGAGAGCAAAGTGGACTTTGCGAAGTTTATGACAAAACCCAGGTTTTGAAGAAGAGCAATAATTCGGAGGGTGGCTTGTCTGGCCTCCTGGCACGTCTAACCCCTGATGAGCCAGTCGTCCAGATAGGGGACGACAAAGATACCCTGATTTCTCAGGTAGGCTGCCACCCCTGCCAGGCATTTGGTAAAGACCCTGGGAGTGGAGGTGAGGCCAAAAGGCAGTACTCTGTACTGATAATGGTTTCCTCCCACAATGAACCTGAGGTACTTTCTGTGGTCTGGATGAATGAGTATGTGAGTGTACACATCCTTTAAATCTAAGGAGCATAGCCAATCTCCCTGCTGGAGGTAGGGCAGCAGTGTTCCAAGAGTAAGCATCTTGAACTTCTCTTTCTCTAGGAACTTGTTGAGATTTCTGAGGTCGAGAATAGGCCGGAGGCCACCGGTTCTTTTTGGTACGAGAAAATACCTGGAGTAGAACCCTTGACCTTGGAGGTTGGGAGGTACAGGCTCCACTGCCTTGTCCTGCAACAGACCTTGGAGCACCTGAAGGAGACGATCTGTGTGCAGGGGAGGCCTTGGAGGCTCCCCTGGAAAGTATGGAGGAGGTAGCTGTTGGAAGTGTAGCATATAGCCCTTGTGGACAATGCTTAACACCCAACTGTCTCCAGTGATGAGTGGCCACCTGTGGGCAAACAGGGTAAGTCGACCTCCTGTGCAGGGTTGGGAGAGCAGGGACGGAGAGGCTATGCCTAAGGAGTCAAAAAACCCCACCCTGCTGAGTGGGAGCAGGGGCCGGAGGCTTGGGGGTCCTCTGCCTACGGGGCCCATTCCCTTGCCCCTTGGCCTTCTGACCCTGTGGGGGAGCTTGGGAGGCCTGGTACTGTGGGTACTGTTTGTAGGCAGGTCCCTTCCTCGGGTAAAAGGGCTTTTTTTTTTTTTTAAACTTTTATTTTCATTTTGTAACAAACAAAAGAAACAACACACCAAAGGAGACAAAACAAGTATACAATAAGGAAAAGCAAACCCTATTACCCCCCACCCCCATGCTTCTTCTCTAAGCCGACAATATCAGCATGTGAGCGCTTCCAAACAACAGTGATTGTACATCAAAACGAACAGAAATAGTATCTGCGATACAGAATGATCATGTGACAGAGATTTATACAAATTTAAACAGTCAGATGAGAGCATTTAGCAGTGTGAACATAGTCATTGAGCATCTTCCATTTAGACAGATGATGAGGAGTCTGAACGGAAGAAAGAAGCAAACATACGAGGTATTTGTTCATATTTACTGTAGAGACAGACATGATTCCACCATTCATTGGGGCTCAGATGGGAGCTATTTTTCCAGTATTTCGTAATTAGGGAAATAGCGATGCCCAGCATAAAGTCTAAAAGGAAGTAAGCCGATTTTGGAAGAGAGGGGATCCCCGCAGCTGAGCGGAGTCCCACTATCCTCCAAGAAAGGGGCTCTTGAAAGTGCAAAATAGATTGGATACGACCCCAGACCCGACGCCAGTAATACTGTAGTGCGGGACATTCATACATAACATGAGTTAGTGAACCAATGGCCGCATGGCATGTCCAGCAGCTATTGCCCTGAGTGGTGTTCCATTTGGCTAATCTGTCAGGAGTATAGAAACACCGGTGGGCTAGAAAGAAAAGTGTCTGAGTGAGTGAGGCGGATCGGGAGACCCGTGTCACTCTACTCCAGACGAGGCTCCATTGCTCCGGGGTCAAAGTTTCATGCAATTCCCGCTCCCAGGCTTTCTGTGCTATAGGGGTACCTCTATTTACAGCATTACATAAGGTTTTGTAAAAGTTAGATGCTACACCCGGTGAACTCCCGATAGATCGGATAGTCTCCGACAATCCTTGGGTAGGGGATTCCGATGGCGGGAGCACCTTAGCACTCCGAAGACAATGCTGAAGTTGCACCAACTGAAAGTAGTGTTTCGCTGGGAGACCAAATTCAATTTGCAATTCGCTAAAAGTTTTCCAGCGACCATCATGGAACAACTGGTTAGGGATCCAAATGCCCCTAGTGTACCAGGGGCTCCACGCCATCGGTTTATTTTGTATTTGAAATCGAGTATTGTACCAAAGCGGGAGTCTGTCTAACGGACAGAATCGGGAGTCTAGAGATTGCATAAGAGTATTAAAGGCACCTAAAGTGTCTAAAAGCATTGGTGGATAGTGGGAGTCTGATGGGAGAGTCATACCAGGGAGATAAGTAAGAGGAATCGGTTTGCAAAGGTCCTCCTCTATGTCTAGCCACACAGGTCTACTCGGTGCTAGATCTTCCAGCCAACGAGCGCCTTGTTTGAGAAGAAAAGATTGATGGTATTTCAGGAAATCAGGGAATCTGACACCCCCATTTTCCTTATCTGCTTGCAGCTTATGTTTCGCTATCCTAGGTGTTTTGTTTTGCCATAAGTATCTAGTCAGAAGGCCCTCTACATCTTTATATGTACGTCGAGGTAGGAGACAGGGCAACATTTCTAAAATGTAATTCACTTTAGGAACAATCATCATTTTTATGGTTTCTAGGCGACCCCACCAGGTAAGTGTTAAAGGAGTCCAACGGTGAGTAAGCGCCCGGACTTTAGAGGTTAAGTCTTTGGCATTAAAGGAGATAGCGTCTTCCAAAGGAGAACAGTAGTGAACCCCAAGGTATTTGACCATGCGAGGTTGCCATAAAAAGGGAAAGGATTGCATATCTGCCTGATGAATCAGAGGATTTAGTGGAAAGGCTACCGACTTGGTCCAATTTATCTTATAACCCGAGAGTTGTGAATATTTACCAATTTGCTCTAGGACGGCCGGCACTGAGTCTAGAGAGACAAAGAGCATGAGGTCATCAGCATATGCTGAAATTTTGATTTCCCTATGAGAGAAGGGGACTCCATGAATCTCCTCTGATTGCCGGATTAGTAAAGCTAAGGGTTCGAGTGCAAGATCGAAAAGAAGTGGAGACAGTGGGCATCCCTGGCGAGTACCGCGTTGAAGGGGAAATGGCTGAGACTTTAAAGCATTAGCACAGATACTGGCTGTAGGCTGTGCATACATGGTGCGGAGACAACGGAGAAAACCTTCTCCGAATCCGTACCAGCGGAGAGTTGCAAACAGGAAGGGCCATTCTAAGCGATCAAAGGCCTTCTCAGCATCAAGTGAGAGGCCAACAAATGGGCGATCAAGATTAACTGCGGTAGTCAGTACATGACATAGGGTCCGAGCATTGTCAGCAGTTGATCTACCGGGAATGAAACCGCATTGATCTGGGTGTATTAAAGTAGACATCCTATCAGAGAGCCGGGTGGAGAGAATGGTGGCAAATATTTTATAGTCCGCGTTTAGGAGGGAAATCGGACGATAATTAGCTGTTAGTTGCGGGTCTCTCCCCTCTTTCTCAAAAACTACTACATTTGCCACTGAAAAGGACCCAGAAGGAGATCCCTCCTCGGCCAGAGCAGAAAAATAAAGTTTCAAAACTGGAGCTAAGTCAGCGTTAAAGGTTTTATAGAATTCAGCAGGGAGACCGTCCGGGCCTGCAGCTCGACCTGTGGCACATCTCTTGATAGCAGAATGAATTTCTGATAAAGTGAATGGTTTGTCCATGGCCTCTCTATCTTCGTCAGATAGGGTCGGTCTTTGTACCCCTGAGAATAATCGTTCAAATACTTCTGGCTCAAAATCACATTCAGATTGATAAAGCCGAGTATAAAAATCACGAAAGAGTTCTAAGATTTCTGTATCTTTAGTGACCAAGCCCCCCCCCGACGGATTACGGAGAGCGGTAACACGCTTGGCTTCTTTTTGACCTTTCAGGGCATTTGCTAACAATTTGCCAGCACGGTTATTTTCCCGGTAATACATCCCTTGTTGTGATTCAATATTTTTAGCAGCAGCAGTATATAAAAGTTGATTATATTGAAAACGAAGGCGTTGTAAACGGAGTAAAATACATGGGTCAGTACGGGACGTGAGGAGACGCTCCCCAGCTTGTATCTGTTGCTCTAGAATCAGTAAGTGTTGCTTTCTTTGTTTCCCCTGTCGAATTTGATAGCTGGTTATAGTTGCACGGATAGATGCCTTAAAACCCTCCCACCAAGCCCAGCTCGCTGTGTCATGGGGAGAGTTAAAATGAAAATAATCTTGGATAGCGGCCTTTATGTCAACCTGAAAATCTTTTTGATCTAGTAGGGATCTATCAAAAAACCAAGCTCGGGGAGAATCATCTCGCGTTGTGACATGTAATGAAAAAGATATGGCAGCATGATCTGAAATATGGAGAGGATGAATCCTAGCCGTGTCCACTTGAGAAATCAGTGCTTTGGAAATGAGAAAGAAATCTATTCTAGATTGTGAGTGATGGGGGGCAGAAAAAAAGGTGAACTCTAAGTCGGAGGGGTGAAGCAGCCTCCATATATCTACTAGCGCAAGATCTTGCATCAGAGCTGTAAGGGTAGCAAGACTCTTGGGTGGACTACTCATTCTAGGCGGTTGTCTATCTATCAAAGGGTCTAGCACTTGATTGAAATCGCCACCAAGTATTAATGAAGTATTGGCAGAGGCCTGTGCCAACTGCGCAATACTTGCATAGTAAGCAGGGTTATCCACATTCGGGGCATAAATACAAATACACGTGAATTCACTATCTCCAACCTTAAGGTGTGCACGGGCCCATCTACCCTCCTTATCAGAGCTAGTATCCATTACAGTAGCTTGCAAAGACTTCTTAACCAGAATGGCGACCCCACACCGTTTGGAAACGGCGGGAGAATAGGCAGCCACCATGTAAGGCTTAGCATTGAGTTTCAGTGTTTCAGCGGAGTTTAGATGCGTTTCCTGAAGAAACACTAAATCAGCATGCTCATGGTTAAGATAGCTAAGGATTTTCTTTCTTTTGATTGGGCTATTGATGCCTTTTACGTTAAGTGATAAGATCTTACATAAGGCCATTCAGAAAGGTTAAAAATTCTGAGCATGATAGCGCACATAATTTCACAACGTCCCTCATATTAACTGTATCTGGCTGTACACATGACATGATAGAAAATAAGCTAATGTAATACAATGAAGCGCCCCACATTAAAAAAGAAGAACCGCGGTGCGGTAGAGAAGAAGCAGAACCCCAGAAATTACTGGCGACCATGTGTCTGCGGGGAGAAACCCCAGAGAAGGCCGAAATTGAAAACATATAACCTGTATAACTGTGCGTGCTCCGATTCCAACCGAGGCACACATCATGGAGGGATAGGAGACCAAGAAAGTCATATAGAGAAAGAAAGAAAGTCCAGGTAGTCTCTGTGCTTGGCTGTGACCACCGCGTCGGGCCCTTCAAAATGGCGGACAGAGCCGGCAGATAATAAGTCCAAGTTGTTGGATTAGCGCATCTGCTCTGCTTCTTTGGAGTCTAAAAATGTTGATAGTAGATCAGGATCTTCGAATGTCCTAGTTTGGTTGTGGAGAGTCACTCGGAGCTTCGCTGGATACAACAGGCCAAAGCGAGCCTGTAGCTGTTGAAGTCGAGGGCGAAAAGCAAGGAGTCTCTTCCGACGGTCAACTGTGGGCTTTGCCAAATCGGGGAAGAAGGAGACTTTATGACTTTCAAACTCCAGATGATGATTCGCCCGGGCAGCATTTAGAATTTGTTCCACTTGTTGATATCGTAGTAATCGAAAGATAATAGGCCGGGGGGTCGTTCGATTGAGCGCCATATGGGTAGGAACACGATGTGCTCGATCAATTTCCAGATCTCTATGAAAAGTGATCTTCAGCAAGGAGGGAAGAGTTTTGAGCAGGAATTCTCTTATATCTCCTGCTTCCGCCCCCTCCGGTATTCCAATGAGCCTCACATTGTTGCGACGGGCTCGATTATTGCTATCTTCTAACTCTTTTTGAAGATTCTGTATCTGGCGCTCAGCCTTGTCCAGTTTGACCAAGCGCACCGCGTGCGAGTCGAGGACCCCCGCCATGTTGTCCTGCCGTAATGAAAGACTTTCAAGTCGGTCCTGGAGCACACCGAAGTCTTCTCGCATGGCTCGAAGCGCTTCTCCGTTGGACTGCACCAGTTCCTTCACGCCGCGTATTTCCTCTAAAATCTCCAGGTGCATTTCGGGGTTTTCACGAAGTGGAACCATCTTCTGTGGGGAAGACACCTCTGTTTTGGAGCGTTTTCCGTGTGAAGAAGAAGGAGACCCGAAGTCCAAGCGCGCTGGTTTATGGGCCGTCATCCCCCCCGAGGTACCCCGGTAAGCTCGGAGCAAAATATTAAGTTTGTGTAGGTATTAAGTCAGGATTCTGAGTAGGCCTCTCGGGAGCTTCAGCGCGAAGCGTCTTACCCGCTGGACATCAGGCTCCGCCCCCGGTAAAAGGGCTTTTTAACCGAGCCCTTCTTCTTGTGAGAAGGGGCAGAAGTCTTCCTAGACAGCCTTGTCCTCGTGAGGTGCTCGGTTTTGAGCTGTGTGGCCTTTTCGGTCATGGGCTTGCCAAAAAGGTTCTCACCTCGGCAAGGGACATCGACCAACTTGTCCTGAACCCATGGCTCGAGGTCCAATGACTGCAACCACGCCTGGCGTCGAGCCGCGATGCTGGCAGCCGCAACACGGGCCGAAGCCTTGAAGCCATCATAGGCAGCGCGGGACATAAACTTGGAGCATTCCCGTATCCCCGAAGACAAGGACTTGAACCTCTGCAAGGGTTCCCCGGAGAGACCAGCAGAGAACCCAGCCAGCTCCTTGGCCATGTCCCACAAGTACATGCCCATGTACAGTTGGTAAGACTGGAACGACAAGCAAGCATCGAGCCCTGGAAGCACTTTCTACCAAAACCATCCAGGTTCCGGGCCTCCCTGCCAGGGGGCACCGCGGAGTGCATCTTCTGACTTTTCAGATGATGCATGGCCGATTCCACCACCATGGAATGGTGTGGTAGCTGCGCCTTTTGAAACCCAGGGCTCTTCCGGAGTCGATAAATGGAATCGACTCTCTTGCTTAGAACCGGCACCGAGGCCAGTGCCTCCCACATCCGGAAGAGGAGCCGTTCCAGCATCGGAGGAACCGGAACAGTAAAGGCCTCCTTCGGAGGAGAGTCATACTGGAGGGCCTCGAGTTCCTCGGTTCGAGGCTCCTCCTTGGGATCCACCGGGATAGCCAATGCCGTGGCCATATCCCGAACGAACTCCGAGAACCGGGTATCCTCCGGAGGGGATCTACTCCGGGGCTCGGACTGCGGTGAGTCCGACGGGACACACCGAGTCCGAAAGGTGTCGGGGAACTCCTCGTCCTCCGTCTCCCAGGCGGACTCGTCTGATGAGGAATCAGGGTCCGACCGCGCGGGGCCTGTGAGCACCCGCCCTGATGCCGAAGGCACCAGCGTCGATGCCCTCGGTCCCGAACGGGAGGTCGAGGGTGACTGCGACCGAGGTCGACCTCGAGCCTTCATGGTCTCGAGTATCGGCTCGGTCTCCGGGGTCGACTTTGACGTCGATGTCCCGGTGGTCGGGGCAGATGCGCCAGACAGGCTGGCCATCAGCGCCCGCTGCTGTTCCATGAAGGCAGACAATCTGCACTCCAAGGGTGTCAGCCTGTGACCCAGCTCAGGAGACTCAGCAGCCACCGACTCGGGCCCCGGTGGCACCGGGCCCGACGTTGGCTCTCTAGGAGGAGAGTCCACGAGGACTACAGGACTTACGTGTCCAGCAGACTCCGGCTCCATACGAGGTACTTTTGGCGGCTTCTCCTGTTCCACGGGCCCGGGACGGCGATCGGGGGTCCGAGACCTAGCTCTCGAGGAACCAGGGACCTCCTCCGACGACGCCCTCGCAAGCCGCTTCTTCCTCTTTTGTTCCCGGTCGGGGGACCCCCCTGTCCGAGGAGCCCCGACGGTGCTCGGGATCAGATTCCCGAGATGTTGAGGCCTCAGATGAGGTTCGGGCCCGGCCGGAGGCCGAGTCGGAGAAAAGCCTTTCCTTTTGGTGCTGACGACTTCGAAGCGCCTTGGTGGACATTTTACCACATGGTCCACAGGTCTCAGGATTATGGTCCGGACCGAGGCACCGAAGACAGCAGTCGTGTGTGTCGGTGAGAGATATTAGTTTCTTACACCGATCACACTTCTTGAAACCACTGGAAACCATCGGGGAAAAAAGAGTCCCCGCGAGGTCAAAGGACCAGCCTTCCAGGGAAAAAGAAAAAAGGGCACGAACGCCAGCCAAGAAGGGCAAAAACCGAAAAAAGTTCGGGTTCGATACTGGCGTACCGAACCCAGCGGGAGGGGAACCAGCTTCGAACCGGAGAGAAAAATAGCGAAGGAATCGCCAAAAAATCTAACACTTTTCCGGGAGGATTGGACACACGTCCGACGGGCTTCACGGAAAAAGAGACTGAGCAAGAGGGCACCTTTAGGCGGGAAGGGGACCGTGCACGCGTGCCTGCATTCCCAAAGGCTTTCATGGAAAGCTGAGGAAATGCTCCGCAGGGCTCCATCGACGTCGATGTCACCCATATGTGAGGACTGACTTCCTGCTTGGTCCTGGAGAATAGTGGTGTACCCCAGGGATGTGTGTTGGGTCCGCTGCTTTTAGACATATTCATAAATGACCTGGAAAGTGGAATAACGAGTGAGGTTATCAAATTTGCAGATGACACAAAACTATTTAAAGTTGTTAAAACCCAAGAGGACTGTGGAAAATTGCAAGAGGATCTTGATAAATTGGAAGACTGGGCATCAAAATGGCAGATGAAATTTAATGTGGACAGGTGCACCTAGGGAAGAACAACCCAAACTATGGTTACACGATGCAAGGTTCCACATTAGGAACCACCACCCAGGAAAAAGATTTAGGCGTCATTGTGGATAACATGTTAAAACCCTCAGCCCAGTGTGCAGAGGCAGCCAAGAGAGCAAATAGAATGCTAGGTATCATAAGAAAAGGAATGGAAAATAAAACAAAAGATATTATAATGCCTCTATATCGTTCCATGGTGAGACCACACCTTGAATATTGTGTGCAATTCTGGTCGCCGTATCTTAAAAAAGATATAGCGTTATTATAAAAGGTTCAGAGAAGAGCCACCAAAATGGTAAAGGGGATGGAAGGATACTCCTATGAAGAAAGGCTAAAAAGGTTAGGGCTCTTTAACCTGGAAAAGAGACGGCTGAGGGGAGATATGATAGAAGTCTATAAATTAATGAACGGAGTGGAACGGGTAAACGTAGATCGATTGTTTACATTATCAGAATATAGAAAGACTAGGGGACATGCAATGAAGCTACAGGGTAAACTACTTAAGACTAATAAAAGAAAATATTTTTTCACTCAACGTGTAATCAAACTCTGGAGTTTGTTACCGGAGGATGTAGTAAAGGCTGTTAGTGTAGCTGGGTTTAAAAAAGGTTTGGACAAGTTCCTGGAGGAAAGGTCCATAAACCATTATTAAGAAGGGACCCAGGGGGGGGCGGAGCCTGATGTCCAGCGGGTAGGACGCTTTGCGTTGAAGCTCCGGAGAGGCCTACTTAGAATCCTGACTTAATACCTATACAAACTTACTATTTTGCTCCGAGCTGACCGGGGTACCTCGGGGGGATGGCGGCCCACAAACCAGCGCACTTGGACTTCGGGTCTCCTTCCTTTTCTCACGGAAAACGTTCCAAAACAGAGGTGTCCTCTCCACAGAAGATGGTCCCACTTCGTGAAAACCCCGCATTGCACCTGGAGATTTTGGAGGAAATACGCGGCGTGAAGGAATTGGTGCAGTCCAATGGAGAAGCGCTTCGAGCCATGCGAGAAGACTTTGGAGTGTTCCAGGACCGACTTGAAAGTCTTTCATTACGGCAGGACAATATGGCGGGGGTCCTCGACTCGCACGAGGCGCGCTTGGGCAAACTGGATAAGGCTGAGCGCCAGATACAGAATCTTCAAAAGGAGTTAGAAGATAGTAATAATCGAGCCCGTCGCAACAATGTGAGGCTCCTCGGAATACCGGAGGGGGTGGAAGCAGGAGATATAAGAGAATTCTTGCTCAAAACTCTTCCCTCCCTGCTGAAGATTACTTTTCACAGAGAACTGGAAATCGATCGAGCACATCGTGTTCCTGCCCACATGGCGCCCAACCGCACGACCCCCCGGCCTATTATTTTTAGCTTGCTACGCTATCAGCAAGTGGAACAAATTTTACATGTTGCCCGAGCGAATCATCATTTGGAATTTGAAGGCCGTAAGATCTCCTTCTTTCCTGATTTGGCAAAGCCTACCGCTGAACGTCGGAAGAAACTCCTTGCTTTTCGCCCTCGACTTCAACAGCTACAGGCTCGCTTTGGCCTGTTGTATCCGGCTAAGCTCCGAGTGACTCTCCACAACCAAACCAGGACGTTCGAAGATCCTGATCTACTATCAACATTTTTAGACTCCAAAGAAGCAGAGCAGATGCGCTAATCCCGAATCTTGGACTTTTATCAGCCGGTTCTATCCGCCATTTTGAAGGGCCCGATGTGGCGGTCATAGCCAAGCACAGAAATAGCCTGGACTTTCTTTCTTTCTCCATATGACTTTTGTTCTTTGGTCTCCTATCCCTTCATGATATGTGCCTCGGTCGGATTCGGAGCACGCACAGTCCTACAGTTATGTGTTTTTTCAATTTCGGCCTTCTCTGGGGTTTCTCCCCGCAGACACATGGTCGCCAGTAATTTTGGGGTTTTGCTTCTCCTCTACCGTACTGCGGTTAACTTTGTTAATGTGGGGCGCTTCATTGTATTGTATTAGCTTATTTTCTGTTTCATGTGTACAGCTAGACACAGTCAGTTTGGGGGACATAGTGAAATTATGTGTGCTATCATGCTCAGAATCTTAAATTTCCTGTATGGCCTTATGTAAAATCTAATCATTCACCGTTAACGGCATTAATGGTCCACCCCAAGGAGGGTGGATGGGCCTGTGTGTACCTAGAGGTTGGAGATAGTGAATTCACGTGTATTTGCATTATGCCCCGAATGTGGACAACCCTGCTTCCTATGCAAGTATTGCGCAGTTGGCCTTGGCCTCTCCTAGTGCTCCATTGATGCTTGGTGGGGATTTTCCTCAGTGTTCCCTCGCTCTGATCTTCTCAAACACGGTCCTCGTTGGTTGGAAGCTCCAGTACCGAGTTGACCTGTGTGGCTAGATATAGAAGCGGGCCTTTGCAACCGATTCCTCTTACCTTTCTCCCTGGTATGACTCTCTCATTAGACTCCCACTATCCACCAATGCTTTTAGACACTTTAGGTGCCTTTAATACTCTTATGTAATTTTTAGACTCCTGACTCTGGTCAGTGCAACTTCAGCATTGCCTTCGGAGCACTAGAATACTCCCGCCATCGGCATTCCCTACATAAGATTGATCGGAGATTCTCCGATCTCTTGATAGTTTA
The DNA here is from genome assembly GCA_033557465.1 of Ichthyophis bannanicus. Lineage (NCBI taxonomy): Eukaryota > Metazoa > Chordata > Amphibia > Gymnophiona > Ichthyophiidae > Ichthyophis > Ichthyophis bannanicus. Next base: position 378,140,737 of record CM066036.1, read on the forward strand.
CCGGGTGTAGCATCTAATTTTATTAAATCTTATGTAATGTGACTTTGACCTCGGAGCAATGGAGCCTTATCCGGAGTAGAGGGACATGGGTTCTCGATCCGCCTCATTCACTCAGAACCTCCTCTTTCTAGCCCACCGGTGTTTTATCACACTCCTCACAGATTAGATAAATGGAACACTACTCAGGGCACTGGTTGCGGGACACGTCCTGCGGCCACTGGTTCCTTGCTTCATGTTATGCCTGAATATCCCGCACTGCAGTATCACTGGCGTCGGGTCTGGGGTCGTATTTAGTCTATCTTGCACTCTAAGGAGCCCCTTTCCTGGAGGATAGTGGGACTTCGCCTAGTTGCGGGGATCCCCTCTCTCCCAAAACTGGCTTATCTCCTTTCGAACTTTATGCTTGGCATTGCTATCTCCCTACCTAAGTAATACTGAACACTAGCTCCCACTTGAGCCCCAATGACTGGTGGAATCATGTCTGTCCTTGCAGTAAATATGAACAAATACCTCGACTGTTTCGCTTCCTCCATTCAGACTCCTTTTCATTGGTCTCAATGGATGATGCTCAATGACTATGTACATTTTGCTAAATGCTCTCATCTGACTGTCTAACTTTGTATATGTCTCTGTTCCATGATCATGCTGTATTGTAGATACTTTTTTGATTGTTTGATGTATAATCACTGTTAATTGGAAGCGCTCACATCCTGATATAATCGGGTAGAGAAGAAGCATTGGGGTGGGGGGTAATGGGTTTACTTTTCCTTATTGTATACTGTTTTGTCTTTTTTGGTGTGTTGTTTCTTTTGTTTGTTGCAAAATGAAAATAAATGTTTAAAAAAAAAAAAAAGAAGGGACCCAGAATATCAATGCTTGACCCAGTACAAGCATTGCGGAACCTGTGTCTTTTGGGGAAACTGCTAGGTACGTATGACCTAGATTGGCCACTGTTGGAAACAGGATACTGGGCTTGATGGACCTTGGTCTGACCCAGTATGGCATATCTTATGATCTTATGTTCTTATGTTCTGACCCAAGTTTTGAACATCTGAGATGTTTGGTTCACATAAATTTTATTGCAGGGACATAAAACTACATATACCATGCCAATGCTTATACAAGAGATATGATGGCGTAAAAGATATGGATATCTGAATGATGGGTGTTCAAACTGAGTAATTTCCATTGTATGATCATATATCACACTTGCTGCAACATTCATGTTGGCCTATCTCCCGTTGCACAATGGACAATGAATGAGTATGGACCAAGAATTCACATAAATTACAGCCACAGCGGTAAGCAAAATGCAGCACATGACAAAATACCAGATGTATTCACTGAATCTCCTAATGCTTACATATTATGTCACGAAGCCAATGAAAGATCTATACTAGCATACCTAGCCCGAGTACAGTATAAGCATGATGTATAACCCCCTCTGGGTATCGTTTCTGTACAAAACATTGCTGAATCACCCTAGCCTGATGGCGAAATTCAGTGTCTAAAGAACACAACCTCCACAATCTCAAAAATTGTGTAGTAGGGATATTCTCATGCAAATATCATGGATGGAAACTATCCAAGGGATCTCTTTGGCCTCTTTAGTGGAGCATTGAGCTACTGCAGGACACAAAATTAGTGATTTAAGATACTGTGTAGTGGATCCGTTTAGGCTAATGGGCAGTGGGAATCTAGCCCTATGATTATTGCAGCTTGAACAGTCTTTAATCATTGGGTGGAACATGGTAGAGCCTAGAGGTTTAAATGGCCCTGTGGAGGGGCATTGTTTTTTCAGATTTTTCCTGGTGAGAATATTTTGGTTTGGGGGTGCTACTTAGTTTACCCAATAGTGCAAAGATTCATTTCCTTTATCTGGATGTCATCAGATTCCTGTTATAGGCTTGGGAGGTGTAGTGAGTAGTGCCATACAGGATTCATCAATTGGGGGGTGGGGGGGGGTGGGGGGGATGGTGTTTTGGATGTTTAAGGTTTTGGATTGGACATAAGTAAATAGTGCTTTAGTTCAAGAGTTAGGATTGGTTGGGGTGAACGAGGGTGAACAAATTGGCAATCAGTGATATTTAAGTGTGTGTAATTGGTCTAGCTTTTCTCATTGGTCCTTTAACGCCAATTATTCAAGTGCAGTGGTTTTAAATGTGGTTGTGGAAGTTGGTGTTTTCATCAGATGTTGTTACTTAAAGTAAGGTGTACCTGAAAAGGTGTGGTTTTGAATTTGTAGGGGGGTGTTTTAATATACATGGGGTATGTATTTAATTATTTTATATTCTAATTCTTTATTAGTTTAATACCACTGGTTTTGAAGAAGCTGTGGCAGGTGGCAAAACCAACAGCCATGGTCAGCCTAGAGCCTAGCTGGTACAGATAGCCTGGATTTATGCCATGGGAGAGCACTCTTGATTGCACATGCAGATAACAGTGGGAGCACAGTGTTTATATCCTCTTAAGTTGAGTACAATATTTAAGCAATATATTGATATCATTTCTCTGTATTGCCCAGTTTATATGTGATTTAAACATGGATAAAATTTTCATTGATTTGCTGAATGGTATTTTTAGGGGGAGATGATGATGGTCACTAAGTGGCAGACATAATTATAATGCCAATAAGTCCACTTGTTGAGCCCCTATAATGTTTGCAATTACATTGTTACCTCTAGTGAAGAAATTGTTAGCAATAAGCTTCACTTTAGAGGAGCACAGTGTGGGAGATGCATTAATATTGAGGCATCATCAAGTCCACTTGGGGTCCAGTATTAATAGGGTGTTCTGGAAGTGGTCATTCACTGACTTCCATCCAAAGAAGAAGGTTTTGTCCTAGTTTTCACAGACATTGAAGGCTAAGGATTCCGAGCATCTGGTGGAGGCCAAGATGCATCAGTGTCAAAGTTCATTGGAACATAATGTCAAGAGTATAGAGATCCTGAATGAGCCTCAGCTGTCGAAGACCTGAAGTGAAAACTGCTCATCATCCTCTGTACCCCTTGAGTCTGAGACTAGTCTGCCAATACTCCCCAACAGATTCTGCAGACATTGTAGATTCTGCTGGAACCCCTATACCTTTGTCGGTGCCAGTCCTTGAACAACATCTCATGAAAGGCCTTGCATGAGGCTACTGCTTTGATGGCATCAATGCTGGTGCATTGACCCAATCCTTGAGATTCCCTCCCTACCTGCAGGAGTAACATCATTGAGACCTCAAAGGGTGTTTCAAGTGCATTGAAGGTTGATTGCTCCCCAAGTCATCAGAGACCAATGGTGTACCAAGACTCCTGGATGACTTCTGCTACCCATGTGGTGTGGATGTCAGCCCAGGCAGAAGCTTGGACATCTTTTGATTACCTCTCTGAGTCTGGATCTGAATGCTCTTGGGATTCTTTGAGTACGACTCAGAGAACTTCAGGAGGAGAGGCTTTGGAGCAGTTTCTCTAAATGGGTTAGTTTTGCATATACCATGACTCTCATGAACCTCACTTCTAAGCCAGGGCATGTGGAGTATGATGTCAATCTCTCTAATTTACTGCTAAGGCTCAGCGTAGTAGTTGCATTATGCCAAAGAGAGCCTCCTGTTGGAGTTCGTAAGATATAACATGTATGGGTAGTTTGTCAAGATGTCCATGGAAATTCTTCTTTATCAAGCCTGTGGCACCAACATGATGGGAAATATTTCTGTGTCTTTCTGCCACATTTTCTTGATCTGAATGCATTTCCTGGTATTTCAGGATCTTCTGCCTCTCCACGCAATTCACAGAGTAATCACTTGGAATTGACACCTCTATTATCAGTGCCATCTGGTGTTTTTCTCCTTAATTGCTATATCCAGGTTCCTTGCATCCAGCTTTTTATCAGTCAGAATGGGAGTATCCCAGATGATCATAACCTCTTAGAGTCATGATCCCAGTGCTTTTCAGGCACAGTGATATTGTAGTGCTTACAGGGTTTCCAATGCTCTACTTTATTATGTCTTTCTGTATAGAAATTTTCTGCCATCAGAACTTCACAACTAGCTATGAGGTGAGTCACCGTTTCCAGGTCTTTCTTACAGAATCGACATATGTCTGTGTTGCCAGTTTTGAGCTACCCTCAGATCACATGCTTCCTCATGCATGTTGTGTCTGCCTGAAAAGCTTACTTTGACTTTGTGCGGGTTATGGCCAAGTCCATACCATTTCAGTTAAAAATGGAGAAGGAACCCAGGGCAGAAGCGCTGGAAATCCTCCAGTTTTTTTTATCCCCCTAAGGAGGTGATGACAATGACCATACACCACATTCTTCAGAAGCATAGATGAGAATACAGGAGACCCCCTTGTCTGTGCCTTTAGTAGGAAGATCGACTTTATGTATAGAGACCAGAAGGCTCTCAGATTTGAGGAGCTCTAGCTGCCTCGCCATTTCGTGGTCATAAAATCTGATCTCAAAAGAGCCATGAGTTCCAAGTCTTGCTCTTCAGTGCCCACAGGGAAGGAGGCCAGAACATTGGATTCTTTTTGGAGGATATTCTTTCAGAACACTGTGCTCATGTCCCATATAGCATCCTACCACCTCTTCATAGGCATGCACTTGTGGAACATCATGTGCAATCTGAATAAGTTTGTAGACTCCTTCCATGCAAATCTGGTCCCTAACTGGTCTAGAGAAAGAGTAAGAAAAATACATTTTTCGAGCAACACATTTTTGATACAGCATTGAGATCCTCTTCTACAAGAGCATTGGTGCCTTGAGAAGCTTGCTGAGATGCCATGCTGTGGAGAGAATTTCTTCAGAGATAAAGTGGAGGAGGCTGCTACCCTCAAGCAGCACAGTGACATTCTAAAGACCCTCACCAGGTGTAGGCTGAGCTATGTCATCCAGGAGGTTCCAGATCAGAGGGAAAAGGAGATCCTATTACTCTCATAGGCATAGGCAATTCTCCTTGCTCCCACTCGTCACATCCCTCCCCCCCACCGCAATCCAGTCAAGACTCAGCTGCATTCTTCTCCCAGTGTAGCTATTCCTAATTTAACTCCTCTTTTCAAGTCACTTCATTGATTTTTTTTCTGTTTCCATATCTAGTTCAAACTTCTCCTACTGAGTTAAACGTGCATTCATTCTGGTGGCTCCTCATTACCTCTAATCTCAAATCTCTCCCTACAACCCTCCTCAGGAACTGTGCTCATAAGGCAAAACAGTTTTATCTATGCCCTTCTCTTCCAATACAAATCAGACTCCATTCATTCCACCTTGATGTGCTGTATACCTGGAACAGTCTACAGAGCCAGTATGCCAGGCTCCATCTCTGCTCCTATTCAATTCTAGGCTAAATACCCATCTCTTGGAGGCTGCTTTTGAATTCTAATCCCCCTTTATTCTCTTGTTTAACACCCATATGTGTTTTAACCTTTCCCTTAATGATTTACTCTAGTCCCAAGTTTGTCCTGTTTGTATTGAATAGACTGTAAGGTCCATGAAGCAGGGACTGTCTCTTTTATATGTATGTGTACAGTGCTGCATATGCCATTATAGAAACATAGGCCATTTGGTCTTTTTCTGCCGTCATATTTCTATCTAGTCTGCCCTTCCATATTAACTACTAGAAGAGTCCCCTTTTTTCCTTTAGAAAGCCTCTGTGTTTGTCCCATGCTTTTTTAAATTTAGATACCGTCCTCATCTTTACTGCCTCCACTGGAAGACTCTACCATGCAGGCGACTTATAAACAAACTGAGCACCCTAGGGATGGACCCTAAAGTTACTGCTTAGGTTAGAAATTGGTTGAGTGCCTGGCGACAAAGAGTACAGGTAAATGTAGCTCACTCTGAGGAGAAGGAAGTTACCAGTAGTGTGCCCCAGGGATCTGTCCATGGTCTGATTCTTTTTAACATCTTTGTTAGTGATATAGCGGAAGGGCTGTCAGGTAAGGTTTGCCTCTTTGCAGATGATATCAAAATATGCAATAGAGTAGACACCCAGGAAGGTGTAGATAACATGAGGATGGATCTAGCTAAGCTTGAAGAATTGTCTAAAATTTGGCAGCTGGGATTTAATGTTAAAAAATGCAAGGTCATGCATTTGGGCTGCAGCAATCCAAGGGAGCGATATTGTAGATGGGGTGTAGTACTTTTGTCCACTAAAGAAGAGCAGGACCTCGGTGTGGTTGTGTCTGATGATTTTAAAGTAGTTAAACAGGTAGAAAAGGTGACAGCAAAAACCTAAAAGGATGCTTGGGTGATAGCAAAAACCTAAAAGGAATGGCTAGCAGAAAAAATGAGGTGATAGTGCCTCTTTATAAGTCTTTGGTGCGACCTCATTTGGAGTATTGTGTACAATTCTGGAGACCGCTCCTTCAAAAGGATATAAACAGGATGGAGTCAGTACAGAGGGTGGCTACTGAAATGGTTTGTGTCTTCATTATAAAGCATATGGGAGGAGTGGTCTAGTGGTTAGGACAAGGTACTTCAGGCCGGAGGGCCAGTGGTTCAAGTCCCACCTGGGGATAGCAATCTCAGGCCAGAGGGACTGGGATTTCTAGTACTGTAGGCACTCCTTGTGGTCTTGGGCAAGCCACTTAACCCTCCATTGCCCATGTTCCCTGTAAGTATTAGCGTATGTGTCTCATATCCCCTCGTGTTAAATGTATCCCCCAATTGACCGCTTTGACCCGGTGAAAAGCGGGATATAAATACAGCTAAATAAATAAATAAATATGAGGACAGAATTAAGGATCTTAATATGTACACCTTAGAGGAAAGGCGGAATAGAGGTAATATGATTGAGAAGTTTAAATACCTCCATGGCATAAATGCACAGGGGGAGAGCCTCTTTCAATTGAAAGCAAGTTCTGCTACAAGGGGACATGGGATGAGGGTAAAAGGGGATAGATTAAGGAGTGATATATGGAAATATTTCTTTACGGAAAGAGTGGTGGATCCGTGGAATAGTCTCCCAGTGGAGGTGGTGGAGATGAGGACAGTATCTGAATTCAAAAAAGCATGGGACAAACACAGAGGATCTCTAAAAGAAAAAAGGGGACTGTTGTAGTTGTTGAAATGGAAGGCAGACTAGATAGGCCATGTGGTCTTTTTCTCTCATCGTTTTTCTATGTTTCTATGTTTCTTTCTATCACTTTTTCCATAAAGAAATATTTCCGCATATTACTCCCTTTCCCCTCGTAGCAAAGCTTGCTTTCAATTGAAAGAGACTCTCCTATGCATTTATGCCATAGAAGTATTTAAATGTCTCAATCATATTAACTCTGTCCCGCTTTTCCTCTAAAGTATACATATTAAGGTCCTTAATATGCTTTATAATGAAGACCACTAACTATTTTAGTAGCCACCTTCTGCACTCCAACCTGTTTATATCTTGAAAGTACGGTCTCCAGAATTGCACACATTTTTCCAAATGAGGTCTCACCAAAGGCACTATCACTTCCTTTCTTCTGTTAGCCATTCCTCTTCCTATGCACCCAATTATCCTTTGCCATCAACAACACAAGCATTGGCAAGTTAGATGCAAGGCATTGATAAGGCAGGCAAAGAGAGAATTTGAGAAGAAGCTTTCTGTGGAAGCAAAAACACATAATAAAGAATTTTTCAAGTATATTCATAGCAAAAAACCTTGTGAGAAAGTCAGTTGGACCATTAGATAATAGAGGGGTAAAAGGGGCACTAAGAAGGGACAAAGACATAGTGGAGAGACTGAATTAATTCTTTGTTTTGGCCTTTACTGAGGAAGATATAGGAATGTTACCCATGACTGAAATGGTATTTAAAGGAGATGTTGCGGAAGAATTGAAAGAAATATCGATACACCAGGAAGATGTATTACAACTATTTGATAAACTGAAGAATAGCAAATCACCTGGACTGGATGGTATACATCCAAGGGTGTTGAAAGAACTGAAATATGAGATTGAAGACCTACTATTAGCAATCTGTGAACTATCATTAAAATCATCTGTAATACCTGAAGATTGGAGGATGGCCAATGTAACGCCACTTTTTAAAAAGGATTCCAGGGGTGATCAGGGAAACTACAGACGGATGAGCCTGAAATCGGTACCAGGAAAAATGGTAGAAAACCATCATAAAGAACAAAATTACTGAACATGAAGATAGTCATGGCTTAAGGTGAGACAGCCAACATGGCTTTAGCCAAGGAAGGTCTTGTCTTACTAATCTGTTATGTTTTTTTGAAGGTGTGAATAAACAGGTAGACAAAGGTGAGTCAGTTGATATAGTGTATCTGGACTTTCAGAAAGCCTTTGACAAGGTCCCTCATGAGAGACTTTTGGCAAAACTAAAAAGTCATGGGATAGGAGGCAGAGGCTATTGTGGATCAAGAACTGGCTAAAAGATCGAAAGCAGAGGGTAGGGCTAAATGGCCAATTTTCCCAATGGAGAAAAGTGAATAGTGGAATACCCAAGGGATCTGTGCTGGGTCCACTGTTTTCTAACATATTGTGGTGGCGAGGCCACGGAGGAGCAGGAGGAAAGGGAGAAAAAACAGGCATTTTCCCCTAAAAATGCAGTTAGCTCCAGGATGTCAGGGGTTAAAACTTCAGTTAGAAAAGAACTCCCTGCAGAGTCAGTGGTAGAAAGACACGCCCTAGCTCTATGGCAACCAGCATTGATAATGAGGAACAGCTGGAGGTGGAGCTAGGAAAGGAAAGGGAGATTCACCAATATAAGGTGGAGGAAATTAGAGACAGGAGGACCCTGGGGGACAGGAGGAGCCTGGGAGACAGGAGAAGCCAGGGAAGCCAGAGGAGCGAGAGGAGAGGAGGAGCAAACAGAGCCACAGGAGAAGGAGGAAGTGACGAGGTAAGCCAAGAAGGCACTGCAAGTGGCAAGCATTGCTGGCACGTGGAGCCTAGGCAGCCCAGGAGGCAGCAACAGGAGGAACACGGTGCAAGGCCTGTTTGCAGAGTAAGGCAAGAGCCCAAGGAGTCCTGTAAGAGGTATGGAAGTAATCCTGTGAGAGGGAAAGCTTATGAGAGAGAGGAAGTAAGCTATGGAAATGGCCGAGAGTTGTCTCCACCTGGGTGTATGGAAATTGAGCCCGTGGCACTAAACTCTGAGGAGAGTTTGTTTCCCCACAGCAAGGTGAGCACCTTAAAAGCTTCTCATAGTTTCCTGAGAGATAAGAAGTCTCCTAATTTTCCCAAGAGTCCCCAGCAGAGAGAAGAAGCCATTTGTCAGAAAGTTTTAAAGGTTTTAGAAAGATTAAAGCCTGTTACTTCTGACCCAAAGTCTGACCATTTACCCTCTGATTCTGAAGGGGAAAGTATGGATTTGGGAGAATCTGTGTTGGAAGATTTACCTTCAGATCAAGAGATGGATTGTTCTTTAGTCTATGCCCAACTTGACAAGCCATAAGGTTTTAAAAAGTGAAGAAACCTAGAGGCTTGGATTTCAGTTGAGCAGTGCTGAGAAGATTATGCTAATGGGCTGCTGAGCTCCGTGGTTTGTTTCAGACTTGTTAAAAGACTGTGTTACAAGTGAATGCCAGAGTTGTTAACTCAGCCTCTAAGAAACGTTTGTGAAGGAAAGAAGAATAGCTGCAGTAAAAAGTACCATAGGTTTAACTAACTTGAAGAATGTAAAGTTTGTAACCAACCTGGAAGCTGTTTGGCTTAAAGAGTACTGGCTATTTTCTACCTGAAGATACACTGATTCCATAGTATTGTATATAAGCTGAATGAAGAAGCAAGTTTCTGTTTTTGTTTCACTGGAGAAAGTATCCACCAATTTTTATGTTCTGATATTTTTTGAACTGCCAAGTTCATCTTGCCTGGAGAATAAATAAAAATCCCGTGTGCCTTGAAAAACAAAACCTCTCGGCTGAATGACTTTTCACAACTACTTTGCATAGAGGCTAAACAAGGGACATAAAAAAATAAATAAGTTCCGTCTCCTACCACTAGGCAACTGCCTGGCCACTAGGGGGCGCGACATTGGCGTAATTCTTGGATTTTTTTTTCTTCAAGCATATCCTGACATAAGGAGTGTGTGGAGTGATACCAGAGGGAACTACAGGAACCGGGACCAGACCACCGGCAGAGGGAAGGACCAGACCGGATGTTCCAGGGGATCCCTATTTGCTGAGCCTGAGTCAACCTTGCTACCAGGTAACCAGTAGCTAAAAGGGTTGATCTGGATTGCCTGCCAGGGTGGGGTACAGTGGTTCCTAAGCAGACGTTCTAAGGGAACAGGGTGCGAGTGAGAGAGCCGCACTTGGTGTGTTTTCTTTTGTTTGTTTGTTTTCCAGCAGCGTCGCAGATATGGAGCAAGCGCAACTGCTCAGCTGAATGGCTGAACGATTCCGGGAGCAGCTAGAACTGGCCGCTCAAGCCCAGGAACGTGCTGTCACCATGATGAGGGACCAGCAGCAGCCGCTACTCAAGATGATGAGTGACTGGCTAGGGGAACAAAAGAACACTTCTGATGCACTGAGGACAATGACAGGTTCCTTAGGAGCCTCACAAGGACTGGGGTTACCTGGAAGGGGAATATTTTCATTTGGTCCTCTGATATAGATGACTATATTGAAGTTTTCGAAAGAGTGGCCCACCTAAGTGGATGGCCCCAAGATCAATGGGCAGTCCGCATAGCTGCCTCACTCACTGGTGAAGCACTAGTGGCATATCGCGCAATGCCCGGCGATCTGGCCTCCTCTTATGCAGAGGTCAAAAAGGCAATAAGAGATAGAATGGGTCTTACTCCCATGGTTTATAGGCGCCATTTGAGGGCGTGCAAATTAAAACCGGGAGAAACACCACGCGCCTTATGCCAACGAATAAAAGGGTTAGTCTGGAAGTGGTTAGAACCACAGGATAAAAGTCTTGATTCTCTCCTAGATGGCATAATTTTGGAACAATTTGTGGAGGCTGTTCCTGTGGAATTAAAGTCTTTCCTGATACTCCAGGACTGCAAGAACACCAAAGAAGCAACCTCGCTGGCGGAACGCTTCCTGGAAGCCAGGTTGGTCAGCCAGGCGCAGGTGGGTGTTGCTGAAGGTCAAAAGAAGGGAGTCTCAGAAAAGACAGGGAACACCATGCTGGGGAAAATCAGAGGACTTAGGCCTAAGAGAAAACCAGTACTTGCTCCAGGAAAATGTTTCACTTGTGGGGAAGTAGGGCATTTTAGTCATAATTGCCAAGCCCCGACAGCACTTGTGTCCACCCATGGCAAGGGAAATGGGGGAGGATTCTTGCTCGCTGTAGAGGTGGAGGGCATCCCCATAGAGGCTCTGTTGGACTCGGGGGCTGATCAGTCCATGATTTCAAAAAAGCTATGGACTGATATACAGGCTCACAGAGGTCAGACCCCAAGACCAACTGACCAGAGCATTAAGATTAGATGTGTGCACGTTGCCGCATCGACATACCCCCTAAGTAAGGTGAAGGTGAAGGGCTTAGGGCTAGAAAAAGAAGTGGTTGTTGCCATAGTCCCTAAGCTTCCTTATGCCTTGGTTTTAGGGAAAGACTGGCCTCAGTTCAGACAAGGCCTAGTGGCAGGACTACAAACTAGAACAGGCCTAGTATCTACCCGGGCCCGCTCCAAAGCTGAGGTAGAGGCTCAGGACCCAGAAGACGAATCCCTCCCGGACTTGCTGGTGCATGAGGAGTTAATAACACCCTCTACTAAAACACATAGTGGGAGGAAGGCTGATAAGAAAAAGTCTAAGCAGATGAGGAAACAGAATAAAGCAGAACTAGCAGCAGGGCAAGAATTACCATGGGCTCCTGCAGACCTAGTAGGCAAGTTTCCTTCTTTTCCGGAGGAACAAAAGGATGACCCTGCCCTATCACGGGCCTTTAAATATGCCAGTACAGAAACAGAAACTCTACCCTGATTTTTCCTAGAGGAGGGGTTGTTATATCGAGAAAGCCTAGACCCTCAGTTAGGTTTCACACGGAAACAATTAGTGATACCTACCACTTTTAAAAATTTGATTTTGAGGCTGGCCCATGACCACCCTACAGGTGGTCATAAAGGCGTCAACGGTACCTTGGACCAGATTTTATCACGCTTTTATTGGCCGGGAATTTTTAAGGAAACCGCAAGATTCTATGAGGCCTGCCCTCAATGTCAAAGGGTTTCTGCATCCCATCCCAAGAAAGTACCGTTAGTCTGCACGCCCCTTATATCCAAACCTGGATAGAGGTTAGCGATGGATATAGTGGGCCCCCTGAAGAGGACTCCCCGAGGGTTTCAATACATACTGGTAATTATCGACGTAGCCACCCGTTTCCCGTGGGCGGTTCCCTTGCGGAACACGTCCGCCAGAGTCATTGCGGCCGAAATAGTAAAGCTGTTCTGTGAAATTGGGTTTCCCCGGGAAGTTTTAACTGACCGAGGGAGTAATTTCCTTTCTAAATACCTAGCCCAAGTATGGGATGCCTTTGGCATTTGCCATGTTAAGACAGCCGCTTACCACCCACAATCAAACGGTTTAGTGGAGAGGCTAAATCAGACTATAAAGAGAATGTTGAGGAGAAGTCTAGGAGGTGAGATGTCGGATTGGGACATAGTACTCCCGTTCGTACTATATGCATGTAGAGAACGTAAGCAGTCTTCTACTGGTGTATCTCCATACGAGTTGATGTATGGGCGAATCCCCAGAGGGGTCTTAGATATAGTACGGGAGCAGTGGGTGGAGGCAGCCCTAGAGGAGGTGGAAGTTCCCAAGTTTTTAAGAGACCTGAAAGGACGCTTGCAGCGTACCACCCAGGTGGCGGAGGAAAATAGAATTACTAGTCGAGCCCGCCAGAAAAGGCAATATGACCAGTCTGCCCGACCCCGCCAATTAGAGATAGGGGAGAAGGTGGTTGTTATGGTAGATGGGTCCAGCCCGAAGTTTGAAGCCAAGTGGAAAGGCCCTTATAGGGTCATCAAACGGGTAGGCCAAGTTTCATATATAGTAAAGACAAGGAAAGGAAGACAGCAAACTTTCCACATTAATGTATTGCAACTGTGGCATGAGTGGGTAGAGCTAGCTCGGTTAGCTACAATACCAGGTGAATTGGATAGCTGTCACAGGGAGCAGACCATCCCTTTTGGAATTCCGTGCTGTGCCGACGGTTGTCTGCCAGCCCGGAATATTTTAAGGGGGGGGGGGGTCTGTGGTGGCAAGGCCACGGAGGAGCAGGAGGAAAGGGAGAAAAAACAGGCATCTTCCCCTAAAAATGCAGTTAGCTCCAGGACGTCAGGGGTAAAAAATTCAGAGTTAGAAGAAAACTCCCTGCACAGAGTCAGTGGTAGAAAGACATGCCCTAGCTCTATGGCAACCAACATTGATAATGAGGAACAGCTGGAGGTGGAGCTAGGAAAGGAAAGGGAGATTCACCAATATAAGGTGGAGGAAATTAGAGACAGGAGGAGCCTGGGAGACAGGAGGAGCCAGGGAAGCCAGAGAAGTGAGAGGAGAGGAGGAGCAAACAGAGCCACAGGAGAAGCAGGAAGTGACGAGGCAAGCCGAGAAGGGACTGCAAGTGGCAAGCATTGCTGGCACATGGAGCCTAGGCAGCCCAGGAGGCAGCAACAGGAGGAACACGGTGCAAGGCCTGTTTGCAGAGTAAGGCAAGAGCCCAAGGAGTCCTGCAAGAGGTATGGAAGTAATCCTGTGAGAGGGAAAGCTTATGAGACAGAGGAAGTAAGCTATGGAAATGGCCGAGAGTTGTCTCCACCTGAGTGTATGGAAATTGAGCCCGTGGCACTAAACTCTGAGGAGAGTTTGTTTCCCCACAGCAAGGTGAGCACCTTAAAAGCTTCTCATAGCTTCCTGAGAGATAAGAAGTCTCCTAATTTTCCCAAGAGTCCCCAGCAGAGAGAAGAAGCCATTTGGCAGAAAGTTTTAAAGGTTTTAGAAAGATTAAAGCCTGTTACTTTTGACCCAAAGTCTGACCATTTACCCTCTGATTCTGAAGGGGAAAGTATGGATTTGGGAGAATCTGTGTTGGAAGATTTACCTTAAGATCAGGAGATGGATTGTTCTTTAGTCTATGCCCAACTTGACAAGCCATAAGGTTTTAAAAAGTGAAGAAACCTAGAGGCTTGGATTTCAGTTGAGCAGTGCTGAGAAGATTATGCTAATGAGCTGCTGAGCTCCGTGGTTTGTTTCAGACTTGTTAAAATACTGTGTTACAAGTGAATGCCAGAGTTGTTAACTCAGCCTCTAAGAAATGTTTGTGAAGGAAAGAAGAATAGCTGCAGTAAAAAGTACCATAGGTTTAACTAACTTGAAGAATGTAAAGTTTGTAACCAACCTGGAAGCTATTTGGCTTAAAGAGTACTGGCTATTTTCTACCTGAAGATACACTGATTCCATAGTATTGTATATAAGCTGAATGAAGAAGCAAGTTTCTGTTTTTGTTTCACTGGAGAAAGTATCCACCAATTTTTATGTTCTGATATTTTTTGAACTGCCAAGTTCATCTTGCCTGGAGAATAAATAAAAATCCTGTGTGCCTTGAAAAACAAAACCTCTCGGCTGAATTACTTTTCACAACTACTTTGCATAGAGGCTAAACAAGGGACATTAAAAAATAAATAAGTTTCGTCTCCTACCACTAGGCAACTGCCTGGCCACTAGGGGGCGCGACAATATTCATAAATGACCTGGAAAAGGGAATAACGAGTGAGGTTATCAAATTTTCAGTTGATACAAAACTATTCAAAGCTGTTAAAATCCATGAGGATTGTGGACAATTGCAAGAGGATCTTGATAAATTCGAAGACTGAGCATCCAAATGGAAGATGAAATTTAATGTAGACAAGTGCAAAGTTATGTACCTAGGAAAGAAAAACCCAAACTATTTTTACACGATCCAAGGTTCCACATTAGGAACCACCACCCAGGAAAAAGATTTAGGCGTCTTCGTGGATAACATGTTAAAACCCTCCCCCTAGTGTGCAGCGGCAGCCAAGAGAGCAAAATGGAGAATAAAACAAAGGATATTATAATGTCTCTGTATTGTTCCATGGTGCGACTGCACCTTGAATATTTTGTGCAGTTTTGGTCACCATATCTTAAAAAGGATATAGCACTATTAGAAAAGGTACAGAGAAGAGCCACCAAAATGGTAAAGGGGATGGAAGGATACCCCTTTGAAGAGAGGCTGAAAAGGTTAGGGCTCTTCAACCTTGAAAAGAGACAGCTGAGGGAAGATATGATAGAGGTCTATAAATTAATGAATGGAGTGGAACGGATAAACGTAGATTAATTGTTTACGCCATCAATATATAGAAAGACTAGGGGACATGCAATGAAACTACAGGTTAACCTATTTAAGACTAATAAGAGAAAATATTTTTTCACTCAACATATAATCAAACTCTGAAATTTGCCACTGAAGGATGTAATAAAAGCTATTAGTGTAGCCAGGTTTAAAAATGGTTTGAGCAAGTTCCTGGAGGAAAGGTCCAATACCATTATTAAAGTGGACCCAGAATATCCATTGCTTGCCCCAATACAAGCATTGTGGACCTGTGTCTTTTGGGAAAACTGCTAGGTACTTGTGATCTAGATTGGCCACTGTTGGAAACAGGATACTGGGCTTGATGGACCTTGGTCTGATCCAGTATGGTATATCTTATGTTCTTACGTTCTAGCTTTTGCCATCACCTTTTTTACCTATTTAGCTACCATAAGATCATCAGACAAAATCACACCTAGGTCCCATTCTTCTTTCATGGACAGAAGTACATCACTCCCTATACTTTACTGCTCACTTGGATTGTTGCAGCCCAAATGCATGACTCTACATTTTTTAGCATTAAATCTCAGCTGCCAAATCCTAAACCATTCTTCAAGCTCAGCTCATGTTATCTACACTTTCCTGGGTATCTACTCTATTGCAGATTTTGGTATCATCCGTAAAGAGGCAAAACCTATCAGGCAGCCCTTCCGCAAAGCACAGTTACTTACCTGTAACAGGTGATCTCTGGGAACAGCAGGAATTAGTCCTCACATATGGGTACGTCGGAACCGACGGAGCCTGTGCGGGAAAGCTCCCCAGCTTCACAGAAAGGAAGCTTTTGGGGCCTCCCACAGCGCATGCGCGCTGCCTTCCCGCCTTCCTGACCAACTCTCTTCAGTTCGAGTTTAAAGCTGAGACAATAGAGAGAGGAAAGGAAAGAGAAAGAGAGAGAGAGAGATACAACTCCTAGGGGAGGTGGGTGGGTTGTGAGGACTAATTCCTGCTGTTCCCAGAGATCACCTGTTACAGGTAAGTAACTGTGCTATCTCCAGGAACAAGCAGGAATGAGTCCTCACATATGGGGACTCCCTAGCTAAGATGCCGGGGAGATCCCCCCCCAAGGGTTTCTCATCTTCCTATGGATCTCAGGCATCCATTTAGGGAAGGTGGGCAGGAGTTGTTTAAGAATGGAACAGGTGTCTGAGGACAGCCTGACCAAACAAGGCATCCCGGCGGGAGTCCTTGTCCAAGCAGTAATGGGCTGTGAAGGTATGAACCGAGGCCCAGGTGGCTGCTCGACAGATCTGATCAATGGATACAGAATGAAGATGAGCCATAGATGTGGCCATGGCTCTCACATTGTGAGCTGTGACATGGCCTTCTAGAGAAAGGTTCTTACTCTGATAAGCAAAAGAAATACACTGAGCAATCCAAGTGTTCTTTTTGAGACTGGAAGTCCTAAATGAGAAGGATCAAAAGCACCAAAAAGTTGAGAAGACTTTCGATGTTGCTGTGTCCTGTGGAGGTAAAAGGCAAGAGCTCTTTTACAGTCTAGAGTATGAAGGTTCCTCTCTGCATTTGATGCATGAGGAGCTGGAAAAAAAGACAGGTAAATATACCTCTTGATTAAGATGAAAAGGTGAGACCACTTTAGGCATAAAGTGGGGATTTGTCCTAAGGACTACCTTATCATGATGGAACCTTGTATAAGGAAGATTAGCCACTAAAGCCTGCAGTTCACTGATGCGGCGAGCAGAAGTGATTGCAATAAGGAAAATGACTTTCCAGGAAATAAATTTTAAGGAGGTAGTGGCTAAGAGTTCAAAGGGTGGCTTCATAAGCTGACCAAGAACTACATTTAAGTCCCATGCCACCGGAGGAGGCCGAATGGGAGGTTTAGTTAAAGTTAGACCTCTCATGAATCTTGCAATAAGAGGATGAGAGGAAACAGATTGTCCATTGATAGGCTGAAGAGATGCTGCAATAGCACTCAAATGGACCCTTACAGAATTGGTTTTAAGTCCTGCATTGGAAAGATGCAGGAGATATTCGAGTAAAGAATTCAAAGGTAGTGCTAGAGGGTTAAGACCTTTGTCAGCACACCAAATTGAAAATCTTTTCCATTTAAAAGCATAAGAACGCCTGGTGGAAGGTTTCCTCGATGCATGGAGGACATCCTTCACCTGTTGAGAAAGATTCAAGTCTTGAAGGTCTAGGCCTTCAGTAACCAAGCTCTGAGGTGAAGGGACTTGGGGTTTGGGTGCCACAAAGTCCCCTCCTCTTGAGACAGAAGGTCTGGAGCAGCTCCCAGATCCAGGGAGGGTGTCTGGGAGAGATGCAGAAGTAGAGGGTACCACACTTGGCGTGGCCAGCGTGGAGCTTTGAGGATCATGGATCCGTGATCCCTCTGAAGTTTGAATAGAGTCTTGGGAATCAAGGGAATGGGTGGAAAGGCATATAGGAAGGCCTGACCCCAATGAAGGAAGAAGGCATCCTTGGCCTGAGCTCCCTGACACGGAATCCTGGAACAGAACCGGGGAAGTTTGGCATTGTACGGACTTGCAAAGAGGTCTATGTCCAGGGTCCCCCATTCCTGAAAGATTCTGAGTACCTGATCCATGTACAGGGACCATTCGTGTGGAAGCAGAACTCGACTGAGTTTGTCTGCCCAAGAGTTTTGGATTCCTGGGAGGTACACTGCCAGGAGATGGATCCGATGCTCTCTGGCGAAGGCCCACAGTTTTAGAGCTTCGTTGCAAAGCGACAGAGAGCCAGTCCCTCCTTGTTTGTTTATGTAGAACATGGCTACTTGATTGTCGGTATGAACAAGGACTGTCATGTTGATGAGGAGGGTATGAAAGACCTTGAGAGCAAGGAAAATTGCTCGCAGCTCCAAAAAGGTTGATATGAAGGGTGGTCTCCTGTGGAGACCAAATGCCCTGAGTGGAGAGGTCTTGGAGATGAGCACCCCAACCTGTTTAGGAGGCATCTGTAGTGAGAGTTGCTTTGGTTGGAACAAAGGTTGGAAGGGGGCCCCCAACAACAGATTTTGAGTGGATATCCACCATTGGAGAGACCAAAAAAGACGTTTTGAGGTTGCTATTTGGTCTGAGAGAGCTCCTGATGCTTGGGTCCACTGGGTGGACAAGGTCCATTGAGCTGCTCTCATATGTAGGCGAGCATAAGGCACCACATGAACTGTGGATGCCATGTGGCCTAGCAGTTGTAGCATCTCTCTGGCAGTCAAGTGGCTTCTGGACTGAATTTGAGAGGCCAAGTGCACTAGACGGTTGCAACGGGCCTGTGGAAGATAGGCCCTTGCAGTGGTAGTATCTAGCCAGGCCCCTATGAATTCTAGGGACTGAGTAGGGGTGAGTTGAGACTTTGGCAGATCGATGACAAGTCCCAGATACTGCAGTATGCGTCTGGTGTGGTCCAGGGAAGTCTGAGCCTCGGACTGAGATGGAGCTCGGATGAGCCAGTCGTCCAGGTACGGGAAGACAAAGATCCCCAGAGTGCGTAGAAATGCAGCTACTATTGCCATGCATTTGGTAAATACCCTTGGAGCAGAGGCTAGACCGAAGGGGAGTACTCTGTATTGGAAATGTTTTCCCTGGAACAGAAACCGTAGGAATTTTCTGTGGGATGGATGGATGAGTATATGTGTGTACGCATCCTTGAGATCTAGAGAACAAAGCCAGTCCTGACTCTGTAGGTATGGAAGGAGAGTACCTAGAGAAAGCATTTTGAATTTCTCTTTGTATAGGAATTTGTTCAATTCTCTGAGATCCAGAATGGGTCTGTACCCCCCTGTTTTCTTGGGAATGAGAAAATAAGGGGAGTAGAAACAAGGAGGAAGAGGAACCTCTTCTATTGCCTTTTGGGCGAGAAGAGTGGTCACCTTTTGGCCCAACAGGTGCAGGAGAGATGGGGGAGAATTGAATTGTCTCACCATGGTATGGGGAGGAAGGCTGGAGAAATGTAGTTTGTAGCTGTCTCTGATGATAGAGAGGGTCCACGGTTCTGATGTGATTTGTTCCCATCTGGGAGCAAAATGAGCTAACCTTCCTGGAATGGTGAGAGGTTCTGGTTGTTTCAGAGCCAGAAAGGTTAAGTTCTCTATAATCAAGTCAAAAACCCTGAGGGGGTTGGGACTGCTGGATTGTAGCAGCCCCTGTAGACTTTGTTCTGGCCTGTTTAGTTTGCTGACGCTTAGGAGCAAAGCGAACTTGGGAAGATTGCTGGCCAGTATTTGTGGAAAATCTGGTCTTTTTATAGAAAGTTTTCTTAAAAGGTTTTTTCTTGGCAGGGGTAGAGGTAGACTTAGAAAGTCTATCTAAAGCAGCATTCTCTGCATCCATTTGAGTGGCTTTGATTTGCCACTCTTTGCCAAACAGATTTTCACCTGTACAGGGCAGATTGCCCAAGCCTTCTTGTACCCAGGGTTCCAAATCAGAGGCCTGGAGCCAAGCCAGTCTGCGAGCAGCTATGGCAATGCCAGAGGCTCTGCTTGCTCCCTCAAAAGAGTCAAAGGCTGCTCTGTTGGAGAACTTTGAAACATCTTGAGTGTGCTTTAGCAAAAGAAGGAATTCCTCTTGTTTATCCTCTGGGATAAAGGAGAGAAACTGACGTATCTTTAATGCAATCTCTTTCAAAAACATGCCCATATATAGGCTGTATGAATTGATTCTGGCAATAAGCATGCTAGCTTGGAAGATTTTTCTCCCAAAAGCATCCAGAGTCCTACATTCTCTTCCTGGAGGGGTAGAAGAGTGTCTTTTGGTACTCTTTATCTTTTTCATAGCAGACTTCACCACAATAAAGTGGTGAGGAAGCTGAGTTTTTTGAAAACCAGGAGAAGGAGGAACCCGATACATGGTGTCCAAACGTCGAGAATGTGGAGATAGTGTGAGAGGAGCCTCCCACAAATCCATCATGTGTTCTTGAAGAATTTCATGTATGGGTAAGGTGGTTGCCTCTTTGGGAACCTTAGAGTATCCTAAAATATCTAATTTTTTTGCTCTAGGTTCCTTTTCAGAGGATACAGATATGGAGAGTCCTTTAGCTACTTCAATAATGAAGTCTTGAAAGGACAAATCCTCTGGAGGAGACATTCTCCTTTTTGGAGAAGAGGGCTCCTCAGGAAGAGTAAAAGAGACGTCAGCAGAATCATCTGATGTATCAGAATCTTCGAAGGATTCAAAGTATCGTCTATTTGCTTCCAGAGATCGATACGCGTACGGATCGGTACCGACATCAGGCGTACCGGGAATCGGAGCAGTATCGAAGAAAGCTGCGGAACCGGAGACCGGAACCGGCATGCTACTGGAAGTAGATGCTCTGGGTACCGGTATCGGTTGCGGTACCGGAATCGGAGTCGGAACCGATTGTTGCAGTACCGATGGCGGTGCAGCATTAATGAAAGTCAGTAAGGCTTGCTGCATGGATTGTACCGTAGTACCCATAGCCGCCACAACTGCCTGGAAGTCGGTACCGGTGTTAGCCGGTACCCCAGAGCAGTCTAACAGGAGATCGGTCGAGGCCGTGCCATCGATGTCTACCTGTAACCCCATAGGAGGAGCTTTGGAAGCCGGAGCTTCCCGCCGGGGTTGTTTGGCTGGGGCAGGGTCCTCAGGGTCAATTGCAAGGGCCTCTCGCTGCTTAGTGGGAGATTTGCCTTTTGAGGACTTGCCCGAAGAATGTTTGGTGACCTGAGATCCATCAGGAGAAGAAGACCTGGAGGATGTTGATGCGGGAGTATCGGTAGAAAACAGCATATGAAATTTAGCTGCTCTGTTCTGTAAGCCCCTTTTGGACATCAGAGAGCAGGATGGACAATCCGGAATGGAATGGTCAGGCCCCAAACATTTAAGACACCACTCATGGGTGTCTGTAACTGAAATAGTACCGGTACACTTAGTGCATTTTTTAAAACCAGATGCTGGTTTTTCCATGAGGGAGACCTGAGAAGGCCTAGAGGCCTCACAGAAAAAATACACCAAGTGTAGAAAAAGTAATTATATATATATTTTTTTTTTTTAAATAAAGGAAAAAACGACCGGCGGTACCGGTCCGGAATCAGGGAAGGCAGACACGCGGTCAAAGAAACAAATTAAAATAACAATTTCTTCAGCGGTGACAGGAACACGGAAAAAGAAGAACTGAAGAGAGTTGGTCAGGAAGGCGGGAAGGCAGCGCGCATGCGCTGTGGGAGGCCCCAAAAGCTTCCTTTCTGGGAAGCTGGGGAGCTTTCCCGCGCAGGCTCCGTCGGTTCCGACGTACCCATATGTGAGGACTCATTCCTGCTTGTTCCTGGAGATTATCACTAACAAAGATGTTAAAAAGAATCGGACCAAGGACAGATCCCTGCGGCACTGCACTGGTAACCTCCTTCCCCTCAGAGTGAACTCCATTTATCTGTACCCTTTATCACCTCCCACTCAACCAATTTCTTACCTAAGCAGAATTTTTTTTTCTTTTAAAGCTAATTAATCTGTGAACCCACTATTTTTTTTGTTAAATCAGTCAGGGCCTAGTAGCAACAGTTTAAGATTCAATTTAAAAACACAGAAGAGAACTTTCTGGTTACCTTTCATACCCAGTAGACAGCTGTAGTTTAAATTTCATAGTCACTCAGGGCCTAGCATCAGCAAAGTACTTTTAGTTTCAAATTAAAACACAGAAGAGAGCTTTCTGGTTAAATTTAGAATCCAGCAGAGAGCTTGTAGTTTAAATTTCATAATAGGTTAGAGCCTAGTAGCAGCAAAGAGCTGTAATTTAAATCAAATCAGAATATAGTTTTCCTCAGCAGCACAGGACAAGGTACTGTGTAGCAGCCCTTTTTTAATAAGTGTTGTATCCCTCCCTCCCTCCCCACACCCACCCTCCCCTGGGAAAATCACAGCTTTATAGGTACTTGCACACCTTAAAAGACAGGAGGTGCTCTCAGGTGAAGCTCATTACCCAAATCAGTCATACACCAAGGACCTGAGATTAATTAAGCTTCAGGTGAACAAGGTATATTAAACTTCTTAGGTACAGTTTTAGTGGTATAAATATCCATTGCACCCTTTAGTACATATAGAACTTAAAGATCTAAACACAAACTTAAAACTAAGATGCAGACAGCAGTCCAGCAGCGGGATGTGGGCTTTCCAGTCTTTTGCATTGAGTGTCACATGTATGATTTTCTCCCAGCTGGTGAGAGGTCTTACGTGTGCACTAGGTGCAAGGAGCTCTCTGCTCTCAGGGAACGAGTCCGTTCTCTAGAGGCTAGAGTAGCAGACTTGGAAAACATAAGACAGACAGAGAGGTACATAGACGAGACCTACAGGGATATAGTCCTGAAGTCCCACCTCCAGTCTGGCAGCATCCCTGTTGCCATGGAGGAGAGAGGTCACGTGACAGGAGAGCATCACCCTGGTGTGGCAGGAAGTGATCCTGTAACTAGGACCTGTCCTCCAGGTGATGTAAACCCCTCTCGCACCGAGGAGGTTTCTCCAGGGCCAAGTGCCCATGCGGGAAGGGTTAGGACAGCAGTTATAGTTGGTGATTCGATCATTAGGCATGTAGATAGCTGGGTGGCTGGTGGACGTGAGGATCGCCTGGTAACATGCCTGCCTGGTGCGAAGGTAGCGGACCTCACACGCCACCTAGATAAGGTCTTAGATAGTGCTGGGGAGGAGTCTGCTGTCTTGGTACATGTTGGTACCAATGACATAGGAAAATGTGGTAGGGAGGTTCTGGAAGCTAAATTTAGGCTTTTAGGTAGGAAGTTGAAATCCAGAACTTCCAGGGTAGCGTTCTCCGAAATGCTTCCCGTTCCACGCGCAGGACCCAATAGGCAGGCAGAGCTCCGGAGTCTCAATGCGTGGATGAGACAATGGTGCAGAGATGAGGGGTTCGGATTTGTTAGGAACTGGGGAACATTCTGGGGAAAGGAGGGGCTCTTCCGAAGGGATGGGCTTCACCTTAACCGGGATGGAACCAGGCTGCTGGCATTAACCTTTAAAAAGGAGATAGAGCAGCTTTTAAACTAGATAATAGGGGAAAGCCGACAGTCGCCCAAGAGCGCATGGTTTGGAAGAATGTATCCTTGAAGGATACTACAAAAAGCAGAGAGGTTCCAAAAAAGAGTAAAGTAGCCCAAATGCCCTCGAGTATGGAGCAGACAGAACTTAAAGATCCCAAATTACCCATGTCTACCAATAGCCAAATTAATATGAATAAAATACAGTCTCTAAAATGCTTGTATGCAAATGCTAGAAGTCTACAAAACAAGATGGGAGAGTTAGAATATATAGCACTAAACGAGAGGTTAGATATGATTGGAATATCAGAGACATGGTGGAAGGAGGACAACCAGTGGGACACTGTGATACCTGGGTACAAACTATATCGAAATGATAGAGCTGATCAAATTGGTGGAGGGGTTGCGCTCTATGTTAGAGAGGGCATTGAATCAGAAAGGATTAAAGTTTTGCAAGAAACAAAATTTGCTGTAGAATCTCTATGGATTGAAATTCCATGTAAAAAGGGGAAGGCGATGACAGTGGGGGTGTACTATCGTCCGCCTGGCCAGAATGGACAAATGGATGATGAAATGCTCAAAGAAATCAAGGAAGCTAGCAAAAGTTACAGTGCAGTAATAATAATGGGTGATTTCAATTACCCCGGCATCGACTGGGTCAGTGTCACAACAGGACATGCTAGGGAGATAAAGTTCCTAGATGAAATAAATGACTGCTTCTTGGAGCAGCTGGTTCATGAACCGACCAGAGGGGAAGCAATATTAGACCTAGTCCTTAGTGGAACACCAGATGTAGTGCAAGAGATAAGGGTGTTGGGGCCACTTGGCAATAGTGATCATAGCATGATCGCCTTTGATTTAATTAGTGGAGGAGGGATAGTAAGGAAATCCACAGTACTACCCTTTAACTTTCGAAAGGGAGACTATGATAGAATGAGGAAGACAGTTAAGAAAAAACTAAAAGGAGCAGTTGCAAAGGTTAAAGACGTACATCAAGCTTGGGTGTTGTTGAAAAATACTATCTTGGAAGCCCAGACCAGCTGTATTCCACGCTTTAAGAAAAGTCTAAAAAATTGCCAGCATGGTTTAAAGCTGAGGTCAGAGAGGCTGTTGTTGCCAAAAAAGCATCTTTCAAGAAATGGAAAAAAGAGCCAAATGATGAAACCTGGAAACAGCACAAGCACTGGCAAGTCAAATGCAAGGCATTGATAAGGCAGGCAAAGAGAGAATTTGAGAAGAAGCTTGCTGCGGAAGCAAAAACGCGAAATAAAGACCTTTTCAAGTACATTCATAGCAAAAAACACGTGAGAGAGTCAGTTGGTCCATTAGATGATAAAGGGGTTAAAGGAGCACTAAGAGGCGACAAGGCGATAGCGGAGAGACTGAATGAATTCTTTGCTTCGGTCTTTACTGAGGAAGATGTAGGGATGTTACCCACGACTGAAGTGGTATTTAAAGGTGTGGAAGAATTGAAGGAAATATCGATACATCGGGAAGATGTCTTACAACTATTAGATAAACTGAAGAGTAGCAAATCACCTGGGCCGGATGGTATACATCCAAGGGTGTTGAAAGAACTGAAATTTGAGATTGCAGACCTGCTATCAGTAATCTGTGAACTATCATTAAAATCATCTCTAATACCTGAGGATTGGAGGATCGCCAATGTAACACCAATTTTTAAAAAGGGTTCGAGGGGTGATCCGGGAAACTACAGACCGGTGAGCCTGACATCAGTACCGGGAAAAATGGTAGAAACCATCATAAAGAATAAAATTACTCAGCATATAGATAGTCATGACCTAATGGGAGACAGCCAACATGGCTTTAGACAAGGAAGATCTTGTCTTACTAATCTGTTATGTTTTTTTGAAGGAGTGAATAAACAGGTGGACAAAGGTGAGTCGGTTGATATTGTGTATCTGGACTTTCAGAAAGCCTTTGACAAGGTCCCTCATGAGAGACTTTTGGCAAAACTAAAGAGTCATGGGATAGGAGGCAGTGTACTACTGTGGATCAGGAACTGGTTAAAAGATAGAAAGCAGAGGGTAGGGCTAAATGGCCAATTTTCCCAATGGAGAAAGGTGAATAGTGGTGTACCCCAGGGATCTGTGCTGGGTCCGCTGCTTTTTGACATATTCATAAATGACCTGGAAAGTGGAATAACGAGTGAGGTTATCAAATTTGCTGATGACACAAAACTATTTAAAGTTGTTAAAACCCAGGAGGATTGTGGAAAATTGCAAGAGGATCTTGATAAATTGGAAGACTGGGCATCAAAATGGCAGATGAAATTTAATTGGCAAAAAAAAAAACAAACAACGGCAAAGTTGGCACTTTGCCAGAATTGGCATATATATCCGGCAAGCGAGAAGGCCTTTATAGAAAGACACAAGTTATCATTGTGGCAAGAAAATCATATAGCCAAAGCCCCTGAGGAAGGCATAAACGAAACACGGCCTGTGTCGGGCCTGGCTTTATGAAATAAAGGTGGTATTATAGTTCCTTCCTTGCCTCCACGGTTTTTACTGGGTTGCTGTTGGTACGTGGACTGTGCTTTTTGTTGGACCTTACACGATGCAAGGTTCCACATTAGGAACCACCACCCAAGAAAAAGATTTAGGCGTCCTTGTGGATACCATGTTAAAACCCTCGGCCCAGTGTGCAGCGGCGGCCAAGAGAGCAAATAGAATGCTAGGTATGATAAGGAAAGGAATGGAAAATAAAACAAAAGATATTATAATGCCTCTATATCGTTCCATGGTGAGACCGCACCTTGAATATTGTGTGCAATTCTGGTCGCCGTATCTTAAAAAGGATATAGCGATTTTAGAAAAGGTTCAGAGAAGAGCCACCAAAATGGTAAAGGGGATGGAAGGCTACTCCTATGAAGAAAGGCTAAAAAGGTTGGGGCTCTTTAACCTGGAAAAGAGACGGCTGAGGGGAGATATGATAGAAGTCTATAAATTAATGAACGGAGTGGAACGGGTAAACGTAGATCGATTGTTTACCTTATCAGAATATAGAAAGACTAGGGGACATGCAATGAAGCTACAGGGTAAACTATTTAAGACTAATAAAAGAAAATATTTTTTCACTCAACGTGTAATCAAACTCTGGAATTTGTTACCGGAGGATGTAGTAAAGGCTGTTAGTGTAGCTGGGTTTAAAAAAGGTTTGGACAAGTTCCTGGAGGAAAGGTCCATAAACCATTATTAAGAAGGGACCCAGGATATCAATGCTTGAACCAATACAAGCATTGTGGAACCTGTGTCCCTTGGGGAAACTGCTAGGTACGTATGACCTAGATTGGCCACTGTTGGAAACAGAATACTGGGCTTGATGGACCTTGGTCTGACCCAGTATGGCATATCTTATGTTCTTATGTTCTTATGTAACTTTATCGTCCATCCCTAGGATGCTCAATTTGTTTATAAGTCGCCTGTGCGGGAACAGTGTCAAATGCTTTACTGAAATCTAAATACACCACATCTAGGGCTCTCCCTTGGTCTAACTCCCTGATCAACCAGTCAAAGAAATCAATCAGATTTGTCTGACAAGACCTGTCCCTGGTGAATCCATGCTGCCTCATATACAGTAATCCATTGGACTCCAGAAACCTCCATATTTTCTCTTTCAGCAGTATTTCTAATAATTTACTCACCACCCAGGTTAAACCAACTGACCTGTAGTTTTCAATCACATCTTTACTTCCGCTTTTGTGTAAAGGGAACACATATGCCTTTCTCCAGTCCTCTGGCACCACCCCGGACTCCAAAGAAGCATTGAAAAGGTCAGTCAGTGGAGCTGCTAGAACGTCCCCAAGTTCTTTCAGTTTTCTCAGATGTATCCCATCTGGTTCCATTGTTTTGTCCATTTTTAGTTTAGCTAGTTCCTCATGAATACAGTCTACTGAAAATTATTTGAGATGCCCCTCACTTTTGTTCCTGTTTGCGGGTGTTGTCTGAGGTCCTACTCAGGCCCTTCATCTGTGAACATAGAACAAAAATATTTGTTAAGCAATTCCACTTTATCCTCATCAGCTTCTACATATTCCTCCCCTTCACCCTTGAGTCTGACAATACCACTTTTGCTCTTCCTCCTCTTACATCTGAAAAATGTCTTATACCCCCAGTTTTATTGCATTGGTTATTTCCTCTTCTTTTTGTATCTTTGCTTTGCCAGCCTCCCTAAGTTTTTACAAATATAGATGCCTATCTTCCTTTCTCTGTGATCTCTTGTATTTCATAAAGGCCTCCTTTTTCTTCACGTTTATAGCTAATTCTTTTGAGAATCATAACAGCCTCGTTTTCCTTTTATATTTATTTACCTTTCTAACAGAAAGGTTAGTTGCCCTTAACCCTGCAATTACCGAGATTTTTTGCACACACTGAATACCGTTGAGGTCATAAATGACCCCACGACGAATTTTAATTGTTAACCATGAAAAATTTAAACTAAGCAGACAAAATATTATTCCGAATTATTTATTATATGAAGGTTAAATGTTTAGAAATTTAATGCTTTATCATAAAATTACATGAAGAATAGTTGCCATGAAAGCAGTTTTTGCATGCACTTGATGAACACAGTACTACAGTCATTTGCATGAGACACAGACAATTTCTGAATGTTCTTTGCAAACATTGCGCTTGCAGGAAGTGCAAACTATGTTGATTTTCTTGTCTTTTTCTCTGGAACAGCAGTGACACCTTGCCCTTTTCTTTGGGATCCCGATATTGCAAACAGCATCAGTGGCTTCTTCAATGCTGGAAGAAGTCTCGCTGCAATTACTCTGAAGCAGCTGCTTTCCTAATTCCAAGAGGAATAGATGATATCTGTGCTTTGACTTGGACTGCCATTCTGGATTTAGTGACATCCAAACAATGAAGGCGTTCAAAGCACTGATGTCCAACATGTTGTAGAAGATTGTCACTGGCCAGCGTCTTGTCATTCGTTTTGTGGTATACATGCGCAACATTTGATCTGCCGTATCTACTCCACCTTTACTAGAATTATAGTCCAAGATCATGCATGGTTTTTTTGTCTGGACGTGTGTTATCTACTTCTTTTTGATCATGCAAATTGCTCAGAAGAACAACCACTTTTCCTTTCTTCGGGCAATAGGAAACCAGAGTGGCGTCATCGTGAAAGGCAAACAGTGAAGTGAATATCTCTCGGCCCTTTGCTGTTACAAATTCTGGAGGTAATTCTTTTCTGTTCTTTTGAATTGTCCCCAAAAGTGTCATTTGTTTTTCTAGAAATTTCCGTGACAAGGATAAACTGCAGAAGAAATTGTCAACAGTAACATTTCTGCCAGATCGCGTCAATCTGTCAGTGACTTTCAGCACAACCCTTTCACCCTGATTCTGTTCCCTGTTTTGTCCAAGTTCCCTTCCTGTATATACTTGAAGACGCAGAACATATGACGTTGCACTGTCATACAACATCCATAGCTTTATGCCATATTTCCCAGGTTTGCTGGGAATATATTGTCTGAACAGAACACGGCCACGAAATGTAAGCAGTTGCTCATCCACGGTAACATTTTCACCAGGAACAAAGGCGTCACTTAGAGTTGCTTCTCAGGTATCAAAAATGTGTCTGATTGGAGCAAGCTTATCCACCCCTCATTGTTCACGTCTGTTGGTTGCATCATCAAATCTGAGAACACAAGAAATTTGCTGAAAATGGTTACGGGCCATATTTTTGCCGAAAACAGAATGACCATCTTCAAGGTTTCACAACTGAACTATGGATTCATTTCGTGACTTGTACACGCCTGAGAGGATCAGAAGTCCAAGAAAATGTTGAAATTCTCCATCTGTCAAATCTTTCCAGGTGTCGTCATAAATGTGTCTTCCTTGTTTGCTCGTCCACATCATGATTTCATTCAATAAGTTCTTCCTCATGAACAAGTGGAATGCTGCAAGAGGGCCATCAACATTTCGTACAGCATACCTTATAGGACCTTGTTGTACGGGCATGACATTAGCTCTGGCGTATCTTCCAGCAGCTTGCTTTATAGGTTTCCTGTTTCATGATGTGGCATCCTTAGATGCATAGGCTTCAATGGCAACATTTGTGCTTATAGTTGATGACCTCTTAGCTCCTCTACGACCACAACTAAGATTCCTCACAGATGATACTGACACCGAGGACTCCTGCCTTCTTCCCCGTCCAGCACAGCCTTGACCTTTGCCTCGACCTTTAACTTGACTCTTTGCTGTAGGCGATGTTACCGGCTCAACATCAGTCTCACATTCACTTGGCGACCAACTGCTGTTGCCATCTGAATCATGACTGTCATCATCAGATTTATCGACCGAACTTGGCTGATATGCTTCTTCACTTGCTGAATATGCTGCATCATCAGACGACTCAGAGCCGTCACTGTTAGCATCTCGTTGCAATATTTCTTTCACTTGGGCAGCTGAATACTTTCGTTTTGACATCATAAACAATAACCTAAAATAAATAAACAAAGATAAAGTTAAATAAAACGCAAAGCAGCTTTACTATAGGTGTACAATAATCGTGATGAACGAGCTGAAAGCCTTTAGATTTCATCAGAAATAATGAGAGAACTTATGATATCAATCACAGAAAAATGTGTAATTTTCATAAAATAAGAGTACAAAAAATAAATGATACATAATTAATGATAAATACCTTTTGTCAGATCAAAAAATTCACAAAACTGCAAATTGTATCACGATCCAAACCGGACGTAAGCAACTGGGGTCAAAAATGACCCCACTGGTACTCTGTGCTGCAATTCATCACTAGCGTCACCTAGCGGATGAAAATTATTCCTCTCATGGTGCAATATAAAGAGAATATTGACATGTGAAAAGTCATAAAAAGATTGCATTCTTGAACAACTAGTTTCCGAGATACGCGTTGTGAAACTTGCAATGGGGTCACCTTTGACCCCATCGGTACTCCCAGGATTAAAATAGCACCTTTCAGTTTTGCCTACTGTTTTTCTACATCCCCCAGTTGTTCCCATCCCGCTAAGGACTCCTTGAGGTATTGGCCCATCTTGGCAAAGTTAGTTTTCTTAAAATCGAAAACCCTCGCTTTTGAATGGATTTTATCAGCCCTGGTCCTAATACTGAACCACACCATCTGGTGATCATTGCATACGAGATGATGTCCCACTATAACATCAGACACACTTTCCCCATTGTTAAGCAAATCCATTATGGCCCCTTCACGTGCCTGAATAATTCTTCCTGAAAATAATCCAGGATCTCCTTGCTTCTAGATGACACTGAAGCAGGGATGTGCCAGTCAACATCTGGCATATTGAAATCCCTTATCAGTAGCACTTCCCCTTTCCTGACAATGCTGCATATGTCTTCTATTAAATATCTGTGCATGTCTTCTCCCTTTGATGGAGGTCTGTATATCACACCAATACAAATGGATTTCTCTTTCCCTCTTGCTAGTTTAACCCACACTGCCTCCTCTCTAAGTTTTTAACCCCTGTATTTCCATAGCTTTAATATTATTTTTTATATATAGTGCCACGCCTCCTCCCCTTCTTCCTACCCTGTCCTTTCTGAATAACATATAACCTGGTATACTTATAGTATATCCCAGTCATGGTTGTCCGTGAATCATATCTCTGTAACAGCCACTAAATCCAAGTCAACCTCTCCCATTAAAGCCTCAACGTCTGGGATCTTATTTCCCGTGCTACGGACATTTATAGACACTGTTTTCCAGATGTTGCCCCTTTTATCTATTTCTGTAAAGGTGTTTAATGTTTCACTTACCTCGGGGTTTCACTTTACCTGGGGGCTTTCTTCACCCGTCCCCAACGAATCTAGTTTAAAGCCATCTTTGGTAGGTTAGCCAGTCTGCTACTGAAGACATGTCGATCCTTCTTGGAGTGATGAATGCCATCTCTGCTCTGTAGCCCTTGGAACATCATCCCATGGTCCAGACACAGACAAAAGAGGGTTCTCACTTCCCCCTTGGTAGAAGAGGTCCCAGAAGTCCCATTCTGCATTCTAGTCAAAATTGGGGACAGGGTTTTGACCATGAGAATATAGTTAATACTCTTATCTTGATCCTGGACAACCTTCCTGTCAGAGGGAGGCTCACATTTTTTGTAGGTTGTTGGCCCTTGAAACCTCTGAAAGTTGGGTTCTCAAAATAGTCCGGAATGGGTAGAGATTAGATCTATTTGATTTACCACCAAATTGTCCAATGAAAAGTCAGTCACTAAATTCTCAGCAAAAGGCCAACATGATCAAGCCTGTTCAACCAAGGCAGGAAGGGCAGGAATTTTACTTGAAGTATTTCCTGGTAACCAAGAAAACAGGGGAATTATATCCCATCCTAGATTGGAGGAATCTGAACAAATATCTTGTTCCTCAGAATTTCAGAATGATTTCCTTCAGCACATTACTTCCCTTTCTTCAAAAAGGGGATTGTTATATTCTCTAGACCTAAAGGATGCCAATACCCACATTCAGATATATCCCAGTCACAGAAAGTATCTTTGATTCATTGTAACACCACTTCCAGTATCGCGTACTGCCATTTGGCCTCACATCTGCTTCTCGCATATTTGCAAAATGCTTCACAGAAATAGCTGCCAGTGTGAGGGAAAAGACTCTTCACGCTGGCGGATGTGCAGAGGGAGCCGAGGCCTCGTGTGGGCTTCCCCAGCTCCCTATGAAGCTGTCCATTATGCGAGAATGGAGTTCACGCGAGGTCCTGTGCGAACAACATTAAGAACATAAGAACATAAGATATGCCATACTGGGTCAGACCAAGGTCCATCAAGCCCAGTATTCTGTTTCCAACAGTGGCCAATCTAGGTCATATGTACCTAGCAGTTTCCCCAAGGGACACAGGTTCCAAAATGCTTGTATTGGTTCAAGCATTGATATCATGGGTCCCTTCTTAATAATGGTTTATGGACCGTTCCTCCAGGAACTTGTCCAAACCTTTTTTAAACCCATCTACACTAACAGCCTTTACTACATCCTCCGGTAACAAATTCCAGAGTTTGATTACACGTTGAGTGAAAAAATATTTTCTTTTATTAGTCTTAAATAGTTTACCCTGTAGCTTCATTTCATGTCCTCTAGTCTTTCTATATTCTGATAAGGTAAACAATCGATCTACGCTTACCCGTTCCACTCCGTTCATTTATCGCACAATGGACGGGCCAGCCCTGCCAGCAAGATTCTACTGAAGATTATTCAGCAGAGATTACAACCATACCTGGACTGAGAACTACCTGAAGTGCAAGCATGGTTCAGGAAAGTGCGAGGAACAAGAGACATCATCACAGATGTGAGATGGATCCTTGGAAAGACTAAAGAATACCAAAAGGATATCTATATAGCAACCTTTTGACTGTGTAAACCATGAGAAACTCTGGGCCACATTAAGCAGCATGGGTATACCAGAATACCTAATCATTCTCTTGCACAACCTTTACATTGATCAAGAAGCAACAGTTCAAATGGAACAAGGAGAAACAGAATGGTTTGAAATTAGCAAAGGTGTATGAAAGGGCTGCATTTTTTCCCCCTACCTGTTTAATTTATATGCATAACAAATCATCAGAGAAGCAGGACTGTATGAAGATAACAGAGGCATGAAGATTGGTGGGAGACTCAACCTTCGCTATGCTGATGATACCACATCACTGGCTGAAAACAAAGATAATCTGAAACATTTGCTTCTCAAGATCAAGGAACATAATCTTAACCAGTCAGTACTAGAGATGAAACTTAAGATTTCTTTGGAAACTCAGATGACAAGACTTTGACTTTCATACTTTGGACACATCATGCAAAGAGAGAGATCATTAGAGAAAGACATCATGCTTGGCAAGGTAGAAGGTCAACGCAAAAGAGGAAGGCCAGCAATGATATGGATCGATACAATAACAGCAGCTATGGGTGCCAGTCTGTCAACAATGAGCCACCTGACTGAAGACTGAACACAGTTTAGGACTACTATCCAGAGGGTCGCCATGAGTCAACACCGACTCAACAGCACTTAACAACAACAACAACACTGGGGGTTTATGGCCCTTGCTGCCACTGCAGGTTGGGGAGAGGGGCGACAGAAGCAGCAATTGGCCTACTTATTAGCATTCTAGGCAGCCACATAATTTGGCCTTGGAAGTAATACAGCAATTTAATGACCTGAAAAGAAGCAAATCGCCTGAACCAGATGGTATACATCTTAGGGTGCTGAAGGAAATAAAAAAATGAGATTGCAGACCTACTATTAGTAGTCTGCAAACTATCATTAAAATCATCTGTTGTACCTTAAGTTTGGAGAGTAGCCAACATAATATCTATTTTTAAAAAGGGTTATAGAGGTGATATGGGAAACTACAGACTGGTAAGTCTGATGTCAGTACTGGGCAAAATGGTAGAAATCATTATAAAGAACAAAATGACTGAACATACAGTATAGATAGATAGATAGACATGGTTTAATGGGACAAAGCAACATGGATATAACCAACAAAGGTTTTATTCTAACTATATTTATCCTGCCACTACTATACATAACGAGCTCTTGAGATTATGCTATCTGTTCACGTCAGGTCTCAATATATCCCTTCCATAGATAAGGTTGGCCAGTCTTAACACCCTTAACCCCCACTGTTTTATTTCTTTTATTTCTTGAGTTCCCTTACATTTTATTTAGTTTTTTTTTAACAGCCTCAGCGATAAGCGATTTTGCTCCTTTTTGTTTTTACACCTCTCTTGCTCTTCTTCCCTCGATTCTTGCAATGTTTAACTCTAATCTTTCCACTGGCTGCTTTCCAGCCCCCTGGAAGCATGCCCTGGCTCTCCCCCTCCTGAAGAAGCATTCTCTTGATAGCTCTATTCTCTCAAATTGGCATCATGTTCTAATTTAATTATATCCTATCAAGGCCTCCCTCAGCAGACCTTACACCCACTCCAAATGGTGCAAAATACTGCAGCACGCATCATTACAGACACTCCAAGAACTGAGCACATCACCCCCGTCTTACAGCAACTACACTGACTCCCAATGATGGCCAGAGCAAAATTTAAAACAATCCTGATCATCTTCAAAATCATCCACCATCTCTCAGCAGATGTACTCCAAGATATCATAACAAGGGATATCAGTAATAGACCAAGAAGGACCAATAATGACAACATGATCGGCACACCTGCAGGATATCACAAGACTAAACAAAATACTTCAAGAAGAGCTCCATCACTACTGGCATCCACACTATGGAACTCCCTCCCAATGAGCCTGAGGGCATTACAAGACATCACAGACTTCCGCAAGGCCCTTAAAACCCTGCTCTTTTCAGAAATCTATGAGCAGACAGACAACAGTCCCCACCCGAATGGTATTGCAACTACCCCCGCCAACTCAATACTCAATCATCCCAACTAGACTTACGAGTTCTTTGTATAATGTTGTTAAGTACCCTCATGCTAAATGTAACCCCCCAATTGTGCTGTCTAAATGTTGTTATATACCCTCATGTTAAATGTTGTAAAGTACCCACATGTTAAATGTAACCCTCCAATTGTGATGTAACCACTTTGATTGTAGGATAAGGTGGTATACAAATCTGTCTAAATAAATAAATAAATAATCTTTCCTTCCTTTCTAAATTCCTCAAACTCTATGTTTTTGATCAGCTGTCCGCTCATCTTGTCACCGCTAACACACCGGTTTCAGAGCGGGATATAATACTGAGTCATTCTTTCTCTGTTGAATGAACTTCACATATCTCATAAACATGGTGATCTCACTCTTGTTGTTTCCCTGGACCTCTCCCCTGCCTTCAATCTTGTGGACCATTGTACCCTCCTTACTCATCTCTCGGATCTGGGTATCCGATATTTTCCCCACTGCCCATTCCGATTCTTCCTCTTCTCCCCCTGTGCCCCTGCCTTGTGGTCTCTCCAGGGCTCTGTTTTGTCCCCCCTCTTCTTTAATGTCTTTCTTGCCCCCCTCTCTCTGCTGATCCAACAATTTAGTATTTCTGCATATACTTATGTGGACAATATTATTATTCTCCCCTACACTGCTTCCTCTTCCCCAGATCTTGCACCACTTAACTCTTGCCTGACCCTCATCCATTCCTGGATGGTATCCAATTTCCTGCACTTGAACTCTTCTAAGTCCACTGCCATATGGTTTCCCTTCGGAGTTCCCGCTCCTTCTCTGGCCCCATCATTTCCTCTACTCCTATCCCACTGGTTTCTTTCTTTCGTTACCTTGGGATTACCCTTGACTCCTCTCTCTCCTTTGTTGAACACATTTTGTCTGTTGCTCATTCTTTCACCTTCATCAGATCTGTGCAGTCCATCCTTTCCTCTCTCTGGCCTTTTTGACTGCACTTCTTCTTTCTCTCATGATTTCCAGAACTGACTACTGTAATGTAACTCTAGCCGGCCTCCTGCAGTATCTTCTTTACAGACTCCAGCTCCTTCAGAATACTGCCACCCATATACTCACCCATTCTTCTCAGTTTGACCACATCTCCCCACTGCTAGCCTATCTTCACTGATTACCTGTCCTTTTCCGAATTCAGTATAAAATCCTTGTATTCATGCACAGGACCATTCACACTTCCACCCCTCAGTATCTAGCTGATCTTTTCCATTTTCATACTCCACACTGCCTTTTATGTTCCATATACACCCATCACCTGGCTCTCCCTTTGGTATCCCAGGCCCATCTAGAATGCACATGGGGTTTCATTTTTTTCTTTCTAGGTCCTGGTCTGTGGAATTCTCTCCCCCATACCCTCCATTCTAAACCCTCTCTCACTAGGTTCAAGGCCACCCTGAAAAACCTCCTCTTCCATTTAGCTTTTCCCTCTTGTGCTCCGCCCTCTTGACACTCCCATTTTGGTTTTGTCACTTCCCATCTCTAACATCCTACCTTTCATCTCCCTACCTCTCCTTCTTTCCTTCTTCACCTCTCTTTTTCTTTTCTGTTTCTCTTTCCGTCCTATATGATAATGGTTCCTTTTTCTATGCAGTCCTTTGTATTTTGTACACCACTTTGATGCTTCAGCCTAAGCAGTCTGTCAAGAACCACAATAAAGATAAAGATAAAGATGCAAATTTGGATCCTCCTTAAACTTTTGGTGCCAAAGAGCACCTTAAAGGTGACTGACAATCCTTTACTTTCCTAATGTCAGCGAGACCACCCGGCATGTTATATAGACTTCATACAGGTAAGGCTCCATTTATCTTGTTTTATTTTTATTTTTAACAATATACAGTGCCTTGTGAAAGTATTCATCCCCTCAGGTTTTGTCCTGTTTTGTCATATTACAACCTGGAATGAAAATGGAAGTTAATTTGGATGTTAGGTAATGGACTATATATTGTTATATAGTCCAAACTGGTGAAGTGGAATGACAAAATATCTTCTATATATAAAAAAACAAGTAAAAATTGTATGTATTCATCCCTTTTACTATGAAACCCCTAAATACGATCTGGTCCAACCAATTAACCTCAGAAGTCACATAATTAGTTGATTAGGGTCCCCCTGTGTGCAATTAGTGTCACATGATCTGTCACATGATGCCTGTATAAATATACCTGTTCTGAAAGGCTCTTGACTCTGCAACACCATTAGGCAAGCAACATGAAGACCAAGGAGCACTTCAAACAGGTCAGAGACAAAGTTGTGGAGAAGTATAGATCAGGGTTGGGTTATAAAAAAAAAATCACAAATTCTGAATATCCCACGGAGCACTATTAAATCCATTATAACAAAATGGAAAGAATATGGCACCACTACAAACCTGACAAGAGAAGGTCACCCACCAAAACTCACAGACCGGGCAAGGAGGGCATTAATCAGAGATGCTACAAAGACACCAAGGATAACACTGAAGGAGCTGCAAAGATCCAAGCAAAGATGGGAGTATCTGTCCATAGGACCACTTTAAACCATGCACTCCACAGAGCGGGGCTTTATGGAAGAGTGGCCAGAAAAAAAAAATTGCTTAAAGAAAGAATAAGAAAACACATTTGGAGTTTGTACAACAGCATGTGGCAGACCCCCCCCAACACAAGAAGGTTCTCTGGTCAGATGAGACGAAAATTTAACTTGTAGGCCATCATGAGAAACGTCATGTGTGACACAAACCCAACATTTCCCATCACCCCGAGAACACCATTCCCACAGTGAAACATGGTGGTGGCAGCATCATGCTGTAGGGATGCTTTTCATTGTCAGGATCAGGAAAACTGATCAGGATTAAAGGAACGATGGATGGCACTAAATATAGGGCAATTCTTGAGGAAAACCTGTTTCAGTCTGCCAGAGATTTGAGACTGGGATGAAGGCTCACCTTCCAGCAGGACAATGACCTTAAACATACTGCTAAAGCTACACTGGAGTAGTTTAAAGGGAAACATTTAAATGTCTTGGAATGGCCTAGTCAAAGCACAGACCTCAATCCAGTTGAAAATCTGTGGCATGATTTGAAGATTGCTGTACATCAATGCAACCCATCTAACTTGAAGGAGTTGGAGCAGTTTTGCCATGAGGATGTGCTAAGCTAATAGAAACATACCCCAAGAGACTTGCAGCTATAATTGCAGCAAAAGGTGGCTCTACAAAGTATTGACTTTGGGGGAAGAATACCTATGCACACGCCTGATTTTCTGTTTGTTTTTGTTGTTGATGTTGCTGTTTTTGTTTTAATTATTGTTTGTGTCACAATAAAGCATAGTTACTTACCTGTAACAGGTGATCTCTGGGAACAGCAGGAATTAGTCTTCACATATGGGTACGTCGGTACCGACGGAGCCTGCGTGGGAACGCTCCCCAGCTTCCCAAAACGGAAAGCTTTTGGGAGCATCCCACAGCGCCTGCGCGCTGCCTTCCCGCCTTTCTTAATCAACTCTCCTCAGTTCGAGTTTAAAGCTGAGACAATAGAGAGAGAGAGGAAAGGAAAGATAGAAAAGAGGTACAACTCCTAGGGGAGGTGGGAGGGTTGTGAAGACTAATTCCTGCTGTTCCCAGAGATCACCTGTTACAGGTAAGTAACTGTGCTATCTCCAGGAACAAGCAGGAATGAGTCTTCACATATGGGGACTCCCTAGCTAAGATGCCTGGGAGATCCCCAAGGATATGAGACCCTGAAGGGGTTCTGCGTCCTCCTATGGATCTCAGGCATCCATCCAGGGAAGGAGGGTAGGAGTTGTTTAAGAATGGAACAGGTGTTTGAGGACAGCCTGACCAAACAAGGCATCCCGGCGGGAGTCCTTGTCCAAGCAGTAATGGGCTGTGAAGGTATGAACCGAGGCCCAGGTGGCTGCTTGACAGATCTGGTCGATGGACACAGAATTTAGATGAGCCATAGAGGTGGCCATGGCCCTCACATTATGAGCTGTGACATGGCTCTCCAGAGAAATGTTCTTACTCTGGTAGGCGAAAGAAATACACTGAGCAATCCAATTGGACAGTGTTCTCTTAGAGACTGGAAGTCCCAAATGAGAAGGATCAAAAGCAACAAAAAGCTGGGAAGACTTTCTATGTTGCTGTGTCCTTTGTAAGTAAAAAGCAAGAGCTCTTTTACAATCCAGAGTATGAAGATTCCTCTCTGCACTGGATGCATGAGGAGCTGGAAAAAAGACAGGTAAATATACCTCTTGATTAAGATGAAAAAGTGAGACCACTGTAGGCATAAAGTGTGGGTTTGTCCTAAGGACTACCTTATCATGATGGAACCTTGTATAAGGTGGATTAGCCACTAAGGCCTGCAGTTCACTGATGTGACGAGCAGAAGTGACTGCAATGAGGAAAATAACCTTCCAGGAAAGAAATTTCAAGGAGGTAGTGGCTAAGGGTTCAAAAGGTGGCTTCATAAGCTGACCAAGAACCAAATTTAAGTCCCATGCCACCGGAGGAGGCCTAATGGGAGGTTTAGTTAAAGTTAGGCCTCTCGGGGGGGGGCGGAGCCTGATGTCCAGCGGGTTAGACGCTTCGCGCTGAAGCTCCCGAGAGGCCTACTCAGAATCCTGACTTAATACCTACATAAACTTAATATTTTGCTCCGAACTTACCGGGGTACCTCGGGGGGGATGGCGGCCCACAAACCAGCGCGCTTAGACTTCGGGTCTCCCTCTTCTTCACACGGAAAACGCTCCAAAACAGAGTTGTCTTCCCCACAAAAGATAGTTCCACTTCGGGAAAACCCCGAAATGCAACAGGAGATCTTGGAGGAAATACGCGGTGTGAAGGAACTGGTACAGTCCAACGGAGAAGCGCTCCGAGCCCTGCGAGAAGATTTCGGTATGCTTCAGGACTGGCTTGAAGGTCTTTCACTACGGCAGGACAACATGGCGGGGGTCCTCGACTCGCACGCGGTGCGCTTGGTGAAACTGGACAAGGCTGAGCGTCAGATACAGAATCTTCAAAAAGAGTTAGAGGATAGCAATAATCGAGCCCGTCGCAACAATGTAAGGCTCATTGGAGTACCGGAGGGGGCGGAAGCAGGAGATATAAGAGAATTCCTGTTCAAAAATCTTCCATACTTGCTGAAGATCACTTTTCACAGAGATCTGGAAATTGACCGAGCACATCGTGTTCCTACCAACATGGCGCTCAATCGGACGACCCCCCGGCCTATCATCTTTCGATTACTGAGATATCAGCAAGTTGAGCAAATTCTAAATGCTGCCCGGGCGAATCATCATCTGGAGTTTGAAAGTCATAAAGTCTCCTTCTTCCCTGACTTGGCAAAGCCCACAGTTGACCGCCGGAAGAGACTCCTTGCTTTTCGCCCTAGACTTCAACAGCTACAGGCTCGCTTTGGCCTATTGTATCCAGCGAAGCTCAGAGTGACTCTCCATAACCAAACT
The DNA here is from genome assembly GCA_033557465.1 of Ichthyophis bannanicus. Classification (NCBI taxonomy): domain Eukaryota; kingdom Metazoa; phylum Chordata; class Amphibia; order Gymnophiona; family Ichthyophiidae; genus Ichthyophis; species Ichthyophis bannanicus. The sequence continues at coordinate 378,180,846 of CM066036.1, forward strand.
AGAACCTTCGAAGATCCTGATCTACTAGCAACATTTTTAGATTCCAAAGAAGCAGACCAGATGCGCTAATCCAACAACTTGGATCTGTAATCCGCCGGATCTGCCCGCCATTTTGAATGGCCCGACGCGGTGATCACAGCCTGGAACAGAGACTGCCTGGACTTTTCTTTCTTTCTATATATAACTTTCTTGGTCTCCTATCCCTCCATGATGTGCACCTCGGTTGGATTCGGAACACGCACAGCTATACAGGTTATATGTTTCAATTTAGGCCTTCTCTGGGGTTTCTCCCCGCAGACATATGGTCGCCAGTAATTTCTGGGGTTCTGCTTCTTCTCTAATGCACTTCGGTGCTTATTTTTTTATATGGGGCGCTTCATTGTTTTTCATTAGCTTATTTTCTATCATGTCATGTGTACAGCCATATACAGTTAATATGAGGGACATTGTGAGATTATGTGCGTTATCATGTTCTTTCTCAGAATTTTTAACCCTTCTGAATGGCCTTATGTAAGATTTTATCACTGAACGTAAAAGGCATCAATAGTCCAATCAAAAGAAAGAAAATCCTTAGCTATCTTAATCATGAGCATGCTGATTTAGTGTTTCTTCAGGAAACGCATTTAAACTCCGCTGAAACACTGAAACTTAATGCTAAGCCTTACATGGTGGCTGCCTACTCTCCCGCCGTTTCCAAACGGTGTGGGGTAGCCATCTTGGTTAAGAAGTCTTTGCAAGCTACTGTAATGGATACTAGTTCTGATAAGGAGGGTAGATGGGCCCGTGCACACCTTAAGGTTGGAGATAGTGAATTCACGTGTATTTGTATTTATGCTCCGAATGTGGATAACCCTGCTTACTATGCAAGTATTGCGCAGTTGGCACAGGCCTCTGCCAATACTCCATTAATACTTGGCGGCGATTTCAACCAAGTACTTGATCCTTTGATAGATAGACTGCCGCCTAGAACGAGTGGTCCACCCAAGAGTCTTGATACCCTTACAGCTCTGATGAAAGATCTTGCGTTAGTAGATATATGGAGGCTGCTTCACCCCTCCGACTTAGAGTTCACCTTTTTCTCAGCCCCCCATCACTCACAATCTAGAATAGATTTTTTCTTATCTCCAAAGCACTGATATCTCAAGTGGACACGGCTAGGATTCATCCTCTCCATATTTCAGATCATGCTGCCATATCTTTTTCATTACATGTCACTACGCAAGGTGAACATCCCCGTGCTTGGTTTTTTGATAGATCCCTACTAGACCAAAAAGATTTTCAGGTTGACATAAAGGCCGCTATCCAAGACTACTTTCATTTTAATTCACCCCATGACACTGCGAGCTGGGCTTGGTGGGAGGGTTTCAAGGCGTCTATCCGTGCAACTATAACTAGCTATCAAATTCGACAGGGGAAACAAAGAAAGCAACATTTACTGATTCTAGAACAACAGATACAAGCTGGAGAGCGTCTCCTCACGTCCCGTACTGACCCATGTATTTTACTCCGCTTACAACGCCTTCGTTTTCAATACAATCAGCTTTTATATACCGCTGCTGCTAAAAATATTGAATCACAACAAGGGATGTACTATCGGGAAAATAACCGTGCTGGCAAATTGTTAGCCAATGCCCTGAAAGGTCAAAAAGAAGCCAAGCGTGTTACCGCTCTCCGCAATCCGTCGGGGGGAGCTTGGTCACTAAAGATACAGAAATATTAGAACTCTTTCGTGATTTTTATACTCGGCTTTATCAATCTGAATGTGACTTCGAGCCAGAAGCATTTGAACGATTACTATCAGGGGTACAACGGCCGACCCTATCTGACGAAGATAGAGAGGCCATGGACAAACCATTCACTTTATCAGAAATTCAATCTGCACTCAAGAGATGTGCCACAGGTCGAGCCGCAGGCCCGGACGGTCTCCCTGCTGAATTCTACAAAACTTTTAACGCTGACTTAGCTCCGTTTTTGAAACTTTATTTTTCTGCTCTGGCCGAGGAGGGATCTCCTTCTGGATCCTTCTCAATGGCAAATGTAGTAGTTTTTGAGAAAGAGGGGAGAGATCCGCAACTAACAGCTAATTATCGTCCAATTTCCCTACTAAACGCAGACTATAAAATATTTGCCACCATTCTCTCCACCCGGCTCTCTGACAAGATGTCTACTTTAATACACCCAGATCAATGCGGTTTCATTCCCGGTAGATCAACTGCTGATAATGCTAGGACTCTATGTCATGTACTGACTGCCGCAGTTAATCTTGATCGACCATTGGTTGGCCTCTCACTTGATGCTGAGAAGGCCTTCGACCGCTTAGAATGGCCCTTCTTGTTTGCAACTCTCCGCTGGTACGGATTCGGAGAAGGCTTTCTCTCCATTGTCTCCAAATCATGTATGCACAGCCTACAGCTAGTATCTGTGCTAATGCTTTAAAGTCTCAGCCATTTCCCCTGCAACGCGGTACTCGCCAGGGATGCCCACTGTCTCCACTTCTTTTCGATCTCGCACTCGAACCCTTAGCTTTACTAATCCGGCAATCCAAGGATATTCATGGAGTCCCCTTCTCTCATAGGGAAATCAAAATTTCAGCATATGCTGATGACCTTATGCTCTTTGTCTCCCTAGACTCAGTGCCGGCTGTCCTAGAGCAAATTGGTAAATATTCACAACTCTCGGGCTATAAGATAAATTGGACCAAATCGGTAGCCTTTCCACTAAATCCTCTGATCCATCAGGCAGATATGCAATCCTTTCCCTTTTTATGGCAACCTCGCATGGTCAAATACCTTGGGGTGCACTACTGCTCTCCTTTGGAAGACACCATCACCTTTAATGCCAAAGACTTAACCTCTAAGGTCCGGGCGCTTACTAAACGCTGGACTCCTTTAACACTTACTTGGTGGGGCCGCCTAGAAACCATAAAAATGATGATTGTTCCCAAAGTGAACTACATTTTAGAAATGCTGCCATGTCTCCTACCTCGACGTACATATAAAGATTTAGAGGGTCTTCTGACTAGATACTTATGGCAAAACAAGACACCTAGGATAGCGAAACATAAGTTACAAGCAGATAAAGAAAATGGTGGTGTCAGATTCCCTGATTTCCTGAAATACCACCATTCTTTTCTTCTCAAACAAGGCGCTCGTTGGCTGGAAGACCTAACACCGAGTAGACCAGTGTGGCTAGATATAGAGGAGGACCTTTGCAAACCAATTCCTCTTACTTATCTCCCTGGTATGACTTTCCCATCAGACTCCCACTATCCACCAATGCTCTTAGACACTTTAGGTGCCTTTAATACCCTTGAGCAATCTCTAGACTCCCGACTTTGTCCGCTAGATAGACTCCCGCTTTGGCACAATGCTCGATTTCAAATACAAAATAAACCGATGGCGTGGAGTCCCTGGTACACTAGGGGCATTTGGATTCCTAACCAGCTGTTCTATGATGGTCGCTGGAAAACTTTTAGCGAATTACAAATTGAATTTGGTCTCCCAGCGAAACACTACTTTCAGTTGGTGCAACTTCAGCATTGTCTTCGGAGTGCTAAGGTGCTCCCGCCATCGGAAACCCATACCCAAGGATTGTCGGAGATTATCCGATCTATCGGGAGCTTATCGGGTGTGGCATCTAACTTTTACAAAACTTTATGTAATACTGTAAATAGAGGCACTCCTACAGCACAGAAATCCTGGGAGCGGGAAATGCATGTAACTTTGACCCCGGAGCAATGGAGCCTAGTCTGGAGCAAGGTGACACGGGTCTCTCGATCCGCCTCACTCACTCAGACACTTTTCTTTCTAGCCCACCGATGTTTCTATACTCCTGACAGGTTAGCCAAATGGAACGCCACCCAGAGCAATAGATGCTGGACATGCCATGCGGCCATTGGTTCACTAACTCATGTTATGTATGAGTGCCCCGCATTACAGTATTACTGGAGTCTGGTCTGGGGTCGTATTCAATCTATTTTGCACTTTCAAGAGCCCCTCTCTTGGAAGATAGTGGGACTCCGCTCAGCTGCGGGGATCCCCTCTCTTCCCAAATCGGCTTACTTCCTTTTAGACTTTATGCTGGGCATAGCTATTTCCCTAATTACGAAATACTGGAAAAATAGCTCCCATCTGAGCCCCAATGAATGGTGGAATCATGTCTGTCTCTACAGTAAATATGAGCAAATACCTCGTATGTTAGCTTCTTCCGCTCAGACCCCCCACCACTTGTCTAAATGGAAGATGCTCAACGACTATGTTCAAACTGCTAAATGCTCTCATCTGACTGTTTAAATCTGTGTAAATCTCTGTCACATGATCATTCTGTATCGCAGATACTATTTCTGTTTGTTTTGATGTACAATTACTGTTGTTTGTAAGCGCTTATATGATGATACTTATCTGCTTAGAGAAGAAGCATAGGGGTGGGGGGTAATTGGGGTTGCTTTTTCCTTATTGTATGCTTGTATTTGTTTCCTTTGGTGTGTAGTTTCTTTTTGCTTGTTGTAAAATGAAAATAAAAGTTTAAAAAAAAAAAAAAAGTTAGGCCTCTCATGAATCTTGCAATGAGGGGATGAGAGGAGATAGGTTGTCCATTGAGGGGCTTAAGGGATGCTGCAATAGCACTCAAATGGACTCTTACTGAATTTGTCTTAAGTCCTGCATTAGAGAGATGCAGGAGATAATCTAACAGAGAAGTTAAAGGTAGTGCTAGAGGGTCAAGACCCTTTTCAGCACACCAAATGGAAAATCTTTTCCACTTAAAAGCATAGGAACGCCTGGTGGAAGGTTTTCTGGAAGCATGGAGGATATCCTTCACTTGCTGTGAAAGATTCAAGTCTTGAAGGTCTAGGCCTTCAGTAACCAAGTTCTGAGGTGAAGGGACTTGGGGTTTGGGTGCCACAAAGTCCCTTCCTCCTGGGACAGGAGGTCTGGAGCAGCTCCCAAGTCCAGGGAGGGGGCTTGGGGGAGATGCAGAAGTAGAGGGTACCACACTTGGCGTGGCCAGCGTGGAGCTATGAGGATCATAGATCCTTGATCCCTCTGGAGTTTGAATAGAGTCTTGGGAATCAAGGGAATGGGAGGAAAGGCATACAGGAAGCCCTGACCCCAATGAAGGAGGAAGGCATCTTTGGCCTGACCTCCCTGACACGGAATTCTGGAACAGAACCGGGGAAGTTTGGCATTCCACGGACTTGCAAAGAGGTCTATGTCCGGGGTTCCCCATTCTTGGAAGATTCTGAGTACCTGATCCATATGCAGGGACCATTCGTGTGGAAGCAGAACTCGACTGAGTCTGTCTGCCCAAGAGTTTTGGATTCCTGGGAGGTATACTGCCAGGAGATGGATTTGATGCTCTCTGGCGAAGGCCCATAATCTTAGAGCTTCATTGCAAAGCGACAGAGAGCCAGTTCCTCCTTGCTTGTTTATGTAAAACATGGCTACTTGATTGTCCGTATGAATGAGGACTGTCTTGTAGCTGAGGAGGGTATGAAAAACCTTGAGAGCTAGAAAAACTGCTCAAAGTTCCAAGAGGTTGATATGAAGAGAGGTCTCCTGTGAGGACCAAGTGCCTTGAGTGGAGAGGTCTTGTAGATGAGCTCCCCAACCTGTTTGGGAGGCATCTGTTGTGAGGGTTGCTTGGGGCAACAACTGTTGAAAGGGGGACCCCAGCAACAGATTTTGAGTGGACATCCACCATTGGAGAGACCAAAAGAGACATTTGGAGGTTGCTATTTGGTCTGAGAGAGCTCCTGAAGCTTGAGTCCACTGGGTGGACAAAGTCCATTGAGCTGCTCTCATGTGTAGGCAAGCATAGGGTACCACATGTACTGTGGAAGCCATGTGGCCTAGCAGTTGTAGCATCTCCCGGGCAGTGAAGTGGTTCTTGGATTGAATCTGGGAGGCTAGCTGCACTAGACGTTGGCAACGGGCCTGAGGAAGGTAGGCCCTTGCAGTGGTGGTATCCAACCAGGCACCTATGAATTCCAGGGACTGAGTAGGGGTGAGCTGGGACTTTGGGAGGTTTACCACAAGTCCCAGATACTGCAGAATGCGCCTTGTGCGGTCCAGGGAAATCTGGGCTTCTGACTGAGATGGAGCTCGGATGAGCCAGTCGTCCAGGTATGGGAAGACAAATATTCCCAGAGTGCGCAGAAATGCAGCAACTATTGCCATGCATTTGGTGAACACTCTCGGAGCAGAGGCCAGACCAAAAGGAAGCACTCTGTATTGGTAATGTTTTTCTTTGAAAAGAAAACGTAGGAATCTTCTGTGAGATGGATGGATGAGGACATATGTGTACGCATCCTTGAGATCTAGAGAACAAAGCCAATCCTGACTTTGAAGGTATGGAAGGAGAGTGCCTAGAGAAAGCATCTTGAACTTCTCCTTGCATAGGAATTTGTTCAATTCTCTGAGATCTAAGATGGGTCTGTATCCCCCTGTCTTCTTTGGAATGAGAAAATAGGGGGAGTAGAACCCTGACCCCTGTTGAAGAAGAGGAACTTCTTCTATTGCCCCTTGGGCAAGAAGGGTAGTCACCTTCTGACCCAGAAGGTCTAGAAGAGATGTGGGAGAATTGAAGTGTCTCACCATGGTGTAGGGAGGAAGGTCTGAGAAATGAAGCTTGTAGCCCTCTCTTATGATGGAGAGGGTCCACTGCTCTGATGTGATTTGCTCCCATCTGGGAACAAAATGAGCTAACCTTCCTGGAATGGTGAGAGGTTTTGGCTGTTGTAGAGCCAGAAAGGCTAAGTTCTCTAGCATCAAGTCAAAAACCCTGAGGAGGTTGGGACTGCTGAGTTGCAGCAGCCCCTGCAGACTTAGGCCTGGCCTGCTTAGGTTGCTGACGCTTAGTGGCAAAGCGACCTGTAGAAGATTGTTGGCCAGAAGTAGAAGGAAATCTGCCCTTTTTGTAAAAAGACTTTTTGAAAATCTTTTTCTTGGCAGGAATGGAGGTTGACTTTGAAAGTCTATCCAGAGCAGAGTTCTCTGCATCCATTTGAGTGGCTTTTATTTGCCACTCTTTGCCAAATAGATTTTCACCTGTACAGGGCAGATTTCCTAAGCCATCTTGAACCCAGGGTTCTAAATCAGAAGCCTGGAGCCAAGCAATTCTGCGAGCAGCTATGGCAATGCCTGAGGCTCTTCTGGCACCTTCAAAGGAGTCAAAAGTTGCCCTGTTGGAAAACTTTGAAATGTCTTGAGTATGCTGAAGCCAAAGGAGGAATTCGTCCCTTTTATCCTCTGGAAGAAAAGGGAGGAAGTTGTGCAGTTTTTGTGCAACTTCTTTTAGAAACATACCCATGTAAAGGCTATATGAGTTGATTCTGGCAATAAGCATACTGGCTTGGAAGATTTTCCTAACAAAAGCATCCAAGGTCCTACATTCTCTTCCTGGAGGAGCAGAAAAGTGTCTCTTTGTACTCTTTATTCTCTTCATAGCTGACTGCACCACAATGGAATGGTGAGGAAGCTGAGTTTTCTGAAATCCAGGACAAGGAGGGACACGATACATAGTGTCCAATCTGCGAGAATGAGGAGAAAGAGTGAGAGGAGTCTCCCATAAATCAATCATGTGTTCATGAAGAATCTCATGAATTGGTAAGGTGACAGCCTCTCTAGGAGCCTTAGAGTACCCTAAAATATCTAATTTTTTTGCTCTAGGCTCTGATTCAGAGGTTACTGAAATAGAAAGTCCTTTAGCTACTTCTCTTATGAAGTCTTGAAAGGACAAGTCCTCTGGAGGAGACATTCTTCTTTTTGGAGAAGAAGGCTCTTCAGGAAGGGCTATGGATACTTCAGGAGACTCATCTGATGAATCAGAATCATCAGAGGAATCGAAGTATCGCCTGTCAGGGTGCTCTTCTAACGCTCGATACGCGTATCGAGCGGTATTGACATCGGGCGTCCCCGGTACCGGATCGGTACCGAGAAGTAGCCCTGGACAAGGAACCACTGCAGTCGGTATCCTGGTCGATGTCGATGCAGTCGGTACCGGCATCGGCGCTGGTGCCAGTACCGGAGCCGATACTGACAACGGAGCTGGTTGTGGTACCATCGGCGTCGCAGCTTGAATGAAGGCCTTGATAGCCTGCTGCATGGACAGAACATTCTGATCCATCGACGCCATGAAAGCCTGGATGTCGGTACCGGGAGAAAATGCCGGTACCCCAGAGCAATCTAACAGGTGATCGGTCGAGGCCGTGCCATCAATGTCCACCTGTAACCCCATAGGAGGAGCTTTGGAAGCCGGAGCTTCCCGCCGGGGTTGTTTGGCTGGTGCAGGATCCTCGAGGGCAAGCCCGGAGGCATCTCGATGCTTAGAGGGAGATCTACCCTTCGAGGACCTGCTAGGTTTATGTTTGGTTACCTGAGATCCATCAGGAGAAGAAGACCTGGAAGATGTCGATGCTACCGATGGTGCCTCAGCGGGAAACAGCACATGGAGCTTTGCTGCTCGGTTCTGTAACCCCGTTTAGACATTAGAGAGCAGGACGGACAATCCGGAATGGAGTGTTCAGGACCCAAACATTTAAGACACCATTCATGGGTATCAGAAATAGTACTGCTACACTTAGTGCATTTTTTGAACCCGGAGGCTGGTTTTTCCATGAGGGAAAATTTTCTTGTGGGCCCTGAGGCCCAAGAAGAAAAATACACCAAGTGAAGAGAAATAGAAATATATATATATTTTTTTTTTAAAGAAAGAAAGAAAAAAGACCGGCGGTACCGGTCCGGAGTCGGGGAAGGCAGACACGCGACCAAAGAAATAAACTAAAATAAAGAACTTCTTCAGCGGTGACAGGGCTCGACCTGCTGGCTCCATGGCAAAGAAGAACTGAGGAGAGTTGGTTAGGAAAGGCAGGAAGGCAGCGCGCAGGCGCTGTGGGATGCTCCCAAAAGCTTTCCTTTTTGGGAAGCTGGGGAGCGTTCCCGCACAGGCTCCGTCGGTACCGACGTACCCATATGTGAAGACTCATTCCTGCTTGTTCCTGGAGATAGGATAGTTTGCACCTTCAAATTGGTAGGCATGTTGTGTAAATCACATAGTGCTAATCCCCAAAACTCCATTTTAATTTCAGGTTGTAATGAGACAAAACAGGACAAACACTGAGGGGATGAATACTTTCACAAACACTGTACCTCTCATGTTAGTTCAAGTATACTCACATAGACGGGTTGGATCCTTTTTTTAACATTTCTTTCCAGTTTTTTTTACTATTTCGCTCCTGTTTCAACATCCAACTCACAGCATTCATACCGATGGTATTTAATATGATATGATTCCCTTGATACAAATATTGCCAATTATACAATTGTATCAGGCTGTTTCTAATTTTTGCGCTCAGTGTTCTGTATTTATTTAATTTTTGGACATTTTGATAGTCAATCTGCTGTTTACAATTGCACGGCAATACAGTTCACTGGTACAAACTTCCACATGAATGGCACTAGTGGGAGATCTAGAACAATTTTTACTATGGTTTTCATAATGGCATTATATCTTGCCGTTTCTAAGTGTGTCATAGAAGTGAATTTAGTAATTTTATTTTTTTGGCGCTAGCGATTGTCTGCATAATAACTCAGCAGCACACTCATTGTTTAAACAATGGTTCGGTATGCATACTGCCCCTAATGTTTCTTGAATGACACTATGTTCAACAGGTCTCCCTGCTAAACAAAGGATCTTCAAACGATTCAAACTTTTTTTCACTACTCTTAAAACATTACATTTTTATTTTTTTGATCCACTGCTCTTCTCTTTTATATATCTAGTGGGGACTGTGGATTAAATCATACTAACAGTCTTACGGGTGAGCTTTTTCCTGACATTGTTACCTAGACTGGGAGATGCTGCATCGCGTTCAGTGCATGGAGGATACGTGACGAGCTAAGGGCTATACGACTCTGCCCTTCTCTTTGCATTTTGGTGAGCATTTTCCTGACATTGTTACCTGGACTGGGAGCTGCTGCACTGCGTTCGGTGCATAGAGGACACGTGACCAGCTAAGGGCTACAAGACTCTACCCTTCTCCTTGCACTTTGGTGAGCTTTTTCCTAACATTGTTACTTGTACTGGGAGCTGCTGCATCACGTTCGGTGCATGGAGGACACGTCACCAGCTAAGGGCTATAATATTCTTGGCCCCACCACGGGATGCTCATCGCAGGCACGTGCTCTGAAGGGGCATGTCCAAATGGGCAGGTTCTGCCCCTTTGGAACACATTCGGAGTTTTTAGAGGGAGTGGACTGTTCAAATGGGGAAAAGGAAGAAAAGATAGGGAGGAGTGGCCTAGTGGTTAGGACAAGGTACCTCAGGCAGAGGGCCAGGGGTTCAATTCCCACCTGGGGACAGCAATCTCAGGCTGGAGGGACTGGGATTTCTAGTCATATAGGCACTCCTTGTGGCCTTGGGCAAGCCATTTAACCCTCCATTGCCTCAGGTACACATAGATTGTGAGCCCTTTGGGGACAAGGGAATGTATCCAGTACCTGCTTAAAGTGATTGTAAACCGCTCTGATGCCCTTCAGCCTGGGCGGTATATCAAGAAATTGCATAAACATAAACTGCCTATTTTGTCTGCCATTAAATCAGGAAAGGTTGTTGGACCCATGGATAGGTTGCTTAAAGCAATGGGCCCCACTTCTGGTGTTGAACCATTGAAGATCTCCTCATCCTCTGTAAGTACTTTTTCCTTTTGAGTCTCCGGATCCTCAAAGGGTTTCATCTCCACCTAGTAAAGGAGTTTCTTTGGAGGAGGAGGGTCCTTTTTCTCAGCCTGGGAACAGGGCCTCTTCCAATTTAGATGCCCTCCCTGAGGCCTTCTTAAGATTGGATACTTCGTCAGTGGTCTTGCCTGCCCCGTTTATTTTTCACCTGTCCAAGAAAAGACTCAGCCTCCTAAGGATATAATTTTACAAGATATTTGGCAGATCATATCTAGGACTGAACTATCACTTCAATCATCTTTGGTTAAATTATCGTTTTTTACTCATGGGCTGTGTCCACTATGTCAGGCCTTGAATCTAGGCTCAAAGATGTAGAATCCCGTGTTTCTAAAGAAGATTCTCAGATTCAGGACCTTCAGATGACCACCACCTCATCAGTACAAGATTCGTTAGCACATCATCATCAATACGAGTTTTTAGAAAATGCTTATCGCCAGAAAAACCTGCGTTTTTTTAAATTTTCCTCACACCATTATCTCTCTCCTGCTATTCTGTTTACCATATATTTGAAGGATGTGCTGAATATTTCCGAGTCTGTACAACTGACTAAAATATATTATCCCCATAGAGGTGTTAGGGAGGTTAGAGAGAATTGTGAAGGTAGAGGAAATATGGTAGAGGGTGGGCAGGAGGTAGATCGTTTATTGGCTCAGAGTCTTGATTTATCAGCCTTTTTAGAAACATCTATGGAGGAAATTCAGACTCGGCCAAATTTATTGGTGATCTTTTTGTTTTGAAAAGGATAAAGATCTGGTTTTTCGCTCATATTTTTCAAAGTGGTTTGAGAGGTTTTTTGGCCAGACCATTCAGGTTTTTCCTGATGTCTCGCGTATCAAACAATGGAGAAAGAAGGCTTTTTTGGAGCTTAGATCTTGTGTAGTGGCTTTGGGTGCCTCCTTTCTCCTAAAATATCCTTGTAAATGTGTAATTTTTTATCAAGGCAAGACTTTGTTTTCTTTGATTCATTGTAATTGGAGGGATTTTTACAGGGTAAGGGATAGGTTATTTCTCTATATATTTATTTCTCTTTCATTAAGTAAATGGAGATTAGAATTGGGTTAATATAGCAGTTTTCTTTTCCTGTGTTTTAGTGAAGCTCTCCTTATAATGTGGGCTGGAAGTATTTAATGATTGTTGCATGCATTTGTATGCTATACTTTTTTCTGATGGTTTATTTGTTTATATTGCTTGTTGTTTTCCTTCTATAAAAGGATTTAAAATTTAATTAAAAAAAAAAGTCCTACTGCGTGTCTTAGATGTATTTCTGTTCTGTCAGTATTTTTAGATGTTTATTGAAATTCTATGGACTCCAATAGGCTACAGTGTACATTAGGGCAATATAAAAGCATCTCAACTTTTTAATATAGCAACACAGAACGGAAATAAGAGTCATAATGATTAGTACCAATTTATAAGTTACTTTACAGGAACATGGGTATTTGATTTTAATGTTCAAATCGGCAAGCCCACCACTGCTCCCCCCCCCCCCTCCAAATCATTAGAGCATAATAAGTATATCAGTAAAACATTTGGTATACTGGTAATACTGCATTTGCAATGTTGCTTGATTATGATTTTTTTTCCTCTTCAATTTTGCAAGTATAGATAAGTGCTAGCTGAAATCATTGAGCTAGTCCCAATACAACTCAGGAAGTCCTCTGTAGTTCCTATTAACCCCCTCCTTCCCTTATTTGGGGTGGTATTTATTGTTCTGTAGCAATACTTTGTTACAATATTCTATAACTGATTTTATGTTTTTTATGTTTATAGCACGTAACTATCAGTTTGGTCAGTAATTTATTGTATACATTAGTACTACAATTATGATTTGCATATCCTCTTATTTTCTCTTTTATTTATTTATCATAATGATACACATTTTAATGTTTTAAGATCATATTTATTTCTCCTTTATTTAATAGGTATCACTTTGTTATTAAATATTGTTTTTATACATTGTTTTACAGATGATTTACAATGCACATCAACAGCATGTTTAACAAGCTGGTTTTATGTCATTTTTATGTAATATATTTTATATATATAGTCTTATTTGATTAATAATTACATTGTTTATAGTTTGAGGTTACCCCCTGAAACATGGCCATGTCAGGGTCACTGGATTTCAGTAAAGGGCTACTTTGTTCATGTCTCACTCCCTCTGTTCTTTTGTGTTTCTGCGAGTACGGTGTATTCTTTGTGGATGGGTTTACATAGGCCATAAAAGGATAAGAGATATCAGAGCCAGCCAGTCCTGGAGTGGGAACATATTTTATTTACCAGGGCCGAAGTGAAATGTCTGTTCATTTATATAAATCATTGACAGAGCCAATGGGCTATATGTCAGAAATGGGAGAGGACACTTGGAGCTCAGGAGGAGGACATTTGGGGAGAGTATGGGAATATATCTTTGGTTGCTCAATAGCTTTAATCATACATGGGCATACATCCCTCCCAGTCTGATACATAAAAAGTATAGGCAAGTAGATCCAACATATAAGTATCTTTTGGAAATCCATGAAGGATAACATTTTGGAGAGTCTTGGAATAAGTGTTTCTTTGATTTTACCAGGGGCATCTCCAGACCATTCAGTGTTTACTATTGGTGGCCAGATATGTTGTGGGCAGGTCGTGGAAACAGAATGTTCTTCCTACAGTTGCAGAGTGGTTAATTAAAGTTTGGATTATTTTTAAGATGAAAAAACTAACCCATGAGCTGAGAGATACTATGTAAAATTTTAGAGCACATGATCATTGTTTGTATGATACATAGAAATGTAAAGGTTTCTGTGTGAATAACGTTTCATCCTCCTGTTTGATTGATTGAGGAGTGCAATCTATGGTATATGGAGAATGGAGAGAGAGGGGGGGCAGGAGGTGAGGGAAATTTAGAGGAGGTGAAAGGTTTAGAGACTGGATACTTTGGGCATGGCGGGAAAAAGTAAAATACAAGGTGCCTTGTAATGTGCCTTGTAAGGTGCCTTATAAGGCGCCTTGTAATGCGCATTAGTCTAAGGCACCTTGTAATGCGCGTTACCTGACATGCACGCGTTACCTGACATGGCTTGCTGTAACGATGCAACACCCAGGCCTTTATATAGGAATCCGTAACACTACCGGGGAACTTAACACAGGTAACATTACCGCAGTTTAGTAAACATACCCCTAAGAGTGCCAACATAGCAACAAGATACAGGAATGGTACAGTATAGGGGGTAAAGTACTTCTGGCTATGAAAGAAGAGTAGGACCTAGGGGCGACTGTTTCTTCTGAACTTAAGGCAGCTAAACAGGTAGAAAAGGTGAAACTGAAAGCCAAAAGGATGCTTGGGTACATAGGGTAAGGAATAGCCAGAAGATAGGAGGTGATAGTGCATCTGTATAAGTCTTTGGTGAGACCTCATTTGGAGTATTGTGTGAAATTCTGGAGGCCAGACCTTCAAAGGGATATAAACAGGATGGAGATGGTGCAAAGAGTGGTTACCAAAATGGTCAATGGGCTTCATCATAAGGCATATGGGGACAGACTTAAAGATACGATAGAGCTATTTAAATATCTTCACGGCATAAATGCATGGGAGGAATGCCTTTTTGAATTAAAAGAAAACTCTGCAATGACAGGGCATAGGATAAAGGTGAGAGGAGGTAAACTGACTGAGTTAGTTGGGCTTCGCTGTACATGCAGCCCAGGACTGAATTGCAGTCCCGGCCTGCACATACAGTTCAGTTCGCGATTCTGATCCTGCAAGGCTAGATGCGATCCCCTTTGTATGTCCGGGTCCTTGACAAATACAAGGCAAAATGTGTATAATACACCTTATGAGTCAAAATTAACATTTTAAACTTAATCCAAAATGATTTCCAATAGTATTCTGTACATCTACCAATATTTTCAACAATTTACCCAAGAAGAAGATATAAACCCCAAGCAAACAACCAATGTCAGCACCCAGGAGATCACAAACAGCAGATACTCTCCCCCCCCCCCCCCACCCTCCCACCACCACCATCCTCTACAGAAAAGTTGAATCCCCAGTTTTGACTACCCTCCAGTTGGGAGCAAAATCCTTCAGTTCAGGGACGCTTGGGAAGAAATTACATCAGATCATTGAGTCCTCCTCTTCATTGTCAACCATGACTACAAAATAAATTTTCTAACATACCCTCCACCCCAACATCCTTTTGTTCCAATCAAGTTCCCCTTGCCCACAAGATCATCTTTCAACAAGAAATTACAACTCTACTCTACAACAGATCTGTCAAGTTGGTTCAGAATCTAGAAAGAAGTCAGGGATTTTATTCAAGTTTTTTTCTCATCCCCCAAATAATGGGAAGTCTGAGACTGATCCTTGATCAAAACATAGCTATGAAAAAAGTAGTCATGGTCAGAAGAGACAACCAAGTAGCTTATGTTTTACATAAACAAGGAGGCTCAGGATTCTTCGTTTTATGCCTCAACTCACAAATATTTGGCTTTAGCATGACCCTTACAGCAGTCTATCTTCCTGGTCCTAACAGTCAATTAGCAGACTCTCTCAGCTGCAGTTGAACCCACGTGAATGGTCTCTTGACCAGAAAATCACAGACTTCTTCTTTCAGATTTGTGGAACCTTGACTATAGATATTTTTGCAACAGAGTACAATAACAAATGTACCCAATTCTGTTCCATTCGCCCAAGTCCACAGAAAATGACTTACGATGCATTCATAATTCCTTGGATCACAGGTCTTCTCTAGGTCTTCCCTCCAGTTCTGTTAATGCAGAAAGTGTTACACGAGATTCGCAAAGACAGGTCACAGATGATTCTAGTTGCCCCTCATTAGCCAAGACAAATTTGGTTTCCTAGGCCTCTCTCCCTCAACTCGAAGATATCTACATCCCTGGGTCACAGTCCTACTCAAACAAAAAGAGGGTCTAATCTACCCAAATCTACAAAACCTGTCTTTGACAGCTTAAAGGTTGCAGGGCCGGCCTGTCTATTGTGCGAGAATGTTGTTCGCACAGGGCCCCGCACTACAGGGGTCCCTGCGCAAACTTCATTCTCGCTCAATGGACGGCTTCAGAGGTGAGCTGGGGAAGCCGCGCGAGGCACCAGCTCACCTCTGCACAGCCGCCAGCATGAAAAGCACCGTTTTCCCTCAGGCTGGTGTCTGTGTTACTGTGAAGTGTGCAAATGCCGGGAAATGCCTTTAAATCATTCCCAGTATTCAGCGTGGTTCACAGCAACACAGCCACTGGCGGCTATGGGCTAAGGGGGGAAGCTTGGACTGGAAATGGGCTGATAGGGGACTGGAATAGGACTGGAAATGGCTGATGAGGGGGAAAGGATTGGAAATGGGCTGAGGGGGGCTGGAATAGGACTAGAAATGGCTGATGGGGGGCTAGGATTGGAAATGGGTTGATGGGGGGAGCTTGGACTGGAAATGGACATATGGGGGCTGGAATAGGATTGGAAATGGGCTGATGGGGGACTAGGATTGGAAATGGACTGATGGGGGAGCTAGGACTGGAAATGGGCTGATGCCGGGGGATGGGAGAATGGGACTAGAAGGGAGCGAATGCTGGGTGGAGCTGGAACTAAAAGGGAGCTGATGTTGGGGGGGGATTAGAAAGGGATGGGGCTGGAGGAGTGAGGATGGACAGAGGAAAAGATATTTTGTGTGGGAGGGAGGAAAAATCTACGATTGGCCGGGTATTGAGAGAGTAAGTGGGGATTGGGGATTGAGAATGAAAGTGTGAAATTTGAGTGAAGGAGAAAGGAATAAAGAAAGAAATGGAGTAAAGAGCAAAAGGGGAAAGATCAGTATGCTGAAGCAGATATGGAGAGAGAATGGGAAAAAACTAGAAGAGAGAAGAAAGGACAAATGGACAGTAGACAATGAAGAATTAGCCGAAGACACAAAGAAACCAGAAGAAAGTGATTGGAGCAAGTGCAACTGAAAAATAAAATGTCCAAACAACAAAAGGTAGAAAAATACTTTTTTATTTTGTATTTATTAACTGGAATAGGTCAGCTCTGGGAAATGTGCATTGCTAATGTCTTTGCTTTTTTTGTTTAGTACTAGAGGAAATTAATTTATAGTTTTATTTCTCCAGTGTTGTTGTACGTTCCAACTTTGTCCTTTTGAGGTTCCCAGTTTAATTATTGTCTTTCTATTTCTAAATTATGATTCCTTGTTCTTTGGTGACGGTCTATGTTCTGCATGTGTAACTGAGCAAAGGTATTTTGTTTATGTAGTTTCAGTTTGACAGTGCCACTTGTTCTCTTTCCCCAGTAGAAGACATATTGGTATTCTCTGAGATATATTGGTTTAATATTTGCAGTGTTGCCTTTTTGATTGGTAGGGTTTGATGCTTTGTGAGTCCTTGAGTGCTGTTATGATATGGCGGGTGTGCTATGGGTTCTAAATGTACAGTGTTTATAGTACTTCCTAATGTGCCTAGAGGTTGGCACTGGAGTATAGTAACGTAGAAATCTGGTAGTCTTTCTTTATCTCATTAAGAGGCATGTTTACTAACCGTTAGTGGATGTTAACATTTTGCAAATATTTATGCAAATGAGGACCCACAATGAGTCTTCGCACATGGCCCCGCATCGCTCTTGGGCCGCCCCTGGAAGGTTGAATGGCAGCTTGTAAACTGTCTTCAAAGTCCCAGGATGTAAAATACATCATAATGGCCTCTAAATGGCTGTCAAAATGCAAACCCTATTAAAGGAAATAAAAATGTTTTGCAGAATGAGCTACTGCCATTGCCAAGACCCTTTTACCTGACCTTTCTTACCTTCTCCATCTCTCTGAGTCATCTACCATAATCATGTAGAGAGAAAACCCTTATCAACCCATCCATTTGTCTACAGGTTCATGTGACCTTATGATCATGAGGCCTCCCACAAAGCCTCCATTGTCTGTTTGGGATTTCAATGTCATTCTCAGCTCATGGACAGCCCTTTTGTATCCTTAGGCCTTGCCTCACTGAAACACCTCACATGGAAAACTATTTCCTGGTGGCCATCACTTCTGTGGGGAGAATCAGTGAGCTACAAGCAATTATACATTATCTTTCTTTATACACAGTTTCTCCACAATTAGGTTATTCTTTGGACACGCCCCAAATTCTTTCCAAAGGTCATGTCTGACTTTTATGTGAACCAGTCAATCATACTACTGGCATTCTTTTCTGATGCAGATTTGGAAAGGTCAGAGTCCTCACTACACACATGACACTGCCAATGTGCACTCTTTACTACCTCCAAGCAACCAAAGAAATAAGGAAAACATCTCAAGTTTTTGTTACTTATAATCCAAGTCCTGGCAAATCAGCCTCCAAAAGAACCTTATCAATCTGGACTTTTGACTGTATTAACTTCTGTTATATTCAGGCAAATATGCAGCCCTCAGGAACAGTGGGCCCGCATCAAATAGAGCTAAGGCTACTTCAGCAACAGACTTAAGGTCTATTCCCTTACAGGAAGATTACAAAGTTGCCGCTTGGAAGTCCATCCATACATTTGCAAAACATTACTATCTGGACCAAGTTTCCCATCAAGATTATATATTTGGCCAGGCAGTCCTCCAGAATCTTTTTGCTAGTTAGATTTTTACCTACAATATATTCTACAAGCCATCTCCTGAGGAACCTGCTAGGCTGTAAAAAAAAAAAAAGTAATGATGAACATGGCTCGAAATGCTGGATTCACCATTCAGTGAGGCTGCATGGAACCTGCCTGTCTTCAGAGAAAGCAAAGTTGTTTACCTGTAACAGTGGTTCTCCATAGACAGCAGAAACATGCAGCCACACTCAGCCTCCTGCCAGCCCCTCAAAAAAAGAAAAGAATAATGACGAGGAAGAGAAAATACAATAGCATGAAGGAATAGGACTCTTTGTAATACATTTCTATACAAACGGACTAGCTCTCCACAGGCAGGCAGGAGATAGCAGGAACAATTAATATAGGAGTACAAGAAGTGTAAAATACTTCTATTTGCTGGAGGAGGGCTCTGCACACACTTATTCCATCCTGGATATCACCAGCCAGAATGTCCCTTCTGTCTACATAGAACCCTCTTTACAGTAACCAACTTTGCTTAATTGTAAAATATAATTCTTCATATCACTATTTGGTCATGTGAATTTTATGGTTTAACTAGTGTCCTGGAGTTCTTAAAATGGGGACAATGTCATGATAAAGTAAGTGTATGCTATGCCACCATCAAATGCTGGGAGAAAGGAAGAAAAAATTACAAGATGCTGGCAGAGCTATGCAGTTGTTTAATCATTCTGTTAAGAATAAAATTCCTGTTCTATTAAACTACTTCCCTTATCTTTTATAAGCAACTGGCTAATGCCCATGACAACATCCACAGAGGTAAGAGCTAAACCTTCACTTAACACATACCTACAAATGAGCACACATTCAAACTGGAAAATTATGACACTACTAAAAAAGAGTGAAAAGTCACTTGTACTCAATCACGCTAGCAAACTACAGTAGATTATATTTTCAGGAGTGCTCAAAGCAGCAGCATATGGACAAAGGATATGATCTAACAGAGTACCCCTTAAGAAGGAAGCTTTTTGGCAGATGGACTAGGACCATTCTGAGGATTTGCCTACTATTACATGTACAGTCAAACCTCGGTTTTCATGATTAATCCGTTCAAAAAAGTCTGACTAAAACCGAAACGGACTAAAACCGAAGCAAGATTTCCCATAAGAAATAATGTAAATTCAATTAATCCGTTCCAGACACCCAAAAATATTGACAAAAAATACATTTTATAGAGAATAACTCAGCCAGCAGTAGTAGAACAGCTCCTGTCACTTCTCTCAGCTGCCCGATCGTCCACAGCACAGCAAACACACAGATACTGTAGGACACTAATCTGATCGCTGACTCCGTCTCAACAGCGTACCCCGCAAGAGAAAGAACTGCCTGCCACATTCATTCAACATCTCCTGCTACCCTGCTACCTCCGAGCCTGAGGGGGCGCTCCAGAGAACAGGCAGGCGGTGGAGAGATCGGGGCCTTCCTCTCTGCAATCCTTGCATGTCTGGCTCGAGGATGTTGCTCACCTGCCTTTCAGATCTCAACACGCGATCGGTGAGTCCGGGGGGGTAGTGCTGCCGGGACTGGGCAGGCAGTGTATGCAGACCAGCGCGAAGGTGACACTATTGCAGGCACACGTGATCGGTGAGTCCGGGGGGGGGGGTAGTGCTGCCGGGACTGGGCAGGCAGTGTACTGTATGCAGACCAGCGCGAAGGTGACACTATTGCAGGCACACGCGATCGGTGAGTCCGGGGGGGGGGGGTAGTGCTGCCGGGACTGGGCAGGCAGTGTACTGTATGCAGACCAGGGTGTATGAAAACCGAGGCGATAGACGAAAACCGAGACAAGATCTCAGTCGGGAAAAGACGTCGAAAACCGAAACCGACGAAAACCGGGGCAACCGAAAACCGAGGTTTGACTGTACCTTCAGATTAGAATAACGTGTACTCCCATGTACATCAGACGCATACCTGCAGGTAGAATGTACAATAGATAGTAACATGTTGCGTATTAAATCTATATCTGAAAGTGATGTTTTAACACTGCGCCATTTAAATGTACAGGTGAAAATAACATACAGCTAGTAACTTGTAGATGGGATTTGCAGTTAATATTGCTATACTATGCAGTAGATAAGTACCTGCAGGTCAGATTTGCAGCCAATGTTCCCATACTTTCCCATTTCCTTTAAGGCTGGCCACAGAGTGTTCACTTTTTCAGCCAAAGACAGTGGGATGCCAATTGCTTTCTTCAGTCCTTCCTGTACTGCAGCTTCACGTCTGCATGAGAATAAAAACATGGGAGGGAAGTTAAGCTTGATTAATTTATTTTTATTTATTTATTTTAAAGCATTTATATACTGCCTGGTGTGAAGCATTTTAGCATTCTAACATTACAGCTAACTTTACATTTTGATTGCCTCACAGGAACTGTGTGCTCTTCCTGCACAACACTGCTTATTGGAATGTTAGGAGTCTCGTTTCTCACATGGGAGCCAAAGGAACTATGAGTGAGATTTTCTAAGAGATGAAAACCACATCAGAGTGGAAGAGTAGCCTAGGAGCTACAGCAACAGCATGGTAATTAACAGACCAGGGTTTAATTTCCACCAGCACACATTGTGACCTTGGACAAGTCACTTTGTCCTCCATTGCCTTGGAAGTAAAGCCTAGTAATCTACTTCTGGTCGCACCTTGCCAAAACAACCCAGGAGCTGCTTGGTTGCCACAAGTCAGCATTGACTCAATGGCACACATTGCATTTGCTACCACATTTCCACATGCTAACATACATCAGAATATGTTATTCATCACAAGTCATATTTTATACAATGGGACCTATTTACTAATAGCCCAAGTTAAGGGAATTATTTGGGAAGCCTTATTCACGAGGCGTCTCCAGAGCCATTTTAGAAGCCGGGTCTGTGAAGTCCCCAGCGTGAGGATGTCTATTTTTGAATGGGGGCATGGCTGGGGCTTTCCCAGGAATCTGGATGTCTCCATCTGATCTTAGAAATGTCTGGTGGCGCATCAAAGTTTAGACCTGCTCCAAGCACAAACAGGCATTTGAAAAGTGCTCATTTTGGATAAAAACATT
Source organism: Ichthyophis bannanicus (assembly GCA_033557465.1). Classification (NCBI taxonomy): domain Eukaryota; kingdom Metazoa; phylum Chordata; class Amphibia; order Gymnophiona; family Ichthyophiidae; genus Ichthyophis; species Ichthyophis bannanicus. Next base: position 378,202,225 of record CM066036.1, read on the forward strand.
CAAAGGGTGTAGAGGAAAAAGCATTCCATCATCCCCAATCCTTAGGACAATTTCATTGATAGCAGTGATTGGATTTGAATACTGGCTTCCCTGGTTCTAGCCCACTATGCTAACCATTAGGCTATTACTTGAATCTGAGTTCTGAGATACCATTCTGGGGACATCTATGTAGATACCACTGCGGATGTCCATATGAAGTACGTACGTGTTTGTGAAAACATGTCTGCACCTGGACGTGCTAGCTTTTTTTTCAAACATTCTGACTTAGACATCCCAGATTGCACTTGGATGCCCTTTCTAAAATCCCCCTTATAAGGAATACATTAGTATGAGTGCAATTGTCCATGTCAGATTTTACACCTATTCCCTGGCTTGTTTAGCTTTTACAAACGTGCTGAGTTTGGTCAGCCCTTTACAGGAGGATTTAGGCAGGCTATCCTCCTTAATCCCATGTGTTTTATTTCCCCCTCAAAATTTAATTTAGAAAGAGATAGCAGTAGTAATATGTGTATGTCGGCTATGTTTTTCCATTGTTTTTTACCTGTGTAAATTTGCAAAATGACTCCTCTGGCTCCTGTACCTCTATTTTCAGTACTTTAGAAATGGCTTCATGCTTAGAAAAGCCTTTTCTAAAATTCTGCAAGTGCTAAATCTCAATTCCAGTCTCCATGTACTTGCAAAAATATGTCTTTAAAGGTATTAGCATGCACTAATGAGTAGTACTTATTTAAATCTAGCCCAGGGTCATTTGATGAGCAGCTGTTTTTTCAACTACTAGCAGCAACAATCAGTCCATGCTCAGACCTTGAGGGTGATTGTCAGTGAAATCTAACCTTGTAGGGTTGGGAACGTGTCAATAAGGCCATTGCTGGTATTTAATGTGATTATTTTATGCTATCTTTTGGTGTCTTATCTGTTTGTCATTTATTATTTCTTATGCATTATTGCCAACCACTTAGGGATATTGGACCCGACATTGAGTATCCGGGTCTGCCCAATGTGCCGCAATGCACCGTGTGGCACGGAAGTTAACCGGGCAGCAGCGATATTGAACTGCTGCCCAGTTAGTTCCCTCAGGTAAAGATAGTGGAGGTTTTCCCACACCAATCTTTACCCATGAGTTGCTAACCGGGCAGCGGTTCAATATCACCACTACCCAGTTAACAAAGGATGCTACCTCCACTCCGTCCTGGAAAGTCCACGACATGCCCTGATTCTACATAGATAGCATCAGGAAGTGTAGTGGCGGAATCAGTGGATATCCATTAGCACTAATCATATTAGTGCCGATGAATATCCCTCTATAGTGGCATTTACATGGTTTACAGGTTTTTAAACCATGTAAATTCCTTTGAATATCGGGCCCATTATGAATTTGCGGTATATAAACATTATTACATACATAAATAAATAATAGTGTTATAATGGAGCTCAGCAGACTTTTCAGATCCACGGTGTAAATAAAAAAACAATTTTTGTTTTTCTCAGGAGTGGTTTTCACAAACTGCCAGTTCTTTAGTTATATGCTCTGAGATCTTTGGGATCTTTGGGAACATATGCTCTGAGATCTCTGAGATCTTTGGGAACATTCTGGGGAAAGGAGGGGCTCTTCCGAAGGGATGGGCTTCACCTTAACCGGGATGGAAGCAGGCTGCTGGCATTAACCTTTAAAAAGGAGATAGAGCAGCTTTTAAACTAGATAATAGGAGAAAGCCGACAGTCGCCCAAGAGCGGATGGTTCGGAAGAATGTATCCTTGAAGGATACTACCAAAAGCAGAGAGGTTCCAAAAAAGAGTAAAGTAGCCCAAATGCCCTCGAGTATGGAGTAGACAGAGCTTAAAGATCCCAAATTACCCATTTCTACCAATAGCCAAATTAATATGAATAAAATACAGTCTCTAAAATGTTTGTATGCAAATGCTAGAAGTCTAAAAAATAAGATGGGAGAGTTAGAATATATAGCACTAAATGAGAGGTTAGATATGATTGGAATATCAGAGACATGGTGGAAGGAGGACAACCAGTGGGACACTGTGATACCTGGGTACAAACTATATCGTAATGATAGAGCTGATCAAATTGGTGGAGGGGTTGCGCTCTATGTTAGAGAGGGCATTGAGTCAGAAAGGATTAAAGTTTTGCAGGAAACAAAATTTGCTGTAGAATATCTATGGATTGAAATTACATGTAAAAAGGGGTAGGCGATGGCAGTGGGGGTATACTATCGACCACCGGGCCAGAATGAACAAATGGATGATGAAATGCTTAAAGAAATCAAGGAAGCTAACAAACGTTACAGCGCAGTAATAATAATGGGTGATTTCAATTATCCCGGTATCGACTGGGTCAGTGTCACGGCAGGACATGCTAGGGAGATAAAGCTCCTAGATGAAATAAATGACTGCTTCTTGGAGCAGCTGGTTCATGAACCGACCAGAGGGGAAGCCATATTAGACCTAGTCCTTAGTGGAACACCAGATCTAGTGCAAGAGATAAGGGTGTTGGGGCCACTTGGCAATAGTGATCATAGCATGATCGCCTTTGATTTAATTAGTGGAGGAGGGATAGTACGGAAATCCACAGTACTACCTTTTAACTTTCGAAAGGGAGACTATAATAAAATGAGGAAAATAGTTAAGAAAAAACTAAAAGGAGCAGTTGCAAAGGTTAAAGACTTACATCAAGCTTGGGTGTTGTTGAAAAATACTATCTTGGAAGCCCAGACCAGCTGTATTCCACGCTTTAAGAAAAGTGGAAGGAAGTCCAAAAAACTGCCAGCATGGTTTAAAGGTGAGGTCAGAGAGGCTGTTGTTGCCAAAAAAGCATCTTTCAGGAAATGGAAAAAAAGAGCCAAACGACGAAACCTGGAAAAAGCACAAGCACTGGCAAGTCAAATGCAAGGCATTGATAAAGCAGGCAAAGGGAAAATTTGAGAAGAAGCTTGCTGCGGAAGCAAAAACGCAAAATAAAGATTTTTTCAAGTACATTCGTAGCAAAAAACCTGTGAGAGAGTCAGTTGGTCCATTAGATGATAGAGGAGTTAAAGGGGCACTAAGATGCGACAAGGTGATAGCGGAGAGACTGAATGAATTCTTTGCTTCGGTCTTTACTGAGGAAGATGTAGGGATGTTACCCATGACTGAAGTGGTATTTAAAGGTGTGGAAGAATTGAAGGAAATATCGATACATCGGGAAGATGTATTACAACTATTAGATAAACTGAAGAGTAGCAAATCACCTGGGCTGGATGGTATACATCCAAGGGTGTTGAAAGAACTAAAATATGAGATTGCAGACCTGCTATTAGTAATCTGTGAACTATCATTAAAATCATCTCTAATACATGAAGATTGGAGGATCGCCAATGTAACACCAATTTTTAAAAAGGGTTCCAGGGGTGGTCTGGGAAACTACAGACCGGTGAGCCTCACGTCAGTACCAGGAAAAATGGTAGAAACCATCATAAAGAATAAAATTACTCAGCATGTAGATAGTCATAGCCTAATGGGAGACAACCAACGTGGCTTTGACAAGGAAGATCTTGTCTTACTAATCTGTTATGTTTTTTTGAAAGTGTGAATAAACAGGTGGACAAAGGTGAGTCGGTTGATATGGTGTAGCTGGACTTTCAGAAAGCCTTTGACAAGGTCCCTCATCAGAGACATTTGGCAAAACTAAAGAGTCATGGGACAGGAGGCAGTGTACTACTGTGGATCAAGAACTGGTTAAAAGATAGAAAGCAGAGTGTTGGGCTAAATGGCGAATTTTCCCAATGGAGAAAGGTGAATAGTGGTGTACCTCAGGGATCTGTGCTGGGTCCGCTGCTTTTTGACATATTCACAAATGACCTGGAAAGTGGAATAACGAGTGAGGTTATCAAATTTGCAGATGACACAAAACTATTTAAAGTTGTTAAAACCCAAGAGGATTTTGATAAATTAGAAGACTGTGCATCAAAATAGCAGATGAAATTTAATGTGGACAAGTGCAAAGTTATGCACCTAGGGAAGAACAACCCAAACTATGGTTACACAATGCAAGGTTCCACATTAGGAACCACCACCCAGGAAAAAGATTTAGGTGTCTTTGTGGATAACATGTTAAAACCCTCAGCCCAGTGTGCAGCGGCAGCCAAGAGAGCAAATAGAATGCTAGGTATGATAAGGAAAGGAATGGAAAATAAAACAAAAGATATTATAATGCCTCTATATCGTTCCATGGTGAGACCGCACCTTGAATATTGTGTGCAATTCTGGTCGCCGTATCTTAAAAAGGATATAGAGTTATTAGAAAAGGTTCAGAGAAAAGCCACCAAAATGGTAAAGGGGATGGAAGGATACTCCTATGAAGAAAGGCTAAAAAGGTTAGGGCTCTTTAACCTGGAAAAGAGACGGCTGAGGGGAGATATGATAGAAGTCTATAAATTAATGAACGGAGTAGAACGGGTAAACGTAGATCGATTGTTTACGTTATCAGAATATAGAAAGACTAGGGGACATGCAATGAAGCTACAGGGTAAACTATTTAAGACTAATAAAAGAAAATACTTTTTCACTCAATGTGTAATCAAATTCTGGAATTTGTTACCGGAGGAAGTAGTAAAGGCTGTTAGTTTAGCTGGGTTTAAAAAAGGTTTGGACAAGTTCCTGGAGGAAAGGTCCATAAACCATTATTAAGAAGGGACCCAGGATATCAATGCTTGACCCAGTACAAGCATTGCGGAACCTGTGTCTTTTGGGAAAACTGCTAGGTACATATGACCTAGATTGGCCACTGTTGGAAACAGGATACTGGGCTTGATGGATCTTGGTCTGACCCAGTATGACATATCTTATGTTCTTATGCTAATATGTTTCCAACAAGGGGTAGATTCTTATCAGCAGAGATGTGCAGAGAGCTCTGTATGAGGTCAGGAGAGGCAGGCCGAGGAAGGATCAAGGGTGGGCTGGAGGCGTGACCCTTAATCCAGACTTCTGTCAAGTATATCCAGGCAGCAGAGGTTTATAAGGAGCCATTTCTGCGGCGTATTCCTGCCTGGCTTGAATTTGTGATGAGTAACGATTATAGTCAAGTCTGTTTGGAAGGACTGAGCTGTGGTGGTATGATATTCTGCCTCTCTGGTGTTATAATGAACCTTTCCTCTTGTCTCTTCTATTTCTTTGACTGTCACTGTCTCTTGCTCTGTCCTATCTTATTAATGGCGTTCTTTTCATATTTTCAGTATCATTTATGTAATATTGTAAACCGCTCTGATGCTTTGGCCTGAGCGGTATATCAAATGTAATAAACATAAACAAACATAAACAGGGCCTATTCCGATGATAGCCATGTATGTCCAGGCTAGGGGATTTAGACAAGGAACTTATTCCACATCAGAGCAATTTACATTAAAATATGACAAAGTCATAGAGTTAAAAGCAATAAACAAGATAGGAAAGCTACATTCACATTGAAGGAGTGGATCAAAGGGGTTTCGAGGGAGTGAGGGGGGAGGAGAGAAGGGGAAACGAGGGGAAGAATAGAAGGCTGTGTCGGATTAAGCATCGGGTGTGGAATTACAGGTTCATGCCTGCATTTTCAATAAAACTCTTTTTGGACTCTTCGCCCTGGACTGGTGTTTTCTGACCCTCTGCTAGTCTCCTAGTGCTTTCTTAGTTGGACTGCTCCTGTTTCAGCACTACCATGTTCTCATCTTGGAAAGACATTCTTAGGAATGGTGAAGATGCTTTGCAGCAGATTTTACTCAAAGAGACCCTGTTTTCCAAAGTTGAGGACACAGAGGATGGAAGCAATAAAGGATGGGAAGAAGTGATTTCCTTTACTCAGAAATAAATACATGAGAAACTTCATTATGCAACACTTCTGGAATACTGTTGCAACAAAATAATACTAAGAGGATTACGTATTAATAAGGGATCCGGCTTGTTTCAGGAAGATGAAGTTTTCATCCAATGTTGGAATGCTATCCTGAACAAGTGTTCCCTAGAAATTATGATCTTACTTATTAATACTTCGAAAAAGAAGGTACAGCACATGCAGCAAGAAATGGATGAAAAGCTTAATATACTTAAGGAAAATGACACTAGATATGATACATTGATTGTGGATTAGAATAGGAATATTAGAAACACAGAAACATGACGACAGAAAAAGACCACATGGCCTATCTAGTCTGTCCTTCCATATCAACAACTACAACAGTCCCCTTTTTTCCTTTAGAGATCCTCTGTGTTTGTCCCATGCTTTTTTGAATTCAGTTACTGTCCTCATCTCTACCACCTCCACTGGGAGACTATTCCACAGATCCACCACTCTTTCGTAAAGAAATATTTCCGCAAATCACTCCTGAATCTATCCCCCTTCACCTTCATCCCATGTCCCCTCGTAGCAGAACTTGCTTTCAATTGAAAGAGGCTCTCCCCCTGAACATTTATGCCACGGAGGTATTTAAACATCTCAATCATATCACCTCTATCCCGCCTTTCCTCTAAGGTGTACATATTAAGATCCTTAAGTCTGTCCTCATATGCTTTATAATGAAGCCCACTAACCATTTTAGTAGCTACCCTCTGCACCTACTCCATCCTGTTTACATCCTTTTGAAGTTGCAGTCTCCAGAATTGCACACTATACTCCAAATGAGGTCACATCAAAGACTTATACAGAGGCACTATCACCTCCTTTTTTCTGCTAGCCATTCCTCTCCGTATGCACCCAAGCATCCTTCTAGCTTTTGCTGTCGCCTTTTCTACCTGTTTAGCTACTTTAAGATCATCAGACACAACCACGCCTAGGTCCCGCTCTTCTTTGACAGATACAAAAAGGAAATAAAGGAGACGAAACTAAAAATGTTTCACCGTGATATGGAAGACTATAAGAGTGGGTACGTTTACTCATGGAGTAATAAGAAAGGAGGCAATTTTCAGAGGCAACAGAAAGAATGAGCTCAAAGTGGCACATAGTCCAGTACCACACAATGATGTTCAGAATGGATGTACTCATAGGAGGAGTCGTAGCCATCTTGAGGACCCTGTGGATTCTTCAGCCCCCCTGTTCAGCTCCAACAAGAAAGAAAAGAAAAATGTTTTTCAAGATGGACACACTTTGGAAGGGGGAGACAAGTAAGGTACCAAAACACATTCCAAGACTTTTGAGGGACACACCTTCCAATACCCACCATGGGGCAGAGGGAGAACCAGAGTGGCCTCCTTTTCCTTTTACATTTATTTACCGTTCTAACAAAAAGGTTTGTTGCCCTTAAATAACCTAGGCATTCACATTCACCATCCATTCGCCCACTAACGAATCATGAAATAACGCTCTCTGGAGAGGTGCTTGGCAAACATTGGCTGCAGCTCTTATTCAATATCTGAATATTTAATAATAAAATCTCAAAGCAAATGATATCAAGCTCCATCAAATGGTTGGGTTAGACGGTGTTGTCCAAGCCCAGCCCATATTTCCGTACTCTCATCTCCCGCCCACACACTCCATGACCCAGTCTGCGGTGATGCCAGACTGAGACTTGTTTTACCATCTGGAGTCTTAATGTAACTGGGACCGCAAATGGCAGTGATGCCCATGCTGCGGGAACCCCTCAGTGCTCCCATCCCTGTCTTCCTCCCTGCCCTTTTGAGTGGTAGGGGCAGGGATTAATCTTAGGGGAGAGGTCAGTCACCTTTATTTCCACCAATAGCAGATACTGCCTTCTGCATGTCTCCAGCTCCCCTCACCAATGCTGCAGCCTGAAATGCCTTACTGCACTCCTCCATCACATCTTAAATGGAACTGAGAAAGATATTGTGACTAATATCTGACAAATGCACCCCATCCGGGTGCAACAGCCCTGGGCAATCAGCTGTAATTAAGTTATGAGCCATTACTAACCCCTGCAATAAATGGATGAACTGGGAAACATCCGCATTCACTCGCCTCCACAACCGCTCTATTGTGGCCAGACTTGCAGCCGGAGGGCATCGCACCACAAGCACTGGGGCATTATCTGCGACCAAATGACCATCGCAGCAGGGAAAAAACAATGAATTAAGAAAATATTCCGCTTCATTTGTCAGATAATGTCAACTCCTTTCACTGTACACAGATCATTCCCCTCCAAATGAACAAAAATACAATGGAGTTGATTATATTGCCGAGCCTCCAGCAACACAGGCAGCAATTGTGACCCTTGGAGGCCCATCCACTGCAGCAGCACTCCATTTTCAGTGAGGCCCAGATTCAAGCCCCATTTGAATTCGGCCACTCTCTTCCAAGCCCAGAAAACGAAGGATCACACATCCACATGAGGAACTCACGCCGCCTCCAACCTGGGGGAAAAACTGAAAGAAAAAGAAGCTAAATAGGCAGTAGAGGAGCCCCTTTACCGCACATATCTTTTAAAAACATTAGACTACCAATGACCCAAAGGCTGAATCGCCGGCGCCAAGTGGCCTTACGCAGCAGACAGTATGGCTGTGCCAATGCGGAATGAATGCGTTCCAAATGTCTGTGGTGAGAAACCTGCTATCCCCGACTCCACCTCTGATCTTTACACACATTGGGACATGACTCCACACACCATGCCCTGCCAAAATAAATTCCAAAATCAATTCACCCAAAGGCATCCATATAGAGCTCCAGATCATAATTGGACACCGCTAGTGATTGCCATACACACACCCCAATGAAATCCCACAAGAACTCCAACCAAATGCCTAAGTGTGACCTTACACCGCTACTTAGTCAAAGAAAGTGATGCTTCTTCCGCACCCCAGGAGGTTGCAATGGCCCACATTGAATTGAAAACAGGCACTATCCACTCCAGAGTTCCAAAACCCCCTAGGCAGGGTAAAATTCCCTCCACTGCTCGGAAACCCAGCCCCCCTGGCTCTCCCCACACCCGATCCACTCCTCATCACTGTGACCAGGACGCCCCAGAAGAGGACCCTAGGAAGCCTGCACCCCCTGGCTTCCCAAACGGAGACCGACACAGAGTCATTTCTGCCAATCAAATATCCACATCCCTAAATCCCCAAGCCTCACCTTTGTCCTTTGCTAAGCTGTTCTGGAATTGCTCATCATAGTTTATTTTATTTATTTATTTAGACAGACTTGTATTCCACCTTATCCTACAATCAAAGTGGTTACATCACATCACATCATAAATGGGGTTACATTTAACATGTGGGTGCTTTACAACATTTAACATGAGGGTATTTAACAACATTAAGACAGCACAATTTGAGGGTTACATTTATCATGAGGGTGTCATGAGTCTAGTTGGGTTGAATGGGTATTGAGTTTGTGGGGATGTTTACATTGCAACACCACTCAGGTGGGGACTGTTGTCTATCTGCTCTTTAGTTGGTGGGGGTGGTTGCAATACTGCTTGGGTGGGGACTGTTGTCTATCTGCTCTTTAGTTGGTGGGGGTGGTTGCAATACTGCTTGGGTGGGGACTGTTGTCTATCTGCTCGTAGGTTTCTATAAAGAGTGGGGTTTTAAGGGCCTTGCAGAAGTCTGTAATGTCCTCTAAAGCCCTTAGGCTCATTGGGAGGGAGTTCCATAGTGTGGATGCCAGTAGCGATGGAGCTCTTCTTGAAGTATTTTGTTTAGTCTTGTGATATCCTCAAGGTGTGCTGATCATGTTGTCATTATTGTTCCTCCTTGGTCTATTACTGATGTTCCTTGTTATGATTTCTTGTAGTGCATCTGCCGAAAGATGGTGGATGATTTTGAAGTTGTTCAAGATTATTTTAAATTTTGCTCTGGCCACCACTGGGAACTAGTGTAGTTGCCGTAAGATGGGGGTGATGTGTTCGGATCTTGGAGTGTTGGTGATGATGCGTGCTGTAGTGTTTTGCACCATTTGGAGTGGGTGTAAGGTCTGCTGGGGGAGGCCTTGATATAACGAGTTTCTGCAATCAAGCAGAGGTGTGATGAGTGCTTGGCACACTGTGCGGAAGTGGTCCTGGCGGAGTAGTGGTTTAATCTTTCTTATGGTCCTCAGACGTTGATAGGCTTTGTTTGCGATTTTGGTGATATGAGATTTCAGGTTCAGAGCTCTGTCCAGGCCAAACTCCCATAAGTCTTATGAGCCCGCAAGATCACATCCGAATAGTGCAAGATCCTTGGGTAGAGGGCTGGTTTTACCCCACCCAAGACAGAAGAAAACACATGGAATGCCAACAACCAGTTACTAATGGTCTTAGGTACCTGAGATTGCCCCTTCTTACCATCATCTTAAGAACTGTCCCCCTTCTTCTTATCTCCAATGTCCTGATTGTGAGCCAAAAGTGAAAAAATATCCACATACCGCCTCCGCAGCACCTTCGCCCGTAACTTCTGAGACATGTGATAATCCAATAGAGCAATCCTGCTCAATGTGTGCCCACTCTCTGCCAACTGCAGGTCATTACCCACCCCACCTACAACTTGCTCCCCCCCGGCACTAGGCCCTGGATGTTCAGAACCGCACTAACTTACACCGTCATCCTTTAACTCAGTGTCCTCTGAAGACAAGGAATCAGAAGAGTACCAGGAATCCGAGGTATCCCAGATGTGCACTGCTGACTCATCCACTGAGCAATGCAAGTGCTTCTCACAATACATGCAAAACACGACCCTCTGCAAGCTATTCAAAAATATTTATCCCTTACATCTGAGTGAAAATCCTGTTGTGCTTTCCAAACCGCCCAGTCCTTCACGCACTCGTACCCTCTACCCCTGACCCCTCGTCTAATAGCAGCTACAGATCTGCACTTTCCAATGCCATATCTGTCCTCTGCTAGCATGCCATACTGGAACATTGCTGATCACCATTGTCCAGTCAGTCCTCTTCCCAAGTGGCCAGGTCTGCTCCGACCCCTCTGTTAGGACCCAGTCCCCCTGTTGTCCATCCAGCACCGCCCTTTGTACCACCCCTCCGGCCTCGCCCATCTCACTGCCCTCCACCCCACCTTCTCCTTGCCCCTTCTGCACCTGCCCCCTTTCCAGCCTTCCTCGGGGCAGGGTCTGCTCCATCCCCAGCAAAGCCCTCTACAATCAAGTGCACTGGCCGCTTAGCCCGCCGCTTTGATAGACCACACACCGGCTGCACCAAGCCGACTAATGACTCTTTGAGGAATTGTCCTATTTTGGCAAAGTTAGTTTTCCTAAAGTCTAAGATCCTTGCTTTTAAATGGAAGGGAGCAGATGCTGGCAGGGACTGGAGGAGGACTGATACTGGGGGGGCTAGGACTGGAAATGGGCTGATGCAGGGGAATGGGTGAATGAGACTGGAAGGGAGTGGATGCCGGGAGGGGCTGGAGCTAGAAAGGAGATGATGCTGGGGGAGGACTAGAAGGGGGTGGGGTTGGGACTTGTGGGATAAAAAAAGAAGCCGGGGGAGTAAGAATGGAAAGGGGAACAAATATTTTGTGTGGGAGGGAAGAAAAATCTATGATTGGCTGAGAATTGGGAGAGTAAGTGGGGACTGAGAATGGAGGAGTAAAATTTCAGTGGATGAATAAAGAATAAAGAAAGAAATGGAGGAAAAAGCAAAAGGGGAATGATCAGTATGTTAGAGGCAGATGCAGAGAGAATGGAAAAAAGTAGAAGAGAGAAAAAAGGACAAATGAACAGCAGACAATGGAGAGTTAGCAGAATACATGAAGAAAGCGATTGGGGCAATTGCAACTGTGCCAATAGAAATAACTGGGTGTTGCTGTACTTAGCGCACATTAAACATTTATGAATGCACATTAACTTTTAGTAGCATGCCTTTTAAAGAGTGTTTCAATACTATTTGCATGGGCAGTGAGGATAAAGAGACTACCAGATTTCTACATTACTATACTCCATCATCAATTGCCAGGCACAATAGGAAGTACTATACACCCTGCTTATTTAGAATCCATAGCAAACCCGCCATATCATAACAGCACTACCAGGACGCACAAAGCACCAAACCCTACCTATCAAAAAGGCAACAATGAAAATATTAAACCGATACATATCAGAGAATACCAATACATCTCCTACTGGGGAAAGAGAACAAGTAGGACTGTCACATAGAAACTACATGAACAGAATACTACAGTTCAGTTACACATGCAAAACGTTGTCCGTCACCAAAGATAGAACAAGGGATCCCAATTTAGAAATATGAAGACAATAATTAAACTAGAAACCCCAAAAGCCAAACTTGGAATGTACAATAACAGTGGAGAAATAAAACTATAAATTAATTTCTTCTTGTACTAAACAATACACAAATCGTTAGCGATGCACATTTCCCAGAGCTGACCTATTGCAGTTAATAAATTTAAAAAAAAAAAAATTTTTCAACCTTTTGTTGTTTGGGCATTTTATTTTTCATTTGCAATTGCTTCAATCACTTTCTTCTGGTTTCTTTGTGTCTTCAGCTAATTCTCCATTGTCTGCTGTCCATTTGTCCTTTCTTATCTCTTCTAGCTTTTTCCCATTCTCTCTCTATATCTGCTTCAACATACTGATCTTTCCCCTTTTGCTCTTTCCTCCATTTCTTTCTTTATTCCTTTCTCCTTCACTCAAATTTCACACTTTCATTCTCAATCCCCAATCCCCAATCCACACTTACTCTCCCAATACCCGGCCAATCATAGATTATTCGTCCCTCCCACACAAAATATCTTTTCCTCTCTCCATCCTCAGCTCCCTTCTAGTTCCAGACCCACCCAGCATCCGCTCCCTTCTAGTCCCATTCTCCCATCCCCCGGCATCAGCCCATTTCCACTCCTAGCTCTCCCATCAGTCCATTTCCAATCCTAGCCCCCCATCAGCCCATTTCCAATCCTATTCCAGCCCCCATCTGTCCATTTCCAGTCCAAGCTCCCCCCATCAGCCCATTTCCAATCCTAGCCCCCCATCAGCCATTTCTAGTCCTATTCCAGCCCCCCTCAGCCCATTTCCAATCCTAGCCCCCTCATCAGCCATTTCCAGTCCTATTCTAGTCCCCTATCAGCCCATTTCCAGTCCAAGCTTCCCCCCCTTAGCCCATAGCCGCCAGTGTAAAAAGCACCGTTTTCCTTCACGCTGCTGGCTGTGTTGCTGTGAAGCAAGCTGAATGCCGGGAAAGATTTAAGGGCATTTTCCGGCATTTTCACACTTTACAGTAACACAGACACCACCAGCCTGAGGGAAAACAGTGCTTTTCATGCTGGCGGCTGTGCAGAGGTGAGCTGGTGCCTCACACGGCTTCACCAGCTCACCTCTGAAGCCCTCCATTGTGCCCAAATGAAGTTTACGCAGGGCCCCCTGTAGTGCAGGGCCCTGTGCGAACAACATTCTCGCACAATGGACAGGCCGGCACTGCAACCTTTAAGCTGTCAAAGACAGGTTTTGTAGATTTGGGTAGATTAGACCCTCTTTTTGTTTAAGTAGAGTAGGACTGTGACCCAGGGATGTAGATGAGTTGAGGGAGAGAAGCCTAGGAAACCAAATTTGTCTTGGCTAATGAGGGGCAACTAGAATCATCTGTGACTTGTCCTTGCGAATCTCGTGTAACACTTTCTGCATTAACAGAACTGGAGGGAAGACCTAGTGAAGACCTGTGATCCAAGGAATTATGAATGCATCGTAAGTCATTTTCTGTGGACTTGGGCAAATGGAACAGAATTGGGTACATTTGTTATTGCGCTCTGTTGCAAAAAGATCTATATTCAAAGTTCCACAAATCTGAAAGAGGAAGTCTGTGACTTTATGGTCAAGAGACCATTCATGTGGGTTCAACTGCAGCTGAGAGAGTCTGCTAATTGACTGTTAGGACCAGGAAGATAGACTGCTGTAAGGATCATGCTAAAGCCAAATATTTGTGAGTTGAGGCATAACAGGAAGAATCCTGAGCCTCCTTGTTTATGTGAAATATAAGCTACTTGGTTGTTTGTTCTGACCATGACTACTTCTTTCATAGCTATGTTTTGATCAAGGATCAGTCTCAGACTGCCCATTATTTGGGAAATGAGAAAAAAACTTGAATAAAATCCCTGACTTCTTTGTGGATTCTGAACCAACCTGACAGATCTGTTGTAAAGTTGTAATGTCTTGTTGAAAGACGATCTTGTGGGCAAGGGGAACTTGATTGGAACAAAAGGATGTTGGGGTGAAGGGTATGTTAGAAAATTTATTTTGTAGTCATGGTTGACAATGAAGAGGAGGACTCAATGGTCTGATGTAATTTCTTCCTAAGCGTCCCTGAACTGAAGGATTTTGCTCCCAGCTGGAGGGTAGTCAAAATTGGGGATTCAACTTTCTCTAGAAGTTGGTGGGGGGGGGGGAGAGGAGGAGTATCTGCTGTTTGTGATCTCCTGGGTGCTGACATTGGTTGCATGCTTGGGATTTATATCTTCTTCTTGGGTAAATTGTTGAAAATATTGGTAAATGTGCAGAATACTATTGGAAATCATTTGGAATAAGTTTAAATTTTTAATTTTGACTCATAAGGTGTATTATACACATTTTGCCTTGTATTTGTCAAGGACCCGGACATACAAAGGAGATTGCGTCTAGCCTTGTGGGATCAGAATCGCGAACAGCACTGTACATTCAGGCCAGGACTGCAATTCAGTCCTGGCCTGCATGTACAGCAAAGCTCAACTATCTCAGTCAGGGCATTTAAATGTTGCCATGGTTCCGTGGCTCCATTTAATGTTGTGATGCCAACCGCCGATGAAAAAGTTAATTCCCCACAACCCGACCCACGAACTGGCCTCCTAAGACCAGGGTTAGGCTATGGGGATTTAACTTTTGCTCCCCCAGCCTCTTCCGTGCCCCAGAACCGCCAAAATGGCACTTAACGTATGTTAACTTAAGTAGGGAAGAACAACCCAAACTATGGTTACACGATGCAAGGTTCCACTTTAGGAACCACCACCCAGGAAAATGATTTAGGCGTCATTGTGGATACCATGTTAAAACCCTCGGCCCAGTGTGCAGCGGCGGCCAAGAGAGCAAATAGAATGCTAGGTATGATAAGGAAAGGAATGGAAAATAAAACAAAAGATATTATAATGCCTCTATTATCGTTCCATGGTGAGACCGCACCTTGAATATTGTGTGCAATTCTGGTCGCCGTATCTTAAAAAGGATATAGCGATTTTAGAAAAGGTACAGAGAAGAGCCACCAAAATGGTAAAGGGGATGGAAGGATACTCCTATGAAGAAAGGCTAAAAAGGTTAGGGCTCTTTAACCTGGAAAAGAGACGGCTGAGGGGAGATATGATAGAAGTCTATAAATTAATGAACGGAGTAGAACGGGTAAATGTAGATCAATTGTTTACCTTATCAGAATATAGAAAGACTAGGGGACATGCAATGAAGCTACAGGGTAAACTATTTAAGACTAATAAAAGAAAATATTTTTTCACTCAACGTGTAATCAAACTCTGGAATTTGTTACTGGAGGATGTAGTAAAGGCTGTTAGTGTAGTTGGGTTTAAAAAAGGTTTGGACAAGTTCCTGGAGGAAAGGTCCATAAACCATTATTAAGAAGTGACCGAAGATATCAATGCTTGACCCAGTACAAGCATTGTGGAACTTGTGTCTCTTGGGGAAACTGCTAGGTACATATGACCACTGTTGGCCACTGTTGGAAACAGAATACTGGGCTTGATGGACCTTGGTCTGACCCAGTATGGCATATCTTATGATCTTATGTTCTTATGTTCTTATGTAATATGCATTAAAATCTTTAGGAAAAGGGCTCCAATGATAAAATGAGGTAATTTGTTAGAAAAAAAACTATGAAGAGTTATTGCCAGGGTCAAACATCTGCATGAGGTATAGATAATATTTAAAAAGGCAGTTTTGATCAACATATCTTAAAAAGGACATGGCAGAATTAGAAAAGGTAAAGTGAAGAGCCACCAAAATAGTAAGAGGGATGGAAGGATACCCCAATGAAGAAAGCTTAAAAGGTTAGTGCTCTTCAACTTGGAAAAAAAAGATGGCTGGGTGGAACAGGTAAACATAGATCAGTTATTTACTCATTCAAAAAGTAGAAAGACTAGGGGACACGCAATGAAACTACAATGTAGCCCATTTAAGACCAATAGGAGAAAATATTTTTTCACTCAACGCGTAATCAAACACTAGAATTTATTACCAGAGGTTGTAGTAAAAGCTGTTAGTGTAGTTAGGATTTAAAAAGGTTTGGATAAGTTCCTGGACGAAAACCCATAAACTATTATTAAAGGGGACCAGGGAAATCCACTGCTTACCCCCAGGTAAGCAACATGGAATCTGTGTATCTTTTTTGGGAACCTGACAGGTTGTGACCTGGATTGGTCACTGTTGGAATCAGGATACTGGGCTTGATGGGCAGTGGTCTGACCCAGTATGGCATATCTTATATTCTAATGTTCTTATATTCCATTCCATAATTTCATATAAATAGAGGGAAAAAAAACATAGAGCCTATCCAATCTGCTATAGGGGTGTGACTTCACTAGTACACACTCAGTTCATTTGCATTCCTAAAATTATTTTATTTATTTATTTAGCATACATTTGTATACCGCTACTTCCAGCGATCAGTAGCGGTTTGATTACAGATATGAATTTGTCGAATCATGACAGAAATTTTGCGGTATACACACATTGATTTGGAGGGGAAAGCACAGCACACGGGGAGAGGTCATATGTAGAGGAGTCAGACATTACATATTTACATAAACTGCAACCATGTTTCATTTTATTCATGTCAAATTCCTTGCATGTACATATACTTACAAATTGTACATGTAATCATCAATTTGCATGTGCAAAAAAAGTCCTAGCGCACACACAAGGTGTACAAGTAAAATGACAGCATGAAGAAACACAAAATACACACATGAAAATGGAACATTTTGGTAAATATGCATACAAACCAAGCTTTGTTTGGTTATGAACAACTCTCTGCCCATCCATACCAACTACTAAGCTCTATGGGCCCAATTTTCGAAGACCTTTCCTAGTTACCCGTGTAAAAGCCTTATTCTGGATTTTCAAAGGACTCCTACATGAGTAGTGCCCTTCGAAAATCCCAGATATGTCCCTAATGCGCCCATGGCATGTTGGGGGCATTCTGGGGCGGAGTGGAGGCGGGCCATAGTGCTACCCGTGTAACACTGATTTTCTATGCTACATGGTTAGCGCTTTGTGCCTTAAAGATAGGCGTGGGAAAACCTCACCTGTCTTTAAGGCTCTGGGGCTAACTGTGTAGCATTGAAAATCAGTGCTACACAGGTAGCTCCTGTGGCTACCTGACTGTGTGGCAACACCCAGATTTTCTATGCCAGGGCCGCATATGACTCCGGCATGGAAAATCCATGTTAGGCGAGAGGTGAGCGGGCTATGCGGCAAATAACACCGCCCAACTAAATTCGAGCCATATAATCCTTTCTTCTCCCTCAAGTGCTTGTCCCATGCTTTTTTGAAATCAAATACAATTCTTTTCTCCACCACCTCCATTGGAAGACTGTTCCACGCATCCACCATCTTTCTGTAAAGAAAATATTGCCTTAATTATTCCTAAGTGTATCCCCTTTCACCTTCACTACAACTACTACTGGTATTTAACATTTGTATAGCACTACAAGGTGCATGCAGTACTATATATACACACAACAACAGTCCCTGTTCATCAAAGCTTACAGTCTAATCAAGACACACCACACTAGGAGCCAATGTAATATCTGTAGTGGTACTTGGATATAGGAATCAGTGCTACTACTGAATAGTACTACCTAGCAATGGTATTAAACACTCCCTTTACAGCCTTGGAAGTGCAACAGGTAATTAAGAGGCTGCATGGGTGTCATGCTCCAGCTCCCAACATTTTAGCAGCAAGTTTTACTTATGCAAGATAAAATAGGTGTCCCATTGGGGGAGATGCATATGAAGTTGATTCAGGAGGGATGGTTTCCTTATAGTAGCAATCACTGATCACAGTGCTTCCTAAACCTGGGAAAGACCATTGCTGCCTGGGTCATACCAACCAAAATTGCTATTAAACATTGACCACAAAATCTTGGCCAAGATACTGCCTGACCACCTGGGACAATTTATGCTAGTATTGGTTCATGATTCTCAAGTAGATTTTCATAAAGGGTCACCACTCCGTAGTTAACGAAAGAACATTGTTTGTATCAAAGAGTTAATTATGGTATTAAGAACATCCCCTCTCTTTTAGTGAGTTTCAACAAAGAAAAGGCTTTTGATAGGGTAGGTTGGGCATATATGTTTTTGGTACTTGAGTGGGTTGGCATAGAGGGTCTTTTCATGCAGGCAACGTGCTTCCTTTATTCCATGACAAAGGGGGCAGTGCTGCTTAATGGAGTGAAAACCAGGAACTTTGATCTTCAACTTGGTTCATCTCAGGGATGTCCCCTTTCCACCCTCCTATTCATGTTAACATTAGAACTGTTGCTGTTCAAGATATGTAGAATGAGGAGATTCACGGGGTTCACATGGGTGAGAGTGAATTAAAGGTCTTAGCCAGTGACCTTTTAATGTACCTCACTAACCTGGAAAGTTCCTTGGCCCATTAGCTATGTGAATTTATCCATTTTAGAAACCTCTGTGGATTTAAACTGAGCTTTGATAAATCGGAAGCACTACTGATATAATGTAATCTTAGGGAGGCTTGGAGAGGGTCTTTTGCTTTGTAATAGGTGGAGAAATCATTCCAATAGGTCAGTAGCATAGTGCTAATGAATTTGGATGAGCTGTACCATTGCAATATTGTTCCCCTCCTGCAAGATACGATGAGTAGGCTGCTGTATTGGAGAGATTTGTAGATGTCTTTAGTGGGTAGGGTTCAGGGTTTCAGCCACCCTAGGCAGAAGCCCTGGTGTGCTGCCCTCCCATGCGCCAAGCTGCATCACCCCCCCCCCCACCCCTGTGCTGAGCCATGCCACTTCTCCCCATTGCTGCTGATTCTGGCGGCGGGGTTGGGGCGACTCGGTGGCAACAGCAGGCCATGAGCATAGACACACATGGTCTGCCATTTATGACCTGTCTAACACCACTTCGGGGAGTCAGACCCCTCTGACACAACTTCGGGAAGTCAGAAGCGGCAAACCCTGTGTGCCGAAGCACAAAGCCTGACATCAGAATCAGTGGCAGCGAAGGAGCAGGGCAGAGCTGCACAGAACGAGGGGGGGGGCAGGTAGTAGGCCATGTGTGTCATGCTGCACACAGAGGTCTGCCACTTAGTAGACGGGCCGGCCCTGGTAGGGTGTCTTTTTAAAATGGTCTTTTTCTCTCATCGGCTCTATGTGCTTCAAATGCTGCCTTTGCATTTACTTAAATAAGACCTACAAGTACGGGACCTTACACTGAATGCTTTTCTATGGAAGGGACGGCAAGCCAGCATTCCGCTAATGGTAATAAGAGGGGGTGGTAAAGAGGAAGTTAAAGCCTCCCTCGTTTGGCATGTCATAATATGGCCTGCTTGCTTTCACATCTTAAGGACTATGTTTAACCTAGGGCCATGAATAGGAGTTGACTTCCCCTTATTCACTCTGGGGGTATCTGAGGCATAAATAGCAGGGATGGATATCCCCGCTATTTGTGCCAGCTACATGCCCCAACTAACTTCCCTGGCAGTTGTGCCGGGAAGTTAGTCAGGGGCGGGAAGAGGCGGCCCGGGGGCGGAGAGTGGGAGGATAGTGTGCGGTCACCGGCCCTGGACATACAGGGCCGATTCTAATGTTGGCCGTGTATGTTTAGGGCCAGTAAAATGGCTGGGTAAGTTATTCCACCCCTGGGATGGAATAACTTCTCTGGACGTTTCATTTTGGCAGACTCAGGGCGTGGAAGGGGCTGGGGGGGGGGGCAAAGTTAATACCCTGCAGCCTGACCTTGGCCTTAGGATGCCATGGTGCCGCGGCTCCATTTAAAAGCCCTGGCTGAGTTAGCCGGACTATGGCCCTACGTGCAGGCCTGTTTGCGATAATGATCCCGCAGGGTTAGACATGCCCCTCGGGATCAGAATCGCGATCTTCTTTGTACGTCCGGCTCAGCCTGGACATACAAAGGAGATGGACATCGGGATCAGAATCAGGCCCTCTGGCTGCACTGCACAGGCTTGACTCACTGCAAGTAGTTCTTAAGGTCTGGCGCTGATCTGTTCTAAGCTTCAGAACTCCACAGAAAAGTCGGTGAATCTACCTCTTTGAAATAATGAGGACTTTGCCCTGGGTATGCAGTTCTAATGCTTTCAAGGTTGGGAGAGGCATGGCATAGGCCTGATAGAGTATCCAGTGACTGAAATGGTTTTCTAATTCCTTATGAGCTAGAAAGCCAGCATCAGATGGAGAATCGGGATGTATTTCCTCATTTTCAGGCCCGCAGTTCTAGTCAAGAGTTGAGCATTGAACATATTAATAGTGAGTTCTGCCAGATTTAGAAGAGTTCTTTTTGTCAAGATAGATAGATTGGGTGTGAGTGGTTCATTTACACTTAGAGCCCAATTCTATCCCAGAAGTACAAGCCCTCTGTGCGCCCGGCCGGATCCAGACGCACAGAGGGAGTCACGATTTTGATCCCGTGGGGCACATCTATCCCCGCGGGATCAGAATTGTGAACAGGCCTGTAGTTTAGACTGGGACCGTGATTCAGCCTGGCATGCACGTACAGGCCTTGCCAGACTAACTCAGTCTAGGCTTTACAATGGAGCTGCGACTCCATGGCGCCGGTTGCCATGGCACTGCGACTCCGTTGAAAAACCGCGATCCATAGCCACCGGCTCCTGCAATACTTTCCCCACAGCCCGACCCACGATCTGGCATCCTAAGGCCAGAATCGAGCTGTGGAGAATGTCCTCGGCCCCCCCCCCGCCCCTTCCACATCCCGTGCCCGCTATCCCCCGGCAAGTAGGGGACTTATGCCACCTCTGAGGTGGAATAAGTTCCCAGTTCGTTGCCAGCCCCGGATGTACAGGGCCGACATTAGAATTGGCCCTGTACATCCGGGACCGATGACTACCCACTGTCTGCCCTAAAGCCACCCCCGATCTGCCCCTTCCTCCCCCCCCCCCCCCGTCTACCTTCCCCATACAAAGTGCAGGGAAGGAGGACAGGGCCGAGAAAGAGCACGAATAGCGGGGTGGATGTCCATCCCCACTATTCGTTGCTCAGAATGACCCCCTTAGTCTATACTGACTTGCTTTCCTCTCCATATATATGACACCCGTGCAGAAACAAGGCCGAATTAGGCTTGCAGTTTACTGAGAAGGACATTGTATGACCCTTCATTCCAGAGTTTCATTTCAGTTGAGAGATCTACTTCCTGTGCATGTATACCCTGGAGGTATTTAAATATTCTATGATATTTCCCCGTCCCATGTTTCATTCAAAGCTTTTACTCGTCTTTGAATTTTCTAAAATTTTCCCTATTTTGAGTTTTTTCATTCCATTTTACATATTCATTTTAATATTTTTTTGTTAAACCTCATTAGAACATTTTAAATTGCACAATTTGATTGTATGTTTATTAATTCATAGATGTATGCACATTACATTGATTTTTCACATTATTTTTTTTTAACTGCCATCAAGTCAATGCTGAATCCTAGTGACCCAGCAGCCCCTGGGTTTTCTTAAAAAGGTATGAACAGAAGTAGATTGACAGACCTTTTTTTCCCAGGCAATGGAGAGTAAAGTGACTTACCCAAGGTCACAAGGAATGCCAGTGGGAATTGAATGCTAGTCTCTAAGGTATGAGGCTGTTGCTCCAACAACTAGGCTACTCCTCCACCATTTTCACATAATAAACAGTCAATATTTAATAAAATACCTGGGGGAATAATTTTCAACATCTGATTTAGACATTTTACATTACACTATACTATGAGAATAATTTTATAAAGATGCACCTAGGTGACACATAGTTTAACAATGTCTATCACTCCTAGTTTATGAAGTCAAGTACACATGTATCTAACCTTATAAAACAGGGGCATAATTGGATATGTGTAGCAAACTAAGTCATGATTAGTTACACCAAACCTAGGGCAGGTATAAATGCCTGCCCACTGATTTCAGAAGGGCATGCATAAATTATAGTATTTTATAATTTATGTATGCAAATTTGCATAAATTCACTTTGCCCAAGCACCTGTCCCATCCAAGCCAACAAAGAAAGTATGCCTGATATGCATAAGAACATAAGAAATGCCATACTGGGTCAGACCAAAGTCCATCAAATCCTGTTTCCAACAATGGCCAATCCAGGTCACAAGTACCTGGCAGGTTCCCAAAAAAGCACACAGGTTCCACAATGCTTGTCCTGGGGCAAGCAGGGGATTTCCTGGGACCTCTTTAATAATGGTTTATGGATCTTTCCTCCAGGAATTTGTCCAAACCTTTTTTAAACCCAGCTACACTAACAGCTTTTATTGCATCCTCTGGAAGCGAATTCCAGAGTTTGATTACGCATTGAGTGAAAAAATATTTTCTCTTATTAGTCTTAGATGGGTTACATTGTAGCTTCATTGTACAGTATGTCCCCTACTCTTTCTACTTTTTGATGGCATAAACAACCGATCTAGGTTTACCTGTTCCATTCCATTCATTAATTTGTAGACCTCTATCATATTTCCCCTCAGCCTTCTCTTTTCCAAGTGGAAAAGCCCTAAATTTTTAAACCTTTTCTCATAGGGGTATTCTCCCATTCCATTCTGGTGGCTTTTCTCTGTACCTTTTCTAATTCTGCTATATCGTTTTTAAGATATGGAGACCAGAATTGCACACAATACTCAAGGTGCAGTTGCACTATGGAACAATGCAGAAGCATTATAATAACCTTTATTTTATTCTCCATTCCTTTCCTTATGATTCCTAGAATTCTATTTGCTTTCTTGGCTGCTGCCGCACACTGGGCAGAGGCTTTCAACATATTATCCATGATGACACCTAAATCATTTTTGTGGGTGGTGTTTCCTAATGTGGAACCTTGCATTGTGTAACCATAGTTCAGGTTGGTCTTTCACTTATCCCCATTAAAATTCATCTGCCATTTGAATGTCCAGTCTTCCAATTTATCAAGGTCCTCTTTCAATTTTTCACAATCCTCTTGTGGTTTTAACAACTTTGAATAACTTTGTGTTATCTACAGAATTGATCAGCTCACTTGTTATTTCCATTTCCAGATCATGTATGAATATGTTAAAAAGGAGCGAAACCAGCACAGATCCCTGGGGTACTCCACTATTCACCTTTCTCCATTGAGAAAATAGGTCATAGTCCTGCTCTCTGCTTTCTATTTTTTAACCAGTTCCTGATCCGCAATAGTATACTGCCTCCAATCCCATGACTTTTTAATTTGGCCAAGAGTCTTTCATGAAGGACCTTGTCAAAGGCTTTCTGAAAATCCAAGTACACTATATCAACCGGCTCACTTTTATTTATTTATTTTATTTAGCTAGTCTTATGTACCGCCCTTCTAAGATTCTTGGCGATTTACAGCAAACAAACATGTCAAGTAGACTTTACATAGAACAAAAAAAAAGGAGGTAATATATAACTGTAATACTATATAAGGGGTAAAATAATTTAATTATACAAATGGTCCATAAAGAGATGATTTTTTAACTTCTTTTTAAAATCCAGGAAGTCATAGGTAGTGTGAAGATCATTTGGGAGTGAGTTCCAAAGAGTAGGTTCAAAAAAAAGAGAAAGCTCTTCTAGATGTAGTGAAGCTTGTCTTGATATATGCTGAAGGTATGTGCAATATATTAAGTGAGCTTGATCTCCTCTTTCTATTATCTGGAATTTTCTGGATCAGAGATGAAAGATAAACAGCTGGAAGACAATGATAAACTTTAAATATTGTAGAAAGGGACTTGAATTTAATACTTCGAGAGACTTTAAGCTAGCCAATGTAACTGCTTGAGAATCATAGTGAGATGTGCAGACCTTGAGGCTTTGCAAAGGAGATGAGCAGCTGTATTCATAGCAAGCTGGAGAGAGTGAGTGGCATAGCTAGGTAGACCTTGGAGTATGAGGTTACAAAAGTCGAGATGTGGGAAATTAAGCACCTGTAATACAGAGCGAAAGTCATGATATTCCAAAAGCGGTTTTAAGTGCTAAATAGTTTTGAACTTGGAATATAGTGATAAATGGTGGTGGATTAAAGCTGATGTCCTTAGAGATACAGAGGACTTGGGTCTTATTGTAGTTAATAATAAATTTATGTTCATTGTGCCAGTGTGTAACAGCACTAAAACATTTCATTAAAGATGAAATATCTGTGCTCTTAG
Organism: Ichthyophis bannanicus; assembly: GCA_033557465.1. Taxonomy (NCBI): domain Eukaryota; kingdom Metazoa; phylum Chordata; class Amphibia; order Gymnophiona; family Ichthyophiidae; genus Ichthyophis; species Ichthyophis bannanicus. Next base: position 378,226,484 of record CM066036.1, read on the forward strand.
GGGCTTGTTTACAAAGCCGCGGTAGCGGTTTGCGATCGTAATCGGAGCCGCGGCCCCATTGATTTCAATGGGGCCGCGGCTGCGATCGCGATCGCGAACCACTACCGCGGCTTTGTAAACAAGCCCCTTAGTGTTAATAGGAGCGTATAACATAACATCATCAGCATAAAGGTGATAATAAATATTGTTTCATTACGATTTAACATATCAGTTGAAGGTAGAGGCTGAAAAGTAAGGAGGACATTGCAGAACCCTGAGGAACTTCTTATTGCAGCTAAAGTTAATTTGAAAAGGAAAGACAACCTGTGAGGAGCCCGCCCCCATGACATCACTTCCTCGGGCTCTGCGATGACCGGAGGGCTCCTCACACAGTTTATCTTTAGTTTTCAATGTAAGTGTATTGCAGCCGCTGCTCTGTACAAAGCAGAAGCAGCGGCTGCACTGCTATGGGGAATCGCGTTCGCGCCGTGGACTTCGGCACAAAAGCCGGTTTTTTGCTCTGGCCGCTCCCGATCTTGCGGCTAGAGCAAAAAACCGACTTTTCAATGGCCGGTTTTACATCTGTGCCGGCAGCCGGCCTGGCCATGGAAAAACCGGCCAGGCCGGCTGAAAACTGGCCGGTTGGCAACCCTAGATGGATAGAGGGAGGTAGGCAGGGAGAGGGGAGGGGAGGGGAGATGGGGAATGGCACAGACAACCATACTACTCTACCGCATACTATATTGGTGGCACAGAATGACCTCTCTGTACTTATGCAGTAGGTGCCCCCAACATGAAGTATCCCTGAGTCATGGTGAGTCAGAGGTCACGCTGCATCAAACATCCATCTGGCAGGGGATACAGCAGGACTTTGTTGCCATCACCTGGGTGCAAGACCTCATGTTGGGTCACTTGGAGGGAATACAGGCAGAGATGCATGCCCTTTTACGGTTTATAGAGCAGCTGCTGGCATGCATCTCTACTGTTTTTTCCTCATCATAGAGGGGGAGAACTCCAGTGAGGGAGCAGGTGGATTCTTTCTAATAATGATTCTACATTGTAAAATAGAGGGAACAGTTTTGTTGGGAAGATAAATGTCTCTCTGTTGGATTATTTATGTACCGTATACACTACACTTTGGCGCCTGTGAGGATGGAAGATACACAGTAAAGGCTATTGAGGACACATCTGATGTAGCCACAGGGGATGGTCATTATGTGAAAATGACATGAGAAATATCAATGCCATTTCCTATCATATTGTTTTCATTCCCATCACAACACAAACAAATCCAGTATGTAGTGTCCCCCCCCCCTTCACAATGGTGAGCTGCTTTTGTGTTTCCTGACTGGCCCTAAAGTGTGTCTGGTCTGAAGCCCTATGGGGAATGCAAGCTATATTTTTTGCCTGTAAATCTATAGACTCCTGCTGTTGAGTTTTACTCTAAAGATTTTGCTGTTGCCATGTTCCTTTTCCAGAAATACTGTGAAACCATATCTATATAGCTATCAGAGACAATTACCAAGCCTGTGCGCAGGGGCTGCATGAAAGATCTGATCAGAATGGGAACATAGATGGCATAGCAAGATGTGATCTCAGTGCACATAATAGCTCATACAGATAGTTTAAAGGATCTGCATTACCCATTACAATGGTGAACCAGAGAAGGTGACCAACATGAACCCTAGCTGCAGGTAAAGCGTCTACAACTAGACAAAATCCTTGGCCACTGATATTCCAGATACACAGCAACAGATAGAAAGTTATGTGCATGTATGTGCAAAGCCAAACAGAGCCTAGCCACACTATCCCCTGTTAATGTGACTACATGGAAAGACAAAATGTAGGAGAAAGTGTCAGACACACAGATCTACCAGCCCCACTGTTTACACTGGATTTATGTCCATTTTACTCTACCAACATAAATGCAGCTATAGCTAATATGCTGAACCATCCCATGTGATGGTTCCAATATCAACATGCAAAAGTAACATGTGTATCTCTCACAACATTTCTCTTTGCAATTGTTAGCTGTGTTTGTACAGGCAACCCCACAGACAGTCACCAGGTCTATGCTGTGTGACTTGGCAGCACTTCCAATAGTAAATACTAATCAAAGAATAAATCCTCACAAGGAATTGAATACAGTAGTATCAATATCTATGAACTCCTTACTTGAGCAGATATCTGCTCAAGAAAGGAGAAGATATCTGCTCAAGGAGTTCATAGATATTGAGCTCCTCCAACAAGCCATGTAAAGTCCTAGCAGTTGCCTTCTCAACAGTTGCCATCAAGTGAAAGCCCATAATTAAAGACATCAGAGCACAAGAGATGCCTTGAGTGATACAACAGCATGACAATATGGTAGAGCACAACACAACACCTCTAACAGTCCCACCTATAGTTAGTGGAACACTGCTGTCACATTCACCACAAGGAGCTGTTGGCTGTGCATCCCTCTGTGGCAAATGGTCTATACATAAATGCTATGGCAAGAGGGATGCATGCAGTAACCTCCCCATAAAAGTAAAGCTCATACTGTGCCTATTCTCAATCTACAAGCAGTCAATGAGGATGTGTATATAACTGATTCTGAAATCAGGTCTGTGGACATCTACAGTATATGAACATCTCCAAAAATGGACCCTAAAGTTACTGCTTGGATTAGAAATTGGTTGGGTGGGAGGCGAGAAAGAGTACAGGTAAATGGAGCTCACTCTGAAGAGAAAGATGTTACCAGTGGTGTGCCCCAGGGATCTGTCCTTGCTCTGATTCTTTTTAACATCTTTGTTAGTGATATAGCGGAAGAGCTGTCAGGTAAGGTTTGCCTCTTTGCGGATGATACCAAAATCTGAAATAGAGTAGACACCCAGGAAGGTGTAGATAACATGAGGAGGGATCTAGCTAAGCTTGAAGAATGGTCTAGAATTTGGCAGCTGGGATTTAATGTTAAAAAATGTAAGGTCATGCATTTGGGCTGCAGCAATCCAAGGGAGCAATATAGTATAGGGGGTGAAGTAAAGGGTGAGCCAGTCAAACCTGCATTTTTGAAAAGGGCGGGAGAGCCGTGAAAGTGGGCGGAGCGAGTTAGCAAGGTTACCATTGTGTCCCCCACAACTAAGCATTTCAGTCGCCATGGAGCAGTGGTCTAAACAACAACGTTCATTCGCTGTGAAAGCGTTTTACCAAAGTGGTAGTTATGCAGCCGCTCAGCGTCGTTTCCGGACGAATTTTCAAATTAATCGAAATAAGCCAGTGCCGTCTGTTAATTCAATCAAATTGTGGGTGACAAACTTTGAAGCAATTGGTGAAACGAGAAGCAGAAGGGGTGGCAGTGCAAGATCAGTGCGAACTCCCGCGAATATTGACCTCGTGAGAGTTGCTGTGGAAAGAAGCCCTCGGAGATCGGCGCGTCGACAGAGTGCTGCGCTTGGCATGGCAAACAAGAGCGTCCGAAGAATCTTGAGGTTAGATTTACACCATCACCCGTACAAAATTCAGGTTGTTCAGGCTATGAATGAAAACGATTTTGCAGCTCGACGGCGTTTTTGTCAAACGTTGTTGGACATGTTTGATGAAAACGAGGACCTTGTTCACAACCTGTGGATGAGCGATGAGGCACATTTCCATCTCTCCGGTTTTGTGAATAAACAAAATTTCCGATATTGGAGTGATGAAAACCCTCAACAACTCCATCAAAAACCACTCCATTCAAGCAAGGTAACAGTTTGGTGCGCAATGTCCTCATTGGGAATCATAGGCCCGTATGTTTTTGAAAATGACAGGGAGCAAGCAGTTACTGTGAATGCACAACGCTATTCGGAAATGTTGCATTCGTTCTTCATTCCTCAGCTTCGTCAACATGGAATGAACAATGAAACCTTATTCCAGCAAGACGGTGCCACAAGTCATACAGCCCGTGTGAGCATGAATGTTCTCAACAATGTTTTTCCAAATCGGGTGATATCCCGAAATGGAGCAATTTCTTGGCCTCCCCGATCGCCCGACCTCACAGTGTGCGATTTTTTTTCTTGTGGGGGTACCTGAAGAGTAAAGTCTTTGAACAACGACCTCCAACGCTTGGGGAACTCAAGAGGAGAATCCGGTTGGAAATCGAGAGAATTCCTCAGCGTATGCTCCGTGATGTGATGGGCAGTTTCAGAAATCGCCTACAAGAATGTCTCAATCGGGAAGGACACCATCTTACTGGCGTTATTTTTAAACAGTGAATGTTGTTTCTTAAATGCTTTTTAATGTACATTAAGATAGTGACAATAAAATTTTGAAATATCCATCCGTTTATTTTTTACAGTCATTTCAAAAATGCAGGTTTGACTGGCTCACCCTGTACTTTTGTCCACTAAAGAAGAGCAGGACCTAGGGGTGGTTGTGTCTGATGATCTTAAAGTAGCTAAACAGGTAGAAAAGGCAACGGCAAAAGCTAGAAGGATGCTTGGGTGCATACGGAGAGGAATGACTAGCAGAAAAAAGGTGATAATGCTTCTGTATAAGTCTTTGGTGCGACCTCATTTGGAGTATAGTGTGTAATTCTGGAGACCGCATCTTCAAAAGGATGTGAACAGGATGGAGTCGGTGCAGAGGGTGGCTACTAAAATGATTAGTGGTCTTCATTATGAAGCATATGAGGAAAGACTTAAGGATCTTAATATGTACACCTTAGAGGAAAGGCGGGATAGAGGTGATATGATTGAGATGTTTAAATACCTCCGTGGCATAAATGTTCAGGGAGAGAGCCTCTTTCAATTGAAAGCAAGTTCTCCTACGAGGGGACATGGGATAAGGGTGAAGGGAGATAGACTCAAGAGTGATATGCGGAAATATTTCTTTACAGAAAGAGCAGTGGATCCATGGAATAGTCTCCCAGTGGAGGTGGTAGAGATGAGGACAGTAACTGAATTCAAAAAAGCATGAGACAAACACAGAGGATCTCTAAAGGTAAAAAGGGGACTGTTGTAGTTGTTGATATGGAAGGACAGACTAGATAGGTCATGTGGTCTTTTTTTGTCATTATATTTCTATGTTTCTAAGAACCAGCCATTTTAGATGTGGGGGCATTTAAATCCTGAATATCATGGACCCACCCATTTAAACATCCTTAAAGTCACAGACAAATTTTAGAACATCGTCAGAAAGTATCTGCTGATGTATCATCACCATGGCCCCAAAAAACAAAACATCCTCCTGTAAGAATAACTCTTGTCCAGGGGAGGTAGAGCTGCTGATAAGGAAGGTGCTTGTAAAACACCATATTCTCTTTGGTTCTGCAGATGCACATGTTAATGCACACCACAAGCAGCATCTATGGTACTTCATCTGTGTTAATGTGAATGCCATTTATCATAGAACTGGGACATAGAGGTCATGAAGCGCAAATGGAGATACATGAGAGGCCATGCCAAGTGCAAGTAAGTGGCAGCACCTGCAGATGGGCAGCCTCCAGTCCTCATTGATTTGGAGCAAAATATTCTGGCCACTGTAGATGAGGAGTCTGTCCCAGGGGTCAGGGAGCTCGATAGCTTCAGGACTTTGCAATAGCAAGACACATATCAGATGTTTTTGCATGCATTTGCAATGATGTATTCACCAGAGGTAACTTTCAGCCCCATGCACAGTCATTGTGCATCAGGGCCTATTTGCACTCCCTCACTGATATCTCAACACTCCCTGACACATGGCTCCAGCGGCCCTTCTGGACTGCCATAGTCAATTACCAGGTTTCCAGCATTATAGGGTCAACCGCTACCTGTAGATCTGTATGGATGTAAATCATGGGGTGACCTGGACAGTTACAGTAGCCCTGGAGCAATGCAGGTTAGGTTCTTATGAGGGCACATAGTAAGATGATAGAAGCATTACAGCGCGAACAGGCAGGTCTGGGAGCAGCATGTTGGAGGACATAGCTATTCCTGGCATGCAATAGGTTACCAGACGAGTTCTGTTTCAGCCCCCCCCCCTTAAATCCCCCTCCAAACAGCACAGACTCTGTCACCCACATCTCTTGTGTGCTTTCTCATGTACTCTCTCAATGGTCTGTTGTTATGCCCTACCCTTCCTACGTACTCTTGGGCTGTAGAAATGGTACCAAAACTGCACCAAGAGATTACTTGTATAGATGGCACAGTCCTATAACAGAATAGTTTTATCACTGTCATTCTCTGTTTTATGTGTCAGTCACTTACTCCATACCTACAGATGGTAGGATGGTAATGCAAATGATGACACCAGGGCTGATGATAACCTACCAGATAACAAGGTTATTCCTCAGTCACAGCCAGGCACATCCATGGAGTCCATGGTCACACAAGAGACAGCAGAGAAGCAGCCATTCAGAGATGTTATGGAGGGACAAGAATCTGGAGGCAACAATGTGCATGACCTTGAGGAGATGGAGGGGAACACATGATGAGGATGCCATGGAACCATCACTGTCAGCACCATTCCCCTTTGGCAATAGGGGCCCATCTACTAATGATGTGCCTTTAGTGCATGGGGAGGTTAGCTTTGTCACCACCTGGAAGAGCCAACATCTTTTGAGCTGCAAGGAAAGAATTGTTCAGGTATGGTGCAAAAAGCTGGACATCATGGAGCAGTTCCTGGAGGTGCAGAGGGAACAGGGATTTTGTACAGGAAGAACTGGAAGGAATGAGAGGACTCTGTCATGACCTGAGGGAGACTTTGAGGCATCATCATTGTCCCTCCACCCAGTGTACAGGGCAGCATCTTTTCAGTTTCAGCTAACCATCTGCCAGCTGTGCCTCCATCAGGCAATAGAGGTGGCAGATGGAAACAGTCATCCATACTGCTCAGTGCAACCCTCCACTTTATGGCTATGGCCCTAGCACATGCTTCTCAGACTTCTACAGTGACAACCAAGGGACAGTAGAAAAGGAGGAGGAAGATGATAAAACCTCAAGTTCTAGTGACAGTGGTGCTGCACCCAGGGCCAGCACGAAGAGATGAGGTGCCCTAGGCAAATCTCATCTCTTCCGCCCCTCGCAGTGCCCACTGCTGCCACTGTCACCCCTCTCCGGGACATACAATGGTAGCAATGGTAAGTAAACAGCCCCATTGTGCTTACCTTTAAGCTTTGGCACCACGGGGCTATTCTTCCAATCATTCTTGCCAATGAGCTACACGTGATCTCCTTTCTTACAGCCCTCTTGCTTGCTCAGTAGTGCTACTTACTGTGGATACATTGCTCTGGGACTGCTGCTAATCTGTATTTATATCCCCTACACACCCTGGATACCTGTGGCCTGGGTTCTCTGCTTGCTTACCTAGGAAGGCAGCCTCTGGCAATTTCTCTGCTGATGAAGTGCTCATATACATAGGAAACATGGCATGATCCTGGGAAGCATGGAAAGACATCCGTTATTTTACCCTGGTCAATGCAGATCATCTGCATATTCATAGAGTGGAAGGCCTTCCTATTTCTATAGGTTGGTTCCCTTCCTCTTGTGGGCCATATGACACCAGCACTGCAGGGAATCTCATGAAACCAAAGTATGGTCTGCTGCCTCTTCTGCACAGTGGTGGGAAAGGCTATGTAGTCCACCATTCTGGTGAGAAAAGCTGCCAGAAATTGGGTGACGCACTGGGACACTGACTGACTGAGTCCTGCCATAGCAACCAGCATCTCTTGGAAGCTGTCAGTGGCTATGAATGCTAGGGCTGTGGTTACCTTCAGGTGCACAGGTATGAACTGACCTCTCTGTGTGGAGGAGTAAAGGAGGGGCTCCTGCTTGAGCCACCTTATCAAACCTGAACCAGCTGAGGTCCAGATATTGGACCATTTCCCGGGTACATCCTCTAGTATGGATGCCCTCTTCTTTCCCTCCTGTGCTTCCTGTGGGCCGCCTCCTGCAGGACCAGTGCCAACCAGGAAGACACAGCATCCATGTTTACTATCCACCACCCACCCCTTGAAATCCCACCACTAAAGTCCTTGATATCCCACCACCAATACCCTAGTTTCACCACATATTGTGCTGTATGTCAATGAAACTCAGACAGAAGCTGACAAATATTTATGGCTACTCTAACATCCATCACAAGCCACTCACATACTTCCTCTCTAGCACAGCACCATGCACTGGCATATACACACTCACAGCATCATGGAATTGGCACACATAGACACAGAATGCAACACCTGGACTTTGGAGGGCACTGGGAGATGCAAGGGCAGGGAGAGCCATCGGGACCGGGAGGTGAAAAGGGGTTGTAGAGGGCTAGGTGTCGGCAAATGGAAAACAACAAGGTATGGTGAGCACTGTTGGGAGGAGAATATACAGCAGAGATATGGGATTTGCTGCAAACACTGCTCATTAGACATAGATGACAGGTACGCCAATCTCTCTCTAATACAAGCTCCTCCAGTCACAATTGCAAACTGCAGTCAGAATGAACAGCAAATTCCCTTACTTATTCATGATTTATAGTGGGTGTACAGCAGAACATTTGGCTGCCATTCCCATCCTAACCGCTATACAAAATATGTTTTGGATGTTTGACCACTTCCTCCATCCTAGCCCTGCCCAGAAACACTCCCAAACATACTCATCCTGGAACATCCAGACATGGACGTGGCTGCTGCTGGGAGTGCAGAACTGCCTAGATCTGAAATCATCCTCAGCATGTCCCAGCATGTGTGAAATCCATTCTGTGTTTTCATTCATCCATCTCACATTTTTTTTCTTTTAAAATAACTCCCTATATGTATAGGCATCAAATACCAGCACCTATACTGAATGTATCATCTATATCTATCTATTTCTCCATCCCTGGAATGTCCTCATCCTACTCCTTTTGATCGACATATAGTACTATACCTTTAGTGAATTTATATGTAGAGTATTATATATATAAGGCCCTAAATGTTTTAAAAAGCGGAGTTCCTCACCTGTAACAGGTGATCTCCAGGAACAACAGTAATAAGTCTTCACATATGGGTGACATCAGCATCGACAGAGCCCCGTACAGGAACACTCCTCAGCATCCATTGAAACATAGAAACATGATGGCAGAAAAAGACCACATGGCCTATCTAATCTGCCTTTCCATATCAACCACTACAACAGTCCCCTTTTTCCCTTTAGAGATCTTCTGTGTTTGTCCAATGCTTTTTTGAATTCAGATACTGTCCTCATCTCTACCACCTCCACTGGGAGACTATTCCATGCATCTACCACTCTTCCCATAAAGAAATATTTCTGCATATTACTCCTGAGTCTATCCTCTTTCATCCTCACCATATGTCCCCTTGTAGCAGAGCTTGCTTTCAATCAAAAGAGGCTCTCCTCGTGAATTTATGCCACAAAGGTAGAAAGAGTTCACGCCAGAACAAGACAAGACACCTCAAGAAGAGCACTATCCCTGGCAGCGTCCGCTCTATGGAACTCTCTCCCTGTTGATCTGAGATCAGCCACAGACCTCAAAGACTTCAGAAAGCTGCTCAAAACAACACTCTTCACAGAAGGAGTTCACGTGAACTAGCTACCAGCCTTCGCCAACCTATGCAGCCCCCTGCTAACTGTATATAGCCCCTGTTCATAGCTCATAATGTATATAGCAGAACACTACGAGGAGTTCACGTGAACTAGCTGCCAGCATTCGCCAACCTATGCAGCCCCGTGCTAACTGTATATAGCCTCTGTTCATAGCTCACAATGTATATAGCTCTCCAGTTAATCTTTCACACAGCTTCCCACACCACACATGTCGATGTATCCACTGCATGTATTCACCTTCCACACCTCCTCTTGATTGTTTGATGTGCTAACCGCTTTGATTTAAAGATAAAGAGGTATATTAAATACTTCTAAATAAACAAATAAATAAATAAAAAGAAATATCTCAATCATATCACCTCTGTCCTGCCTTTCCTCTAAAGTAGGCATGTCCAAAAGATAGAATGCGCCATCTCTCCAGCAGCTTGCCCCATCGCTAGGAGAGAGCTCGTGCCAGCAGGTCGTCTGCTGAGGGCTTGCCGCCGCTGCTGATCCTTTGCCTGTCTTTTTTCCCTGCCTGCGGGAATCTTGCCTGTGGGTGTATTGGGGCACTTGTTGTTTTCATGCCAATAGTTTGTGGGTACCCCAGGGGGCCGTAGCCCGCGCCCCACGACGAGACGCCACAGGCCCGGCATCATACCTGGTCTCCTGCCTCTCAGAATCACCAATTCCTGCCCCCGCCCCAACACCCCTTAGAAGTGTGTTATATACCAGGTGATATCCATTCACCCAAGCTTTACCTGAATACACTAACTGCATTAGTTGTGTCGTGTGCTGGTTGTTGTTCGTTTTATAGTTCGCTTTCATTAAATGTTTTCAGGCAGACACAATAAAGTGTCAAGAATTTGGTGATTTTGGCGGGCTTTTCCAATTTTGTTCTAACTTGCCTATGCCTTGCTTTCAAATTGGTTCAAACCACTGTGACTTTTGCTTGCCTCTGCAATTTTATTTTGTCTAGCCTTTGCGTTGATTCTACACTGCAATTTTATTTTGCCTAGCCTTTGCATTGATTCTACACTGCAATTTTATTTTGCCTTGCCTTTGCATTGATTCTAAACTGTGTGCAGAATTTCTTAAATTGAGTGTGGTGTTATTTGAACTTGTTTGGCGGTATTTGATTTTATCTTGTTTGCTGGACAGGTGTTTGAGTTTTTTTGATGATTGTTTGGTGGTATTTGATTATTGGTGCCAGTATGATGAATTCTTATTTTTACTTTAAGAACTGCATGTGTGGTTTTGGCATCTCCAATCCTTGTATTGCACATCATCCAGAGGTCTTCAGTTCCTGTTGATCTTTAATACTTAGGGACAGTGACAGTTTTGGACCAGATTCAGCCAGCGTTTATACTAACTTAGCAGATTTGTCCTTCTTACATCCAGCCACCCCAGTATAACGAAGATGAGTGTTCCAAAGAAGAGAAAAACCTAACACTTTCATGATGAATGGGAAATGGACTACTTCTTCATCATGGTGAAAGACAAGTGTTGTTGTCTAATTTGTAATGCCCCAGTATCCTTGCCCAAAAAGGGTAATCTGTAACGTCATTATAAGGCTCTGCATAGCAATAAGTTTGATGCTGATTTTCCACCCAAAAGTGAAATTCGTAAACAGAAGCTCAAAGAACTTAAATCGAAATTGGCTACTCAGCAACAGTTGATGGCGAAGCCAAGGTTACATTCCGTCAATGCAACCATAGAATCCTTCAAGGTCAGAAACCTGATCGCAAAGAAATGCAAACCTTTCACTGAAGGGGAATTTTTAAAAGATTGTTTTCTTGAAGCAGCTGACAATCTTTTTGAAGGATTTAAAAATAAGAACGAGATCATAGCTGCTATTCAAGATGTATAATTGTCAAGAAACACCGTCGTGCGGCGAATAGAAGAGATGTGTGGAGACACAACTGAACAATTGTTGGAGGATGTTTCAAATTGTGTTGCTTTCTCACTCCATCTGGATGAATCTACAGACATAAGAGAAATAGCCCAGTTACTAGTCTTTATCCAGATGGTTTTTGAAGACTTCAGTGTTAAAGAAAAACTACTTGGAATGATTTTTTAAAAGGGAGAACTACCCATCAGGAAATATTCAGTTCTTTCCATTCTTTTGCGACAAAGTGTAATCTTCCATTGCATAGACTTGTTTCCATCACTACTGATGGAGCAAGAGCAATGACAGGTGAGGTTAACGGTGTCATAGCCCTCTGTAGACAGCATGACGACTTCGCAGATTTCCTTTCTTACCACTGCATCATTCACCAACAAGTTTTGGCAAGCAAGACACTCAATACAAAGACTGTCATGGACCTCACTTTCAAAATCATAAATTCAGTTCGTGGAAGATCACTTCAAAGATGGCTTTTCAATCTTACTCTTGATGAAGGGGCAGCGGAAATCATTTTGCATAAAGATGTAAGGTGGCTAAGTAGGCACAAATTTCTGCAAAGATTTTGTGATTTGCTGAATGAAATAAGAAGTTTTTTGAAGGAGAGGGGAGATGACCAAGCAGAGTTGGAAGATGAGGAGTGGTTATGTGATCTGGCATTTCTCGCTGACTTTACAGGCGAACTAAGTGATATGAACCTTGAACTACAAGGTAAAAACAAATGAATTGGTGAGATGATGAGTACAGTTTCATCCTACAAGAGCAAATTTGAGATAATGATGACTGACCTTGCAAACAACACTTTTGATCATTTTCCTAATACGCAGGACCATCTGGGACAATATCCAAATTTCGTTTTTCAGAATGAGAAGTATGTGACAGAAATCTGTTCTGTTATCCAGGAATTCAAAAATAGATTCTGTGACTTCCAAAAAATTGGAACAATTGTAGACTACTTGTCACACCCATTCAAAGTAGATGTGGACATTAAAGAAACTGCAGCTGCTGTCAGTAAAAATTACTCATTGAACAAGCCATCTCTTGAAAACGAAATATTAACCCTTAAAATGACATTTTTCTCAAGACCCGTGCTGAGCAAGAATCATTTTGGAAGCTAGTGCCTAGAGACAAATTTCCCAACTTGAGAAGATGCAGTGAAGCTGTGCACTCCTGTTTTGGTTCAACTTATTTGTATGAATCTGCATTTTCCCATCTGAAAATGACAAAGGGGCTTGTTTACAAAGCCGCGGTAGATGTTTCCGATCGTTATCGGAGCCGTGGCCCCATTGAAATCAATGGGTCCGTGGCTCCGATAACAATCGGAAACTGCTACCGCGGCTTTGTAAACAAGTCCCAAAGAGTACACAACGTTCCAACATGATAGATGAACATCTCCAGGATTTCCTGAGACTGGCCCCCATGCAATATTCACCCAACTTCAAAAAAGTTGGATGAAATGCAGGCTCAAACGTCTCACTAATGAGCAAGAGCGAAATATTAAAGATTGTGCAAGATCAGCCTGGATCAATATTCAACCTAAATTTAACACAAATTACTCAATAAAAGTTAAAGAAAATTATTAAGACAGTTAAAGAAAGTTATTACTCAATAAAACTTAAAGAACAAATGTACTTTCCATTTCCCCTCGCAGTTCTTACTGGATCTTCGTCTCTCTGTTTTGTTTTTGCTTAATTTATAAATGACAGAAGGTTCATTAAAAATGGGGGAGGGAGGAATCCTCCAACTTTATTGGGTTAAAATTTAATTTGAAACTAATTTGAAACTTAATTTTCATGGTGGTAGATCACCGGCACTTTTGGCTGGAAAAAGTAGATCACGACCTGTTCGAAGTTGGACATGCCTGCTCTAAAGTATACATATTAAGATCCTTAAGTCTGTCCTCATGTGCTTTATAATGAAGAACACTAACCATTTTAATAGCCACCTTCTGTACCGATTCCAACCTGTTTATATCCTTTTGAAGGTGCGATCTCAGAATTGACACAATACTCCAAATGAGGTCACACAAAAGACTTGTAGACTTCTGCTGGCCATTCCTCTCACTATACACCCAAGCATCCTTCTAGCTTTTGCTATTACCTTTTCTAACTATGTAGCTATTTTAAGATCATCAGACACAATCACGCTTAGGTCCCACTCTTCTTTTGTGGACAGAAGTACTTCACACCCTATACTATATCGCTCCCTTGGAGTGCTGCAGCCCAAATGCATGACCTTGCATTTTTTAACATTAAATCTCAGTTGCCAAATTCTAGACCAAGCTTAGCTAGATCCCTCCTCATGTTATCTATACCTTTCTAGGTGTCTACTCTATTGCAGATTTTGGTATCATCTGCAAAGAGACAAACCTTAACCGACAGCCCTTCCACAATATCACTAACAAAGATGTTAAAAAAGAATTGGACCAAGGACAGATCCCTGGGGCACACCACTGGTAACCTCCTTCTTTTCAGAGTGAGCTCCATTTACCTGTATCCTTTGTTGCCTCCACTCAACCAATTTCTAACCCAAGCAGTAACTTTAGGGTCCATCCCTAGGGTGCTCAGTTTGTTTATAAGTTACCTGTGCGGAATGGTGTCAAAGGCTTTACTGAAATCTAAATACACCACATCTAGGGCTCTCCCTTGGTCCAGTTCCCTGGTTACCCAGTCAAAGAAATCAATCAGATTTGTCTGACAAGATCTGCTTCTGGTGTATCTATGCTGCCTCGGATCCAGTAATTCTTTGGACTCCAGAAACCTCACTATTTTCTTTTTCAGCAGCGCTTCCAATAATATACTCACTGCCGAGGTTAAACTAACAGGCCTGTAGTTTTTAATCACATCCTTACTTCCGCTTTTGTGTAAAGGGACCACATGCGCCTCTCTCCAGTCATCTGGCACCACTCCTGACTCCAACGAGGCATTGAAAAGGTCAGTCCATGGAGCTGCTAGAATGTCCAAAAGTTCCATCAGTATTCCCGGGTGTATCCCATCTGGTCCCATTGCTTTGTCTACTTTAAGTTTAGCTAGTTTCTCACAAACACAGTCTAATGAAAATTGTTCAAGATGCCCCTCACTTCTGTTCCTGTTTGTGGGTGTTTTCTGAGGTCCTGCTCCTGGTTCTTCATCTGTGAACACAGAACAAAGAAATTTGTTAAGCAATTCCGCTTTATCCTCATCAGCTTCTAGATATGCCTTCCCTTCACGAGTCTGACAATACCACTTTTGCCCTTCCTCTTCTCACTAACATATCTGAAAAATGTCTTATCCCCCCATTTTATTGCCTTGGCTATTTCCTCCTCTTTTTAAATCTTTGCTTTCCTGACTACTTTGCTAGCTTCTCTAAGTTTTTCCAAAAATAGATGCCTGTCTTCCTCTCTCTGTGATCTCTTGTATTTCATGAAGGCCTCCCTCTTTTCTTCACCTTTTTAGCTACTTCTTTCATAAACCATAACGGTCTCATTTTTCCTTTTATCTTTATTTACCATTTTAACAAAAAGATTGGTTGCACTTAAAATATCCCTTTTCAGTTTTGCCCACTGTTTTTCTACATCCCCCAGCTGTTCTCATCCTTCTAACGACTCCCTGAGGTATTCGCCCTTCTTGGCAAAGTTAGTTTTCCTAAAGTCTAAGACCCTCGCTTTTGAATGGATTTTGTCAGTCCTATTCCTAATACTGAACCGCACCATATGGTGATCATTGGATGGGAAATGATCCCCCACTAACATCAGAAATACTTTCACAATGGTAAGCACCAAGTCCAGTATGGCCCCTTCACATGTGGGTTCTGTTACCAGTTGCCTGAATAGTTCTCCCTGTAGAGAATCCAGGATCTCCTTACTACAATAGTAATGCTTTTGGGAGCATCCTCCCATGCATGCGTGCATGCCTGCCTTCCTAGGAATTCTCTTCAGTCAGTAGTACAGCTTAGAGAGAAACTCCCTAAACAAAACCCATTCTACAACTCCAGGGGAGGAGGGCGGATAGTGAAAACTTATTCTTGCTGTTCCCGGAGATCACCTTTTACAGGTGAGTAACTACATTATCTCTAGGAATGAGCAGAAATGGAGTCTTCACATATGGGACTCACTAGCTCCCAGCTATTGTGGATGTCAGACAAGGTATGTGCGATGGAGAGAGAAAAAACACGGAACAGCCATGAGGATAGAATATGGGTTCATCAGATCCAGTCCCTTGAGCACACTCTCCGTTGAGGTAGCTGGTAGGAACAGAGGGCTAGGGGAAAGGAGGTGTAGATAGGTCCCAAAAAGGTGCTGAAGAATGGCTTGGCCAAAGATAGTGTCTCTACTGGAATCCTTGTCTAGACAGTAATGGGCTGCAAAAGTATGAATGGAGGACCATATGGCAGCTTGGCAAAGCCCTGAGATCCCAGAGCGAAGGTTGGCCACCTTAGCGGCCATCGCTCAGACTTTATGAGCTGTGGCATGACCCTCTAGGGAAAGTTCGGTCTGAGCATAAATGAAGGAAATATAATTAGCAATCCAGTTAGAAAGAGTATGCTTTGTGACTAGTAGGCCCAATGGATTAGGATCAGTGAAACGAAAAGTTGTGAGGACTGTCGATGAGGCTTAGTTCTGTCTAAATAATAGGCCAAAGCTCTCTTGCAATCTAGAGTATGCAGTGTAGCTTCCACCCAAGAAGAATGAGGTCTTGGAAAAAAGGTTGGAAAAGACCAACTGGTTAAGGTGAAAACAAGAAACCACTTTTGGAAGGAACTTGGGATGGGTCCAGAGGACCACCCTATCATGGTGGAAGCGTGTGTAAGGAGCATAATCCACTAGAGCTTGTAATTCACTGACCCGACGAGCTGACATGAGAATAATCAAGAATGGAACCTTCCAAGTTAGGAACGTCAGCGAAACTGAGGTAAGGGGTATAAAGGGAGGTTTGAGCAGTTGAGCTAGGACAACATTAAGGTCCCAGGCTACTGGAGGCAGTCTGATTTGTGGCCTTGTTAAGACAAGGCCTCTCATGAAGCGTGCTACGAGAGGATGAACAGAGAGAGGTTAACCGTCAAGTGGTCTGTGAGAGGCCGAGATGGCACTAAGGTGGACTCCAACTGAGTTTGTCTTTAGTCCTGCCTTAGAGAGATGGAGAAGATATTGTAATAGCAGCTCCACTGGGCAAATAAATGGGCTGAGGGCCCTCTGGAAGCACCAAAGGGAAAACAGGTGGCATTTAAAAGCATAAGTACTTCAAGTGGAGACCTTTCTAGGCACCAGGAGGACATCTTTTACCTCCTTTAGAAGGTCTAGATGAGATAAGACTAGACTTTCAGCAGCCATGCCATCAACTGTAACACTCTCAGAATGGGGTGAAGGAGCATGCCCTGGTCCTGTGACAGGAGATTGGACGTGCATCCCAGACTGAGAGGTTGGTGTTGTGCTAGTCAAAGAAGCAGGGGAAACCATGGTTGATGTGGCCAGAATGGGCTGATGAGAATCCTCATTCCCTTGTCCATTTCAAGTTTTAAGAGGGTTTCAGTATCAATGGAATGGGTAGGAATGCATTAAGCAACCCCTGTTCCCAATGAAGGAGAAATGCATTCGAGGCCTGGCTCTGTGGAGACAACATCCTGGAACAGAAGCAGGGAAGCTGAGCATTTATTGGAGTAGCAAAGAGGTCAATGATGGGAGTTCCCCATAATCGAAATATGTACTGAGCTGTTTTGTTACAGAGCATCCATTCGTGCGGTCAGAGGACTCTGCTCAATTTGTCTGCTAGCACATTTTGCTCTTCTGGAAGGTAAACTGCTCAAAGAAGAATCTGATGAGCTATCGCAAAGGTCCAGAGGTGGATCGTCTCCCTGCAGAGGTAACGTGATCCGGTTCCTCCTTGTATGTTGATGTAATACATGGCAACTTGGTTGTCGGTCTGAATGAGTACCGCTTATCCAGTCAGCTGAGGAAGGAACACATGAAGGGCACTGGCTATTGCCCTGAGTTCCAAGAGGTTGATGTGGTAAGTGGCTTCCTTGGAGGACCATAGGCTCTATGTAGTGAGGCCATTGAGATGAGCTCCCCAGCCCTGTTTGGAAGCATCTGTTGTCAGGGTACACTGTGGTGCAGACATTTGAAAAGGTAACCTGATGAGAAGATTTTGAGTGGTGCACCACCATTTGAGGGAGTCCACCAACTGAGGCATGATGGTGATCTTGTCAGTGAGATGACCCATTGAAAGCTTCCACTGATCTGATAGAGTCCACTGCACTGGAGGCATGTGAACATGGACTGTGGAGGTCATGTACCCTAAGAGACAGAGCATATCTCTTGCACTGATATGGGACTGGCTTTGGCAATGATTTGCCAGGTCAATGAGATGGTGGAGCTGGTCTCTTGGAAGGAAGGCTCGAGCTTGCATAGTTTCTTGAAACATCCCAATGAATTCCAGTGTTTGAGGGAGTGAGATGGGACTTTGGGTAGTTGACTACAAAGCCCAGATGCTGAAGTATCAAAATGGTGCACTGGAGTGATACAGCCACTACGTGAAGGAAATTGCCCTTGATTAAACATAGAAACATAGAAACATGATGACAGAGAAAGACCACATGGCCTATCTAGTCTGTCCTTCCATAACAACAACTACAACAGTCCACTTTTTACCTTTAGAGATCCTCTGTGTTGGTCCCATGCTTTTTTGAATTCAGTTACTGTCCTCATCTCTACCACCTCCACTGGGAGACTATTCCATGGATCCACTACCCTTTCTGTAAAGAAATATTTCCGCGTATCACTCCTGAATCTATCTCCCTTCACCCTCATCCCATGTCCCCTCATAGCAGAACTTGCTTTCAATTGAAAGAGGCTCTCTCCCTGAACATTTATGCCATGGAGGTATTTAAACATCTCAATCATATCATCTCTATCCCGCCTTTCCTCTAAGGTGTACATATTAAGATCCTTAAGTCTGTCCTCATATGCTTTATAATGAAGCCCATTAATCATTTTAGTAGCAACCCTCTGCACCGACTCCATCCTGTTCACATCCTTTTGAAGGTGCGGTCTCCAGAATTGCACACCATACTCCAAATGAGGTCGCACCAAAGACTTATACAGAGGCATTATCACCTCCTTTTTTTCTGCTAGCCATTCCTCTCCATATGTACTCAAGCATCCTTCTAGCTTTTGCCGTCGCCTTTTCTACCTGTTTAGCTACTTTAAGATCATCAGACACAACCACGCCTAGGTCCCGCTCTTCTTTAGTGGACAACAGTACTTCACCTCCTATACTGTATTGCTCCCTTGGATTGCTGCAGCCCAAATGCATGACCTTACATTTTTTAACATTAAATCCCAGCTGCCAAATTCTAGACCATTCTTCAAGCTTAGCTAGATCCCTCCTCATGTTATCTACACCTTCCTGGGTGTCTACTCTATTGCAGATTTTGGTATCATCTGCAAAGAGGCAAACCTTACCCGACAGCCCTTCCGCTATATCACCAACAAAGATGTTAAAAAGAATCGGACCAAGGACAGATCCCTGGGGCACACCACTGGTAACATCCTTCTCCTCAGAGTGAGCTCCATTTACTTGTACTCTTTGTCGCCTCCCACCCAACCAATTTCTAACCCAAGCAGTAACTTTAGGGTCCATCCCTAGCGTGCTCAGTTTGTTTATAAGTCGCCTGTGAGGAACAGTGTCAAAGGCTTTACTGAAATCTAAATACACCACATCTAGAGCTCTCCCTCGGTCCAACTCCCTGGTCACCCAGTCAAAGAAATCAATCAGATTTGTCTGACAAGACCTGCCTCTGGTGAATCCATGCTGCCTCGGATCCTGTAATCAGCTGGACTCCAGAAACCTCACTATTTTCTCTTTCAGCAGCGTTTCCAATAATTTACTCACCACCGAAGTTAAACTAACCGGCCCGTAGTTTTCAACCACATCCTTCTGCTTTTGTGTAAAGACACCACATGAGCCTCTCTCCAGTCCTTTGACACCACTCCCGACTCCAACGAGGCATTGAAAAGGTCAGTCAGTGGAGTTGCTAGAACGTCCCCAAGTTCCCTCAGTATTCTAGGGTGTATCCCATCCGGTCCCATCGCTTTGTCTACTTTAAGTTGACCTAATTTCTCACGAACACAGTCTTCTGAAAATTGTTCAAGATGTCCCTCGCTTCTGTTCTTATTTGTGGGTGTTTTCTGAGGTCCTGCTCTTGGTTCTTCATCTGTGAACACAGAACAAAAATATTTGTTAAGCAATTCCGCTTTATCCTTATCAGCTTCTACATATTCCCCCCTGCACCCTTGAGTCTGACAATACCACTTTTGCCCTTCCTCTTCTCACTAATATATCTGAAAAATGTCTTATCCCCCCCATTTTATTGCATTGGCTATTTCCTCCTCCTTTTGAATCTTTGCCTTCTTAACTACTTTGCTAGCTTCTCTAAGTTTTTCCAAATACAGATGCCTGTCTTCCTCTCTCTGTGATCTCTTGTATTTTATTTTATTTTACATTGTCTTATATACCGCGCTATTCTGCATCAGTGAAGGCCTCCCTCTTTTTCTTCACTTTTTCAGCTACTTCCTTCGAAAACCATAGCGGTCTCCGGTTCCTTTTGCCTTTATTTACCATTTTAACAAAAAGGTTGGTTGCCCTTAAAATACCCCCTTTCAGTTTTGCCCACTGTTTTTCTACATCCCCCAGCTGTTCCCATCCCACTAACGACTCCCTGAGGTATTGGCCCATCTTCGCAAAGTTAGTCTTCCTAAAGTCTAAAATCCTCACCTTGGAATGGATTCTAACAGACCTAGTCCTAATACTGAACCACACCATCTGGTGATCACTGGATGCAAAATGATCTCCCACTACAACATCAGAAACACTTTCACCATTGGTAAGCACCAAGTCCAGTATGGCCCCTTCACGTTTGGGGTCTGTTACCAATTGCCTGAATAGTTCTCCCTGTAGAGAATCCAGGATCTCCTTACTTCTAGATGATACTGCAGCAGGAATGTACCAATCAACATCTGGCATATTGGAATCTCCTAGAACCCAGGACCTACAGAAGAGTAACTGGATCACATCTTACACCCCTTTCCTAGCAATGCTGCGTATGTCTTCAATTAACTCTCTGTCCACCTCTTCCTCTTGTGAGGGAGGTCTGTATATCACACCAATGCAAATAGATTTCTCTTTCCCTCTTTCTAGTTTAACCCACAATGCCTCCTCTCTCCCTTTTAAGCTCTTTAATTCCAAAGCTTTAATAGTAGTTTTTACATATTGTGCCATTCCTCCTCCCCTCCTTCCTACCCTGTCCTTTCTGAATAAAGTATAGCCAGGTATAGTTACATCCCAATCATGGTTTTCTGTGAACCATGTTTCTGTAACTGCCACTAAATCCAAGTCAGCCACTCCCACCAAAGCTTCAACTTCAGGGATCTTATTACCCATGCTACGGGCATTAATACACACTGCTTTCCATATGTTACCCCTGTTACCCATTTCCATAAAGGTATTTATTGTATCACCTACCTGGGGGCTTTCTTCACCCATCCCCAACGAATCTAGTTTAAAGCCCTCTTCAGTAGATTAGCCAGTCTACTACCGAAGATGCGTTGACCCTTCTTGGACAGATGGATGCCATCTCTGCTCTGCAACCCTTGGAACAGCATCCCATGGTCTAGGAAACCAAAACGCTCTCGATGACACCATCCACACAGCCATGCATTCATCTCCAGGATGCGAGCCTCTCTGCCTTGGCCTTTACCCTCAACAGGGAGGATTGAAAAGAACACCACCTGTGCACCTAACTGCTTCACCCTCTGTCCCAGAGCCATGAAGTCACTTTTGATATGTTCCGAGGTATACCTGGCAGTATCATTTGATCCAACATGGATTAGCAACATTGGGTAATAGTCAGTGGGCTTGATGAGTCTCGGCAAACTCTCTGTAATATCTTGGATTTTGGCACCAGGCAGACAGCATACCTCTCTGGACATCAAGTCTGGTCGGCAGATGGACGCCTCAGTACCCCTCAGAAGAGAGTCTCCAACCACCACTACCCTTCGTTTCCTTCTGGTCACTGATTCTGCAACTTTGGGGTACTTGAACTCTGGTTCTTCCCTTTCCAGGGATGCTTTCACCTCCTCCACTTCCAGGGCTGCATAATGGTTCTTCAATTCAAGGGCTGGAGAAGTTGGATTGGTGATTTTGCAGGCCCTGGTGACTTGTGTCCAACCATCGACATTCTGTTGGCACCCATCTTCTCCTGTGCTGGAGAGCTTGGTTGCCGCAAGAAGCATCTCATCAATGTACTTCTCACTGTCTTGAATGCTCCTCAGCCTCGCCACCTCCTCTCTGAGTTCCTCCACTTGTTTCCTCAGAGCTTCAGCATGCAGGCACCCTGCACATGGAACTGGTCCTTCAACTGGCATTAGGACCTCTGTCTGGACCGAGGCAGAAGCTGTAATGGGGGCAGCAGCTTTAGCAATATGATTTTTCCCAGCCATTGTTCTGTTCGTGGAGCCTAGGTATCTGTTAAAGCAAAAGAGAGAGATCTACCAAGTACCAGCCAGTTTCTCAGCTGTCCTTTCAGGGAAAAAGCAGTTAAATCTCTTTAATTATATTCAAAATGTGCTGGTCCAATTCTCTGTGATTTGTTAAAGGGGGAGGTGCCCTATAAAGCAAGACTGCTCACTAGGGGTGGGTGGGAGTCGGGGTGGGTAGGGAGGGAACTAACACCTGATTAGGTGTTAGCAGTTTCTAAACCTGAGGAGGTTACTGGAGTTCAGAAACCTACTGTGCTCAAGGAAAGTTCCCCTAAAGGAGCAAAAAGAAAGTAACCTTGCTTTAAAAAATACACAAAAAACCCTTTTAAGAGCTCACAGTCAGAGAGCTAGCAATGTAATACAATAAAACAAACAAACAAACCCTCAAATCCTTACTGTTTGATCTGTGGTGCCCTGGTTAGGAAAGCCTCAAAAAGGCAGGGCACTGGAGCCTTTTATGCAGGCTTCAACTGCACTCAGGAAACAGGCCCACTAACTCCTGATTAGGTGTTAGCAGTTTCTAAACCTGAAGAGGTTACTAGAGTTCAGCAACCTACTGTGCTCAAGGAAAGTTCCCCTAAAGCAGCAAAAAGAAAGTAACCTTGCTTTAAAAAATACACAAAAACCCTTTTAAGAGCTCCCAGTCAGAGAGCTAGCAATGTAATATAATAAAACAAACAAACAAACCCTCAAATCCTTACTGTTTGTTTGATCTGTGGAGCCCTGGTTAAGAAAGCCTCAAAAGGGCAGGGCACTGGAGCCTTTTATGCAGGCTTTAACTGCACTCAGGAAACAGGCCCACTAACTCCTGATTAGGTGTTAGCAGTTTCTAAACCTGAGGAGGTTACTGGAGTTCAGCAACCTACTGTGCTCAAGGAAAGTTCCCCTAAAGCAGCAAAAAGAAAGTAACCTTGCTTTAAAAAATACACAAAAAAACTTTTTAAGAGCTCCCAGTGAGAGAGCTAGCAATGTAATATAATAAAACAAACAAACAAACAAACCCTCAAATCCTTACTCTTTGTTTGATCTGTGGAGCCCTGGTTAGGAAAGCCTCAAAAGGGCAGGGCACTGGAGCCTTTTATGCAGGCTTTAACTGCACTCAGGAAACAGGCCCACTAACTCCTGATTAGGTGTTAGCAGTTTCTAAACCTGAGGAGGTTACTGGAGTTCAGCAACCTACTGTGCTCAAGGAAAGTTCCCCTAAAGCAGCAAAAAGAAAGTAACCTTGCTTTAAAAAATACACAAAAAACCCTTTTAAGAGCTCCCAGTCAGAGAGCTAGCAATGTAATATAATAAAACAAACAAACCCTCAAATCCTTACTGTTTGTTTGATCTGTGGAGCCCTAGATTAGTCAATCATCTAAGTAAGGAAAGACGAAGATGCCCAAAGAGCGGAGGTTTGCCGCCATGACTGCCAGACACTTTGTGAAAACCCTTGGTGCAGTGCAAGACCAAAATGTAGGGCACGGTACTGGTAATGGTGTTCCTGGAAGAAGAACTGGAGGTACTTTCTGTGGGAGGGATGTATCAGGATGTGAGTGTAGGCATCCTTGAGATCTAGAGAGAAGAGCCAGTCTTTTTCTGGAGGTAAGGAAGTAAGGTTCCTAGCGAGACCATCTTGAATTATTTTGCACACCAGGAATTTGTTGAGATTTCTGAGGTCCAGGATAGGCCTGACTCCCCCTGTCTTTTTGTGTATGAGGAAATAAAGGGAGTAAACCGAGGCCTTGTTGAGGGAGTAGAATTTTCTCTATAGTTCCCTGCACTGTAAGTATGGCTTTCTCTTGCTGAAGCAGAGTGGAGTGCAGGTGATCCATGGGGGACTCCCCTATGAAGAAAGTGGGAGGCAGATCCTAGAAACTGAGCCGATATTCCATGCTCACAGCTTTTAGGGCCCGATATTTGAAGCGCTAGGTGTGCGCTGGATGCTGAAATGAGGGACTTATCCATGGAAGGATGCCATAACCATGTACACCAAATATTCAACAAGACGACTTGTTTAAAAAATCTGCCATAACTGGGTAATGGCAACCGCCAAGCCGTGAGGTCATAATGGGGCGTGGCCAAGGTGTGGCCTTGTCATACCCACGTAACACAGATATTCAAATGTGCTGGGCAGCACTGGAAGACACTATAACCCATGAAAGGCTAGTCAAGGGTTTGTGATGCTTAGGGCACCACAACACTATCCATGGACCACCATACGCGCATAGTGAAGGCAGTGGTCCAGCACCCCAGGTGCAGGTACCGTGTCCCCCCGGGTGCACAGGCCCAGGGTGAGCTACCTGCAGCTGACCGAGGAGAAGGTGTACCAGTGGTACTGGCTGGATAGAGGCACCGTCCCGGAGCTGTGCACCAGACTCAGTGGGGACCTGGAACCAGCCACTGCAAGAAGCTAGACACTGCCAGTGTCTGTGAAGATGACCACTTCTTTAGCCTTCCTGGCATCAGGGAACTTCCAGCATGTTGCTGGAGCAACCATTGACATCATGCAATCCACAGCAAGCCACTGCATACATGCCATCACTGGAGCACTGCTGCGTCATATGGGCCACCACATAGCCTTCCCCCAGACACCAATGGAGCAGCAGGAGATGATGCAGGACTTTTATCACCTGGTTGACTTCCCATGAGTGCTGGGCATCATTGATTGCAAGCATGGGGCCTTGAGTGCACCCAGGCAGGATCAGAAAGCCTACTGGAACCGGCACAATTACACCTCTATGAATATGCAGGTGGTGGTGGATGCCAGCATGATGTTCAAGGATGTATGTGCATGTTACCCAGGTGCCTGCCATGATGCCTACATACTTGGCCAGTCTGGCCTGGGGCAAGCAGCAGCTGGTGGACACCTTGGCGATGCCTGGCTGCTAGGTGAGTATAGACAGCTGTGAGCCTCCAAACAGGCACCCAATCCACAATAGATGTTAAAATATGCACAGCTGGGGGAAACATGGTAGTGGGTAGGTGGGAGGGGTGCCATGTGAATGTTGATGAACATTATGGGCGCATGTGCTGTGGTGCTGCAGATATGTGATGGTGGCGGTAAATAGCATATGGGAGAGGTCTCCTGGAGACACACATGTGCCTGGAGCAGAGGCATGGCTTTAGCTGTTTCCTGGATGCCCCACCACATGGCATCAGTCTACAGATGTCACACCCATGTTGTCTCCAACCATTCCCGCAGCACCCACCATACTTGTCACAGTTGCAGTGCTTATGTGTGCCTCTCCTTTTGCATATACCCTCCGGACCTGGCTGCTGACCCCACTGCGGAAACCCCAGACTGCACAGGAGGAGTGGTACAATGCTGTACACCAGAGAACCAGGACGGTTGTGGAGAGAGCCACTGGAGTACTAAAAAGTAGGTTCCGTTGCCTGGACCAGAGTGGAGGCAAGCTGCTCTACAGCCCAGAGTGGGTATGGCAGATATTTGCTGCATGCTGCATCCTCCACAACCTGGCTAGGCAGTGGGGCATACGTGACACTGATCCTAATGCACCAGAGGACCTGGAGGCTGCAGAGGCAGCAGAGGGGGATGGACCACAGCCGACAAGCCAGCAGCAGGCTCAGGCATAGGCGAACCAGGCACACCTCATCCAGAAGACGTTCTAGTGGCTGTGGGGACCCTCAGCACCCACTGGTAAGTGACTATGTGACATCACAGCATGCACAGAGTTTAAATGGCCCCACTGCCATCCCCTCCTCCCGGTTCCATTTCACACCATGGCCAATTGGCAACACAGGCACTGCAATGCAATGGAACAGTGCCAGATGTGGTACTGGCAGCATCATCCCCCTCCCCCAGGAAGCTTGCCCTTAAGCTCCTGTGGTCCCATGTGAGAGCCACCAACTGGCATAGGACACCAGTGATGCTGGCCTGGTAGGCCGCCATCTCTCGCATCAGCTGCAGTTGTGCCACCCGATGGCAATGTAGACTCTGTCAGTGGACGCGCAATTCCTGGAGCTCTGCCTGCCTTTCCTGGGCTGCAGCCTGCAGCTCCTGCCATATGCCATGCAGCTTGAACTGGATGCCTTCCATGCAGGCCAACAGCCATGGCCCCTCCTGTAGCAACTTCTGGTCCATGTCAATATGTCCTCCGTCCCCCAGCTCTTCCGGTATGTGGAACTCCAGCTCTGTGAGTGGTGGTTCGAACAATCCCGGATCATTCACACCCTCAGTCATATCGGCCTCTGTGGCTGTGCTGCAGCCTGCTTGCACAGTGGGGTTATCAGCGGGGGTTGGCAATGCTCCCCCTGCCTTGTCTGTCCTTGGCTGGGAGGATTCAGTCACGGGCTGGTTTGTGGGAGTGCAAGGGAAACATAGGTTAGGGCCCTGCAATGCAGTAAGACAGTGGTGGGGTCCCCAGCCCCACAGGGAAGTGGACAGGCGGACCCCTGAGGGTGACCGCTCCCCACCTCCTAACCAAATGGAAAGATAGATAGACAATCCCTGCATGGATGGAACACACACGCATACACATACATGAACAGTGCATAGATCGCAAAGGTTGGGGACCTAGCCAGCCTCCATAGCCCCCCCCCTCCCAGATCA
This sequence comes from Ichthyophis bannanicus, assembly GCA_033557465.1. Classification (NCBI taxonomy): domain Eukaryota; kingdom Metazoa; phylum Chordata; class Amphibia; order Gymnophiona; family Ichthyophiidae; genus Ichthyophis; species Ichthyophis bannanicus. The sequence goes on from CM066036.1 coordinate 378,252,943, forward strand.
AGCCCAGGATGTCACCTGGCCACTAACCAGGGTGCCCCCAATCCAAGGCATTGCAGGGATTGTACCACTGCACCGCATGTGCACCCCAGGGAACATGACAGGTGATAGGGCCAGATTACCCACACATGATGGGTGGGCCTGCTGTTGATGCCAGCTGCACCACTATGTTCCCCACACTGTATGGAACATACACTAATGTTCTCCCCCTTCTCTCCCTGTGCAAGTATGCCACACCATCACTATGATGGACTGAAGCACATACAACCCTGCTGCCCAGGAGGTGCTACCAATAGGCTGTGGCTGTCACAGTGCAACAACAGATACCACCATCATTTGGTCCATCACCATTTACCAAACTGACCACCACGACTGGGGAATGGTGGACTACCCTGGCCCTGGCACAGGCCACACTGTCTGGATGACTGTACCCGCCATTGCCCCACATATCAACTACACTGTCCCTTTGCCTCCACAGGACTAGCTGTGCAGGAATAAGCCACCATACAGCTGCCATGGCCATGCTGGGTGTACAGCGCCCCTGTCACTGAACCACCAAGATGACTGCCTAGCGGTGGACAGCCTAGCGGTGCCACAGCAGATACACAGTGGACAGGGTTGGCAATGCACCAGTACACATGGAAGTGTACACATGTGACCCTGAGCCTGGACATGGGTGTGAATGTGAGGGGGGTGGCAGGGGACCTGTGACCCAGCTTGGCAGAGCCATGCTACCATGAGGAGTATGGTGGTGATGGCACAGCTATGACCCAGCATGGACAGTGGCAGCACACACACAACACTGTTACAGTGCCATACAGTGCGTGGGCCAAGCACCACTCACCCTCCTGTGAGGTGGTAACGAAGCTATCAAAGCCGGGGACCCCAGTGATGGAGACTTCGTCCATGAATTGGAGGACCTGTTCCTCAAGGAAACTGAGTCTGCACTGGTGCTCTGGTGGCAGCTTGCTGTTGTTGGACCTCTTCTCCTTTGCAGCTCGCCATACCACCACGACTTTTCTTGATATCCTCCACGTCCCTGTTGTGGTGGTGGATGGCATTCACCCTCCTGGCTATGTCCCTCCAGGCTAGCTGCTGGAGCCGGCATCCTCTGCAGCAAAAAGGGTGGTCTAATGATGAATTATGAGTCTCAGGGCCATGGAGGTCTCTGAGGGTGTGACGGTGGCCTTCCTGGTGCGCTTTGGGCCCTTAGGCATTGGGTTAGCCATTATGCTGCTCAACTGCTATGGTGTGGGTAGCTTACCCATGTACTCCTTTTCAACATGTATGATTATGACACCCAAGCAGACCACATCCTGTCCAAAACCATATCCGCAACCCAGGCAGCATTTTAGCCATCACACTTTTCAAAAAATCTGTTTCCAGGTAAGCCACTATATTCCATCCTAGCCTTACACTATGCCAATGAGGGAATTTGATATGTGGGATCATGCTACCTAGGTAAGTCACAAGTGCTGAAGTGCAATAGTCATATATGCATGCTTACCCTGCCATTGTGTCACATTGCCCATGTGTCGTGGCATATTGCCTGGGTACATTATGTAGCGGTGAATCTGTAAGCACAGGTACCACGACGGCATGCCCATGTATTGCGCTTCCCTTTTATGGTACCCATGGAGTGCATGGTGCAGTACACAGGCACCCCAACATGCTGTCGTGGTACTTGTGCTCTGCGGCGGCATTGTTGGTGGACCCCTGATATGGCTATGGCCCACTCCCTGCCACCTGGGGGCTCCACCAGCACCGGCATGGCATATAAACAGCCCCATCCCTGGCTACAATGACAATACAGTTAAACTAGAAAGAGGGAGGTTAAACTAGAAAGAGGGAAAGAGAAATCTATTTGCAGTGGTGTGATATACAGGCCTCCCTCACAAGAGAAAGAGGTTGACAGAGAGTTAATTGAAGACATATGCAGTATTGCTAGGAAAGGGGAAGTGCTACTGATAGGGGATTTCAATATGCCAGATGTTGATTGCCACATTCATGCTGCAGTATTATCTATAAGTAAGGAGATCATGGATTCTCTACAGGGAGAACTATTCAGGCAATTGGTAACAGACCCCACACATGAAGGAGCCATACTGGACTTGGTGCTTACCAATGGTGAAAGTATTTCTGATGTTATAGTGGGAGATCATTTTGCATCCAGTGATCACCAGATGGTTGGTTCAGTATTAGGACTAGGGATGTTAGAATCCATTCAAAAGCGAGGATCTTAGACTTTAGGAAAACGAACTTTGCCAAGATGGGCCAAAATTTCAGGGAGTTGTTAGCGGAATGGGAACAGCTGGGGGATGTAGAAAAACAGTGGGCAAAACTGAAAGGGGATATTTTAAGGGCAACCAACCTTTTTGTTAAAATGGTAAATAAAGGTAAAAGGAAAAGGAGACCACTATGACTTTTGAAAGAAGTAGATGAAAAGGTGAAGAAAAAGAGGGAGGTCTTCATGACATACAAAAGATCACAGAGAGAGGAAGATAGGCATCTATATTTGTAAAAACTTAGAGAAGCTAGCAAAGTAGTCAGAAAAGCAAAGATTCAGAAAGAGGAGGAAATAACCAATGCAATAAAATGGGGGGATAAGACATTTTTCAGATATGTTAGTGAGAAGAGGAAGGGCAAAAGTGGTATTGTCAGACTCAAGAGTGAAGGGGAGGAATATGTAGAAGCTGATGAGGATAAAGCGGAATTGCTTAACAAATATTTCTATTCTGTGTTCACAGATGAAGAACCAGGAACAGGACCTCAAAAACACCCACAAACAGGAACAGAAATGAGGGGCATCTTGAACAATTTTCAGAAGACTGTGTTTGTGAGAAACTAGCTAAACTTAAAGTAGACAAAGCGATGGGACCGGTTGGGATACACCCTAGAATACTGAGGTAACTTGGGGACGTTCTAGCAGCTCCACAGACTGACCTTTTCAATGCCTCGTTGGAGTCGGGAGTGGTGCCAAAGGACTGGAGAGAGGCTCATGTGCTGCCTTTACACAAAAGCGGAAGTAAGGATATGGTTTAACTTCGGTGGTGAGTAAATGCTACTGAAAGAGAAAATAGTGAGGTTTCTGGAGTCCAGCGGATTACAGAATCCAAGACAGCATGGATTCACCAGAGGCAGGTCTTGTCAGACAAATCTGATTGATTTCTTTGACTGGGTGACCAGGGAGTTGGACCGAGAGAGAGCCCTAGATGTGGTGTATTTAGATTTCAGTAAAGCCTTTGACACTGTTCCTCACAGGCGAATTATAAACAAACTGAGCACCCTAGGGATGGACCCTAAAGTTACTGCTTGGGTTAGAAATTGGTTGAGTGGGAGGCGATAAAGGGTACAGGTAAATGGAGCTCACTCTGAGGAGAAGAAGGTTACCAGTGGTGTGCCCCAGGGATCTGTCCTTGGTCCGATTCTTTTTAACATCTTTGTTAGTATTATAGTGGAAGGGATGTCGGGTAAGGTTTGCCTCTTTGCGGATGATACCAAAATCTGCAATAGAGTAGACACCCAGGAAGGTGTAGATAACATGAGGAGGGATCTAGCTAAGTTTGAAGAATTCTCTAGAATTTGGCAGCTGGGATTTAATATTAAAAAATGCAAGGGCTGCAGCAATCCAAGGGAGCGATATAGTATAGGGCAGGCATGTCCATCTTCGAACAGGTCGTGATCTACTTTTTCCGGCCAAAAGTGCCGGTGATCTACCACCATGAAAATTAAGTTTCAGATTAGCTTCAAATTTAATTTTAACACAATAAAGTTGGAGGATTCTCCCCCCCCCCCCATTTTTAATGAACCTTCTGTCATTTACTTGAATGTGATTAGCTGTTAAGCAAATTAAGCAAAAACAAAACAGAGACGAAGATCCAGTAAAAACTGCGAGGGGAAATGGAAAGTACATGTTTTCTTAAAGTTTTATTGAGTAATAACTTTCTTTAACTGTCTTAATAGCTTTCTTTGACTTTTATTGAGAAATTTGTGTTAAATTTCGGTCGAGTATTGATCCAGGCTGATCTTGCACAATCTTTAATATTTCGCTCTTGCTCATTAGTGGGCCTGTTTCCTGAGTGCAGTTGAAGCCTGCATAAATAGGCTCCTGTGCCCTGCCCCTTTGAGGCTTTTCTAACCAGGGCTCCACACATCAAACAGTAAGTAAGGTTTTGAGGGTTTCTTTGTTTGGTTTGTTTTTATTACATTGCTAGCTCTCTGACTGGGAGCTCTTAAAAGGGTTTTGTGTATATTTTTAAAAGCAAGGTTACTTCATTTTTGCTGTTTTAGGGGAACTTTAATTGAGCACAGTAGGTTGCTGATTCCAGTGACCTCCTCAGCTTTAGAAGCTGCTAACACCTAATCAGGTGTTAGTGGGCCTGTTTCCTGAGTGCAGTTGAAGCCTGCATAAATAGGCTCCTGTGCCCTGCCCCTTTGAGGCTTTTCTAACCAGGGCTCCACACATCAAACAGTAAGTAAGGTTTTGAGGGTTTCTTTGTTTGGTTTGTTTTTATTACATTGCTAGCTCTCTGACTGGGAGCTCTTAAAAGGGTTTTGTGTATATTTTTAAAAGCAAGGTTACTTCATTTTTGCTGTTTTAGGGGAACTTTAATTGAGCACAGTAGGTTGCTGACTCCAGTGATAATGCCTCTGTATAAGTCTTTGGTGCGACCTCATTTGGAGTATAGTGTGCAATTCTGGAGACCGCACCTTCAAAAGGATGTGAACAGGATGGAGTCGGTGCAGAGGGTTGCTACTAAAAGTGGTAGGTTTTGCTCTTCTTTGGAACACTCATCTTCGTTATACTGGGGTGGCTGGATGTAAGAAGGCCAAATCTGCTCAGTTAGTATAAACACTGGCTGAATCTGGTCCAAAACTATTACTCTCCCTAAGGGTTATGTTTACTAAATCATCTTAATGTGCGCCCAGCGATAATGTGCCGGATGCCATAAAAGGAGTGGGTGTTCTGTTCTTAAGCTAGCAATCGTGGCTTATCGCACGATAAAGTGCACCGCGCTCATTATCGTGCGATCGAGGGAGCCGCGCACGTTACCGCGCGTTAACCTTAATTCGTGTGCTGACCTGCAATCACAGTAATAGAGGTGTAGCACAGTGGTTATTACAATGTCTGCTGTAACAGGGATCATGAGTTCAGTCCCCCAATGGGCTAAATGAATAAGGTTGGCCAAAGCAATTCCTTTTCCTGCTTGAAACAGTACAACAATCTGTGTTGCCAGCAAATAATTCCCACACCCCAGTGCCATAAACTAATGCAACTGTTAGGGCGCACCAGAAGCCACATCCTAAACCACAACATCAGCCAAGGTGGTTTATAATGTGCCCCAGAGGCCATGTCGAAAGGTTGCCAACTCCCAAGGCACCATAGTAGGCACCCCATAAACTGGCTGAAGCTAAGGTGTGGCTTAAGATGCCCCAAGGATGTATAGTGTGATAGGGCTGAAGCTAGTGAAGCTGTGAATTTGGAAAAAAACGCTGTCTTTCACAAAGCAGCTGACTTGCAGGAGCTGCAATTGCATAGCAACACAGCTAGAGGGAGCAGGCACGCACCTGCAGAGGCTGAGCGAACACACCCAAGTACTGATTATGCAGGGACTAATCAGATGCACCTGAAGAGCAGGCCAGGAAACTTAAGAGGAGAACGGCTTTATAAGCAGAGGGCTGCAGCCAGAGTAGAATGGGGAGACAGGAGAGAAAGAGGAGAAGAAGCCAGGATCCAAGGGAGAGAGACTCCAGGAGAAGCCAGGATCCAAGGGAGAGAGACTCCATGCCTAGAGGGAGGCCTGAGCTCACCAGAAGGATTGAGAAAGGAACTTAAAGGTACTGGAAGGAAAGGTCCTGACAGTGGAATCCCCCATACTGAGAAGCAGAGAGGCCTGGATTCGTTACCTGGCCGTCCCAAGCTTCAGGGACGACAAGCAGTGCCCAGGAGACTCACAGAAACAGTCTATAAAGGAGACCGTATCCAAGGAAGGGTTCCTGGTAAGGAAAATACCAGCAGCACCGACTTCAGGAAGCCAAAGTACAGTGGTACTTTAATTCTAAAAAGAGACTTAGCTCCTAGAAGGGCTTTTGAATCAAATAACCATTCTGAGAGGAATGAAAGAAGGCAGGAGTTCTGGAAGCCACAACATAGAGGCCTAAGAACAAGCCATGCTTCTTACTTGAAAAACCTTGAACAGCCCAGCTGGAGGATAGGTGAAGGAAATACTAATTTGCACATTATAGCAGCCAGGGAGAGCTCAAATACAGGAGAAAGCACAGATGAGCTGGAACCCATGCAAGTGGAGCCTGGGGATTTAGAAGCATTGTCACAGGAGGAATTAATGGACTGCTCTATTTGTGTTGTGGGAAGCCTTGAGTCACTCCCAGAGCTATAGTTTACCAGAACCTGCACTAACAATGATTTTGCTTACATTGAGCTAAAGGAGAGCTGGTTTATTTGTTTCACTCCGAAGTATAGAAAAACCCTTTATATTCTACATGGAACTGTGAAGCCTGTAACAGTTTTACTTGTTTAATAACACTTTGGCACAAACCTGAAAATAAGGAAAACTTTACTTTTGTTACTTAGCAAACCTCAGTGCTAAAAGGGAAATAAAAGCTTTTTGTTTACCCTCTACTTGGCATCCACAACTCATTTCTATAAGGAGAAAGGACTACAAGCACTAAGGTGCATCTGGCCCAAAAGAGTCTTTTACTTCTACAATTGATTTAAATGCACAACCTGCCCCTGCAGCCACCGGCCACCAGGGGGGGGGGGGGTGGTGACAATAGGTGATCCCAAAAATGTTGGCCAAGGGCAGTAAGGTCCCCCAAGTTGAAAAGCAAGAGAGGTATGGGCCAAACACAGATGTAACCCTAACACTGCACAGAGCAACAAGGAAAGGAATGCACAAGTAATGGAAGGAAATAGATCTGAGCTGATGGATCAGACAAATCTGCGTCCAGCCCATGTGGCAGCTGGAAAAATGGACAAACATATCAGGGGCAGCTGTAGCGATGCACAGGGTGATGGTAATGTACCATGCAACAATGACAGTGTGTGCCAGAGGATGGGAAGATGTGTCCAGCAGAGGAGGTAGAAGTGGCAGAAGAAGTGCAATGACAGGAGGACACAGGAGTATCAGTGTCATGCAGAGCACACACAGGAGAGGCAAGAGCCATGATGCAGGAAAGGGTGCCAGTGCAGGACATGGTATAGCAGCCTGCTCAGTAGGGCTGGACGCCACAGAGCCTGCAGACACTGATAGACCAACAGAAGGATGATTGGCAACAGTGCTGAGTGTACAATGTGCCAGCAGCACAGATCATCACAGGAATGGGAAGTACGTGTGGACAAGAGACATTAAAAAATTAGAACAGAGAGGAATAAAACCCGTGATCAACAGCACAAATGGCAATGCACAAACCGGTAGGCTACAACACCAATGTGAGTGTCACAGCAAAGGCTGCAGACAAGAACACTGGAGGGCACCACACCAAAACACAGTTGGCTGCCAGGACAGGCCAACCCCAACAGTAACGAAGATGCAATGCACATGTGGAAATTGTGTGTATAGCTCATATCACAGTCAGTAATTGGGATGACAGCCACATATAAACACATGCACGCACACACACAATGAAATGTGATGCAGTGGACACAGCATGCAAAAGAGCAAAGAACCCAAACCCAATGTGCAGCATGGGATGCCCTTTGGAGCAGGCCAAAAAGGGGAACAGAACGGCAAAGGAGCATGTGAGACATGAACCTACAAACAGACATGGACCAGATAACATCAACAACAGCAATGTCAATCCCCCAAGCCACCTTGGACAGTACAAAGAAAGAGTCAGATGTAACTGCTGATATGCGACAGATAGGCTGCAGCAAGGGCATATTGGGGTGTAAAGTGAAGAGATATCGTCAGTCAGCTCCTGGTCAGGTTAGCACAAAACATGGACAAAATGAAAGAACATGTGGGACCCGAACCTGCAACCTATGGCACGCAAACACATGTCTGGAACCACTATCAGAAACCACCCCAGCAAGCACAACCCAAAAGTGTCCCCCAAAAGGAATGGCAATATGGAAACCCTTAGCACCCTCTGATATGTCAGACGGCTGCCACATAGCCAGCTGCCACCGTACAAGGATGTGAGCACAGGTGGGTCATGTACAGTACCTGAACATAACAAAAGACATGTGTCAGCGTGGTCAAGCAGCAGCAGAGAGAAATGGTTGTCAAACACATACATTTACTTTTGTCAATCAGTAGACATGTTGCATATACTGCCTTTAATAATATCAAAGTGGTTGGTTACAGTGAACTAACTGAAAACACATTGATCATGCCAGCTACCCACATGTCACCCCAAAGTCACCGGCACATCAACAGATGATGGTCAGGAGAGAGAATGTGCCGTAGCTGTATGGTGTGTACTATGCAGTATCCCCCCACCTACCACATGTTGCTGCACGTCCCAGATGCCCCAGTCGAATGTAGACACTAGTCAGGGCATGATGAGGGACCAACACACATCAGTCAGGAATACTCCCCAAAAGCATATCCATTTGCCAATACAGGTGACAAAAGCCTGAAAAAGCAGAAGTAGCAACATGTAAGCAAGTGTACACACAGATGTAGATATATAGGTCACAGCTTCCCCAGGATGCCTGATATAGCAATGAAAGTGTCCCCAATGTAACACAAAACAAAGGACACATACAAAATGAGGATAAGGTAACAGGTACAAGAGGCACATGATCCCAGAGAAGACCACAAAATGGACCACACACACATGCAGAGATATCACCATGCAGCAGGTTCCCAGCAATGGGTGGCGAGGATACATGAACCGTACACATAGAGCATGGTACATGGGATGCAGAAATGAAGGACAAAAATGGACAATCACACTGCCACATTGCAAATGTCATGGGTGAAGGGGAGCGACGTTACGTCAGGGGACAAAGAGGACAGTGCAGACATGCGATGCTATGTATGTAAATCAATGTACAGCAGCACCTCTGTACAGTAGCCAAACACAATGACCTGGATATGGAGTGTGAAAGAAAGGTCAAACATGGGCCAGTACCCTACACAGAAGCCACACTGCCCCATGTTGTGGTGTACCTACATATCCAGTCACATACAGTGTACCACAACACAGTAATGATGTACAGGCACTGTAACCCCCTTGGTGAGGGTAAACATCAATCCCAAATGTTGGTGGATATTAAACCGGTGGGGTGGCAATGACGTTGTCATGTCCAAGTGCAGGGTAAGCCGATATATACAAGAGTATGTATACAATGTTGCCCCTGTGCCACAAGCATGGCTGTATGCCCCTGTGACCTTGACAGATGAGGATATCCTGTGGTGCATGTTACACATATGGCCAACACACACTAACAATGTCAGATGGATGTAGAACATACAGCGACTCCTCCAGTCTGTGATGCACACATATGGACCAGTACACAGTGTCCACAGTGCAAAGGGCGTCTGCAACCCCACATGTCCCGTTAAGACTGTCCGTGAATCACAGGGCATGCATAGTCAAGTGTGATATCCCAATGTGGCACAGTACTCAAAGGGTCATGTGTGTCTCTCGTAATCAACAGGACACCCAGACAGATGACGTTAGCAACAGTGTTTTGGACAGGCCTGTCATATGTAAAGTAGCAGTCCAACAGCAATAGTCATCATAGGCATATGTCCCACTCGCACAGTTAAAATATCCAATGGCACCTTTCTCAGTGATAGTTGAATGGTGTTGGTGGATCCTCTAACAGGTGGGTGATGTCGTCCGCAGATGCACGTAAGTAGATGTGCTGTGTGTGACCGCTGCCCTGTGTCAGAATAAGGACAAACAATGTCATGGTATGCTGGATGCAACAGCAGGGCACATTGCAGGGTGTCAAACATCATTACCAATGTCATGAAATGGCACACAGGTGAACATAACATGATCACAACACAGAACACTGGGCATGATGTGGATATCTGGAAATGCAAAAACAGACGAGTGTATCCCATGGATATGGTAATGTCCATGGCCAAGTAAGACAGGTGTATCACAGCTGCACCCCATGTCCATCAGCGCTGGTGCACAGAGACCCAACAGGAAAGGTGCATGAAACAAACAGTGAAACACAAACATATAAAGGCTGACGTGACACCCAAACAATCCAAGGTGCTACCCACTGTGTGTCTGTACGAAATGTCTGCTCAGGATCCCCACAGGCAGGCAAAAGCCCCAAAACATCTCAATAAAGGCAGAAGATGTCATCAACATGTGTTGATGAACCATGTCCCCATGTCCATCCGCTGTCGCCGCATTCCCACATTATGGTGACATCTGGGATACAAAAATGCTTTTGTGCAGTGGTCAGTCAATACACATGAGATAGGTCAACCTACACCACACAACACACGTGCACACTGTGCACAAGGTTAACACCAGTAAGGGAGAGATAGCACACCCACCACCGCTTCACAGGTGTGCCGACCCCGCCCACCACATGATAATGAAAACAGCATGAACACTGTATCATAAAAGAGCCACCCACAAATACACACATACACACACACACACACACACACAGAGTATGTGAGAAGGTGAGCGTGGCACCATTAACATATGGCCTGTATGTGCACATGTGGCAAATAGTATAGATAAAGGGCTGGCAAATGCTATGATACACTGTTGTTGGCCAGTCTCATGGAAGAGTGTAAGTGGGGCACACCACCAGAACACCTGAGACCTGTGGACACACGCAGCCCTGTTGGATGTGTCCCAGAGACATTGCCGGATACGAAAAACTGAACACAAACACATGTGGATATGTGTGGACAACATCAACATATGGGGTACGTGGGAGCAAGATAAATTGGACACCCACAACATATGTGCAGTAGACAGATAACATGTCACATGTCCTGCTCAGGACTCTCCGCACACAAACATCACCTGTATGTCCACCTACCCCATTGTCCTGCATGTTGAATGAGGTACACACAGCTGACACTGCACTACAGCACCTGGAACGTCACCAAGCATGTCCTGTGTATTGAGAAACACAAGGCAAACATACATATGTTATGTCAGAGCTGTGCAACAAACACACCAGCCTCACGTCCCCATCTCCCATAACCCCCTAGACCTGTCACAGTCTGGCAGTTCTTCATGTCACTGTACCTAACTGTCATCTCCCACACATGCCACTGACGTGTCCCTGGCCAGGTCCAAGGGCCTGTAGCCTGTCCTTCCCCTCTGGGACCTGTCTGCTGCCCTCCAGACTTTGACCACAACCATCACTGTGCTAACCTGTATGTGTGCATCCCAAAGGTCTTGGTACAAGCCTGCCATCCACACATGTCTCCCATACCACCCTCAGTGTGTGTTCCTGTGGACCCACCTCCCCTGCTAATCCTGTCCCAGGTGCTGTACGAATGGGATATATGCAGGGGCTGCTACATTCCCCTGGGACCATACCCGGTTCCCTGGTGCAGCAGGCACATCCCCTGTCTATCCCTAGCAGCTGTACATTGATGTGTTCCAAAGATATCTCACCAAGCATGAGCTGTTTGGCAAACCACACCATGACATTAGTGTCCTCCCTCATATTGCTGGCTGCAGGTACCCCTGCTGCATGAATTGAGCACGGCTACGATATGACATCGGGCCATCGCCCCTAGACCCCCTCCAAGCCTTACACTGTCTGTGCATAGGTTGGATATACCTTCTGTCGACGTGGGTGTCAAGGTAGCAGGTATCCATGACTCCCCGCTACCCTTCCCCACACATACCCATCATGTAGCTCAGGCCTGCCGTGTCCCCCTAGATAACATCAGCAATATACAAGCCATCACTGCAGAATACACACACAAAGCACTAATGGCCCCCTCCATCACCCACCACCCTGGTCACTGTAATCTACACCTCGCTGGTCTGGGTCAAAACCATCTATGTCTGCTGCAAGGTATGCAACGCTGTGCTGCATGGCTGAGCTACCAACAGCATCCGTCTGACAGTAACACCCCTCCTGTCACGACACCCCACAGGCCCCAGACAACTCCAAGGCGCACCTGTGGAACTACACTTGGAGGCCCACTGTGTTTGGGCTGTACCGTGACCCGCATAACCCAGGTATCACAAATATGACCACCACTAATGAGCATGTAAACACTGCTGACATCTGTATGTATCGCTATACCAAGACGCGTAATACACAGTCCCTGCTCATCAGCGCATACAATCCATTCAATCCCCTCATAACCCCCAAATGGCATCCCCACACGTCAAGCCAACTGGTCCCATATCTGGGCCGCGCACACACTGTGAATGTGGGACCACACACGTGTCACCTTGCAGCACCCAACGCCTGGAACCACCTGTGGCTGCAGGGCAGCCACCAGAACAAACAACTCAAAGTCCTGCATGTCAGCCCACCACATCACCTAAGCCTATTAACCGTGACAACATTGATCACCTCCACCCGCGGTTGTCCCCCGCCCACACTGTCTGTGTTAGCAGTTGGACCACAGTCTAAGCTCAGATGGCCAGGCATTGTGTCAGTAATGTCAGTGCAGTGCTGTGTATGACTGGCAGTGCGATACCAATGCTCAGTAGCAGCAGTAGTACAGGTATATGTTCAAAAGTGAAATGCAGACACATCCAGTACTCACATAAAAATAGCTCCTCAATTAGCTGGCGCCTGAGTGCTGTGCCCTCTCGTGTGTCAGCATGGCCACGTACAGGGGGACATGTTGGATCGTCTTCAAGATCCTCATTAATGTCAACATTGATACTGTGCCTGAGAGCAATGTTGTGCAGGATGCAACAGGCAAGAATGATCTCTGCCACTGTCACGGGCTGGTATTGTAAGGCCCCACTGGTCCTATCCAGATACCTGAAGTGACTTTTCAATACACCAAAGGTGCGCTCGATGACAGAGCGACTGGAGGCATGGGCCTCATTGTACCTCCGCTCTGCACATGTCCATGGTAGACGCACAGGGGCTAGCAACCAGGTCCGACACCCATATCCTGTGTCACCTGTGGAAAGAGATGTTGAACGTTAAACCAGTAGCTGATGTCCACACACATGCACACATGAATGTAGGTGCAGACCCACAGCACCTACAGGTCAGATGGAAACATAAGGGAACACATGATGGGACACAACCACTATGCATCAGTGTCTGGAGGTGTGAGGTACAGAGCAAGGGGGAGGTAGACAGGGTGCAACCAACATTAACCTGAACACAGAAGACACATGGGCAGACACCAGAGGCCAGAAGGTGTTAGCGCCAGGCCCCAACACATCAGAGACACACATGCAATGCACCCTGGACAAAGGCAGGGATGCACACATGTGCAAGCATGTGACGGTCATGCTATTCCCCACAAACAGACCATGCGATGGGAAACCTTACCCCACCGTGCTAGGCAGAATGGCATAGACAGCACTACACAGGTGATAAACAGGAAGCATACATGTGTGTGGTACCGTGCCAACCGAAACACACAATGCCAAATGGCTTGAAACATCACATGTCAGTGTGCCACCAACACACAGCACTGCAACAAAGAAGACCTGGTGCCAACCCCCCCCACCCCCCGGCAGTACGCACACACACAGATGAAACACACACACACACACATCCCAGGACACACGTCAAAGTCACATATGTGTGCTGGCGGATAGCAGGGGTATACAATGTGCATGTCAGAGACGACAAATACCCACCTAGCAGGACACAGTCCTCGAATTGTCCAGCCTCAAAATGCCTGAACAGTGCCGAGTGACGCAGGATATAGGAGTCATGGTTGGACCCTGCAAACCGCGGGACCACATTCAGTATATGCATACCTGCTACATATACAACCTGAACATTCAGGGAGTGGTAGTGTTTGTGGTTGCGGAACACTGCCTCCCTGTCTCTGGGCGGGACCAGGGCAACATGTCTGCAATCAATTGCTCCCATCACATGTGGTAACCCGGCAAATGCCTCAAAGGCCTGTTTCAGGGCCCCCCACTGTTGCCTAGTGTTTGGAAATGCAATGTAATTCCCAGCCCGGCTGACCATGGCACGCAGTACTTGGTGGAGACAGCGAGAGAAGGTGGGGCGGCTCATGCCACCCACTGCAGCCATAGATGACTGGAAACAGCTGGAGGCAAAGAAATGTAGGGCACCAAGGAGCTTGACCAAACCCGGTATGGCATGTGACCAACCAGTCAGGGGCTCGAGGTCAGGTCTCAGATCCTCATAGAGCTTCATAATAGCCCCTGTGCTCAGGCAGTAGAGGGAGATGACCTGGTCCTCACGCATGTTTTGGAGCCGGGCCCTGGGCCTGTAGAGGCGAGGCTGGCGAGTTGGCAACTTGGCACATCTCCCGTGCCATGCCTGCACAGGCCCTGCCTGGCCTGCCCCCACAGCTGCAGGTTGGTTTTGGAGTGGGTCTGCACCCCCGCCCTCTGCCCCAGTTCCATCGACACCATCTCCCTCGTCAGGCAACCGCAAGCCATCCACATCCCCTAGTGTGCCTGCCGCAAGCACAAAGGCCGCCATAGCAGCCACTATACACCTAACCCTCCTCACCTCCTCACCGAACGCTATCCCTGCCACTCACCTCCACCACCAAACACCGACCCAGCCATACACCACGCCCATCAGCCACTAACCTTACCATCCACCAACCGTGCCACCTACCTCCCTCACCACCCACCACCCCTGCCACCTACCCCCCCAAATGTGCCACCTACCCCCCCACAACCCACCACCCCTGCCACCTACCGTCCCCACCATCCACCAACCGTGCCACCTACCGTCCCCACCACATACCACCCCTGCCATCTACCCCCCCCACCCACCAACCATGCCACCTACCTCACCCACGGCTCACCAACGCAGCTACCTACCACCTTCACCGCTCAACAACCCTGCTATTCTCTACGCCTAACCTGCCTCTGACCCTTCCTTCATGTCCACAACATTAACACACGCCTCCAACCTCACTCGTCAGCACTAAACCCTCAGCGTGTAACATGTGTGCGCATTACTTTATGGACTTCCTGATATCTGCACGTGTTTGTGTGCATTGCGCATGCGCAAAGTGCAATGTAGGGTGCACACGCAGAACCGTGCGCAGCACATGCGCAGCCACGTTCACGTCTGGTGCATTTGCTGCGCACGGTTCCGCGTACGCACCCTATGCTGCACCTTGCACATGTGCAACGCGCGCAAACATGCACAGATGTCAGGAAGTCCATAAAGTAATGCGCACACGTGGTACATGCTGAGGGTTTAGTGCTAGTGAGCAAGGTTGAAGGCGTGTGTTAATGTTGTGGACGCGAAGGAAGGATCAGAGGTAGGTTAGGCATAGAGAATAGCAGGGTTGTTGAGCGGTGAAGGTGGTAGGTAGCTACATTGGTGAGCTGTGGGTGAGGTAGTTGGCACAGTTGGTGGGTGGTGGTGGTGGTGAGGTGGGTGGTATGGTTGGTGGGTGGTGGGGGAGGCAGTTGGCAGGAGTGGTGTGTGGTGGGGAAAGTAGGTGGCACGGTTGGTGGGGGTAGGTGGCAGGGGTGGTGTGTGGTGGGGACGGTAGGTGGCAGGGGTGGTGGGTTGTGGGGGGTAGGTGGCACATTTGGGGGGTAGGTGGCAGGGGTGATGGGTGGTGAGGGAGGTAGGTGGCACAGTTGGTGGGTGGTGGTGGTGAGGTGGGTGGCAGGGTCGGTGCGTGGCTGAGGTTACAGGAGGCAGGGCAAGTGAGTGGCGAGGGTGATGAGGGCTGGTGAAGGTGATGGGGAGGGGAAAGGCCACACGAGGTACAACAGATCCGGGATGCAGAGGGAGGACAGGGTGAGCAGGGACATGCAGCGGCAGGACCCGATAGGCGGGGTGTCCAGGGAAAAGGCAGGGCTGCATACCCCAGAGACAGGAGGGTTGTATTGACCTGAGACTGAGTTAGCCGGACCATCGGGTATGGCTGTCGCCACCCAGGAGCAGCTTGCACAGCAAACCACAGGCAAGCGTAGGCGAACACCTGTGCCGGATGGGGAGAGGACGAGGGCAATAAGATTTAGCCAGCAGGAAAACCACAACCTGCTCTCAGGTGTCCTTGAGCACTATGAGGAGCTCTATGGGTACATGAGCTCACGGACCACAGTTAGTGTTCGTAACCAGGTGTGGATGGAGGTGCAAGGGGCTGTGGTAGAGGCTGGGAGGCCACCAAGGGACCTTGATAGCCTCCGTAAATGGTTTAACGATATAAGGCGGGGGGGGGGGAGGGTCCATGCACACATGAATGCAGAATGAAGACATGCTAGTGGCAATGGCAGGGGAGGCCCCTTCATACCCAGCTTCACTCCCCTGGAGCAGCAGCTCGCTGAATGCCTAGGCCCCATCTACATCCATGGGCTCTCACTGGCGGTGGACACGGCTGATCCCCAAGCATGTATGTTTGGGCACATCCAGCACACATATAGCCATCTACCACGGACACGTCTTGACATCACCAGCTATCAACCTGGGCAGCTCCTAGGTTCAGCAGCCCATCTCATCCTTCTTGCCTCATACCTGCTGCTGGCTGTCCCCACTATTCCCCTACGAGTATGGTGCATCAGAGAGGGTACCCACACATCACAGGCAGCATGCCTGTGATCACAGCTGTTGGGACACACTGCACATTGGCACATCACAGGGGCACCATGGGACACAGATGCCTACGCACAAGGGCAGCCACCACAACTGCATGTGAAAACGGTCCATGTATGTGACCCATGTCTACCATGCATACACATAGTGATTTACACACGTCCCATGCCTACGTCCACAGTCTGTCAGTGAGGGAGACACATGACCATTGTGATGTAGTGAAATAACTGTTTATTGAACCATATTTACAGCAGGTATTGTATACTACAGCCCACAGCTTGGGTTCCGTGGGCCAGGACAGCACAGGGCACGTGTGTGGGCATCACAGGGGCCATCATACACTCCTGGGATGCCCATCAGGGGATGGCTGTCGAGATACAGTGCTCCTACAAGCCACACGCTGCATCTCAGCAGCCATCCGCTGAATGGAGCCAGCCAATGGATGGTGCGGTCCTGGGCCCGCTGGCGCTGCAACACGCCTTCCAATGCCACATAGAGGTCCCGGACGCACGTGCCACCACATACACACAAGGTGCCAGGTGTCTGTGTGGTGGCATGTGCGTGGGCTCTGTGTGTGGCAGTGGGTGGCGTAGCTACATCCATACGGGCACCATCGCCACACACATGCGGCAGCTGGCAGGGACCCACAGTGCCCTGTGCTGTCCTGTGTTCCCAACCACCCTCCCGCCCCTCCAGGCCCCCCTCCTCCCCCCCGGCACCCCCACCCATCCTTGCCACCCTCCATGCTCTCCTCCTCCTCCTCCCCCCCAAACCATCACACATATTTCCGCCCTCCCCTCCCACCCCACCCTCCACCCCTCCACCCCCTCCATGTCCCCATCATCTTCTTCCGCCTCCACTGCCTCCTCCTCTTCTGGCACCTCCGCCCCCTCTGTCACCTCCTCCTCCTCCTCTGCCTCCTCCTCCTCCTCTACCGGCTGGTCCGTAGCTGTGGGGCGTGTTGTGGGTGGCCCTGAGGATGATGTCCCCTTACCAGCAGCAGCAGCAGCTCCTGTGGGCGTAGACAGTCATGCAATTAGAACGCCATATAAACATAGTGTGGCCTCCCATAGGTAGTTGGCCCACTGTGACATGTTGCACTGCGCTGCAGGGGCCAGGACACTCACCGGCACGTTGCTTCAGCACCCTCCTCTGTATCCGCTGGAGTACATCTGGACAGTGCAGCCGCAACTCACGTCCCTTTTTCTGTAGGTCCTCCACCTGGGTGGAAATGCAATGGGTGGGAACATTAGGGCCAGATATCTATGTTGGATGTCCAACGCATATCACACATCACTACTTACAGCAGGGTGCTGCTGCTGCTACTCATGCCAGTGGGTCATATGCTACCTGTTGCCAGCACTGCCTGCATGTGTGGCTGTGGTTCTGGGCATGTGTGGGGTGCCACCTACATGTCGGGAGGGCAACCCCACAGACCAGCCTTACCCAGATCCTACACCCTCCTTGCATTACATGGCAGCCCAATGCCATGTGTGAGGTAGGTATGCTGGTATACAGGGAAGGCGTTTCCTGACCCCTGTGGGGTCTGGCACCCACCTGTGTGATTGCATCACCTACACACATGCACAGACACACACTCCATGCCATCATGATATCTGTATTGGAACATCGGTGATGTGTTCTAGAGTTGTGCGGGGATTGGGTGGCCCTGAACACATCCCCTGGAACCACTACCAGAACACCAGGATGTGTACTCTACCTGTGTGGACACAACTAGGGCCTCCTGGTAATGGGACATTTGTGGCCGTCTGCAACAGGGGCATGCACCAACACACCTAGCTGGGCTATAGACCTCTGTAGTCAGGTCCAGGGTTTCCTGAGGTTGGGCAGAGCTGTGATAATGAAACAGATGCAGGTACCCTGACACCAGGATCTATACTGGACCTCTGTAATCAGGTCCAGGGCCGCCTGGGGTTAGGGCAGAGCTGTAGAACCCCAACTGATGCAGGTACCCTGACACCAGGATCTCTACTGGACCTCTGTAATCAGGTCCAGGGCTTCCTGGGGTTAGGGCAGAGCTGTGATAATGAAACAGATACAGGTACCCTGACACCAGGATCTCTACTGGGCCTCTGTAATCAGGTCCATGGTCTCCTGGGCTTAGGGCAGAGCTGTAAAACCCCAACTGATGCAGGTATCCTGACACCAGGAACTCTACTGGGCCTCTGTAATCAGGCCCAGGGCTGCCTGGGGTTAGGGCACAGCTGTAGAACCCCAACTGATGCAGGTACCCTGACACCAGGATCTCTACTGGACCTCTGTAATCAGGTCCAGGGCCTCCTGGGGTTAGGGCAGTTCTGTAAAACCCCAACTGATGCAGGTACCCTGACACCAGGATCTCTACTGGGCCTCTGTAATCAGGCCCAGGGCTGCCTGGGGTTAGGGCACAGCTGTAGAACCCCAACTGATGCAGGTACCCTGACACCAGGATCTCTACTGGACCTCTGTAATCAGGTCCAGGGTCTCCTGGGGTTAGGGCAGAGCTGTGATAATGAAACAGATGCAGGTACCCTGACACCAGGATTTCTAATGGCCCACTGTAGTGAGGACCAGGGCCTCCTTGGGTTAGTACGGAGCTCTGAGAATTACACAGATGCAGTTGATCTAACACCGGGACCCATGCTGGGCCTCTGTAACCATGTATGATGCATCCTGGGGATGTAGCGGACATTTGGGACTACATCACACGCAGATGACATGACACCAGGATGTGTGCTGGACCTGTGTGATAATGTTTGTGGCCATTCTGCGGAAAGGGCAGGATTGCGATCCACAACATATGCATCTACAGTGGCAACAGCTTGGCCCACAGACTGGTGTGTCCACCATGTTCTGCATGTATGATATGAGACGCTTGCTGTATTTGTGTTGCACAACCGTCATTGTGTGACCTGTCCCCATACACTTACTTCACGGGGGTAGTTGGCAGTTCTGTTGTACTATCTCGTGAGGCGCACCCACGCTCTCCTCACCCATCCCAGGTCCTGCCTCTTTGCTGCACCTGGGAACAAACGTGTCTGTTTTGTGCAGATGAGTTTGCACAGGATCCTGAGCTCCCTTCTGGTGAATGCAGGCTTCCTTGATCGGCTGGCCATTTTATCCTCTCCAGGAAACATGTGTAGTAGGGTAGTACCGCGAGAGTAGTACCCACGAGATAGCGCGTGTGCGTGCATGACACGGTGCATGTGCAAGCGCAACACGGCGCATTGCATGCGTGACATGGCACATTCACGCTTGCATCATTGCGCATGTACACAGTGTACATATGCAATGACGAACACGGTGCATGCACCGTGTCGCGCACGCACACGTGCTATCTCATGGTACTATTCGCTACCTGGCGCAATTACGGCACATAGCACACGTGGGGTTTTGATGGCCAGATCACGTAATACTATTCTTATCTGGACATTGAAATGCAACTTGGACGGTATGGGCTGCTTCTCCAACTAACCAAATTGGAGAGTGTGAAGTGGATGTAGTGCACGCAAGCTCAATTATTGTTGGAAGGTCATCTGGTGAAGGAGTGGGTGCCCGATAGAGAAGGTTGATTGTGCAGAGCTCATTAGATATGGTGAGGGAATCAAGGTGGGTTGAGCTGGAGGAGTTGCACAGCTTGAAATGTAGATCAGCTTTGGCAAGGATGAGCGTCCCGCCTCCTTTCTGAATGGACCTGTGGCATGTGTATAGATCAAATCTTGGTGGCAGCATCTGATTCAAGAGGACGTTGTCACAATCGGATAGCCATGTCTCCGTGATCATCAAGATGTCGAGATTGTATAGGGGTATCAGGTCAATGGCTGCAGGCCATTTTGATCGTACTGATCTGACATTTATCAACGCACATTTCAGTAGGCGCTGGTGATGTTGCTACTCGGCTTGTGTCTTTTTGATGATTTGGAGAGGAATGTTAAGTAGATGGGAGTGGGATGTATGGTTGTTTTTTGCCGTGGTGTGGTGGGGGAATTCAGACCATCTCCTTCCATAGGTGTGTAGGATTGGTATGTAATTGGTACCATGGTTGATAGCGTTTGAGATGCAGGGGAGACAAAGGGTAAGGAGGGTAATGAATAAAATCAGGACTTTGTACATTCTAGATTGGTAGCAGTACAGTACAGTCGAGTCAATTCGAGACAACAATGTGAGTAGATACAGGTTGCTAGTGTTAGCAAGGTTAACGGTGGAAATACTGACAACAGTGCAGGAAGATATTGGATACTAGCAATTGGGATAATTAATTGCAACAGTACAGTGAATGCAAGTTGGTAGCAATAGTGACAACTGTACAGTAAGATTCTAGTTGCTGGTAATCAATAAATTAACTGCAAGAAGACAGTACAGTGAATGCAAGTTATTAGCAACAGTAACAGGGTACAGGAGGATTCTAGTTACTAGAAATTAAACGATTAACTGCAGAATACAGCTAACAGTGCAGATGACTGCAGGTTAATAGCGAAAGTAAAGGCTGATTTTTCCAAAACTGCAGGAAAAGGGCTTGCATACTGCTTACTTTAGTTGTAAAGTATAGAATAGGTAATGCAATATTTGTGACTTGGGGCATGTGATCAGCTAACGGATAAGGACTTGCCTTTTCCTGATAGTGGTGGCTGGCTCTGTTCCGGGTGTGACTTCTGACTTCGTTTGTGGGTTGTTGGAGTGCCACTGCCTAAGGGCCACGCCAAAGGGCCCTCTGGCGAGGCCCTCAGGCACGGGCCCGCCAGGCAGTGGCACTCCAACAACCCACAAACAAAGTCAGAATTCACACCCGGAACAGTTGACAGTTTGTACCCTAATGGATTAAATATGGATATTAATTTATCTGTTTTTTTGTAGTGGTTCACCAATGGCGAGCTTAAAAAGGTTTTTTGGATAGTTTATTAATCTAGTTTATTATCTAATGTTAAATGACAATGTTTTAATTTTCATCCGCTATACATATTTTTATCTTCCAGCATATATCAGGAAAGATTTAATAGTGTAAGGAATCAGACCCCCATATATACAATACCTAGTGCACCCGTTTGTTTTAAAATTAAGATGACATTATGTGATGTTTAGTGGTTGACACGTATAGAATCACTTGCTAACTCCTCCTACATCATTTGCCTGACGTAATACTTTAGGGCGCATGCTCTGGAGTCTTTTCACAGTTACATGCGTTTCTGGCAGGGTTTATTGAGTGTAGTGTGGAGCGGCAAAAAGTGAGTTCTTCTATCACCTGTTTGACTCAGTTTTTTACTTTGCAGTTTATTTTAAACGAATTAGATATCGGAGGTTGGTAGTGTAAACAGTATGATATCCACCAAGCATGGCGGGGTGTGTTGATGCAGCAGAAAGTGACGGAGTTTATTTATTTATTGTCATGGTTATTGCTTTGGGAGTCCTTAAGGTTCCGTTGGTTTTAAAATTCAGTGCAACGCTGCTGCTTCTATAAAATCGGCAATGCACAGTGCGGTCACCCCAGTGCGGGGTTTTTTCGAGTTGGCTGGTTTTGTATTTTTTGTTTGTAAAGTTAGAGTAAATAAAAGATGGAGGGATACTCCTTAAGTACCACAGTTGTAATTACCTGTTAAACATTGGATTATTTTGAGTGCAATGTGATAATAACCGCTTGATTATTCTTTCTATATCATTTGCATAACCGTTTTTTAAGGCGCATACTCCGGCGTCTTTTTATGGTTTTATGCGGTTTTGGCAGGGTCCACTGTGGTCAATGTGAGTTCCCCTATCAATTACTTTTAATTTGGGGTTTTTTCAGTTTTTAATCTGCTGGAATCGATATCGGAGCTTGGGGATTTAAACAGTATGGTTTCCAGTAAGTATGGCGGGGTAATGTTGTGAAGAGGTAGAAACAGACTTGGTTCTGTTTTCGTGTATATGCAATTAGAAGTTTTTAAGGTTGTGTTGGTTTTAAGATTTAATGCGATATTGCTATTTTTTCATATCGGCGTTGTACGATGCCGTTACCCTAGGGCTCTGATTATTCCTGCAAATGAGACGTATAACCAGCAGGGTCATCCCGGGGGCTAATGAAGAAATATAAGCAAAATTTTACCCGTTTCACTGAATGATTAAGTGAATTTTTTGAAAAGCGAAGAGGTTATGGTACCCTTGTGTTATGAACTGGGCAATGGCACATAAGTGAGGTTTCCTCCAATCGGTCTTTAGGTAATCATCATGCACGCACGGCATTGTGGTATAATCCTTTGTTTTTTAGTATTTTGGATAAGGGTTTCAGTGCGAATTATAATGACATTTTGTTCATGTTTTTATGTTTTTTATTTGATTTTATAGCCTCTTGAACCTGCCATCTATGACAACCTTTACTCCAAGCGTGATTTTATGACCTTACAGGTAGCATGGTTTTGTAAATAATCACCTACTATTTGTATAGTCAATTGAATTACACTAAGTGGTGGTTTCACTTACCCATATGGATTTTCTTCCTTGTCCCTCTTTAGTAATTAGAGTACTTGCAAAGTACAGAAAGTTGACCAAAGGTATGCCTTGAATTTTAATGTGTAATATATATGTTTTTATGTCTTTTTATGGATATTAATTATTTATTTGATATTATTTATTCTTATTTAAGTGGTTATTTATAGGTATAGGACTTTTTTAGATGGTTATCCATATATATGTGTTATATGTTGTATTAAGCGTTAATTGATACGTGGTAAGTTTACATCTTATATATGGTGTGTTACATTTAGAATATTATTTCTAACACTAATGGCTATTGCTGTGCTGATCTCTGTGTGTTTTTGATTATATTTTCTTATTCATGTATCGAATGTTCTTTTAAAGTATCATTTAATTATTTATTTAATTGATTATTTATATATCGTATTTCATGCTATATTCATCCGTTAGGTCTCATTTAGTACTCAATTGTAATTTATATGTTTTTATTTAATTATTGTTTTTATTAATTTATGTAGCCTGCCCCTGAAGAAGGCAACGAAACACGGCCTGTGTCGGGCCATAGGCTTTTTTACACAATAAAGAACGTCCTTCTACTGCTGTCCACGGTTCAGACTGGGTTTGTTAGTAAGCACGTGGATTCGTGCTAATCTGTTGGTACTTGGCTACAGAAAGACTGCAGATCACCACACAAACTGTCTGCTGTGGTTTCCAGGATGGCGCAAACCCACCCGTACCCATGATGCACTGCACATGCAGATCTGCAGTCTTGAGCTCATCACAGGATGGGGTATGCACCCCCACAGCACCTGAGCCTGGTAGGGGGAACTGACCGTGTGTGTTACTGGCAAACAGTAGCTACAGACCATGACATTGTGCGGGTCCTGTACTCACCCTGAGGGTGAGGTGGGGTGCCCAGCAACAGGTCCGCAGGACCTGACTTGGCTGAGATAGGCTATGCTGCAGGTCACCATCAGTGCCAGTGTGTGATAAGTAGTCCATGCAGACACACCTGGGATACACCTATGTCCATCCGTATTTCCCATTCATGTCCAGCCCTTGTGGGCTATGATGCACCCAGAATAATGCATATCCTGTGTGGATGCCATGGTTACATGATGTAAGTGAAGGGAGGTGTTCGGCCCCATAGGCGGATCATGTGCCACCACCCCACCCTCTGTAGCTCAGGGTGGGGAACAGGATCTCCCACCAACAGATCTACATTCTACATCACTGCAATGGTGGCAGTAGGGGGGAACCATCAACCCCAATCCTGCTGGGGAACAGACACCCTACAGGGCAGTCAATGCAGATCTGTACACATCCATAAGGCAATGACAGACAGACAGTAGTCCTGGAAGTGCTCAACTACCCCCCACAACTATCTGACATTCTCCAGCTGCTGCACCCTGCAAGGTGTTCCAGCCATACACATACTAACTGCAGACAATCTGCTATCTAGTCCATAGTGTATGTTCCTGGAGAAGATATGTGCACACAAAACTGGGATGTGAGCAAACCCACCAAGCAGATAAGCCAGTGATTAGACCCCAAGAAAAAAAAAAAACATAAATATCACTTGAGAGAAATACTACATAGCAGTATGGGGGACCCTAGCCATGCCGTGGTCACTGCTCAGTCAGGGTGAGAGTGACCTCCCAGCAGGACATGCTGTGGCCACCCTGTTCGTGCAGGTGGTGGCTGGGCACTACAAAGTCCCAGCCATTGTCCTATGCCCTGTGCAGATGCATCCTGCCCAGGCCTCCCTGTCTGGGCCATACCCATGATACCTTGCTTCTCATTATGCACATTGTCAGGCTAGCACTGGAAAAAGTGCAAGCAGTGTGGGCTAGGTAAGGTGTAGGCAGCCACAACACACTGGATAGACAGACACACACTCCCACACCTATGCCAGCATTGTGCAACTATAGAGGCTTTTGGCAGCCCTGGCCACCACACCTGTCCTGGGCACAGTGCAGGCATGGCTATGGTACGCAATACTGTTAGGGTCACTCCCTGGGGTGGTAAACACTGTCAAAAATGAAAACTGAAACATACTCCACAGATATCAGACAGGTTGCTATGATGCAGCTCTATCAGCAAATTGTGCTTAACTTAGGAATTGCTATCTGCCATTAATCATAGCAACCTTTTGATATACGTGTAACGTATTCCCAGGTTTAGGGCGGCATTGCTAAGGTATGCAAATGCTAGTATTGGGAGATGCTGCTGCGCGCAGAGCCCAACAGCCTGACTCTCCATGAGGCTTTGGATAGTGGGGCCTGTGGGTGTGGGTGTTTATGCCCCTGTTGGCCGCAGCTCTAGGGCAGAGGTTCCCAACTCCGGTCCTGGTGGGCCATACGCTGTTCAGGTTTCATGCTGTCCCTAATGAATATGCATGAGATACATTTGCATACAATGGAGGCAGTGCATACTAATGCAGCACAGGCATGTTTATTAGGGACTGCATGAAACCTGAATAGTGTTTGGCCCTCCAGGACTGCAGTTGGGAAACTCTGCTCTAGGGATTGCACATGTTTATGGTGTCTGTAGGGTTAAATATAGGCGTTTCAGGCATGTTTATGTTATCTGCGATAAAGGTTCCGTCTTTATTACCAAGCTTTAGTACTGGGTAAAATATGGGGACTGGGTTGGCAGGAGCCACAGCTGGGACTTGAACTTGTGATTTTCTGTTCCTGAACACACTGGCTGTGTGTACTGCACCACACGGGCAGTTCATTCCCTGGGGATACCATGACTGTTCATCAGACAGACCCTGTCTGTTGCAGTGCATGGCACCAACCTGAACGGGGCTAGGCCATGGTCTGCTGTGGGCAGATGCCACTGCCCCCTCCGCCACCAGCACCCCTCCGCCACCATGCTGCCATGCCATTATGCCGGTGGTGCTGGAGGTGCGCAGTCCCAGGCCATCCAGTATGCCATTACGCAGCTGCCTATAGTGTGGGTTCTTGGGTAGGGGTGCCTACATGGACATGTGTGCTTCCCCGCACTGCCTGCCAATGTTCTGTGCCTTTGGGGGTTCTTGCTGGGTACTATCCCCTGTGACACTGTGAGAAACACACTCATGTCCATGTTGAGCCCTCATCAGTTGCTGTCTGGCTGCTCTACGGTTTCAGCATTCCTATGTGCCACCTAGGCATCAGCCTAGTCCACACTGTGCCCCAGCTGCACCACAGCATGAGCCGCCTGCAGCCCTCTGTATCCCATTTCCAGCATCTGTACAGTTGCCCTTTCCTACATGCCCACCCTGCTGTTGAGGAACATGTGCATGCCATAACAAACCTGCCCAATATAAAGGGGAAACCCTGATCACCGCTATTTCAATGTGGGATGGTTCACCTTGTGGGAGGA
This sequence comes from Ichthyophis bannanicus, assembly GCA_033557465.1. Lineage (NCBI taxonomy): Eukaryota > Metazoa > Chordata > Amphibia > Gymnophiona > Ichthyophiidae > Ichthyophis > Ichthyophis bannanicus. The sequence continues at coordinate 378,279,422 of CM066036.1, forward strand.
AAGGGCATAGACCCTTCCAAACATGATATCTTCTTTTTTATGCTTTTTCAGTGGTGTTTATTTATGTTTCTCATTAATATCACTATTGGCCAGCTTGGTTATAGGGATTTTCGATGTGGTTCAGGTCATTTTCTATGTTTATTTGCCTATTTGTTCCGTGCACATGTATCACAACTATCACTTTTTATGGGTTTCCCTGGCTTTGCTGTACATTGCTGACGGAAATGGTTTCTCTTTCCTGCAAATGTGCCTTAACAAGAGGGTTTCACTGGCGTTAGTTTTCAGACCTGGATTTCACAGCGTTAGTGTGCCTGGAGCCTCTCCCCTCCCACTCTCCACCCATTGACCCCTTCTCTCTGCCCTCTGGGAAGCCTTACTCCACCCTTTAGGGCCAGATTTCATGGGGTTAGGGTGCCTTAACGCCGCAGGCGCATTATCACGCGATAAGTGATGTTATCGCGCGATAAAGCGCCATTATAGCATGATAATGTCACTTATCATGTGATAATACCGCCGCTGCTACGTTAAGACAGTTTAGTAAACATACCCCTAAGTATTAAAGATCAACAGGAACTGAAGACCTCTGGATGATGTGCAATACAAGGACTGGAGATGCCAAAACCACACATGTAGTTCTAAAAGTAAAAATTGGCACCAATAATCAAAATCAAACTGGCACCAATAATCAAATACCACCAAACAATTATCAAAAAAACTCAAACACCTGTGCAGCAAACCAGATGAAATCAAATACCGCCAAACAAGTTCAAATACCACCACACGCGATTTAATAAATTCTGCACAGAGTGTAGAATCAACGCAAAGGCAAGGCAAAATAAAATTGCAGTACAGAATCAACGCAAAGGCTAGGCAAAATAAAATTGCAGAGGCAAGCAAATGTCACAGTGGTTTGAACCAATTCGAAGGTAAGGCATAGGCAAGTTAAAACAAAATTGGAAAAGCCCGCCAAAATCACCAAATTCTTGACACTTTGTTGTGTCTGCCCGAAAAGTTTAATGAACGCGAACTATAAAGCGACCAACGACCAGCACACGACACAACTAATACAGTAAGTGTATTCAGGTAAAGCCCGGGCGAATGGATATCGCCCGGTATATAACACACTTCTAAGGGGTGCTGAGGCGGGGGCAGGAATGGGTGATTCTGAGAGGCAGGAGACCAGGTATGTTGCCGGGCCTGTGGTGTCTCGTCGCGGGGCGTGGGCGGCATCCCCCTGGGGTACCCACAAACTATGGGCACGAAAACAACAAGCACCCTCAATACACCCGCAGGCAAGATTCCCGCAGGCAGGGAAAAAAGACAGGCAAAGGGTCGGCAGCGGCGGGAAGCCCTCGGTAGATGACCTGCCAGCACGCGCTCTCTCCTAGCGACGGGGCAAGCTGCTGGAGAGATGGAGCCAAGTGGGGCTGGCGATCAACCTCTGACCCCTCCGCGATCTAAAGGTAGATCGCGATCTACCTGTTGACATGCCTGGTATAGGGGGTGAAGTACTTTTGTCCACTAAAGAAGAGCAGGACCTAGGCTTGGTTGTGTCTGATCATCTTAAAGTAGCTAAACAGTTAGAAAAGGCGACAGCAAAAGCTAGAAGAATGCTTGAGTGAATACGCAGAGGAATGGCTAGCAGAAAAAATGAGGTGATAGTGCCTCTATATAAGTCTTTGGTGCAACCTCATTTGGAGTATTGTGTGCAATTCTGGAGACCGCGCCTTCAAAAGGATATAAACAGGATGAAGTCAGTACAGAGGGTGGGTACTAAAATGGTTAGTGGTTTTCATTATAAAGCATATGAGGACAGACTTAAGGATCTTAATATGTACACCTTAAAGGAAAGGCAGGATAGAGGTGATATGTTTGAGATGTTTAAATACCTCTGTGGCATAAATGCACAGGAGGAGAACCTCTTTCGATTGAAAGCAAGTTCTGCTATGAGGGGACATGGGATGAGGGTGAAAGGGGATAGGTTCAGGAGTGATATGTGGAAATATTTCTTTACGGAAAGAGTGATGGATCCATGGAATAGTCTCCCAGTGGAGGTGGTAGAGATGAGGACAGTATCTGAATTCATAAAAGCATGGGACAAACACAGAGGATCTCTAAAGGAAAAAAGGGGACTATTGTAGTTGTTGATATGGAAGGACAGACTAGATAGGCCATGTGGTCTTTTTCTGTCATTTTTCCATGTTTCTATGCTTAAGGAACACAGGACATACAAATACAACATTGGCTAAAACGGTAGCAAACTCTACAGCATTGACTACAATAACAGCGGACTGTACAACAGTAGCTAACATGCTCTCACATGCGTGTCCGTTCCACAGTGGTCGGAGATATGCAATGCCACTCACACCCCTGCTACGCCTGCACATACCCATGACTAAGGTGGAGCTGGCACTGTTTGGTGGCCCACAAGTGCCCATGCCACACCATAGGGGGGCCTATATTGCTGTGTGGTCCCAGCTGTGGTGCAGGAGTGCAGCTGTCATTGTGTCCAGGCACCTGCAGATGGTTTGTGCCACAGCATGGACCTCCTCCCTGAGGAGGCACTCCTCTGCAATGAAGGTGACCATGGACCCTATAGTTGCCTATAGGGGCAATTGTGGTCCATGGCTTGGTGTCAGTTGTACATGCTGGGCCCCTGGGTCCAGTGGTGGCATAGGGGGCCATGGTTGTACAGGGGCTATGGTGCCCCACACCCAAGCTGTGCCAGCCCATGTGTTTGGGATCTGGCCCTGTAGACTGGGCATGCTCGGCTAGGGTGTGTGGTGCACTGTAGACATCTGCTGGTCCTCCAATGGCTCCACCTTCACCAGCACAGTGGCCCATTGTTTGTCCTCCACCCCTGCCTTGGGTTGCCTGGTGACTGGTGCCTGCATCCCCTCTGCCCCCCCTCATACCCGAGACCCATGTGACCCTCCCCCTCTAACCCCTCTTCACTCCCAGAACTCCCTGGCTGCTCTTCATCCCTGGGCCCCTCCATCCTTCCCCTGATCCCCCTGACTGGTCACCACTGCCAGAACCCCCCTCCTCCCCTGATCCTCCTGACTGGTCCCCACTGCCAGAACCCCCCATCTTCCCCTGACCCCACCTAATTGGTCACCATTGCTGGAATCCTCCCCCCTCCTCCTCTGATCCCCTGATTGATCACTACTGCTGGAATCCTCCCCCTCCTCCTCTGACTCCCTTGACTGGTCACCATTGCTGGAACCCTCCCCCACCACCTCAGAAACCCATGCCTGGCCCAGACCCTCCAACAGCTCCCCCTCCCCTGACACCCTTATTTATTTCATTTTTATTTGAACATATTTTTAAACCACCCCTTCCAGAGATCAGGGGTGGTTTATATCATAACAAGCTAAACTTTTACATGGAACAGTATTCATGAACTTTATACAAAGAACAAAGTGAGCGAGGTGTAACCTCTAAGTATTTACATAGAGTGGTACTGAATGGTACAACTTCTAACTATTTACAAAATTATGTACAGGTGGATTAAAGTTCGTAAATGGCATTCTTATTAGTATGAGCATCAATTGATATCAGGAATTAAATCAACAGATTCAAATCTAAAACCCTTGGGGGTTGCAGTTTTAAATGGGGTATGGGGAGAAGAAGGACGGGGTGGGGATAATAAAGAAGAGTGAGGGGAAGAGAGAGGAGAAAGGCTGAGAGGACCTTAGGTGCTGCTGGTCTTGGGGTTGGTATAATGTTCTTTAAATAGGTGTGTTTTTAATTCTTTATACCACCCTTGCCTCATCGGGACCCTGCAGCATGCCCAGCCCCTCCATGGCCTCTGCAGGTGCCCTCAAAACCACCCACTCCACACCCACAGCCATTGCCTCCCACACCACTGCCATCTCCGGGTCAGGGCTCCCTGCCCCCTCAACTCACACAACCTCTGGCTTATCTGGAAACTCCATGCTGGCCCCAGCAGAGTCAGCCACTGCTACCCCCACCTCCATCGGTGCAGCTTGGTCAACAGATGCCACCGCATCCATGGAGCTATCTTCATCCTCCATTGTGCTGGACCCCTCTTCCTCACCACTGGAGGATGAGCTGCTGTTCCGCAGTGCCATGACCACTCACTGACGGCACTCGCATTGGCCCTGCCACACCTGGGTTTCACCAGCTTGGCCTGTGGGGAGAGGGGTGGGGTGGGTTACATGTGTTCCTGCTCATTGGCCAGGGGATGGGTCTGGGACAGCACTGGGGCCACACTTGCATGCCTGTCCATGCCCACATATGACCCACATGGCGTGCCAGCCTCCAGTGCCCCCTGCGGACCATCCCCTGTGCACATCTGCAGCCTGCACTCCTGTCACCCACATGTGCCCTGCTGTGGTTGGTGTGTCCCCTCCCCAGCATCTGGGTTCACTGCTCATTGTGTGCACCCCAGTACAGCTGGTCCATGATGTGGCACTGTCTGGGATGTTTCCATCAGGATGCAGTCGGGGCCTGCCAGTGCACCGCATACATTGGTGTGCTGTGGTTTGACTATGTACCACCCTGTGCTGTTCTATTCTACATTGTGTCCTACATTACAGGCAGAGACTCTTGCAGGGGGTCACGTGCACATCACAGAAGTGATAGCAGTAAGACCAAACACCTTTCTCGTAGCGACACCGCAACCTTTTTTGATGTCACCCTTATTTATATTTGTACTTGGTCTGAGGCCTTAAACCCTGAGGGATGCAGAAGACAAGACAAATTGAAATGTTCCCTCAGAATAGGTGCTCAGTCTTATTGCTATGGACGCTCTGTCCTACACTGTGGACAGTCCCCCACAAGCCAGTCTGCCTGTTCTCCACGATCTACAATGACTGGTGTTCACTGTGACTACTGGGATCTGCTGTGTGTCTCACTGACCTGTGTCTGCTACCCACTGGTCTCAGAGGTGCTACCTGAACATAAGAACTTAAGAACATAAGATATGCCATACTGGGTCAGACCAATGTCCATCAAGCCCAGTATTCTGTTTCCAACAGTGGCCAATCTAGGTCATACGTACCTAGCAGTATCCCCAAGAGACACAGGTTTCACAATGCTTGTATTGGGTCAAGCATTAATATCATGGGTCCCTTTTTAATAATGGTTTATGGACCTTTCCTCCAGAAACTTGTCCAAACCTTTTTTAAACCCAGCTACACTAACAGCTCTTACTACATCCTCCGGTAACAAATTCCAGAGTTTGATTAAACATTGAGTGAAAAAATATTTTCTCTTATTTGTCTTAAATAGTTTGCCCTGTAGCTTCATTACATGTCCCCTAGTCTTTCTATATTCTGATAGCGTAAACAATCGATCTACGTTTACCCGTTCCACTCCATTCATTAATTTATAGACCTCTATCATATCTCCCCTCAGCAGTCTCTTTTCCAGGTTGAAGAACCCTAACCTTTGTAGCCTCTCTTCATAGGAGTAGCCTTCCATTCCCTTTACCATTTTGGTGGCTCGTCTCTGTACCTTTTCTAATAACGCTATATCCTTTTTAAGATATGGCGACCAGAATTGCACACAATATTCAAGATGCGGTCGTACCATGGAATGATACAGAGGCATTACAGTATCCTTTGTTTTATTTTCCATTCCTTTCCTTATGATAACTAACATTGTATTTACTTTCTTGGCCGCCGCTGCACACTGGGCAGAGGGTTTTAACATGTTATCCACGATGACTCCTAAATCTTTTTCCTGGGTGGTGGTTCCCAAGTGTGGGTTGTTCTTTCCTATATGCATAACTTTGCACTTGTCCATGTTAAATTTCATCTGCCATTTGGATGCCCAGTCTTCCAATTTATCCAGATCCTCCTGCAGGTTTCCACAGTCCTCTTGGGTTTTAACAACTTTAAACAGTTTTGTGTCATCTGCAAATTTCATAACCTCACTAGTTATTCCCTTTTCCAGGTCATTTATGAATATGTCATAAAGGAGCGGACCCAGTACAGATCCCTGGGGTACTCCACTATTCACATTTTTCCATTGGGAAAATTGGCCATTTAGCCCTACCCTCTGCTTTCTATCTTTAAACCAGTTCCCGATCCACAATAGTACACTGCCTCCTATCCCATGACTTTTTAGTTTTGCCAAAAGTCTCTGATGAGGGACCTTGTCAAAGGCTTTCTGAGAGTCCAGATACACTATATCAATCGACTCACCTTTGTCTACCTATTTATTCACACCTTCAAAGAAACATATCAGATTAGTAAGACAAGATCTTCCTTGTCTAAAGCCATGTTGGCTGTCTCCCATTAGGCCATGACTATCTACATGCTGTGTAATTTTGTTCTTTATGATGGTTTCTACCATTTTCCCCAGTACTGACGTCTGTAATTTCACGGATCACCCCTGGAACCCTTTTTAAAAATTAGTGTTACATTGGCGATCCTCCAATCTTCAGGTATTACAGATGATTTTAATGAAAGTTCACAGATTACTAATAGCAGGTCTGCAATCTCATATTTCAGTTCTTTCAACACTCTTGGATATATACCATCCGGTCCAGGTGATATGTTACTATTCAGTTTATCAAATAGCTGTAATACATCTTTGCGGTGTAGCGATATTTCTCTCAATTCCTCTGCAGTATCACCTTTAAATACCACTTCAGTCTTGGGTAACATCCCTACATCTTCCTCAGTAAAGACCGAAGCAAAGAATTCATTCAGTCTCTCCGCTATAGCCTTGTCTCCTCTTACTGCCCCTTTTACCCCTCTATCATCTAATGGTCCTATTGACTCTCTCACAGGCCTTTTGCTATGAATGTACTTGAAAAAGTCTTTATTTCATGTTTTTGCTTCTGTAGCAAGTTCCTTCTCAAATTCTCGCTTTGCCTGCCTTATCAATGCTTTGCATTTAACTTGCCTTTTCTTGTGCTGTTTCCAGTTTTCGTCGTTTGGCTCTTTTTTCCATTTCCTAAAAGATGCTTTTTTGGCAGCAACAGCCTCTCTGAACACACCTTTAAACCATGCTGGCAGTTTTTTGGACTTTCTTTCACTTTTCTTAATGCGTGGAATACAGCTGGTCTGGGCTTCCAGGATAGTATTTTTGAACAACACCCAAGCTTGATGTAAGTCTTTAACCTTTGCAACTGCTCCTTTTAGTTTTTTCTTAACTATATTCCTCATTTTATCATAGTCTCCCTTTCGAAAGTTAAAAGGAAGTACTGTGGACTTCTTTACTATACTTCCTCCACTAATTAAATCAAACACGATCATGCTATGATCACTATTGCCAAGTGGTCCCAACACCCTTATTTCTTGCACCAGATCTGGTGTTCTACTAAGGACTAGGTCCAGTATGGCTTCCCCTCTGGTTGGTTCATGAACCAGCTGCTCCAAGAAGCAGTCATTTATTTCATCTAGAAACTTTATCTCCCTAGCATGTCCTGCCGTGACACTGACCAAGTCGATACTGGGGTGATTGAAATCACCCATTATTATTACTGTGTTGTGACTTTTGTTAGCTTCCTTGATTTCTTTGAGCCTTTCATCATCCATTTGTTCATTCTGGCCAGGCGGTCGATAGTACACCCTCACTGCCATCACCTTCCCCTTCATACATGGAATTTCAATCCATAGAGATTCTACAGCAAATTTTCTTTCCTGCAAAACTTTAATCCTTTCTGACTCAATGCCCTGTCTAACATAGAGTGCAACCCCTCCACCAATTTGATCAGTTCTATCATTACGATATAGTTTGTATCCAGGTATCACAGTGTCCCACTGGTTATCCTCCTTCCACCATGTCTCTGAGATTGCAATCATATCTAACCTATCATTTAGTGCTATATATTCTAACTCCCATCTTATTGTTTAGACTTCTAGCATTTGCATACAAACATTTTAGAGACTGTATTTTATTCATATTAATCTGGCTATTGGTAGGCATGGGTAATTTGGAATCTTTACGCTCTGTCTCACCATACTCAAGGGCATTTGGGCTACTTTACTCTTTTTTGGAACCTCACTGCTTTTGGTAGTATCCTTCAAGGATACCTTCTTCCGAACCATGCGCTCTTGGGCGACTGTCGGCTTTCCCCTGTTTTCTAGTTTAAAAGGGTCTCTATCTCCTTTTTAAAGGTTAATGCCAGCATTCTGGTCCCATCCTGGTTAAGGTGAAGCCCATCCCTTCGGAAGAGCCCCTCCTTTCCCCAGAATGTTCCCCAAAACCCTCATCCTTGCACCATCGTCTCATCCATGCATTGAGACTCCGGAGCTCTGCCTGCCTTTTGCGTCCTGCACGTGCAATGGAAAGCATTTTTGAGAACGCTACCCTGGAAGTTCTGGATTTCAACTTCCTACCTAAAAGCTTAAATTTAGCCTCCAGAACCTCCCTACCACATTTTCCTATGTCATTGGTACCGACGTGTACCAAGACAGCAGACTCCTCCCCAGCACTATCTAAGATCTTATCTAGGCGGTGCATGAGGTCCGCTACCTTCGCACCAGGCAGGCATGTTACCAGGTGATCCTCACATCCACCAGCCACCCGGCTATCTACATGCCTAATGATTGAATCACCAACTATAACAGCTGTCCTAACCCTTCCCTCATGGGCACATGGCCCGGGAGAAACGTCCTCAGTGCGAGAGGGTTTTACATCACCTGGAGGACAGGTCCTAGTTACAGGATCATGTCCTGCCACACCACGGTGATGCTCTCCTGTCACATGACCTCTTTCCTCCATGGCAACAGGGATGCTGCCAGACTGTAGGTGGGACTTCAGGACTATATCCTTGTAGGTCTCGTCCATGTACTTCTCTGTCTTTCTTATGTCTTCCAGGTCTGCTACTCTAGCCTCTAGAGAATGGACTTGTTCCCTGAGAGCAAAGAGCTCCTTGCACTTAGTGCATACGTAAGACCTCTCACCAACTGGGAGAAAATCATACATGTGACACTCAATGCAAAAGACTGGAAAGCCCCCATCTCGCTGCTGGACTGCTGTCTGCATCTTAGTTTAAAGCTTGTGTTTAGGTCTTTAAATTCTGTACTTACTAAGGGTTGGTGTAGATGCTTATACTAATAAAAGTGTATCTAATACCTCTAATATACCTTGTTCACCTGAAGCTTAATTAATCTCAGATCCTCAATGTATGACTGATTTGGATAAAGAGCTGCACCAGAGAGCAGCCCCTTTCCTCTAAGACATGTAAGTACCTATAAAGCTACAATTACCCCAGGGGTGGGTGGGTGTTGTGGATGGAGGGAGGGAAATAAGACCTATTAAAAGAGGGCTGTTACAAGGTACCCTGTCCTGTACCCTCAGCAGGGGGGGGAGGGGGTTAGTCCCTCAGGTAGGCTAGAGCAGGAAAAAAAGTTTAAAATGCAGCACGTTCTGGGGACAGAGCAGGGAGAGATATTTAATTTAAAGTAACAGTTAACCTGGCTACCACACAAAGGCCAGTTAGTTGAGAGAGGCAAGGTAAGTTTTACAGCTGAGAAAGCTGAAGTGCAAAACTAAAGGGAACAGGGAGGTGAAGTAGCACACCAATAAAGACAACAATAAATAAATAAATATAGAGCTAGAACTCACAGCAAAGTCGTCACAGGAGTTACATATCCACCTCTCTAGCAGAGCACTGTGAGGGCACTGCTCTTCCCAGAGCAGAGAGAGGCAAACAGAACAGACTATGCACACGTGGGAGGAGGAGACAGGAAGAAGGGCTACACAATACCTCAGCAGGGGGGGAGGGGGGTAGTCCCTCAGGTAGGCTAGAGCAGGAAAAAAGTTTAAAATGCAGCATGTTCTGGGGACAGAGCAGGGAGAGATATTTAATTTAAAGTAACAGTTAACCTGGCTACCACACAAAGGCCAGTTAGTTGAGAGAGGCAAGGTAAGTTATACAGCTGAGAAAGCTGAAGTGCAAAACTAAAGGGAACAGAGAGGTGAAGTAGCACACCAATAAAGACAACAATAAATAAATATAGAGCTAGAACTCACAGCAAAGTCGTTACAGGAGTTAAATATCCACCTCTCTAGCAGAGCACTGTGAGGGCACCTGTGAGGGTACCTGAGGCATGGACGCTGGCAGTGCATTGTCCAGAAGCAGCACTTCAGGGCATCCAGGGTGTGTCGGACACAGTGGTCACTGTGAACATGAGATTGAAGTCCATATTGGGTCAGTAGTACATTCTCATGTTACCTATTGTACATTCACATATCCTGCTCATGCACAGTGGGCTGCCCATCCAAGCTGTAAGGCCATGTGCCTGTGTATCCCCTGTGTGACACATCCACTAGGACACCTCCAGCATCTGCCCAGGTTACATATATACCTCTGCTACCTAGTGACGGCTGCATGCTCCATGCAACCCCTCCATCCCCAGGTCAGCCCCACATCCCCCCTCTCGTGACTCTGGTTCCTATGTTCTGCCAATGTCCTCATCCCCCCATCCCTTATCCATACTCCCACCTGTGGCACCACTATCTGGCCTGGATGGCGTGGTACGTGGCTGGTGACAGTGCTTGGACCAGCCTTTGTTCAGGTGGCAGTGCACTGGCCATCTGGTGCTACACAGACCACACATTTACATGCTTTGTGCTGCTCTGTGCAACACAGGGATCCTCGACTTGGGCATGCTGGTCATTGCGCATCTGCTCTGTCCAATTGCATCCCATCTCGCCACTTGTTCATCTGTTCTGCCTGTGATGTGTTGTGGCTGCTGTGCATTCACAGTGTGTGGTGTCTGGTGAATGCACCCATTGTAGTTGCACACCCACTTCACAGCCCCCTCTGTACAGCGCCATGCCTGCACTGCTATCTCCCTTTGGTGTGGGCTTTTCTTTGCAAGTTGCAGTTGGTGCCATCCCCCACCAGGGGGTACTCCAGCTTACCCAAATGCTGTGTCAAGGCAGGGCTACTGCTTGGGCCTACCATGGCTGACAGTATTGTACTCTGTGTGGTACTGGCCCTGGCTGTCTCCTATCCGATTCACATTGCTGCTGCCTCCAGCTTGTGAAGTGTCTCCACATCCCTGTCTGCATGTGCAGATGCACATCTGTACCTCTATCAGTGTGTTTGCCATGGCTACCCTGCCCCACCCCCCACCATGCTCCCTGCCCCTTTGCAGCTACTCACCTGCACAGACGCAGCTGGATGCCCCTCCATATGGCCATGGATAGCCTCAGGTTGAGCTTCCAGCCCCCCCTCCTCTTGGGTAGAGTACCCCCTTGTACTGGAGTACTGCTGGCGCCAGGGCCTCTGTCTCATCAGGGCTGAAATTTGCGGTCCTCCTGGACTCCATGCTGCTGCTGTCTATCAGCCTAGCCAGAAGAGGGATCATGCACAGGCAGCTGCCGGACCCTACTTGTCGGTGCTAACCACTACATGAGTACACCGAGAGCTCACTACATGGTTATGCCAGTATGCGCCCTATGTGCTCACCTGCCCGGGGATCACGTTGAGTCTTTTGTATATGGGTAGATCATAATCCCCTCCTGGTGCCTGCCTGCTTATGGCGTGTTATGCTCCTGCCGCTATGCTTAGTTTGGCACCCATTTTCGTAGCTGGCCCATGTAGGAGCTACCTAACCAATGATTCGGTCTCTTTTACAGAGCAGGTATCTTTAGCCGGGTTGGTCCTGCATTTCCGCCTTGTTCAATATCAGGCCCTTAGAGTCCAGGGTTCTGACATAATGAGAGGCTATCTCTTGGCAAAGTGGACTAGTCTGCTTGCAATGTGGGAGAGGAGGGGGTCCTGTAAGGGTAGACTGGCTATGCTCTCAAGAAAGCATTCAAAAACCAGCTGAGGGCTAAGCCTGTGGAGCTGGTTGTGGTTTTGGAGTCCTAGGTTTTCTGGGTTGACGTGGCCTCTGATGTTTCTGATGTGGTTGTTGAGGCTGATAAGAAAAATAAGCTGGGTAGAAAGGGTAATACTTCTTCCTTGGATAGAAGGGCTTTTTGGCAGGAACCTTCTTTTTAGTTAGATCAGCTGTATTTATAGACAGGCATTTCATGGTGAGATCATCTGTCTCTATCTCTCCCACCTTTTCTCTCCACCCTTTTTCCAAAGAGGTTTTCTCCTGTACAAGGAATATTAGCTAGTTTATCTTGAACCCTTGTTCAAGGTCAGAGGCTTGCAGCCAGGCCATTCTCCTGGCACCTATTCATACTGCTGCTACTCTACTGGTGGACTCAAAAGCATCAAAGACAGCCCTAGTGAGAAATTTGGAGGTATTCTATGAGTGATCAAGGCCTGATGTGGGCTTTGCTTGTCTGGTGGTAACAAGGTGGTAAACTCAGCCAGAGTTTTTGCTACATTTTTCAAAAACATACGCATGTAAAGCATGTAGGAGTTTATCTTGGATGTTAACATGATGGCCTGGAAACACCCATGGCCAAATGCATCCAGAGTCCTTGACTCCCTCAGGGAACCGAGGAGTGATTTTTAGAACTCTTAATCTGATGCATTGCCGATTCCACAACCATAGAATGATGTGGCAACTGAGGCTTTTGAAAATCTGCACATGGAGGAACTCTATAGAGAATATCCAGTCTCTTGCTAATCAATAGAACCATCAAGGGGGCTTCCCACATGCGAAGTATAAGGCCTTGAAGGATATGATGTATGGGCAGTGTAGCAGCCTCTTTAGGAGTTGAGGGGTATTGAAGAATTTCAAGTTCTTCAGCTCTCTGTTCAGTTTCTTTGGTCACCATCACCGAGAGTGCAGCCCACCATGTCCCGGATGAAATCTTGAAAGGACTTATCCTCGGGCGGTGAACAACATCTCTCATGTGGTAGAGAGGGGTATGAAGGAATGTCTGGGAGAGGTGCGGAATTGACAGACTCTATGTTCGATTCCGAGGAAGCGGACTCAGAACTTGATAGAAAGTTGAAATAGTGACAGGTGGTACCATTGTGCCGATGGTCCAATGTCAACATTGAATCTAGGTGCCGATGCACCAATGCATCAGGACCGAGGTGTCCGGAGTCTTGTGCACCTATGGATTCCAGTGGGTGTATCAGCCCTGGGTGTGATGGTGCCAGTTCCGTTAGTGATGCCATGGAGTGTCTTGATGCACCTACCTCGAGGTTGGGCATCCTATCCATGGATCCCGAGGACCTCGGCATTACTGCCACCAGGATAGGGCCAGACTCCTTTTGATAGCTTCTACATGCAGATCGAGGGAGACTGGAGGTAACTGGGTGGATTCCTGCACGGGACCCTGTGCCACCATCCCAGAACATGGTACCAGGAGCTCCATAGAGGATGATGCCTCAGGAGCATCCCGGAGCCGCTCTGGTGCTTTGGAGGAAGTATCCTCCCACTGGGACTGTTCACTGGCCAGTCCAAGTCTGGTTCCTCTCTTGGGGAGTGTCAGTGCCAATGCTGAGTATCGGAGTCTGATGCCAAAGTCCTCGATACCTTTTCTCCAGACACCGACATAGAGGTCTTCGATACCTTTCCTGCCTCTGCAGAGGACTTGTGCTTGCTGCTTTGTTTGGACTTCAAAGTATGGGAACCATGCGATGACTGCAATGATGTGAATGTCACCAAAGAGTGTGCTGAAGTGGATAAATCTGATGGAAACAGCTTTTTAAGTCCCCTCTAAGTAATTGGCGGACACAGGGGGCAAGCTGAGGCATCGTGGTCTGGGACCTAACATTTTAAGCACCAGTCATGCTTATCAGTAGCCAAGAAAGTGTTTCAGTACTTGGCACATTTTTTGAAGTCGTTCTGTGGTTTCTCTATGTCTGAGAAGACCACCGAGGCAAAATCAAATAGGGCAATGGCAGTCTAGGCAAGCCAGAGAAGCGGCCACACTGCAAATGAAGTAAAAAAAAAAAAAAAGATACATTTTACAAAAATCAAAAGAAAATGAAACCAGGAAGACAAGCACTTTGATGAATTTACCAGTGTGGTTAGGACATCATCCTGATGGCTCTACAGAAAAAAGATGACTGAAGAGAATTCCTAAGAAGGTGGGAAGGCAGGCATGTATGCATGGAGGGATGCTCTCAAAAGCATTCCTATTGGATATTGCGGAATGTTCCCATGAGGGGCTCCATCGATGCTGACGTCACCCATATGTGAAGACTCCATTCCTGCTTGTTCCTGGAGATAAGCATTCAGCACAGCATCAAATGTATAACTGCCTTTTGAATATTGACTGGTAAATGTTTTAAGGTGCCTTAACGAACCAAATACACGTTAGCAAATGCACTATATTGTATCCCTTATGCTTTACATTACACCACATAAGAACATAAAAAATGCCATATTGGATCAGTCAAGGGTCCTTCAAGTCCAGTATCCTGTTTCAAACAGTGGCCAATCCAGGTCATAAGTAACTGTCTGGGTAAAGCAGTGGATTTCCCCAGTCCTCTTTAATAATGCCCTCACTTGGTTTGCAGCTTATCATGCTGTGAGGGCTTGTGTGTAGTGATGCTGAGAGCTAAGCTATCAGTAGCTTAGCTACTGTCAGGATCTCCCAAGATAGATAGGTCTCAGCTGAGTTGCCCATCTGGGCAGCAGCAGAATGGGACAGTGTTATAAGCGGAGGATCATATTTCTGTGACAAATTTATTTATTTATTTACATTCTCTTATATACTGCGCTATTCTGCCTCAGTGCAGTTTACATTGAACAGGGCATTATAACTTGGAGATAACTATTTTACAGGGAACATGGGCTATAGAGGGTTAAGTGGCTTGCCCAAGACCACAAGGAGCACCTGTGGGACTAGAAACCCCAGTCCTTCCGGCCCAAGGTTGCTGTCCTCTAGTGGGATTTGAACCCCCGACCTTCCGGCCTGAAGTACCTTGCCCCAACCACTAGGCCACTCCTCCACTCCACAAATGCATTGACACTGGAATTAACTGCGTGGAAGAAAGGCTTGGAAGATCCACTTCTGTATATTGCCATGAAAACTTAATGGATAGTCACAAAACAAATTGCACTGTAGTGCTGGATGATGAGATCCCCAGGTTGGAAGGCACTGAAATGGCTACTGGGGATGAGCTGAAGACTTCTCAGAGTAAAGCCAGCATTTATGATGTGGTTGGATCTGCTGATGTAGCTGCACATGAAAAGAGAGTCAGAAGTTACAAAGATGTCTTAGATATTGGGATATGGAACGTACAAAGCATGAACCAAGGGAAGTTGGAGGTGGTCAAGAATGAAATGGAACATGTACAACTCGATCTATTGGGTGTCGGTAAACTAAAATGGACTGGCTTTGGGCACTTTGCATCTTATAATCATATGGTCTGCTAAGCTGGAAATGAAAGAGAAAGGGGTATGTTTACTGAACCATCTTAATGTTACCTGCGCTAGCTGCAGCGATAACGTGAGGAATGCCATATAAGGTAGTGGACGTTTCTGCGGTAAGGTAGCAATGGTGGCTTATCGCGCGATAGAGGGATCCTTGCCGTTATTGCGCTATAGAGGGCGCAGTGGCATGTTATCGCACGTCAACCTTAATTTTGCGCTGTGGCGTAAGGTCTAAGAAATAGAGGTGTAGCACACTGGTTAATGCAATGACTGCTGATACAGCAGTCACGAGTTTGATCCCTCAGTGGGCAAATTTCATTAGGCTGTCAGAGGCAATTAATTTTCCTGCCTGTAACGGTCAGACACATCTCAACAACCTGTACTGCCAGCCAAAAAAACCCTCACCCCAGTTCCGTAACCTAATGCACCTTTTAGGGCGCACCATAAGGCACATCATAGAGCACCACGTCATCCAATGCGGGTCATAATGTACCCCAGAGGGTGGCACGAAAGGGTGGCACCCCCCAAGTCAGCATATAACGTGCCCCATAAGCTGGCCGAACCGAAGGTGACGCTAAAGATGGCCCAAGGATGTTAAGTTGACCCAAGAAATGTTGGCTAAGGGCAGTAAAACGGACCAAGGTCACAAGCATGAAATGTATGGGCCAAACACAGATGTAACTCTAACACTGCACAGAGCAGCAAGGAAAGCCTATTAACAAGTGATGTAAGGAAGTAAATGTCAGAGGTGAAGGACCTGCCAAATCTGCGTGAGGGCCATGTGGAAGCTGGTAAAGTGGACAAATATAATGGGGGCAGTTGTACCGATGCACAGGGTGATGGTACTGTAAAGTGCAACAATGAAAGTATGTGGCAGAAGATGTGAATACATGTCCACCAGAGGAGGTAGAGTGCAATGACAGGCAGGATAAGTGCAATGACAGGAGGACAGAGGAGTAGCAGTGCCATGCAGAGCAGACACGGGAGAGGCAAGCATGATGAGCCGCAATGCAGAAAAGGGTCACAGTGCAGGTCATGGGGTAGCAGCCGCCACACAGCTGGCAGACACATATAGACAGACAGAAGAATGGTTGGCAACTGTGATGAGAGTATAATGTGGCAACAGCACATATCTGCACAGATATGACTGTCACAGGAATGAAAAATAGTTATGTACGACAGGCATAAAATTAAAAGAGAATAGAGAGGAATTGAACCCATGAGCAGTAGCACAAATGTCAATGCACAAACCTGTAGGCTACACCACCAACATGAGCACTACAGCAAAGGCTGCATACAAGAACACTGCAGGGCACCACACAAGAAGCTTGCTGTCTGCCAGGATAGGGCAACCCCCAACAGTAACCATGATGCAATGCACATGCTGATTAGCTGTATATAGCTGATGACCCAATGGGAACTGCATCTCTCCAGTACCTCAGCCTGAAAAAAAGACCGGACACTGTGTGATGCTGCCACAGAGCAGCTACAGACCAGGACATTGTGCATAATCAGAGTTCACCCTGAGTGATAGGACGGCCGCACAGCACTAGGTCGGCAGCACATGTCCTGCTGTATGTCCCTATCACTGTGTGCCAGGTGTTCCCTGCAGTGCATCTGAAGGTTATTTGGTGTCCATCTGCATTATACTCTCACATGTGGCCCTCTGGGTAAAGTCACCACCCAGATTATTGCATACCCAGTGTTAGGGTATGGCTGCCATTGACATCTGTTATTCGGGTGGAAGGGTGTCTAGGCGCACACCATGTTTGTGTGGCTGTGCCTCTACAGGTTGATGTAGTATACAGTACATACCCCATGACATCCTAAACACCCTTTTGGCAGTTGAGGGAGTGGAGCAATGGCTGTATGACCAGCAAACCCCATCCTGCTGTCAATGGACAGCACTCCAGGGTTTGTGGCCCACAGCCATAACTGTGGCTGGGCCAGTGACACCCCAGCAGTACTGTTGTGTGTATGCCTGTAAAAGCCTCCACTGCCTCACACTGTGATCTGCCATTCACCAGCAGACTGTACAGTCAGACTGCACCTGCAGCACCCTCAGGGATTTCCAACCATGCACAGACTAGCTGCAGATAGTTCATTAGCCAATCCATAGTGAATGATTACAGAGGAACAACATGCACCAAGCAAATAGCACTGTGCTTGCCAACAGCACTGGGAACACCCAGGTGTGACACAAGACACATAATGTATAGCACTATGTGGGAACATAGACATCCCATGGTCACTGCTCGGTCAGGGTGAGAGTTACCTTACAGCATGACATGCTATGGCCTCACTGTCCATGCAGGTAGTGGTCGGCCTCTACAGTGTCCCAGCCATTGACCTACACCCTGTGCAGATGCATCCTGCCCAATCCACCCTGTCCATGCCATACCCACAATGCCTTCCTCCTCATTATGCACATTTGCAGCCTAGCACTGGTAACAGTGGACATTGTGGGCCCTGTGAGGTGTGGCCAGCCACAAAACAATGCCTGGACATACACATACACACTCTCCTAATGCATCATTGTGCATAGATATGGGTGGTTGGCAAGGCTACCAGGCACACTGGTCCTGATCACAGTGCCGACTTTGCTTAACTGTGCAGGAGGTAGTAGTTGTGCACTGGTAATAACTGCAGCTCTGTGCTGTAGCCAACAGCATGAGCCGCCATGCCGCTTTGGAGAGTGGAGGCTGTGTGAGTGGGTGTTTGTCGCCCTGTTCGTCGCTGCTTTGGGGATTGCACATTCTGATGGTTTATCTGCATTGTAGGGTAAAACATGAGGGTGTGCTGTGTGAAAGCCACAGTTGGGACTTGAACCTGTGACCTTCTGTTCCAGGACACACTGTCTGTGTGTACTGCACTACCCTGCTGCCACAATGGCTACCTTAGCCTTTCAGCTTCCAGACCTTGTCTGTTGCACTGTCCATGATGCCCTGGAGGGGGGCATGGCCTTGGTCCCCTGAGGGCAGGTGTCACTGCCCCATCACCACCAACACCCTCTCCCACACCATGCTGACATGCCCATATGCTGTTTGTGATGATGGTGCGCTGTCCCAGGCCATCCACTGTACAAGTAGGCGGGTGCCCAGCATCTGGCTTCTGGGGTGGTGGGGCTTACCTGTACATCCCCCCATCCCCCCATCTCCGCCTGCCACTGTTATGTCCCTTCCACATGGGCTGATGCTGGCTTTGGTTGTCAGGTTGTTGATCCCGCAGCTATTGGCTAGAGTGGACCTGGTAGATAGCTGGTGTTATGCCAGCAGACTATGGACTGGCTAGGGCATGCAGTGCGGGTACAGTATACCCAGTTTGGACTACTGGGTGTACATCTGTTTCAGATGACGTGTGGTCACACTCTGCACTGCCTTCCAGGAGATGTAGTAACGGATGTTCATTTAGTTGGGTGTCTGGTCTATTTTGGACGCAGCCTGTGGCAGGTGCAGAGACCCTTGTAGGCGTGATCCCCAGATGTGCATTGCTTGCCCCATTACAGGCATTGTGCTTCCTGTGTGATGTTTGGGGTACCTACTGGCCATGTGTCCCCTGGATGCGACACTGTAGAGCACAGACTGCAGTGCATATTTGGCCATGGTCATATGCTGTCTTGCTGCTGGTTTGTTTCTGTGTTCCTATGTGCCACATAGGCGGCTGCCTAGTCCCCTCTGCACCCCGGCTGCACCCACTGCCTGTCCTGCATGCAGCCCCATATGCCCCATTTGCGGCATCACCATAGTGGCCTTTCATATCTGGCCACTATGCTGTTGCTGCACAGGTAGCACTACTATCATCTTTCTTGGGCTCCCTGCCATTGCTGACTGAAATGGTTTCTCTCTCCTGCAAATGTACCTCTAACGCGAGGTTTTCACTTGCGGTAATGTTCTGGCCTTAAGATCAATGCGTTAGTGTAACAGGGGCCTCTCCACGCCCACTCCCCACCCATTGACCCCCTTCTCTCCACCCTCTCTCTACCCCTCACCGGTCCTTAACGCAGCCGGTAAGGTTTACGCACGTTATGTAATGTTAACGCATGTTAGGTAACATTAACGTGTGTTAACGTTATGTTAACGTGCATTAACGTTACTTAACATGCATTAACATAGATGCTGTTACGTTACCGCAGTTTAGTAAACATACCCCAAAGAAGAAATGGTGCTGCATTTATAATTAAGAAGAAACTTGCAAAAACTGTAATGAAATACAATGCAGTCAGTGAACACTTAATTTCTATTCGTCTACGAAGAAAACCCATCAACACAACTGTAATTCAGGCAATGCCCCAGCAACAGTTGCAGAAGAGAAAGACATGGATGAGTTCTATGAACAAGTACAAGCTGAAATTGACAGAACATGCAAACAGGATATCCTGATAGTCATGGGTGACTGGAACGCAAAAGTAGGCAACAAAAAAGAAGACAAAGTGGTTGGAAAATATGGATTTGACAACAGAAACAAAGCTGAAGAAAGACTGATAGAATTCTACAAGACCAATGATCTATTCATCTCAAACACCTTCTTCCAGCAACACAAGCACCGACTGTACACTTGGACTTCACCCAAGGGATTGTACAGAAATCAAATTGACTACATCTGTGGAAGACAACAATGGAAAAGCTCGATAACATCAACAAAGACAAAATCACATCACCAACTATTAGTATGCAATCTCAGGCTAAAGTTGAAAAAGAGCAAGCCACTCATGAAAGTAGCAAAATATGACCTTGAGAATATACCACTGGAATTTAAAGACAACCTGAAAAATTGATTTGAAGCTTTAGATATAAATGACAGAGTTCCAGAAGAGTTATGGGATGACATCAAGAAGATTAAGTTGGAAGAATGCGATAAGTCTCTACATAAGGTGAAAAAGCAAAAACAGCCAAAATGGATGCCTGAAGAAACTCTGAAAATTATCCAGAAATGCAGAGAAGCTAAATTCTGAGGAGAAAGAGAAGCAATCACAGAACTTTACAGAGATATCCAATGTGCAGCAAGACAAGACAAGGAGAAGTACAACAATGACACATGCAAGGAAATAGAAGCAGAAGCTACTAGAGGAAGAACAAGATCGGCTTTTCTAAAGCTATGAGAGTTAAAGAAAAAATTCCAGCCTACAAGATGCTCAAGGATCCATGTTGAATGATGTTGAGAAGATCAAGAAAAGATGGAAAGAATATACAGAGTCATTATACCATAAAGATCAAGTGGACCAACAGCCATTTCAACCTGTACCTTATGATCAGGAACCGTTGGTGATGAAAGAAGAAGTCAAAGCAGCATTAAAAGCCTTATCAAAGAGCATAGCATTGGGCATTGATGGCATTCCCATTGAAGTGTTACAGCAATAGGATGAAGCTGTTACCATATTTACAAGGCTCTGCCAGATAATTTGGAAGACAAATTCATGGCCGACTGACTGGAAAAGATCTATGTTTATACCAATACTGAAGAAAGGTGACCCAACTGACTGTGGAAATTATTGCGCAATTGCTCTGATCCCACATACCAGCAAGATTCCCCTCAAGATAATTCAAACTACAACTACACCTGGAACGAGAACTGCCTGAAGTGCAAGCAGGATTCAGGAAAGGGCGAGGAACGAGAAACATTATCGCGGATGTGAGATGGATCCTTGAAAAGACAAAAGAATACCAAAAGGATATCCATATGTGTTTTATTGACTACAGCAAGGCTTTTGACTATGTAAGCCATGAGAAACTCTGGGTCACATTAAGAAGCATGGGTATGCCAGAACATCTGATCGTTCTCTTGCACAACCTTTACATTGATCAAGAAGCAACAGTTCGAATGGAACTAGGAGAAACAGAATGGTTTAAAATCAGCAAAGGTGTATGACAAGGCTGCATACTTTCCCCACACCTCTATTGCCAAGCAGCCCCAACACCATTACCTCTCTCACTAGATCCTGTGATCCACTAAGGACTAGGTCTAAAATAGCTTCTCCCTGTGTTCGTTCCTGAACCAACTGTTCCCTTAAGCAGTAATTTATTTAATCTAGAAACTATCTCCCTAGCACATCCTGATTTGACATTGACCCAGTCAATACTGGTATAATTCAAATCTCCCATTATTATTGTATTGTAAATCTTGCTAGCTTTCCTAATTACTGTTGTCATTTCATCATCTGTCTGTCCATTCTCTCCAGGGGGACAGTAATACACTCCAATGCCATTCCCTTCCCCTTTTTACATGGAATTTCTATCCATAGAAATTCTACAGTGTATTTTGTTTCCCACAAACCTTTATCCTGGTTGACTCAATGTCCTCTTTTACATATAACGCTACCCCTCCACCAATGTACCCTATCATTGCGATATAGTTTGTAGCCTAGTATCACAGTGTCCTATTGGTTATTTTCCTTCCACCAGGTCTCTTAGAGCTGCATTAACTCCCACCAACACATACACCCACACCCACCAAGCAAACTGATTTCAAAGAACCTTGAGAGTCATTACTATAGTATTTATTGCACTTAATTTATCATGGGAGTCAACAACCTATGCTAATTCAGTTCCACAGGTAAGTAATTCCCATGGTAAATGAATAATGCAACTTGTGATCAACCTTACCATCTGCATTATTTTCCCTTCCAGAGGCATTGGGCCACTAATGCATGATCCAGTCCTCCCAGGGGGCATCACAAAATTTATTTATTTATTGGTTTTATATACCATCTTTCAGCATAATCAAAGCAGTTTACAGAAACTGTTAAAAACATTACATATTAACAGATTTCCAACAGGTTTCAACATAGAACAAAGAGGATATTTGAAAACATTTGCAATTGCACTGTGCCATGTAACATTATAAGATGAGGACAGTAACTGAATTCAAAAAAGCATGGGACCAACACAGAGGATCTCTAAAGGTAAAAAGTGGACTGTTGTAGTTGTTGTTATGGAAGGACAGACTAGATGGGCCTTGTGGTCTTTTTCTGTCATCATGTTTCTATGTTTCTATACCAAGTATGTACAATATGTACAAGAGAATTAATTTACAGGGGTAAGGATACCCATATATCAGTGGTGCATCTATTAGTATTTAACAGCTGGCTTTGGTTTAGGTACATTAACATGGATGAAAGTCAGAGGGATAGAAGGAGGGGGGAGTGAAGAGGGAGGGAAGGGATTAGTATCCTGTTTGTGCTGGAGTCTGTGTTATGTGGGGAAGAGGTCTTGTGTTGGTTCACCTGTGCTGAAATGTTCTATGAACAGATGTGTCTTAATCAGTTTCCTGAATGAGATCAGATCCGAGGTGGCTCTAAGTTTATTGGGAGGGAGTTCCATATCATTGAGGCAGTGAAGCTAAAGGCTCTGTTGGTTACTGGCCTGATGAACTTTCTGTATGTGGATGGTACAAGAAGCATGCATTCCATTCTTATTCTAACATTTGGGGGGGTTCTTTATGAGGTTAGTAGGTGTGATGGTAACAAGTCCTTTATTAGTTTGCATGTAGTCATTATTTATTTATTTATACTGCGCTCTTTAGAATCAGTGCAGTTTACATGTATACAAACAGGTACTTTATATTCCCTTGTCCCTGAAGGGCTCACAATTTAAGTGTACCTGAGGCAATGGAGGGTTAAGTGGCTTGCCCAAGGCCACAAGGAGTGACCATGGGACTAGAGACCCCAGTCCCTCCAGCCTGAGGTTGCTTGTCCCCATGCAGGAATTGAACCCCTGGCCTTCCAGCCTGAGGTAACCTGTCCCAACCACTGAGCCACTCCTCCCTTATTATTTTATATTTTATATTTATTATTATTTTATATTTGATCCTGCTATGGATCGGGAGCCAGTACAGGTTGTATAGAATGGGTGCACTATGTTCTGATAGGTTAGCCTTGACAACTATCCTAGCAGCAACATGTTGAGTTATCATAAGGTGTTTTAGAGCTTGCCTGGGTAGCCCTTGGAGGATACTATTACAGAGATCAATATGGGGGAATACCATGGCTTGGAGCATGGTTCTAAAGTTGTGATGTGGTAGAAGGGGCCTCAAGTGCTTAATAAGCCTTAGGGGTATGTTTACTAAACCGTCTTAATGTGCGCTCTGCCACGTTATCGCGCAATAATGGCACTTTATCGGGCACAGAGGTACCTTAGTGCGCGATAATGCACGCAGCGGCGCAAATGAGCGCTGAGGGTGGAGAAAGGCTCCCTGAGGGCAGAGGAAGGCTCCCCAGGGGCAGAGAGAGAGGGTCAATGGGCAGAGAGTGGGAGGGGAGAGGCTCCCTGCACACTAATGCTGTGAAATCCGAGACTGAAAACTAACGCCAGTGAAACCCTGGCATTAGAGCTGATTTAAAGGGAAAAGAAACCATTTCCGTCAGCAATGTACAGCAAAACCAGGGAAACCTACAAAATGTGATAAGTGTGATACATGTGCAAGGAACAAAAGGGCAAATAAACAATGAAAATGAACAGAAGAAAATGTAAAAAAACATAACCAAGCTGGGCAATAGTGATATCAATGGGAAACATCAAAAAACACTCCCAGAAAGCTCCAAAAAATAGATATGAATTTTGGAAGGGTCTATGCTCCGTCCCCATACAAGGTGAATGAGCCCAGAGTGAAATTGCGCTGAGCAGGGTTTTCTTCTCCATTGGACAGGTTTCCTATGGCATGCACATGTTCCACAACAGCAGGGCGGGCATTTTGGAATGGGCAACTGGACAGATGCTGGAAAAAGGGATACAGAGGGCTGCAGGCGGCCCATGCTGTGGTGCAGCTGGGCCACAGTGCGTACTAGGGTGATGCCTAGCTGGCCCATAGGAATGCTGAAACAGTAGAGCAGCCAGACAGCAACTGCTGAGGGCCCAACATGGGCATGAGTGTGCTTCCCATGGTGTCACAGGGGATAGTACCCAGCAGGTACCCCCAATGGCACGGAACATTGGCAGGCGGTGCTGGGGGGAAGCGTAGACAGCTATGCAGGCACCCCTACCCCAGAACCCGCACCATAGGCAGCCGCCTATCCGCACACTGGATGGCCTGAGACTGCGCACCACCAGCAGAAGGGCATGTCAGCATGGTGGCAGAGGGGTACTGGTTGTGGAGGGGGCAGTGGCAGCTGCCCAGAGCGAACCGTGCCCTAGCCCTGTGTAGGTGGGTGCCATGCACTTCAACAGACAGGCCCTGTCTGTCGAACAGTCATGCTATCCCCAGGGAATGCACTGTCTCTGTGGCAACACAGTGGTGCAGTGCGCACAGCCAGTGTGTGCAGGAGCAGAAGGTTACAGGTTCAAGTCCCAGCTGTGGTTCCTGCTAACTCAGTCCCCATGTTTTACCCACTACTAATACAGACAGAACCAGTATTGCAGATGACGTAAATATGCCCAGAACACCTACATTTTACCCTACAGAGCACAGACATCAGAAACATGCGCATTACCTAGAGCAGAGTCTCCCAAATGCAGTCCTGGAGGGCCAAACACCATTCAGGTTCCATGCTGCCTCTAATAAATATGGCTGTGCTGCATTTCTATGCACCGCCCCCATGGTATGCAGATGTATCTCATGCATATTTATTAGAGACAGCATGAAAACCCAAACACTGTTTGGTCCTCCAGTACTGGAGTTGGGAACCTCTGCCCTAGAGCAGCAGCCAACAGGGGCAGACACACACGCACCCACTGGCTCCATTATCCGAAGCCTCCTGGAGAGGCAGGATGTTGGGCCCTGCATGCATCTCCCAATACTAGCACTTGCATACCTTAGCAATGCCACCCTAAACCTGGGAAAACGGTACACAGCTATCAAAAGGTTGCAATGATAACTGGCAAATAGTAATTCCTAAGTTAAGCACAATTTGCTGATTGAGCTACATCATAGCAACCTTTCTGATGTCTGTGGAGTGTGCCTCAGGTCTGGTGTCTGACAGCGTTTACCACCCTGGGGAGTGACCCCCAACAGTATTGCGTACCATAGCCATGCCTGCACCGTGCCCAGGACTGGTGTGATGGCCAGGGCTGCCAAAAGCCTCTATAGTTGCACAATGCTGGCATAGGTGTGGGGAGTGTGTGTCTGTCTATCCCAGGGGTCCCCAAACCTGTCCTGGAGGGCCGCAATCCTGGCAGGTTTTTGGGATAGCCCTAATGAATATGCATGAGATATATATGCATTAGAGATATCCTCCCAACCTGACTGGTTTGTGGCCCTCCAGTACTGGATTGGGAGACCCCTGCCTTACACCTCTGTCATTTAAGATTGTGAGTGGGCAAGGTACAGATGTCCTAGACATCAAAAGGGTAGACAGAATTTGTCACATTGCTCCTCGATTCTCACCACCACCAAAATGTTGTCTAATAGAGTGCTTCAATCCTGCCAGGATTGCAGCCTTCCAGGACAGGTTTGGGGACCCCTGGTCTATCCAGTGTGAGGTGACTGCTAACACCTTTCTCAGCCCACACTGCTAGCACCGTTGCCAGTATTGGCCTGCCAATGTGCATAATGAGGAGCAAGGTACCATGGGTATAGCCTGGACAGGGTGGCCTGGCCCAGATGCATCAGCACAGGGCATAGGGCAATGGCTCGGACATTGTAGTGCCCGGCCACTACCTGCACCGACAGGGTGGCCACATCATGTCCTGCTGGGAGGTCACTCTCACCCTGACTGAGCATGGCATGGCTAGTCTCCCCCATGGTGCTATGTTGTATTTTTTTTTTGGTGAAATGTATAGGTTCTTTTTCTTGGAGCCTAATCACTGACCTATATGCTTGGTGGGTGTGCTTGCATCCCAGCTTTTGGGTACACACATCTCCTCCAGGAGCATGCACTGTGGACTAGCTAGCAGACTGTCTGCAGTTATATGTGTATGGCTGGAACACCTTGCAGGGTACAGTGGCTGTTGACTCACTGTGCTTGCTGTTGGAGAATGTGAGATGGTGATGTGGGACAGCTGAGCATTTCCAGGCCTACTGTTTTTCTGCCATTGCCTTATGGATGTGTACAGCTCTGCATTGGCTGTCCTGTAGTTGTCTGTTCCCCAGCAGGACTGGGATTGATGGCCCCCCTCTACTGCCACCATTGCAGGATTGTAGAATGTGGATCTGTTGGTGGGGGATCCTGTCTCCCACCCTGAGCCACAGAGGGTGGTGGTACATAATCTGCCTATGGGTCCAAACATCCCCTGTCACTTACATCATGTTACCATGGCACCAAGTCAGAATTTGCACTATTCTGGGTGCATCATGGCCCATAAGGGCCAGACCTGATGGACAACTTCAGATGGACACTAATGTATCCTAGGTATGCCTGCAGGAACTACCTTCACACACACACACACACACACACACACACACACAGATACACACAATGTGACGGTCTGTAGCTACTCTGTACAACTTACACACACCGTCGGCACCCCCTACCAGGCTGAGGTGCTGTGGGGTGCACTCGGTCAGTTCCCCCTACCAGGCTGAGGTGCTGTGGGTGCATACCCCATCTTGTGATCACCTGTAGACTGCTGATTTGCATGTGCTGTGCATCATGGGTACGGTTGGGTTGCCCCTATCCTGGTAACCACAGCAGAATGCATGTGTGGTGACGTGCAGTCATTCTGTAGCCAGCCAGGGGTTTGTTAGCAGCTCTAGAGCTGTAACCCACTAGTTACTTCACTGCCTGTGGAGCCAGAGGTCATGGGTTCAAACTGACATTAGGGTTATTTGATAGGGCTGTCCAAGGCATTGTCTATTTTTAATGTACATTAGTGCTGCCAGCAAAAACACCCTCAGAGTACTGTAACCATAAGGTGCCCCATAAGGCACCTTGTAGGGTGCCTTATAAGGTGTCCTATAAAGCGCCTTATAAGGTGCCTTATAAGGTGTTCTATAAAGCGCCTTATAGGGTGCCCTATAGGGGACATTATAGGGTGCCTTGGCGGACAGTGCACTTTATAATGTGCCCTATGGAGTGCTTTATAGGGTGTGTTTGCTGGCAGCACTAATTAAAATAAAAATAAAATGCCTCAAAATGCAATACTTACACGTAAAAGCTAATGCCTCAGCCAGCCTTATGCATTAGGCACACTGGGGGATCAAACTCATGACCCCTGTACCATCAGTCAGTGTATTAACCATTGTGCTACACCTCTACTTCTGTGGTTGCATGTCTGCGCGCCTACTTAAGATTACCGCGCGTTAACGTGCTTAGCGGCGTCTCGCACGATAATGTGTGCAGCGCACGTTATCGCGCGATAATCCTGTTTTGCTACGTTAAGACCGAGACGCCCACTACTTTTATGGCAGCCTGCACACTATCGCCAGGCGCACGTTAAGACTGCTTAGTAAACATACCCCTTAGTTTGTTGTAGATTAAACCAGCTGTTGTTTTAAGATGGGTTTTTAAGTTTAAAGATTTAGCAAGGGTGACACCAAGGTATTTTACTTCATTCTTTATTGGTAAAGTTAAATCATCAATAATGAGGTGTGGCGGGGGGGTAAAATGTAGGTTTCTTGGAATAATTAAGACCTCAGTTCTCTTATAATTAATTTTGAAATTACAGTCATTTAGCATTGTGTAACTTTGGAAAAGCATGAAGTAATGCTAGTAAAGTTAGGTTGTGCCAAATCAAAGGGGAGGAATAACATTACATCATCTGCATAGATGGAATAACCAACATTGAATCCTTGGATAATTTTACAGATAGATTGCAAATATATGTTTAATAACAGAGCAGAAAAGGCCATGCCCTGAGGTATCCCTTGTTTCTGTGAGAATGACTTTGATATCTGTTGCCCTAATTTAATTTGTTGAGATTGATCAAAGAGGTAGGATTGGAATCATTTTAATGTAGTCCCATGTTATCCAATTTGCTTGAGTCTTTCAATGAGGATTACATGACTGATCAAATCAAAGGCAGCAGCTATATCTAAAACTATTAGAATGACCGCTCGTTAGGGTTATCTATGACCTGGTTAATTAATTGGCACCTGGATGCCTCTCTCTCTGAAGATACCCCTGAATCTCCCAACCCAAAAAAGACCCTTCCTGAAAACCCCTACAGGGTATTTCCATGGTGTCAAAAAGATGAGGCAGGAGTGATCGTCAGACACTAGGTTCAAAATGACATCTTAGGGGTCTGTTTACTAAACATTCCTAACGTGCGGGGCCGTGCTAGTGTGCCTGTGCCATATAAGGAGTGGGCGGTTCAGGCAGAAAATAGAAAAAAAACGGTAGTAAGCAACCGGACGTGTGTGCGTCGCGCTAATGTGCGGGGGTCGACATTAGCGCGTGGAAAGGCAAAGTGGCGCGCTGCTGAGTATACAAAACAACAGAGCCGTGGTACAACAGTGAAGACACTGACCAATGGTGCAGGGGCCATGGGTTCAATCCCCCAGTGTGCGCAACGACAAAGGTCAGCTGAGGCAGTAACTGTAATGATTAACATTGTTTTAGGAGGCAAATTAATTTGGAACGGCATAAGGCGGCGCACAGTTATTTTTGGGCGGCAGAAGGCGGCGCACAGTGCTTTTTGGGCGGCATAAGGCGGCGCACAGTTATTTTTGGGCGGCAGAAGGCGGCGCACAGTGCTTTTTGGGCGGCATAAGGCGGCGCACAGTTATGTTTGGGCAGCAGAAGGCGGCGCACTGGTCCCCTTGGGCGGCAGAAGGCGGCGCGCTGATAGGCACAAGGCGGCGCGCTGATGCACAAGCATAGGAACAGAGCCACAGCACAATGGTTAAAACACTGACCAATGGTGCAGGGATCAGGGGTTCAACTCCTCACAATGCCCAGTGAAAAATGCCTGCTGAGGCAGTATGTATTATGTTGTGGAGTGCTGTAGGAGGCTGTATAATTTTATTTTGTTATCACTACTAGCAAACGCACTCTCCCAGCATGTTAACATACGGCGGCCCATAAGGCACATGTTACAGTGCACTGTTCGCCAAGGCACCCTTGAATGACCCCTATAGGGCAGCATGTATGTTGCGACACAGGATAATGTATAGTGCACCCTATAGGGATGGCAACCATAAGGTGGCCTACAGGGCGCCCTATGAAGCACCCTCAGAGGCACCTAATGGGTATAGTAAGCTGAGGGTGGTCTTGCCGGCATAGACATATGTACAGTAAATAAAAATAAAGCTGTGGACAGCCCTACCAAAGGGCCCCACTGTGGGTTTGAACCCATGACCTCTGGCTGCACAGGCAGTGATGTAACCATTGCGCTACAGCTCCATAGCTGTAAGCAGGCCCCTGGCTGGCTGCAGATAGCCTACACGTCACCTCACAGACAGTCTGCTGGTGTCAACAGGAGAGGGTTAGGCCACCCGTACCCATGATGCACTGCACATGCAAATTAGCTGTCCGCAGATGGACACAAGATGGGGAATGCACCCCCACAGCACCTCGGCCCTGTTGGGGGAAGTGACCGGGTGCACCCACACAGCACCTTGGCCTAGTAGGGGGCACTGACCGGGTGTTTTACTGGCACAGAGTAGCCACACACCGTTACATCGTGCGGGTACTGTGCTCACCCTGAGTGTGCAATGAGGTGGCCAGGACCAGGTCAACAACACCTGCCATGGCTGCTGGAGGCCAAGCGGGCGTTCCAAAGCAGTGTTAATGTGTAAGATAGCTAGTTTCTGCACAAACACCATGGATATCCCTGTCTGCCGCCATCAGGCACCCCCCCCCGGCAAACATGGTCCCCATCAAGGGATCCACACTCTACCTCCCTGCAAAGGTGGCAGTAGAGGGCAACATCAACCCCAGTCCTGCTGAGGAACACCACCACCCCCCCCCCCCCCAGGCAGGCAGCTCCATACACAGCCATAACACAATAGCAGACAGACATAAGCCCAGGGTATGGTAAGCTGCACTCCACCACCAGATATTCCCCTGCAGCAAGCCAACAGCCACTGCACCCTGCAAGCCATTATAGCAAGACATTTACCAACTACAAACAGTCTGCTGGTTAGTCCATAGTGCATGTTCCCAATGGAGATGCATGCACCCAGAACTGGGCTGTCTGCATACACAGCAAGCAGATAGATCAGTGACTGGGCCCCAAAGAGAAACCCATATCTATCACATGAGAGAACTACTATACAGCACTATGGGGGGGCCTAGCCATGCTGTGGTCACTGCACAGTCAGGGTGAGCGTGATCCCCCAGAAGGACATGCTTTGGCCACCCTGTCTGTGTAGGTGGTGGCCGGACACTACAATATCCCAGCCAATGTCCCTGCCAGGGCCCTATGCCCAGTGCAGATGCATCCTGGCCACGCCACCCTGCCCTGGCTATACCCATGGTACCTTGCACCTCATTATGCACATTGACTGGCCAATACTGGCAACAGTGCTGGCAGTGTGGGCTGTTGAAGGGGCTTGCAGCCAACACCCACTGTATAGACAGACACACACTTCCACACCTCTGCCATCATGGTGCTACGATTGAGGGGGTAGGTAGCCTTGCCCACCAAACCGGTCCTGAGCACGGCAAGGCATGGATATGGTACGCATTACAGCTGGTGGTCACTCCCCAGGGTGGTAAGCACCGTCAGAGGCCAGGCCTGGAGCATGCCCCGCAAACACCTAACAGATTGTTTGGATGGGGTCAACTAGCAGTATATACGTAACGTATGGATAACTGCCTGCCTGTGCTCCTAGCAAACGTCTCCGAGCTGTGTACCGTATACCTCAGGTGTAGGGTGACATTGGTAAGTTATGCAAGTGCTCGTTTTGGGTGCTGCATGCACGGTCCAATGTTCTGCCTTTCCAGGAGACATTGGCCAATGGGGCCTGTGGGTGTGGGTGTGTCTGCCCTTGATGGCTGCTGCTTTACGGCACAGATTCCCAACTCCAGTCCAGGTTTGCATCACACTGTTCGGGTTTTCCTGCTATCCCTCATGAATATGCATGGGCTACATCTACATGCCATGGGGGTGGTGCATAGATATACAGCACAGGCATATGTATGAGTGTCAGCATGGAACTTGACTGGTGTGTGGCCCACCAGGACTGCATTTGGGTGATTCTGCTCTAGGTACTGCCCCTGTTCATGGTGTCTGTTCTCAGTGGGGTAAAAGATAGATGTCTTACCATTGCATATGTCCCCGCCATGAAAGGTGTGTCCTTACTATCACTGTTTAGTTGTGGGAAAAATATGTGGGCAGGATTGGCAGTAGCCCCAGCTGGGCTTTGAACCTGTGACCTTCTGTTCCTGTATGCACTGTCTGTGTGCACTGCACCACTGTGTAGCCACAGATTGGTTGGATTCCCTGGACTGTCCATGACTGTGGATCCGGCAGGACCTGTCTGTTGCAGTGGACTGTGCCAGCCTGCACATGGCTAGGCCTCTGTCTTCTGTGGTTAGCAGCCACTGCCCCCTGCACCACATGTACTTGTCCGCCAACATGCTGGCATGAACTTCTCTCAGAAAAAGCAGTTGACCTGATTGCAATGTGGCAGTATGGGACTGCATTTGGGGGACTTGGCTGTAGGTAATGCCCATTGTTGTGGTGTGTGTGCGGTGTTGGGTAAAATATGGGTGTTTTCCCCATGCATACAGGGGTGTCTGCGCTATCTTTATTTAGTGGTGGGTAAAATATAGGGACTGGGCTGGCAGGTGCCCCAGCTGGGATTTGAACCTGTGACCCTCCTGTTTTGGAGGTGCTGGCTCTGTCTGCTGCATCACACTGTGGCCGCAGAGGCAGTGCAGTACCTGGTGATAGGACACCTGTCAGGATGGGTATGCACAGCTTGCTCTTCAGTCTTTTACTGTGGCCTCATTCACCTTGTCTGGTGACAAACATGCAGCTAAACCCCAGAAATAGACACATATACCGGGGCCTTACTTTTAAGCTGGGCAACAGTGATATTGGTGGGCAACCATTTGGAAGACACCCAGGACAGCCACAGGGCTGGGAATTATTTTTGGGGGAGTCTCAGCTCCATGGCCCTTCCTACATTCATATCTTTTTTTCTGGGACTGTCCTGGGTGTGCTTTTTATATTTGCCCATTACTGTAACTGTTCACAAGCTGCATTACTATTTTTATTATTGATTTTCTGGTCATTGTCTATTTTTACTTTCACCTTTCTGCTGTGCACATGTATCACACTGCTTACGTTTTGCAGGTTTCCCCGGTTTTGCTGTACATTGCTAACGGAAATGGTTTCTCTTGCCTTTATATGACCTCTAGCGCGACTGTTTCACTCGCGCTATTTTTTCATGGGAAATTCGGCCCCGTTCATGTGCGGGGAGCCTCTCCCCTCCCCTTACCCGCCCATTGACCCCGTCTCTCCGCCCCTCGGGGACCTTCCTCCGCCCTCCGTTCGCCGTTACACGCCTCTTTCGGACATTTGCGGGCCCGTATTTGTGCGGGGCCCGTTAGTGTGTCGCGCACATTCACGGGGGTTCCTCGCACCTGTGCGGGGCGTTTAGGAGCGTTTGTCACCGTTTAAGTGGCGCGTTGCCGTGCGCTGATTTGCGGCGCGCACATTCCCGGACTTTAGTAAACATACCCCTTAGAGTCATTATTTGGCAGTTTCAGAACTAATGGGAAGACTATCACTACGGATCAACCAGTGCCATGGTAGTGAGGACTGATTTCTGCTGTCCCTGAGAACACCTGTTACAGGTGAGTGTCTACACTTTCTCCAGGAACAAGCAGGAAGTCAGTCCTCACTTATGGGACTCCCCAGCTACAGGCTACCGAACCTGTAAAATGCCTCCGCGAGGCCGTGAGCAGAAGCCGATGCCCGAAAGAGCCCGAGTCCTCGGGTCCTCGGGGCAAAGCCCTCAGTAGCCATGAAGAAGGGTTGGAGGGCAGGAGTTGCTTAAATCCTAAACAGATTGAGGATTACGGCCTGGCAGAAGGCGCTGTCCCGGAGGGTCTCCCTCCCCAGGCAGTAGTGTGTAGCGAAGGTGTTCACTGAAGACCAGGTCGCTGCCCGACAGATGTCCCACAGGGGCACTGAACACAGCGAAGCCACCGAAGCTGCTTTAGCTTGGACACTGTGTGTGGTGACTCGTCAATCCAAAGGGGTACCCACCTTCATATGGGTGAAGGCGATGCAGTCCGCCACCCAAATAGAGAGGGTGCGTTAAGTGACTGCCTGCCCCAGTCAATTGGGATCATAAGGCACAAAGAGTCGACCAGATTTGCAATGAGCCTGGGTGCGCTGTAGAAAGAAGGCAAGAGCCCTCTTGCAGTCGAATGTATGCACCGCAGTGGGCACCCCAACCCAGCAGGGAGGCATTCGATGTCAGCACCAAGTCGTGCTGCAGGGTCTGGAAGGCAACACCCGGAGAAGGTTGCGGGGGTCTTGCCACCAACCCAGGGATAGGCGAAGGCTGTGGGAGACCCTTACGGGGTCCCTCAGGTGGCCAACAGATGGACTCCACTGAGCGCTGAGGCACCATTGAGCTGTCCGCAAGTGAAGACGGGTGTGGGGAACCACATGGACGGTGGAGGCCATGTGGCCTAGGAGGCGCAGCATAGTTCGGGCTGTGACCCAAGGGGTGCTCTGGACCTGAGCCGCCAGGGCTCAGAGGCGGTCAGTGCGATCCACCAGTAGAAACGCAATTGCCCTCTGAGTTTCAAGGTGTGCCCTGATGAACTCTAAAGCCTGCATCGGTTCAAGGTGGGACTTGGGATAGTTGATCAAGAAACCCAGGCCCTTGAGCAAAGAATTGTGCCCGATGCCGCCTGGCGAATTTCCTTGACCGAGGACCTTGTGACGAGCCAGTCGTCGAGGTAGGGGAAGACTGGTATGCCCTGATACCTGAGACAGGTGGCGACCGCGGAGAGGCATTTCGTGAAGACCTGCGGGGTGGGCGCAAGGCTGAAGGGGAGCACCCTGTACTGGAAGTGCTCTCCCCACACCCTGAAGCGCAGGTATTGCCTGTGCTGGGGGTGAATCAAAATGTGGGTGTAAGTGTCCTTTAGATCCAAGGAGCATAGCCAGTCATCCTAATGGAGGAAGGGCAGCAGAACACCAAGGGATAACATCTTGAACTTCTCCCGCACCAAGAACTTGTTTAACTTTCGGAGGTCTAGGATGGGCCGCAGACCCCCCGTCTTCTTCGGGACGAGGACGTACTGGGAATAGAAGTCCCAACCTCGGAGGTGCAATGGCACCTTCTCGACCGCCCGTTGGGCGAGGAAGTTGACTAATTCCCGCTGCAGGAAGGGCTGGTGTGCGAGGAGTCTAGGAGGCTCTGCTGGGGAGAAGGGAGGGGGAAGACTGTCCAAGCAGAGGCGATAGCTGTTCCAGATGAAGCAGAGGACCCAGGTGTCTGAGGTGATGGAAGCCCACTGGGGGGGGCGAAAGAGGACAGGCATCCCCCTACCGGCTGCTGAGTCGCCGGAGGACGAGAGGCTATGCAGCTAGCATCAAAACCCCTGTGCAGGCTGCGGCGGAGTCAGGGTCTGTGTTTTAGGCCCTTTCAGCTTGCAATGACCCTGGGTGGACTTCCCTTGCGCCAGAGTAGTCGGCATGGAAGTGGTTGGGTATGGCAAGTAGCCACGGTAAGAAAGGCCTTTCCTCGGGAAGAAAGGCTGTTTGGCCTGTTGCTTCTTCCGAGGGAGGGTGGAGGTCTTGTGCGAGAGATGGGTCCTAGTAATGAACGCTGTCTCTATCTCTGTGGCCTTATCTTCCATCGGCTTGCCGAAGAGCTGCTCACTGAGGCAAGGTACATCCAGGAGCTTCTCCTGCACCCACTGTTCAAAGTCTGAGGATTGGAGCCATGCCTGGCAACGAGCCCTGATACCCGCAGCCGCTATCTGAGCAGAGAACTCAAAACAATTGTAGGTGGCATGGGAGAGGTATTTTGAGCAGTCCGCGACAGAATTCAGCAGGGTACTGAACCTATTGAGAGGTTCGCCCTCGAGGCCTGTGGAGAAACCTTCGAGCTCCTTGGCCAGATTGTGCAAGAGCATGCCTATGTATAATTGGTATGCTTGAATGTGACAGGACAGCATGGACCCCTGGTAGGCCTTGCAGCCTGGGGCATCAAGGGCTCTTGACTCCCAGCCTAGGGGGATTGAAGAGTGCGATTTCAGGCTCTTTTGCTTTCTCATGGCCGATTCCACCACCATGGAGGTGTTTGGGTGTTGGATCTTTCTGAACCCAGGGCCACGCTGTACCCTGTACATGGTTTTGAGGCGCTTACTCACAATGGGGACCAAGGCGGCTGCCTCCCACATGCAGAGCAGAAGCCTGGACAGGATAGGAGTGACCGGGACAAAGACTCCCTAGGTGGGGACTTGTACTGGAGGATGTCGAGCTCTTTAGCTCAAGGATCCTCCTCGGCCTGGGTGACCAAGATAAGAGCCTATGCCATGTCCCGAATGAACACCAGGAAAGGAGGTGTCCTCGGGTGGCAAGCACCATTGAGAAGCAGGCGGGGAGGGGTCCGACGGAAGGTGGGTACAGGTTTCCGGGGAGGTGTTCCCATCAGACTCCCGGTCTGAGAACTCGGATGAGGAATCCGAGCTGGGCAGGTCGCCCTGTCCAGCGGCCGAGATCTGCTTGGAGCCGGAGGCTCTGGATGATTTTGCCCACAAGGAACTGGAAGGCGAACGAGACTGACGTCGAGGACCCTCACGAGGTCCGCAGCTCTCGAGGGTTTCCTGGATGGATTTCAGCATCCCATGTGAAGGAACCATGGTCTCTGGGCACGAGTCAGTGAATCTGGCTGTGAGCACCTGCTGGGAAGTGATGAACGCAGAAATGCTGCGTTCCAGCGCCAGCGTGCTGGATTCCCACACAGGCGTGGGGCCCTGTGATGCCAACCCCGGGGTCATCGGGTCGGGCATCAAGGAGGAGAGGGGGTCCTCACCGGGATGGCCCTCAGGAGACCGGGCGCCTTCACCGGAGGCCTCTGTATCTGTGTGAGATACCTTGCGGGGCTGCTCCTTGTCCGACTCTCGGGAACACCGAAGGGAGCTGAGCGACCGAGCGCAGGAGCACTCGCACTTGTCGGGAGTCCCCGACAGCAATGTTCGCTCTAATTTTCTGTAGGCTGTGTGCGCATAAAATATCAGCTGTGCAGCTTTTGAAGGAAGGTTAAATTTTTGTGCGCCACATAACACTCTGAGTTATATACTTTAAAATTTGACTACACATCAGAATACAGTATGTACACCACATTGATTTTAATCAAATTAAATGAAAATAGACAATTACTAAATGAAGCAGAAAATGTCTAATAATTACAATCACATCTTTTACATTTTAAGACGTCTGTGTTGTTTTCTATCAGAATCAGAACCGTAATTTTTGTGCGCTCAGTTATAAAGTATGTGCCCTCGCTCGGTGAGGTGTGTGCGTGCGCACACGCGCACAGCTTAGAGGGAACAGTGCCCGACAGTGACTTTGAGACCTTCTTCTTCTTGCGCCACTCCACTTTAGGGGACCCCTAGTCGGAGTGCCGCTGAGAGCGCGGGGCTGAGGTGGGGAATCCCACTGGAGGAAAGATAACCCAGGGCGCCACCGGGGACTCTGAGGCAGCCTTTCTGAAAATGTCTTCGGACTTCTGCTTATGACTGAGCAGGGCTTTAGAGGACATTTTCTTACAGAGCAAACAGAGCTCCAGATCATGATCATCCCCAAGACACCGCAAGCAACAGTCATGGGTGTCCGTAAGCGACATGTTCTTAGAGCATCTATAGCATTTTTTAAATCCGGTGGCCATAGGGGCAAAAATGGCCCCCACGAGGTCGAAGACCCACGTGGCCAGCGGTTGGAAGAAATAAGGGCACGAAGCCTGTTAGGCAAAAAAAGTGAAGAAAACCTTCCCCTAATAGCTCTAAAAAAGGTAGAGTATGGGAAGGACGGGTAGAGGACCAGTGCAACCGGAAAAGAGAAGGCCGAAAACGAAACACTTTTTCTGAGGGATGAGGACGTGCGTCCGAAGGGCTCTGCAGAAAAAGGGAGACTGAGCAAGATGGCAGCAATCCCAAAGGCTTTCTTTGAAAGCTGGGGAATTGCTCCGCGCGGGCTCCGTCGGTGCCGACGTCACTCATAAGTGAGGACTGACTTCTGCTTGTTCCTGGAGAATTGCCTGGAACAATCTACCTATTTCTTTACATCATGTTTCATCTCCCCCCTTTTCAAATCCATGCTTAATGCTCACCTCTTTCAGAACGCTTTTGGATCTTAATCCTTTGTTCTCCTTATGTCTTCTTACTCTTCCCTTTGTACCCTTGTTCTTATCTTTGGTACTTTCTGTCTTGATTAGATTGTGAGCTCTGATAAGTAGGACCATCTTATAATATGTGTTTGTACAGTACTGCGTATGCCTTGTAGCACTATATAAATGATTAATAGTAGTAGTACAAGAGTAGTATTTTGCATCTCAGTATTAACTGACATGCATTGCGGTAAATAATTTGTGCTAAAGTAAAATAATGCTTGATTTTTCTTCTCATTAGGGGAATGTTTGCTAAACCACACTACCCAGTAGCATGGGGTTTGGTATGCAGTTTGGGCACCAGGCTAAAATGTAGAACAGGCTCTAGTGCCACAAATCCCTCGTAGCATTCTTCTTGGTAGCATGCATTGGGGAGGGGATTGGATGTGACAGGACAGAACACAGGCATTGCCAGCATGTCACAGCTAGCATGTGCGTTAGTGCCCACGCTAACCACACTCGATGCCCTTAGCATTAAGTGCGCCATGGTGTCAAATTCTGGGCCTTCGTTAACTGTAGAGGGACAGAAATACATGCCCCCTGCAGTTATTGCTGCACATTACATGTACATTACCAGTGCAGGGCATAGTAAACATGCCCCAAGTGGCATGCGTTAAGTGGCAAAATCACGTGTTATTTCAACACATTAGTAACTACTCCCTTTATTATAAGCATGTCCAAGTCACACCATTTGTTATACACAGTACTTCTGGATTTCTGCAGCATCTCACTTCCCATGCCTTCATAATAAATACCTGACTCTTTCTTCAGTACTGGTTCTAGGAAGTTTTGTTGCGACCTGTAGAGCAAATTAATAGAACAGTAATTAACAGATAGCAAACTAATTAAGCAGTTTTTTTAAAATCAAATAGTTGCTATAACTATACTAAAAGTAAAGTGGGATACTGGTTTATTATACTCAATTGTATAGTTTTCTATTTAATTTACCCAGGTATTCTTTTCTTTATTTTAAGTCACTGAGTAGGAACTTTTTATATATTAAAAATGAATATACCTTCTAGAAAATAAACAGCTAGAGTTACTAATGTGCACTACCATGTGCTAATGTGCACTTATCACATGCTAGCACCATTAATGCGCATTAGGCAGCATTTTATAAGAAATGTCTAGGAAGAATCAGAAATGTCCAGGTCACCACATCCAAATACCGGGGGAATGACATCAGTGAAGGGAGGCAAATGTAAGTGCCTTCTGAAATCACTCCATCAACGCCCCAAAAGATGCATGTCCCCCAATTGATTCTGAAGATAGGCCCATGCATTTAGCAAGGCCAGGAACATGCATTTTTGCAGGTGATTTTAGAAATATGAGTATCTCCGAAATACATGCTTGCAGAAAGAGGTAAACAGATATGCTGGCCAAGGTACTTCAGAACCAATACAGATATGCTATGATATGCATATCCCAGCAGGCCATTTCAGATCTTCGGGCGTGCAGTAGTGGGGCAGTAAAATGAAAGGACTGTTAAATAACATGCAAGATATTTCTGACCTGTTGAAATTTATTGTAGCAGTGAGAGAACATTTTGCTCTTCCCTGTGAAAGTGTTGCTGCCATGAAACAAGCACTTTATTGCAATTAATTCATGGTCAGGAGCAGGTATATACATAGATATGTCAACAGCCAGGGCCAGACATGCTCGGACCATTCTGGAATCATGCAGTAATGTGCATCGCCACAGCACTACCCAGAACGCCTCCATCCAGGCCACATCTCCACCATGCCTCTGACTTAGACATGATCGCACCGGAGACATCTATATACCTGACTTTATAAAATGGCTCTGGGCACATCTTTGTGATTTGCACATTTGAATACCCATTTTCAGATGACGAAATTATGAATAGAGCTTCTAAAATGACCCCCAATGTTAATCATTAGGTCCCATTGAACAAAATGAGATCTGTGGTAAAATAACGTATCTTGATGGCATTAGCTGGCACTAATGTGGTAGCACACATTAGTAACTAACTCAGTGGTTCTCAACCCAATCTTTGGGGCACACCTAACTAGTCAGTTATTCAGGATATCCACAATAAATAAACATGAGATAAGATTTGTATACAAAAGAAGCAGTTGCATGCAAATATATCCATGCATATTCATTGTGGATATCCTGAAAACCTGACTGACTAGCTGAGCCCCAAGGACTGGGTGGAGAACCACTGCTCTAGCCAAAAGTTTGTTATTTTTCACTTTTAAGCTCTGCAGTTTATTTTTAACCATTGGATTTGCATATTCCCCCATGTCCATTTCATTTCTATTCTATTCTTTTACAACCATTCATCCATAATAAAAAACATCAATTGTATCTGTATTTATCTGTTTGATCAGTTAGGATCCCCATTCATTCATGTTTACATCAACATTGTTTAAAATTAGTGGGCCCGATATTCCAAAAGGCACTGATGAAGCTGAAAACTGGCTTAAAACCCATGTGAAACATGGCTTGAATCATCAGATGGCTGCCGGAAACCCAGGCAAATAGCCTGGAACCGGGCAGTAATATTAGAGCAACCCATATAAAAGTGTGACCCAACCTATATGCCTGGTTAAAAGGGCCAGAGCGTCAAGCACACCTATAAAATGTAGCATGTAGCAAGGTGCCCTGTTGTTGTTAAGTGCTGTCAAGTCAGTGCCGACTCATGGCGACCCTCTGGATAGTTGTCTTATTGTGTTAGGTCTTCAGTCAGGCGTCTCATTGTTGACAGAGTGGCACCCATAGCTGCTGTTATTGTATTGATCCATCTCATTGCTGGCCTTCCTCTTTTGCGTTGATTTTCTATCTTACCAAGCATGATGTCTTTCTCTAATGATCTCTCTAAGAACATAAGAACATAAGATATGCCATACTGGGTCAGACCAAGGTCCATCAAGCCCAGTATTCTGTTTCCAACAGTGGCCAATCTAGGTCATATGTATCTAGCAGTTTCCCCCAAAAGACACAGGTTCCACAATGCTTGTACTGGGTCAAGCATTGATATCCTGGGTCCCTTCTTAATAATGGGTTATGGACCTTTCCTCCAGGAACTTATTCACACCTTTTTTAAACCCAGCTACACTAACAGCCTTTACTACATCCTCCGGTAACAAATTCCAGAGTTTGATTACACGTTGAGTGAAAAAAAAAAATTCTTTTATTAGTCTTAAATAGTTTACCCTGTAGCTTCATTGCATGTCCCCTAGTCTTTCTATATTCTGATAACGTAAACAATCGATCTACATTTACCCGTTCTACTCTGTTCATTAATTTATAGACTTCTATCATATCTCCCCTCAGCCGTCTCTTTTCCAAGTTAAAGAGCCCTAACCTTTTTAGCCTTTCTTCATAGGAGTATCCTTCCATCCCCTTTACCATTTTGGTGGGCCTTCTCTGAACCTTTTCTAATAACGCTATATCCTTTTTAAGATACGGCAACCAGAATTGCACACAATATTCAAGGTGTGGTCTCACCATGGAACGATATAGAGGCATTATAATATCTTTTGTTTTATTTTCCATTCCTTTCCTTATGATACCTAGCATTCTATTTGCTCTCTTGGCCACCGCTACACACTGGGCCGAGGGTTTTAACATGTTATTCACAATGACGCCTAAATCTTTTTCCTGGGTGGTGGTTCCTAATGTGGAACCTTGCATCGTGTAACCATAGTTTGGGTTGTTCTTCCCTAGGTGCATAACTTTGCACTTGTCCATATTAAATTTCATCTGC
The DNA here is from genome assembly GCA_033557465.1 of Ichthyophis bannanicus. Taxonomy (NCBI): domain Eukaryota; kingdom Metazoa; phylum Chordata; class Amphibia; order Gymnophiona; family Ichthyophiidae; genus Ichthyophis; species Ichthyophis bannanicus. The sequence goes on from CM066036.1 coordinate 378,320,558, forward strand.
CATTTTGATGCCCAGTCTTCCAATTTATCAAGATCCTCTTGCAATTTTTCACAATCCTCTTGGGTTTTAACAACTTTAAATGGTTTTGTGTCATCTGCAAATTTGATAACCTCACTCGTTATTCCACTTTCCAGGTCATTAATGAATATGTTAAAAAGCAGCGGACCCAGCACAGATCCCTGGGGTACACCACTATTCACCTTTCTCCATTGGGAAAATTGGCCATTTAGCCCTACCCTCTGCTTTATATCTTTTAACCAGTTCCTGATCCACAGTAGTACACTGCCTCCTATCCCATGTCTCTTTAGTTTTGCCAAAAGTCACTGATGAGGGACCTTGTCAAAGGCTTTCTGAAAGTCCAGATACACTATATCAACCGACTCACCTTTGTCCACCTGTTTATTCACACCTTCAAAAAAACATAACAGATTAGTAAGACAAGATCTTCCTTGTCTAAAGCCATGTTGGCTGTCTCCCATTAGGCCATGACTATCTACATGCTGAGTAATTTTATTCTTTATGATGGTTTCTACCATTTTCCCCGGTTCTGACGTCAGGCTCACCGGTCTGTAGTTTCCCGGATCACCCCTGGAACCCTTTTTAAAAATTGCTGTTACATTGGCGATCCTCCAATCTTCATGTATTACAGATGATTTTAATGATAGTTCACAGATTACTAATAGCAGGTCTGCAATCTCATATTTCAGTTCTTTCAACACCCTTGGATGTATAGCATCCGGCCCAGGTGATTTGCTACTCTTCAGTTTATCTAGTAGTTGTAATACATCTTCCCGATGTATCGATATTTCCTTCAATTCTTCCGCACCTTTATATACCACTTCAGTCATGGGTAACATCCCTACATCTTCCTCAGTAAAAACCGAAGCAAAGAATTCATTCAGTCTCTCTGCTATCGCCTTGTCGCCTCTTAGTGCCCCTTTAACCCCTCTATCTAATGGACCAACTGACTCTCTCACAGGTTTTTTGTTATGAATATACTTGAAAAAGTCTTTAGTTCGCGTTTTTGCTTCTGCAGCAAGCGTCTTCTCAAATTCTCCCTTTGCCTGCCTTATCAATGTCTTGCATTTGGCTTGCCAGTGCTTGTACTGTTTCCAGGTTTTGTCGTTTGGCTCTTTTTTCCATTTCCTGAAAGATGCTTTTTTGGCAACAACAGTCTCTCTGACCTCACCTTTAAACCATACTGGCAGTTTTTTGGACTTCCTTCCACTTTTCTTAAAGCGTGGAATACAGCTGGTCTGGGCTTCCAAGATAGTATTTTTCAACAACACCCAAGCTTGATGTAAGTCTTTAACCTTTGCAACTGCTCCTTTTAGTTTTTTCTTAACTATTTTCCTCATTTTATCATAGTCTCCCTTTCGAAAGTTAAAAGGTAATACTGTGGATTTCCTTACTATCCCTCCTCCACTAATTAAATCAAAGGTGTTCATGCTGTGATCACTACTGCCAAGTGGCCCCAACACCCTTATCTCTTGCACTAGATCTGGTGTTCCACTAAGGACTAGGTCTAATATGGCTTCCCCTCTGGTCAGTTCCTGAACCAGCTGCTCCAAGAAGCAGTCACTAATTTCATCTAGGAACTTTATCTCCCTAGCATGTCCTGCCGTGACACTGACCCAGTCGATACCAGGGTTATTGAAATCACTCATTATTATTACTGCACTATAACGTTTGTTAGCTTCCTTGATTTCTTTGAGCATTTTATCATCCATGATGTGTCCAAAGTATAAAAGTTGAGGTCTTGTCATCTGAGCTTCTAAAGAAAGCTTAGGTTTGATCTCCTCTAGTACTGACTGGTTTGTTCTTTGGGCAGTCCATGATATACACAGTATTCGTCGCCAGCACCATAATTCAAAGGCATCAGTTTTCTTCCTGTCTATCTTTTTCAATGTCCAACTTTCGCATCCATATGACATTATTGAAAATACCATGGCTTGAATGAGTCAAATCTTTGTATGGAGAGAGGCATCTCTGCTCTTGAGAATCTTGTCTAGGTCCTTCATAGCCATTCTGCCAAGAGCAATGCATCATCTGATTTCTTGACTGCTTGTTGTTTCTTTATTGATAGTTGATCCAAGTAGGTTAAAGTTGTCCACTATTTCAATTTCTTCTCCATCAGCAATGAACTTATTGATTTTGACAGTTGTCGGGATCTTTGACTTCTTTACATTAAGGTGCAGGCCCATTTTAAGATTATATTCCTTGATCTTGAGAAGCAAATGTTTCAGATCGTCTTCACTTTCAGCCAGTAATGTGATTTCATCAGCATAGCGAAGGTTGTTGTTGAGTCTCCCACCAGTCTTCGTACCTCTGTTGTCTTCATACAGTCCAGCTTCTCTGATGATTTGCTCTGCATATAAATTAAACAGGTATGGAGAAAGTATGCAGCCTTGTCATACACGTTTGCTGATTTTAAACCATTCTGTTTCTCCTTGTTCCGTTTGAACTGTTACTTCTTGATCAATGTAAAGGTTGTGCAAGAGAACTATCAGGTGTTCTGGTATATCCATACTTCTTAATGTAGTCCAGAGTTTCTCATGGTATAAACAGTCAAAAACCTTGCTGTATTCAGTAAAACACATACAGATATCCTTTTAGTATTCTTTAGTTTTTTTCAAGGATCCATCTCACACCCACAATGATGTCTCTCATTCCTTGCCCTTAGCTGAACCCTGCTTGCACTTCAGGCAGTTCTTGTTCCAGGTATGGTTGTAGTGTCTCCAGAATAATCTTCAGTAGAATCTTGCTGACATATGGGATCAGAGCAATTGTACTATAATTTCCAGAATCAGTTGGATCTTTGTTCTTCCTCTAATAAGAACATAAGAACATAAAATATGTCATACTGGGTCAGACCAAGGTCCATCAAGCCCAGTATCCTTTTCCAATTGTGGCCAATCTAGGTCACAAGTACCTAGCAGTTTCCCCAAAAGGCACAGGTTCCACAATGCTTGTATTGGGGCAAGCAATGGATTATAGTTTTTGCTTCTATTTAATTGCATGTATCATTGTAGTTCTTCTCCTTATCTTGTCTTGCTGCACGTTGGAAATCTCTATTGAGTTCCGTGATTGCCTCTCTTTCTCCTCTGGCTTTAGCTTCTCTGCATTTCTGGGCAATTTTCAGAGATTCATCTATTTTGACTGTTTTTGCTTTTTCATCTTTGGCAGAGATTTCTCACTTTCTTCCAACACAACCTTCTTGATATCAACCCATAACTCTTCTGGAGCTCTGTCATTTGTATCTAAAGCAGCAAATTGATTTTGCAGGCAGTCTTTAAATTCTGTTGGTATATTCTCAAGGTCATATTTTGCTATATTCATGAGGGGCTTGCTCTTTTTCAACTTTAGCTTGAATTTGCATACTTGTAGTTGGTGATCTGTATCACAGTCAGCTCCAGGTTTTGTCTTTGTTGATGTTACAGAGCTTTTCCATTGTTGACTTCCACAGATGTAGTAAATTTGATTTTTGTACAATCCCTTGGGTGAAGTCCATGTATACAGTCGACACTTGTGTTGCTGGAAGAAGGTGTTTGAGATGAATAGATCACTGGTCTTGCAGAATTCTATCAGTTTTTCTTCAGCTTCATTTCTGTTGTCAAGTCCATATTTTCCATCCACTTTGTCTTCTTTGTTGTCAACTTTTGCGTTCCAGTCACCCATGACTATCAGGATATCCTGTTTGCATGTTCTGTCAATTGCAGCTTGTACTTGTTCATAGAACTCATCAACTTCATCCTCTTCTGCAGCTGTTGTTAGGGCATATACCTGAATTATAGTTGTGTTGATGGGCATTCTTCATAGGCAAATATAAATTAAGCGTTCACTGACTGCATTGTATTTCATTACAGTTCTTGAAAGTTTCTTCTAATTATAAATGCAACATCATTTCTTCTTTGTCTTTCTTTTCCATGTGATCATTAGATGCAAGGTGCCTGATGCCAGTCTATGTTCATGATTCATGTGGTGCCCTAGAACCGAATATACTGAAATAACTATACAGAGGTCTACAAAGCAGCCAGTGTTTGAAATCAGCAGCCCAGTTGCAAAACCGATGGTGGCATGATAACCGTGGAGAATGGAATATAGGGCGGCAGCTGTCACTACAACCACCTAACAGTGAAAATGGTGATTGCCGTTCTGTGAGCAAGTAACCGGGTATGCAAGGACTAGCATGTACCCATAACTGGGTAAGACATCCTGCACCCAATTGGCCCACGAACCCCCTTTGTCTGGGCAGATATAGAGCTTCAAAATGGTTCCCAAGAAACGGCATGACAATTTCAGCACAGAGGAGGCAGAAGCCCTAGCAAGACTGGTGCTGAAGTGGGAAAGGATGCTGTACCTCAGGAGGCACCGCAGGGCCAACCTCCAAATGTCCATGGCCATCCGGAGGTGGATCCACCTGTTTCTGCATAGGGGAGTAAGCAATGAGAGGCTAGGCTGGAAGGGGAATGGTCAGACAGTAGGCTGGACAGTAGGCATTGTCCTGGGAGTTCACCTGCATACGGTGGGAGTGCATCATAACAGTTTCTGTGTGACAGCATTATGAGTATGGGAACTGACAAACCTCTAGGCCCTGTATAGTGTGAGTGCAGCTGACCGACATTGCAGAGGAGGAGGAGAAAGAACAGGATGATGCAGCAGAGGAGGAGGACAATGAAAAAGGGGAGAGGAGGAGGAAGTGCATGACACACCTGCAGCATGCAAGGTGCTGAATCCACATAAGAGGAGGGCTGCTGGACTGCAGGGGCCCAAAGGGTTGTATTGGGGAGCAGTGGCCATCAAGGAATAGTGAAGGGAGGGCTACAAGGTGCACTGGCCCAACCCTCTACCATCACAGCTCATCCTGGGTGATGCTATCCCCATCACATGAACCAGCCCAGACAAAACCCTCCACAGATCCTACCCTTGACAGTCCATCTGACACCCCCCCCCCCCCCCGGAGCTGGTGTTTACACTGGCATGATGGTCTTAGAGCTACGGCTCTGAAGAAATGGATACAGGCTGAGTTGAAGGCCCTCGCAGAGGTCCTCGGGTACTAGGGGGCATGCTGGTCCAGCTCTGATGGTTCCTAAAGCTAAGAGGTGGCATTCAGCGGGAACTGGGATGGGGGTTAGATATATGGGCAGTGATTGGGAATGCTGGCAATGTTAGGCATGTGGGGGGTTTAATTGTTAGGCATAGGAAGGAAGGTGTGATATATAGGGAAAGGGGGGCAGTGTTTTATGTATACGGGTCTGACATGCATTATTATGTATGATTAATGTAATCCTTTTATCTTTACTTTTGTATGTGTTTGTAAGATTCTGAATTACAATATAATTATTTTTTCCAACATCACTGTGTTCTCATTGGTTGTAACACCAAAGGTAGTGGTTAGTGCACTTGGGGAGAGTGTGTGTTGCAAGATACAGATGGGGCCTATAATGGGTGGTGATCAGGGGTAGAAGATGGGGTGTGCAGCTAGGATTGATACAGGGCATTGGCCTATGTGGTCAACAGGAATCTGTCCTAGGGGAGCAATGCAGCAGGCCACTATGTGGCTGGAATGGAGAAGGAAGGGTCACAGATCATGAGGGACGACTATGTGAGTACAGGAGGTAAGTTATATTCCTGGAGGCATTAGAATGGGTGGACAGGGATTTTCAGTCATATGATGCAATGTGTGGGTATGGCCTGTTGAGAGACTTACGAGAGGTGGTAGATTGCATAGAACACAGGGATGGAGTATGTTCTTAGCCTGTAGGAACAAGGACAGGATGCCCCTGGGAAAACATGTATGCTCTGGGATGTTAGCAAAGGGATATTGTGGTGCTCTGCACAAGGGGTGGGTAATGGGATGCCAGTGTGGATAAAACATCGGGGAATGGAACAAATGCACATCTTGGACACATGTGACCCCTGGTTCCGTGGCGGGGAGTAGCTTGTGATAATGTCAACCCTGGCTGGCCCCTGCTTGTGCAACAACTCAGCACGACTTTACGCACCTGAAAGTCTATAGTTATTGGAGGCATGCATTGGGCCTGGAAATGCTAGCAATGTGTGCATCCTTGTACCATTTACACTGTTACGGATGGCTGGATGTTCTGCACTGGACTATATGGTACAGTGCAGACATGAGTCAGTACTGAAAAAGGCGCAAATAGCAGCAGGCCAAAAAAACTACTAAGTGACTGGAGATAACATACCCATAAGCATGTTCCTACTTTTTTCAATAACAGATTTTCATATCTGGTTTTGAACCTGTGACCTCTCAGGTTTGGGACAGGTGACATCCTGCAGCACCACCATGTCGGTAGTGGGACTGAGCTGTTAAATTTAAAACCAGCAGAGAGCTCTTAGCTTAAATTTAAAACTCAGTCAGGGCCTGGTATCAGCAGAGAGCTTTAAGTTTAAAATTTAAACTCAATCAGGGCTTAGTATCAGCAAAGAGCTTTTTGTTTACATTTAAAAACTGCAGAGAGCTTTTAGTTTACTTTTAAAACCAGAAGAGAGCTTTTAGTTTAAATTTGAAACTGAGTTAGGGCCTAGTATCAGTACAGAACTTTTAGTTTACTTTTAAAACTCAGCCAGGGTATAGTATCAACAGAGAGCTGTTAGTTTAAATTTAAAAACAGCAGAAAGCTTTTAGTTTAAATTTAAATCTGTTGTCAGGGCCTAATATCAGCAGCGAGATTTTAGTTTGAATTTAAACAGCTGAGAGTTTTTTGTGTAAATTATAAGAACATAAGAACATAAGATATGCCATACTGGGTCAGACCAAGAACATATAAGAACATAAGATATGCCATACTGGGTCAGACCAAGGTCCATCAAGCACAGTATTCTGTTTCCAACAGTGGCCAATCTAGGTCATATGTACCTAGCAGTTTCCCCAAAAGACACAAGTTCCACAATGCTTGTACTGGGTCAAGCATTGATATCTTCGGTCACTTCTTAATAATGGTTTATGGACCTTTCCTCCAGGAACTTGTCCAGACTTTTTTAAACCCAGCTACACTAACAGCCTTTACTACATCCTCCGGTAACAAATTCCAGAGTTTGATTACACGTTGAGTGAAAAAATATATTTTTTTATTAGTCTTAAATAGTTTACCCTGTAGCTTCATTGCATGTCCCCTAGTCTTTCTATATTCTGATAACGTAAACAATCGATCTACGTTTACCCGTTCCACTCCGTTCATTAATTTATAGACTTCTATCATATCTCCCCTCAGCCGTCTCTTTTCCAGGTTAAAGAGCCCTAACCTTTTTAGCCTTTCCTCATAGGAGTATCCTTCCATCCCCTTTACCATTTTGGTGGCTCTTCTCTGAACCTTTTCTAAAATCGCTATATCCTTTTTAAGATACGGCGACCAGAATTGCACACAATATTCAAGGTGCGGTCACACCATGGAACGATATAGAGGCATTATAATATCTTTTGTTTTATTTTCCATTCCTTTCCTTATCATACCTAGCATTCTATTTGCTCTCTTGGCCGCCGCTGCACACTGGGCCGAGGGTTTTAACATGGTATCCACAATGACGCCTAAATCTTTTTCCTGGGTGGTGGTTCCTAATGTGGAACCTTGCATCGTGTAACCATAGTTTGGGTTGTTCTTCCCTAGGTGCATAACCTTGCACGTGTCCACATTAAATTTCATCTGCCATTTTGATGCCCAGTCTTCCAATTTATCAAGATCCTCTTGCAATTTTTCACAATCCTCTTGGGTTTTAACAACTTTAAATAGTTTTGTGTCATCTGCAAATTTGATAACTTCACTCGTTATTCCACTTTCCAGGTCATTTATGAATATGTCAAAAAGCAGCGGACCCAGCACAGATCCCTGGGGTACACCACTATTCACCTTTCTCCATTGGGAAAATTGGCCATTTAGCCCTACCCTCTGCTTTCTATCTTTTAACCAGTTCCTGATCCACAATAGTACACTGCCTCCTATCCCATGACTCTTTAGTTTTTCCAAAAGTCTCTGATGAGGGACCTTGTCAAAGGCTTTCTGAAAGTCCAGATACACAATATCAACCGACTCACCTTTGTCCACCTGTTTATTCACTCCTTCAAAAAAACATAACAGATTAGTAAGACAAGATCTTCCTTGTCTAAAGCCATGTTGGCTGTCTCCCATTAGGTCGTGACTATCTACATGCTGAGTAATTTTATTCTTTATGATGGTTTCTACCATTTTTCCCGGTACTGACGTCAGGCTCACCGGTCTTTAGTTTCCCAGATCACCCCTGGAACCCTTTTTAAAAATTGGTGTTACATTGGCGATCCTCCAATCTTCAGGTATTAGAGATGATTTTAATGATAGTTCACAGATTACTAATAGCAGGTCTGCAATCTCATATTTCAGTTCTTTCAACACCCTTGGATGTATACCATCCGGCCCAGGTGATTTGCTACTCTTCAGTTTATCTAATAGTTGTAAGACATCTTCCCGATGTATCGATATTTCCTTCAATTCTTCCGCACCTTTAAATACCACTTCAGTCATGGGTAACATCCCTACATCTTCCTCAGTAAAGACTGAAGCAAAGAATTCATTCAGTCTCTCCGTTATCGCCTTGTCGCCTCTTAGTGCTCCTTTAACCCCTTTATCATCTAATGGACCAACTGACTCTCTCACAGGTTTTTTGCTACGAATGTACTTGAAAAGGTCTTTATTTCGCGTTTTTGCTTCCGCAGCAAGCTTCTTCTCAAATTCTCTCTTTGCCTGCCTTATCAATGCCTTGCATTTGACTTGCCAGTGCTTATGCTGTTTCCAGGTTTCGTCGTTTGGCTCTTTTTTCCATTTCCTGAAAGATGCTTTTTTGGCAACAACAGCCTCTCTGACCTCACTTTTAAACCATGCTGGCAGTTTTTTGGACTTCCTTCCACTTTTCTTAAAGCGTGGAATACAGCTGGTCTGGGCTTCCAAGATAGTATTTTTCAACAACATCCAAGCTTGATGTACGTCTTTAACCTTTGCAACTGCTCCTTTTAGTTTTTTCTTAACTGTTTTCCTCATTTTATCATAGTCTCCCTTTCAAAAGTTAAAGGGTAGTACTGTGGATTTCCTTACTATCCCTTCTCCACTAATTAAATCAAAGGCGATCATGCTATGATCACTATTGCCAAGTGGCCCCAACACCCTTATCTCTTGCACTAGATCTGGTGTTCCACTAAGGACTAGGTCTAATATGGCTTCCCCTCTGGTCAGTTCATGAACCAGCTGCTCCAAGAAGCAGTCATTTATTTCATCTAGGAACTTTATCTCCCTAGCATGTCCTGCTGTGACACTGACCCAGTCGATGCCGGGGTAATTGAAATCACCCATTATTTAAATTTAAATCTGTCAGGGTCTAGTATCAGCAAACAGCTTTTAATTTAAATAAAATCAGAGTATAGCTTAGCATAGAAGGAATAGGGTAAAATATTCTTTGAGTTGATAGAAATAAATTGTTTCTAGATATCTTTACAAAGAGACCTTCCACTTAGGATGTAATGGAACTGGGAATTTGTTTTAAATAGTTGTTAAAGTCCAGTGAAAAGTCAAAGGGGCAATTTGAAAGACTCCCTCTATCAAGTCAAGAGCTGTGTGAATCACCTAAGAAATTGTTAACAGATTACCTTAGAAGCACAGGTCTGGGCCCAAGTAGGAAGCCAGCCTTGATTAAGTGTTAGTTCCCTCATGCCCACGCGGTCTCCCACCTACCCCGGGCATAATCTCAGCTTTATAGGCTCTTAAACCTATTAAAAGGAGAAGAGTGGTCAGTGTCACTTTCAAGTTCAGCTGCTTATCATCACCAGGAATAGATTAAAGCCCTGAAGTTAATTAATCTTGAGGTGAACAAAGTCCCTTAAAGGTAATTGGCATAGTTGTATCAGTACAAGTATACCTAGCAACTTTAAGTAAACAACTTAAATAGCTAAACAAAACCTTAAAACTAAGATGCAGACAGCAGTCCAGCAGTGAGATGGGGTCTATCCAGTCTTTTGCATTGAGTGTCACATGTACGATTTTCTCCCAGTTGGTGAGGTGTCTAACATGTGCATTAGGTGCAAGGAGCTCTTTGCTCTCAGGAAAAAAGTCTCTGGAGGCTAAAGTAGCAGACTTGGAAGATATAAGGAAGACAGAGTGGTATATAGATGAGACCTACATGGACGTAGTACTGAAGTCCCATCTCCAATCTGGCAGCCTCTCTGTTGCCATGGAGGAGAGAGGTCACATAAAAGGAGAGGATCACCATGGTGTGGCAGGAAGTGATATGTAGCTAGGATCTATCTGTCAGGAGATATAAAACCCTCTCACACTGAGGAGGTTTTTCTAAGGCCACGTGTCCATGAGGGAAGGGTTAGGACAACTGTTATATTTGGAAATTCGATCATTAGGCACATAGATAGCTGGGTGGACCTGAGGCCCGCCTGGTAACAAGCCTGCCTGGTTCGAAGCTAGTGGACTTCACCTAGACAAGGTTTTAGATAGTGCTGGTGAGGAGTCTGCTATCTTGGTACATGTTGTCACCAATGACATAGGAAAGTGTGGGAGGGAAGTTCTGAAGGCCAAATTTAGGCTTTTAGGTAGGAAGTTGAAATCCAGAAATTCAAAGGTAGAATTCTCTGAAATGCTTCCCGTTCCATGCGCAGGATCCAAAAGGCAGGCAGAGTTCTGGAGTCTCAATGTGTGGATAAGACAATGGTTCAAAGAAGAGGGTTTTGGATTTGTTAGGAACTGGGCAACATTCTGGGGAAGGGAGGGGCTCTTCCAAAGGAATGGGAGAGCTACTGTAGAATATATAGCACTAAATGAAAGGTTATATATGACTGGCATCTCAGAGACCTAATGGAAGAAGGACAAACAATGAGACACTGTGATACCTAGGTACAAACTATATCGCAACGATAGAGTACATCAAATTGGTGGAAGGTTGCACTCTATGTTAGGGCATTGAGTCACATAGGATTAAAGTTTTGCAGGAAACAAAATACACTGTAGAATTTCTATGAATTAAAGTTCCATGTAAAAAGTGGAAGATGACAGCAGTGGGGATGTACTACCAATTGCCTGGCCAGAATGAACAGATGGATGATGAAATGCTAAAAGAAATCAGGGAAGCTAACAGAAGCTATAAAATAGTAATAATGGGTGATTTCAATTATCCAAGTATCGACCTAGTCAATATCACAGCAGGACATGTTAGAGAGATAAAGTTTCTAAACAAATAGCTGCTTCTTGGAGCATCTGGTTCATGAACCAACAAGAAGAGAAGTTCTTTTGGACCTAGTCCTTAGTGGAACACAGGATCTGGTGCAGGAAGGGTTTTGGGGCTACTTGGCAATAGTGATCATAGTATGATCACATTTGATTTAATACATGGAAGAAAGACGGCAAGGAAATCCACAGTACTATCTTTTAACTTTCAAAAGGGAGACTATGATAAAATGAGGAAATAATTAAGAAAAAATAAAAGGAGCAGCTGCAAAGGTCAAAGATTTCCATCAGGCATGGGCATTGTTTAAAAGTACTATCTTGGAAGCCCAGACCGGATGTAAGAAAAGTGGAAGGAAGGCCAAAAAACTGCCAGCATAGTTTAAAGGCAAGGTCAAAGAGGCCGTTGTTGCCAAAAAAGCATCCTTTAGGAAATGGAAAAAGGAGTCTAATGACGAACACCGGAAACAACATAAGCATTGGCAAGGCATTGATAAGGCAGGCAAAGAGAGAATTTGAAAAGAAGCTTGCCGTGGAAGCAAAAATGCATAATAAAACCTTTTTCAAGTACATTCATAGCAAAAAGCCTGTAAGAGAATCAGTTGGACAATTGGATGATAGAGGGGTAAAAGGGGCGCTAAGGAAGGACAAGGCCATAGTGGACAGATTGAATAAATCCTTTGCTTCAGTCTTTGCTGAAGAAGATGTAGGGAAGTTACCCGTGCCTGAAATGGTATATAAAGGTGATGTACTGGAAGAATTGAAAGAAATATCGATAAACCGGGAGGATGTGTTTCAATTGTTTGATAAACTGAAGAGTAGCAAATTACCTGGATTGGAGAGTATACTTCCAAGGGTGTTGAAAGAACTGAAATATGAGATTAGTAATCTGTGAGCTATCATTAAAATCATCTGTAGTACCTGAGGACTGGAGAGTTGCCAATGTAACTCCAATAAAAAGGGTTCCAGGGGTGATTTGGGAAACTACAGACCAGTGAGCCTGACGTCACTACCGAACAAAATGGTAGAAAGCATTATAAAGAATAAAATTACTGAATATCTAGATAGGATGAAATTAGACTTACCTGCTAATTGTTGTTCCTTAAGGAACTCTAGTCCAGTCCCGGTACGATAGAGTTTAGAATCTCCTCCAGCAGCCTTAGAGACTGAAAGACGTCATCGCTTTGATGACACTTGGCATAAATAGGCAAGGACTGCCCCCTTCCATCAGTACCTATTGACAAAGCAGACTCAGCAGAGCAACAAATAAGTAGTTACCAAAGTAATGAAACAGGCAGATAAAACCACAAACCCTTATCAACTAAACCAATGCGCTCCCTCCTTTTTTTTTTTTTTTTAAACATGAAAATATAAGCGTAAGCCCCCACGGAAAACACGTCTCCTTGGAGACCAAAAACTACTCCCAGAGCTAACCTAGCACTGCTGCGAAAAGGGCTCCCACTGCGCTTCCACTCTGCGCCATACCAAAAACCCTGTCCCATCTACACCCCCCGAACTTCAGGCTGAACAACCCCTTAAAATACTGGGTGGGATCCGGGACTGGACTAGAGTTCCTTAAGGAACAACAATTAGCAGGTAAGTCTAATTTCATCTTCCTTCGCGTCCTTCTAGTCCAGTCCCGGTACCATAGAGGATGTAACAGAGCAGTGAATATCAACGGGAGGGACCTGCAAGCCCAGCCTGAAGTACCACTGAGCCAAAACGACCATCCGCTGCCGCCTGCACATCTAGCCTATAGTGCTTTGCAAACGAATGTAAGGACGACCAAGTTGCCACCCGACAAATGTCCACGACCGGAACCAAACTGAATTCCGCCCAAGACGCTGCTTGCGCCCTAGTCGAATGAGCCCGGAGGCCCTCCGGAACCACCTTACCCTTAAGAAGGTACGCCGTCGCAATCGCTTCCTTCAACCATTGAGAAATAGATGACTTTGCTGCCGCCTCCCCTTTATGCGGACCTCCAAAGGACACAAACAACCTGTCCGACCTCCAGAAGGGCGTGGTCCTGCAGAGATACCGCCTAAGCACGCGACGAACATCCAGAAGATGCAATCTGCCCTCTGACTTGTCTTTCTGCTCTTTGGAAAACACCGGAAGCGACACTACCTGGTTAACATGAAACACTGAAACCAACTTCGGCAAGAACGCTGGAACCGTATGTGATACCACTTTGTGATTGAAGAAGGACAGATACGGCTCCTTACAGAACAAAGCCTGTAACTCAGAAATTCTTCTCACGGAGCAAATAGCCACCAGAAATACTGTCTTCAATGTCAGATCCTTCAGCGAGGCCGTGCCCAAAGGCTCAAACGGCGCTCTGATCAAAGCCTCCAACACCAAATTCAGATCCCACGCAGGCACTGAACTTCACCTCTGAGGGCGCATGAGCAACACGGCCCGCAAAAACCGATGAATGTCGCCATGAGCCCCTAACAGCTGACCTTGTATCTTACCCCGGTAACAGGAGATGGCTATCAACTGCACCCGCAAGGAACTGGCCGCGAGACCCTTCTCTACACCATCCTGTAAAAAGGAAAGGACCTGGGACTCCGAGGCCCGCAAGGGCCGCAGACTTCGCTCTGCGCACCAGGCTTCAAAGATGTGCCATACCCGGATGTACACCAACGAAGTGGATCGTCTTCGTGCCCTCAGCAATGTAGAAATGACCGCTGCGGAATAACCCTTGGCAGTCATCCTAGCCCTTTCAAGAGCCATGCCATAAGCGAGAATCAATTCACCTGGAGCATACATAACGGCCCCTGCAGTAAGAGGTCCGCCCGCTGTGGAAGCCTCCACGGCCTGTCCACCAGCAGCCGCACCAAATCTGCATATCAAGGTCTTCTGGGCCAATCGGGCGCTACCAGAACCACCAGGCCGCGGTGCCTCTCTATGCGCTGCACCACCCGGCCTATGAGAGCCCAAGGCGGAAACACATAGAGAAGCCCCTCCTCCGACCACCTCTGTGCCAACACATCAAGACCCTCTGACATTTGTTCTCGCGGTCTGTGGAAAAACCTTGCTACCTTCGCTGAGTCGAAGCTTGCCATTAGATCCATTAGCGGAATCCCCCAGCGCCGCACTAGAAGCACAAACACGTCCGGGTGAAGGGCCCACTCCCCTGGATCCACCCTGCGGCGACTTAGAAAATCCACTTCGACATTGTCCATGCCGGCCACATGCTGCGCCGATAGAGCTTGCAGATTCTGTTCGGCCCAACTCAACAGCTGACTCGCCTCCGCTTCCAACGTCACACTGCCTGTGCCGCCTTGTCGATTGATGTAAGCCACAGTCGTCGCATTGTCGGACAGAACCCTTACCGCCGCCTGTCACAAATACTCCAGGAGGGCCAAAAACACCGCTCTCATCTCCAATCTGTTGAAGGACCATTTCTTCTCCTCCAGAGACCACCTTCCCTGGGCAAGCCTTCCTTTGCAATGCGCTCCCCACCCCACGAGACTTGCATACGTCGTCAACAGTCTCCAGGATGGAGACTCCAGAGGAATGCCCACTTCCAAACTTCCCGGCCGCAACCACCAGAGAAGCTCCTGATGCACCTCTTGAGGACAAACCAGCCGCTGATATAACGCATCCCTCTGATGAGACCAATGCCGGAGAAGGGCACTCTGTAATGGCCGCATATGAGCCCTGGCCCATAGCACTACTTTGATCGTGGCCACCATAGTCCTGAGTAATTGCAGATACTGCCATTCCGTCGGCGCCCGCCGCGATAGAAACTTTCTCACGAGGACCCGTAACCCTTGCGCCCGGTGGTCCGGGAGAAATACCGCTGCTTGCTTCATCTCGAAACGCATCCCTAAATATTCTAGGGACTGCGAGGGAACCAATCTGCTCTTTGCAATGTTGACCACCCAGCCGAGGCCTTCCAACATGTGCACTACCCGAGCGGTGGCTGTGGCACTCTCTTCCCTTGACTTTGCTCGAATCAACCAATCGTCCAAGTATGGATGCACTAGCACTCCCTCCTTGCGGAGCGCTGCCGCCACGACCACCATGATCTTGGTGAACGTTCGAGGTACCGTCGCCAGCCCGAAGGGCAAAGCCTGAAACTGAAAATGTCCCATGGGCACTGCGAACCTCAGAAACCGTTGATGCTCCTGTCGAACGGGGATATGGAGATAAGCCTCCGTGAGATATTCCCCTGTCCTGACCGCCGCAATCACTGAGCACACCGTCTCCATGCGGAAATGGGTCACCCGAAGACAGCGATTCACCCTCTTTAAATCCAGAATCGGTCGAAAGGTGCTCTCCTTCTTTGGTACCACAAAATAGATGGAGTATCGACCGCACCCGCACTGGTCCGATGGAACGGGCAGCACTGCCCTGAGCTGGAGCAACCGCTGGAGCGTTTCCGATACCACTTGTACCTTGTGTGGAGCTGTGCATGGAGATTGGACCAAGGTATCTAACACGGGTCGATGGAGCTCTAGGGCATAGCCCTCTCGAATGACTTCCAACACCCACTGGTCTGATGTAATTTGCACCCAGGCAGGGTAAAACTCTCGCAACCGTCCTCCCACGGGCACCACCGCCACCTGAGTCTGCCTTATCTCATTGGGACTTTTTAATGTTTGAGGACTGGAAAGGCGCAAAACCTCTGCCCGCCCCCCGGAACCCTCAAAATCCCTGGCCACGCCCCGGAAAATTTCTCCACTGGGGTTGGCCAAAACGAGAGGACCAAAATCTATGAAACTCCCTCGGCGCCCCCTGGAGCCCGCAGTACTTTGGCCCTGCTTAGGCTTATCCTCCGGAGGTCGACCCCCCTTGGACTCCCCGAGATCCTTGACCAACTTCTCTAAATCTTCTCCAAACAAAAGCTTCCCCCTAAACGGAAGCTTACTGAGGCGAGCCTTAGACGAACCGTCAGCTGACCAGTTGCGCAACCAGAGATACCGCCTAGCTGCTACTATGGAGGCCATACTTTTAGCCAGCCCCCGGATGAGGTCATAATGAATGTCCGCTAAATAAGCGGTACCCGATTCAAGGCGCGCTGCTTCATCCAACTGTCCCTCCAATTGGACCCTTTGCAACCTTTGGGACCATCTCAAGCAGCCTCTCGCCACCCATGCCCCCGCTATCGAGGCCTGCATGGAGAGGGCACAAATATCGAACACTTGCTTCAGCAAAGTATCCAATTTCCTGTCTTGCACATCCTTCAACGCCATGGCACCCTCAACCGGAATTGTAGTCTTTTTAGTAACCGCCGAAACCGCCGCATCTACCTTAGGAGAGCGAAAAAGTTCTCTATCTTGGTCGGACAGAGGATAAAGTCAAGCTAAGGCCCTCGAACCCCTCAGAGCCGACTCTGGCAAGTCCCATTCCTCCTGAATCATGTTCTTAAAGACTCTATGAATGGGGAATACCCGTTGAGACGTACGCACTGCCTGTAACAGTGGATCCTCCAACGCCTCCTCCGTCACCGGCCCAACTGAGGGCATGTTCAGCATTTTGAGAGTTTCGGCAATCAAAGCTGGTAGCTCTTCTCGTTGAAACACCCTGACTACTCTACTCTGTTGCTCCGAGTCAGGCAACTCTCCCTCCTCCAACTCGTCTTCCAAGGCCCCCTCTACTTCCGCGTCAACCGCTCTCAACTCCTCTTCAAGCAGAGACGGCGGACTGTCCTCTACCACCGCCTTACTCCTCTTGGCCAGGGCAGCCTCCTCCTCAGATGGGCCCCCATATCCGGTCCGCTTCTGCCCTCGCAGAACCTGAGGTTGAGCCGCCAACGTGGGCTGCAGCAGAGCAAACGCCTGCTGCATGAGTGAGAAGAAATCCGGTGGAATCACTGGAGCACTGCCCGCCTGGCTGATACCCAGCGGCAGAGTTGCGTCTTCCGCAGAGGATGGCCCCACTACCGGCTCCGCGGGACCCAAGGAAGGTGGCAGGGCATCCCCTCCCCTTTGGAAGAATCGCCCCCTGATCTCCAGCGGTTCCCCCCAGCACCTTGTCCATGACCGCTGCCTCAAGAGTGCAGGCCCTACAGACACCGGAGTTCAACACCTCGCCGCGCCTCGTGCCACAAACCAAACAGTGAGGCTTCGCCGGCATAGCACTACCTACAGGAAAAAACCCTTTCTGAGCCAAACACACACTCTACTTTATCCCCACAAAAGGATTGAAAGAATTAAGTCAAACTTAATCTGCCTTTTCCTATCTGAAATAGTTGTTCCATTTACTTATTTTTTTTCAAAAAACCTGCACACCCAGCTGCCTAGCATGCACTGAGTACACGATTCCGAAAACGAAGCTCAGAAACCTGTCAACAACCAAATTCATCCAAAACTAACTGCAGAGCACTTGACACGCGGCTCACAAAATGGCCGCCACCTCGTTTCCCGCTCGGAGACCCGCGGCCCTGCTGGATGGGCGAGACCGCGCAACAACGAGGCTCCCATTTCTGCCCCCCTCCTCTGCCAAAAGCAAATCTTGCGGCTTAGCGCCAAATGACTCACCGCTGCCGCCGAAGGTGTCAAGAGGAGGCACAACCGGCGCCGGAGCTCAGCTGGACCACGGCTTCCGCTCCGGCGTACCTAACACCGCAAGAGAGCACCTGCCATTCTCTGTATCAACGGTGCTGCGGTCCTGCCCTTTCACCTGCTCCTCACCCTTAGCTGCGGGTTCGGGAGCAAGGAGGCAAATATATTTTAGTATCTTCCCTTCTGCTCGTTAACGAGAAGGGGAAAACTACAGAGGAGGGGTGGGAGGGGGGAGGAGAATAGAAGGAAAGAGAGAAGGGAGGGGGGCCAGAGGAACAAGCAGGAACTCTTCCAGCAGCAGAACTCCACCTACAAACAGAAAAAAACAAATCTTACTGACAAAAAAACCCCATCTACAACCACTAAACCTGCAGCTGAAAAGGTAACTGTAAAAAAGAAAAAGATAGCTCTGCTTATTTGTGCTAACTGAGCCCAGCCCCAGGCTCAGAAGTCTCTCCAGCTGCTTGGAGACTGAAAGTACTGATGGAAGGGGGCAGTCCTTGCCTATTTATGCCAAGTGTCATCAAAGCGATGACGTCTTTCAGTCTCCAAAGCTGCTGGAGGAGATTCTAAACTCTATGGTACCGGGACTGGACTAGAGGGACGCAAAGGAACCGTTGTTTAATGGGAGAAAGCCAACATGTATTTAGCCAAGAAAAGTCTTGTCTTATATTGTTCTTGTGTTATATTTTTTGAAGGTGTGAATAAACAGGTAGACAAAGGTGAGACAATTGATATAGCATATCTGGAGTTTCAGAAAGCATTTGACAAGATCCCTCATGAGAGACTCTTGGCAAAATTAAAAAGTCATGGAAATGGAGGCAGTGTACTACTGTGGATCAGTAACTGGTTAAAAGATACAGTAGAAAGCAAAGAATAGGGCTACATGGCCAATTTTCTCAATGGAGAAAGATGAATAGTGGAGTACCCCAGGGATCTGTGCTGCTGCTTTTTAACATATTCATAAATGACCTGGAAATAGGAATGAGTGAGGTGATCAAATTTGCAGATGACACAAAATTATTCAAAGTTGTTAAAACCCATGAGGATTGTGAAAAATTGCAAGTGGATCTTGAAAAATTGGAAGATTGGATGTCCAAATGGCAGATAAAATTTAATGTGGACAAGTGCAAAGTTAGGCATCTAGGAAAGAACAACCCAAACTATGGTTACATGATGTAAGGTACCACCTTAGAAATCACCACACAGGAAAAAGATTTAGGTGTCATTGTGGATAATACATTGAAGCTGTCTGCCCAGTGTCCAGTGGCAGCCAAGAAAGAAAATAGAATGCTAGAAATCTTATGGAAAGGAATGGAGAATAAAACGGTGGATGTTATATTCCCTCTGTATCATTCCATGATTCCTTGAATGGAGTGGAATGGGTAAACATAAATTGGTTGTAAATGCCATCAAAAAGTAGAAAGGCTAGAGGACACACAATGGAGCTACAATGCAGCCCATTTAAGACTAATAAAATACATTTTTTTTAATTCAATGTATAATCAAACTTTGGAATTTGTTACTGGAGGATATAGTAAAAGCTGTGCTTGTTTGAAAGAGGTCCTGGATGAAAGGTCCGTAGACCATTATTAAAGAGGATATGGGAAATCCACTGCTTGCCTCAGGACAAGCATTGTGGAATCTGTGTGCCTCTTTGGGAACCTGTCAAGTACTTGTGGCCTGGATTGGCCACTGTTGGAAACAGGATACTGGGCTTGATGGATCTTGGTCTGACCCAGTAAGGCATTTTTTATGTTATGTTCCAGCTAGGCAGCAGAAGTTGCTGAGCAGTCCAGAGAAGCATGTCCTTCATTGACAACATTGCCATCACTGGGGATGGCAGGGCTGGATAGCTGCGCAAATGCCACCTTGTAGGGTGGTAACTATGTTTGCTTTCTTCTAGCTAGCTGTCTGACAGCTCTGCATGATGGCACTGCCCACCTATTTTAGCGTGGCTACTGTTGATGCATCTCTGGCTCACTCCCCATATCGTGCACTATCTACCCCCACCACTGTGTCCCCCTTCCCCCCTGTTTCTTCCCAAATACAGAGCATACATTTTCCCAGCACCTGTAGAACCCCCCTCTCTCCTGTATGCTTTTCCACATGCTGTCCTGGCTAACACATTCCAACAAACAGCTGCATTTGAATTCCATCCATCCCCACCCTCCACCCTCACCTATGAAGAAACCTAGGCTCAAATAGATTCTCGCAAGCCCCTTTGTGACAGTATGAGGGACTTTACTTGCAAAGCATGGATTTTCCAGGGGCTTTCTTTTCAGTCTGTCCTGAACTTATCTGAACCCTGCCACATCCTCTGACCAGGATATGTCCACCTTCCTGTGTGTACAGAGATTTTGATGTGCAGTCCGTAGGTAGTCAGACAACCCATATCTGTAAAAGAGGATTTGGGACAGATTGGGATGTTGTATGTACTTTTTGGATTGCAAATTAAAAAGCCTGTCAGGGCTGCAACAGCTATCAGAACACTGATGTTTGTGCACAGATACCTTAGGATCAGCTGTGCTGCCCCAGTCATACTGGTCATCCCCAATGAGGGCTGCTCCTTGCTGTCTCACTAATTAGTTGTTGCCTGTCACCATCCCCCTGTACTGTGTGCATCTGTGGAAGGCAGGTGATATGTGTATGGATAAACACACATGCCCTTTGACCCATGGGGACCCTTTTAGGTGTGCATATAGACAACATACATGCTGTACAGCCATTTATTTAACAGGTTTTTTATACCACTTTATCATTTCACTCAAAGCAGTTTACATTGTAACTTAAACTTGGTAAAGGCACATTAAACAGGGGCATTAATAACCTGGATTTTTCTGAACAATGGAGGGTTAAGTGACTTGCCCAAGGCGTGCTAGTGGGAATCAAACCCTGGTCTCTTGGTTCCCAAAGCCAGTGCTCTAACCACTAGGCTACTCCTCCACTCCATTGGTTTGTTCCGCGCCTCTACAGATATTCTCTTATATTACAGGCGAGTTGTTTGCCCAGTTGTTTTCAATGTTATCTGGCATTGGGATGCAGTCACTGCAGCTGGACGATGCATGTGGCCTATGGGACTAGATGATGCCTCCTCACCTCCCTCCCCCATTTCCCAATGCAACCAACCTAGCCTGACCCACATAACATTTCCGTTCCTACAGATGTGGCACAGCCAGGACCATCTGGACGGCCAATGCTACAGGCAGGTGGACTGCAACATTGGAATGATGGCTGCAGCGACCCTGCCACTAACACACCAGCAGCCTAGCCAGAGTGGCAGATGACAATCAGCAGAACAGCCCCATTGGCATCCGGCTGCTACCCAGCCCTGCCCAGGATGAAGAATATGTACTTGCCTTCCCCATCCAAGTGGAGTTGGATGCTGCATCAGTATCTGAAATGGATCAGCAGCTCATGAGGGAGGGGGCACAAATGTTGGAACTGACAGAGGCCATCTTGTCAGAGCTGCATGGTATCTGCAAAAAGCTTGAGTGGAACTCAAAGTTATTGCAGGACTACCACATACAGTACAGGAAGAAAGGCACAGAGAGGCACCGCTGAGGCTCCTCAGGGAGATGGCAGCCTACCAGGCCTCCATGGCCCAAACCTGGTGAGAGTGGTTTGCTTCCAAGTAGGGGTGGAGTGCAGCCAGCCCTCTGGGTAGCATCTCTGAAGCAGCTACACTGGCTGAGCAACCTCTAGTGACAGGCTCTATCACAGGGGAGGGCAATGACACAGCAAGCAATGTCTTGGAGACTGCCACTCTGAGGTGTGGTGCATATGTGGGGAAGCAGGGTGAGGCAGACCATGATCGTGGGAGTGGATGTGGTAAGAGGGCACGGTTTAGATGATTTTGTCATGGATGTGGCTTATTAAATACTTGCACTAACTCTAGAAGTTCTCTTGTATGAGTCTATTAATTGTTGCCAGAGCTACTGCATCGGTTGCTAGCAGGCCCTCCGCATCCCTCCCTCTCCTGCATCCTTAACTCTGTCATTCACCAAACATATCTCTTCCTTAGGGATGGGGATGCCTCGCTGAATTGCAATATTCTGAAGGATGCTGCAGGTGGTGAATATTTTATACACTCTTTCTGGGTTGTATAACAGCTGTCCCCCACTCCAGTCCAGGCATCTGAAGCAACTTTTGATGACCTCAAATGCCCGCTCTACCACCAGTCTGGCCTGAGAGTGTGCCTGACTGTACCGATCCACTTTTGGGGTCTGTGGTGTCGCACAGGTGCCATGAGCATTGGGTATCCAAGGTCACTTGTGGGAGTATAGGGACAGGCCCACATCAGTATTGGAACAGTGCCTGGTGTATTGCAGCTGTGCAGACTACTAGGTGACATGTCTACAGAGGCTTACACATGACAGAAATGTGAAGCAGTGCATTAACAGTTGGTGCAGAGCTCTGTGCTGCATGTCATTCGACTGGAATTGTTGATGCTTTTTCCTTCTATCCAGGATGCACAGTTTCACAGAAACATGTCAGCAGAAAAAGACCATATGGCCTATCTAGTCTGCCTTTTCATATTAAATGTTAAATGTAACCCGCCAATTGTGATGTGATCACTTTGATTGTAGGATAAGGTGGTATACAAATCCGTCTAAATAAATAAATAAATACTATAGTCCCTATTTTTCCTTTAGAGATCTTCTGTGTTTGTCCCATGTTGTCATGAATTCAGATACTGTCCTCGACTCTACTACCTCCACTGGGAGACTATTTCATGCATCTACCACTCTTTTCATAAATAAATATTTCTGCATATTACTCCTATCCTTTTTCACCTTCATCCTATGACCCCTCATTGAAGAGCTTACTTTCAACTGAAAGAGGTTCTTCCTTGTGTGCATTTAGGTCATGGAGATATTAAATATCTCTATCATATCTCCTCTATCCCACCTTTCCTCTAACATATACATATTAACATCTTATGTCTGTCCCCATATTGTTCATAATGAAAACCACTGACCATTTTAGGAGCCATCCATTGAGCCGACTCCATCCTGTTTACATCTTTTTGAAGGTGTGATCTCAAGAATTACACACAATACTCCAAATTAGGCCACACCAGAGACTTATACAGAAGCACTATCACCTCCTTTTTTTCTGCTAGCCATTACTCTCCCTATGCACCCAAGCATCCTTCTGGCTTTTGCCATGACCTTTTCTACCTGTTTAGCCACTTTAAGATCATCAGAAACAATCACACCCAGGCCCTGCTCTTCTTTCATGGACCCAGGTATTTCATCCCCTTGGATTTTTGCAGCCCAAATGCATGACCCTGCATTTTTTAGCATCAAATTTCAGCTGCCATATTCTTGACCATTCTTCAAGCTTAGCTAGATCTCTTCTCATGTTATTTTCTCCTTTATGGGTGTCTACTCTATTGCAGATTTTTGTATCATCCGCAAAGAGGCAAACCTTAACAGACAGCCCTTCTGCAATATCACTAACAAAGAAATTAAAAAGAATCGGACCAAGGACAGATCCCTGTTGCACACTACTGGTAACATCCTTCTCAGAGTGAGTTCCATTTACCTGTACACTTTGTTGCCTCCCACTAAATCAATTTTTAACCCAGTCAATCACTTTAGGGTCCATTCCTAGGGTGCTTCATTTATTTGTAAATCACCTGAAATCCAAGAATACCACATCTAGGGCTTTCCCTCGGTCAAACTCTCTGGTCACCCAATCAAACAATCAATCAGATTTGTCTGACAAGACCTGCCTCTGATAAACCCATGCTGCCTCGGATCCTGCAATCCATTGTATTCCAGAAACCTCACTATCCTCTGTTTCAGCGTTTCCATTAATTTATTCACCACAGAGGTCAGACTAACTGGCCTGTAGTTCTCAACCTCATCCTTACTTCCGTTTTTGTGTAAAGAGACTACATGTGCATTTCTCCAGTCCTGTGGAGCCCCTCTCAACCCTAAAGAGGTTGAAAAAATCAATCAGTGGAGCCACTAGAACGTCCCCAAGTTCCTTCAATATTTTCAGATGTATCCCAGCCGGCCCCAACACTTTGTCTACTTTTAGTTTAGCTTTTTCCTTACAAACACAGTCTTCTGAAAATTGTTCAAGATACCCTTTACTTCGGCTCCTATTTGTGAGTATTTTCTGAAATCCTGTTCCTGGTCCTTCATCTGTGAACACAGAACAAAAATATTTGTTAAGCAATTCTGCTTTATCCTCATCAGCTTCTACATATTCCTCCCTTCCCCCTTGATTTGGACAATACCATTTTTGCATGTCGTCCTCTCACTAATCTATCTGAAAAATGCCTTGTCCCCCCATTTTCTTGCATTAAATTCTTCTTTTTGTATTTTTGCTTTCCTGACTACTTTCCTAGCTTCTCTATGTTTTTCCAACTATTGATGCTTGTCTTCCTCTCTCTGTGATCTCTTGTATTTTATGAAGGCCACCCTCTTTTTCTTTAGCTTTTCAGCTACTTCTTTTGAGAACCATAGCAACCTGCTTTTTCTTTTACATTTATTTACCTTTCTAACAAAAAGGTTTGTTGCCCTTAAAATGTTCCCTTTCAGTTTTGTCCATTGCTTTTCTACATTCCCCAGCTGTTCCATTCCTGATAAAGACTTCTTGAGGTATTACCCAGTCTTGGTAAAGTTAGTTTTCCTAAAGTCTAAGACCCTTGCTTTTGAATGGACTTTATCAGCCCTAGTCCTAATATTGAACCACAGTATCTGGTGATCACTGGATGCAAGATAATCTCCCAAAATAACATCAGAAACAATTTCGCCATTGGTAAGCACCAACTCTAGTATGGTCCCTTCACGTGTGGTTTCTGTTACCAGTTTATGGAATAGTTCTTCCAGGGGTGTGTCAATCAACATCCATCATGTTGAAATCACCTATCAGTAGCACTTCTTCTTTTATGGTAATACTGCATTTCTCTTTGATTAAATTTCTGTCCACTTCTTCTCACTGTGAAGGAGATCTGTATATCACACCAATGCACATGGATTTCCCGTTCCCTCTTTCTAGTTTAACTCACAGTGTCTCCTTGCTCTCTTTTAAGTCCTGTAATTCTATAGCTCTAATATTATTTTGTATATATAGTGCCACTCCTCCTCTCCTTCTTCCTATCCTGTGCTTCCTGAATAAAGTATAGCCTGGTATAATTATATCCCAGTCATGGTTGTCCATGAACCATGTCTCTGCAACTGCCACTAAATCCAAGTCAGCCACTTCCATGAAAGCCTCTACATGTGGGATCTTATTTCTCATACTACAGACATTTATGCACACTGCTTTCCAGATATTGCCCCTT
This sequence comes from Ichthyophis bannanicus, assembly GCA_033557465.1. Taxonomy (NCBI): domain Eukaryota; kingdom Metazoa; phylum Chordata; class Amphibia; order Gymnophiona; family Ichthyophiidae; genus Ichthyophis; species Ichthyophis bannanicus. The sequence continues at coordinate 378,345,586 of CM066036.1, forward strand.
TTGACCATTTCAAAAGAGTTATTTAGGGCCCAATATTGAATTGGACAGACTATGCGCCGCTACAGTGCATAGCCCTGTCCACCAACCCTTAACCCCAGATATCCAATGATGTGGCAATGGCAATGAATATTCAGGGTCACCGCATGTGTCCCAGAGCCACCAAAGCTATCTGTGTAGCAGCGATATTACTTCTGTAGGTAAAACTAGGCCAGCTTTTGTTATGCTTAGTTTTATGTACCAATCGCTAACCAGGTAGTGGTGCAATATCACCGCAACCTGGTTAGCAACAGTCTCTGCCTCCACTCAGCCCCAGAACACCTCCAACACGCTCCTATGCTAACCCCATAGCATCGGGGCATGTAGCAGAGTTAGAAGGGGATATTCAATGGCACTAACCACTTAAGTGCCATTGAATATCCCAATTTAAGGCATTTACATGGTTTATTGCACTGTAAACCATGTAAATGCCTTTTGAAAATCAGGTCCTTAATGTTTTACTTTTCTGGGGGCTTTTTTCACCCATCCCCAATGAACCTAGTTTAAAGCCTTCTTAAGTAGGTTAGCCAGTCTGCTGCAGAAGACACTTTGACCCTTCTTGGATAAGTGGACACCAGCTCTGCTCTGCAGACCTTGAAAAATCATCCTATGGTACAGGAAACCAAAACTCTCTCGATGACACCAACCATGCAGCTGCACATTCCACTACTACTACTACTATTAATCATTTATATAACACTACAAGGCATACACAGCACTGTAGAAACATATAAAGAAGACAGTCCCTGCTCATAGAGGTTACAATCTAATGAAAACAGACAGAACAATACAAGAGAAACAAGGGGGTTCATATTGGGAAGGAGACACAAGAGGAACAAGGGATTAGGATCCAAATGCAACCTCAAAGAGGTAAGCATTTAGCATGGGCTTGAATAGGGGGAGAGAAGAGAGTTGACATAAAGATAGACGAAGTTTGTTCGATGCATAAAGAGCAGCAAGGTGAAAAGATCAGTCTGGAGTTTGCAGAAACGGGCATAGAGAGAAGAAAGCCAGAAGAGGAGTAGAGTTCATGAGGAGGGATGTAGGGAGAGAGAAGAGAGGAAAGGTAATGAGGGGCAATAGAGTGAATGCATAACATGTATATGTTATTTACATGTTATGCATTCAACTCCAGGATGTGAGCTTCTCTCCAAGTTATAATGCCCTGTTCAATGTAATTTCAGTTTGTTCAATGTAAACTGCACTGATGCAGAATAGCGCGGTATATAAGAGAATGTAAATAAATAAATAAAAATAAATACCCTCAACAGGGAGGATTGAAGAAAACACCACCTGCACACATATCTGCTTCACCGTCTGTCCCAGAGCCATGAAGTTTCTTTTGTTATGCTTGGAGGGATACATAGCAGTATAATTTGTGCCGACATGGATAAGCAACATTGGATAATAGTCAGTAGGCTTGATGAGTCTCGGCAAACTCTCCATAACATTGGATTTTGGCACCAGGCAGACAGTACATCTCTCTGGACATCAAATCTGGTCGGCAGTACCCCTCAGAAGAGAGTCACTAATCACCACTACCTTTCGCTTCCTTGTGGTCACTGATCCTGCAACTTTGGGATCTTGAGCTCTATTTCTTCCCTTTTCTGGGATGCTTTCACCTCCTCCACTTTCAGGGCTGCATACTGGTTCTTCAATTTGAGGGCTGGAGGAGTTGGGTTGTTGATTCTGCAGGCTCTGGTGACTTGTGTCCACCTCTTCATTCTGTAGCATCCCATCTTCAACTCTGTTGGAGAGCTTGGAAGCTTTATGAAGCATCTCATCAATGCATTTCTTGCTGTTTTGAATGTGTCTCAGCCTTGCCACCTCTTCTCTGAGCTCCTCCACTTGTTTCATGAGGGCTTCAGCTTGCAGGCCTCTTGCACATGGAACCAGTTCCTTGACTGGCATTGGGCTTTATGTCTGGACAGAAGCAGAAGCTGTAATGGGGACAACAGCTTTGGCAATACAATTTTTCCCAGCTATCATTCAGTTGGTGGAGCTTTGGTACCTGCTGAAGTAAACAAGAGAAACCTAACAAAGTCCCTAACTTTTGCTCAGCTGTCCTTTAAAGCAGCTAACCTCTTTTATGTGTGTTCTAACAGCACTGTTCTATGTCCCTGTGTGTAGCCCTGCTTCCTTGCTAGACAGTTATTACGTTACACTAGTAAATTTTGATAGCATGTGTCTGAATTATATAGATTAATGTGTTCCTTTTTGTAAAATTATCTAATCAAAGCTCCTTGAAGAATGGCAAATTGTTTCTCAATAAGCTAATTGGGGAGTTACCCTATATAGCAAGAATTCTCGCATGGGGTGGGTGGGATCTGGGATGGCAAGGGAGGGATCTTACATCTGATGAGGTCAGTGACTTCAAAAAAATGTGCTTATCCCTTTGAACTTGAAGTCTAAAAGAGGAAAACAAAAGAACTCTAATAGCAGAAAAATCGTTTTACCCAAGAACACAACAAATTCCCCTTTTGTAATACAGCAGAAAAAGAATTAGTTACTGTATTAAAAATGGAAAACAAAACCCCTTTAAGAACTCTCAGGCAGAGAGCTTGTATTCAACAGCCATACACTATTAGCTTGCTTGCAATGGAGACCCTTTTAGGAATGGCAGTGCTTGCAAGGCAATGTAGACCTTTACGCAGCACTCAGCTGCCTAGCTCCTATGCAAACTAATTAAGACCACTAACCCCTTTCAACTTGAAGTCTAGAGGAGAAAAAATATATAACTCTAACAGCAGAAAAATAGCTTTAACCAAGAGCACAAAAAATTTCCCTTTTGTAATACAGCAAAAAAGAAATTAGCTATTAAGAATGTGTGTAGGTGCCTTCTCTCTTTGATAGGGTACAAATGTGCCAGTTCTCATCTTGCCACCACATTGCTCCCATCTAATAGTCAGACATCCTTTGGGAGCTTCCTATAACATCTGATTACCATAATGTCTACCATTGTGGGGCGACAGATCACATACTTGCATGATTCACAGTTCTGTCACATGTGTTGATGTCTGCCTCCATTTACCAAGCAACCAAGCATCTCTATGGTGTCCAGTGATTGCTGCATGTCCACGATCCGACCGGGAGAGTATTAAGACATCGAGATAGGAGCCAGGGAAACAGCACGCACATCCATAATAAGCATGTGGACATTCACTACCACTTGCATATTCATAGAGTGGTAGTTGTGGCGGCTGCAATATGCCTACTGCTCCTGGCCCAGTGGCCTCAGTTCCACATGTATGTGCAGTCAATTATACCCAGGACAGATGGGAATCCAGAAATGTCACAGAATGTCTGCATAGTGTGTTGAATATGGCCAGGATTTGAGGGAAGTTGATAAAATCATGGAGCCTTCTCAGGAGGGTGGTGGTAAAGACCTTGATGGCAGGTGGCAGACCTGTAGTAACACCCACCACATGCTGGAGACTTCCTTTTGCCAAGAAGGACAAATCCCACACAGCCCAGTGATGGTGGTAGTACCCAGGAAGTAGCAGAATATCCTCCTCTGTCAGTTGCAAGTAACTTATCCTGGGTCTGCAGACCCATGGGGTCTGGTACATGCACCTCCCATGCTATACCATAGCCCGCTGTTGCAGCTTCACAAAGCGCTGCCTCTGTTGTCTTCTGGCATGTCTCCAGTGTCTCCACCTGCACTGCCACCTTTCACAAGGGGTGACTGTAATTCTGCATGTCTGCTACTAATGCTACCAACAGATTGCTGCTCTGAACAACATATTGTCAAATCATCGGTGAAAACTACCCAAAAGCCAAGCCTAAAGTTACCCAGTTTGGGGTCTGTAACTATGCACCTGACATCACTGAATATTGTTCTAAACCACGTATGTTACAGCCATGCCTACAACACAACCTGTAATGTTCCTGCAGATATCCGGTTTGTGGTCCACATACAGCGCCAATATTCTACCTTGAGCACCTGGTTGAGTATTGGCAATACCCGGGCTTTCAGTACTTATGCAATACTTATGCAGTTTTGAGTGTCGTTTCGCCACCCATCCACTACCTAAGAGTTAGAATATTGGGCCCAATGTTCTTTACTTTATGACCTCTACAGTTGATATAAAATGTTAAGGAGGAGAGAACTTGGAGGGACAGGATATAGCCCTTCCTGTTATTCCTCTGTGGTGGCATTCCTAAGAGTTTCCAAGAATTTTGGCATTGTAGGTAGATATTGAAAGGTCAGTTACTGGCAATCGTGCAATGTGTGGTAGAAACACCGATGGCTATATCTATTAATTTCTTTTCATTGATTCCTGCTAGACTAGTCCAGATAAATTGGTTATGCTCCCCATCCAGCAGATGGAGGCAGACCAGAGCAATATTCTGTGATGGCATCACCTGAATATGTGCTGGTGCAGCACTGAGACTTGCCAGTATAACATTTTCCAAGCAGAAGAAAAACTCAGGTAAAAGTATTTAACCAGAACAACTTTTTACAAGAAATTCAGCACTCTTACCATACTTGCCTCTGCATAAGGCACTGATAATGAAAATACTGATAAAAAGCAGCAGAAACCCCCAACTTGTATGTGAAGACTTCCCAGGGAGAGTCTTGGACTGATCTAACAGAAGGAATCAAGGAAAGGAAATTAACAGGCATGGAAAATTTCTCCTTCCTTATCATACTGCTTGACCAATCCAGATGAGTGGGGTGTACCCATGCAGTCAAGACTTGGGGTCGGAGAAAGACAATGTTCCACACAGAACTACTCTGCCAAAGATACCATCTGCATCAGCTCCCACATGCAGCATATAATGCTTTACAAAGGTGTTCAGGGATGATTAGGTAGTCACCTTGAAGAGATCTTCTGGAGACACCAAGGCAGATTTAGCCCTAGGGGAGGTTTATGCCCTGGTAGAATGAGCTTTGACTCCTTCCAGGACTTGTTTCCCCACACAGGAAGTAGGTCAAACTAATAGCCTCTTTAATCCAATAGGTAATCAAGGATTTGACCACTTCCAACTACTTCCTCATACCACTGAATATGACAAAAAGATGATCTGACCGACAGATAGGGTTGCCAACTGGCTGGTTTTCAGCCGGCCTGGCCGGTTTTAACATGGCCAGGCCGGCTGCCGGCGCAGATGTAAAACCGGCTCTTGCAAAGCCGGTTTTTTGCTCTGGCCGCAAGATCGGGAGCGGCCAGAGCAAAAAACCGGCTTTTCTTCCGACCCGAAGTCCAAAAAAAACCCCACCCAGGGCCGGCCCACACACTGGAGGGCTTCAGAGGGAGCAGGGTAAGCTCGCGCGAGGCCCCGGCTCCCTCTGTACAGCCGCCAGCGTGAAGAGCCTTTTCCTTCACGCTGGCGGCTGTATCTGTAAAGCCGCGATTGCTGGGAAAGGTTAAAGGCAATACCCTTTAACCTTTCCCAGCATTCGCGGCTTCACAGATACAGCCGCCAGCGTGAAGGAAAAGGCTCTTCACGCTGGCGGCTGTACAGAGGGAGCCGGGGCCTCGCGCGAGCTTACCCGGCTCCCTCTGAAGCCTCTCAGACAGCTGCGGTGCTGGTCGGGGGGGGGGGGCCAAGGACTGCATAGGCTGTGATTGGGGGGGGGACCTGGACCGGAAAAGGGCTATGGGGGGGGGGGGAACCTGGACTGGAAAGAAATGGGCTGTGATGGGGGGGGACCTGAACTGTAAAAGGGTTATGGGGGGGGGGACTTGGACTGGAAATGGGTTGTGATGGGGGGGGGACCTGGACTGTAAAAGGGTTATGGGGGGGGGACATGGACTGGAAATGGGTTGTGATGGGGAGGGGGACCTGGACCGGAAAAGGGCTAGGGGGGGGGACTTGGACTGGAAAGAAATGGGCTGTGATGGGGGGGGACCTGAACTGTAAAAGGGCTATGGGGGGGGGGACATAGACTGGAAATGGGTTGTGATGGGGAGGGGGACCTGGACTGGAAAAGGGCTATGGGGGGGTAACTTGGACTGCAAATGGGCTGTGATGGTGGGGGGGGGGAACTAGGACTGCAAATGGGCTGTGATGGTGCAGGGGGACTCGGACTGCAAATGGGATGTGATGGTGGGGGCTAGGACTGGAAATGGACTGTGATGTGAGGGCTAGCACTGGAAATGGGCTGATGAAGAGCTAGAATAGGACTGGAAATGGGCTGATGTGGGGCATGGGAGAATGGGACTAGAAGGGAGTGGATGCTGGGTGGGTCTAGAACTATAAGGGAACTGATTTTGGGGGAGGACTAGAATGGATGGGGAATGAGAATGGAGAGGGGAAAAAATATTTTGTGTGGAAGAAAAGTCTATGATGGGCTGGGTATTGGGAGAGTAAGAGGGGCTTGAAAATGGAAGGGTGAAATTTCAATGGATGATAAAGGAATAAGGAAAGAATTGGGGGAAAGAGCAAAAGGGAAACAATCAGTATGTTAAAGCAGAAATAGAGAGAGAATGGAAAACATCTAAAAGAGAAGAAAGGACAAATGGATAGCTCGCAGAAGACACGAAGAAACCAGAAGAAAGTGACTGGAACAATTGCAACTGAAAAAATACCCAAACAGAAGGTAGAAAAATACTTTTTATTTTGAATTTATTAACTGGAATATGTCTGGTCTGGGAAGTGTGTATTGCTAACATCTTTGCGTTTTTGTTTAGTGCAAGAGGAAATTACTTTATAGTTTTATTTCTCCAGTGTTGTACATTTCATGTTTGGATTTTGGGGTTCCCAGTTTAATTATTATCTGACCAAGGAAGTTAGCCTACACGTATCCTCGGTAATTTTTGTGGGTGGGGCTGGGGGCGGGACAGGGGTGGGACTAGGGGTGGAGCATGGGTGGAGCATGGCGAGCCACAGGTGTCGGGTTTTTCTCGGTGAAAAAGTTTGCAACCCTACCGACAGACAGAATTAGTAATCTCCAAACTCACCAATACCCTCCTCATGTCCAGGACACATAGAAATGGACCCCTTCTCAGATTCTCCTCTAAGAAGGAGGGCAGGATCACTGTTTGATTAAGATTAATAGAAAACAGCACTTTCCTCTGAGGTGGAATAAGTTCCCCTAGACGGCAGGCTATGGCAGGCCTGGGGTGCATCAATGGGTGGAGGAGGCGCAGGAGATTCTCCACAGCCTGACCCTGGCCTTGGGAGGCCAGATCGGGGATCAGGCTGCGGGGAATGCATTAAGTCATTGGCGACCAGGAATCGCGGCTCCTGAATAGAGCTGCAGTGCATGCACTGCATTCAGGAGCCATGACTGAGTTAGTCGGGCAGGTGCCTGTACGTGCAGGCTGCCCGGAATTGGGTCCAGACCTGCATGTACAGGCAGGGGCGGCCCAAGGGGGGTGCGGGGCCATGTGCGGAGACTAGGTGCGGGGCCTCATTTGCATAAGTGGCCTTATTTGCATAAATATTTGCATAATGTTACCATACACTAACTTTTAGTAAACATGCCTCTTAATGAGTGTATGATAAAGAAAGACTAAAAGATTTCTACATTACTACAATCCAGTGCCAACCGCCAGGCACATTAGGAACTACTACAAACGCTGCCCATTTAGAACCCATAGCAAACCCACCGTATCCTGACAGCATTACCAGGACTCACAAAGCACCATACCCTACCTATCAAAAGGCAACACTGCAAATATTAAACCACTACATTTCAGAGAATACTGGGGAAAGAGAACAAGTGGCAATGTCAAATAGGAATTACATAAATAGAATACCTCAGCTCAGTTACACATGCAGAACATAGACCATCACCAAACAAGGAATCACAATTTAGAAACAGGAAGGCAATAATTAAACTGGGAACCCCAAAAGCCAAACTTGGAATGTATAACAACACTGTAGAAATAAAACTATAAATTAATTTCCTCTTGTACCAAACAAAGCGCAGACGTTAATGATGCACATTTCCCAGAGCTTTCATATTCCAGTTAATAAATTCAAAATAAAGAGATATCTTTCTACCTTTTGTGCATTTTTTCAGTTGCAATTGCTCCAGCCACTTTCTTCTGGTTTCTTCATGTTTTCTGCTAACTGTCCATCGTCTGCTGTCCATTTGTTCTTTCTTCTCTCTTCTAGTTTTTTTTTTCCATTCTCTCTCTCTACATCTGCTTTGACATACTAATCTTTCTCCATTTGCTCTTTCCTCATTCCTATTTCATCCACACAAATTTTACCCCTCCATCCTCAATCCCCACTTACTCTCCCAATACCAGGCCAATTGTAGATTTTTCATCCCTCCCACACAAAATATTTTCCCCCCCTCCATTTTACTCTCCCAGCCCCATCCCATTCTAATCCTCCCCCAACATCAGCTCCCTTCTAGTTCCAGTCTCACCCAGCATCCATTCCCTTCTAGTCCCTGCATCAGCCCATTTCCAGTCCTAGCCCCCCATCAACCCATTTCCAGTCCTAGCTCCCCCATCCATTTTCAGTCTCCTTCATCAGCTCATTTCCAATCCTAGCCCCCATCAGCCCATTTCTAGTCATTTCCTAGCCCCACCATCAGCCCATGTCAAATCCTAGCTCCCCTCCACTCAGCCCAATTCCATTCCAAGCCCCCATGAGCCTACTTCCAGTTCTAGCCCCTCCATGAGTACATTTCAAATCAAGCCCCCACCACAGCCCATTTCCAATCTTAGCTCCCCCCAACAGCCCATTTCCAGTCCTATTCTAGCTGCTCCATCAGCCCATTTTCAGTCCTAGCTCCCTTCCCTCACAGACCATTTCCATTCCAAGCTCCCTCCCCATCAGCTATTTGCAGTTCAAGCCTCCCCTTCCACTCAGCCCATTTCCAGTCATAGCAACCCCCCAACCCATTACCAGTCCTAGCCCCCCATCAACCCACTTCCAGTCCTAACCCCCCATCACCCCATTTTCAGTTTAAGCCCCCCCTATAACCCATTACTAGTCCTAACCCCCCATCAGCCCACTTCCAGTCTTAACCCCATCAGCCCATTTCCAGTCAGCCCCCCATAGCTCATTGCCAGTCCTAACCCCCCCCATCAGCCCACAGCCCATTACCAGTCCTAACCACATCAGCCCACCTCAAGTCCTAACCCCTCCCCATCAGCCCATTTCCTGTCCTAGCCCCCCATTGCCCATTATCAGTCCTAACCCCCCATCACCTCATTTCCAGACAGCCCCCATCAGCCCACAGCCCATTACTAGTCTTAACCCCCCCATAGCCCATTACCAGTGCTAACCCCACCTACAGACAACAGCCCATTACAAGTCCTAACCCCTCCCCATCAGCCCATGTCCTGTCCTAGCCCCCCCATAGCCCATTACCAGTCCTAACCCCCCCATAGCCCATTACCAGTCCTAACCCCCCATCACCCCATTTCCAGACAGCCCCCATCAGCCCACAGCCCATTACCAGTCTTAACACCCCCTATAGCCCATTACCATCCTAACCCCCCCCAACCGCCCACAGCCCATTACCAGTCCTAACCCCTCCCCATCAGCCCATTTCCTGTCCTAGTCCCCCCCCCCATAGCCCATTATCAGTCCTAACCCCCCCATAGCCCATTACCAGTCCTAACCCCCCCTTGCCCCATTTCCAGACAGCCCCCAGCAGCCCACAGCCCATTGTCAGTCTTAACCCCCCCCCAGCCCATTACCAGTCCTAACCCCCCATCACCCCATTTCCAGACAGCCCCCATCAGCCCACAGCCCATTACCAGTCTTAGCACGCCCCCTATAGCCCATTACCAGTCCTAACCCCCCCCCAACAGCCCACAGCCCATTACCAGTCCTAACCCCTCCCCATCAACCCATTTCCTGTCCTAGCCCCCCCCCATAGCCCATTATCAGTCCTAACCCCCCCATAGCCCATTACCAGTCCTAACCCCCCATTGCCCCATTTCCAGACAGCCCCCATCAGCCAACAGCCCATTGCCAGTCTTATCCCCCCCAGCCCATTACCAGTCCTACCCCCCCCCATCGGCTTATGGCAAAATTTAAAAAAAAAAAAAAAAGCTGGCTCTGGCTGCTGCCGCTGCCGCTGCCACCGCGGCAGCGGCAGAATGGAGTGTCCCGCGGGGCCTCCTCTGCTCGCTGAGCCCCTCTGCAAGGGCTTTCAGATTCGCGAAGGGAGAGCCTCTCCCTCGCGTCTCTGTTAAGCCCGCAGGGGCTAATGGGAAATTTCCCATCTGCCCCTTTAGACGCGAGGGGCTGATGGGAAATTTCCCATTAGCCCCTGCGGGCTTAACAGAGACGCGAGGGAGACGCTCTCCCTTCGCGAATCTGAAAGCCCTTGCAGAGGGGCTCAGCGAGCAGAGGAGGCCCCGCGGGACACTCCATTCTGCCGCTGCTGCGGTGGCAGCGGCAGCGGCAGCAGCCAGAGCCAGCTTTTTTTTTTTAATGTAATTTTTAAAAAAAGCAGAATGTTCTTTGCGCGGGGCCCCCTGAAACACGGGGCCCTGTGCAAAAAACATTCTTGCTCAATGGACGGGCCGGCCCTGTGTGCAGGCTTAGATGGGATTCTGATCCCGCGGGGGCCAGACATGCCCCGCAAGATCAGAATCCCATCTACCTCTGTGCATTCGGTTCTGACCGGACGCACAGAGGCCGGGACATCCAATTCAGAATAGGCCTCTATGTGTTTGGAATATGCATTTGTTCATGCACTTTTGATTCATTAGTGCATCTTAAACATTTCTGTGATAATTTTATAATGGCTTTCTAATGCATAAGAGGCCTTTTATAAATTTACCACAGTGTATAAGTGTTCATGATGACAAAATGGCACATAGTTTTACCCAACTTGGCTGTAGGCATGTTTGGGGGATAGTTTACGTGAAGTATAAAGAGAGCAACAATTTACACATTAAGTGGGATTTTAGAATGGATGTCTTGGAAGAATCCAGGGAAGTAGCAGCAGTGAAGGGAAGCATCTTTATGTGCCTTCTAAAATTGCTATGTCTTCACTCTAAAAAATGAATGGCCCAGTAACCGATTCTGGAGACGGGCCTGTATAGATGGCAAGGCTAGGCAGTGCATGGGTGTTGGCCATTTCACAAAATGTGAACATCCCCAAATTGTGGAACTAGATACCTGGACATGCTGGCAGGGCCATTTCGGAAGGGGACGACTATGGAATAGGACTTGCAGGTCCTGGCCTACAATTTCAGATACTCAGACGAGCAGTGGTGGTCCAGCTGCACAGCTAATCTTCTGTCAGTCTTATCATGCTCATATTACCCCTCATCTCAAGTCACTTCATTGGCTCACTATCCATTTCCACATCCAGTTCCAACTTCTCCTGCTGACCTATGAGTGTATTCATTCTGGAGTTCCTCACCTCTTTTCCTGTCTTATTTCTCAATACACCCCTCCTTGAAAACTCTGCTCTTCTGGCAAATCACTTCTATCTGTGCCCTTCTTTTCTACTGCTAATTCCAGACTTCGCTCTTTTCACCTTGCTGCTCCTGTTGCCTGGAAAAACTACTAGAGTCTGTACATCAGGCACCTTCTCTGGCCCTTTTCAATTCCAGACTGAAAACTCACCTCTTCTCTGCCGCTTTCAGATCTTGACTCACCTGGTCTTTCTTGTGTTTCCTTACCATTCCACCTAGATTACTAAGAAACCTATCTGCTCCTTAATCACCTCCCATCTTGACTATTGTAACCTATTCCTTGCTGATCTCCCGCTGAATCATCTCTCTCCCTTTCAATCCGTTCAACACTCTGCTGTGCAGCTTACTTCCACCAGCCTCGTCATGCTCATATTACCCCTCTTCTCAAGTCTCTTCATTGGCTTTCTATCCATTTCCGCATCCAGTTCAAACTTCTACTGACTTGTAAGTGCATTCACTCTGCAGCTACTCACTACCTTTCCTCTCTTATCTCTCCCTACACCCCTCCTCGGAAACTCTGCTGTTGTGGCAAATTGCTTCTATCTGTGCCCTTCTCTTCTATTGCTAACTCCAGACTTCGCTCCTTTCACCTTCCTTCTCCTTATGCCTGGAACAAACTACCTGAGTCTGTATGTCAGGTGCCTTCTCTGGCCCTTTTCAAATCCAGGCTAAAAACTCACCTCTTCGCTGCTGCTTTTGGATCTTGACTGTCCTGATCTCCTTTGGGTTTCCTTACCATTCCCCCTAGATGTATCTCATGTCTGCATCTATTGTGTTGTCTGACTTTGACTAGATTATAAGCTCTGATGAGCAGGGACTGTCTCTTACATGTCTGTGCAGCGCTGCGTATGTCTTATAGCACTATATAAATGCTCAGTAGTAGTAGTAGTAGTAGCAGTAGTAGATGTAACCCATGTCTACAGTTGCTGTGCTTCTGTCTTAGATAAAGAGCAGACATAACTTAAAGATTCCATATTACCCCTGCCTACAGATAACCAGATTAATATGAATACAATACAGCCTCTAAAATGATTGCATGCAAATGCTAGAAGTCTGAAAAATAGGATGGGAGATTAGAATATAGCACTAAATGAGAAGTTAAATATGATTGGTATCTCAGAGACATGGTGAAAGGAGAACAACCAGTGGGACACTGTGATACCTGGGTACAAATTATATTGTAATGATAAAGTAGATCAAATTGGTGGAGAGTCGCGCTCTATGTTAGAGAGGGCATTGAGTCACATGGGATTAAAGTTTTGCAGGAAACAAAATTCACTGTAGAATCTTTGTGGATTGAAATTCCATGTAAAAAGGAGAAGGCGAAGGCAGTGGTGGTGTATTATCGACCATCTGGACAGATTGAACAAATGTTTCTAGATGAAATAATGACTGCTTCTTGCGCGGCGTTTTTCAGGTGATGGTGGATTGTGTATTGGATTGGATGTGCCGGTTCCGGTATAAGGAATAGCTGCATGAGTATACGGGGGTGTTTTATGGTTGCACGATATAATGTTGGGCTCTTGTTTTGTTTGTTGTGTGTATAGAGGCACAGCTGATTTTAAGGATGGTCCGTGTTTTTGTGGGTTTTTACAGGAAATGCTGGCAGTTGCATTGTGCTTGTCACAGGCGCGTGGTGCCCTTTTCCCTGAAGCAACCTGGTGGCGAAACATCTGGTGTCAGAGGATGTGTGTTGTTTGTTTGATTGATTTATGCTACAACTTGCCATATTATTGCTACGTTTTAGCTAAGTGGAATTGGCAGCCTTACTGTTTGATGTGTTATATCTGCCATCTTTGCCAGTTTTTTATGCTATGTTTATACAGATTGTTGTGCACCATAAGAAGTGGAGTGTTTGACCTATGATGGTATAGTCGCATAGTATGAGCTACATTGGTTGACCTGGCTATGCTGGCATAAGGGGCCATTGCGTCGGCTTGGTGACATCTTATACTGAGGTCTTGTCTCCACTTTGGTGCAATTTTTTGTGCCTTCTAACCTTAGCTGGTTTTATTTACACTGGTTTTTGCATTTGTTTGCAGTTCGCTGTACCAGTTGCTTGAGGTTTGCAGATTTTTTGAGAGTACTTCATAATATGCCTGATACTAGAGAAGGTTTATGTTCTTGTTATTGTTCTGTTTACATGATGAGTTCTACAGGGAAATATCCTAGTTCTGGAGGGAAGGAGGAAGGGAGGGAGTGAAAACTTACAAACTAACAGAAACCAATAGAAACCTAAATAGCATCATTTTGTGATGCTTCTTTCATTTAAAAAATAATACAACCTGCAGATCTTTCCATGAGAAAAACCTCATTGACTTTCAATCTCATTCATTGGAAAGGTAAATCTCACTCTTTGAGATGAGCCACTCTTGGTATCTCTATGTGAGTGAATGATCCATCCTCTGGTGCCCAAGGTGGCAGGAACTAGCTCCACTTGGTGGCTCACATTACAGACATTAAATCATCTGATTTAATGTGGCAGCAGGCACAGGGTAGGGCTAAATGGCCAATTTTCCCAATGGAAAAAGGTGAATAGTGGAGTACCCCAGGGATCTGTGCCGGGTCCGCTGCTTTATGACATATTCATAAATGACCTGGAAAAGGGAATAACGAGTGAGGTTATCATATTTGCAGATGACACAAAACTATTTAAAGTTGTTAAAAACATGAGGATTGTGGAAAATTGCAAGAGGATCTTGATAAATTGGAAGGCTGGGCATCCAAATGGCAGATTAAATTTAATGTGGACAAGTTCAAAGTTATGCACCTAGGAAAGAACAACCCAAACTATAGTTACACGATGCAAGATTCCACATTAGTAACCACCACCCAGGAAAAAGATTTAGGTGTCATCATGGATAACATGTTAAAACCCTCTACCCAGTGTGCAGTAGCGGCCAAGAGAGCAAATAGAATGATTGGTTTATTTATTTATTTATTTATTTAAAGGGTATTTCTATCCCGCCTTATCCTTTAATCAAGGTGGTGTACACAGCAAACAATCAGTGTCATTTGTGTTGTTATGTTTATGTACATTGAGGTGTATGGGTGTAGGTGGGCTGATTAGCGTGAGCTATTTACAACATGTGGTTTTTACAGTTATATACATATATATATATATAAATATATATATATATGAATATAAGTATATACATGGGTTTTTACAGTTATATACATATCCATATATACGTGAGCTATTTACAACATGAGATTTTACAGCTATATACATGGGTTTTGCTGTCTCTGCAGCGTACTATGGCTGATCTTGAGACCGAGTCTGATTTTCCGTTATGGGCTTGGTCCGAGTCTGTAGAGACTGGCTATCTGCTTGGGCTGTAGTGCTCAGTAAAGAGCAATGTCTTTAGGTATTTTCGGAAGTCCTTTGGGTCTTCAGTTGACCGTAGCTCATCTGGGAGTGTGTTCCATATTGCTGGAGCCGCCATTGATAGGGCTCTTTGTGTGGTGGATTTGCATGCTTTTGTGTAGTTGCTTGGAGTGTTGAATGTGTCTGCTGTGGCCTTTCTTCTAGGTCTAGTGCTGCAGTCAGGAAGTATGAGGGGTTGGAGGCTGAGGGCGGAGCTCTTGTGTTTGAATATGTTTAGTATCATTTTGTATTTGATGCGGTAGTTGATTGGGAGCCAGTGGAGGTCCTTCAGGATGGGGGTGATGTGGTCCTGCTTTGATGAACCGGTGATTATTCTGGCTGCTGTGTTTTGAGCCATCTGTAGTGGTCTGAGTGATGGTTTTGGCATGCCATTATAGATCGGGTTGCAGAAGTCAAGGATGGGAGTTATTAGTGCTTGTCAGACTGTGCGGAAGTGGTCTTGTGTGAGCAGTGGCTTGAGGCGTCTGATTATTCTCATCTTGTAGTATGCGTTCTTGGTGGTTTTTCTGATGTGTGATTGTAAGTTAAGTTCTCTGTCAAGTGTTATTCCGAGGTATTTCACTTCATTTTTCAGTGGTATTGCTGTGTTGTTGATGTTGATGAATGGTGGGGGGCTGAAGTTGGTGTTTCGTGTGATGATGAGTGCTTCTGTCTTATTGTAGTTTATGGCTAGGTTGTTGTGCAGGAGCCATTTGGACATGCTGTTGAGACAGTCTGTTATTTTGTGTAGTCGGGGCTGTCGAGGCTGATTGGGGTGTATATCATGATGTCGTCTGCATAGATTGTGTAGTTTATTTTGTGTGCTTTCATGATGTTGCAGATTGGTTGGATGTATAGGTTGAATAGCAGTGAGGATAGCGCGGATCCTTGTGGCACCCCTTGCTTGATGTTTGCGGGTCGTGAGATGTTGGATCCGATCTTGACCTGGAACTGTCTGTCTGCTAGGTATGAGTTGAACCATTTTAAGATGGTGCCGGTTATTCCAATGTTCTGAAGTCTGGTTAGGAGGATTCTGTGGTCCACCGTGTCAAAAGCAGCTGAGATGTCTAGGAATATCATTAGTGTTCCTTGCTTGTGGCTGTCTATGGTTTGGATTATGTCGTTGAATAGGTATAACAGTAGTGTTTCGACTCCGTGGTTTGGGCGGAAGCCATGCTGATGTATGTCCAGTGGGGCATGTGCGTCGATATGGTCCTGTAGCTGTTGTTGCATGGCCTTTTCTATGATTTTGGCTAGAAGTGTTATGCTTCTGATGCCTTATGATAGGTATCATAAGGAAAGGAATGGAAAATAAAACAAAGGATATTATAATGCCTCTGTATCGTTCCATGGTGCAACCGCACCTTGAATATTGTGTGCAATTCTGGTCCCGGTATCTTAAAAAGGATATAGCATTATTAGAAAAGATACAGAGAAGAGCCACCAAAATGGTAAAGGGGATGGAAGGATATCCCTATGAAGAGAGGCTAAAAGGTTTAGGGCTATTCTACCTGGAAAAGAGACAGCTCAGTAGAAATACGATAGAGGCCTATAAATTAATGAATGGAGTGGAATGTGTAAACGTAGATCGATTGTTTATGACATCAGAATATAGAAAGACCAGGGGACATGCAATGAAGCTTCAGGGTAACCTATTTAAGACAAATAAGAGAAAATATTCTTTCACTCAACGTGTAATCAAACTTTGGAATTTGTTACAGGAGGATCTAGTAAAAGCTGTTAGTAAAGCTGGGTTTAAAAAAGATTTGGACAAGTTCCTGTAGGAAAGGCCCATAAACCATTATTAAAAGGGACCCAGGATATCACTGCTTGACCCGATACAAGCATTGTGGAACCTGTGTCTTTTGGGGAAACTGCTAGTTACATATGACCTAGATTGGCCACTGTTGGAAACAGGATACTGGGCTTGATGGACCTTGGTCTGTCCCAGTATGGCATATCTTACGTTCTTATTTGCAATACCGGAGGGAGGAGTGGCCTAGTGGTTGGGGCAAGTTACCTCAGGCCAGAAAGTCAGGGGTTCAAATCCCACTAGAGGACAGCAACCTTGGGCCAGAAGGACTGAGGCCTCTAGTCCCACAGGTGCTCCTTGTGGTCTTGGGCAAGCCACTTAACCCTCCATTGCCCATGTTCCCTGTAAGTATTAGTGTATGTGCCTCATATCCCCTCATGTTAAATAAATCCCCCAAGTGTGTTGTGACCACTTTGATTGAAGGATAAGGTGGTATACAAAACTGTCTAAATAAATAAATGTCCAGTATCCCATTTCCAACAGCAGCCATTCTAGGTCACAACTACTTGAAAGAATTTGAATTGTAGGCAGATTTCCAGGGACAGGTAGGGATTTTCCCTATCCATTTTAATAATGATTTATTTTTTATTTTATTTAGCAATGCTTATATACTGCTTTTCACTGGGTCAAGGAGGTGTACATTCAGGTATGGTGTATATTTCCTTTGTCCCCGAAGGGCTCACAATCTATGTTTTTTTTGTACCTGAGGCAATGAAACCTAGCAACTCTAACAGCTTTTGCTACATTCTTTAGCAATAAGGCACAGTTACTTACCTGTAACAGGTGATCTCTGGGAACAGCAGGAATTAGTGCTCACATATGGGTACGTCGGAACCGACGGAGCCTGCGCGAGAAAGCTCCCCAGCTTCCCAGAAAGGAAGCTTTTGGGGCCTCCCACAGCGCAAGCGCGCTTCCTTCCCGCCTTCCTGACCAACTCTCTTCAGTTCGAGTTTAAAGCTGAGATAATAGAGAGAGGAAAGGAAAGAGAAAGAGAGAGAGAGATACAACTCCTAGGGGAGGTGGGTGGGTTGTGAGGACTAATTCCTGCTGTTCCCAGAGATCACCTGTTACAGGTAAGTAACTGTGCTATCTCCAGGAACAAGCAGGAATGAGTCCTCACATATGGGGACTCCCTAACTAAGATGCCGGGGAGATCCCCCCCCCACCCAAGGGTTTCTCATCTTCCTATGGATCTCAGGCATCCATTCAGGGAAGGTGGGCAGGAGTTGTTTAAGAATGGAACAGGTGTCTGAGGACAGCCTGACCAAACAAGGCATCCCGGCGGGAGTCCTTGTCCAAGCAGTAATGGGCTGTGAAGGTATGAACCGAGGCCCAGGTGGCTGCTCGACAGATCTGATCAATGGATACAGAATGAAGATGAGCCATAGATGTGGCCATGGCTCTCACATTGTGAGCTGTGACATGGCCTTCTAGAGAAAGGTTCTTACTCTGATAAGCAAAAGAAATACACTGAGCAATCCAAGTGGACAGTGTTCTTTTTGAGACTGGAAGTCCTAAATGAGAAGGATCAAAAGCAACAAAAAGTTGAGAAGACTTTCGATGTTGCTGTGTCCTGTGGAGGTAAAAGGCAAGAGCTCTTTTACAGTCTAGAGTATGAAGGTTCCTCTCTGCATTTGATGCATGAGGAGCTGGAAAAAAGACAGGTAAATATACCTCTTGATTAAGATGAAAAGGTGAGACCACTTTAGGCATAAAGTGGGGATTTGTCCTAAGGACTACCTTATCATGATGGAACCTTGTATAAGGTGGATTAGCCACTAAAGCCTGCAGTTCACTGATGCGGCGAGCAGAAGTGATTGCAATAAGGAAAATGACTTTCCAGGAAAGAAATTTTAAGGAGGTAGTGGCTAAGGGTTCAAAGGGTGGCTTCATAAGCTGACCAAGAACTACATTTAAGTCCCATGCCACCGGAGGAGGCCGAATGGGAGGTTTAGTTAAAGTTAGACCTCTCATGAATCTTGCAATAAGAGGATGAGAGGAAACAGATTGTCCATTGATAGGCTGAAGAGATGCTGCAATAGCACTCAAATGGACCCTTACAGAATTGGTTTTAAGTCCTGCAGGAGATATTCGAGTAAAGAATTCAAAGGTAGTGCTAGAGGGTTAAGACCTTTGTCAGCACACCAAATTGAAAATCTTTTCCATTTAAAAGCATAAGAACGCCTGGTGGAAGGTTTCCTCGATGCATGGAGGACATCCTTCACCTGTTGAGAAAGATTCAAGACTTGAAGGTCTAGGCCTTCAGTAACCAAGCTCTGAGGTGAAGGGACTTGGGGTTTGGGTGCCACAAAGTCCCCTCCTCTTGAGACAGAAGGTCTGGAGAAGCTCCCAGATCCAGGGAGGGTGTCTGGGAGAGATGCAGAAGTAGAGGGTACCACACTTGGCGTGGCTAGCTTGGAGCTATGAGGATCATGGATCCGTGATCCCTCTGAAGTTTGAATAGAGTCTTGGGAATCAAGGGAATGGGTGGAAAGGCATATAGGAAGGCCTGACCCCAATGAAGGAGGAAGGCATCCTTGGCCTGAGCTCCCTGACACGGAATCCTGGAACAGAACCGGGGACGTTTGGCATTGTACGGACTTGCAAAGAGGTCTATGTCCGGGGTCCCCCATTCCTGAAAGATTCTGAGTACCTGATCCATGTGCAGGGACCATTCGTGTGGAAGCAGAACTCGACTGAGTTTGTCTGCCCAAGAGTTTTGGATTCCTGGGAGGTACACTGCCAGGAGATGGATCCGATGCTCTCTGGTGAAGGCCCACAGTTTTAGAGCTTCGTTGCAAAGCGACAGAGAGCCAGTCCCTCCTTCTTTGTTTATGTAGAACATGGCTACTTGATTGTCGGTATGAACAAGGACTGTCATGTTGATGAGGAGAGTATGAAAGACCTTGAGAGCAAGGAAAATTGCTCGCAGCTCCAAAAGGTTGATATGCTGTCCTCTAGTGGGATTTGAACCCCTGACCTTCCAGCCTGAAGTACCTTGCCCCAACCACTAGGCCACTCCTCCACTCCAATCTGATCTTCTCCCCTACATGTTCTGATGCTAACTGCTTAGCATCGGGGCATGTCGTAGGCGTTCCGGGGCATGTCGTGGTGACAGAGGCTAACCGGGAGTGGCGATATTGCACTGCTATCCTGTTAACTTCTATGAGCAAAAGATAGGTGCTGCAAAAGCTGGCCTGTCTTTACCCGTAGAAGCTAACCAGGAACAGGGCAATCTCGCCGCCACTCGGTTAGCCTCTGTGGCATCCGGGCATTTGTGGCGACCCTGGAAATTCAATGCTGGGGCCGCATATTTTATTTATTTATTTTATTTATTTGCAGTCTCTTTTATACCGCGCTATTCGACATCAGTGCGGTTTACAATGAACATAAGAGTTGCACATCTCAATTTCGTGATTTGTGAAACAGGTATAATAACTTGGGTATACATTAAACAGGAAAATTAAACTTGGGTATGCATTAAGCAGGTATAACAGGTAAAATAGGGTATAAATAACCAGTCCCTTAACAAGGAGACACGATGAATAAATACAGTCTACTTTATGCAACAATATAATGAGTTATGCGGCACTGCATAAGTTTCTCATGGTGGTTGGAGGGGAAGGTATGATTGCGAGTGATCAGTCTGGGAATGTGACGTGCATGAGCTTGAGGTGTTGCATTGAGATGTGAGAGTGGGTGGGTGTGGGGGAAAGACTGCAACATCGTAGTGATGAAGAAAGAGGTGACATTTCAGTGCCTTCCTAAATTGGGAGAGTTCACTGATGGTTCTGATAGTTGCTGGTAGTGCGTTCCAGCAGGATGGAGCAAAGAAGGAGAAGGCTCTGGATCTAGTGAATTGAGAACACTTCGTGCTTGCCTTAGGTAATATGAGAGTATTTGCGGCATTCGATCTCCTTGCTCGATTGGGAGGTGTGATTGAAATTAGGTCAGTAATGGCAGTAGCAGGGTATTTCTTGATGGCTTTATGGGTCATAATTAGGATCTTGAATGAGATCCTGGCTTGTATGGGTAGCCAGTGCAATTGTTTTAGTATTGGGGTAATATGAGAACTTCTTGAGGCTCCATGAAGGATTCTTGCAGCTGAATTCATTGCAAGTTGTAAGGGGTTAGTCGTGCACTTAGGTAGACCATACAAGATCGCATTGGGGTGAGAGGATGGTGGCGACAGTTAGGTGCTATACTCCTAACTCAATATTGGGACCTACATGTTTATTCACACCTTCAAAAAAATGTAGCGGATTGATGAGGCAAGACTTTCCTTGGCTAAATCTATGCCGGCTTTGTCCCATTAAACCACGACTATCTATATTTTCAGTAATTTTGTTTTTATAATGGTTTGTACCATTTCACTTGGCACTAACTCACTAGTCTGTAATTTTCTGGATCACTTCTTGAACCCTTTTAATAATTTGATTTTATGTTGACCATCCTCCAACATAAAAAAATTATTGGGCTCGATATTCAAAGGCATTTAACAGGGGCTATACATTTGGTGCTTTAGTTTAAAGGGGAAATATTTTGTTTAGTGGGGTAGGTTTAAAACTCTGCTTTAGTATCTTTCTTCAACTCTTTGAAGCTACTGACACCTCATCAGGTGTTAGTTCCCTCCCTAACCCCCCCCAACTCCCACCCACCCCTAGTCAGCAGTCTTGATTTATAGGGCACCTCCCCAATTAACTACACACAGGGGCTTGGAACAGCACATTTTGAACACACTTAAAGAGATTTAACTGCTTTTTCTCTGAAATGAACGCTGGGAAACCGGCTGGAAGATCTCTCTCTTTTTCTTCAACAGATACCTAAGCTCCACAAACTAAACAAGGGCTGCGAAAAATCGCATCGCTTAATCTGTTGCCCCCGTTACAGCTTCTGCCTCTCTCCAGACAGAGGTTCTAATGCCAGTTGCAGGACTGGTTCCATGTGCAGGATGACTTCATGCTGAAGCGCTCAGGAAACAAGTGGAGGAATTCAGAGAGGAGGTGGCATTCAAGACAGTGAGAAGTACATTGATGAGATGCTTCTTGCAACATCCAAGCTCTCCAGCAGAGGAGAAGATGGGTGCCTACAGAATGATGAAGGTTGGACACAAGTCTATAGGGCCTGCAGAATCACCAAACCAACTTCTCCAGTCCTTGAATTGAAGAACCATTATGCAGCCCTGGAAGTGGAGGAGGTGAAAGCATCACTGGAAAGGGAAGAACCAGAGCTCAAGTGCCCCAAAGTTACAGAATCAATGACCACAAGGAAACGAAGGGTAGTGGTGGTTGGTGACTATCTTCTGAGGGGTACTGAGGCATCCATTTGCTGATCAGACTTGATGTCCAGAGAGGTATGCTGTTTGCCAGGTGCCAAAATCCGAGATGTTACAGAGAGTTTTCCAAGACTCATCAAGCCCACTGACTATTACCCAATGTTGCTAATCCATGTCGGCACAAATGATACTGCCAGGTATCTCTCTGACCATATCAAAAGTGACTTTAAGACTCTGGGACAAAGGGTGAAGCAGATAGGGGTGCAGCTTGTGTTCTCTTCAATCCTCCCTGTTGAGGGTAAAGGCCAAGGCAGAGAAGCTCGCATCCTGGAGATGAATGCATGGCTGCGTGGATGGTGTCATCAAGAGCGTTTTGGTTTCCTGGACCATGGGATGCTGTTCCAAGGGTTGCAGAGCAGAAATGGTGTTCATCTGTCCAAGAAAGGTCAACGTGTTTTCAGTAGCAGACTGGATAAGCTACTGAAGAGGGCTTTAAATTAGATTCATTGGGGATGGGTGATGAAAGCCCCTAGGTAAGTGAAACATTAAATACTTTTATGGAAATGGGTAGAAGGGGCAACATATGGAAAATGGTGTGTATAAATGCCCATAGCATGGGAAATAAGATCCCAGATGTTGAAGCTTTAATGGGAGTGGTTGACTTGGATTTAGTGGCAGTTACAGAAACATGGTTCACAGAAAACCATGACTGGGATGTAATTATTCCAGGCTATACTTTATTCAGAAAGGACAGGGTAGGAAGAAAGGGAGGAGGAGTGGCACTATATGTAAAAAATAATATTAAAGCTTTGGAACTACAGAGCTTAAACAGGAGAGAGGAGACACTGTGGGTTAAACTAGAAAGAGAGAAAGAAAAATCTATTTGCATTGGCATGATATACAGACCTCCCTCACAGGAGGAATAGGTGGAAAGAGAGTTAATTGAAGACATACGCAGCATTGCTAGGAAAGGGGAAGTGATGCGGATAGGGGATTTCAATATGCCAGATGTTGATTAACACATTCTGGCTGCAGTATCATCTAGAAGTAAGGAGATCCTGGATTCTCTACAGGGAGAACTATTCAGGCAATTGGTAACAGAACCCACACATGAAGGGGCCATATTGGACTTGGTGCTTACCAATGGTGAAAGTGTTTCTGATGTTATAGTTGGAGATCATTTTGCATCCAGTGATCACTAGATGGTGTGGTTCCATATTAGGACTAGGGCTGTTAGAAGCCATTCAAAAGCGAGGGTCTTAGACTTTAGGAAAACTAACTTTGCCAAGATGGACCAATACCTCAGGGAGTCATTAGCAGGATGGGAACAGCTGGGGGATGAAGAAAAACAGTGGGCAAAACTGAAAGGGGATATTTTAAGGCCAACCTTTTTGTTAAAATGGTAAATAAAGGTAAAAGGGAAAGAAGATCACTATGGCTTTCAAAGGAAGTAGCTGAAAAAGTGAAGAAAAAGAGGGAGGCCTTCATGAAATACAAGAGATCACAGAGAGAGGAAGACAAGCATCTATATTTGGAAAAACTTAGAGAAGCTAGCAAAGTAGTCAGGAAAACAAAGATTCAAAAAGAGGAGGAAATAGCCAATGCAATAAAATGGGGGGATAAGACATTTTTCAGATAAGTTAGTGAGAAGAGGAAGGGCAAAAGTAATATTGTCAGACTCAAGGGTGAAGCTGATGTATGTAGAAGCTGATGAGGATAAAGCGTAATAGATAAACAAATATTTCGGTTCTGTGTTCACAGATGAAGAACCAGGAGCAGGAACTCAGAAAACACTCACAAAGAGGAACAGAAACAAGGGGAATCTTGAACAATTTTCAGAAGACTGTGTTTGTGAGAAACTAGCTAAACTTAAAGTAAACAAAGCAATGGAACCAAATGGGATATACCCTAGAATACTGAGGGAACTTGGGGACATTCTAGCAGTTCCACTGACTGACCTTTTCAATGCCTCACTGGAGTCAGGAGTGGTGCCAAAGGACTGGAGAGAGGCTCATGTGGTGCCTTTACACAATAGCGGAAGTAAGGATGTGGTTGAAAACTACAGGCCAGTTAGTTTAACTTTGGTGGTGAGTAAATTATTGGAAATACTGATGAAAGAGAAAATAGTGAGGTTTCTGGAGTCCAGTGGATTACAGGATCTGAGGCAGCATGGATTCACCAGAGGCAGGTCTTGTCAAACAAATCTGATTGATTTCTTTGACTGGGTGACCAGGGAGTTGAACCGAGGGAGAGCCCTAGATGTGATATATTTAGATTTCAGTAAAGCCTTTGACACTGTTCCTCACAGGCAACTTATAAACAAACTGAGCACCCTAGGGATGGACCCTAAAGTTACTGCATGGGTTGGAAATTGGTTGAATGGGAGGCAACAAAGGATACAGTTAAATGGAGCTCACTCTGAGGAGAAGGAGGTTACCAGTGATGTGCCCTAGTGTTCTATCCTTGGTTTGATTCTTTTTAACATCTTTGTTAGTGATAACAAAAGGGCTGTCTGGTAAGGTTTGCCTCTTTGCGGATGATACCAAAATCTGCAATAGATTAGACACCCAGGAAGGTGTAGATAACATGAACATAAAGTTTGAAGAATGGTCTAGAATTTGGCAGCTGAGATTTAATTTTAAATTTAATGTTAAAAAAATGCAAGGTCATGCATTCGGGCTGCGATATAGTATAGGAGGTGAAGTACTTCTGTCCACTAAAGAAGAGCGGGACCTAGGCGTGATTGTGTCTGATAATCTTAAAGTAGCTAAACAGGTAGAATAGGTGACAGCAAAAGCTAGAAGGATGCTTGGGTGCATAGGGAGATGAATGGCCAGCAGAAGAAAGGAAGTGATAGTGCCTCTGTATAAGTCTTTGGGCGATCTCATTTGGAGTATTGTGTGCAATTCTGGAGATCGCACCATCAAAAGGATATAAACAGGCTGGAGTCAATACAGAGAGTGGCTACTAAGACTGTTAGTGGTCTTCATTATAAAGCATATGAGGACAGACTTAAGGATCTTAATATGTACACTTTAGAGGAAAGGCGGGATAGAGGTGATATGATTGAGACGTTTAAATACCTCCGTGGCATAAATTCACAGGAGAAGTCTCTTTTGATTGAAAGCAAGCTCTGCTATGAGAAGACATGGGATGATGGTTAAAGGGGATAGATTCAGGAGTGATATGCGGAAATATTTCTTTACGGAAAGAGTGGTGGATCCGTGGAATAGTCTGCTAGTTGAAGGTTGTAAAGATGAGGATAGTATCTGAATTCAAAGAAGAATGGGACAATCACAGAGGATCTCTAAAGGAAAAAAGGGGACTGTTGTAGTGGTTGATATGGAAGGACATGTGGTCTTTTTCTGTCATTATGTTTCTATGTTTACAGACCTGTAGCATCAGGGTGTGTCATGGGCATTCCAGAGGCGGCACCCATCGCTAACTGGGCAGCATCTTAATATCGACACTGCCCAGTTAGATTATGCAGCGACAGAGGCTGTGCAGCAAACCCGGATATTGAATGCCAGAGACCAGATATGGTTCTGGCATTGAATATCCAGGTTATCTCTTCAGTGCCAGTGGCTTGCTGCTGTAATTGCACTAGCCTCTGGCACTGAATATTGGGCCCATTATTATTATTATAGTAAAAAATTATAACTTATCTCAGTAAGAACATTGTTAAAATTATTCCTCATTTTAGGGGTATGTTTACTAAAGGGCAGTGCAGGGTTAGCATACGGTTTTGGCATGGCACTAAAAGGCATGAGCACTAGGCCACATTCCAAAAGCCCCATGCAACTTTGGTAGCATGTACTGGGGCAGCAGCTGGGCGGGCGGGGCCATTCCCGACAAGGTGCAGGTATCTGTGATCCACGCTATCTGTTCTTGGTGCAGGTAGGATGAGTGCAACTAATTTTACCTCAATGGGTAGCTCTTAGTTGCACCTGTGACCTGTTTGCCACATTGAAGCGCAGCTATCACAGGGGGGTGGATGTATTCAGCTCCCTGCAATTAGTCCAAAGCCCCAGGCTGGTAGTACAACCCACATATGCATTACCAGCATGCGGCTTAGTAAACATTCCCTTAAGTCTGCTTTATACCAGACTTATAAACATTTTTCTCCACAGAAAATATCACGCACCATATAACTGCTGAAAGCAGTGGAATCAGCATCCACCAAGGTAAGGAGTTCCTTCATTGTGTTGTGTAATGGTAAGATCAGCTGCCTCATTGTCCCATCCAAGAATTCAAATTGGCGCTTTCCATAAGTCATTAGCCCCACCATGCAGCCAAGTGCAGCCCCCTAAAAGAATAAGAGAACATAGTTTCACATCATCTAAAACCATCATTGCTATTAGGGAGCAACAGATATTTCCAAACAATGTAAGGTATGTGCTCCCCATGTCCTTGAGAATATGCTTCCATTTCCGCAAGATGCAAAAGGTAGATGCCACCACCTGCAATACTGATATCAATTCCAGATTATTCAAATGTCACAGTGTAATAGGTATATAAGTCCATATTGCCATGGCCTCAGATATGAATTCCTATTTTGGTAACTGTGTGCTCGGGCACACTATAACTGTTATCATGGGAGGATGGCAATTACTGCGCACTGATTCACACACTAACTGACAATTGCATGTTGGGGTGGTGAATGGGCAAGTTAGGGGTGGAGAATGAGGGTGGACAGCACTTTGCAGTTAGTGTGGATGACCATATCATGCACTGTCAAACTTGCAATTACTGCAGGTGCAACTAACGCCACCTCAATAGTTGGAGTTAGGTGCACCTTCAGTATATGTGCCACATGTTAGGGTATACATCTGCACGTTATATTTATTCCCTTGCTGATGGCCACCAAATGCAAACATGAGAATTTTGCCAACAGTAGTCTTCATTATAGAACTGTAGGAAAATTTCCACAATGTGGATCATTATTCTGCATTACTGATACCTCAATGGAACATCTTTAAAAAAAAGTACAGTAATATTTTCCACAGACCATCACATTATAATAGCAGCTGCACTTCCAATGCAGTTTTCCTATGAAAAATATATGCCTGCTGTCTCA
Source organism: Ichthyophis bannanicus (assembly GCA_033557465.1). Lineage (NCBI taxonomy): Eukaryota > Metazoa > Chordata > Amphibia > Gymnophiona > Ichthyophiidae > Ichthyophis > Ichthyophis bannanicus. Next base: position 378,372,505 of record CM066036.1, read on the forward strand.
AGCTGTCGATGATAATGTACCTCTTGATATGAATTCCCTGCAGGTAGAAGTTAATAAAAATCGGATGCTCCTTCAAAAATTCAGTTTGCAGTATTATCATAGTTTGTAGTATTATCAGTGGTGCTACAGTGAATCTGTCAAGTTGATAGAGTTTGAGAAAAAGGGACCCCCATGTCTTTCAATTTTTATTTTAAAAAGGCTGCAGAAAGGATTCTGGAAATTTAGAAGGAACATCTTCAAGCAGAAATAGTTGACTATCGTCAATGGGGTCTCTCTGTTTGTAAGGATCTTCACTAAGGATTGATATTGTGATCTCTCACAATGTTGTTTGTATTGAAAACTGATAGCTAAATGCCAGCAAACAAAATTTTGCTTGCAGTCCCCAGTGTCAAGGAGAAAGGAAACACTCCTCTCCCTTCTTCCCTGCCTTAAAGTCAAAAATTACTAAATTAAAAAACAAATTGCCATGTCAGTTCTTGCTAGGTCCAAAGGTATCTGATGCCCTAGGTAACCCTTCAGCCATGTGTTCCACTCCCCAGGTGATTCAAGGCCCTAATCCCCACCCCCATGATCCCATATTTCCTGTTCCCTACTTCCCTCCATTTCCACTATCTTTCCTTTCCTTCCCTTCCTTTCCCTCCTCATGTCCAGTCTCTTCCCTTCCCCCTAATGCCCAGCATTTTCATCTCTCCCTTCCTCTCCCCTCCCATGTCCAGCATCTTCACCTCTTCTTTTCTTTTCCCACCCATGTCCAGCATTCCTCTCTTCCCTTCTGCGGCCTACTTCCTCCCTTCCTCTACCACTGCCCATAAACTCTAATAATCATCAGTGCAGCGGCAAGCCTTGAACACATGCATCTGCTCAATTTCTTCTATCTTCTACCCCCTATAATGTATACTTCTTGTCGAAGAGGGCAGAACACACAGGCCTTCGGAATTGTATATGTGCTCAAGGTCCGCTAATGTACTGACAGTGGCATTTAAATTGCAATGCTGCTATCTTCACGGCCATGGTAATACTGCACTGCATCATGCTGTAGCCTTTTCCCCCACCCCACACCCATTCTCCCACTATGCATGTACCTTGGCTGCCTAGTGATAGGACCTATTCTGCATCTCACGTTTTCTCCAAAGCAAATATTTCATTTTTCAAATACTTTAATCCTTTCTCCCATCCTCTTCTGGATGCCAGAGAAACACAACAGTGCTTTATCTACTGCTGCTGGGCCAATATCTTGCGAAACAGCAGTGGCATTTCCCATAATATTGCCACGCTCTGCTTCTGTGACTTCAGTTGGGTTTGCTGGGCTACTTTCTTGACTAGGCCCTTCTGCCCTGTTGGTGCTTCTTGGGAAGAATTTATGCCACTGACAAATGCTACAAATGGACATAAAATATCAAATTCTTTGACACTGTTCACTGCTTAAAAAGTCAGGGCCCTATTTACTAAGGTGCATCAGCTGTTAATGCAAAATTAACATGTGCTAAAAGTTAATGCACATGTTAACTGTTAAGGCACCACATTAACAGTTAATATGGTGCCTTAACAGTTAGTTTAAGGCAATTTCCATGTTAACAGCTAATGAGGAAAGGGATAAAGAATGGGCAGAGAACGGCTGTGGACTATGTTTTATGGTTAATGTGGAAGTAGTTACCATGTTTTAACTGTTAGGTGCATGCACATTACTTCTATGTGTATATATCTATAAATTTGTGCTCTCAAAAATTTCCAGTGCACAAACTATACAATAGCCAGGCAAAGAACAAATAGGTGAAATGAACACAAAACAAATGTCCAATAATTGGGAAAAATGCAAAAGGAACACAAACCTAAATTTTTGGATAGTACACACAAATAACATGGTGCAATTAGCACCACCTGAACAAGTGAATCTAACTGCAACATGTAATCTGCCATGCAGTTAATGTTAATAAAAAATGTCTTTTTGCACAAACCAAATGAAAAACTGATGGGAACGCCCCCAAAATGGAGAGGTTTTGCAGTTACTGTGCACTAGTTTTAGCAACTAATGCACAATAACTGAAAAATGTTACCATACTTTAGTATTTGTATATGGGATTTTGATTGAGTACTTAGTACGATACTAAGGCCTTTAGCTAGTGTTGTTTGCAATATATATTTTCTTGACAGCTTAGTGAGCATTTTGCACTGTTAACTCTCTTTTACATTTGTGTATGTCTTTGAGGTGCATAGACAAGTTAACTTGTTTTAGCTGTTTCAGTGAAACATTTAGGGGTATGTTTACTAAACGGCGCTAACGGCGCAGCTGCGATGTTATCGCGTGATACGTGATGTTATCATGCGATAATGGCGTATTACCGTGCGAAAACGTCACGTATCGTGCGATAACGTGTCCGTTGGTGTTAAGGTGTGCAGAGGTTGGAGTAAGGCTTCCCAGTGGGCGGAGTACGGCTCCCCAGGGGCGGAGATAAGGGGTCAGTGGGCGGAGAGTGGGCGGGGAGAGGCTTCATGCACACTAATGCCGTGAAATGAAGGTCTGAAAATTAGCGCCAGTGAAAACCTCGTGCTAGAGGCACATTTGCAGGAGAGAGAAATCAGTTCAGTCAGCAATGTACAGCAAAGCCAGGGAGACCCAGAAAAGTGATAGGAGTGAGCATCCAGAAACGACCACGTGACCCCCATTCTCAAACAGCTGCACTGGCTACCGATCCATGGGAGGATCACCTTCAAAACCCTTCTATTAGCTTTCAAGGCAATCAAAGGTATTTCAGCCTCCTCGCTCACGCATCTTATCCACATTGTCCCCCCCAACAGATCCAGAAGAGCAACAGCTGTAAACTTGCTAGCAATACCAAAGGCATCGACAAAGTCCAACACGACAACCACAAACAGGGCATTCAGTTGTTATGTCCCCAAATGCTGGAATGCGCTACCCCCTGACATTAGGGCCATTGCCAATCTATATCAGTTTAGGAAGGCTCTCAAAACCCACCTTTTCCTCCAATACTTCCCAGACAACAATTGAACCTAGATATCCCTCTCAGGAAATGGCCCGATCTAGAAATGCCCTTACATGCATTATCTGATTTTCACCTATCCTTCCAGTGTAAATAGCTTATGTATATAGTTAACTCCGTTATCCAAGTTTATACTCCTGTTCGGTGTAAAACCTGACAGCTTGTTGTTATGGTCGTTATGTTATGATGTAAACCGCGCTGATACTAAATAGCGCGGTATATAAGAAATTGTAATAAATAAATAATAAAAACATGTGCAGCAGCAGCATAGTGGCCAAGTACGAGAGGGCACGACGGTAAGGCTGCAAATGGGGCACAGGGGGATGAAGGCGGGACATGCAGGGTGGACCAGGCAAATGCTTAGGTGGCACATAGGAACACACAAACAGAAAAACAGCAAGACATCAACTGACCAAGGGCAAACATGCCCACGAGTGTGTGTCATACATTGCCCCAATGGACATCAACCAGCAGGTACCCCAAAGGCCACAGAACATTGGCAGGCATTGCGGTGGGGAAGCATGCATGTCCATGTAGGCACCCCCACCCAAGAAACCACACCATAGGCAGCCGCCTAAGGCACAACAGATGAGCTGCGAATGCGCACCACCAGCACAACCGGAAGAACATCATGCCAGCATGGTGGCGTAGGGGTGCTGGCAGTGGAGGGGGCATTGTTATCTGCCCACAGCAGACCAAGACCAAGCCCTGTCCAGGTGGGTGGCGTGCAGTCCAACAGACAAGGTCTGTCTGACAAACAGTAATGGTACCCCCTGGGAAGGAGCTACCTCTGTGGCAACAGTTTGGTGCAGTACACACAGTCAGCCCCCTGTGCCCCATTTGAAGCCTCACCATCGTGCCCTCTCGTACTTGGCCACTATGCTGCTGCTGCACATGTATCACTCCTATCACTTTTCTGGGTCTCCCTGGCTTTGCTGTACATTGCTGACTGAACTGATTTCTCTCTCCTGCAGTGTGTACAGGGGCAGAAGGTCACAGGTTCAAGTCCCAGCTGTGGCTCCTGCAGACCACATCTCAATATTTTACCCTACAGAGCACATACACAATAATAATGTGCACTCCCCAGAGCAGATGGTGGAAACCCCATTTCCGGAGGGCAAACACCATTCAGGTTGCCAGGCTATCCATACTAAAAATATGCATGAGATGCATTTGAAGGAACTGCCCCCATTGTTTGCAAATGTACCTCATGCATATTCAGTAGGGACAGACTGACAACCTGAATTCTGTCTGAACCACCAGGACTGGATTTGTGAACCTCTGCCCGAGAGCATCGCCCAACAGGGGCACAAACACACACACCCACAAGCTCCACCATCCAAAGTATAATGAAAAGGCAGGCTGTTGTGTCCTGTGCATAGTGCCAGCCCCCACTACTAGCAATTGCATACCTTAGCAATGCCGTCATAAACATGGAAACAAGTCCCATATACATCAAAAGGTAGCTATGACCAATGTCAGATAAGAAAACGTAAATTAAACACAACTCTCTAACAGAGATCCATCATAGCAACCTTACTGATTTATGTGGTGTGTGCCTCCTCATCCATATCTGATAGTGTTTACCACCCTGGAGAGTGTCCCTAACAGTATTGATTATCCTACCAATGCCTGCACGAAGCCCATGATTGGTGTTACGCACAGAGCTGCCAACCACAGCTATCTTTGCATAATGCTCAAATAGTTGTGGTAATCTGTGTATGTGTGTCCATTGTTTTGTGGCCGCCCACACCCCACTGAGCCCCCAGTGTTTGCACTGTTTCCACTGTTCCACCTCCAATGTGCATAATGATGAGCAAGGTATTGTGAGTATGGCCCCTACAGGGCCATTTATCCAGGATGCATCTGCATAGGGCATAGGGCAGTGACTGGGATATTGTAGTGGTCAAACACCATCTGCACGGACAGGGTGGCCACAGCAGGTCATGCTGGGAGGGCACTCTCACTCTGATTGAGCAGTGACCATGGCATCTCAACCTTCCCACATAGTGCCATACAGTATGTTCAACAGTGATATATGTGAGCTCCCATTCCTGAGGCCCATTCACTGACATACCTGCTTGGTGTTGGTGTGAATATTCTACATCTGGGTGCACATTGTTCCTCTGGGAACATGCACTAAGTATGGGCTAGCACACTGTGTGCAGTCAGCATGTGTCTGGCTGCAACACCTTGCAGGGTGCAGCAGGTGCATGCTGACTGTGGCCTCTGCTGGTGAATGGCAGATTGTGGTGGGGGGACAGCTGAGCTGATCATGCCAATCACCTGTATGGTTACAGCCCTGATACAGGTACCAACCTGCATCAACTGTCAGGTTCCCCCAAAGGAAGGTGTTTGCTGGTCCCACAGCCTGTCATCATGTTGTAGTACTGCCCCTTCTGGGAATGTTCAGAAGGTGGGTATGTTGGTGCCAGATCATGTCCCCTACCTTGACCCTGAGAGGCCGGTTTAACATGTACATCATCATCATCATCATGTGAGTCCACACACACCCCCTGCTCTGCAAACAAGTAACATGGAAAGCACACTGGCTATGCATCAGTTTGGTTACATCACGGTCTCCAAGGGGCAGACATGACTGTCAAATACAAACAGAAACAGGACATTCACAGGCATCTCTGCAAATACCTCTCACACATTAGCACTGATAGAGACCTTCAGCAAAGCCAGCACAGGCAAGTCGGGTACTGTGGACCTGGTGCTGGCCACCCCACCTCACCCTCAGGGTGATCACAGTACACGCTCAATGGCAGGGACTGTAGGTAGTCAGTGGCAGTAACATGCACGGTCAGTCCCCCCTACCAAGCTGACGTGCTGTAGAGGTGCATACCCCATCTGGGGAGCAGATGTAGACCACTGTTCTGTATCTGAAATGCATTATGGGCACTGTTGTCTCTATCCTATCCTGGTTACCACAGTAGACAGTATGTCCGGTGACCTGCCTCCTGTCTGTGGCCAGTCATTGGTATGAAAAACCCCATAGAGATGTAGTATAATATTTAATGGAATGTCCTCAGTGGCATACGTCATGGTTTCAATCCCACAGTGGGCTCCCTGTATGTTTGGGTCTCCCCTATCCCGTGCAGCACCTCATAAGGTTTGTGGGATGACCTGCACTCCTTCTGCAGCCAGCCATTCATGGGATAAACACATGTTGATGTAGCATAATGGTGAAGTCAATGAATTCAGGGTCAGACATCATGGGTCCAATCCCTCAATGGGTTGCCCTTAGTAAGACTGTCAGAGGCAACTCCCTTGTAGGCCTGTAACAGACACACATATGGCGTTAAACATGTTTTAATGGGAATATTGTTTTAATGTGAAAGTGAAAACAACACCCTCACCTCATTTGCCTACGGTAACGTGGCCTGGAAACTGCCTTAGCTGTGGGTCTCCCCTATCCCAGTTAGCACAGCAGAATGTATGTGCATTGACGTGCAGTTGTTGTGTAGCCAACCCTAGCTATGATAATGGCCATAGAGGCATAGCACGCTGGTTAGTACAATGACTATGCAGCCAGCTTCCATGCGTTCGAATCCACAGTGCAACAACATCATGAAGAGTGTCTGAGGTGCCACCTTATTGCATGGCTGTAACAGTTAGACACATCTCTGTAGTGTGCGGTAACGCCAACATACCCACTCACCCTAGTCCTTAGACTACGGTGGCGCTGAGCATGGGCCGTAGAAGGTGTGTCACAGGGCGCCGCAAGCTGATGCGCCAGCTGGCCAATGCCAGGGAGCCTCACTGCCGTAACATAAACAGCAATTCACCAATTAAATTAACAAATGGTGGCGTGGCGCGAGATCAGGTGTATGGGGACTGGAAAAGCGGCCCATACCATTAGCAGCGTGTTTCACTGATCTGATAAGAATACTATGACGTATTCTGGGCGTCAAAATCCCACATGTGCTGTGCACCATAATTGCGCCAGGTAGCGAGTAGTAGTGCGAGATAGCATGTGTACGTGCACGACATGGCGCATGCACCATGTGCATCATCGAGCCGTCGCACATGTGCCGTGTCGCGCACGTACACGCGCTATCTCTAGAGTGAAAAAATGGACAGCCGATCCTGGAAGCCCGCATTTGCCTGGAGGGAGCTCAGGATCCTCTGTAAACTAATCTGCACCAGACAGAGCCGTCTGTTCCCAGGCGCATCAAAAAGGCAGGACCTTGCAGGGGTGAGGAGGGCATGGGTGCGCCTCACCAGGCGGTACAACCAATCTGCCGACTACCCACGCGAAGTAAGCGTATGGGGACAGGTCACACAATGGCGGTTGTGCAACACAATATACAGCAAGCATCACATATCATACATGCAGAACATGGTGGAAATACGAGTCTGTGGGCCAAGCTGTTGCCACTGTAGATGCGTATGGTGTTGATTGAAATGCTGCCCTATCCCCAGAAGGCCCCCAGACCTGATCACATGGGTCTATCACACAACCTGGTGTTATGTTTCCTGCGTGTGATGCGGTCTCAAATGTCTGCTCTATCCCCAGGAGGCGTCACACATGATTACAGAGGTCTATCATAGATCCTGGTGTTAGGTCAACTGCATTAGTTGGGGTTTCACAGCTCTGCCGAAATGCATCACAAAAAAAGGAAAAAAAAGCCCAGTAGTCATTGATGTTTTCTAGGCACGTTGATTTTCATTGATTCTTGTGATAATCAGTGCCGTGTTAATCTGAGACTACAAATTGGGTATTAAAAGTTGAATGAGGAATAATCCTATGAATACCTCACATCTAGCAGTAAGTTAGAGTGGAGCAATCTACTTATATCAGCTAACTCCAGGAGGGCCTGGACCTGATTACAAAGGTCCATTAGAGATCCTGGTGTTAGGTTAACTGTATCAGCTGGGGTTTCACAGCTCTGCCCTAACCCCAGGAGGCCCTGGACCTGATTACAGAGGCTATTATAGATCCTGGTGTCAGAGTACCTGCATCTGTTTCATTTTCCCAGCTCTGCCCTAACTCCAGGAGGGCCTGGACCTGATTACAGAGGTCCAGTATAGATCCTGGTGTTAGGTCAACTGCATTAGTTGGGGTTTCACAGCTCTGCCCTAACCCCAGGAGGCCCTAGACCTGATTACAGAGGTCTATTATAGATCCTGGTGTTAGGTCAAGTGCATCAGTTGGGGTTTCACAGCTCTGCCCTAACCCCAGCAGGCCCTGGACCTGATTTATTTTATTTATTTATTTTATTTATTTATTCAGTTTTGTATACCGCCTTATCCTTCAATCAAAGCGGTCACAACACAATTGGGGGATACATTTAACACGCGGGGATATGAGACACATACACTAATACTTACAGGGAACATGGGCAATGGAGGGTTAAGTGGCTTGCCCAAGACCACAAGGAGCATCTGTGGGACTAGAAACCCCAGTCCTTCCGGCCCAAAGTTGCTGTCCTCTAGTGGGATTTGAACCTCCGACCTTCCGGCCTGAAGTACCTTGCCCCAACCACTAGGCTACTCCTCCCTCTCTTACTCCCCTCCTCCCTTACAGAGGCTATTATAGATCCTGGTGTCAGGGTCCCTGCTTCTGTTTCATTTTCCCAGCTCTGCCCTAACCCCAGGAGGCCCTGGACCTGATTACAGAGGTCTATTATAGATCCTGGTGTCAGGGTACCTGCATCTGTTTCATCTTCCCAGCTCTACCCTAACTCCAGGAGGGCCTGGACCTGATTACAGAGGTCCATTAGAGATGTTGGTGTCAGGGTACCTGCATCTGTTTCATTTTCCCAGCTCTGCCCTAACTCCAGGAGGGCCTGGACCTGATTACAGAGGTCCAGTATAGATTATGGTGTTAGGTCAACTGCATTAGTTGGGGTTTCACAGCTCTGCCCTAACCCCAGGAGGGCCTGGACCTGACTACAGAGGTCCATTAGAGATGCTGGTGTCAGGGTACCTGCATCTGTTTTATCTTCCCAGCTCTGCCCTAACTCCAGGAGGGCCTGGACCTGATTACAGAGGCCCATTAGAGATCCTGGTGTTAGGTTAACTGCATCAGTTGGGGTTTCACAGCTCTGCCCTAACCCCAGAAGGCCCTGGGTCTATTATAGATCCTGGTGACAGGGTAACTGCATCTGTTTCATTTTCCTAGCTCTGCCCTAACTCCAGGAGGGCCTGGATATGATTACAGAGGGCCAGTATAGATTCTGGTGTTAGGTCAACTGCATTAGTTGAGGTTCCACAGCTCTGCCCTAACCCCAGGAGGCCCTAGACCTGATTACAGTGGTCTATAGCCCAGCTAGGTGTGTTGGTGCATGCTCTTGTTGCATTCGGCCACAAATGCCCTATTCACAGGAGGCCCTAGTTGTGACCACAGAGGTAGAGTAGACATCCTGGTGTTATGGTAGTGGCTCCTGGTGATGTGTTCAGGGCCACCCAATCCCTGCGTGACTCCAGAACACATCACACATGTTCCAATGCAGATATCATGGTGGCATGGCGGGTGTGTCTGCTGATGTGTGTAGGTCAGGCAAACACACAGGTGTGTGCCGGACCCCACAGGGGGTTAGGAAACACCGCCCCTGTAGACCAGCATGCCTACCCCACACATGGCATGGTGCTGCCATCACATGCAAGGAGAGCGTAGGAACTGTGTAAGGGTGGTCCGAGGGGTTGCCCAAAGGACACGTAGGTGGCACCCCACACATTCCCAGACCCACAGCCACACATGCAGGCGGCGCTGGCAACAGGTAGTAGAGGACCCACTGGCATGAGCAGCAGCAGCACCCTGCTGCTCGCAGTGATGTGTGATATGCGTTAGGCACCCACCAGAGATATCTGGCCTATAATGTTCCCACCCATTACATTCCCCCCAGGTGGAGGACCTACGGAAAAAGGGACGGGAGTTGCAGCTGCACTGCCCGGATGTCCTCGACCGGCTACAAAGGAGGGCACTGCAGCAATGTGGCGGTGAGTGTTGCGGCCCCCGCAGCACAGTACAGCTTGTCACAGTGGCCCAACAGCCTGTGGGAGGTCACATTATGTTTATGTGGCGTTGTAAATGCATGATGGTGTGCTAATGACTGTCTTCCCCCACAGAGGATGCTGCTGCTGGTGAGGGAACATCAAGCTCAGGGCCCCCACAACAAGCCCCCCAGCTGCAGTCCAGCTGGTCGAGGAGGAGGAGGAGGCGGAGGATGAGGAGGTGGCAGAGGCGGAAGAGGGCAACGGGGACATGGAGGGGGTGGAGGATGGTGTGGGGTGGGAGGGAGGGGAGGGTGAGGTTGCGTGTGATGTTTTCGGGGGTGAGGAGGAGGAGGAGAGCGGGGAGGGGGGCGAGTGTGGGTGGGAGGTGCCAGGGGGGGAGGAGGGGGTGTGGAGGGGGGAGGGTGGAAGGGAACACAGGACAGCACAGGGCACTGTGGGTCCCTGCCTGCCGCCGCATGTGTGCGGCGATGGTGCCCATCTGGGTGTAGCTATGCCATCCATTGCCACAGATAGGGCCCACGCACTTGCCACGCACTTGCCACCACACAGACACCGGGCACCTTGTGTATATGTGGTGGCAGATGCGTCCGGGACCTGTATGTGGCATTAGATGGCGTGCTGCAATGCCAGCGGGCCCAGGACCGCACCATCTGGTGGCTGGCAGGTGCCATTCAGTGGATGGCTGCCGAGATGCACATTCAGCGTGCGGCTGGTATGGGCGGTGCATCTCGACAGCCATCCCCTGATTGGCATCCCAGGAGCATGTGAGGGTCACTGTGGCACCCACACACTGGCACTGTGCTGTCCTGTCTCCCGGGCCCCAACATGTGGGTTACAGATGACTGTACCTGATCTAATTAGTGATATAAATACAGTTTTGTTAATACATCCCAATGGTCATGTGTCTCCCTTATAGACAGACTGGTGATATGAGCATGGGACATGTGTGTAGATCCATATGTGTATGTGTGGTAGACATAGGTAACATACATGGACCGTCTCCACACTCAGGTGCGGGGGCTGACCATGTGCGTAGGCGTCTGTGTCCCCTGGCATCCCTGTGATGTACCACGGTGCTGTGTGTCCCAGCAGCTATGGCCACTTGCATGCTGCCTGCGATATGTAGGCTGCATATCTGATGCATCATACTCGTAGAAGGATGAAGGGAAAGGCTAGCAGTAGGTATGTGGCAGGAAGGATAAGACGGACTGCTGTACCCAGGAGCTGCCCAGGGGGATAGCTGGTGAGGCCAAGACAGGTGGATGTTGGTCTGGAGGGTGAGCAGCGGCTCACTATAGGCACAGGGGGAGAGTGAACAACTGACTGTAGCTAGTTACCTTTTTCTGCCTGTGTCTTCCCCAAGCATCTGCGGCTAAACAGCCACGTAGGCCCTGGTGTGGGTCAGAGAGAATGGTCACACATGTGGGTGGACCAATGGAGAGGATATGGGGTGTGAGAGAGTGACAGATCCATAAAACATACATGTACCTCCATAAACATATTCCTGCTTGACGGGAGAGGTAGGGTATACCCCCACGCATAGGTAGAAGGGTGCACACATGGCATGGTGCATGGCACACAGGGCATGGTATAATGTATGTGCGTTGAGTGGTGGTAGTGCATACACCCCACCCCTAAGGGAAATGGGGAGGCACATGTGACCAAGGTGACAATATGGGGGACAGGGTACTCAGGGGAGCACAGTGGCAAACACCGGAGACATACACATAGGTATAATCAGGTTTAGTCGTCTTTATTGGCACACAGTAACCTCTTCTATGCAATCACGACATGTGTGGCCGCCCACATCCACGGCAACCACAGCCCAACCCACGCCTTTGTTCTGGTTCCGCTGGTGCTGCCTCTGGGGCTGGGGCTGGGGCTGGCTGCTGGGGACACACAGCCATGGCCTCCTGGGCATCTGCAATCCACAGTAGCGCCACTGCCATCACCTCAGCTGTGGCACGCAGCTGGCTCACCTCCTCCTGAATGGCCATCAGAGTCTGATGAGTGCCTGTGGGTGAGACACAAAGTGATTTGTGAGACATGTGTTGCACCTCCCACTGTGGCTCATGCACATGTCTGGTGTATCACAACAGACCAGTCCTCAGACCAATCATGCACGCGACAACTAGCAACACAGTACCATGTTGACATCTGTGTGTCCCATGATGCATCTGCAGACCAGGAACATAGAAACATAGAAGTATGACGACAGAAAAAGACCACAAGGCCTATCTAGTCTGTCCTTCCATATCAACAACTACAACAGTCCCCTTTTAACCTTTAGAGATCCTCTGTGTTTGTCCCATGCTTTTTTGAATTTAGTTACTGTCCTCATCTCTACCACCTCCACTGAGAGACTATTCCATGGATCCACTACTCTTTCCATAAATAAATATTCTGCATATCACTCCTGAATCTATCTCCCTTCACTCTCATCCCATGTCCCCTCGTAACAGAACTTGCTTTCAATTGAAAGAGGCTCTCTCCCTGAACATTTATGCCACGGAGGTATTTAAACATCTCAATCATATAACCTCTATCCCGCCTTTCCTCTAAAGTGTACATATTAAGATCCTTCAGTCTGTCCTCATATGCTTTATAATGAAGACCACTAATCATTTTAGTAGCCACCCTCTGCACCGACTTCATCCTGTTCACATCCTTTTGAAGGTGCGGTCTCCAGAATTGCACACAATACTCCAAATGAGGTCGCACCAAAGACTTATACAGAGGCATTATCACCTCCTTTTTTCTGCTAGCCATTCCTCTCCGTATGCACCCAAGCATCCTTCTAGCTTTTGCCGTCGCATTTTCTACCTGTTTAGCTACTTTAAGATCATCAGACACAACCACGCCTAGGTCCCACTCTTCTTTAGTGGACAAAAGTACTTCACCCCCTATACTATATTGCTTCCTTGGATTGCTGCAGCCCAAATGACCTTACATTTTTTAATATTAAATCCCAGCTGCCAAATTCTAGACCATTCTTTAAGCTTAGCTAGATCCCTTCTCATGTTATCTACTGTCATGCAGCGAGGGCTGATGAAAGCCAGGATAGAAGAAAAGAAGCTGTTTGTCAGCAAGGAAAAGATGTGCACAGAGTGCAATATTCACAGGGACCAGCTAGAGGGAGCAGGAGTGCAGTCAGGGAGACTGAAGGGCCACACCCAGCTGGTCAGGAGCACATGACAAACATTTCACAAGCCTCAAAGAGAGGAGTCCTTTATAAGGAAGAACTGCCTCAAGCTAAACGGAAAGAGAAAGGAGGAGAACTGGGTCAGGTCGAGAAAGAGCGAGGACCGGGGCAGAGGAGAAAGACTTATACTGATTGCAAGCAAGAAACAAGTAGGAATCAGCCGGGAAGGAAAAGCCAGGCTGAGCAAGGAAGCCAGGATTTGGGCTGTTGCAAGAGCAGGCATTTACCAGAAGAGCTGTTCCCACGGGTGAGAGAGGAACCAAACTTTCAGAGAAATGCTTGGCACGAAGCTTCTGAAGGGAGGAAGCAAGCCCAAGGAGAAAACCTTTCCTCATCGTGCTGCTGCAATAAAAGGTATGAGAATTATATTCCTACAAAGAAACCTTTGCCCTGTAAAAGTTCTTATGAAGGAAGTGTGGAATCTCTAAGAAGAGAAAGCCCAGTTAATACTAAGGGGACACGTGGCCAGCGCTCCAGGCTAGGCCCGAGGCACTGGAAAGTATTAAGGGAAATATACAAAGCTCCAGAATACAATATTCCAGAGACTGTTAACACAGAATTAGACATACCAATTCCTGAGCCGATGCAAGTGGAACTGGTGGAACCGTTGCCAGACCCAGAGGAGATGGATTGCTCTCTCTGCATTCCCATAGCACAGTCTTTGGAGGACGTATGAACTGCTTGTGGTATCTGCAGAATGTCTATGATGTGCAGAGCAGAAGAATTGTACAAATTTGCTTTAAACTGGAAGCTGCTACTACTGTGAAGTTAACAGTTTTCCTTAAAACCTTGAGTTTCTTTTGTGCCTGAAGTTAAGGACATTATTTTCAGTTGTGACCAATTTATGAACCCATGCGTAAAGGGAATAAAAGCCTTTTTCATCCCTACCACTCTGTTTTCATTGTTGCTTTAAAGGATTGGAGTTTAAAACCACTAGACCAAGTTTTCTTGGTTCTTAAAAAGGACTCTCCTATCTAATAATAATAATTTTTATGCCACTGTGTGACACTACACCTTCCTGGGTGTCTACTCTATTGCAGATTTTGGTATCATCCGCAAACAGGCAAACCTTATCTGAAAGCCCTTCCGCTGTATCACTAACAAAGATGTTAAAAAGAATCGGACCAAGGACAGAACCCTGTGGCACACCACTGATAACATCCTTCTCCTCAGAGTGAGCTCCATTTACTTGTACTCTTTGTCACCTCCCACCCAACCAATTTCTAACCCAAGCAGTAACTTTAGGGTCCATCCCTAGGGTGCTCAGTTTGTTTATAAGTCGCCTGTGAGGAACAGTGTCAAAGGCTTTACTGGAATCTAAATACACCACATCTGGGGCTCTCCCTCGGTCCAACTCCCTGGTCACCCAGTCAAAGAAATCAATCAGATTTGTCTGACAAGACCTGCCTCTGGTGAATCCATGCTACCTCGGATGCTGTAATCCGCTGGACTCCAGAAACCTCACTATTTTCTCTTTCAGCAGCGTTTCCAATAATTTACTCACCACTGAAGTTAAACTAACCGGCCTGTAGTTTTCAACCACATCCTTACTTCCACTTTTGTGTAAAGGCACCACATGAGCCTCTCTCCAGTCCTTTGGCAGCACTCCCGACTCCAACGAGGCATTGAAAAGGTCAGTCAGTGGAGCTGCTAGAACGTCCCCAAGTTCCCTTAGTATTCTCGGGTGTATCCCATCTGGTCCCATCGCTTTGTCTACCTTAAGTTGAGATAGTTTCTCACAAACAGTCTTTTGAAAATTGTTCAAGATGTCCTTTGCTTCTGTTCCTATTTGTGGGTGTTTTCTGAGGTCCTGCTCCTGGTTCTTCATCTGTGAACACAGAACAAAAATATTTGTTAAGCAATTCCGCTTTATCTGTATCAGCTTCTATATATTCCTCCCCTGCACCCTTGAGTCTGACAATACCACTCTTGCCCTTCCTCTTCTCACTAATATATCTGAAAAATGTCTTATCCCCCCATTTTATTGCATTGGCTATTTCCTCCTCCTTTTGAATCTTTCCCTTCTTGACTACTTTGCTAGCTTCTCTAAGTTTTTCCAAATACAGATGTCTGTCTTCCTCTCTCTGTGATCTCTTGTATTTCATGAAGGCCTCCCTCTTTTTCTTCACGTTTTCAGCTATTTCTTTCGAAAACCATAGCAGTCTCCTTTTCCTTTTACATTTATTTACCATTTTAACAAAAAGGTTGGTTGCCCTTAAAATATCCCCTTTCAGTTTTTCCCACTGTTTTTCTACATCCCTCAGCTGTTCCCATCCAACTAATGACTCCCTGAGGTATTGGCCCATCTTCGCAAAGTTAGTCTTCCTAAAGTCTAAGATCCTCGCCTTTGAATGGATTCTAACAGCCCTAGTCCTAATACTGAACCACACCATCTGGTGATCACTGGATGCAAAATGATCTCCTACTACAACATCAGAAACACTTTCACCATTGGTAAGCACCAAGTCCAGTATGGCCCCTTTACGTGTGGGGTCTGTTACCAATTGCCTGAATAGTTCTCCCTGTAGAGAATCCAGGATCTCCTTACTTCTAGATGATACTGCAGAAGGAATGTGCCAATCAACATCTGGCATATTGAAATCTCCTATCAGTAGCACTTCCCCTTTCCTAGCAATGCTGCGCATGTCTTCAATCAACTCTCTGTCCACCTCTTCCTCTTGTGAGGGAGGTCTGTATATCACACCAATGTAAATAGATTTCGCTTTCCCTCTTTCTAGTTTAACCCACAATGCCTCCCCTCTCCCTTTTAAGCTCTGTAATTCCAAAGCTTTAATAGTAGTTTTTACATATAGGAAATTATACTGATGGAGGGTCGTGGGAATCCCAGATAGAACACATTGTCCTATGTTGCAGGTCAGTGGGTCAATGATTGAGTTGCGTACTGGTTGTATGAGATAGGCTGGAGACCGTGGGGTTCATGGCACACAGATATATATCTGGGGTGCACTGTTTTCTCTGAGCCTGAAGCACAGTACTGATTACTAGGACTATCTCTGCTAGGTATTATCACCCAGAAAGAGGAGTCCACCGCGTAAGCTGTCTAGGTGATCTGGGATAGGTGTTTACTGCTGTACGCCTCCTTGGGGTATATGGAGGTGAATAGTGGGAAGATATATGAGCTCATTAAAAGTATATCAAAGACGACCCATGCTACCAGAGGGGGGATCGCACATGGCACAGACCCCCACATAACATACGAAAACACATGCTATGGTGTCATTATATTGGGGAGCACATGGAATGTCATCGTGACTGTTACGCCAAATCCCAGGGGGTATGCTCTTTATTCTGTTACTCACCTTCAGCATCTTGCCTTGATAAGGCTGTATGAGCCCGCAGCTCTGCCAGGATCACATCCATGTTGGTGGGTGGGGTGCCTGATGTCCCCGATGCCTGCAGTGTGTGCCGGCTCCCCTCCATCTCCGTGCACTCCACAGCCATTGTGCTACTGTTGGAGGACCCCAGTGGTGTGTGGACATCCTCTGCCCCGTTCTCTGCCTCGGCCACCACTTTGGTCCCTGGGGTCTCAACACCAGTGCTGGCTGCGACCTCAGATTCATCGACCCCTGGCCCCTCAGTATCCTCTGGCTCTGGCACATATACCTCCTCATACTCCTCCATGGCCTGGATGTCACCTGGGGCGTGTAACAGGATACACATCAAAGATGGCCTTGCACAGTGCACATATGTACACCTGTGTAGTACATCCCCACCAGCAGCAATGTGTTGTCCACCTGTAACTGCTGTCCCTGCGCCTATACTGGGGAGAACACATATGCGTACAGTGTGCTGCACCTGGCTGGGGGGGGGAGGGGCAGCCTCTTGTGCTGTTGGAGCTGTGTTACATTCGATGTTGTGTATGGGGGGATGGGGTGGCAGGTGCCATGCCCACTATGTGCAGCACTAGGTATGCACTGTGTGGGTGACCTGTGATGTGGACACAGTGCAACATGTGGCCGGGGTGCATGTGGGAGCCCTGACTGTGTGTGTGGCCTGTCATGGTGTGTGTGAGCGATATCTATGCATTGGCCTGTGTGGTAGGCATGGCACGTGATGCAGCATGTGTCTGGGTCAGGCAGACATGTGTGGGGACTGCCGCTGTGGTAGCCACTGTGCGATGTGGGTGGACAGCTATCCAGTACTCTGTGGGGCTGGTGGATTGTTGCGGGGGATGGGTGGAGCGCTGCTGTGCATGGGGTTGCACCATGGGTGGGGGTCATGGGAATATGTCTGTGGCACTGCGTTACCTGTATAGGAGCTGGCCCCAGGTGGTATGGGGGTTGGGATAGGTGCAGTTGTGGAAGGTTTGGGGAGGTGCACCCCAATGTCTTGTGATGGTGGATGGGGGATCCCTACTGTATGTTGGCCACTGACAGGGTAGTATTTGTCTGATATGTGTGTGATGTGGTGGTTGGCGTTGGTTTGCCTCCACCTCATAATCTCAGTGTGAGTGGCCGTTCTCTGTCACTGTTTTGGGATATGTCTATGAACAGGTAATGTCAGACACACATCAGAGCTGTTATAGGTGGAGGGTGCGGGGCCCCCCAGGTCAATGTGTGTTGGGCTATATGTATGTCCGTCCTGTACGATCCCCCCTGTCATATTGTGCTGCATGACTGGCTGCAGATGTATGATGTTTCTGTGTGACCTATACGCCAGGTACAACTAGCTGCTGCATGTGCTGGGATAATAGGGTATGTACGGTGCTCCTTTCCTCTCTTGCACAGTGGACGGGGGACTATCCACCTGGGCGACAGACTGTCCCCGCCCCCCCCCACGGTACTGCTCACCTGTTAAGTGTGCTACTACGTCCAGGACTGTAACTGTCATGGACAAAGCCACAGGTACCTGTCACAACCACCCTGTAGAGACCTTGCCAGGTTTTGCTGGTGGTGTGGCCCCCAGTTGCCTGTGTTGGGGCACATGTGTTCATGGGACTTAGGCCCCCCCACCATCCCGTCCATGGCCAGCAGGTGCTGGGCCGTGAGCTGTACGTGTGCTGCATATTTCAGACCCACCCACCTGTTGATGGGCGGTGTCCAGAGTTTCAGGAAGTCCATGCAGGTAGATGGGACCAAGCCTGTCTGCCAGCTGCTGCTCCAGGGGTGACAGGGTTAGGACAAAGGGGGCACCCCCACCGGTGACCATGGCATGTCGCCTCTCCGCCACCATGTGCGCACGGACACCACACTTGATGTCATTGAATCTTTTTCTGAGGCTGTCCAGGTCCCTGGGTGGGCCCTCAGCCTGCGCTATGGCTTCCTGTACCTCCTCCCACACATGTATGCGTGTCCCCACCGTGGTGCTGGAGCTCAGCCGCCTATACAGCACCTCATAGCGCTCCAGCACACTGGCCAGCAGGATGTGATTCTCCTGCTGGCTGAATCTAACTGTTCTCCTCCATTCCTCCGCTGGCACTGGGACACACCTCTGTTTGGCACTGGGTGGTCTCTCAGGCTGCCCCTGTGTGGGCTGTGACACACCCGATGGCCCTGCAGCCTCCAACTCAGGCCCACCCATCCCTGCCGCCCCTGTGGACCGCTGTTCAGGGGTTTCCCCTTGTCCCCTCCTGCCATGGCCTGTCGCCCCATCCCCCTGCTCCCTGTGGCGTCTTCCTCCCTGTCACACATTCCCACCTCTCCCAGCCCTTGCCTCTCCCCTGCTCCTCTCCTCTCCTCCTCTCCATCTCCTCCTCTCCTCCTCTCCCTCTCCTCTGCTCATCTCCTCTCCTCCTGTCCCTCTCCACTGCACCTCCCCTCACCTCCTCACCCTCACGCCTGCTCCTCAACACAACTCTCCCTCACCCCTGCTGCTCTCCTTACCTTTCCTCTCCTCTCCTCACCTGCTATCACCCTGACCGATTGCTCTCCACGCCTGCTCTTCACCTCGCCTACACAAAACCCTCAGCGTTTATCATGTGTGGAGGCCTTTTTATGTGTTTTACTTGGGGGCGCAGGGTTAAGCGTGTTGTGCATGTGCTGTGGTGTGTGCGCGCTATGTGCGTATGTGCTGTGGCGCATGTGCGCTATTTGCACATGCATGGCGACACACGTGCACCACTCGTGCATGCACAGCAGCGCATGTGATGCATGTGTTACGCATGTGCTGTACTAGGGGCCGCTGAAAGAGGGGGTTTCCGTGCATGATGCCTGTGATTAGCTGCCCACGCAGCGGATGGCACCACCAAAGGTCACATACGCATGGCCCCACGCATGCATGCCGCGTGTGCCATATGCATGCGCGGAGCCCCATGCAACACATGCACACGCATCATGGTCAGTCCTTACGTGCATGCGCAATACGCACAGACACCACGTTCGCGGTGTGACGCATGCGTAACGCGCGCACAGACACACATCGAATGAAAGGTACTTAACCTGTGATGCATACATGGTACATGCTGAGGATTTTGTGTAGATGAGGTGTAGAGCAGGCGAGGTGAGGTATTTGTCAGGTGTACAGCAGGTGAGGTGAGGTGGGGTGAGGTGAGGTGTGGTGGGGTGTGATAAGGTGAGGTGGGGTGTGGAGAGGTGCGGTGGGGTGAGATGCGGTGTGGTGAGGTGAGGTGCGGTGGGGTGAGGTGAGCAGCAGGCGGGAGGTGGTGTTGGGGTGGTGGGGGGCAGGTGAGGTGGTGAGCAGGCATAGGGTACAGGGGGTGAGGTGAAGGACAGGTAGAGGGCGGTGTTGGTGGGGTGTGGGTGAGGCGAGTCTGTTGTACCTCTGTTTTTATGATGGCTGCCTTTGTGGTGGCTGCAGGTGCGTTGGGGGTGCTCAGGACTCAGGTTTGCCTGACGCAGGTGATGTTGTCCATGGAGGACATTTTGAATTGGCAACGGAATGTTTTCCAACCATTAAGAAGGCGTATTGACTAAAGAATTTCAAAGAGCACTGTTTGAATTTTTCAACAATTTTTGTTGTATTACACCACCTGAAGCAGAATTGGGATTCAAAACGCGGCGCTGTGTCGTGGTTGTTGAGATCGAAGAAAACCATGGGAAAGGACCCGACTGCCGGCTAAGTATTCTTATCATCTAACCTTTGTTTGGTTCATTATTCTTAGCATTGTGGCTTTTGGGGTCCATGTTTCTGGTCTCTCCTCTACTGGGGTTTCTAGTCCCACAGGTGCTCCTTGTGGTCTTGGGCAAGCCACTTAACCCTCCATAGCCCATGTTCCCTGTAAAATAGTTATCTCCAAGTTATAATGCCCTGTTCAATGTAATTTCAGTTTGTTCAATGTAAACCGCACTGATGCCGAATAGCGCGGTATATAAGAGAATGTAAATAAATAAAATAAATAAATTTTGGGAGTGTTGCTGGATTTTAAATGATATTAAAGGGAGAAATCCGTTTCATTCGACGGGGTTTTTTCTGTCCCCTGACCTGACGGATATTCCTACAAAAAAATTCTTTGTTTATTGTTGTATGTCTCGTGGTTGATCAGTTTTTTGTTTTGTTTGTCTGGTACTGATCATACATTTCTTTTTTGTGGCTTGTTGGTTTTGGTCCATGGTGCTATGGCACAGGGCATGGGTGCAGACCCGCTGCAACTCCGACCTGCAGCTGTGGAGGCCATGCAAGCTAGGGAGGAGCTGGAATGGCACAGGAGGCGTGTCGAGCTGCGCCCTTGCCAGGCTCGCCTCTACAGGCCCAGGGCCAAGCTTCAGGACATGTGTGATGATCAGGTGATCTCCCTGTACCATCTGGACACAGTAGCTATTAGGGAGCTCTTTGAGGATCTCAGACCTGACCTCGAGCCCCTGACCAGTCGGTCACATGCCATACCGGGCTTGGTCAAGCTCCTGGCTGCCCTACATTTCTTTGCCTCTGGCTGTTTCCAGTCATCTGTGGCCGCAGTGGGTGGCATGAGCCTCCCCACCTTCTCACGCTGTCTCCACCAGGTACTGTGTGCCATGGTCAGCCGGGTGGGGAATTACATTGCAATTCCCAACACTAGGCAACAGTGGGGGACCCTGAACCAGGCCTTTGAAGAGGTTGCGGGGATACCACATGTGATGGGTGCTATTGATTGCACACATGTTGCCCTGGTCCTGCCCGGAGACAGGGAGGCAGTGTTCCACAACCGCAAACACTACCATTCCCTGAATGTTCAGGTTGTATGTGATGCAAATATGCATATTCTGAATGTGGTCCCTAGGTTTGCAGGGTCCACCCATGACTCCTTTATCCTGCATCACTCAGCACTATTTGGACAGTTTGAGGCAGGGCAATATGAGGACTGTATACTGCTGGGTGGGTATTTCTCTGCTCAGATGTGCACATGGTGTTCCTCTGGGTACACATAGGGGCACATGTCTGTGTTTGCAAGGTGTCCCCAGTTATGTTTGTGTGTCATTTGTGTGTGTGTCCGGGGGGGGGGGGGGGCACTTCCCTTCACGCTCGTCTTTGGTACGGTGTTTTGTGTTAGTGGCACCTTCACTTCTGAGATATCTGGCCATTTCACATTGTGTGCTTTGTGTGGGCATATTACAGGACACATGTATGTTCCATGTATATTCAACAGTATATTCTTGTGTTGGACATCCTCTTGGGGCAACTCAGGGACCTTTTCCCATTCCAAACCATGTGTGTGGGCAGTCTCATGGCTATCACATGCTTGCAAATGTGTGCATCACTCACCTTGTCAAGGGTGCATTGCCATGTGTGTGGCTGATGATTTTGCAGCCGGTACTACTACCTTTCGGCTACGGGTGTTTAGGCATGCGTTATTGTGGGTTAAAGCTGAGGTGTTTTGTGAACCTTACCCCCACCACGTGATCCCTGTCTTACACCTCCAGACACTGCCACATACATATTGTGTGTCAGCATGTGCTGTAACATGTTCATGGGAGACCTGTCTGTGCTGTTGGTTTGCATGTACATGCTTGTGTGCATGTGTGTGTGGCTCAGCCTCTGCTTTACCTTTCTACTATTTCTCTACAGGTGATGCAGGATATGGGTGTCATCCCTGGTTGCTGACCCCTGTGTGTCTGCTGTGGACACGTGCCCATGCCTCCAGCCACTCAGTCATCGAGCACACCTTTGGTGTTTTGAAAAGTCGCTTCAGGTATCTGGATAGAACCAGAGGGGCCTTACAATACAAACCCATGACTGTGGCAAAGATTATTCTGGCCTGTTGTATACTGTACAACATTGCTCTCAGGCATGATCTCCCAGTCCAAATTAATGAGGATCTGGAAGATGATCCTAAGTGCTGTCCTATACGTGGCCGTGGGGATACACGTGAGGGCACGGCAGCCAGGCACCAGCTGATTGCGGCTGTCTTCTCATGTAAGTACTGCATATGTTGGATCTTACATTGGAATCTAGGCATATATACTACTACTACTGTTGAACATTTGTATAGCCATACCAGTCATACGCAACTCTACACAGACATCTGGGGGACATTCCCTGCCCATCAGAGCATTCAGGGTAGTCCAGGGGGAACACAAGTGAGGTGTTTAGGGGATAACTGCAGATGCACGGCGGTCAGATGAGACTGGATTTCCTGCCCTAGGTGGGTACGTTACCATACACAGGGACGTCGTCGGGGAATGGGGACAGTGACTGGCCATCCCACGTGGGTTGTTGGTTTCAGCAGTGGATGCAGCATGGTAAACAGAGTGTGGTATGTGGTCAGCAGTAGGAATGCGGGACTTAGGTGGCACCATTTGCCTAGACGTGTGGATGCCACAATGGGGGATATTGGCGCATTGGTCACATGACATACACTGATTGGCACAGACTGTGCATTACATGTTTGTGTACAGCGCTGTGTACATACTGGAAACAGTATGTACATGCTCAGTGGTAGTAGTATTGGCAGGAGTTAATATTCTGGAGGGGAGGTACAGCGTACACACACAGGTACTGCATCATTTGTTCAGCGGGGTAACCTACACCTGGATGCATACACGAATTGTGAGCCAGTGAGGTGATTTGACAGAAGCAGTATTATGGTCATGGTGTGGCCGGAAGATGATGAGCCATGCAGCGGCGTGTTGGTTGACTTGGGGCAGACACAGCTGATTCAAGGGGATAACAGCAAGGTGTGGGATACAGTTAGCAGATCGGGGGGTGACTGAGGGGTGCATTCACGTTTTAGTTGTGTGTTAAGGGAGGATGGGGGGATTTAGCTCATGTTACCTGGAGTGACACTGCATGTGTTAGCTACATGATTCATATGTGTGGAGGAGGAGAGGGAGGGATCACAGACACCCATACATTGCGTGTCAACATGCGTCAATGTGTTTCAAGCTTTACACAGACACCTAATATGGGGCCGGGGTTTACAGTGGGAGCTTAGATGTTGGGTCATAGCCAGGTTCCGTTTCAGGCAGCGTGGATACATCAGGCCAGCATTGTCAGACACACAAACATAGCTCTGGGTCTGGATTGGCAGGGGCTGTTCAGGGATGTTGGGATATATTTGGCAATCATCAGCATACAGTTGTCACTGAGCGGCAGGGGATCAGGTAGCCCCAACACGGCATTTGGTATGGAGCTATGGAACATTCTGACACAGGACATATCCCTGTGTTCCAGTATATGGGTGCAGGCACGCAGGGGAGGTGGGACCATCACAACGCACACTGAAGGTGTGACGGGTGAGATATAGGGTGCAGGGGGTGTTACAGAGCCAGTGTGGACATGCGAGGACAGTATATCAGGGTGACGGGTGTGGTCAGCAGTGTCTGGGGAAGCAGAGAGGTGATGAAATGGAGCGTATGGGGTACAGGCCCTTTATTTTTACCATTAACATGTCATTGAGGAATTTGACAGGGGAAATTCTGTACAGTGTAACAAACAAATGCCATACTGGAATGGCTTTGGGGGGCAGGAAGGGTGATGATGTGATGGTGCTGTGTGTGTTACACAGCTCAAACATGACATATGTATGTATCTGGTGTGTTTATCCCTCAACAGGATATGTTGTGTGACCTCCCTGGTGCTGTGGTTCACTGGCAGCTGTCTGTACCCCACTCAACGTGCAGGAGAATGGGGTAGATGGACATACAGGTACATGGTGTGTGGGGACAGTCAGCCACAGATCATGTCTGGGGTCATCTGTCCAATGCACATATGTTGTGGTTCACCTCTTTGGTCTGCACCCCCAAACCCCATATGTTATTGTTGTCACACACAGGCACATATGTTCCTGCCCAGCTCATCTGCTCCAGCACTATTTCTGGAACACATCCCAGAGAGCTGCATGTGTCCACATGTCCTAGGTGTTCTGGTGGTGGGCCGCACGTACACCCCTCCGTGACATTGTAACATCAACCAAATGCTGTGTAGCATTGCTTTGGCCAAGAGATATCTCCACTGATCTCAGGTTGTCCACAAACAGGCCGTTTGCTACTGGTGGCATGCTCACCTTAACATATTGTGTGTGTGTTTTTCTAGTGTGGGTGTGTAAGGGTACAGTGTGCATACAGTTGGTATCATGTGGTGGGCGGTGTTTTGACACCTGTGGAGGGTTGAGGACTCTGCTATCTGTAACCTACTGCTGTTGACCATGTATACATTGTGCGCATCTGTTTTATTTTGTGACCTGACCTATCTCTTGTGTGCCCTCAGAACACTATCCATCAGCATTTCAGTATCACAGATGACGCCCTAATTTGGACATGCACCAACGGCAGCTAGAGATGGGGATATGGTGATTCTATACATTCCTCTGGCATCTTCTGTATTCACTGTGATATGGTGTTGCTTTTTCCTGCCTCAGACAGTCCCTAGCAGACACTTTCTGCAGACAGACAGTAGGTTGCATCTTGGATCTTTTGGAAATGACATCATCCGTTCTATGCTTGCATTTTGTTGTGTTTTTCAGGGAGTTATCCTGTGGGGTCACTGTGCACCAACGCTGATGGACATGGGGTGGAGCAGTGAGGCGCCTCTGTGACATGTGCATGGACATGATCATATCCATAGGATACCCTCATAT
The DNA here is from genome assembly GCA_033557465.1 of Ichthyophis bannanicus. Classification (NCBI taxonomy): domain Eukaryota; kingdom Metazoa; phylum Chordata; class Amphibia; order Gymnophiona; family Ichthyophiidae; genus Ichthyophis; species Ichthyophis bannanicus. Next base: position 378,397,646 of record CM066036.1, read on the forward strand.
ATGGTTCAATGGCCACATTTCCACAACATGCACTGTGTTATGTGTTGTGCTAATTTCATGTTTGCATGTCTGGCGTTGCATTCTATATATATTGCAGTCTGCCTACCTGCAATGTTCTCTGGTGTTCTGTGCAACATACCATGACAGTGTTTCTCCTTCTGATACAGGGCAGAGCACACACACTGCACATCAACTACACTGCATCTGCAGGCACCATCACCCAAGTGTCTGTAAGCCACAACAGGACCATGCAGCTATCCCTGGGATATGGTGGCATAGGATAGCTGACCTCTGCATGTGGCCCACATGCCTATGATGGACATTGATGTAGGACTGCTACATTGGGCATAGGCGGCCTGTCCTACACAACGTTGATACCATGCTCTGGCTGGGTGTGGAGTTCATCGCAGGGGACATACATGACCTTTTGTGTGCTGTGGTAGATTGGGATGTGCCACTTGCGTATGCAGGACCAGGGATTCATGGACAGTCTTCACAGGACATGTTGGTTTGCAGAGACTATTTGCACTATGGACACTGTGTACAGGCCCCTACGTGAGCAGCAGGGACTGACATACTTGCTGCATGTTGAACATCCATCTGACATTGTGTTACTGTATGTTGACTATGTGTGTGACCTGCACCGCAGGATATCCTCATCTGTTTAGTTCACCAAGAGCATACAGCCATGCGTGTGGCGCAGGGGTGACATTGTATAGGTCCTGTGGTATTTGTGGGGCTATCCTGCAGTTGAACATGACATGGTAATTAGCACCACACCACTTTGATGTGCGCCAACATTGGTCATTATTTGGCATCACCACGTGTGCTACTGTACATGTGGGACATCACTGTGTCATTGTTTACCGTACACGTTCCAGGTGCATGTGACTGAATATGTTGGTACACCAGGGCATGTGGCAGTGTGGCTTCTGTGCCGGTTACTGGGCCATGTTTGACCTTTCTTTCAACCTCTATGTACAGATTACTGTGTTTGGTTAGTGTACAGACGTGCTGCTCTACATTGATTTACAGACATAGCAATGCATGTCTGCACAGTCTTCTTTATCTCATGTCATTCTGGGACTCACATTACACCAGTAATTTGGCAGTGTGGCAGTATGGGTGTGCATGTTCGTCCTTCATGGGTGCATTCCATGTGCTGTGTCATATGTATATGCATACTGTCTTCACAACACCCATTTCATCAGACCTGCATTGTGTTATCTCTGTATGTGTGATAATTTGCGTTTTCTGTATTATCTGGCATCATGTTCCTCTTGTATCCGGCTTTGGCATTTGCACAGTGTTGTTTTGGATGTATGTGGCACTTTATTTGCTATATTATGCATTATCCAACATCTGTGATGTGTATATATGTATGTGTGTGTGCAGTTTCACAGATTTTGAGATATATGCTTTGTCAGGTTTGTGCCACCTGTTTTTGGAGGACAGATATGTTTTGGTTATACCTTCATGACTGGTGTGCGTTGGGCTGCCATCATGCCCTGCCTACTGTCTACATGCACACATATGTGAAAAAGGCATTTGGGCCATGCAGCAGCATGTGGGGGGTGTGGGGATACTGCATAGTACACACCATGCACCTAATGCATATTATCTGTACTGCTCATCATCTGTGGGTGGCCAGTGACTTGTACGCAACATGTGGGTAGCTGGCCTACTCAATGTGGTTTCAGTTTGTTCACTGTAAAACAACTAGCTTCATATCATGACACACAGTATATACGATATGTCCAGTAACTTTCCAAAATAAAATATATGTCTTTAACACACATTTGTCTTTGCTGCTGATTCAACACACTGACTCACGTATTTTTTGTTTAACTGGTGATGTGCATGGCCCACCTGTGCTCACATCCTTGTACAGTGGCAGCTGTCTGACACGTCAGGGTGTTATGGGTTCCCATACACACATTCCCTTTATGGAACATATTTGCATGCTCCTTGTAATGGTGGTTTGGGATAGTGGTTACAGACATGCATTAGAGCACCATAGGTTGCAGGTTTGATTCCCACATGCTTTTCCTTTTACCTTGTGCTGTGCTAACCTGACCTTGAGCTGGCTGCAGCTTCGTCAGCTCTCCTTTACACCCTTCCATTGCTTCTTTGTACAGCACAGTGTGCCCTTTCTGCAGCCTATGTGCCCCATATTTGCTATTACATATGGCTGTTCCTTTGTACTGTCCATGTGGCTAGTATGCTTGGGTGACTGTTATTGCTGTTGTTGAGTTGATCTGTCTGTTTGCCGGTTCAATTCTCACATGCTCCTTTTCAGTACTATTCCCCATTTTGCCCCACTACATACAGCATCCCCTGCCATCCTTTGGGTTCCTTTTCCTTTCTCTTTTGCATGCTGTTTAGATTGCCTAACACTTTATTGTGTGTGTGCATTTGTGTATATGTGGCTGTCGTCCCAATTGCAGACTGTGATATGCGCTGTACGCAGCTCTTGTACATGTGCATTACATCATGGTTACGGCTGGGGTTGCCTTTTCCTGGCACACAGCAGGCTTTTGGTGTGGGGCCATGCAGTGTTGTTGTATGCAGCCTTTGCTGTTTGACTTACGTTGGTGGGGTAGGCATACCGGTTTTTGCATTAACTTATGTGCTAGTGGTCATGGGTTCATTCCCACAGAGGGCCTCCTTTAGTCAGAATGTGCAGCCCAACTCCCTTTTTTGGCTGTGTCAGGCAGACATATATCAGAGACCACCCTCACCTCATTTGTGTGACCTATGGGGCCCTATACAGTACCTTGCCTCTGCTTTTACCCTGCCCCAGTATGCACAGCAGATTTTGGTGCGGTGACCTGCAGTTGTTGTGTGGCCAGCCATTGCTATCACGGATACCATAGAGGCATAGCACAGAGGATAGTACACTGACTTTGCAGCTAGTGGTCATGGGTTTGATTCCTGTATGTTTTTGGGGTTTCTGCCTGTCCTACACAACTATTTGTTATTTGAGTTATTTGAAATTAATGTTACCCTACAATGTTCAAAGTTATCTTCTTACTGTTATATGTAACTGCTAACTGTGCAGAGTTTAATTGTTAAATGTAAACCGCTGCTGATCACTGGAAGGAGCGGTATAAAAATGTGTTCAAATAAATAAATAAATAAAATTAAATAAACTATTTTTCCTTCCTCTGACAGTCATATCTGTGCAGATGTATGTGGCGGCACAATATAGCCTCATCACAGTTGCCAAGCATCCTTCTTTCCATCTATCTGGCTCTGCCAGCTGTGTAGTGTCATGCCCTCATGTGCGGACTACCGCCCCATGTCCTGCACTGTGACCCTTTTCTGCATTGCGGCTCTTCATGATTGCCTCTCGTGTGTATGCTCGGCATGGCACTGCTACTCCTCTGTCCTCCTGTTATGCTGCCACCTCTACCTGCTCTGGTGGACACGTTTTCGCATCCTCTGCCATACACTCTCATGTTGGCACTTTACATCAGCATCACCCTATGCATTGGTCCAGCTGCTTCCGATATGTTTCTGCACTTTTCCAGCTGCCACATGAGCTGCACGCAGATTTGACAGGTCCATCAGCTCTGCCATGTGGTACACTCCAGACGTTGTTGTTTGGCTTTCCTTGGTACTCTGTGCAGTGGTAGGGTTACATCTGTGTTTGGGCTATACATTTTGTGCTATTCAACTTGGGGCTCCTTACTGCCACTGGCCACCTTTTCAGGCATCACTTTGCCCTCCTTTGGGCATCTTTCAATGCACCTTAGTTTGCACCAGCTCATGGGGTGCCTTATATGGTGCCTTGGGGGGTGGAAAACTATGGCGCATCATAGGGCACCTTGGGATGGGCACCCTAATATGCGCATCTGGTTACTGCACTGCAGCGTGGGTTTTTCGATTGGCAGAACACACTGTTCAGATGTGTCCGTTATACGCATTAAAAGGAATTGTCTTGGACTGCCATATTGTATGCACCAAGAGAAATCAAACTCATGACTGCTGTCTTGGCAAGCATTGTATTAACCAGTGTACTACACCTCTGTAGCTATTATTGCAGTGTTTCTATGTACTTAGGCTTATGGCGCGCAAACGTGCAGCACTTCACACTATCGCATGAAAACTGCAAGGCACCCTCTATCGCGCGATACACGGCTTAACGCCGGAACGCCCACTTCCTTATATGGGATTCTTCACGTTAGCACTGCAACTAGCGCCAGTAATATTAAGACGGTTTAGTAAACATACCCCTTAGTTTCTTCTTTTTAAAAATATTTCTTTATTATTTAAAATATCACTCTCAATATTTCAGCTTTAACACCACAACCATGATTTTGTTATAGCTGTTTTCTTTCATTCTGTAAAATTTGTAGACAAGCAAAATATTGAAGAACTCTGTTGCTAAAAGCTGTTTTTCATTGACCACTCTCCTTTATTGAGAGCTATCTAGGAAAAACAATGTGGTTACAAGTTAATCTGATAAAAGCACCACCAATCACAAACGAAACCGAAACCTTCTGGAGAAAACTATATGAGGACCCTATATAGCACAATCAAGAAGTAGAATGGTTATCCTGCATACAGGAGTATTTAGAAAAAACAAACATCAAACCTATGGAATGGCCTGTAGTAACAAAGAAAGAGCTGGAAAGCAGGTTAAATGAGCCCCAAACTGGAAGAGCCCTGGCCCAGATGGAGTAACCAAAAGGCTTAAACAGTTAACATTACTCCACCAAGACCTGGCTAACTGCAAAAATCAATTATTCAAGCAGTCAGACTTAACATTACAATGGCTTATTACAGGAAGAACATTTCTCCTTCCAAAGGGAAACCCGAGTAACATTCCTAAAAATTATAGACCAATAACCTGTTTACCTACAATCTATAAGCTGTTCACTGCAATAGATGCAGACAGAATATATGATCACATCCAGCTCAATAACACCATGGCAATAGAGCAAAAGGGCAATAAGAGAGGAGCATATGGATTGATTATAAGAGAGCTTTTGACAGCATCCCACACTCTTGGATAATACATTGCCTTGAAATTTATCCATTTATTTATTGTACATTTGTATCCCGCTGCTTCCAGCAATCAGCAGCGGTTGCTATACATGATTAAGGGTGGCTGTACAGGCCAGGAATTAGCAAAATATACATTGTGATTGGGAGGGAAAGTTAGGAACACAGCAAACTTTGGGTTACAGATTACACTTGCTTACAAATATATAAAATAAATCCTGGCTTAATAGAATACATTAAGTTCACTCTGACAATGTGGCAAACCACAATCTTTTTGAGATATGAAGATGGTCAGTACATCATTCCTAAAATTAAGATCCAGCGAGGAATATTTCAGGGAGATTTCCTGTTGCCACTTCTGTTTTGTTTGGCGTTTATCCAATGAGTGCTCTCATCAACTGTTTGTGATATGGATTTAGCCTGAATCCCAAAGAAGGTAACAACCCAGAAGCAACTTCCCATCTACTATTTATAGATGATCTGAAGCTCTACAGTTCCAGCGACCAACAATTAGCAGAACAACTCCGTAAGGTGAAAAGCTTTTCTGATGACATCAGGTTGACTTTTGGCCTTGACAAGTGTGCTAAGGCAACTTTTTAAGAGGAAAATTGAGCAAATCCGAAAACATCTCCCTTGCTGAGGGCTGTGACATCAAGGACCTTGAACAGGAAGGTGTATATAAGGATCTCGGAATAGAGGAAGGAATGACACTCGAGCAGAAACTATTCAGGGAGAAGATCAGTATAAAATATTATAGGAGATTAAAATTGTTATTGAGAAAAGTTCTTTAACATCAGATATAAGCCATCAATCAGCTGGTAATTCCTGTACTCTCATACAGCTTTGGAATAGTGGATTGGCCACTTAAAGATCTTGAAAAACTGGATGTGCGAACAAGAAAATTCCTCCATGCTCATGAAGTAATTTACAAGAATCAGTGAGCTAGGACTTATAGAGATTGATTACCCCTACAGAGCTAGTATCATACCAAGCCTACCTGACAGCATCGTCAGATCCAAATATGCAAAAAGTGTTGAAATATGAAAGTAAATGTCCAGGATCTGCCTCCATCATCAAACTTGAAGAAGCGTTCTGATTATTATAAGGAATGAGTGAGAATCCACAGGCATGCACTGAAAAGGAAGTAACAGAATTTGCAAAACAAGAGAAAAAACTCTTCAAGGAATTATATCAGCAGGCGAGAAAAACAAGTGGCAAATGCACAAACACAGTGGAAAATACAGAGTGTTACTCTAAGAACCTTTTGTTGATCAAGAACCAACACGTGAATATTTTTATTTAGACAGTTTTGTATTCCACCTTATCCTTCAATCAAAGTGGTCACAACACAATTGGGGATATATTTAACATGAGGGGATATGAGACACATACACTAATACAGGGAACGTGAACAATGGAGGGTTAAGTGGCTTGCCCAAGACCACAAGGAGCACCTGTGGGACTAGAAACCCTAGTCCTTCTGGCCCAAGGTTGCTGTTCGCTAGTGGGATTTGAACCCCTGACCTTCTGGCTGAGGTAACTTGCCCCAACTTGACCTTCTGGCCTGAGGTAATTTGCCCCAACTACTAGGCCACTCCTCCCAAGAATAGTTAAGGAAAGGTGAACTGAAACTGAAGGATGAAAGATTGATTGTTGCAGCCCAGGACAGCAGATTACGGACAAGATGATTTATGGCGAGTATTGAAAAAACTGGCAAAACAGACATATGTCGATTCTGTAAGAAAAAGCTGGAAACAGTGACTCGCCTGTGAAGTTCTGATGATGAAATTTTCTATACAGAAAGGCACAACAAAGTAGCATACCTCCTCCACTAGAAACTCTGTAATCACTACAACATCACTGTCCTGAAAAGCACTGAGATCATGACCCTAAGAGAATAACAGAGAATGAAGAGGCTATGATTACCTGGGAGATTCTCATTTTGATGGATAAGAAACTGGATGCCAGGAAACCCAACATAGTGGTAAAGGAGAAGAATACCAGGATGGCATTGATAATAGAAGTGTCTGTACCGAGTGATTATTCTGTGAATCACGTGAAGAGGCAGAAGATTCTAAAGTACCAAGAAATGCAGTCAGAGATTAAGAAAATCTGGCATAATCATAAAGAAATCTTTCCCATCGTGTTGGGTGCCACAGGCTTGATAAAGAAGAATTGTCAAGCACATCTTGACAAACTACCCATGCCTTTTACATCTTACAAACTCCAGAAGGAAGCTCTCATTGGCACGATGCAAGTATTATGCCAAGCATTAACAGTAAATTTCAGAGACTAAGATCATACTCCACATACCCTGGCTTAGAAGTGAGGTTCATGACTGTCATGGTATCCACAAAATTAACCCATTTGAAGAAAATGCCCTGATTAAACTGCTATCTTCTGTCCTGTTTGTCCAATAACAAGTGTTTCACAGATTGTAGTGATGGGAGATGCTGAAATTGGAAAGAATAGATGATTGTAGCAATAGAGACCATTTTTGGGCTGGGGTCAGTGTTGTTGGGAGTGAAGAAAGGACTGCAGTGATTGTGTAGAAGGGATTAGGATGAGGGGTTGAGGGAATGCAAATCTTACTTGGAGATAGGGAGGCTGGGCTTTGGAGCCAAAGGGTACTAGAGCAGTGAGATGTGGCATTGTAGGGAGAGAAACATAGAAACATGTCAGCAGAAATGACCATATGGTCTATCTAGTCTGCCCTTCCATATCAAATACTATAGTTTCTTTTTTTCCTTTAGAGATCTTCTGTGCTTGTCCCATACTTTGTTGAATTCAGATACTGTCCTCGTCTCTACTACCTCCACTGAGAGACTATTACACACTTCTACTAATCTTTCTGTAAAGAAATATTTCTGCATATCACTCCTGAATTTATTCTCTTTCACCCTCAACTTATGCCCCCTCATTGCAGAGCTCACTTTCAATAAAAAGAGGCTCTCCTCTTGCACATTTATGCCACAAAAAAGAGTTGGAGCATTAATTTCTATGCATATCATGTAGCTCTAAAATATATTGATCCTAGTCCTTACTTGGGAAGACAGCTGTGAATTCAAGGAGGGGAAAGGGTAACAGACAAACTCTCTAGTCTTAGGATTAAGGAATCTTCCAAAGAGGATGTGTTTATGGGAGAGTAAAAGAGAATAAGTGTGAGGAATGCATAATATTAATCATTCCAGGGAAAGTGTAAGTGGATATATTGAGTGACAATACAAAAGAATATACATTAAGTCTTGCGTATGATGCATGAGATGTGTTCAAATTTCCTCTCACAAGTTAGCAGGTACAATTGACTAAGATGTGAGCCTCTCTGGTGTGCATGTGTCAAGTCCTCTCATGCCAGCTGCAAAACAAACACCTCATCAAGACATGGTTAACAGACCCAATCCTATCAGTGACTAAAGAAATACATCACATTGATGATTATTTGGCCAGGTTTTGGCATTTCTTCAAGACATGATCAGAAGAGTTCATTACACTAGTCTATAGACAAGGATATAACACTATTCCAAATAACTGCAGATGTATCTTTGGCATTAGCATTATCAGTAAAAAGAATTTGTAGTATCAGCAACTAAAGGATACCAGGTCTTATGACAACAAAAACCTGTACAAAAGTTAAACCAGGTTCCTTTTCAACCACCAAGCTATTGACCACTTGTTTACCTTACAGACACTATTTAGCATGCAGGTACAATAACACTAATGCAGGAAAATATTTACATGATCTATTGACTTTAAAAAAGCACTTGACTATATTTGGCATCCTGTTTTTAATCTCAAGCTACTACAAACTGGAATCAAGATGATAATTAAAACATGCACATAGAAAACATCAAGTTGGAAAAATGCATAGCAAGTCCTACTCTCTACTACCTAATCTGACTTTAATAATAAGTGATATGTTATAAGTGTGCATGTTTCTATGGCTGATAATTGGGATATTTTTTTGGCAGTGTGGACTTTCATAAATAGCAGAATGAATGGTTAGCAGGTTGAATATCACCACTTACCAGATAGCTCCAGGAAGCACCCTTGCCCAGCCTATGGACTTCTCTGGCAATATCCAGGCACATTTTCTATTTACCACGGACCACTACCTCCAGGATCACTGAAGTTCAGTTACTTTTGGATCAATCATTTCTTGAATTACAGTTCCTGTTATTTCCACCTCTACTTCTAAATGTGCCTGGGTATAAGATCTTTGTCCATAAAGGACTTTCCCAAACATATGTCCCCCAAACTACAATCTATTTGTGGATGGGCCTTCTGATAATGTTTCTTTTCCCCATAAAAAACAGACCACTTTATCAGGTCCCAGAAGAGACTTATGGAGTTGTACACAGGCCCCCTAGTAATGCTCTTTTTCCTTACATGAAATAAACACCTACCTAGCCAGAGACCTTTGTTCATGTGCAGTTGCATGTTTAGTTGCTGGTCAAGGGTGATTCCAAGGTATTGGACCTCGTATTTCACTTCCAGTTCTGCATTCTGTACCTTTAGAGTGGTCGGTAGGATACATTTCTCATCTCTAATTATGTAGAGGACTTCTGTTTTCTTGTAGCTTACTGCTAAGTTGCGTTTGAGGAGCCAGTGTGAGACTGCATTGAAGTAGTCTATTGCTGTACTGTAAGTGGGTTTGGTTGTGGAGAAGAGTAGGTAGAGCCAGGGCCGGATTTACCTTGAGTGAGGCCCTACGCCAACAAAAATTGTGGGCCCCCAGCAGGGGCGGCCCAAGGGGGGTGCGGGGCCTCATTTGCATAAGGGGCCTCATTTGCATAAATATTTGCATAATATTACCATATACTAACTTTTAGTAAACGTGCCTCTTAATGAGTGTATGGATAAAGAAAGACTAAAAGATTTCTACATTACTATAATCCAGTGCCAACTGCCAGACACATTAGGAACTACTACAAACACTGCCCATTTAGAACCCATAGTAAACCCGCCGTATCCTAACAGCACTACCAGGACTCACAAAGCACCATACTCTACCAATCAAAAGGCAACACTGCAAATATTAAACCAATACATTTCAGAGAACAACAATACATGACCTACTGGGGAAAGAGAACAAGTGGCAATGTCAAATAGGAATTATATAAACAGAACACCTCAGCTCAGTTACACATGCAGAACATAGACCATCACCAAACAAGTAATCACAATTTAGAAACAGGAAGACAATAATTAAACTGGGAATCCCAAAAGCCAAACTTGGAATGTACAACACTGTAGAAATAAAACTATACATTAATTTGCTCTTGTACTAAACAAAGCGCAGACGTTAATGATGCACATTTACCAGAGCTGACATATTCCAATTAATAAATTCAAAATAAAGAGATATTTTTCTACCTTTTGTGCATTTTTTTCAGCTGCAATTGCTCCAGCCACTTTCTTCTGGTTTCTTCGTGTCTTCTGCTAACTCTCCATCGTCTGCTGTCCATTTGTCCTTTCTTCTCTCTTCTAGATTTTTTTCCATTCTCTCTCTACATCTGCTTTAACATACTAATCTTTCTCCTTTCGCTCTTTCCTCATTCCTATTTCATCCACTCAAATTTTACCCCTCCATCCTCAATCCCCACTTACTCTCCCAATACCCGGCCAATTGTAGATTTTTTATCCCTCCCACACAAAATATTTTTCCCTTCTCCATTTTACTCTTCCAGCCCCATCCCATTCTAATCCTCCCCCAACATCAGCTCCCTTCTAGTTCCAGCCTCACCCAGCATCCATTCCCTTCTAGTCCCTGCATCAGCCCATTTCCAGTCCTAGCCATCCATCAGCCCATTTCCAGTCCTAGCAACCCCCCAACCCAATACCAGTCCTAGCCCCCCATCAACCCACTTACAGTCCTTAACCCCCCATCACCCCATTTTCAGTTTAAGCCCCCCCTATAACCCATTACCAGTCCTAACCCCCCATCAGCCCACTTCCAGTCCTAACCCCATCATGCCATTTCCAGTCAGCCCCCCATAGCCCATTGCCAGTCCTACCCCCCCCCATCAGCCCACAGCCCATTACCAGTCCTAACCCCCCCCAAAGCCCATTACCAGTTCTAACCCCCCCCCAACAGCCCATTACCAGTCCTAACCCCATCAGCCCACTTCCAGTCTTAACCCCCAGCCCATTTCCAGTCCTATCCCCCCCATAGCCCATTACCAGACAGCCCCCATCAGCCCACAGCCCATTACCAGTCTTAACCCCCCCCAAAGCCCATTGCCAATTCTAAGCCCCCCCAACAGCCCACAGTCCATTACCAGTCCTAACCCCATCAGCCCACCTCTAGCCTTAACCCCCCCCAGCCCATTTCCAGCCCCAGCCCCCCCAATAGCCAATTACCAGTCCTACCCCCCCCATAGCCCATTACCAGCCCCAGCCCCCCCAATAGCCAATTACCAGTCCTACCCCCCCCCCATAGCCCATTACCAGCCCTACCCCCCCCAGCCCATTTCCAGCCCCAGCCCCCCCAATAGCCCATTACCAGTCCTACCCCCCCCCGGCCTAAAGTAAAATTTAATTTTTAAAAAAAACCTGGTGGCTGCCGCCGCGGGGCCCCCTCTGCTGCCGCGGCAGCACCGACTGACCCGCGGGGGCCCCGTCTACAAGCTGAAGCCGTCGGTTCGGTTCGGTTGGTTCTTCCCTCCCTCCCTCCGTGCAGGCTGCAGGCTGTGAGAGACGCGAAGGGAGAGCGTCTCCTCGAGTCTCTGTTAAGCCCGCAGGGGCTGATGGGAAATTTCCCATCAGCCCCTGTGGGCTTAACAGAGACGCGAGGAGACACTCTCGCGTCTCTCACAGCCTGCAGCCTGCACGGAGGGAGGGAGGGAGGGAGGGAACCGACGGCTTCAGCTTGTAGACGGGGCCCCCGCGGGTCAGTCGGTGCTGCCGCGGCAGCAGAGGGGGCCCCGCGGCGGAAGCCACCAGGTTTTTTTTTAAATTTTATTTTTAAAAAAATGAACTTGTTTTTTTTTTGTGGGCCCCTGCCGGCTGTGGGCCCTACGCCATGGCGTACATGGCGTATAGGTAAATCCGGCCCTGGGTAGAGCATAATATCAGCTGCATAGATCTGGTAGTTGATGTTGTAAGCTTGTATGAGTGAGCAGACTGGCTGTCTGTAGATGTTGGATAGTGCTGAGCTTTGTGGATCTCCTTGTGCATAGGGAGCAGATTTATGTGGCTCTATTTTTACCTGCTGCTGACATCCTGTTAGGTATCACTGGAACCAGTTCAGTGCTGTGTTTTATTTTGCCTATTGTCTGCAGTCGTGATAATAGGGGGTTGTGGCATATTGTGTTGAATGCTGCTAAGACATAGAATACCACCCAAATGTGGCAAAAACAAGTTGCAAATGAACAAATACAGTAGGAAATACAAAGTTACTCCAGGAACTCTTTGTTGATCAAGAACAGACACATGAATGGTTAAGGAGAGGTGAACTGAAACTGAAGGATGAGAGATTAATAGTTGCAGTCCAGGTCAGCGGATTATGGACCAGATGGTTTAAAGTAAGCACTGAGAAAAACTGGCAAAACACTTAAGTCATTTCTGTAAGAAAGACCTGGAAACAGTGACTCACCTCATAGCTGGCTGTGAAGTTCTGATGGCAGAAAATTTCTGTATAGAAAGGCACAACAAAGTAGCACACCTCATTCATTGGAAACTCTGTAAACACTACAACATTACTGTCCCTGAAAAGCACTGGGATCATGACCCTAAGAGAATTATAGAGAATGAAGAGGTTATGGTCATGTAGAACATTTCCATTCCAACAGATAAGAAACTGGATGCGAGGAAACCCAACATAGTGGTAAAGGAGAAAAACACCAGAACAGCATTGATAATAGAGGTGTCGGTTCCAAGTGATTATTCTGTGAATCTTGTGGAGAGGATCCTGAAGTACCAAGAAAGGTAGTCAGAGACCAAGAAAATGTGGCAAAAAAATACAGAAATATTTCCCATTGCATTGGGAGCCACAGGATTGATAAAAAAGAATTTCCAAGCATATCTTGACAAATTATCCATACCTGTTCCATCTTACGAATTCCAGAAGGAAGCTCTCTTTGGTACGACGCAAGTACTATGTCGAGCATTAGCAGTAAATTTGAGAGACTGAAATCATACTCCACATATCCTGGCTTAGAACTTCCCCCAGTGGCACAAAAATGTAAATTTCCCTCCAAATGCAAGACATGAATGATCCCCAACTTTCTCTTTGAAATGTCCATATTGAATATTTTCTTTTGGTAGTGCACTTAAGATGAGGCCTGCTGCTTATTTTGCCTGACAATAATGAGGTAGTTTTATAAAGTAATTCCCTCATGTCTGTGGCCACATATGTGCATAAATGACCTCTTAAACTGACTGGCATAAAAGTACATGTTTTAGCATCAAGACGCATATTTGCATGTAGACAGAATTTGTGAGGAACATGTGCAGAGCATGCAATTATGTGTGTAGATTTTAAAATACTATAATTTTTGTGCATACTTGAAAAATATAGGTACAGCCATTTATAGGAGTGTGTGCAAATGTCCATGTCCACAATGCAAGGCGGTATAGAAAAACTGTTAAATAAAAACAAAATAAATAAATGTAGGTACATGTTAGGCTACTTCCGCTGGCATTTTATAAAGATAAGTAGGCACCTATTTGATATAACAGAATTGGAAAAGTGACAGAGAAGGACAACCAAAATGATAAAGGGGATGGAAGAATACCCCTAGCTTGGAGAAGAAATGGCTAAGCAGAGATATTATAGAGGTTTATAAAATAATGAATGCAGTAAAACGAGTAAACATGAATCAATTGTTTACTCTTTCAAAAAGTATAAAGACTATGGAACATGCAATAAAGCTATGAGGTAGTACATTTAAGACTAATCAAAAATATTTTTAAATTTCATAACATGTTCATTTGCCAACTCATTCATCTGGTCAGACACTTGACCTTATCTTTACCCTCCAGACCACTGTTTCAGTTCCAAAGAATCTCAAAGGAGTTTCGCTGCCCTAGACAGATCATGCACTTATTCTTTTTAGCTTGTCATTCTTTTTAGCTCATCACGCTCCTCAGTTGCTTACGCAGTTTCTCATCGTGTTACTTCTAGCTGTAGAACTATTACTCCAGAGACCCTTGCATCTTTCCCACCTGCTGATGTTCGGTTTCCTGAGAACTTTTTTATCTTACCAGTCAACACCCAGGCTTCTCTATGGAAAGACACTCTATCCTTGACTCTTAGGGGTATGTTTACTAAACTGCAGTAACGTAGCAGTGGCTACGTTAATGCGCGTCAAGTAACATTAACGAGTATTAACGTTACCTAATGCGCGTTAACGTCACCGTCCACGGTAAGTCCCGCAGAGGGTGGAGAGAGGGCAGAGAGAAGGGGTCAGTGGGCGGGGAGTGGGTGGGGAGAGGATCTTGCTACACTAACGCGGGGAACTGAAGGGCTGAACATTACAGGGACTGAAAACCTGTCGTTAGATGCACATTTGCAGGAGGATGAAACCATTTCAGCGTCAGCAATGTACAACATAGGCAGGGAGCCCAAGAAAAGTGATAGAAGTGCTCCATTTGCAGCAACAGCATAGTGCCCAAGTATGAAAGGCCACTATGGTGATGGTGCAAATGGGGCATAAGGCGGGACATGTTGTGGGGGCATCTGGGGCACAGGGTGGTCTAGGCTGTCGCCTAGGTGGCACATAGGAACATAGAAACTGGAAATCAGCAAGACAGCAGCAGATCAAGGCCAAACATGCCCAGTAGTCGGTGTTCCACAGCGTCCCATACAGGGGACATAACCCATCAAGTACCCCAAAGGTCACACAGGTACCACTATGCCTGTAATAGGGTAATCAGTGCACATCTGGGGACCACTCTAACAAGGGTCCTCAGACCTTACCCAGGATGCATCCCAAACAGTTCGTAAACCCAGCTAACTGAACACCCTGTACTGCAGCCCCTAGTAAGGCATTGCAGGGTGTGACCACACGTTGTCCAAAACATATATACACCCAGTAGGCCAAACTGGGTACAACATACCTAAGGTGCATGCCCTAGCCTGTCCACAGTCGGCTGTCACAACACAATCTACCTACAGCTACCTAGTCCACCCTAGCCAATAGTTGCTAGAGCACTGACCTGACATCCCCCCAGCCATCTCTCCCCCATGTGGAAGGGACATAACATTGGTAGGCAGTGATGGAGGGGATGTATGGATGTCCATGTATGCCTCCCCACCCCAGACCCCGCACTCTAGGCGACCGCCTACCTGCACAGTGGATGGCCTGGGACTGCGCACTTCCAGCACCGACAGCATATGGCCAGGCAGCATGGCAGGGGGGTTGTGTGTTGGTGCTGGAGGGGGCAGTGGTACCTGCCTGCAGTGGACCTAGGAAATGCCCTGTACCAGTACATGGTGTGCAGGGCAACAGAAAAGGTCTGGCTGAGGAGAAGTAAAGTTAGCCCCAGGGAGTGCTATGCTTCTGTAGCCACAGTGTGGTGCAGTACAAACAACCAGTGTATCTCAGAGCAGAGGGTCACAGGTTTAGTTCCCAGCCATGGATCCTGCAGAGCATGTCACTATATTTTACCCTACAATGCAGATACAACATCAACATGTGCAATCCCCAAAGCAGCAGCCAACAGGGGTACAAACACCCACTCACACAGGCTCCACTATCCAAAGCTCCATGGAGAGTCAGGCTGTTGGCCCCAGCATGGAGCCGCAGTTACCACCAGAGCACTACTACTACCTCCTGCACAGTTTGGCAATGTCGGCACTGTGATCGGGACCAGTGTGGCAGGCTGGGTTGCCAACCACCTCTTTCTTTGCACAACGCTGCAATAGGAGTGTGTGTGTGTGTGTATGACTATCCATTGTTTTGTGGCTGCCTACTCCTCACTGGGCCCACAATGCTTAACTGTTTCCAGCGTTAGCCTGCAAATGTGCATAATGAGGAGCAAGGTATTGTGGGCATGGCCTGGACAGGGCAGACTGGGCAGGATGCATCTGCAGAGGGTGTAGGGCAATGGCTGGGACATTGTAGTGTCCAACCACCACCTGCATGGACAAGGTGACCACAGCACGTTGTCGCCGGGCCGCCCCCGTCTACGCCTTAATACTCATGTTGGGGTGAACCCGGGACAAAGATTTTGCTAGGTAGTCCAGGGAATGTAAATCCACTCCGCGTAGTGGAGAGAAGTGGCTTTACAGATTCCACTACCTAGGAGCACTAATTAATGAGACCAGGTGGAGGGAAATAAAGGCTTTTATTCCCTGGTTAATGCAAAGGTTCAACATAAGATATAATCCATGAACAGAAAGTCCTTTATGTCAAAAGGTACTAGTATTTACAATGGGTTGCTTAACTGTTGCTTCACAGTTAAGGCAGGTTTTCAGAAGTAGAATTCAATACACGAAACAGCAATTACATTTCATTCACTCTTTTTCATTACATGGAGCATACAGACTCTGGAGCTGAGGAAGTGCACCAATCACATTCCATGAGTTCTGGCATAGGTGAGGGAACAGCGTTTGGATAATCAATCTCCATGGACTCTCCTTCGCTATACTCAGTAGAGGAGCATTCACTGTCCCTGTCTGACCTAGCCTTGTAAGTTAAAACTCTGGAGTCTGGCTTCCCATAGTCAGGGGTTCTCAATGTTGCAGGAATTTTACTGAACCAATCTGGTTTCTTTTCCCTTATATAAGGAGCATGGGGTTTAGCAGAGCCTTTAGGAGCACAACAGTTACAGTCATTGGTTAATGTTTCATACCTGGGTGTAGCTGAGTTGGAATGCACCGTGTTTTCTCTTCCAGCCACTCTCCCTTGGTAGCTGAGCCTCTGCCTGCCTGCTTTGGACACAGCTGGGCTTCTAGGCAGTTGAGTAAAACTTGGCCTGGATTCTCCTCTCTCTCTGGGTAAAAACTCCAGCCGATCATAAAAGTGCTTTCCTCTCTGACATGGTAAAACTTGGCAATAATCCTTTAGAGATTGTAAGCTCTTCTCAGAACCCTTCCCCCTGGTTCTTAGCTTCTGTCTCTCTGTTCTGGATTCAGGCAGACTGTGAGAACAGGGCGTGGCAAACACTCTCACCTTAGAGCTGGCTCTGTCAAACTTCCCTATTGCAGCAGGGTCAGTTTGGGCCTTCTGGCTCCCAACCTTGTGAAGTCTGTTTCCAGTCAGATTCTTCTCAGTCCTCTCCTGATGCCTCTCAGCTTTCTCTTGCTCCTTTCTTCTGTGGCTCTCAGCCTTCTCTCGCTGGCTCTCAGCCTTCACCGCCTTCTCTACTCCTGCTTCTGTTTCTGCTCTAGAAGCATTCTGCTCTGACTTATAAAGCAAAGTGCTTGAGCTGACTTCCGGGTTTCGTCCCAGGTGCAAGTCACCAGAGTTCCCAGGCTCATTAACTCCCGAATGTCTGTTCCTGCTCCCTCTAGCTGTGCCTGGGGGTAATTGCACACCTAGTTCCTCAAAAGAAACAGGATTTCTTTTCAACCACTCATCTTTATTGACACACGCCTCATGACAACGTCTTGCTGTTAGGGCACTCTCACACTGACCAAACAGTGAGTATGGCATGGCTATGGTCCCACATAGTGCTACATAGTATCTGTCTCAAGTGGTATATGTGTGTCCCTTGTTCTGGAGGGCTAATCACTGGGGCACCAGCCGGTTGCCTGTGCCATACAACCCAGCTCTGAGTATGCATAGTTCTACTGTGAACATGCAAGATAGACTGGCTAGCGGAGTGTCTGTGTTTAGTTTGTACATGGCTGGAGCAACTGGTGTGGTGCAGCAGGTACAGTCTGACTGTGCCTGCTGCTAGTGAATGTCAGACCATGGTTTGGGGCTGCGGAGGCTCCTAGTACTACTGTTGGTCTGCCAGTGGTCTAGCAATAGGTCCAGATCCGATCTGACCCCTGGATGACATCCACAACCTAAGGCACCTTGGGTCTAAGGTACCTCAAGGATGGTAAGAGGCATCAGGTTGACAGGCATGTGCTGGAAGGCAGGGGAACAGCTGTAGTCCTAAAACTGGTGGGAGCACAGAGGAAGGGCAATGGACAGGTAGTCTACTGTAGTGCGCAGTATTGCGGCGTATGCATATTGGGTATTATACGCGTTGCGGCACCGAAGACGCGCAGTGCTCATAATAATGCGTGTGACGTTTGTTTGGGACGTGCGTTGTTACGCGCTATAATATGACCACATATTGTAAGGTGCTTAGACATATCTCATAAGGCACGTAGAAAGGTCTGTAACATCACGCACATTATTGTGCGGGCTGTGCGTCAGACGCCCTACTACACACATTCTCCGCAACACGCGTGAGATGCAACACGTGTACGCCGCTCTACTGCGTGATAATCTAGCAGACACGATGGCCACTTGGTGGAACATATTTGCATTGTGCTTGTTGTGGTTGTTTGGGATAGTGGTTGCAGACGTGCATGGAGCCAACATAGGTTGTGGGTTTGGGTCCCACAGGTTCCTTTTCGTTTGTTCTGCTCTCCTTACCATACAATGGCTCCGGCTTCGTTCCTTCTCCACACACCCTTCATTCTCTTCATT
This sequence comes from Ichthyophis bannanicus, assembly GCA_033557465.1. NCBI lineage: Eukaryota > Metazoa > Chordata > Amphibia > Gymnophiona > Ichthyophiidae > Ichthyophis > Ichthyophis bannanicus. The sequence continues at coordinate 378,416,248 of CM066036.1, forward strand.
GTACACTGCAGTGTCCCCTCCATGCAGCCTATCCATCACATGCTAGCTGTTACATATGCTCCCTTTCTTTGGGTTGTCTGGGTGGGCAGGTGGCTCAGTGGTTTGGTATTGGTGTCAGTGAGTTGTGTTTGGGCTCTTCAGTGTACTGGTTCAATTCCCTCTTACTCCTTTTTGTATCCCTTGCCCATTTTGCCCTTATACACACACCATCCACACAGCTGGCCCTTCAGACTGACCCCTGATGCACTTTCCGTTACCGTTGTTTACTCCTCTGCATGCTGTGTTCACTGCACACCATTTCATGGTGTGTGTGCATGTGTTAACTGTGGCTCACGTCCCGATTACAGACTGCGATATCAGCTGCCTATGGTCTATGGCCTTACACCTACGGCTCTGTTTCTCATGTGGCACCATGTCTGCACATGCCTCAGCGCATCCTCTACTGTCTGCGCGCCTTTGATTGCAGCCCCTTCAGACTCTGCTGCTTCCCGTTGGCTGTGATGTTAACGCGCGGTAGATCCAGGGCGCACTGTACCGCACGTTAGGCGCCTTGTAACACGCATTACCTGACACGGCTTTCTTTAACGATGCACCGCCCACTCCTTTATATGGGCATCTGTAACATTACCAGGGAAATTAACAATGGCAACATTACCGCGGTTTAGTAAACAAACCCCTTAGTAACATTGCCCCTTAAAAATCCAAAACCTACCCCTCACAGACCTCTTATAAAAGGTTCCATGCAGGACTCTGCCTCCTCAGGCGGCAGACACGGACAGCACAGAGGGCTTGGAGAAAAGCCAAATCTACTGGTACTCTTATACATTTTAAGACTTGTCATACACACTATTGCCATAAGATTACAGAGGCCAAAAAAGATTTCTTTTCTAAAATTATTAACTATTCTCCCTCATTGACAAAATCTATTTTTTTGGCTGTTTCATAACTCTCCACCCAGCATCAGATCCAACGAGACCTGCCTTGGTCATATCCAACAGCTGAGCAATTAGCAGATTATTTCCTGAAGAAGGTTCAGCTCCTAAAGAATACACTCCCTTCTTATCTTCCTCTCTCCCCTCCAGACGTCACTGATTCTGTTTCACCAGTGCCTATGCATACATGGTCAGACTTTGTTCCTATCCCACATACTAAGTTATCTCGGACATTGCTATCCTTCCAGAAGACTACTTCCCTACTAGACTCCATCCCTTCTGCATGGCTTAGTGAGCCTTCTCTGGGATTACTTCCTATTTTGCAGGCAATGGTTAACCAACTATCTGGAAAAAAGTGATACTCTGACCCCTTCTTAAAAACCAGCAAGGGGATCTCCATGATCCCCAAAACTGTTGTCCAATTTTGAACCTGCCTTTTATATCCAAGGTAGTAGAAAAAAATGTTTTCCATCAGTTTTTATAGTAACATAGTATATAACGGCAGATAAAGACCAGTATGGTCCATTTAGTCTGTCCAGCAAGGTGGCAAGAGTAGGTGCACTTGCTGCTCCGGGCAGATCACCCCTCCCCATGCCTTTGTTTAGGGGTGTACTCACCTCTCTGTGCAGGTCCCCCTATTTGTTGAGATATAAGAGATAGTTATCTTTATGTTGATTTTAACCTTTTGCTATAAAGGAATCCACTGTGTCCCATGCCATTTTGAATTCTGTCACTGTATTTGCCCCCACCATTTCCATCAGGAGGGCATTCCAAATATCCACCACCCTTTCAGTGAAAAAGTAATTCATAAAAAATGCCACATTGGTCAGACCAAAGTCCATCAAGCCCAGTATCCTATTTCTAACAGTGGCCAATCCAAGTCACAAGTACATGGCAGGTTCCCAAAGTCCACAGCTTTCACAATGCTCGTCCTGGGGTAAGCAGTGGATTTCCTGGGTCCTCTTTAATAATGGTTTATGGACCTTTCCTCCAAAAACTTGTCCAAACCTTTTTTAAACCCAGCTACACTAACAGCTTTTACTACATCCTCCGGTAACGAATTCCAGAGTTTGATTATGCATTGAGTGAAAAAATATTTTCTCCGATTAATCTTAAATGGGTTATAGTGTAGCTTCATTGCATGTCCTCTAGTCTTGATGCATTTAATGGGATAAACAACTGATCTACGTTAATACATTCCATTCATCAATTTATATACTTCTATCATATCTCGCCTCAGCCATCTCTTTTCCAAGTTGAAGAGCCCTAACCTTCTAAGTCTTTCCTCATTGTGGTATCCTTCCATCCCTTTTATCATTTTGGTGGCTCTTCTCTGTACCTTTTCTAAATCCGCTATATCCTTTTTAAGATATGGCAACCAGAATTTCACACAATTTTCAAGGTGTGGTCGAACTATGGAATGATACAGAGGTATTATAATATCCTTGGTTGTATTCTCCATTCCTTTCCATATGATTCCTAGCATTCTATTTGCTTTCTTGGTCACCACTGCACACTGGGTGGAGGGTTTCAACATATTATCCCCAATGACGCCTAAATCTTTTTTTCTGGGTGGTAGTTTCTAAGGTGATGCTTTGCATTGTGTAACCAAAGTTTGGTTTGTTCTTACCTAGATGCATAACTTTGCACTTATCTGCATTAAATTTCATCTGTCATTTGGATGCCCAGTCTTCCAATTTATCAAGGTCCTCTTCCAATTTTTCAAAATGGTCTTGGGTTATAACAACTTTGAATAAGTTTGTGTCATCTGCAGATTTGATCACCTCACTCGTTATTCCCTTTTCCAGGTCATTTATGAATATGTTAAAAAGCAGCGGGCCCAGAACAGACCCTGGGGTACTGCACTATTTACTTTTCTTCATTGAAAAAATTGGCCATTTAGCCCTGCTCTCTGCCTTCTGTCTTTTAACCAGCTTCTGATCCATAATACTACACTGCCTCCAAACCCATGACTTTTTAATTTTGCCAAGAATCTCTCCTGAGGGACCTTGTCAAAGACTTTCTGGAAATCTAGATATACTATATCAACCGGTTCACCTTTTTCTACCTGTTTATTTAGACCTTCAAAAAAATATAACAGATTATTAAGGCAAGACTTCCCTTGGCTAAATCCATGTTGGCTTTCTCCCATTAAACAATGACTATATACATGATCAGTAATTTTATTCGTTTTAATGGTTTCTACTATTTTGCCCGATACTGATGTCAGACTCACAGGTCTGTAGTTTCCTGGATAACCCCTAGAACCTTTTTTAAATATTGTCATTACATTGGCCATTCTCCATTCTTCACATAGTACAGTTGATTTTAATGATAGTTCATAGTAGGTCTGCAATCTTATATTTCAGTTTTTCAGTATCCTTGGATGTATACCATCCAGTCCAGATGATTTGGTACTCTTCAGTTTATTAAATAATTGTAATACATCTTCCCGGTTTATTGATATTTCTTTCAATTCTTCCAATACATCACCTTTATATACCATTTCAGGCATGGGTATATTCCCTACATCTTCTTCAGTAAAGACCGAAGCAAAGAATTCATTCAGTCTCTCAGCAATGGCCTAGTCTTCACTTAGCGCTCTTTCTATTCCTCTGTCATCCAATGGTCCAGCTGACTGTCTCACAGGTATTTTACTACAAATGTACTTGAAAATGTTTTTATTCTGCATTTTTGCTTCCATGGCAAGCTTTTTTTCAAATTCTATCTTTGCCTGCCTTATCAATGCCTTGCATATAATTTGCATTGCTTATGTTGTCTCCCGTTTTTGTCAATTACCCCAGTAACTCCTGTGACGACTTTGCTGTGAGTTCTAGCTGTCTATTTATTTATTTATTTGTTGTCTTTATTGGTGTGCTACTTCACCTCCCTGTTCCCTTTAGTTTTGCACTTCAGCTTTCTCAGCTGTATAACTTACTCTGCCTCTCTCAACTAACTGGCCTTTGTGTGGTAGCCAGGTTAACTGTTACTTTAAATTAAATATCTCTCCCTGCTCTGTCCCCAGAACGTGCTGCGTTTTAAACTTTTTTTCCTGCTCTAGCCTACCTGAGGGACTACCCCCTCCCCCCCTGCTGAAGTATTGGGTAGCCCTTCTTCCTGTCTCCTCCTCCCACGTGTGCATAGTCTGTTCTGTTTGCCTCTCTCTGCTCTGGGAAGAGTAGTGCCATCACAGTGCTCTGCTAGAGAGGTGGACATTTAACTCCTGTGATGACTTTGCTGTGAGTTCTAGCTGTCTATTTAGTTATTTATTTGTTGTCTTTATTGGTGTGATACTTCACCTCCCTGTTCCCTTTAGTTTTGCACTTCAGCTTTCTCAGCTGTATAACTTACCCTACCTCTCTCAACTAACTGGCCTTTGTGTGGTAACAAGGTTAACTGTTACTTTAAATTTAATATCTCTCCCTGCTCTGTCCCCAGAATGTGCTGCATTTTAAACTTTTTTCCTGCTCTAGCCTACCTGAGGGACTAACCCCCTCCCCCCTGCTGAGGGTACAGGACAGGGTACCTTGAAACAGCCCTCTTTTAGTAGGTCTTATTTCCCTCCCTCCCTCCCCGACACCCACCCACCCCTGGGGTAATTGTAGCTTTATAGGTATTTACACGTCTTAGAGGAAAGGGGCTACTCTCAGGTGCAGCTCTTTATCCAAATCAGTCATACATTGAGGACCTGAGATTAATTAAGCTTCAGGTGAACAAGGTATATTAGAGGTATTAGATACACTTTTATTAGTATAAGCATCTACACCAACCCTTAGTAAGTACAGAATTTAAAGACCTAAACACAAGCTTTAAACTAAGATACAGACAACAGTCCAGCAGCGATATGGGGGCTTTCCAGTCTTTTGCATTGATTGTCACATGTATGATTTTCTCCCAGTTGGTGAGAGGTCTTACATATGCACTAAGTGCAAGGAGCTCTTTGCTCTCAGGGAACAAGTCCATTCTCTAGAGGCTAGAGTAGCAGACCTGGAAGACAAAAGAAAGACAGACCTACAGGGATATAGTCCTGAAGTCCTGTTGCCATGGAGGAGAGAGGTCACGTGACAGGAGAGAATCACCCTGGTGTGGCAGGAAGTGATCCTGTAACTAGGACCTGTCCTCCAGGTGATGTAAAACCCTCTCGCACTGAGGACGTTTCTCCAGGGCCATGTGCCCATGAGGGAAGGGTTAGGACAGCTGTTATAGTTGGTGATTCAATCATTAGACATGTAGATAGCTGAGTGGCTGGTGGACGTGAGGATTGCCTGGTAAAACGCCTGCCTGGTGCGAAGGTAGCGGACCTCACGCACCGCCTAGATAAGATTTTAAATAGTGCTGGGGAGGAGTCTGCTGTCTTGGTACATGTCGGTACCAATGACATAGGAAAATATGGTAGGGAGGCTAAATTTAAGCTTTTAGGTAGGAAGTTGAAATCCAGAACTTCCAGGGTAGTTTCTCCGAAATGCTTCCCGTTCCACGTGAAGGACCCAAAAGGCAGGCAGAGCTCCAGAGTCTCAATGCGTGGATGAGACGATAGTGCAAGGATGAGGGTTTTGGATTTGTTAGGAACTGGGGAACATTCTGGGGAAAAGAGGGGCTCTTCTGAAGGGATGGGCTTCACCTTAATCAGGATGGAACCAGACTACTGGCATTAACCTTTAAGAAGGAGATAGAGAAGCTTTTAAACTAGAAAATAGGGGAAAGCCGACAGTCGCCCAAGAGCACATGGTTCGGAAGAAGTTATCCTTGAAGGATACTACCAAAAGCAGTGAGGTTCCAAAAAAGAGTAAAGGAGCCCAAATGCCCTTGAGTATGGTGCAGACAGAGTGTAAAAATTCCAAATTACCCATGCCTACCAATAGCCAGATTAATATTAATAAAATACAGTCTCTAAAATGCTTGTATGCAAATGCTAGAAGTCTAAACAATAAGATGGGAGCGTTAGAATATATAGCACTAAATGAGAGGTTAGATATGATTGCAATCTCAGAGACATGGTGGAAGGAGGATAATCAGTGGGACACTGTGATACCTGGATACAAACTATATCGTAATGATAGAACTGATCAAATTGGTGGAGGGGTTGCGCTCTATGTTAGAGAGGGCATTGAGTCATAAAGGATTAAAGTTTTGCAGGAAACAAAATTTGCTGTAGAATCTCTAAGGATTGAAATTCCATGTATGAAGGGGAAGGTGATGGCAGTGGGGGTGTACTATCGACCGCCTGACCAGAATGAACAAATGGATGATGAAATGCTCAAAGAAATCAAGGAAGCTAACAAATGTCACAGCACAGTAATAATAATGGGTGATTTCAATTACCCCGGTATCGACTGGGTCAGTGTCATGGCAGGACATGCTAGGGAGATAAAGTTTCTAGATGGAACACCAGATTTGGTGCAAAAAATAAGGGTGTTGGGGCCACTTGGCAATAGTGATCATAGCATGATCGTGTTTGATTTAATTAGTGGAGGAGGGATAGTAAAGAAATCCACAGTACTACCTTTTAACTTTCGGAAGGGAGACTATGATAAAATGAGGATTATAGTTATATGTTCTTATGTTCTTATATTCTTAGTATCGACTGGGTTAGTGTCACGGCAGGATATGCTAGGGAGATAAAGTTCCTAGATGAAATAATTGACTGCTTCTTGGAGCAGCTGGTTCATGAACCGACCAGAGGGGAAGCCATATTGGACCTAGTCCTTAGTGGAACACCAGATCTGGTGCAAGAGATAAGAGTGTTGGGGCCACTTGGTTAATAGTGATCATAGCATGATCGCATTTGATTTAATTAGTGGACGAGGGATGGTAAGGAAATCCACAGTACTACCTTTTTTTTTTGTTGTTGTTTTATTTTGCATTTTAAAACATACATGTACATACCAGAACAACCACAAATAACAATAACAATTACAACCAAAAAGTCACCCACATCTCCACCCCGCACCAGTCAGCCAGCTTGCAAGCCCCTCAAGGAACATTAGTCTCCCCAGTCAAGCCTACAAAAACATCCAGCGCAGCCCATTTATCCACAGAGCATTTCCCCCCCCCCCCCCCCCCGGGACCTAACAACTATGTCTGAGGCTCTCTCATATTTACTATATATACACACTTGGTGCCACCAAGCACGCCAGGATAGTGCTGTAGAGTCTTTCCATGCGCCGAGAATCTGCTTTATTGCCACCGCCAACATAAAATTAACTCCAAAAAAATGCTTTTTGGGAAGCGTAGGGATGTCCATCAGAGCTCTAAGCCCTACAATACTCCACGACAACGGTGCAGAGAAATGAAATATTCGCTGTATGCGGCGCCATAACCGGCCCCCAGAAGTCTTGTAGGCACGGGCAATCCAGGAACATATGTCGGAGGGTACCAAGATCTTGTGCACAGGACCAGCAATATGGGGATGTTTCTTTGCACCATTTGGATAGCTTTGTCGGAGTGAAATGCGCCCTGTGGGCGAAGAAAAACAACGATTGCGTTATCGCAGCAGATCTGGCAACACGAACATTGGGGCCCCAGAAGCGGTTCCATGCAAGCTGAGTCAGGACGATACCAGTCTCCTCTTCCCACACCTTCTGAGGGCCCCTCACCATTTTCGTGCCATGGGAACAGAGTAGGCCATATAATCTGGACATTCCGCCTCTCTGGGCAGTTGCACTCTCTGCTACATCTTTCAGCGGCCAATCCACAGGAAAATCACTCGGAACCTTCTGCCTCTGGGCCAAACAATGCCGTAGTTGAATCCATTGATAGTAACATTTATCCGGAATCCCAAATTCCTTCTGTAGCGAGCCGAAAGACTTCCAGCTATCCGATTCCAACAGCTGTCCTATCGTCCAGATTCCTCTACTTTGCCACGTGGTCCAGGCAAAGGAACCCTTGTTAATCTTCAGTAAAGGGTTATGCCAGAGCGAAAGCTGCCGTGAGAGAAGCTTAGCCGTGTCAGTAACCTGTAACAGGTTCTGAAAAGCTCTCTGGGTGGAAGTGATGACTCTTCCCACCTTGACTTCGTCAGGACATAACATACTCATCAGTAGAAATCCAGGAACCGGCATAACCAACCGTTCCTCAAGTTCAAGCCACATCGGTCTTTGAGCTAAGGACGATGCAGCAGCCCAGAGACTGCCTTGCTTGAGGATTGCAGACATGTGGTACCAAAGGAAGTCTGGGAAATGAACACCCCCATCGGGCTTGAGTGCTTTAAGTTTCTTAAGGGCAATCCTGGGGGTTTTTCCGTTCCATAAGAAGGAAACAAGTATGCGTTCTACCTCTTTGTATACAGCGGCTGGAAGCAATACCGGGATCATACCTAATATATAGTTTATCTTAGGCATTAAGGTCATCTTGATAGATTCCAGTCTTCCCCACCAGGTCAGACGGAGCGGGGACCACTGCAGAGTAAAATTGCGGGCAATCTCCTTGATCTTGTCTACATTAATTTTGAGAGTTTCGTCCAGAGGAGCCCTGAATTGGACACCAAGGTACCTTATCGATGAGGACTCCCATCGAAAGTCGAACTGTTGTACCATATCCGCAGTGGCAAAGCTACTTAAAGGAAAAGCCACCGATTTCCCCCAATTCACCCGGTATCTGGCAAAACAGGAATAAGTATGAATCAGCTGTAACAGGGGGTGGATCGAAGCTAATTGAAGAAAAAAGACTAAATCATCTGCGTATGCCGAAAGTTTGATGTGGAGGTCTCGCAGTATAACTCCCTGGACCTCCTCTGCTTGTCTCACCATCAATGCTAGAGGCTCCAATGCGAGATTAAACAGCAGTGGAGATAGCGGGCAACCTTGCCTGGTGCCCCTATAAAGAGGAAAAGAGTCAGAGAGAACTTGGTTGGCGAGAATCCTTGCTGTTGGGTTGGCATACAAGACTCAAACCATGCCTATAAACTGTACAGGAAAGCCGAACCATTCGAGCACTCGAAACAGAAATGGCCACTCCAGCCTGTCAAATGCCTTTTCGGCGTCGAGTGATAAACCGATCAACGGCTGTTGTGATCCTTCTGCAAGTTCCATAACATCACAAAGGAGCCGGGCGTTATCCGCTGTCGAACGCCCACTGACAAATCCGCACTGGTCAGGGTGTATGAGCAAGTGAAGAACCGTATTGACTCGGCTCGCCAAGGCAGAAGAGTAGATTTTATAGTCTGCGTTGAGGAGGGAGATGGGCCTGTAATTGCCCACCTGCTTTGGATCTTTCCCAGGCTTCTCCAACACCACAATAGTGGCCGCCGCGAAGGCACCTGTATTGTTTTCAGCTTTCTGCAGACAATGATAGTATGTCAGCAAGTGTGGGAGAAGTTCCTTCACGAACGTCTGGTAAAATTCTGCCGGGAGGCCATCCGGCCCTGCGGCTTTACCCGTCTGCATTCTCATCAAGGCCTCTTGCACTTCACAGAGCACCAACTCACATCGCAGGGCCTCTTGCTGCTCCCGTCCTAAACGAGGATGCTCTATATGTTCCAGGAAACTATCCACCTCCTCCAAATTCCATTGCACTTCAGATGTATATAAGTCCCTGTAGAAATTGCGAAAGGATTCCATGATGCCCATACTATCTGCTACCACCGCTCCGTTGGCCCCCTCAAGAACTGCGATGCGAGACTTTCCATTACGAGGCTTTAATTTCGTAGCCAACAATTTCCCAGGTTTGTTCGCTCCAGAGTAATATTCTGCATAAGATCCAAAGTCAGCCTGCGCAACCTCCCTGCTTAACAAAGAGTTGTATTGAAAGCGTAGCTTTTGGAGATACAACACAATATGAGGGCTTTCTTGTTTCTGCAACAATCTTTCTCCCGCACGGATCTGCCGATCCAGGGCTAAAAGTTCAGCTGTCTCTTGCCGCCTGACAGCGATAGAGAAGCTGGTAATCTTAGCTCTCATTGAGGCCTTAAAGGCCTCCCACCATGCCCAGATGGATGTTTCTGCAGAGTTATTAACCTCAAAATACTCCGCAATGGCCCGCCGTACGTATTCCCTAAAGGCCTCGTCAGCCAGCAATGCTCTGGGGAAAAACCACCCCGAGCCCTTCTCTTCGGCCATCAGCAATTCCACATCTAGAGTTATGGCAGCATGATCGGAGATGTGCATGCTTAATATCTCCGCGCTCCGTATCTTCGGAATTAGCACGCGGGTGATTAAAAAAAAATCTATTCTGGAGAAGGAGCCGTGGGGATGAGAGTAAAAAGTATAATCCTTGTCTGCTGGATGAAGAAGCCTCCAGATATCTACCAGGCCAAACTCCGAAATAACTGACGTCAACACCTCCAGTGCTCTGGATTTCCGATTGCCTCTGGCCGGCTTGCAGTCGATTAATTGATCTGGGACCATATTGAAGTCCCCTCCCAGGATAAGAGGCACCCCATCGTATTCCTGTAACACTTCTGCCAGAGTGTAGAAAAAGCTGGGGCTATCACAATTAGGGGCATAAACATTCAGTAGTCCCACCACTTGACCGTCCAGCATAAATTGTACCCCTGCCCATCTTCCCTCCGGGTCCGATCGGAGCTTTTGAAAAAGGGCTCCCATAGATTTCCTGTCTAGTATCGCCACACCGTTCTTTTTCCCCAAGGCTGGGGCATGCGCTGCGAGAACAAACTTCCCTTGTTCCAGCTTTAGAGCTTCTTTGGTAGCAAGATGCGTCTCTTGTAGCATTACAACATCTGCCCTTTGTTTCAGAGCATACGCTAGTATCTTCTTGCGCTTAGCTGGGTGGATGATACCTTTGACGTTTAATGACAATAACTTCAAGGGGGCCATTTACGTATAAGGAGGTAAATCTTACACCTAGGCATCGTCTGGATGTCCCATAAGTAGGGTGACTGATATACAGGGCTGACTAAGAAGGGCTTACAAGGCGACTGGTGCTTCCCCTTGGAGCAACTGGTACCATCAATTGGGTGAATCAGCATGCATACAGCAGCCGCAGCGGCTATCAACAATATTATAAAAAACCAAGTAGACATTTCCCCCTCCCCCCACAGATTGACAATAACAGACCCGTGGTTACATAATGCTGAAAACGGTGACACCAAAAATAGAAAGGCCCCAAGGCCTCCCCCCCCCCCCCCCCCCGTACAAACCACAAGCATGACTGGGATAACCATGACCTTCTGCACTCCCCTAGCACCCAGATATAACAATTATACACTTTCAGTAAACACAGTTAATGAACATACCCCAACAGCAACATTGAACACTGCCCACCCCTGTTTCCTACCAGCATAGGACCCTGTTAGGGGCCATCTCCATCCGGGCAAGGCAGTACAATACAATTCTAACTCACAATGGGACTATTAAAAGTTAGTCATTGCATCACCAAAGCCTCCTGTTCCTCCACGAACCGAGCTGCATCCGCTGGACTCTCAAAAGCTCGGGTATGGTTATCCATGGTGATTTTGAAGCGGGCCGGATAAACAACCCAAATTTTGCTTGAAGGTCTTGCAGGCAAATCCTCAGTGCCAAAAACTGCTTCCGTTTTTCAGTTGTAGCTTTGCAAAAGTCTGGAAAAAAGGAGACTTTACGACCCTCGTATGAGACATCTGAGGCTACCCGGGCCGCTGCCAGGATCTGAGAGACGTGCTGGAACCGCAGGAGGCAACAAATGATGGGCCTTGTCTGCTGTTTGCGAGGGCCTGTGTGCGCTGGCACTCGATGAGCTCTCTCGAATTCAAGGGGGCCCGTGAGACTCAATTTCAGCATCCGCGGAATAGCTTGTGCTAAAAACGCATTCAGGTCAGTGCCCTCAGCTCCCTCCGGCACGCCTATAATTCGGATATTATTTCGCCTGCTGCGGTTGCTAAGATCCTCTATGGTAGCCTCCAATCTCTCCATGCGCTTCTGGGCCTTGCGACATTGCACAACTTGAGCCTCATGTGCAGTTAGCATAGCGTCCATCTTGTCCAGTCGACCGGTTAATCTTTCCATCTGCGCCCTCATATCTTGCAGGTCTTCTTGCACTCGAGCCATCACATCTCCACTCGCCGCCACCATTTCTTTCACCGCCCTGATCTCGCCTAGGACCTCCTTCATCGTCCCCTCTGACTCACGTGGCGCCGCCATCTTTTGCGGGGAGAGCGGGTCTGTCTTACTCCGTTTCGTCCCAGCAGTCTGACTTAACGCAAAGTCCAACTTCGTTGGTTTACTACAGGACATGTTCGCCAAACTTTTAAAGCAATTTATCAGTGTCGCCAAGACCGGGAGAGAGGGGAAAGTCTCAGGATTTTAATCTAGCCACCGGAGCAAATCTCCTACACAGCCACTCTGTATCGCTGCTGGCTCCGCCCCCCACAGTACTACCTTTTAACTTTCGAAAGGGAGACTATGATAAAATGAGCAAAATAGTTAAGAAAAAACTAAAAGGAGCAGTTGCAAAGATTAAAGACTTACATCAAGCTTGGGTGTTGTTAAAAAATACTATCTTGGAAACCCAGACAAGCTGTATTCCACGATAGTATTTTAAACTATGCCCACACTTCATGCAAATCTTTAGCTTTTGATTCTGCTCCTATTAGTCTTTTCTGAACTATTTACCTCATTTTATCATAGTCTCCTTTTTGAAAGTTACATGGGAGCACTGTGGATGTCCTTGCCATCCTTCTTTCATTTATTAAATCAAATGTGATCATGCTATGATCACTATTACCAAGTGACCCCAACACCCTTATCTCTTGCACCACATCCTGCATGCCACTAAGGACTAGGTCCAAAATAGCTTCTCCTCTTGTCGGTTCATGAAGCAGCTGCTCCAAGAAAACAGTCATTTATTTCATCTAGAAACTTTATCTCCCTAACATGTCTTGCTGTGACACTGACCCAGTCGATACCCTGGTAATTGAAATCACCCTTTATTGCTGTGTTGTAACTTTTGTTAGCTGCCCTTATTTCTTTCAGCATTTCATTATCCATCTGTTCATTCTGGCCAGGCAGTTGGTAGTACACCCCCACTGCTATTGCCTTCCCGTTTTTACATGGAATTTCTATCCATAGAGATTTTACAGTGTATTTTGTTTCCTGCAAAACTTTAATCCTATGTGACTCAATGCCCTCTCTAACATAGAGCGTAACCCCTCCACCAATATGGTTTTACTCTATCATTGCAATATTTATTTATTTTAAGTATTTTCTATACCGCGCTATTTAAAATCAGCTCGGTTTACAGTCAACAACAAATTTGTACAGTGCAGGCAGAACTTGTACTGTACTTACAAAGAACAGGTTTTGTAACTTGGGCTAACTGGGGTAACTATGTACAGTGCTGCACAGCAGGTCGTGGGGTAATGTGTTGACCAGGTCATCTTGGCAGCTTGTTTAAATAACCATATACAGTCCAGGCAGTCAGGTCACAGTTGTCTGGTGGCGACAAGGGCTGCTTGGCAACTATTTACAAGATTCAATGACTATATACATGTGCCTACCAGGGGGTCTGGTAGTGTTAGTGTGCCAGGCTGGGCCTGTGTCTTGCGGGTGTGTTTTGTGGGTTGTCTTGGTGGTTGAGCCTGGTTGGCTGTGGTATGTCCCTGTTGTGAGCATAGTGCTGGAGGAAAAGATGGTGCTTCAGGACCTTCCTAAAATGGGTAAGTCAGAGATGGACCTGATGGTGTGCGGGAGGGCGTTCCAACATGTGGGTGTGTAGTATATGAAGGCTCTGTTTCTGGTTGCTTGAGAGCACTTCATAATTTTGCTGGGTATTCTCAGTGTGTTGGCAGCGGTTGACCTTCTGGCTCTGTTTGTGGGAGTGGGGAGGATGAGGTCAGTGATGGAGGAGATGGTGAGGCAGTTGAGGTCCTTGCAGGTCAACAGTAGAATTTTAAAGGAGAGCCTGCAGTGTACCGGCAACCATAGGAGGTGCTTCAGGATTGGGGATATATGGTCCCTCCTGGCGGCCCCGTGTAATATTCTGGCAGCTGCATTCATTGCAAGTTGAAGTGGGTTCGGCGTATTTTTTGGTAGTCCATGTTGAATTGCATTGGCATAGTCAAAGTGGGGGATTATCAAGGCTTGGTAGATTGTCCTGAAGTCCTCTGGCTCCAGTAGGGGTCTTAGCTGCTGGACTGTCCGTATTTTGTGGTATACTGCCTTGACAGTGTTGTTTATGTGGGCTTTCATGTCCAACTGTTGGTCTAGTGTGACCCCTAGGTAGCGGATCGTGGGCTTGTTTTGGAGCTCAGCACCTCTTACTTTTAGTGATGCGGGGGGGGGGGGGGTGTGAAGGCTTGGTTCCTGGTTATGAATAGTGCCTCTGTTTTATTGAAGTTTATTCTGAGGTTTTGGGTGTGGAACCGTTTAATGACAGCATCGAAGCAGGTTGTTAGTGGTAAAAATTCTGGCTGGTCAGTTGAGAATGGCATGTAGAGCAGTATGTCGGTGGCGTATACCAGGCATGCGATGTTGAAGGAACGAGTGAGTGCGCAGATTGGCTGCATATATATGTTGAAGAACAGGGCCGAGAAAGAGGACCCCTGTGGTATGCCCTGTCCTTGTTGGAATGGTTTGGAGGTCATGGGGCCGGTCCGTACATGTTGCCATCTGTCTGTCAGGTATGATTTGTACCAGCTTAAGGCTGCGCCCTGGATCCCTTTCTCTGCGAGGCATGCCAGGAGTAGTTCATGGTCAACGGAGTCGAACGCTGCAGCAATATCCAAGAAGATTAGGGCATATTCTTGTCTCACGTTGTCCAATCCAGTAATTAATGTACTGAAGAGGGTGGTCAGGAGCGTCTCGACTCCATGCGAGTCCTTGAATCCGTGTTGGCATGAGTCGAGGGGAGCGGTGGTCTCAATATGGTGTTGGATTTGGCGTTGGATGACTTTTTCAATTATTTTCTGTAAAACTAGAGGGCATAATATAGTTTGTACCCAGGTGTCTGACATTGCCTTTCAGTTTACCCCCTTACAGCTTCATGTTATGCCCTCTAGTTTTACAGCTTCCCCATCTTTGGAAGAGTTTTGTTTGCTCTTTAGTACTCTAAGTATTTAAAGGTCTGAATCATATCTCTCCTCTCCCTCCTCTCCTCTAGAGTGTACATATTTAGGTCTTCAAGTCTCTTTTCATACGCCTTTATTGCAGACTCAAAGACGTATGAGAAGAGACTTGAAGACCTAAATATGTCAGATCACATTGAACAGGTCCACTTTCTCCAACCACGACAGTCAGGTTTCTGTCCACAGCATAGTACAGAGACAGTTGTTGCAGTGGTTTTAAATGAAATTTATAGGGCAGCTTTTGACCTGGTAGACCATGATCTACTCCTAGTTCGTTTATATGACACCGGTATCCGTGGTGTGGCACTTTCATGGCTCATCTCTTTCTTACAGGGCAGAACTTTTCAAGTCCACATTCAGAATGATGTTTTCTTTATCTTTATCTTTATTCGGGTTTTATTTTTTATTATTTTTTTTATTTTATTAACAATTCTTATATACCGCACTATTAGACATCAGCGGGTTCTTGATAAACCGCCTAAACCATAAGGCATCAAAGCGGTGTACAATAAATGGGCTGCTGTTTTGATTCCTCAAGACCTCCTATGTGGCATCCTGCAAGGTTCAAATCTTTCCCCTCTACTGTTTACCATCTTTCTTAGTCCCTTGATTTCCCTGATACAGAGTTTAGGCATTTCACATTACATATATGCTGATGACATCTTATTGTTAGTCGCTGCTGATGAATGTTCCATAGATCTCATTCTCATTAATATCTGTTTGGTTGATATCTCGTCCTGGTTACAAGATAACTTTCTCAAACTGAACCCATCAAAGTCAAAGGCCATCTGGTTCCAGTCTTAGAAGATGTCTCACTACGAGGTGTGACAAAAAAGAAACAAGACTGCGGCAGCCACGCCCATGACTCAATACCAATTGGCTAACCGCTTATGTCACTGTGTTGTGCAACATCTCGCCATTATTCTGCTATATTTTTCATCTCTCTCACTCTGTTTTTCTTTTTCTGATGTTTTTGTAGCACACTGCTCCATTGCTTTGTCATGCAACTGGAGGTGGCAGAAATATGGAGCAAAGAATCAACTTGAAATTTCTGGTTAAGTTGGAGAAGAGCCCAACTGAGTGTCTCCAACTTCTCCAAAAGGCGTATGGAGAAGATACAATGTCAAGGCGGTGAGTCTTCGAGTGGCACAAATGCTTCAAGACTGGCTGCGAGGAGATGGAGGATGACCCCATTAGGGCAGCCTTCCACGACAAAGACGAGACAGAGTGAACCAGCTGGTGCGGAGTGATCACAGATTGACAGTGCAGATGATAGCTGAGGAGCTCAGCCTGAACAGGGAGTCAGTGCGGACATCTTAGAGCAGGAGCTGGGGATATGGAAGGTATGCACCAAGATGGTGCCCAAGCATTTATCGGACGACCAGAAGGAGCACCGGGCCAATGTTTGTCGAGACTTGCTAGAGAAGATCGGAGAAGATCCAGAGTTCGTTGGTCGAATCATCACAGGAGATGAGACTTGGGTCTTTCAGTACGACACTGAAAGCAAGAGACAGAGCCTGCAGTGGAAGACTTGACTGTCACCCAGACCCAAGAAGGCGCACATGTCCAAATCAAGGATCAAGGTCATGCTTGGAGTTGAGGAGTGGCCTAGTGGTTGGGGCAAGGTACTTCAGGCCGGAAGGTCGGGGTTCAAATCCCACTAGAGGACAGCAACCTTGGGCCGGAAGAACTGGGGTTTCTAGTCCCACAGGTGCTCCTTGTGGTCTTGGGCAAGTCACTTAACCCTCCATAGCCCATGTTCCCTGTAAAATAGTTATCTCCAAGTTATAATGCCCTGTTCAATGTAATTTCAGTTTGTTCAATGTAAGCCGCACTGATGCAGAATAGCGCGGTATATAAGAGAAAATAAATAAATGCTTATCGCATTCTTCGACCAGAAGGGAGTGATCCATCATGAGTTTATGCCTGAGGGTCATACAGTCAACCAGCACTTCTACCAGCAGTTCCTCAATCGCTTCCATGACCGGGTTCGGCGCAGCAGGCAGGCTCTGTGGAGATACAAGTCGTGGCTGCTCCACCATGACGCCCGCACACACCGCGCTCAGTGTGAAGCAGTTCTTGGCCACCAAACAGATCACAGCTCTCGACCACCCTCCTTATTCCCCAGATCTCGCACCATGCGACTTCTGGCTCTTCCAAAGGCTGAAGACTGTGCTCAAAGGAACTCATTTAGCCTCTGTAGACGAGATCAAGGCCACTGTGATGAGGGCGCTGAGTAAAGTCGGAGGAGGACTTTACCGAGTGCTTCCATATGTGGCAGAAGCGAATGCAGAAATGCATTAACTCTGGGGGGATTACTTTGAAGGGGACAATGCGTAATTCCTCTGTAGATTTGGTAATAAAACATTTATAGGACAGTCTCATTTCTTTTTTGTCACACCTCGTATTATTGCATTCCTCTTATCTTGGTATTATTCTTGACTCCACTCTTACCTTCTCCCCTCAACTAGCTCAAGTGACCAAATCCGCATTTCTGGTCTTTCAGTGCTTCCACAGTATACAACCTTTCCTCAATAAATCAGTCCAAATCACCATCCTACTTCATACCATAGTTTCCAGGCTGGATTATTGCAATATCGCATATCTCAGTCTTCCCCAGTCTCAACTCAAGCATCTTCAGTCCCTCCAAAATATGGCCATTTGTTTACTCAACAGCGCAATGAAGTTAGACCACATTACTCCATTATTCATGCAACATCACTGGCTGCCAATCAACTCCCAGATTCTATTTAAAACCCTCACCCACAAAGCCATTCATGATGCAGCACTAGATTATCTTTCTTCATATCCTTCATGCCCCTGCGAGGTCCCTCTGTTCCCTACATGGTTTTCGCTTTCATTTCCCTTCCCTGTCATAATAAAATATGAGTCCACATGGAAAACTGCCTTTTCAGCCACGGCCCCAGCCCTTTCGAATGGTTTACCTGCCCCTCTTTGCACAGAACTGAGTTTCAAGAATTTAAAAAAGATGCTTAAAACTCACTTCTTTAAATCTGTATTAAACATTCAGCCCACTCAATCTTGAAGTAGCAGATGCTCTAAGTTAGGTCTAGCAAAAGTCATCTCTATTACACCCCGTGTCTGTGTGTGTTTTACTCCCTCTCTTCTCTTATGACTCTCATTGCTGCCTTATCTGAACAATGGAGTTCTTTTCTGACTTTCCTGAATTTTTTAATGTACTGTAAACCACAGATTGTGTGCACTGTTGCGGTATATCAAATAAAATTAACCATAACCATAACCATTCAATGCATAATTAAGCTCAGGAATTCATTGTCAGATGATGTAGTGAAAGCTTTTACTGTAGCTGGGTTTAAAAAAGGTTTGGAAAAGTTCCTGTAGAAAAAGTCCATGAACCATTATTAAAATGGACTGGCGGAAATTTACTATTTATCTCTGTGATAAGCAGCATGGGATGCATCTATCTTTTGAGATCCTGCCAAGTATTTGTGACCTGGTTTGGCCACTGTTGGAAACAGGATACTGAGCTTGATGGACCATTGATCTGGCCCTGTACAGAAAATCTTATGGGCCCGACATTCAATGGCAGCGGCTAGCATGAGTACAGTACCTAGCTATCACCACTGAAGATTTAACCTAGATATTCAATGTTGGGACCATATCCAGCCACAGGCATTGAATATCCAGATCTGCCACTGCCTGATTAGCTTTGGTGCAAAAGGTAGGTCAGCTTTTGCTGCACCGCTGAGGGATAACTGGGCAGAGGCTGAATATCACCTCTGATCCTTTATCCCTGGGTACTGCCCCTGGAATGCCCTGATGCTGTGCAGAATCAGGGCCTATAGCGGTGGTATCCAAGAATATTCAGCAGCACTTACTATGTTAGTATTGGCAAATATCCCGCTGACAGGTAGTTACACAATGTACGGTTCTGTCCTTAAGTTTGGTTTTCAAAGTTTAACCATTTCAAGAAGAGGTTATCAAAGCACCAAAGAAGTCTAGGAAGTGAAAAAAGTCAAAGCACTAGAAGCATAGGGAGAATAGGGTTGTCAACTGGCTCCAGATGCATCCAACATCCTGTGTATATCCCATTGTATGCATTGACTTATATTCTTGCTTTTCTTATGGAGTGCAATACAGAAATCAGAAATACATATCCCTGCATGCAATGAGATAAGCCCAGGACTGGATCAAGCCTGTCAGGCACTTCTGGAGTCAATTGGCAATCCTAAGGGAGAAAAAGAAATTAGGATAGCCACTGGAAGGTTGGGGGAGGTGGGAGCAGAAGATGATGTGGGTGAGGGAGGAGTGCATAAGAAGTTCTCTGCTCTGGCAGAATAGAAAAGATATCTTGCAAAGTGAGACCTTCTACTCAAGTAGAAATATACTATTGTTGTAGCGAAGTGTCCGCAATAAATAACACAAGGAGTCATAAGAACATAAGATATGCCATACTGGGTCAGACCAAGGTCCATCAAGCCCAGTATTCTGTTTCCAACAGTGGCCAATCTAGGTCATATGTACCAAGCAGTTTCCCCAAGAGACACAGGTTCCACAATGCTTGTATTGGTTCAAGCATTGATATCCTGGGTCTCTTCTTAATAATGGTTTATGGACCTTTCCTCCAGGAACTTGTCCAAACCTTTTTTAAACCCAGCTACACTAACAGCCTTTACTACATCCTCCAGTAACAAATTCCAGAGTTTGATTACACGTTGAGTGAAAAAATATTTTCTTTTATTAGTCTTAAATAGCACAGGTACACTAAAAAAATTTTTTTTTAAACTGCCTCTAATGTTTCGATTGATTTTTACGTTTTTTGGTGCGCTGAATCCAAATCTGGTAACCAATTTTCTCCATCACGTACAGATTTTTTGCTACATTGGGTTAGCAGTTTGAGGTGAACGTTTCAGATTGAGTGCGATCGAGATAAAAGTTTCTTGGATGAATTCTTTATACTAATTGTTTAGTAGTTATTCAAATAAGAATAAAGAAAATTGTAACAAGGCAGCACATAAGAATAGAGTAATGTCAACAAAACACACTGTGATGGTAGCAAAATTGTCTGCACTTAAAACAGCCACATACATGTGCACAAACATTGAGCATATAAGAGCGAGGTTAGATACAAAGCAAAGCAAAGAAATGTGCAAAAAATGTTGTACAGGTATGTATGTAAGAATAGAAAACGCAAACCGCACCATTGCAATACATGAAGACAAACACCCGATGGTGTGAAAATAAAATTCTAATAAATGAGATCCGACACTGTGGTAATAACTAGCAAATTTTTATTTCAAAGTTTAGTAAAAACACGATATTTGTCAACACAGTTTAGATTTTAAAGTCATTCTTGGGTCAATCAATCTCCTGGTGGGCCCGTTTCTTCTTCCCCCGAATGCTTCTCTTGGTGCGCTGCTTGGCGTATTTTTCATCTGGGGTTTCCCGCAGCAGCAACCAGCAGAAATCAGCCATCATAGTGGTGTTCCATCTTCCTTGGTACCTTCTCTCTGCGTCCTTGATGTCCTGGTGAAACCTTTCACCTTGTTCTTCACTGTACGCCCCCAAGTTTTCGGGAAAGTAGTTCACATGGGAGTGCAAGAAATGGACTTTCAGGCTCATGTTACAGCCTTGTTCTTTGAAGGCATTGAGCATCCTGGCAACAATATCCTTATAGTTCTCATCCCGCCTATTCCCCAAGAATTTGAGAACAACATCCTTGAAGGAATCCCAGGCTTCTTTTTCCTTCTCAGACATCGTTTCAGCGAATGCTCCATCTGAAATGAATTTCCTTATATCAGGGCCAACAAACACTCCTTCCTTTAGCTTTGCTTCAGAAAGTCGGGGGAACTTTGAGCAAAGGTACCGAAAGCACTCACCATCTTTTGGAAGGGACTTGATGAATTGCTTAATGAGACCCAACTTAATGTGGAGAGGTGGTAATAGAATTTTATCACGAGGTACCAAGCTCTCATGAAGAACATTTTTCTCACCGGGTCTCAAATACTCCCGAATTGGCCAGTCTTAAAGGAAGCAGGGATATTTGGTGAAACCGGATTGCTGCCCTAATAGCATGGATAGAATTTTAAAGTCTCCACAAATCATCCACTTATGCTCATCATAACGAATCTTCTGAAGAATCAGGGCCAAATTCTCGTATTTTTCTTGGAGAATAACAGAGTGAGCAATAGGAACTGAAGCGAATGTGTTGCCATTATGAAGAAGAACACCTTTTATGCTGTCTTTTGATGAATCAATGAACAGCCGCCATTCAGCAGGATCATACTTGAGTTTAAACTTTTCCATCACTCCGTATATATCGTTGCAAAATACCAAATCTTCCTCTTTGCTGAAATACTTCAAAAATTGTGTCTCGCGGTTGCGGTACCAATAAAAAGTTGTTCCTGGTGACAATAGATTTTTCTGTTTAAGCCGAGAACCTAGCAGTTGGGCAGCATCTTTTGGGAGTCCTAAATCCTGGACTAAATCATTCAATTCAGCTTGAGAGAAAAGTTCAGGTTTCGGATCTGGTTCAGTTTCAAACTCGGAAGTACTGGACTCATCGGGAAAAGCCATCTGATGAGTCTCATCATGATCAGAACCGTCCACACAAATATGATCCAAAGATTTTGGTGGTTCAGGCACAGGTACTTCGTTGCTATGAGGCATAGGCCTAATTGCTGAGGGAAGTTGGGGTAACTTATTACGTTCTTATTTTTTAAGTTGTATCCCTTCACAATGCAAGAGCAAAAATAGCAGTCACTGCTGTGGTCTCTTTGTTCACGCCACATCATAGGTATTCCGAAACGAAATGCTTGTTTTTTACCTTTCATCCATAAGCGTAGATCTTCCTCACATGTCTTGCACACTTTGTGAGGAGCCCACGGTTTGTCTTGATTGCCTAACTTCAAACCGAAATAGGCGAAATATACTTTTTTAATAAATGCAGAAATGTTCCTCTGCCGCTTTTTCACGGTATATTCCCCACAAATAAAACAAAAACTGTCCGGAGAGTTGACGCAACCTCTGGCTCTGTGAGCCATCACAAATACACAGCACTGCAAACTACAACTGTAGTGAACCACTTCGGAATAAAGCTGGATTACGACTGAGCAAACAAAAGGTAATAATGAACTTGCAAGAAACTGAAATTTGACAGGAACGTTCATGTCGCAACCACCGTGTTTGAGCGAGCGAATGAGGCGAGGCGAACAGGAAAGAACATGCGCCAGCGCGAGTACTGGATTTAGCCCCCCGCCTCCCAATTGTCCTGTTAATGTATAAAATGAATACAAAACACTCTAAAATATCATGAGGGAGTGTTTCTAGTTAGTTAACCATTACAACCTCTATTTTGGGCCAAGAAAATAAACTGCAGTCGGCTAAAAAGAAATTATGTGAACATTCCTTATATGGGTAAGAAATCTAATTTTGCAAGAAAACGTGACGTGATGGAACATTTTGGCTATTTTTCCTGGATTCAGCACCCCAAAATCTATAGGAATCAGTTGCAAAACTGGAGGCAGTTTTTTGGTAGTGTACCTGTGTAGTTTACCCTGTAGCTTCATTGCATGTCCCCTAGTCTTTCTATATTCTGATAAGGTAAACAATCGATCTACGTTTACCCGTTCCATTCCGTTCATTAATTTATAGACTTCTATCATATCTCCCCTCAGCCGTCTCTTTTCCAGGTTAAAGAGCCCTAACCTTTTTAGCCTTTCTTCATAGGAGTATCCTTCCATCCCCTTTACCATTTTGGTGGCTCTTCTCTGAACCTTTTCTAAAATCGCTATATCCTTTTTAAGATACGGCGACCAGAATTGCACACAATATTCAAGGTGCGGTCTCACCATGGAACGATATAGAGGCATTATAATATCTTTTGTTTTATTTTCCATTCCTTTCCTTATGATACCTAGCATTCTATTTGCTGTCTTGGCCGCCGCTGCACACTGGGCCGAGGGTTTTAACATGGTATCCACAATGACGCCTAAATCTTTTTCCTGTGTGGTGGTTCCTAATGTGGAACCTTGCATCGTGTAACCATAGTTTGGGTTATTCTTCCCTAGGTGCATAACCTTGCACTTGTCCACATTAAATTTCATCTGCCATTTTGATGCCCAGTCTTCCAGTTTATCAAGATCCTCTTGCAATTTTCCACAATCCTCTTGGGTTTTAACAACTTTAAATAGTTTCGTGTCATCTGCAAATTTGATAACCTCACTCGTTATTCCACTTTCCAGGTCATTTATGAATATGTCAAAAAGCAGCGGACCCAGCACAGATCCCTGGGGTACACCACTATTCACCTTTCTCCATTGGGAAAATTGGCCATTTAGCCCTACCCTCTGCTTTCTATCTTTTAACCAGTTCCTGATCCACAATAGTACACTGCCTCCTATCCCATGACTCTTTAGTTTTGCCAAAAGTCTCTGATGAGGGACCTTGTCAAAGGCTTTCTGAAAGTCCAGATACACAATATCAACCGACTCACCTTTGTCCACTTGTTTATTCACTCCTGCAAAAAAACATAACAGATTAGTAAAACAAGATCTTCCTTGTCTAAAGCCATGTTGGCTGTCTCCCACTAGGTCATGACTATCTTCATGCTGAGTAATTTTATTCTTTATGATGGTTTCTACCATTTTTCCCGGTACTGATGTCAGGCTTACCGGTCTGTAGTTTTCCGGATCACCCCTGGAACCCTTTTTAAAAATTGGCGTTACATTGGCGATCCTCCAATCTTCAGGTATTAGAGATGATTTTAATGATAGTCCACTGATTACTAATAGCAGGTCTGTAATCTCATATTTCAGTTCTTTCAACACCCTTGGATGTATACCATCTGGCCCAGGTGATTTGCTACTCTTCAGTTTATCTAATAGTTGTAATACATCTTCCCAATGTATCGATATTTCCTTCAATTCTTCCGCACCTTTAAATACCACTTCAGTCATGGGTAACATCCCTACATCTTCCTCAGTAAAGACCGAAGCAAAGAATTCATTCAGTCTCTCCGCTATCGCCTTGTTGCCTCTTAGTGCTCCTTTAACCCCTTGATCATCTAATGGACCAACTGACTCTCTCACAGGTTTTTTGCTACGAATGTACTTGAAAAGGTCTTTATTTCGCGTTTTTGCTTCCGCAGCAAGCTTCTTCTCAAATTCTCTCTTTGCCTGCCTTATCAATGCCTTACATTTGACTTGCCAGTGCTTGTGCTGTTTCCAGGTTTCGTCGTTTGGATCTTTTTTCCATTTCCTGAAAGATGCTTTTTTGGCAACAACAGCCTCTCTGACCTCACCTTTAAACCATGCTGGCAGTTTTTTGGACTTCCTTCCACTTTTCTTAAAGTGTGGAATACAGCTGGTCTGGGCTTCCAAGATAGTATTTTTCAACAACACCCAAGCTTGATGTACGTCTTTAACCTTTGCAACTGCTCCTTCTAGTTTTTTCTTAACTGTTTTCCTCATTTTATCATAGTCTCCCTTTCGAAAGTTAAAAGGTAGAACTGTGGATTTCCTTACTATCCCTCCTCCACTAATTAAATCAAAGGCGATCATGCTATGATCACTATTGCCAATGGCTCCAACACCCTTATCTCTTGCACTAGATCTGGTGTTCCACTAAGGACTAGGTCTAATATGGCTTCCCCTCTGGTCGGTTCATAAACCAGCTGCTCCAAGAAGCAGTCATTTATTTCATCTAGGAACTTTATCTCCCTATCATGTCCTGACGTGACACTGACCCAGTCGATACCGGGGTAGTTGAAATCACCCATTATTATTACTGCGCTGTAACTTTTGTTAGCTTCCTAGATTTCTTTGAGCATTTCATCATCCATTTGGTCATTCTGGCCAGGCGCTCGATAGTACACCCCCACTGCCATTGCCTTCCCCCTTTTACATGGAATTTCAATCCATATAGATTCTACAGCAGATTTTGTTTCCTGCAAAACTTTAATCCTTTCTGACTCAATGCCCTCTCTAACATAAAAAGCAACCCCTCCACCAATTTGATCAGCTCTATCATTACGATATAGTTTGTACCCAGGTATCACAGTGTCCCACTGGTTGTCCTCCTTCCACCATGTCTCTGATATTCCAATCATATCTAACCTTTCATTTAGTGCTATATATTCTAACTCTCCCATCTTATTTTTTAGACTTCTAGCATTTGCATACAAGCATTTTAGAGAATGTATTTTATTCATACTAATTTGGCTATTGTTAGACATGGGTAATTTGGGATCCTTAAGCTCTGTCTGCTCCATACTTGAGGGCATTTGGGCTACTTTACTCTTTTGTGGAACCTCTCTGCTTTTGGTAGTATCCTTCAAAGATACATTCTTCCGAACCATCCGCTCTTGGGCGACTGTCGGCTTTCCCCTAATATCTAGTTTAAAAGCTGCTCTATCTCCTTTTTAAAGGTTAATGCCAGCAGCCTGGTTCCATCCCGGTTAAGGTGAAGCCCATCCCTTTGGAAGAGCCCCTCCTTTCCCCAGAATGTTCCCCAGTTCCTAACAAATCCAAAACCCTCATCTCTGCACCATTGTCTCATCCACGCATTGAGACTCTGGAGCTCTGCCTGCCTTTTGGGTCCTGCGCGTGGAACAGGAAGCATTTCGGAGAATGCTACCCTGGAAGTTCTGGATTCCAACTTCCTACCTAAAAGCCTAAATTTTGACTCCAGAACCTCCCTACCACATTTTCCTATGTCATTGGTACCGACATGTACCAAGACAGCAGACTTCTCCCCAGCACTATCTAAGACCTTATCTAGGTGGCGCATGAGGTCCACTACCTTCGCACCAGGCAGGCATGTTACCAGGCAATCCTCACATCCATCAGCCACCCAGCTATCTACATGCCTAATGATCGAATCACCAACTATAACTGCTGTCCTGACCCTTCCCTCATGGGCACATGGCCCTGGAGAAACTTCCTCGGTGCAAGAGGGTTTTACATCACCTGGAGGACAGGTCCTAGTTACAGGATCACTTCCTGCCACACCAGGGTGATGCTCTCCTGTCACGTGACCTCTCTCCTCCATGGCAACAGGGATGCTGCCAGACTGGAGGTGGGACTTCAGGACTATATCCCTGTAGGTCTCATCTATGTACCTCTCTGTCTGTTTTATGCTTTCCAAGTCTGCTACTCTGGCCTCTAGAGAACGGACTTGTTCCCTGAGAGCAAAGAGCTCCTTGCATCTAGTGCACATGTAAGACCTCTCACCAACTGGGAGAAAATCATACATGTGACACTCAATGCAAAAGACTGGAAAGCCCCCATCCCGCTGCTGGACTGCTGTCTGCATCTTAGTTTTAAGTGTGTGTTTAGATCTAAGTTCTTTACTTACGAAGGGTTGCTATGGATATTTATACTAATAAAACTGTACCTAATACGTGTAATATACCTTGTTCACCTGAAGCTTAAGTAATCTCAGGTCCTTAGTGTATGACCGATTTGGGTAATGAGCTTCACCTGAAAGCACGTCCTGTCTTTTAAGATGTGTAAGTACCTATAAAGCTACGATTATCCCAGAGGTGGGTGGGTGTGGGGAGGGAGGGAGGGAAATAACACTTAGTAAAAGAGGGCTGCTACACAGTACCCTGTCTTGTGCTGCTGAGGTAGGCTAAATTCTGATTTGATTTAAATTATAGCTCTTAGCTGCTGCTAGGCTCTAACTTCTTATGAAATTTAAACTACAAGCTCTCTGCTGGGTTCTAAATTTAACCAGAAAGCTCTCTTCTGTGTTTTAAAACTAAAAGTACTTTTCTGATGCTAGGCCCTGAGTGACTATTAAATTTAAACTACAAGCTCTCTGCTGGGTATGAAATGTAACCAGAAAGTTCTCCTCTGTGTTTTAAATTTAAACTTAAACTGCTGCTACTAGGCCCTGACTGATTTAACAAAAAATAGTGGGTTCACAGATTAATTAGCTTTAATACAAAGAATTCCTTTTATAAAATTACCAGAAGTATATACTCACAGTTGCAGATCTCTCTCCAGAAGTCTATTTACTAAGATTCAAGCCAATTTATTTGTGTACAGTCTCAGGCACTGTCACATTCAAAATGGTCTGAGCAATGGAGTTCAACAAAACAACAACTTTTATACCTTTCTTCATCAGTTCTATACAGACAAACTCCTCATTGGTCCCGGTGCCCCCTCCACCTCCCTCCAATGGGGACCACTGACCGGGCATAACACCTGTTCCCCCCTGCTCAGGCCTCTCTAGCCATGGCTCAGTTTCTAGACATAACACATTCTGCTACAAGGTCCCTCCTCAGCTTAAAGAATGTGTGAAAGCAAGATACTGGAACACATCTGTTATCAACATAAAGGAGCTAAATAGCAGTTTCTTGCATTCTTATCAAAAGCAGTTTAAAGCAGTTTTCTAACTTCTACTGGCTTTCAGCTCTGCTCAGCTATAATATTCTCAAGTGGGGGTTGGGACCCAGGCCTAACCTACAGGCCTTTCTTACTTCTACAGGCTATGCAGGCTATTCTAGGCTATAGCCTATCACATTCCCCCCTTTGATTATTCTCACCCGCAAGTGAGAAAGGGTGAGAATTAAATCGCATATGGTACTTCACACTAGGGTGGAGGGATTACTTTGTGGTATAGGGTTAGGGCAGTAATGCCACATTGCTAGTATCTGTGAATCGGCCTTACGTTCAACAATTCTATCAATAGTTGAGTTTAACATACGCAAGCATAAGGGGAGGAAACATGGGATGCATAAGCAAACAGCCACAATCAAGAATACAATCAATACAAGTGTCTTCAGGCCGCCCAATCCTGAAAACCAAGAACCAAACCAGCCATCAAGTTGCAAGCCATGCCAGGTTTGGACTGGGACATAAGTTTGCTTTCTCATGTGATTGACTATGTCTTCTACAACTTGCCCTTCATTATCAATTTGTAACTAGCAGTTAGTCAAATTAAGTTTGCCACATACTCCTCCTTCAGCTGCAAGCAAGTAATCTAATGCTAAGCGATTCTGGTATATGGCTGTACGCATCTGTGTGGCTTGTTTAGCTAACAAGGTTAGTGCTCTACTAGTTTCATTGGTTATAATTTCAACAACAGCTTGCAAACGTATAATACGGTCCAACATATACACAGGAGTGCGGTAGCCCCAAGAACCATCTTGTGCCCAGGTAGCAGGTCCATAGTAGGAAACAATTCTCTCCAGTGGCCATTCTTCAGAGGTCGCATCCCATTTGTCCCACTGGCCGATCTTCAGAGCCTCTCGTTTCTGTCGACTTTTATACACAGGGAATCCCAATTGTTCTCCGTGGGAAAGGGGCAAGAGGAAGAAAGAAGGTCTGATGGTTCCCAATACACACGCCCCTCCCCATTTGGCAGGGAGTTTAGTATATGCTCGAGTTCCACAAATCCAATATAGTCCAGGTGGAGCTTGCCAGGTGCTATGAGTAGCCAGATTTGTCCATATCCTGGCCAAGTGAGGAAAAATGATCAAAGGATTAGAAGGTTCTGGAGTATTGGCACCTGACCACCAAGATGTCTTCCCTGTAGTGGCATTGTAATATTTTTGGTTCAGACAGACTAACTGTCCCACTGGTGCAGTCAGTTGTGGTCCTGCTCGTGCAAAACATAGTTTACCTACTATGGAGTGAGCTAGGACCCATTCATTGGTAGTTTTATGCAAATCAGTCTGGTTATACGGTATGGAGTAGTTCAGTTCTTGTGCTTCCCAAGGCCACTGGTCTCCCATATGAGTTCCTCCACAGAAGAGACAGTCCGAGACATGGTGGTGGGGGCTGAACGTATTCGGAGAAGAGCTATGGGAAGAACTTGGGACCACTTTAAGTGGACTTCATGACAAAGCTTGGATAACTGGGACTTCAAGGTCCGGTTCATTCTCTCCACTTTCCCTGAACTCTGGGGTCTGTAAGCTGTGTGTAGCTTCCATCGTATTTGCAGAGCATGAGCTAGCTGCTGGGTTACTTGTGACACAAAAGAGGGTCCATTGTCTGACCCCATGGTCAAAGGTATTCCAAACCGAGGGATGATCTCATGGAGCAAGGCTTTAGTGACTTCCCTGGCCTTCTCAGTTCTGGTGGGAAAAGCTTCTACCCATCCGGAAAAGGTACAGACTAGGACTAACAAGTAGCGATATCCATTTGCTCGTGGCATCTCTGCAAAGTCTATTTGAATATTTCTCATGGGGGTAACTCCTACTGACTGAACTCTTGGGGGTGGGACAGGACCTTGTCGGGCATTGTTCTTGGCACAAGTCACACATCTTCGGGCAACTGAGGTGGTCAAAGGTCCCAGCAATGAGATATAGAAGTATGGTCTCAAAGCATTTTCCATTTTAGTTTTTCCATAGTGTGTGGCTTGATGGAAGGCTTGGACAAAAGCAGGGCCTAGTGCCTCAGGAATCACAGTCATACCAGGGGTTGAGCTCCCTTTGGGCGGTGGCAACACTATCCATCCAGTCTCTGATAGTTGCCCCCCCTCATGTCGACAGTAATAGTCCATCTCATTCTGGGTGTATCGGGGCATCCATGCACTAAGAGGCACTGGGAATATGGCTGCTTGAATTGTTACACTAGGGGTAGTAATTTGTCCAGCAATGGCCGCTTCTCGGGCTGAGGCATCAGCAAATCTGTTTCCTCGGGACACTTCCCCATCTCCAGTCCGATGGCCTCGACAATGCATTACAGCAATGTGTTTGGGGGCCCATACGGCTTCCAATAGAGTCAATATTTCTGGGCCATACTTGACAGACTTGCCTCCCGAGGTGATCAATCCATGCACCTTGTACAGGGCTCCATGGGCATGTAGTGTTGTGAAAGCATATTTGGAGTCTGTGTATACGTTCAAGCTAATTCCTGTTCCAATTTTGAGTGCGCGTGTGAGGGCTATCAATTCAGCCTTCTGTGCTGAGGCTCCTGGGGCCAGGGCTGACGATTCTACTACCATGTCCAGGATCACCACTGCATAACCAGCACATCGCTGTCCGTCAATTATGAGGCTACTTCTATCCACGAAGATAGTTTTGTCTGGGTGGCTCAAGGGGACATCAGTTAAATCTGGGCGGCTTGAGAATACGGTGTCCATTACTTCCAAGCAATCATGGTCAGGAGGGCCTGGACCGGCTGGCAATAGGGTAGCTGGGTTCAGAGTTTGGCTGACACTCAATTTCAGTTGAGAATTTTCACATAGCATACTTTGATACTTCAACATTCGAGCGTTAGTGAGCCAATGGTTTCCTTTGTGTTCCATCAGGGTTAAAACAGAATGTGGAACGGTCACTTGAGGATTTTGTCCTAAGGTAAGCTTGTCAGCTTCGCTCACTAAGAGGGCTGTAGCTGTTACAGCTCTCAGGCAAGGTGGCCATCCTTTGGCAACAGGATCCAATTGCTTTGACAGGTAGGCTACAGGTCGTTGCCAAGACCCAAGGGGCTGGGTCAAGACTCCCAATGCGTTTCCACCTGACTCATGGACATATAGACGAAATGGTTTCTGCACATCTGGTAATCCCAAGGCTGGGGACGACATCAATTCTGTTTTCAGGGATTTAAATGCTTTTTCTTGTTCTGGGCCCCATTCCAGGGGAGATCGTTCCACTCCCTTCGTGACTTGGTACAAGGGTTTTGCCATGAGCGCAAAATTTGGTATCCATATGCGGCAATAGCCAGCAGCTCCCAGGAAAGCCCACACCTGTTTTCTGGTGGTGGGGGTTGGGATATGGCATTCTGCTTCCTTTCGCTCCAGTCCTAATTTCCGGGTTCGTTTGGACAGATGGAACCCTAGATATTTCACTTCTGTATGACACAATTGCGCCTTGGCTCTGGAGACCTTGAATCCGGCTTCATTCAAGAGGTGCAAGAGATCACTGGTAGCTTGCACACAATCAGTTTCGTTGTTGGTAGCTATAAGAAAATCATCTACATATTGGAGTAGGATTCTTTTTCCTGGAGTCACAGAGTAACTTGACAGATCTTGGTTGAGGGCTGCACTGAAGATAGTGGGTGAATTCTTGAATCCTTGTGGTAATCGAGTCCAAGTGAGTTGTCCTCGTC
This sequence comes from Ichthyophis bannanicus, assembly GCA_033557465.1. NCBI lineage: Eukaryota > Metazoa > Chordata > Amphibia > Gymnophiona > Ichthyophiidae > Ichthyophis > Ichthyophis bannanicus. Next base: position 378,447,216 of record CM066036.1, read on the forward strand.
TTCCTGTGGTAGGGTTTTCCCATTCAAATGCAAACAAAAGCTGACTAGCAGATGCCAGGCGTATACAGAAAAAGGCATCTTTTAAGTCCAAAACAGTAAAATGAGTGGCTTCTGCTGGAATCAGTCCCAGGAGGGTGTAAGGATTTGGTACTACTGGATGTATGGTTTCAACTGCACTGTTTACTCGATGTAGGTCTTGCACTGGGCGGTAGTCACCCATCCCAGGCTTCTTGATTGGGAGAACAGGGATGTTCCAGGGTGATTGGCATTCTCTGAGGAGTCCATACTGCAGTAATTTCTTCAAGTGGCAATGAATACCTTCAATTGCTGGTCGTGGGAGGGGATACTGACGCACATGCACTGTTTCGGCTCCTGGTTTAAGGGTGACAAGCACAGGAGCTATATTCTTCGCTAGGCCAGGTGGATTATTCTCCGCCCATACTCCAGGCGGGGCTGCAATGCTGGTAGGTATACAGGAGCTTGCTGCTTTGGATGCAGGTAAATAGAACCGCCATTCTTCTTCTCGGGGGACAGTTAACACCATCAGGCCAGCAGATTTTGAGTTTATAGTCATTTCCATTTTTCCCCCTTCAAGAAAGGATATCTGTGCTTGGAGTTTTGCGAGCATGTCTCGGCCCAACAGGGGAACTGGGCATTCAGGCATATACAGGAATTGGTGTGTTATCTTCTGTCCCCCTAGTTCACAGGCGCGGTTCTGTAGAAAAGGTCTTGTGGTTCTAGTTCCAGTAGCTCCCACGATTGTGACAGATCGAGAGGACACAGGGGCCACAGGCTTGGCTACTACTGAATGCTCGGCCCCTGTGTCTACCATGAAGTCCATATGCTGGTCCCCAATCTTTAAATTGACCATAGGCTCCTGGGGACCCAGGTAGAACTTGGAGCCCGGTCTGGCCTAGTCTTCATCCATAAAATAGTCCTCGGCGGTTGCCACTCCCTCTATGGCAGCTTCTTCTTGCTTCTGAAACTGTGCGCGCTGCTTCCCCCCGCGCTGCTGGAATCGCCCTCCCGCTCTCCTAGCACTCCCGTCTCCCCTCCAGGGGGTGGAGCCAATATTCGGGCACTCATTCTTCCAATGTCCTTCCTCTTTACAATAAGCGCACTGATTTGCACCTAAGGGGGGCCGAGCGCTCCCTCGGCCCCTTCCCCATCCTCTGGCTCTTCTATTAGGATATCCTCCTCCTCGTCCCTCAACTAAAGCTGCAGCAAGCAGATCCGCCTTCTTCTTCATCTTTCTTTCACTTTCTCTTTTGCATTCTTGATCACGATTCACGAATACCTTTTGTGCGACTTCCATTAACTGTGCTGAGTTCATGCCCGCAAACCCTTCTAATTTCTGCAGTTTTCGTTTTATGTCTCCCTGGGACTGACTCACAAAAGCGGCGTTCACCATACGCAAATTCTCCTGGGCTGCTGGGTCATATGGGGTGTAAAGTCTATAGGCTTCAGTTAATCGTTCATAGAAAGCAGCTGGACTTTCATCTGGGCGCTGAAGAACGTCCGCTACTTTCCCAACATTCATAGCTCTCTGGCCTCCCTTCTTCAGGCCCTGCAGTACGGCCTGGCAGAACCGGGCGAGGGCCTTCTCTCCATCTGCACTATTTGGATCCCACTTTGGATCTTCGTTTGGGAAATCTACAGCTGCTGCCTGTTGGGGATTTAGGTCTCTCCCATCTTCAGGGTTCTCTTCCAACCATCGAGTGGTTGCTCGCACTATCCTTGCCCGCTCTTCAGTAGTAAAAAGGGTAGACAAGAGCTGGCCGCAGTCGGACCAGGTAGGCTGGTGGGTCTGCATAATACTAGACATCAATTCTGTCAACTCTTGGGGTTTCTCAGTATAGGAGGCATAATGTGCTTTCCAGTTTAATAAATCTGTTGTGGAGAAGGGCACATAAACTAGACTGGTCGGTCCGACCACAACCTGACCCCCATCATCTACAATAGGTAATCCTGGGACCTGCCGCAGTGGCATTTGGCGAACTTCTCTCTGGCCCGCTGTCCTGCTTCTAAGGACGTAACGCAGATTTGCGGACCCGGGGGTAATTCTGCTGCTGGTGCTTGGACTAGTGGGCGACCCTGGACTGGCATCTGACCCTCCGCTGGCAGATCCTTCAGGGGATGATGGTTCCATTGCAGAGCTCTGCTCAGGACTAGGGCTCCGACTTTGGGGAAGGGGGTGGTCCTCGGGTGTTGGAAGTGGCTGTGGAGGTGGGTGATCGGGTGGGGGTACCTCAGCTGGATGTCGTCTTTCCACTTCTGGCTCTACTCGGGGTACTCGTGGAGCTGACGGGACTGGAGTATACAGAAAAGTGGGTGGATAACTCGGGACCTCTGGAGGCTCTGGGGCTGCATAAATAGGGGGGTTTTCTTTCTTAGCAGGGACTCCCGTTGCAGTTGCTAACATAATTCTACTCTGCCCCTCATGGCAACGCTTCATCCAAGGGGGTTGTTTCTCACAGATATCTAGCCAGGAGTCTATATAGGAAAACTGTTCGGGACCATATTTGCGCACCACCTTGTGCACTCGGGACACAATTTTGACATCAAAAGTACCTTCTGGTGGCCACACGCCATCCAGCACCGGCCACACCCTACTACACAATATTTCTAAGCGGGTCGGTGTCATTTTTTCCCCATAATCACCACTAAATCCCTTCTTAAAATTCGTGATCATACAGTTCAGCGGAGTTTGTACGGATTCCGCCCCTCCCATTATGACGTATGACGTACAAGACAGCAAACAGAAAGGGTGGGTAGGATGGCTGCGGGTAAGGGGTCCGCACAGCCCACAGAACAATAAGGGGGACAAACACCGGACACTTCCTCCTTTTCGCGACCTGGGCGCGGTCACCCGGCCAGGAACTGCGCTAGGAGTCTGCTCTCGCTTGGTCTGTATTGCAAGACCTCTCAAGCACACGTCACACAACCAAACATGCTAGCATTTCCCAAATCCCAAATTCCCGGGCTAACTGACTAAACCAAAATTTACCAAACCAAAAGGGTCAGTGGCTTCGCCCCGCGCACAGTCATGCAGGGTTACTAGGACCGCCCTGGGAGTTGATCAGACTCCCTTTACCTTTACCATACCATATTAGTCTCGAGACATTCCCAGAGCTAACTGACTAAGAACCAAAAAAATCATTACTCACCGGATCCGGTAGCTAATGCGCTGCGCAACCAAACCCTCCTTGGGTTGAATCCTGGACTCCCCTCAGGGTTCGAGGTGTTGGCCGGCCTGACCCAGCAAGCCGCTGAGGCAGGGCGGAACCCTCCGATGCAAGGGGACCAGCGGCGCCTGGGATCCTCTCCGCTGTCGGACGGCCGTGGTTCCAGCCGGACCAAACCTGGAGGCAGTAATATGTGGTAGTATTCACTTGCGCACCATTCACGTACCCCACCTTCCCGGCCAACGAAGCGAGGTGTCCGCAATAAATAAAACCAGGAGTCTATTTACTAAGATTCAAGCCAATTTATTTGTGCACAGTCTCAGGTACTGTCACATTCAAAATGGTCTGAGCAATGGAGTTCAACAAAACAACAACTTTTATACCTTTCTTCATCAGTTCTATACAGACAAACTCCTCATTGGTCCCGGTGCCCCCTCCACCTCCCTCCAATGGGGACCGCTGACCGGGCATAACACCTGTTCCCCCCTGCTCAGGCCTCTCTAGCCATGGCTCAGTTTCTAGACATAACACATTCTGCTACAAGGTCCCTCCTCAGCTTAAAGAATGTGTGAAAGCAAGATACTGGAACACATCTGTTATCAACATAAAGGAGCTAAATAGCACTTTCTTGCATTCTTATCAAAAGCAGTTTAAAGCAGTTTTCTAACTTCTACTGGCTTTCAGCTCTGCTCAGCTATAATATTCTCAAGTGGGGGTTGGGACCCAGGCCTAACCTACAGGCCTTTCTTATTTCTACAGGCTATGCAGGCTATTCTAGGCTATAGCCTATCACACTATATCAAAGACTGAGCACAAATAAAGGGCAAGAGCTGGCAATTATGATACAGAATGGATTACTGTATCAGTGCTGAAAGAATGAGAAAAGAGGGTGGGGGGAAGTAATGCAGTTGGTTCTTGAATTTTTCAGAAAGAGTTCTTAAGGTTAGCATATGTCAATGTTGACTAGATATCTAGGGGTACAACCGACTTTGGCTAGGATGAGTGCTGAGTTCCTTGGAAAGGGAATGCATACTTATGTGAAGAGGTTTTGTGCCTCATAGCCTGAATGGCAGTTAGTAGCTAGAATGAGCAGACCACTAATCACACTGTCAATAAAAGGAACTCAAGGGATTAGCATGGCACTAGATGTGGTGTGGGCCCTTAATCAAAGAACTGGAAATCAGTACATTTTTGTAATACTAGAGTAATTTATTTATGTACATTTGTTATACTACTATTCAAACCAGACTTGCCCAGTAGGACCAGAACATAAAAATGACAGCATAGTCATGCTAAAATAAAATTGTAAAAACATTTAAAAAGTCAGAAAATACATAAAACATCAAATACATTAAGATTAATATATATCCTTTGAGATAACAAGTAGACAAGAATATAAAATGGATGAGGAGAATAGAACAATGCCTTTAAATACTGTGCAAATGAGTACAAGTCTGAGATAGACAAGGAGTAAGGGAGAGAAGGTAATCCATCATCAATTATGAGTTTCTAGATATATACTAAGAATTTTGAAATTAGCCCAGTTTTTAATAGATTTGTAAACTTTTTTATACGTATTCTCTGCACAAATGTTCAAGGGAAAAAAAGGTCCATAGAGTAGGTACCCAATAAGCAAATGTGGGTTTCCTAATCCATTCCTATTTTAATTTACAGAAGAAAGGTACAACTAGTAGATGCACTTGTGAAGACCTTAGTGAACATGATGGACAGTAAGGAATGAGAAGATATTCAACAGTGGCAGCCAGCCCAAGTAAAGTGGCTGGCCATTGCAGTTTTAATTTAGACCCAGATATTCAATGCAGGGTCATATCGGGCTACCAGCATTGAAAATCCAGCATGCCTGGATAGTGTTAGCTGGGCAGCAGTGATATTCAACTACTGTCTGATTAGCTAAACCAGCTGAAGTTAGGCCAGCCTTTATGTGCCTAACCTTAGCAGGTTTAAGTTAACCGGCCAGCAGCTGAATATCGCCACTGCACAGTTAACTCAAATGCTGCACCCAGAACGCACTGATGCTAAGCAATTAGCATCAAGGTATGCAGCAGCATTAGGAGAGGATATACAGTGGTACAAAACTCCCTTGAACTGGCTAAAAACCATGAACTATACATATGCTAGGCTGACAAGAGTTTGGTTATATTATTGTTCATAGAACTCAGAGAAAACACTACAGTGCAGACTTTTATCTAGGTTATTTGGAGAAGAATGAGAAAGGAAGTATGTAGCAACACTGGTGAACAAAAGGGAGATTTTATGAGATGAAGTATATCAGCTTTATAGCAGGAGAAGATTCCCCTAGCTAGGAAATAGACTACATTTCCCAGGACTTGTCTTTTCACAGCTTTCCTCTCACCTTGAGGCCACCCTTGCCTTCTATCCCTATCAATCTGGCTTTCATCCTGGTCACAGCACTGAAACTGTCATTCTATCCCTTCTTAATGAATTCCACTCTTCTCACAATCGTGGTAATATTTCACTGGTTATCTCTCTTGATCTCTCTTCCGCCTTTGATCTGGTTGACCATCGCACTCTTCTCTCAAGTCTCTGCTCCTTTGGCGTTGCTGGATCTGTTCTTCACTGGTACCCATCTTTCCTCACTTCCCAGTCTTTCACCATCCTTACCGAGTCTTCCTCCTCCTCTGCCTTTCCATTGTCCTGCAATGTCCCCCAAAGTTCTGTCCTTGTTCTTCTCTTTTTCAGTATTTTTCTAGCACCCCTTTCCCTCATTATTCAACAACATGGGATCTCTGCCTACTATTATGCTGATGATATCCTTTTTGTTCGTCATACTAGCCCCTCTGCTCCTGACCTGTCAGCTCTAAACACGTCTTTCCTCTGTTTCTCCCTAGACGTCAGCCAACTTTTTACACCTCAACCCTGCCAAGACTGCTGCTATATGGTTTTCCCTCTCTAGCTCTCCTCCTTCTATGGCACCCTCCCTTGCGCAGACTCCTATTCCCCTGGTCTCCTCCATCTGTTACCTAAGTGTCACACTGGACTCTTCTCTTTCCTTCCATGATCACCTCTTTTCAGTCATCCAACAGTCCTTTTACTCTCTTTGCCAGATCTGTTCTGTTCGCCCATTTCTCTCATTTTCTTCTTTAACCACTCTTCTTCTTTCTCTCGTCATGACCTGCATCAACTACTGTAACAGTGCCCTGGCTGGCCTCCCTGCTTACCAACTCCGCCACCTTCAACTTCTTCAGAACACTGCTGCCCAGATTCTCACCCATGCCTCTCGCTCGGATCATATTTTCCCCCTGCTCATTTATATGCACTGGTTACCCATTAAGTTTTGTATGCAATATAAGGGTCTTACTCTGGTCCATTATGTCATCCACACTCATACCCCTCAATACTTGTCTGACCTCATTCACCTTCACACCTCCTCTGCCCCCCCCCCCCACCCCGGTCAGATTTATTCCAATCGCCTCTTTCTCCCCTCACCTTCACTTGCTCATCTGGAATCCACCCGATCCTCTGCTTTCTTTTTCTTGTGCCCCCTTCTATAAAACTCACTCCTATCAGACCTTTGCCTCAAACTCTCCTTTCCCCACTTTAAGGCAATGTTAAAAACCCACCTCTTCTCCCTTACCGTTGACTTTCCCCTGTCTCTCCTAATTTCCTGCTTTGCTGCCCTTGCTCAGAGTGAAAGAGGGAAGGAGAAGACAGTTCAAGAAAGGGAAGCTCTTCTGGAGAGGTGAAGAAGCAAATAGGCAAATAGAGTGGACTTAAAAAGGAAAAAAAAGAGTGACACTTATTTATTTAGCTAAGCTTATATACCACTTTTCTACAAGTCAAAGTGGTGTAGCATATAAGTTATTTAAAATTTCAAAAAGACAGATGTAAACAATTGACAAATTAAAAAAAACAAAGATGGTGATCGGAAATTGTCGAAATAAAGACGTTATATAGCTAAAAAAGGTAAATAAGTAAACTACTTAAGCTTTTAATTTACGAGATGTTCTCACTTTTTTTGGGCCACCCTGTATATGTATATATATATATCCCTTGTCCCGAAGGTATCACAATCTATGTTTTTGTACCTGGGGCAATAGAGGTCTAAGTGGCTGGCCCAAAGCCACAAGGAACATCTGTAGGACTAGAAACCCTAGTCCTTCTAACCCAAGGTTGCTGTTCTCTAGCCTGAGGTAACTTGCCCCAACCACTAGGCCACTCCTCCCTCAATTCAGCAAGAGGTGAAAGAGGGTGTTGCATCTTACAGAAAGGGGATAGTAGCAGCCTGATACCATAGCCATGGCCAAAAGGGTGAGGTGTATGGGAGAAAAGGTATCCGTCCTAAAAGTCTTCAGGGAAAATCCAAGTTTCCGTTAAAGCAAGATGATGTAGAGTATGAGAGATAAAGAGGTTGTAAACATAGGCAAATTTGTTGTAGACAGAGTGGACATTCCACAGGAAACATGAGAAAAGGAGACAGGGGGGAGGAAGAAGAGGGATAGGACTAAATTTATCAGACTCAAAGATGTGCTGACAGAAAAAACGTTAACCATGCCACTATCACTGGAAGCAGTATAGCAGCAATGAAAATATAAAATGAACATTGAGAATTGCCAAAATTTTAACTAGAGAGACCAAGGTGCCAATTCAGAGTTAAATTTTGCATGAATCAATATTGAGCCACCATGGTCTGTGCTGTTTTTTAAACACCAGTTGCAGCGGTTAAAAATTTTGGGATATTCAGAGCCAATATCTAGATTGCAGCCGTTGCTGGATATCTGGATGATATATCACTATCCAGATAACATAGGACTGTCTTTTTGTTGTCCTAAGTTATAGAGAGAGTTATCCAGACAACTTCACTGAATATAGCTATCCAGATAATTGCTGCTCTGCCTACAGACCTCACCAGCATTATCTTGATAGTGCCAAGATGGTCTGTAAGGATATCCCAAGCACTGTCCAGACAGTGCCCTGAATAACGCAGTCAGGCACTTATTCAGACAGCGGCTCTCTGGATAAATGTTTTTGAATATTGATTCAATAATTTTGAGGTTTATCTGCAGGGCAGTAATCATTTGGTATTGATTTTCATAACAAATTGTTTAACATTTTGGTTTTTTTATTCTTCTGCAGTGTTTGGGAAGGTTGGTTTTAAAATCTAATGGGATCTTTACAAAGGTGCATTAAGCAGTTGATGCATTAATGCACATATGGTTAGCACATGGCTGCAATAAACATTACCATGTCAGCTTAACATCTGGAGGTATGTTTATTAAAATACAATAGTTTACTGCATTTTCAATCCCAAAACTTAGCACAATTGTGATGCAAGACCTTATGTAGTTAACGCAGGTCCAGCGCCACTCCTGCGCAAGGCATTTGCCACAATAAATGCAGGTGCAATTACTATCATCCACTGAGATGTCAATAAGTTAACCCATGCTAACTGCAACATCAACAGTGATCGCGTGCTAAAAATGTCTAACTATGCAGTCAATGCCCATACTCTGTCCCTAACCTGGTTAGTGCAGGAATTTTACCATGGCTGAGTCTTTAATGTGTAGTAACAGTTAATGTGATAGGCTTAGCATGCAGTAAACTCTGTGCTAATCATTAGTGTGCCCCTTAGTGCATTAATTTATGTGTTATGTGCATAGTATGGAAAGGGGTGAAGAATACATGAGTAACAGATGTATTAACAACTGGTGGCTTACCACATGGGAACTGTCACCACAGCAGATCACTTAATGCCATCTCAAGGCATTTTTCTCAGTGGCAACTGTACAGGAAGAAGCTAGGCATGTCCCACACAGTTACCACACAGACTTTGCAGTTATTGTGTATTAAGTTTTGCAACTGACAGATACTAACTTCAAATTTTTACTGCACTTTAGTAAAGCAGTCTCTAAGCTAAATAAATAAACCTCTGCAAAGATTTTGAAAGGTAGCAAAAGTTCTGCATCTCCTTTATATACATGTGCATATAGTGTGCATTATTTAAGACATTTTATAACAATATGGGAGTCATTCTGTTCTGCGAATAGCGGGGATGTACATCCCAATCCCTACTATTCGTCCTCCTGCTGTCTCTGTCTCTAGTCTCCCCGTACAAACAGTGTGTTTCTATGTGGAGGTCTAGATGAGAGCAGGAGGAAGTGTTCTGGAGGCAGAGCGAAGGAGTGACGTGGGTGGCCCTTGACCCTGACATACAGGGCCGATTCTGAGGTTGGCCCTGTATGTCCAAGGCCTTCAGGCTAGATGGGAGACTTATTCCATATCAAAAGTGGAATAAGTCCCCCTGGATGGCGGGGGACCACGGTGTGGGACACGGGCAGGCAGGTGAGGGGGCTCAGGGAGTTCCCCACAGCCTGACCCAGGCCTTGGAAGGCCAGATTGGGGGTCGGGATGCAGGGAACGGGATTCCCTCTGGGGCAGCTGGCAATCGCTGCTCGTGAATGGGATGCCATGGCACTGTGGCTCCATTCACAAGCCCGGCTGAGTTAACCAGGTAGTTGCTGGGAGTTACAGCTGGGCAGAATCATGTGACCCAGCCTGCACATCCAGATGCTAGACCCAATTCTGACCCCGAAGGGGCCATGGGATCAGAATTGGGTCTAACTTTGCACAGTCCAATTCTGCCCAGCCGTGCAGGGGGATGGACATCTTATTGTGAATAGACCTCCACGTGCACACTTTAATTAGACATATCAGGGTTTTTAGGGGTAGGCTTTGCATGGGGTATTTTTATTGAAGCCTCTATATGGTGTTGGAGAAAAGAGGGGGAGAAAATCAATTTGTAGGCAACTATCAGTCTATATCCTTAAGTAACCAAGATGCCAGGTTAACAACTGCATTAAGATCATAAGATATGCCACAGTGGGTCAGACCAAGGATTCATCAAGCACAGTATCCTGTTTCTAATAGTGACTAACCCAGGTCACAAGTATCTGTCAGCTTCCCAGATTCTATGCTGCTTGTCCCAGGGGTAAGCAGTGAATTTTCTTGGTCCCCTTAAATGGTTGGGACGAGGTACTTCAGGCCGGAAGGTCGGGGGTTCAAATCCCACTAGAGGACAGCAACCTTGGGCCGGAAGGACTGGGGTTTCTAGTCCCACAGGTGCTCCTTGTGGTCTTGGGCAAGCCACTTAACCCTCCATAGCCCATGTTCCCTGTAAAATAGTTATCTCCAAGTTATAATACCCTGTTCAATGTAATTTCAGTTTGTTCAATGTAAGCTGCACTGATGCAGAATAGCGCGGTATATAAGAGAATGTAAATAAAATAAATAAATAAATAAAAATAATGGTTTTTGGATTTCTCCTCCAGGAACTCATCCAAACCTCTTTTAAATCCAACCACACTAACAGCTTTTACTACATTCTCTGGTAATGAATTCCAGAGTTTGATTAAATGAGTGAAATGATATTTTCTCTGATTAGTCTTAAATGTGCTAAATTGTAGTTTCACTGCATGTCCCCTAGTCTTTCTACTTTTGAAGGAGTAAACAACTGTTCTATGTTTACCCATTCCACTCCATTCATTATTTTATAGACCTCTATCATATATCCCCCTAAGCCATCTCTTTTCCAAGTTAAAGAACCCTAAAGTTTTAAGCTTTTCCTCGTAGGGATATTCTTCCATCCTCTTTACTATTTTGGTGACTCTTCTCAGTAACTTTTCTGTTATATCCTTTTTAAGATATGGCGACCAGAATTGCCCTCAACATTTAGGTTATGGTCCTTCCCCAGGTGATACATCCAGCCAAAACTGGTTTTTTGCAGGTTAGGTCACTTGTTGATAATGCACAACTGTTCACTAGGAGTGTGCACGCAAAAAAAAAATGTTTTATTTAGTTTCCTGCATCATTTGCAGGTTTGTTTTGTTTGGACAACTAGGATCTTGGACAACGAGTGTCTCCGGTAGTATATTTAAACATAGTTTTACAGAATTTCTGGCATAAGAACACAGCAAAAGAAAACTCAATAGATTTCAGTTTGGTAAGGCAAGTTTGGTAAGGCAAGTTTGTCTCCTTCCCACCAACTCCAATTCTCCTACCTAACTACAATTAAAGTCGATTAAATAACTACTTGTAATTCTTGTAAATAGATATATGTAATAGTTCAAAATATGTAAATAGTTCGATTGTTATTTAACAAATTCTACTATATTTAATCCATTCATGTTTAATGTATTTAGCAAAATTGTACCTAGTTAACTAATGTTCCATGTAAAACAGACTTGTAAATCTGTTCATTCCTTGTTCACTGTGAACCGCACCTGATCTGTGGAAGGTAGCGGTATATAAGCAACTGTTAAATAAAATAAATAAATAAATTTACAATGCAAAAGATCCAGGAAGGGTTTTGCTTAGAGCTCCAGACCAGATAAACTTTGGGCCAATCAAGAAACAAGACAAAGATCATCAGCAATACAAGACACAGTTAAGAGCAGACTGACTAGAACCAATCCTCATGAAGATATAATAGCTCTTTCTGCAAGATGCCTGCCTTTTAACTCACTGGTTACTGGTTTGAGGCCAGCCTGCCTCATTTGAGACTAGAGGGAAAAAAACAATTTTGGATTTTTTAATGTTGTGTTCAGATCAATGACATAGAACAGTTTCCCTAAATGTGGAGAAAGCCTTTTATATGCTTGAATGGACTTTTTGAGGAGTTTGTCTGATTTCACTAGGGGAGGAGTTCATGCAGAGTTAATGTACTTTGTTCTACCCGTTACTCATATCTACATTAACTCTACTTTATCTGAGGAATTCTCTTTGCACCGTGAGGTAAGGCAAGTTTGTCTCCTTCCCACCCCCTCCTACGTTTTATTTTAGTTCTTGAACCTCTATTGTTAAAGAAATAGCAGCATCCTGAAATTCATGGTGTTTCCTTTGAGGGCTTTCAACTTAAAGTATTTGCTTATGCAGATATTGTTTTCTTGTATCTCATGTGACCATAAATATCGGTGCAGGTACTGTCTGACTATAAATAAATATTTCCAAAATGGAGATGATGCTTCTTAATGTGTATTGCTCTCCTCAGCTAGCTAATATGACCAAGATAAGATGGACCCCTCAGAAGATTAAATACCTTGGGATACTATTTCATAAGGATCTATATGTTATGCTGGCTCTAAATGCTAAGCAAATGATGGCCTCTATGAAGCCTACATTGGAAGGAGGGTCATCACTGTCCAAGTTATCAATGTCCCTGGTTAATGTACATTACCAAGTTTAAGTTGCAATGTAAACCACTTTGACCAAAATTATAAATCAGTATAAGAAACACCCGATAAATAAAAATAAATAAATAAATCACTGCACTTAATATGGTGGGCCATTCAGAAATTATTAAAACGAGGATTGCTTTCACAGTGAAATCTACCATTAGCATGATTCCTGTGCTATTTAAATAGCGCTTTTCTAATGACTTTAAAGAGGGAGATCTCTCAATTTATCTAGAAAAATAAGACACCCGAAGTTGCATGGCACAGACTAAAAACATCTACGCATTTCGGCATCAGCCTTCTTCGGGGGTAGGCATCTTCAAAAAATAATACAATACAATATTATTAAAAACAGTTGAATGATAATAATGTATCTAATCTATAAATATAAGTAATAACACTGTTAAAAATGTAAATAATAACACTATTAAAAACGATAAGCAAATGATAATAAAAAGCAAATTAAAAAATGAGGTAGACAAACATAGTAAAATCAGTTAAAAACAAATATAAGGTATCTGATATATTAAAACAAAATACATTTAAAGGGGAAAATAAATAAATAAATAAATAAACCAACCTCAAAATTAGAGGGACAGAGAAATGAGGAAGACAACAGTCAGTACTCACAAGTGGCACCCTGTGAGGGAATAGTCTTGAAAAAGACACCAGCCACACAAAGGCACTGAAACTATAAAATATGCAAGGGCAATACAAATAAAAGTGAATAAATAAATAAAAAGACACACTGATGTCTCAATGTGTAGTACCTAAAACTGTGAACTTATTCTTATTGGGGGCAAATGGAGGTTCAGAGCCAGAAAAATCATGGTAAAATATAGATGGTAATGTGTAAGTTGATTTTAGTGCCGAGTATTAGGGGCATATTGAAACTGAGGCATGCATCTACGATAATGAAACATGAGAAAATAAATGTATGTTGTAAACTACAGGCTAGATCATGTAAAGGAAAATTAAATGAAGAATGGAGTGACAAGCCGATTCCGATCAAAGATACAAATTTGCTATTCTGTAGACGATCATACATAAAAGGTCCCATTCAAGAAAGCAGAAAGTCTTACCCTACAGTTGTGCGATCAAATTCATCAAAGTGTACTCTCAATTTTAGAAACGGCTGCAACAACCTGACAACATTCTTGAAAATGTGCTTCCAATATTCTAACAGTTTAAGAAACAGCTGACAGCGTACTTAAAAATGCCGGCGTTTCGTGCCAAGGCATACTCATTAGCATATGATCACGCATAGCTGATGATGTTGGTAGTGATAAGTAAACTTAAACAAACCTTTGTAAGGGCAAATTATCACCGTTTCCAATGGCAGGCATAGAAGGGCAAAGTATAAGAACTACAATAAACAAGTAGTGAAACATTGCATATGATCGCACATGGCTGATAATGTTGGTAGTGTTGAGTAAACTTAAAGTAGACTAATAATAAAACTGTGTAAAGGAAAGAGGACTTAAGTGAAAAGAGAGCATGCAACACGGAATGCAAGGAATGTGAGGATGAAAGCCATAAGAACAACTGTAGTAGATAAAACTGATAAAGCACAGTTACTTACCTGTAACAGGTGATCTCTGGGAACAGCAGGAATTAGTCCTCACATATGGGTACGTCGGTACCGACGGAGCCTGCGCGGGAAAGCTCCCCAGCTTCCTAGAATGGAAGCTTTTGGGACCTCCCACTGCACATGCGCACTGCCTTCCCGCCTTCCTGAACAGCTCTCCTCAGTTTCGAGTTTATAGCTGAGTCAATAGAGAGAGGACAGGAAGATAGATAGATAAAAGATACAACTCCTAGGGGAGGTGGGTGGGTTGTGAGGACTAATTCCTGCTGTTCCCAGAGATCACCTGTTACAGGTAAGTAACTGTGCTATCTCCAGGAACAAGCAGGAATAAGTCCTCACATATGGGGACTCCCTAGCTTAGATGCATGGGATCCCCTGTCAAGGTTCGCCATCTTCGTATGGATCTCAGGCATCCATCCTGGGAAGGTGGGCAGGAGTTGTCTAAGAATGGAACAGGTGTTTGAGGACAGCCTGGCCAAACAAGGCATCCCGGCGGGAGTCCTTGTCCAAACAGTAATGGGCTGTGAAGGTATGAACCGAGGCCCAGGTAGCGGCTCGACAGATCTGATCAATGGAAACAGAGTGCAGATGAGCCATAGAAGTTGCCATGGCCCTCAAATTGTGAGCTGTGACATGGCCTTCCAGAGGAATGTTTTTACTCTGGTAAGCAAAGGAAATACACTGAGCAATCCAATTGGAAAGTGTACGCTTGGAGACTGGAAGTCCCAAATGTGAAGGATCAAAAGCCACGAAAAGTTGAGAAGACTTTCGATGTGGCTGAGTCCTATTAAGGTAAAAGGCTAGAGCTCTTTTACAATCCAGAGTATGAAGGTTCCTCTCTGCATTGGAGGCATGAGGAGCCGGAAAAAATACAGGTAGATATACCTCTTGATTAAGATGAAAAGGGGAGACCACTTTAGGCATAAAGTGGGGATTCGTCCTAAGGACCACCTTGTCATGATGAAATCTCGTATAAGGTGGATTAGCCACTAGAGCTTGCAGTTCGCTGATGCGACGAGCGGAAGTGACTGCAATTAGGAATAGTACCTTCCAGGAAAGAAATTTCAAGGAGGTAGAAAATAACGGCTCAAAAGGTGGCTTCATAAGCTGACCAAGCACTAGATTCAAATCCCATGCGACCGGGGGAGGTCTGATGGGAGGTTTAGTGAGGGTCAGGCCTCTCATGAATCTTGCAACAAGAGGGTGAGAGGAGATAGGTTGTCCATTTACAGGTTTCAGGGATGCTGAAATAGCACTTAAATGGACTCTTACAGAATTCGTCTTAAGGCCTGCATTGGAAAGATGCAGGAGATAGTCTAAGAGGGAATTCAAAGGAAGTGCCAGAGGGTCAAGGCCCTGCTGAGCACACCAAATGGAAAAACGTTTCCATTTGAAAGCATAAGACCGCCTCGTGGAAGGTTTCCTAGAGGCATGAAGGATATCTTTCACAGGTTGAGAAAGATTAAAGTCTTGAAGACTTAAGCCTTCAGTAACCAAGCTCGGAGATGTAGGGGTTTGGGGTTTGGGTGCCACAAAGTCCCGTCCTCCTGAGACAGAAGGTCTGGTGCAGCTCCTAAGTCCAGGGAGGATCCCTGGGAGAGCTGTAGAAGCAGAGGGAACCACACTTGGCGTGGCCAGCGTGGAGCTATGAGGATCATAGAGCCGTGATCTCTCTGGAGTTTGAACAGAGTCTTGGGAATCAGCGGAATGGGTGGAAAGGCATATAGGAACGCCTGACCCCAATGGAGGAGAAAGGCGTCCGTGGCCTGAGCTTCCTGACACGGAGTCCTGGAACAGAACCGGGGAAGTTTGGCATTCCACGGACTTGCAAAGAGGTCTATGTCCGGGGTCCCCCATTCCTGAAAGATTCTGGTTATCTGGTCCACGTGTAGGGACCACTCGTGTGGCAGCAGAACTCGACTGAGCCTGTCTGCTCGAGTGTTTTGTACTCCTGGAAGGTACACTGCTAGCAGATGAATTTGGTGCTCTCTGGCGAAGGCCCATAATCTGAGAGCTTCATTGCAAAGCGACAGAGAGCCCGTCCCTCCTTGTTTGTTTATGTAAAACATGGCCACCTGATTGTCTGTCTGAACCAGGACAGTCAGGTTGGCAAGGAGGGTATGGAAGACCTTGAGGGCAAGGTAAATTGCTCGCAGTTCCAGGAGATTGATATGAAGGGTGGCCTCCTGTGGAGACCAAGTGCCCTGAGTGGAGAGAGTTAGCAGATGGGCTCCCCACCCCAATTGGGAGGCATCTGTTGTGAGGGTTGCTTGGGGTAGCAAAGGCTGAAAGGGAGCCCCCAACAACAGATTCTTGGTGGATATCCACCAATGGAGGGACCAAGACAGACGGTTTGAGGTTTGTATTTGGTCTGAGAGTGCTCCCGACGCCTGAGTCCACTGGGTGGCCAGGGTCCATTGAGCTGCTCTCATATGAAGACGAGCGTAGGGCACCACATGTACTGTGGAGGCCATATGGCCCAGGAGGCGTAGCATTTCCCTGGCTGTCAAGTGAGTACTGGACTGGGCCTGGGAGGCCAAGCTCAGCAGACGCTGACCCCGAACCAGTGGAAGGTAGGCTCTTGCAGTGGTGGTGTCCAACTGGGCCCCTATGAATTCTAGAGACTGAGTAGGGCTGAGTTGAGACTTGGGAAGGTTTACCACCAGTCCCAGATACTGCAGAAGGCTCCTTGTGCGGTCTAGGGAAATCTGGGCCTGCGACTGAGTTGGAGCTCGAATGAGCCAGTCGTCCAGATATGGGAATACGAAAATCCCCATGCTTCTGAGAAATGCGGCTACGACTGCCATGCATTTGGTAAAGACTCTTGGGGCAGAGGCGAGACCGAAGGGAAGTACTCTGTATTGGTAATGACTTCCCCTGAACAGAAAGCGAAGATATTTTCTGTGGGATGGATGGATGAGTAGATGTGTATACGCATCCTGCAGGTCTAGAGAACAAAGCCAGTCCTGACTCTGAAGGTATGGAAGGAGAATGCCCAAAGAAAGCATTTTGAATTTCTCCTTGTAGAGAAATTTGTTCAATTCTCTCAGATCTAGGATTGGTCTGAATCCCCCTGTTTTCTTTGGAATGAGAAAATAGGGGGAGTAGAAACCTGACCCCTGTTGATGAAGAGGAACCTCCTCTATGGCCCCTTGGGCAAGCAGAGAAGAGATCTCCTGATCCAACAGGGCTAGGAGAGGAGATGGAGAATTGAAGGGTCTCACCATGTGATGAGGAGGAAGGCTGGAGAAATGAAGTTTGTAACCCTCTCGGATGATAGAGAGGGTCCATTGCTCTGTTGTGATCTGTTCCCATCTGGGAGCAAAGTGAGCTAACCTTCCAGGTATGGTGAGAGGTTCTGGTTGGTCCAGAACCAGGAATGGCAAGTTCTCTAGGGGCAAGTCAAAACCCCTGAGGGGTTGGGGCCTGTTGAGCTGTAGTAGCTGCTGCAGGCTTTGCTCTTGCTTGTTTCGTTTGCTGACGTTTAGCCGCAAAACGAGGTTGAGAAGATTGCTGGCCAGTATTGGAAGCATATTTATTTATTTATTTATTTATTTAAAGTCTCTTTTATACCGCGCTATTCAGCTTCAGCGCGGTTTACAATGAACAGTGAACATACACATTTCCAAAAGTACTTTGTGTTTACATATGAACAGGATATTCAACTTGGCTAACAGGGTAACTATGTACAACCACAATATATACAATATATACAATTTGTAGGCTGATCATGTGTTTGTATGGTTTTAGACAGTGGTGATTTGGGTGGTTTCGGCAAATGGTGCTGAGTTTCTATTGGTTTCAGGGTAATGTATGAGGAAGAGGTGGTGTTTCACGGCCTTCCTGAATTGGAATATGTCCGGGATTGATCTGATGTTGTGAGGGAGGTTATTCCAGATCACTGGTGCATAATGTTTGAAAGTCCTGCTGGATGTTGACTTGGTGCATTGAGTTATAGATTTTGGGACTATCAAGGTGTTTTGAGCTACTGACCTTCTGTCTCTGTTGTGGGGTGTCATCTGGATTAGCTCAGTTAGTGAAGTTGACGAGAGACCTTTGGTGGCTTTGAAGGTAAGCAGCAAGGTCTTGAAAGTAATTCTACCTTGAATCGGGAGCCAATGGAGTTGTTTCATTATAGGTGTGACATGGTCTTTTCTGGATGCTCCGTGCAGTACTCTTGCTGCGGTGTTCATTGCCATTTGCAGTGGGTTTAGGGTGGCTTGGGGGAGACCTTGAAGTATTGCATTTGCATAATCGAAATGCGGGATAATTAGTGCCTGATAGATAGTTCTGAAATCATCTGGCTCCAGCAGAGATCTTAGGTATCTAAGGGATCTAATTTTATGATATACTGCTCTTACAGTGTTACTTATATGAGCCTGCATATTTAGGTTCTGGTCTAGTGTGATGCCGAGGTATCTGATCGCTGATTTGGTCTGGAGGTCTGCTTCCTTCACTTTCAGTACTGTCGGGGCAGTGAAGTTACGGTTCCTTGTAATGAACATCACCTCCGTCTTCTTGTGTTGAATCCGGAGGTTTTGGGATTGTAGCCAATTGGATATTTCGTTTATGCAGCATGTTATTGGTTCGAGGTCTGGGTTTTCTGTTGCAAAAGGTGTGTATAATAGCACATCATCTGCGTATATCATGCAGTTGATGTTGAAAGACCGGATAAGGTTGCAGAGAGGTTGCATGTATATATTGAATAGTAAGGCGGAGAGGGAGGATCCTTGTGGGACACCTTGGCTTTGGTGGAATGGTTCTGATGATGTGTTTCTGGATCTTACTTGCTGCCATCTGTCCGAGAGGTAGGACCTGCACCACTCGAGTGCTTTACCAGAGATTCCTTTTTCTTTGAGGCGTTCTAGGAGGCGCTCATGGCTAACGGAATCAAACGCTGCCGCAATGTCCAGGAAGACAAGGACGAAGCCTTGGCGGGTGTTGTCGATGCCTGATATTATGCTGCTGAAGAGTGTGGTAAGAAGGGTCTCCACCCCGTGAGATTCTCTAAATCCATGCTGGCATGGATCCAGTGGTGCATTGGAATCAATGTGATCTTGTATTTGTCTCTGAACTATCTTTTCCATTATTTTTGCAAGCATTGGTATGCTTGCTATGGGTCTGTAGGATTCTGGTTTCTGTTGGTCGAGTTTGTTGTTTTTTAGTAGAGGTCTTATTGAAGTTTGTTTGAGGGTGCGTGGGAAATCACCTGTTGTGAATGATTGTTGAACTAGTCTGGATATGATGGGACTGAGGTCAGTCCGGAGTTCCTTGACCCAGAAAGCTGGGCATGGATCCGATTGCGCTGTGGACGTATTGATGGCTGCTATGGTGTCTTCGATGCATCGTCTGGATGGAGTTGTGAAGGTAGTGAGTGGTGTTTGATTGTAGGGCTGAAGGATGATGCTGGACGCTGGGTTGTTGTTTATCTGACAAAGTTTTGTTTGTAGATAATCCGCATATGTTTGAGGATGGATTCCATTAGTTTGTTCTGATGCAGGTTCTGTTGCAAGTTGCTTAACGAGGGCAAACAGGTCACGAGGTTTGTTGAGGGATCTCTTTAAAGTGTCGGCGTGGTAACGTCTCATGGTTTCAGTCACTGCGGTACGGTGCGCTGTGAGTTGTAAATTGTATGCCTTTTGGTCTGCTTCTGAGCGTGAGCGGCGCCAGCGTCTCTCAAGTTTTCTTAGTGTCGCGAGTGAGGCTTTCAAATCAGTAGAGTACCATGCTGCTGTGTGTCGCTTCGCTTGAGGTTTGTTTTTTGCTGGGCGAACCGCTATTGAACTGAGTATTTCGTTCCAGTTGGAGACTAGTTCATCAGGGTTGTGTGCTGGTGAGTTCATTAGTGGGATTGCTGATTTCAGGATTAGATCTTTGTTGAATGGTTGGAATCTTCTCGGCGGATTGTTGGACTGACCGATTGCTGTGCTTTCATCTTTTTGGACATGGCTTGGCTGAGGAATTTGGAATAGGATTAATGAGTGATCTGACCATGGGACAACGGTGATTGATATATCAGGGATGGTTGTTTCTCTGATGGTTGGGTCTGTTGTGAATATTAGATCTAGGATGCCTCCTTTTATATGGGTAGGTTCCTTGATTAATTGGCTATATCCTAGATCTTTCATGGCTTCGAGGAACGCCTTTGAGTGAGAGTCTTGCAGGGAGGGGAGGTTGAAGTCTCCTAGTACCCAGCTTGTAGTATGTGGGCTCTGGGAGTTTGCGGCTGCATCTATTATTGCTGTTAGTGCATCTGCATCAGATGATGGCGCTCTGTAGAGTAGATTGATGGAGGAACACTTGTTCTCTATCGAGATTGTGTCTAGGAGCGGCAAGCTGGTTGCATCTTTTATGTTGAATTGAAGATCAGATCTGGTGATGGCGAGGACGCCGCCTCCTCTTTTGGCTGCTCTATGACATGTATGGATAGAGAAGTTGGCAGGCAGGAGCTGGTTGAGTATCACGTTGTCATCACAGGAAAGCCATGTCTCGGTGATCAGTAGTAGGTCAAGGTTATGTAGTGATATCATATCTGAGATGACCGGCCATTTTTTACGTACAGATCTTGCATTTACAAGGGCACATTTCATGATTCGAGGGAGGGGGTTTTCTTCTTGTTGTTTCTTCTTCTTGTTGTGCTGTAGTGATACCTGTAGGAGGTGGTGGTGGTGAATTTGGGAGGTTTCCTGTGATTCATAGAATGGGGTATCTGGCCACCTCTTTCTATAACTGTGGATAGTTGGTATGTGGTTGTTGTTAGTGTTTAGGCTAGTGACATTGCTTAAGCCTGTAGCAAGGAGGTAGAGGGCAATCGAGATGATGCAGGGTATGGCCATTTTGTGTGCTTTGTTGCGGTGTGGATATGGTCTGGGAGGTTGGTTGGTGGTGGTGGGTAGGTATGTTGCCTGGTTGTGATAGTTTGCTCTATCTTTGGTTCAGTTGTAGGAGGGCTGCGGTTTGTGGTGGGCTCTCGATCTATTGAGAATTACTGGAGCTTACATAGCTTACATATTACATTTTGAAGATTCTTCAGGAAGGAGCATTAGAATTACTGACAACAGTAGTAGGTATAACACTGTGCAATGGAATTACTGACAACAGTAGTAGGTATAATACTGTGCAGCGGAATTACTGACAACAGTAGTAGGTATAATACTGTGCAATGGAATTACTGACAACAGTAGTAGGTATAACACTGTGCAATGGAATTACTGACAACAGTAGTAGGTATAACACTGTGCAATGAAGGTGTGATTTACTGACTAAAATAACATAGCTATCATAGCTTGGTACCATTGGGTTTAAGTCTAGTGCAATAGTTAAGGCTACGTTAATTTTATCAGCATTGGTTACAGGTGTTTATATAACATTTAAAGTCTTTATTTAATACTTGCAGTTCAGGTTAGAAAGCCATTTATGGGGACGGTTCTTGCAACTGTAGATAAGTGTGTTCCACTGCCCAGGTTCCACTGCCTAAGGGCCACGCCAAAGGGCCCTCTGGCGAGGCCCTCAGGCGCGGGCTCGCAAGGCGCGGGCGCGCCCTGAAGTCGCTGGCTTTAAGGGGGCTTCCTGTGCCCGGATTGGGCGATGTGATCAGGTGGGGTGCTCCGGCCTGCTCCGACCACGCCGGGAGGGAGTTCTTGAAGAGGCCGGAGAGCGGAGCAAAAGGGCCGCGCGCCCTGAAGTCGCTGGCTTTAAGGGGGCTTCCTGTGCCCGGATTGGGCGATGTGATCAGGTGGGGTGCTCCGGCCTGCTCCGACCACGCCGGGAGGGAGTTCTTGAAGAGGCCGGAGAGCGGAGCAAAGGGCCGCGCGCCCTGAAGTCGCTGGCTTTAAGGGGGCTTCCTGTGCCCGGATTGGGCGATGTGATCAGGTGGGGTGCTCCGGCCTGCTCCGACCACGCCGGGAGGGAGTTCTTGAAGAGGCCGGAGAGCGGAGCAAAGGGCCGCGCGCCCTGAAGTCGCTGGCTTTAAGGGGGCTTCCTGTGCCCGGATTGGGCGATGTGATCAGGTGGGGTGCTCCGGCCTGCTCCGACCACGCCGGGAGGGAGTTCTTGAAGAGGCCGGAGAGCGGAGCAAAGGGCCGCGCGCCCTGAAGTCGCTGGCTTTAAGGGGGCTTCCTGTGCCCGGATTGGGCGATGTGATCAGGTGGGGTGCTCCGGCCTGCTCCGACCACGCCGGGAGGGAGTTCTTGAAGAGGCCGGAGAGCGGAGCAAAGGGCCGCGCGCCCTGAAGTCGCTGGCTTTAAGGGGGCTTCCTGTGCCCGGATTGGGCGATGTGATCAGGTGGGGTGCTCCGGCCTGCTCCGACCACGCCGGGAGGGAGTTCTTGAAGAGGCCGGAGAGCGGAGCATATCTGGTCTTCTTATAATAAGGCCTCTTGAAAGACTTCTTCTTAGTGGGAGTAGAAGTGGACTTAGAAAGTCTCTCTAAGGTGGCATTTTCAGCATCCATTTGAGTGGCCTTAACTTGCCACTCTGCACCGAATAAGTTCTCACCTGTACAGGGCAGATTCCGTAAGCCATCTAGAACCCAGGGTTCGAGATCAGAAGCCTGGAGCCAAGCCAGACGTCTGGCTGCAATAGCAATGCCAGAAGCTCTGCTGGCTCCTTCGAAGGAATCAAAGGCAGCTCTGTTGGAGAACTTAGAAACATCTAAAAGTTGTTTCACAATAGACAGGAAGTCCTCCTGTTTATCCTCAGGGATAAGGGAGGCAAAATGCCGTACTTTCTTGGCAAGTTCCCCTAGGAACATGCCCATATAGAGGCTGTAGGAATTAATCCTGGCTATAAGCATACTAGCCTGGAAGATTTTCCTACCAAAAGAGTCCAGTGTCTTACATTCCCTTCCTGGAGGTGTAGAAGAGTGCCGTTTAGTACTCTTGATCTTTTTTCATTGCAGACTTTACCACAATGGAGTGGTGAGGCAATTGAGTTTTCTGAAAACCAGGAGATGGAGGGACCCGATACATGGTGTCCAACCTACGGGAATAAGGAGACAGAGTTAGAGGGTTCTCCCAGAAATCCATCAATTGTTCTTGAAGGATTTCATGGATAGGCAGAGTAACTGCTTCTTTAGGAGACTTGGAGTATCCTAAAATATCCAATCTTTTTGACCTTGGTTCCCTTTCAGAGGAAGTAGTGATAGAAAGGCCTTTAGCCATTTCTAAAATAAAGTCCTGAAAGGACAAATCCTCTGGAGGAGATATTCTCCTTTTTGGAGAAGAAGGTTCCTCAGGAAGGTCAAGGGAGAGCTCTGCAGACTCATCAGAGGAGACAAAATCCTCAGAGGAATCGGTGTATTGTCTAGATTCCTCTAACGCACGATACGCATACCGATCGGTATCGACATCGGGCGTACCGGGTATGGAAGCGGTATGGAGCGAAAGCCCATACGGTACCGATTTGCGTTTAGAAGAGGAAGGCCTGGGTTCCGGCATGGCGGACGATACCGGAACCGGGCCCGGAACCGCTGAAAGCGGTACCGATGGCGTTGCAGCTTTAATGAAAGCCATGACGGCCTGCTGCATGGATTGGACAGTATTGCCCATAGACGCCACGGCTGCCTGGATGTCGGTACCGGTATGGGCCGGTACCCCAGAGCAGTCCAACAGGTGATCTGTCGAGGCCGTGCCATCGATGTCAACCTGTAGCCCCTGTATTGGCGTTTTGGAAGGTAGGACCTCCCGCCGGGGCTGTTTGGCTGGGGCAGGGTCCTCAAAACTAAGAGCCTCTCGATGCTTTGAAGGAGATTTGCTCTTTGAGGACTTGCCCACAGAAGGTTTGGTTACCTGAGATCCATCCGGGGATGATGACCGGGATGACTGTGATGTTGGATTCTCTGAAGCAAACAGCACATGGAATTTGTTGGCCCGGTTCTGCAGCCCACGCTTAGACATTTGGGAGCAGGAAGGGCAGTCCGGAATGGAGTGGTCAGGCCCCAAACATTTAAGACACCATTCATGGGTGTCTGTGACTGATATTACAGCAGTACACTTGGTACACTTCTTAAAGCCAGGGGCTGGCTTCTCCATGTGGAGAATTAAAGTAGGCCTGAAGGCCTAACTGAAGTGACCAAGTGCTGAAAAAATAATAAAAGAAAATAATTTTTTTAGAAAGAAAAAGGAAGACCGGCGATACCGGTATCGGTATGGGAAGGCAGGTATGCGGTCTAAAGAAACAAAACAAAAAAATACAATTTCTTCAGCGGTGACAGGATACACGACCTGCTGGCTCCGCGGAAAAAGAGAAACTGAGGAGAGCTGTTCAGGAAGGCGGGAAGGCAGTGCGCATGTGCAGTGGGAGGTCCCAAAAGCTTCCATTCTAGGAAGCTGGGGAGCTTTCCCGCGCAGGCTCCGTCGGTACCGACGTACCCATATGTGAGGACTTATTCCTGCTTGTTCCTGGAGATATAAAACTGTAAGGGGGAGGGGGAAGGGGAAAGGGGGGAAGTGGAGGGGTAGAAAGGGGGGAAGGGGGAAGGGGAAAGGGAAAGGGGGGAGGGGGAGGAAGGAGGAGGAGAGGGAGGGGAGGGGGAGAGGAGGAGAATGGGAAGAGGGAAAGGAGGGGGAAGGAGGTGAGGGTAAGAGAGGGGGGAGGGGGGAAGGTGGAATGGGGAGGGAGAGAAGGGAGAGGGGGAAGGGAGGGGGAAGAGGGGAGGAGAGAGGGAAAGGGGAGGGGAGAGGGAAAGGGGAAAATGGGAAAAAGGGAAAAAGGGAAGAAAAGGGGGGAAGAGAGAAGGGGAAGGGGGAAGAGAGGGGAAGAGGAGGGAAAGGAAGAAGAGAGAGAAGGGGGAAGGAAGAGGAAAAAAGAAAAAGAAGGAGGAAGGGGAAGGGGGAGGGGGGAGAGAAGGGGCAAGGAGAAGGAAAAAGAAAGCAGCCTGTATGCAAGTCAAGGACAAAGATGGTGGCAGTTGGAAAAAAACATACATATTAAAAGGATATGATAAGTAAATGAATAAAAACAAATAAAAAATACTTAAAACCTAATAGAATAAAACCAAATAAATGATAAAAGAAAAATATATATTAAAAGAAAATTGAAAAAATATAAAAGGGGGTAAAAAACGGGTAAATGAATAAAAAGAACATAAAACGGACATGCTCAGAGGAAAACTTAAAGGGCAATTTCTTGATTGAGGCCACTTGGTATCAAGGTTTGTAATTCGTAAATGTAGCGTTGTTCCAGTCTAAGAAGAATTCTATCAATGTCAGAACCTCGCCAGTGAAGTTCTACAGCCTTAAGAACTAAAAACAATCTGAGGTTAAGTGATTCTTATCAATCCAGTGCAACACTAATGGTTTATCTTGTACACGTCTCTGTAGACAACTTTTATGTTCGATTATCCGCACTTTGACAGGTCTTTTAGTCTAAACCACGTACAATAAATCACAAGGGCATCGGATAATGTATATAACGTTTGCAATGTTGCAAGTGGAAAAATGATGCATAAAAATCTTCTTTTGTGAGCTGGAATGCTGAAAAAAAGATTAGTAACTAAAATATTAGGGCAAACGGAACATTTGCCACATCTAAAATGTCCTTTAATCTTGCAGATTGTCTTGGGCTTAGATAGAGCTGAGGGGATTAGAATATTAGCCAAATTGTGATTATATTTAAAGGCGATAGTTAATTGTTTGGAAGCAAAAGCAGGTAGAGTGGCCAGAAGGTACCATTCTTGCTTCAGGATATTAACAATATCCCTGGACAGGCTGGACAATGTAATCACACAGACGATCTTGTCTTCCGAAGTACGATCATGGCCATGAAGAAGAGACCCACTGTCAGAGCTTCTAGCCCAAATGTAAGCTTTGTGGACGCATTCTCTAGGTAACCACATTCTTAAAATCTGGCGCTAATCTCTTTAACATTGTGTTCAAAGTTGTAATGTGCAGAGATATCGTATTCTGAGAAACTGGCTGACTGGGAGGTTCGGTTTTAAGGCCCTATTGTGAAAACTATCAAATCTTAATAATGAATTCCTGTCTGTGGTTTTACGGAAAAGGTCAGTCATAAAGCCATATTTCCTTTTCTTTATGATAATGTCCAGATATGCAATCGGGCTCAAGCTGTAGGTACCCTCAAACTGTAAATTGTCATCGAGGGGATTAAGTCATTCAAAGAAATAAAATAACAGGGTTTCTGTGCCCCCCCCAAATCATCAAGATATTGTCTATATAACATTTCCGCAATTTGATCTGTGCTTGAAAAGGGTGATTCGTGAGAAACCTCTTCTCAAAGTCAGCAACATATAGGTTAGCCATGTCCGAGGCCATGGAGGAACCCATAGCCACTCCTTTGATCTGTTTATAAAAAAATACCTCTAAAACAGAAAAATTCTCTGTCATAGCTAGGCTAGCCATCTGAGTTAAGAAAAATGTAGGAACGCGTACAGGCCGATCTCTTGAAAAAGGACATCCGCAATAATATCAAGCGCAGCCTTTTGAGGAATATTAGTATAAAGCGAAGATATATCCAGGGTGACCAAAATCAATTCTTCATGATAGCCCTCAAAATTTTTTAAAATATTAATAATATGTGAAGAGTCGTGAACATATGATATGACCTGAACTACAAAGGGTCTCAGGAATATGTCTAAAAGATAAGGGTTCTAACAAAGAGCCTATAGCATATACCTGGTGGGCTGTCTATAGATTTATGAATTTTAGGCAACATGTAAATGGTCAGGGTCACCGGTGTGTGACCCTAAGAAATTCAATTTCCTTGTTAGTCAAATAGCCTGCCTGCTGTCCTATATAATCAGGGTAAAAAACACTGCTTATCATCTTCTTGGTGCGGTGTCGCATTCGGAGCTGCAGGTGGGGTGGTGCAGGAACTGGTGCGCGGTGAGGAGCCAGCTGAGAGAAATAATTGGCGGCGGCATGCTCCGCATCGGACCTCGGTCGAATTTAAACGGTGTGGCATTTGCGGGGATCACCTGCTGATTTGCTGAGCGGTAAGTGGCGTGCTGGGAGATTGGAAGTTGGAGGTGTTAGGCCCGCTGGTTTGAGTGTGGCCACGGTGAGTGCCGGGGAGAGCTTAGTAGATTGCGCCACTGCTTTCCTTGCTTTTGGTGCTGTGCGGCTCTGCGGCTGCCAGTGTGAGTATGGCACGAAAGCGGCCCGTTCAGGGATGCGGTGGTAGGGCTGGCGCGGGGAGGTCGTTGAGAGAGCAAGGAGGGTGGGGGTTAGGCAGTGGGGGGTGTGCCGGGCAGAGGAGCCGGCCTGGAGTGAGAAGTCGGGGTCCTGAAAGGGGGAGTGGAGGGTCTCCTGTTTCCGTTAGTAGGGCCCAGGGACGTGGTGTTGGCCGGGGCTGAAGTGCAGGCGCTCGAAGGGTGGCAGGGGGTCTTGTAGAGAGGCCCGAGGAACCTTCATCGGTAACCAATATAGACTGAAATGTTGCTGTGTAATATCCACTGATCAACTACAACATGTCACAAGATGTGCTGCAAAATTTTGGACCAATTGTAATGGCAGAAGTGACACTGCTGGAACTCCTAATACTGTTGCAATAGTCAAATGAAAAAAATACCAGAGTTTGAATTACCATACAAAAATTATCAGGTGTCAAAAATGGCTTCAAACGTTTTAAGAAGTGTAATTTGTAATAAGCTATTTTTACTAATTTCTGAATATGAACTTGAAAGTTCAATCGAGTATCAAGAAATATATCAAGATCCTGAACAAGAGGTTTAATAATCAAGGAATCATGATGTTGATCGTATAAGATAGAAATTGACTCTGGTAAATTCCATGAGAGAAATAAAACTTCAGTTTTATTTACATTCAAAGTCAATTTATTCCTAGTCAACCATGTTCTAACTGCATCAATACAGAAAGAAACATATTTCAAAGAATCATCTATTGATGACAAATACTGGGACAATAAAATGGACATCATCTGCATATATCCAATAATTCATATCTAACACATTAAAGATTTTACAGAGAGAAGAGATGTAAATATTGAATAACATAGCTGAAAGTGCTGATCTTTATGGTACTCCTGCTTTCAAGATTCACTAAGAAGAAACTCCACTTGAAGATCTAACTTCTACTTACATATCTTGAAAAAAGGACCCGAACCACTTCAGAACCAACCCTTGTATCCCAAGCGATTCAAGTCTCGAAATCAAAATATCATGATCAAATGTGTCAAATGCTGATGAAATATCTAACATCACTAACAAACAGAAAGAGAAATTAGACTTACCTTCTAATTGTTGCTCCTTGAGGAACTCCAGTTCAGTCCCTCACCTCTGGGTTGTGCACCTCTTCTCGCAGCATGGAGACTGGGCATGTCAGAACTGTGACACCACTGTAGATATCCTGCTGTCACCTCCCACCTGCTCCCAGTGATCTAATGACAAAGCAGACTCAAATGAGCAACAAATAAGTAGCTATAATATTAAATACAATTTAACTTTAATTCTGAACTAAAACTCCATAAATGAGAGGATAACTCTCCCTCTCCTGTTTACAGAAATAGGACAGAAAGGAGAGAGAAGAAAGAATACAAGGTATATTTTGCCTGAATAGAGAGCACATTTGCTGAACTTCTCCTACTGGATTATAGTCACCGCGCATCACCAAGCAGGCTTTGTGGAAGCTGACCAAAAGACCCCCAGGAAGGAATCGGGACTGAACTGGAGTTCCTCAAGGAACAGCAATTAGCAGGTAAGTCTAATTTCTCTTTCCTTATTGTCCCTCCAGTTCAGTCCCTCACCTCTGGGATGTAACAGAGCAGTAAACTATTGGGAGGGACCTGTCCACCCGGACCGCAAAACTGCTGACCCGAAACAGGCATCTCCCGCCGCTTGAACATCCAGGCGGTAATGTTTACTAAAAGTATGCCAGAAAGACCAAGTGGCTGCTCTGCAAATCTCAACTGGCGGAACTAAGCTATGCTCTGCCCACGAAGTCGCTTGCGCTCTAGTAGAATGAGCCCGCAGCCCCAAGGGCACCTGACGACCTTGCAAGATATAAGCTGACGCTATTGCTTCATGAACCCATCTGGAAATTGAAGCTTTGGGCCGTGCTTCACCTTTACGTGGCCCACCAAAGAGAACGAACAAATGGTCAGACTTGCGGAAGGACTCCGAGACCTTCAAGTATCACCGAAGTACCCTCTTAATTTCCAACAAATGCAAACTATGGTCCGACGTGGTCTCCCCCAAAACACCCAAAATAGGTTAAGAGACCAACTGATTCACATGAAATGGCGAAACTACCTTTGGTAGGAAAGAGGATACGGGACGCAACACCACTTTTTCCCTAGAAAAAGTCAGAAATGGTTCCCAACAGGACAAAGCCTGCAACAGAGATTCGACGTGCAGAGGAAATGGCTACCAAAAATACTGTCTTCAAAGTCAAATCCCTTAAGGAAGCCTGATGCAAAGGCTCAGAAGGTTCCCTTGTCAAGGTTCCTAAAACCAGGTTGAGATCCCATGGAGGAGAAACCATCCTGCGCAAAGGACGTAGACGGGATACCGCTCTCAAGAAACGGACAACATCGGCATGGACCCCCAAAGGAACTCCTTGCACCTTTCCTCAGTAACAAGAAATAGCTGCCAACTACACCCTTAATGAACTGGCAGCCAATCCCTTATCGAACCCGTCTTGCAAGAAACTCAACACTGTCGGTACAGATACTGAAGCCGGACGAAACTGACGTTGAGCACACCAGTCCTCAAAAACACACCAGACGCGCACATATGCTAAGGATGTGGACCTCTTTCTGGCCAGAAGTAAGGTGTCAATCACTGCCTTGGAATAACCCTTCTTCCTTAACCGAGCCCTTTCAATGGCCAAGCAGTAAGCAAGAACTGATGTACCTGAGGGATTCATAGAGGACCCTGAAGCAGCAGAACCTCCCTTAGCGGCATCCGCCACAGTTCCCCGTCAAGCAGATGCACCAGATCGGCATATCATGGACCACAAGGCCAATCTGGAGCTACTAGAACCACTCTTCCCCGATGAGCCTCGATGCGCTGTACCACTCGTCCTATGAGCACCCAAGGGGGAAACATGTAGAGGAGACCGTGAGCGGGCCATTGTTGGAGTAAGGCATCTAGACCTTCTGACATTCGTTCTTGTTGTCTGCTGTAAAAGCGATTGGCTTTGGCCGACCAAAAGGTTGCCATGAGATCCATAACCAGAGATCCCCACTTGAGGACAATCTGAGCAAACACCTCAGGATGAAACTCCCATTCTCTGGGTTCCACTCAAACCCGGCTGAGAAAGTCCGCCGTCACATTGTCCATTCCCGCAATGTGCACCGCTGACAGAGCCTGAAGCTGAGGCTCTACCCAATTGAAGAGACTTTCCGCCTCCATTTCCAGAGCCGCGCTTCCCGTGCCCCCTTGATGATTGAAGTACGCAACCGTCACGGCATTGTCCAAGAGCACTCGAACCGCTCGACCCCGTAAGGTGGCTTCGAAGGCCCGAAGTGCTAGAGCTACCGCTTGAAACTCCAGCCGATTGATGGACCATTTGGCCTCCTGCTCGGTCCAGCTGCCTTGCGTGAAGAGCTCTCCACAATGAGCTCCCCATCCTGTGAGAATGGCATCCATTAACACTGGCATCCACTGCGGTTGTTCGAGAGGCATGCCCGCCGCGAGATTCTGTGGACGAAGCCACCATTGAAGAGACCTTCTGACCCGCAATGGACAGGGGAGGTGCTTGGACAGAGGGTCGTTCTGGTGAGACCATCGATGGAGCAGCAACCACTGTAAGGGACGCATGTGAGCTCTGGCCCACGGCACAACTTCCAGAGTCACCGCCATTGTCCCTAACATGCGGAGATAGTGCCAGGCCGATGGTGCAGGAGTCCTCAAAAAATCACACACCAGAAGCCGCAGGCCCTGGGCTCAGAGATCCAGCAGAAAAACCGATCCCACACGAGTGTCAAAGCGAACTCCCAAATACTCTAGAACTTGCGTCGGAACCAATCGGCTCTTGGCCGTATTGACCACCCAACCGAGCATCTGCAGAAGCTCTACCACTTTGTCTGTCACGCGCACACTCTCGGCCCTGGACTTTGCCTGAATCAACCATTTGTCAAGATAGGGATGAATTAATACTCCCTCCTTCTGAAGAGCCGCTGCCACCACCACCATAGCCTTGGTGAAGGTGCGTGGAGCCATCGCCAGACCGAAGGGCAACGCCTGAAACTGAAAATGCCCCCACAGTAGCACAAATCTTAGAAAACTCTGATGATCTGGCCTGATCGGAATGTGTAAATATGCTTCGGTTAGATCGAGAGACGTCAAGAACTCCCCTAGATGAACCGCCACTATAACCAAACGTAAGCTCTCCATTCGGAAATGAGGTACCCACAAACAGCGGTTTACACCCTTGAGATCCAGAATCAGGCAGAAGGCCCTGTCTTTCTTTGGCACCATGAAATAAATTGAGTATTGACTGATACCGTAGTGCTCTCGCAGAACCGGAACCACTACTCCCAGCTGCAAAAGATGAGCCAGAGTCTCCCATACCGCAATCGTCCTTTCTCGCCCCCTGCACGGCGACATGACAAAAGAGTTGACCACCGGACGAGCAAACTTGAGAGAATAACCTTCACGAACGACCTCCAACATCTACTGATCAGATGTTATCTGGACCCAGGCATGAAGAAACTCCCAAAGTCGACCCCCTACCGGCTGAATTCCTACCTGGGTCCACCTCGCTTCATTGTGCTTTCTGAAAAACTGAGGGACTAGCAAATCCTCTGCCCACTCCCCGGAATCCTCTAAAACCTTGACCTCGAGAGGAAAACCATCCTCTATGAAAACCTCCCAAACAGGAGGTATGAAAACGCCTGAAATCCCGAGGTTGCCCACGGGAAGGTAACGAGGCTTGGCCCTGCTTCGGTTTATCTTCCGGCAAGCGACCCTTTAGAATCCCCCAAATCCTTGACCAGCTTATCAAGATCTTCTCCAAACAACAGCTTCCCCTTAAAAGGAAGCTTGCTAAGACGCGACTTGGAGGAACTGTCCGCCGCCCAGTTCCTGAGCCAAAGATAGCAGCATGCAGCTACCAAGGAAGCCATGCTATTCGCCAAACCTCTAAGAAGATCATAGTGGACATCGGCCAAATATGCGGAACCTGACACTAGTCTTGTTACATCAGCTAGCTGCTCCTGCGTTTGCTGAACTGGCTGCTGCAAATGCTGCGACCAGCGAAGGCATGCTCACGCAACCCAAGCTCCACAAATAGAGGCCTGCAAAGCCAGAGTATTAACCTCAAATGCTTGCTTCAATAAGGCGTCCACCTGTAGGTCCTTCAAAGCTGCACTGCCTTCAACTGGAATGGTAGTCTTCTTCGTGACCACTGAAACTGCCGCATCTATACACGGAGAACAAAACACTTCCCGTTCTTGAGCCGCCAAGGGATACAGATGATTCATGGACCTCACACCACGCAAGCCTGCCTCCGGCACGTCCCACTCATCCTGAATCATCTGCTTAACCATACAGTGAACAGGAAAAACTGCCTGGGACTTTCATACCGCCTGAATGAGAGGATCCTCCAAACCCTCATCCTCTGCTGGTACCACCGACGAAAGGTTGAGAGCCTGAAAGGACTCATAATGAGCACTGTCAGCTCCTCCCTTTGAAAGACCCAGATAATCCTTGCTTGATCTTCAGGTTCCTGAATCTCACCTTCCTCTAAATCCTCCATCCTGGCTTCCGGCTCCAGCTCAAGGTCCTCTGCTTCTGGCCAGTCTGAACCAAGAGGCTGATCTTCCACTGACCAGGCCCTCTTAACCGGTCTACCATCACTACCACCAAACCTTTCGGTGGCCACTTGGCCTCCTGCCACCCCAAAAAGCGAGGCATCCGCAACTACCCCCTGCTGCCGCAAGCAGTAAGCCTGATGAAGCAGCAGCACAAAATCTGGGGAGAAACCCTCGAAAGCTGTCCCAGACACCATGGGAGTGGTGGAATTACCAGGCAAAGCCAAATTTGAAGTAGGAAGAGCGGACGGAGATTCCTGCAGAGACTCCCCTTCCACAGAAGTGGCAGCACTCTGCGCTACCAGAGCAGTGCCTTCTTTAGACCCATCCTGCATTTCTTGCTCCATAGTAAGTGGCTCAGATGCGCAGCCATGACACACCCCCACATCCGAGACCAAGCTCCTATGGGTGCCACAAACTAGGCATTGTGGCCGCATAGGCATTAGCGCTATGGGATCCAAGAGACTGGACAGAAAAGGAAATGGCTCCCGCAGACCACCAATAAGGGCAAGCAAACAAAAACGTGCAGAATCTTCTCTTATTTTTTATTTTTATTTTTTTACTTTTCTGTACTGGCCCTTTAAGAGCTCCTAAACATTGAAAATTAAAAGTAATCAAAATGAATTCCAAGTAAGCAGAAAACTACAAGGATTAATTAAAGAAAGCTGTCAGCAAAGAAAAAGAGCACTGTGAAGAAAAAGGGTGGGAAAAAGGCCCGCCAAGATCCTGAGCTCTGCTAACCCACAGAACCTGCTTCACACAAAGCAGAAGGCCTCAAAAATGCTCACAGAACATTAGCAGCAAAGATTTAAACACTCATCTCTTCCTCCGAGACCTTCGGATCCTCTCTGCACTCTGATAAAAATAACGGGCTTCTTGTGAACAGCACACCTGAGAAAGGCTGTCAGCCGGCAGCAGCAGCAGAGAAACAAGGCCCGACAACAGTTTCTAATTGGAAATCTACAGCACAGAAAACTGAGCCAGTATGGAAATGAAAAGCCTGCTAAAGAACTCCCTTCCATGCCAACAAGGAGGGAAGAGCAGGCAAAGGGGACAGAAATAACCGGGAGGGAGAAAAGCGACTCCTCTAAATCCCTTCCGATCCCCTCTCAGCCCTTGCTTTTTTTTTTTTTTAACAAGCTTTAATGAGCTTTAAAGCTACAGATCAAAAGAAAAAACGTCATAGTGAGAAAAGAAAAAAGAAAAACTAAAAACCCTAGCTAAGATGCCTAAAGCTCCTTATCTGCTCCTCTAGTAAGCCCAGCACCTAGGCTCACTACCTCCAGCTGCATGGAGACTGGACACACACTGGGAGCTAGTGGGAGGTGCCAGCAGGATATCTACAGTAGTGTCACAGTTCTGACATGCCCAATCTCCATGCTGCAGGAAGAGGTGCACAACCCAGAGGTGAGGGACTGAACTGGAGGGACGATAAGGAATATGCCTTTGTCAAAACCACGGATAAATTTCTCTATCAAAGTTAACATAAGTGGCTCCATGCCATAATTAGGCTGGAAGCCAAATTGAAAATCAGACAGAACATTACGATTATCCTAAAATTGCTGAAGCTATGTTAAAGGAACCAATGGAGAGCAGGAATTCATACCAACAGCAGGAAACAAAACAGCAGAAACGTCGACAAGTGGTCAAGGCTCTTTATTAACACTGAACCAACCCCAACACATTTCAGCAAAAAGACCTTCTTCAGTGGGTGCAAGACCTCAAAAACAACCAAAATGACATTCAGATAGGAACATATAATGAGTATATTAAAAGTTAAAAAACATAAATAACATTCTTATGTGACTAAAAATAAAAACAAAACCCAAATTAAAACCATACTCATATGTGCACATAAATAAATAAATAATTAATTAAGAGACTGACATCGACTAATAATAAAAACTTTTATAAACAAGTAAATCATATAATACCATAAAAAGAACAAAAAACAGAAGACATGCAAGGCTGAAGGAGCAGCTAATCCAGAGGAGGAAGGAACAGCTAATCCAAAGGAAGTGAGTTAACATCTAAAACTGAAGATTGGAGGATTGCCAATGTAACGCCAATTTTTAAAAAGGGTTCCAGGGGTGATCCGGGAGTGAGCCTGACGTCAGTACTGGGAAAAATGGTAGAAACCATCATAAAGAACATAATTACTCAGCATGTAGATAGTCATGGCCTAATGGGAGACAGCCAACATGGCTTTAGACAAGGAAGATCTTGTTTTACTAATCTGCTATGTTTTTTGAAGGTGTGAATAAACAGGTGGACAAAGGTGAGTCAGTTGATATAGTGTATTTGGACTTTCAGAAAGCATTTGACAAGGTCCCTCATCAGAGATTTTTGGCAAAACTAAAGAGTCATGGGATAGGAGGCAGTGTAGTATTGTGGATCAGGAACTGGTTAAAAGATATAAAGCCGAGGGTAGGGCTAAATGGCCAATTTTCCCAATGGAGAAAGGTGAATAGTGGTGTACCCCAGGGATCTGTGCTGGGTCCGCTGCTTTTTGACATATTCATAAATGACCTGGAAAAGGGAATAACGAGTGAGGTTATCAAATTTGCAGATGACACAAAACTATTTAAAGTTGTTAAAACCCAAGAGGATTGTGGAAAACTGCAAGAGGATCTTGATAAATTGGAAGAATGGGCATCAAAATGGCAGATGAAATTTAATGTGGACAAGTGCAAAGTTATGCACCTAGGGAAGAACAACCCAAACTATGGTTACACGATGCAAGGTTCCACATTAGGAACCACCACCCAGGAAAAAGATTTAGGCGTCATTGTGGATAACATGTTAAAACCCTTGGCCCAGTGTGCAGCGGTGGCCAAGAGAGCAAATAGAATGCTAGGTATCATAAGGAAAGGAATGGAAAATAAAACAAAAAGATATTATAATGCCTCTATATCGTTCCATGGTAAGACCGCACCTTGAATATTGTGTGCAATTCTGGTCGCCGCATCTTAAAAAGAATATGCGTTATTAGAAAAATTTCAGAGAAAAGCCACCAAAATGGTAAAGGGGATGGATGGATACTCCTATGAAGAAAGGCTAAAAAGGTTAGGGCTCTTTAACCTGGAAAAGAGACGGCTGAGGGGAGATATGATAGAAGTCTCTAAATTAATGAACGGAGTGGAACGGGTAAACGTAGAGCGATTGTTTACGTTATCAGAATATAGAAAGACTAGGGGACATGCAATGAAGCTACAGCTACAAGCTATTTAAGACTAATAAAAGAAAATATTTTTTCACTCAATGTGTAATCAAACTCTGGAATTTGTTACGGGAGGATGTAGTAAAGGCTGTTAGTGTAGCTGGGTTTAAAAAAGATTTGGACAAGTTCCTGGAGGAAAGGTCCATAAACCATTATTAAGAAGGGACCCAGGATATCAATGCTTGACCTAGTACAAGCATTGTGGAACCTGTGTTTTTTGGGGAAACTGCTAGGTACGTATGATCTAGATTGGCCACTGTTGGAAAGAGGATGCTGGGCTTGATGGACCTTGGTCTGACCCAGTATGGCATATCTTATGTTCTTATCTTCTTATGCTCTAGGGAGAGAAGGAACAAAAAGAGAATCTTACATGAGGATCTACACATTTATATTGGTGAATCATGTAGAAATAGAATAGGTGGCTTATAGAGACTTATAGTACCTGATGTTCAGCAAACAACTGTGTAAGTGTTAATATACCAAGTGAGAGTCACAGTTTGTACCTGTGAACAAACCATTCAGGTGACACTGAAACAGAACAGAAAAGTAAATAATATGCCCTATATCCAAATTAAAGATGGGGTACCATGAGTATCGTGACTAGACAAACTCTAAATAAGGGTCCTGTACTATCAGCATATCGTGCATATAAATAAATGAAAAAACCGAATGCATTTTGATGTGCTCTGACTTAAAGAGCCCCATCTAACTCAGTCTAAGCTGATATTATAATCATCATCCTATATGGATTGATTCTGCTTTAATTAGATCCAGACTCCAAAAAAGAAAATTCCATATAATAATAGAAAACCAAAACTAAGAAGCCAAAGAGGCACAGGCACTAACAGTTCAGAAGCCAAATCAAGTGCAACTAGCATAGAAGTGAACCGATCCCACAAACCGGTTTAAAAAGGAATTTTTGCGCCAAACCATCAGGCCATGGGTCATGCTGTGTGTGATGATATATAGAGCCACATAGAATAAAGAATAATAACACCATCAAAACTATATTTAATAAGATGAACATACAGCAAGCTATCCTCACAGGGAATTTCAAAAGATTTTACAAAAATTATAGATCCAAAACTGAAATTCTATTATTCGATCGTTCTCCTATTTAGAATGCAAGGTTCATGAGTACTATAATATCAAGTGCAACTAAGTACAGTGGCAAGGTCATCTATCCTGAGTATGGGGGAGGTGAGAAACGTAAAGAATTCACCCTAGTAAAGGGTCCCCTTTTAGGAGTGCAGGGTGAGAAAGCCACAGGCACACCTAAGAACCAGGAAAACCCCAGCTGGAACAGGTTTCATGCAGTGTCTAATAGAGTAAGAGGGAGAGATTACGGGCACGAGGTCCAAAACCCTTACTTCAACAAGTTCCCTGATTACTCAAATACCAGAAGGCAGGGGGATTGCCAACACCTGGGAAGGAAGGAGGTGGGGCTAGAACCCTGGAGGTATAAGCCTATGCTAGAGAAGGGAAGAGAGAAAGGAAGGGAGAAAGGAGGAGAAGCAGGAGAAGGCAGAGACCGGAGAAGAGAAGGAGGTAGAGAAGGTGCTGACTCATGCAGAAGAGCCGAGCTACGAGGAGCTGAGAGGGCTGAATTCCCTGCAACAGGTTGGCAGCAGAGCTTGGAGCCAGGAAGTGGAGAAGCTCTCAGAGCACCGGAGAGGTTGTCAGCTGAGCAGTCTGACTGGGTGGGTGAGTCAGAACCCATGCAGCTGGGAGAGCCAGTGGCAGAGTTGGGGGAAGAAGACAACCTTATGGATTGCTCTCTGTGCCAAGCTTTAGACATGAAGTCTTGAGGAAAAGCCAGCCCTGAAAGAATTATCCTCCTTGAAAAGGTAACCATAAGAAACAGGCAGTGTGGTGGTAAATTCCCCATATGTTTTTTAAAAGGGAAGTTTACTGAAATATAAGGATAAGCAGGAAGCTGTGATTCATGCTTGTTATCCACCTGTGATTTGAACTGTGAAACGGCAAGAAGCCAATTTACCTGCTAGACAGATAGCCAGAATCAGAAAGAAAAATTGAAACAGACATGTCAGGAGACCGATAGATAACAGCTACCTGGAGGGGAAGAGGAGCGAATAGGCGGATAGAATGGACCTCAAAAGAGAGAGAGGAGTGAGACTGAGGAAGGATGAGGGGTTGGAATTGAAAAGAGGGAGAGAGTAAAAGCCCGACAACACTGCCATGGCCTGTGGGACAAGGAGTGTGGGAGAACTGATAGCCCCCATGACCAAGAGCAGCAATAGATGCGGTGTCATCAGAGAGAAGCCAAGTCTCAGTTAAGGCAAGGAGGTATAGGGCGTGGGAGATAAAAAGGTTATGAGTAAAAGCAAGTTTGTTAGAGACAGAGTGAGCGTTCCACAAGGCACAAGAGAAGGGGAGGGTGGAAGGGGAGAGAAGAGGAATGTGAATAAGGTTAGATAAATTATGTGAAGGCCTCTTCTCAACGCGAGAGAATGCCTAGGGAGGGCAAGATAGGGGTAGATATCGGTGCGGAAAGACAAGTTACGTGACGGGTACTTTAGAGTGTGAGGGATAAATCTAGGGAGGCTAGGATTAGGGAGGATATAGATAAGGTTAGACAGATTACGTGAAGGCCTCATCTAGACACGAGAGGCAAGACAGGAGGGCCGGGATTGGGGTTTAAATTACTGGATGAGAGGAATAGGAGGGAATATGAGGAAGGAGGAAAATAAGAAGAGGAGCTGAAGAATGAACAGAGAGGGCTAAGCAAATGTTATCATACAATCGTGGGGTAATGCAATGCAGAGTAAGAAATATTTATTTATTTAGCTGTATTTATATCCCACTTTTCACCGGGTCAAAGCGGTCAATTGGGGGATACATTTAACACGAGGGGATATGAGACACATACGCTAATACTTACAGGGAACATGGGCAATGGAGGGTTAAGTGACTTGCCCAAGACCACAAGGAGTGCCTATAGGACTAGAAATCCCAGTCCCTCCGGCCTGAGATTGCTGTCCCCAGGTGGGACTTGAACCCCCAGCCCTCCGGCCTGAAGTACCTTGTCCTAACCACTAGACCACGCTTCCCATAATAACGGGCAGCAGTGGAAACAACAGGTTAAGCGGCAAACTAAAGGGTAGGCAGATAAATACAAGCAAAGCCAGTCAGATAACTATAGGTAATGCAGCAGGCTAAGCAGCCAGAGAATGTACAGGCAAAGAGACGGCCAGGGTTGGCACTGAGGTGACCAAAGAATGCCAGAACAGCTGATTGGGACCTAGGCTGCGATTGGGGAGGGGACTCCCTTCCCTCTCCCGGCTCGATGCCGATCTGGTGCAGAGGGGATGTCACGAGGCACAGTTTTTAAGGAGACTGCCTGCATTCACTCCCCTCCAGTGCTGAATGTTTAATCCGCTCTCTTTCCACTGAAATAGATGTGTTCTCAAGCACTGAGATAGCAACGAGTGTTATCAAGTTGGTGTCGTGGTGGCAATCAGCTCAAGATGGCAGCCAGAGGGGTAAATGGCTCCTCACTCTGTCGACGATCAGGCTCAGAAGGTGGTGAGATCAGGCTCCGCAGGCACGGTCCCATGCCGAAGGACCACGCCAAAGGGCCCTTTGGCGTGGCCCTTCGGGGCAGGTGTGCCCGTTGGAGCTCCAAATTCAAAGGTACATGGAGGCGCTGATTGGGCCTTGGGCCGCTGATCGGGGAGGGGACTCCCTTGCTGCTCCCCGGCCCGATGCCGATCAGGTGGAGTAGGTGCTGGCGCCCATTGGCGCTCCAAATTCAAAGGTACATGGAGGTGCTGATTGGGCCTTGGGCCGCTGATCGGGGAGGGGACTCCCTTGCCGCTCCCCGGCCCGATGCCGATCAGGTGGAGTAGGTGCTGGCGCCCATTGGTGCTCCGAATTCAAAGGTACATGGAGGCGCTGATTGGGCCTTGGGCCGCTGATCAGGGAGGGGACTCCCTTACTGCTCCCTGGCCTGACGCCGATCAGGTGGAGTAGGTACTGGCGCCCGTTGGCGCTCCAAATTCAAAGGTACACGGAGGCACTGATTGGGCCTTGGGCCGCTGATCGGGAAGGGGACTCCCTTGCCGCTCCCCGGCCCGATGCCGATCAGGTGGAGTAGGTGCTGGCGCCTGTTGGCGCTCTGAATTCAAAGGTACACGGAGGCGCTAATTGGGCCTTGGGCCGCTGAACGGGGAGGGGACTCCCTTGCCGCTCCACGGCCTGATGCCGATCAGGTGGAGTAGGTGCTGGCGCCTGTTGGCGCTCTGAATTCAAAGGTACACAGAGGCGCTAATTGGGCCTTGGGCCGCTGAACGGGGAGGGGACTCCCTTGCCGCTCCCCGGCCCGATGCCAATCAGGTGGAGTAGGTGGTGGCGCCCGTTGGCGCTCCAAATTCAAAGGTACACGGAGGCGCTGATTGGGCCTTGGGCCGCTGATCGGGGAGGGGACTCCCTTGCCACTCCCCGGCCCAATGACGATCAGGTGGAGTACTGTTATGATACGGCAGGTTTACTATGGGTTCTAAATGGTCAGTGTTTATCCTAATGTGCCTTGCGATTGGCACTGGAGTATAGTAATGTAGAAATCTGGTAGTCTTTTTTTATCCAGACATTCATTAAGAGGCATGTTTACTAAAAGTTAGCGCATGTTAACATTATGCAAATATTTATGTAAATGAGGCCCCACAATTATTCTCCGCACATGGCCCCGCACCCCCCTTGGACTCTCTCTGTCTCTGGCATGAAACACCAGTTCTTTAGCTCTGTCCACCTGATGATATCATCGAGTAGGAGGAGCTAGTTCACAGAGCACAGGTGCAGATGGTAAGTGTCCCAAACCAATAAAACAGCCCAAAAGTCACTAGCATGAAATGATGAATCCAGCAATGCTGTTTTTCCGGGGCTGGTCTCCAAATCTCAGGGCTTTGCTGGTCCCAACATGACTCACTGGCTGTTTCGCTCTGCCCACCCCAATGATGTCACCAAATAAAAGGGGCTAGTTCACAGAGCACAGGCGCAGATCGTAAGTGTCCCAAACAAATGAAGCAGCCAAAAGTCACTAGCGTGCAATGATGAATCCAGCAATGCTGTTGTTCCAGGGCTGGTCTCCAAATCTCATAGCTTTGCTGGTCCTGACGTGAAATGCTAGCTCTTTAGTTCTGCCCACCCCAATGACATCACCAAGTAGGAGGAGCTAGCTCACAGCGCACAGGCACAGATAGTAAGTGTCCCAAACAAATGAATCAGCCTAAAAATCACTAACATGCAATGATAAAACCTTTTTATTGTGAGTGGGAGGTTTCTGGCTCTCAGGTTAGGTACAAAAGAGGAGCGTGACTCTTGCAGATAAGGAGGGGAACAACCGAAGCAAGAGAATAGAGCAGGTTTGGTTAATATTTTATGGTTTATAATTTAGATTTATTATTTACATTTAATATTTAATATTTTACTATTTACATTTTACAACTTTATGCCTGTATGTATAATGTTTTGATGTGCTTACTTTGTTTTTATCTCGAATCTATTATGATTATTACTTCTTTTTTCTTATTATTTATTTATTTATTTATTGAATTACTATATACTTTTTATTCTAATTTTGTATTCTAATTTATTGTTTGCCCAAGCATGTGATCATATAGTTTTTCCTTTTCATAGCTATTATAGAGTGCTACAACTTAATTGTCTTCTGGATACAAAGCTCATCAGATACGGCGCTATCAACATATAGTGCCTTCACCAAACTGTCTTTATGAGACACTCCATTTTACACAACATTGGTATGTCATTTCTCTAATTTGTCAAATTATATCTCCTCCCCCCCACCTTATTTATTATATTATATATACCTGTGCAGTATTTCAGGTTCTTGCATCATGTTCTATATTTTAATTCATATTTTAATTCTTTGTCTCTGTCTCGGCCCTCGTTTGATTAATTTAATTTTACTATTTATACTATTTTTATTATTTTATTTTTATTTTTATCATTTTAATTATTTTATTATTTGTACTTTCTAGTCCTCTGGTTTGTTGTTTTATTCTATATATAGATTTGTACGCATATATTATATGTTTTTTATATATATTTGTCATAATTTATACATTATCAAATTTATTCATTTGTTTTTCAACGTAGTATATGTATTTATTTATTTATTTCCAAATTTATTTTAATATCATTGCGTACTTCTCTTTTTGATTTTAACATTGTTTGTCAATTTTATGGTAGCTGTATGTCCCCCGAAGAAGGCGTAAGCCGAAACGCGTAGGGACCACCTTCAATAAAGCAGTCCGTTCCAAACCTGCTCTATTCTCTTGCTTCGGTTGTTCCCCTTGGCTCTCAGGTTGGGACACTCCTGGGGAATTACCTCAGGGGACCCTAATAGAATCATACTGAGTTCATCCCATGCTTCTATTAGAGCTACCAGAATAAATCTACCCCAGAGTTTAAAAGTAAATAGGAGGGGGAGTGGCCTGTTTAAGATGGCGATAGTGGAAGACTGCTCAACTGTCTATGCCTAAGAGGAAAGGTAAAGCTAAGGCTAATGCTCCTCCCGCGGAGCGATTACCTTCTGGTGAGGGGCCTATGGATCGCTATGTTCAGTTGACCAAGGAGCAAGTTCAGGGGATTCGAGTGGGCTTGGCAGCACTGATGAATTCTGAGTCGGCGTCTACCGCCCTTGACATCTCGCTCTCCCCGGATCGACGTTCTCCCCCGGTGCCTCCTGGGTCTTCGGATGCTCGGTTGGTGAGTGACGACGCGGTTTCATCCAAA
Source organism: Ichthyophis bannanicus (assembly GCA_033557465.1). Classification (NCBI taxonomy): domain Eukaryota; kingdom Metazoa; phylum Chordata; class Amphibia; order Gymnophiona; family Ichthyophiidae; genus Ichthyophis; species Ichthyophis bannanicus. The sequence goes on from CM066036.1 coordinate 378,489,923, forward strand.
GAAGTGGTAACTGCATCTTCTGAGCAGGACTCGCCTCCGGAGCTAGCCCGAGGACAGAAGGGAGAATTACAAGCTGCTGCTTCGGCTTTTTCATCTCAGCTTGTCACCGAGGCTTCTACGCTCGTAGAGGTGGGTGCTTCCTCGCTTTTGCAAGCTTCAGATAGATCTTCGCCATCTTCCCCTGGGTTTTCATTTACACTGACTCGTCCTGCGTCTGTGACTTTAGATAATATTTGGGACGCTATATCACATCTTGGAAATATGGTGGCTACCCAATTTTCTGTCCTTTCTGATTGGACCTCTGACCTCGAACTGACTATTCCTTCAGTGCAATCTTTGATTGAAAGAATTAGTGAGAAGCAAGCTGATATGGATCAACGGTTAGTGAGAATCTCAGATCTAACTGATGTTTTGGTTAAGGACAATATTGCTCTTCGGCTTAAGACTGAGACTTTGGATAATGCAGTTCGTGCATCTAACGTTCGCCTTCTGAATTTCCCTATTATACCTGGGGTGGCACCTTTGGAATTATTTAAGAGTTATCTTCGAGAAGTTCTCCTGGTGCCTGCGGAGCTGATGCCTCCTGTATCCAAAGTTTATTACCTGCCCCTGGGAAAGAGAGGTGGAAAAGTTTCCATTGGTCTGTTGGAGATGGATTCTCTTAATGTTACAGATTTGCTCAATACTCCTAAGGCTGAGGACATTGATGTATCTACATTGCTGGTCACATTGGCTCTATCTTCGGATAGGGAATGGCTGTTAAAATTGTTCTATAAAAAGCGTGATAGTTTGTTCCATGGGAAAAAGATTTTTCTTTTTCCCGATGTAGCACGAGAAACACAGAAACGTAGAAGATCTTTTCTTTTATTGAAACCCGGGGTGTTGCGTATAGGTGCCACGTTTATGCTAAGATTTCCTTGCAAATGTTTGATTACCTTTAAAGCACAGAAATATGTTTTTTTTTCTCCTGAGGATCTTTCTGCTTTTCTAAGTTTGCATTTGCCGGTCACTTCCTCTCCAGGTGTATTGACACCATCTGTTTAATTAAGGTCTTCTTGGGCCACTGTCTCCTCTTATTTTCTTATTAATGTTGAGTATTTTCTTCTTTTTCTTTGGTTAACTCCCCCCATTATTTTGGGGACTAATTGTATAATTCTTGCACCTCTTCCTTTGTTTAATATATTTTTGGATAATTTTGTCTGCAAGCATTATGTTCTGTACAGGCTATTTGCTTGATTTATTTTGAAAATTTCATAAATAAATAATTAAAAGTAAATAGGATTATAGTAGAAACAAAATTTTGAAGGAGGTGGATGGGTGAGCCATGCCATTGTGGGAAGGAACTCTCTCCAGAGTATTTAGTATAATAAAGACTTCCAAACAGAATGTAAGCCTTTGTTTTAGCCAGCATGGCATCAACAAGTAATTTCTCATTAAGAGCATATTGTATATGATTCAAAGATCAAAGGATGGTGCATTTGTCCTCATCTGAATCCAGTATTGTCAGTTGTTTTTAAAATAATTTTTACTAGGCATATACTGTAGCAGCTCAGTGTCATAAATTGCTTTTGACTTTAAAGCCAGTTTGCTATTGTGACCTAATTAAGACCTGGATTAATGAACTGCAATGTAAACTTACAGACTTAATAGATTTTACTGAAAGGCGGTATATAAAACCTTGAAATAAATAGATAGACAATGGCCGCATTTGCCATCGAAAGCAACCATAGTGTGTGCTAGTACTAGAGTACTTCAATCCACATACTTTGGACTCCTATAAAATATATAGAGCTAGATTATCTGTGGATAAGAAGTGCTGGACTTGCAAGCTGAAAGATGGGATTTTTACACTCATGAATGTTTCAGTGCACCTTCCTACAGGAATTTTGGAAAGCCTCATGTGGCAAGAATATCTGAACTTCCTCATTTATGAGAAGACCTTTCATATGCTGGTATTATCTGTAGGTCAGCCTTATACTTGGATATTCTATTTTTACACAAGCAGCAATTGCTGGATTTACTGGTTGGAGTTTCTTTATAGGTAATTGAGTTTAACAAGAAGAATTTTTCTTTGGTAAATTTCTATTACTGGTGGAAAACAATTTATGCGATTTATAAGTTTGAAATAGTTAAAGCACATCAATTGCAAGATGGTATCTGGCATGAGAAGCTTTGGAAGTCAATAGACACCTACCTTGTGAATTTGTGATAGTATTACACATGGTATGTTGGGGAATGTTTTTGTTTCTCTTTAATTATGTTTTTTTTTTGTTTTTATGTACATTATATAAATTGTTCAATAAAGCTTTCAAATTTATAAAAAGAAGTATACTGTTTTATGTAAACCATTTTGACTTGTAGAAAAACGGTATATCAGAATGTGTTAAATGAATAAATACTGTTCTGTAATATTATCAACAAAAAATGCAATTACAAACAGCAAAAGCCTTCACAAAAGTCAAACTGGGTTCCTACTGAAGCATTAAACCACCCATCCAATCTTTGCCTTACAGAAGCTAATTAACAAGTGGCTAAATAACAGTAGCTCAAGGGAATTTTATTAACTTTAATAAAGAATTTGACTTAAAATCTGCTACAAACTAGAATCAAGAAAAAACACATGATATAATTAAGTCAATATAGTCATCCGCCAACCATTAAATAAAGATAACCCATGAATGTAGATAGCTTCAGGAAGGAACAAGGTATGACACAGGAGTGACTCAGCCCTACCCTTTAGCATCTACTGTTTTTCAGAGATACTAGCCTAAAGGCCAAATTGTTCTGTAAAATTTCCAGCTCCTGCAAACACAGAACAGAAAACAAAGCTACAGTAAAATGGAAATCAAAGTGCAATCGATCCAAACTACTTTTTCTCAGACAGAATGTACTGCAGTTATATGCAATGCATGCCTTTGAGTCAATATTGACTCCTGGGTTTTCTTGGTAGTGTTACCAAAAGTAGATTGCCAGGCCTTTCATCCCATGTAATGGAGAGTTAAGTGACTTACCCAAGGCCACAAGGAATGATAGTGAGAACTGAACCCTGGTCTGTTGGTTACCAAGTCAGTGCTCTAACCAATAAGCTACTCCTCCATTCCCACATAGTTTCACAAAAATACTTGTCTGCTCTACTCACCCCTTGCAACACTATCCGGTGTGCAGAGCCAACCTATCCATCAGGTGGACTAGGCAGCCGCCTAGGGCAGCATACCCTGGTAGGCCGCACACCCGGATTTTTTAAAGCAGCAGCTTTGTGCGGTCGCTTTGGTAACCATGGCAGGCATGACTGTGGCATGGAAACCATCGCCTGCTGCTCGTACTGCCTTCTTTAGGAGAGGGGCAGGAGTGGCAGGCCATGTATACTGAAGCACATGGCCTGCAGTGGTCAACAAAGCGGCAGCACAAAGCCACTTCTTTCAGAAAGATTGTGGCACTGTCACTGCTGCTGCCACCCCCCACCCCTCCACAAGATGAGAAGACGAATTCAAGGGGGAGCAGCAACGGCATGGTAACAACAGTGGTGGTGGAGAGGGGGGGGGGGCAGCACGGCAGGGGCTTCTGCTTGCGATGGCAGAAACCCTTGGACAAGCCCTTCCTGAGAGAACTGTGACCTGCCAGATCTAGAAATCAAATAGGGTCAGACCTGTCTAGTATTTGGATTAGAGCACTCCTAAAAATTCAAAGTTCTATGGGGCTATGGAAAGAAATAACAAACTACTGTAGTATCTTATCAAGAAATTCATGATCACAAGGACATAGATCAAATATTTGCTTTACAAAGGGAAATTGTAGAAGGCATTTATGCACACAAGGGTTTTTCGTCCATAAATACTTTTTTAAAATTGTCCATCACAACAATAATGTATGTATATATCAATACACACATATTTGTATGAGGCGCACTTATGGAGGTGGCACTTATGTGCATACTTTTAAATTCTTCAAAATGATGAACGTAAGTTTTCATTAAAAGAATACCCTCACAAATTATAGGTGCAAATTTGTGCATGCACTTTCCCCTTGTCAATGTTCAAAGGAAAAATGTTCCCTTTAAAAGCTGATGTAAAATCTATGGATAAAAAATATCCACAGACTTTAAATAGAATAACATTTTTAAAAGTTGCCCCCACATGTAATGGCAAGAATATCTTTGACCACAGAATTACTAGACTAGTCAAGAGTGCTTCAAATTAGGTTCAGAGGATTGGTGACAAACGTTTACAGATATGGAAGTGCAACCAGAATGAAGCCCAAAGACAGAGGCTCCTGTAGCATGAAGCTTTAGAAAATTAGAAGTCTTTTAAAATATTTGATGAAATTAGGAAACTATAGTAGGATCAAGCAAATTTATGGATGTAGTGTTTCTGTAAGGATTATGTATCCTTTTATGGCTCAGTGGCTGAAATGGTTTTACTTTATCTCTATATTTTGGGGGTAATTTTATAAGCATTTAGAACAGTGTTTTAAGCATTCAAATGGGTGCTTATAAAATGTCTCAGGGTATACATGCATAAAACTATGTGCTCAGAAAACACAGGAGGGCATATTTAGTGGTGGCGGCTAGTGCTGTTAAAGAGACTGGCCATCACTGCTTTAATTCAGGGGACTGGGACCAGGATGCTGTCAGAGTAGGAACTTGTGTGATTGTGCTCCATTTTTTTGCTGTAGCAATCTAAACAATTTCTTTTCTTGGACCCTTAACAACTGTCTGAATTTTTGCTTGCTAGAAAAAATGTATCTGACGGTAGAGAATGACGTATCCCATACCAGCAACCATAATGTCATCTTTGCTCCATGGTTTATTTATTTATTTCCACAGGCAGCTTGTTCACATAGAACATGGCCACCTGGTTGTCTATTTGAATCAGGACCATCTGATTCTCCAGGTGTGCACAAAAGACACAGAGGGCATTCTCTATGGCTCAGAGCTCGAGGAAGTCGATCTGCTGGAGACTATCCTGCTCAGACTACAGACCCTGGGTGCGCAGGCCATACAGGTGCGCACCCCAGTCGAGCTTGGATGCATCTGTCGTGAGAATCTTGCTGGTGGCTGCTAGCTGGAATGGGAGGCCCTGAAGCAGGCTGTCTGGCTTGAGCCATTATGTTAGGGACTGCGCCAGTGGTACGGTGACCACTATCCAGTCCCACTGGGCCTGCCACATGGAGAGGCAGGCTGAGGGGCGACATGCTCTGTGGCAGCCATGTGTCCAAGGGCTCTCAACAGCCAGCGGGCTATGGTGTGGTGCTGGTGATGCAACGTGCCCACTACTTCAATGAGGTACTGCAGATGGTTCACCAGCAGAAAGGTCCTTACCTGAGTGCTGAGGAGGGCCTCGATGAACTCCAGCTGATGTGCCAGTTGGAGATGTGACTTCGGGTAGTTGACCATGAAGACGAGTCCCTCGAGTACCTAAATGGTGAGCGCGGTGGAATGCCGTATGCTGTCTGGTATGGGACCTTTTATTAGCCAGTCATACAGGTACAGGAAGAAAAAGACCCCCTGGGTCTGGAGAAAGGCAGCCATGACTCCCAGACACTTCATGAAGACCCTGGGGGCTGCGGCAAACCCGAAGGGAAGAACACGGTACTGATAGTGCTGGCCGTCCAGCATGAACCGTAGATATTGTCTGTGATATGGGTGGATTGGAATGCATATATATGCATCCTTCAGATCCAAGGAGCACAGTCAGTCATTCTGTATGAGGTATGGGAGCAGTGTTATCAATTAGACTATTTTGAACTTTTTGCGTACCAAGAACTGGTTGAGGTTCCCAAATCCAGAATGGGATGGAACCCACCAATCTTTTTTGGGACCAGAAAGTACCTGGAGTAGAAGCCCTGCCTGATCTGAGCGGGGAAACCAGTTTGATGGCGAGGTCTGCCAGCAGGGCCTCAACTGTGGTCTGCAGTAGGCTCCAGTGTGCAGGGTCCATGGGGTACTCTCCAGGGTTGTATGAAGGTGGCAGCTGGGTGAAGTGCAGTTGATATCTGCTTTGAACAATCTGCAGTAGCCAGGTGATTGATGTGACAAGGGGCCACCAGTCGGCAAAGTGGACGAGCCACCCCAGACTTGTGGGAAGACCTTGGCAGACAACAGTCTGCTGGCTATGCTCCTAAGGAACCCATCAAAACCCCGTACCTGGCTTGGGCTGGAGGACAGGCTGCACCTTTGGTGTCTTCTCCATCCACTGCGGGCAGGGAGTTTGGACTTTAGGCTGCACCTACAGCTAGGCCAGAAATACCAGTGTGGGCACAGGTAGAAGACCTTCCTAAGATATGCCATACTGGGTCAGACCAAGATCTATCAAGCCCAGTATCCTGTTTCCAACCGTAGCCAATCTAGGTCACAAGTACTTAGCAGTTTCCCTAGAAGACACAGGTTCCACAGTGCTTGTATTGAGATAAGCATTGGATTTCCTGAGTCCCCTTTAATAATGGTTTATGGAACTTTCCTCCAGGAACTTGTCCAAACCGTTTTTAAATCCAGCTACACTAACAGCTTTTACTACATCCTCCAGTAACGAATTCCAGAGTTTGATTACACGTTGAGTGAAAAAATATTTTCTCATATTAGTCTTAAATAGGCTACACTGTAGCTTCATTGCATGTCCCCTAGTATTTCTATATCTTGATGGCATAAGCAATCGATCTACGTTCACCCATTCCTCTCCATTCATTAATTTATAGACCTCTATCATATCTCCCCTCAGCCGTCTCTTTTCCAGGTTGAAGAGCCTTAACCTTTTTAACCTCTCCTATAGGGTTTCCTTCCATCCTCTTTTCCATTTTGGTAGCTCTTTTCTGTACCTTTTCTAATTCTGCTATATCCTTTTTAAGATATGGCGACCAGAATTGCACACAATATTTAAGGTGTGGTCGCATCATGGAACAATACAGAGGCAATATAATATCCTTTATTTTATTCCCCATTTCTTTCCTTATGATTCCTAGCATTCTATTTGCTTTATTGGCCACCACTGTACACTGGGCGGCGGGTTTCACATGTTATCCATGATGACGCCTAAATCTTTTTCCTGGGTGGTGGTTCCTGGTCAGGTGTTTCTTCCATGCTGGATCCACGGTCTTTCAGGAGAGTCTGGTGAGGGTACTTGTTCCTTCTCGAGCTCATTGGCTATTTCCTACATGAGATTGCCAAAGAGGTTTGGAACCAGGCAGGGGATGTTAGTGATCTTTTCCTGGACCCACTGCTCCAGGTCCAAAGACTGCAACCATGCTATCCGGTAGGCAGCGATAGCCACAGCTGCGACTCTGCCTTTAGATTCAAAGGCATCATAGGCACCCCAGACCATGAACTTTGAGCAAACCTTGCTGTGAGCCACTAGGCCCCAAAAGGACTTGCGATAGTCCCTGGGAACAATGTACTCGAGGTCCAACATGACATCCTTGAGGAACATGCTCATATAGGTCTTGTATGCCAGGATCCTGGAAAACAGCATGGATCCCTGGAAGAATTTTCTCCCAAAGGAGTCCAGGGTACGAGCCTCATGACTTGGAGGAACCGAGGAGTGCATCTTAGCACTCTTGGCACACTTCAAAGCTGACTCCACCATGATGGAATTGTGGGGTAACTGGAGCTTTCAAATCCCAGGGCCTTCTGGATCTGGTACAGGGAATTGAGCAGGTGGTTGATGATCGGAAGCGTGAGTGGCACCTCCCACAGCTGCAGCCGCAGCCTCTGCAGGACATGGTGGACAGGAACCATTACCGCCACCTGGGAGGCCGAGGGATATTAGAGGAGTTCCAGTTCCTCTGCCTCAGTTCCTCCTCCGAATCCAGCGAGAAGAGGATGGCCTGTCCATATCCTGAATGAAGTCCTGGAAGGATGTGTCCTCTGGGGGTGACTTGCACCATTCAGGTGGAGGTGACGGGTCAGATGGAAGGTCCAGGGACTAGAGGTCTGATGCCATCAATTCCGCCTCGGTCTCCCATTCCAATTCGGATTCCGAGAGGAAGTTGAAATAATGCCAAGTCTTCTCCTCCTGCCGCTACACAGCTTAGGAGAAGGTGGATGTCAATGGCTCCCATTCCACCCAGCATGCTGACAGTAATGCCCCTGGGCCTTGGACTCTGACACACTGGAGAGGGAGATAGCTCCATTCCGGAGTCAATACTGATCTCTCACTTGATGTCCCAGCCTCAGCGGGCAGGGCATGGGTCTCTAGAATAGGCTGAAAGGAGTGCAATGATGACGCACTCCACGCCACAAAGCCTGCATTCTGCAAGGCTTCCACCACCACCAAGTGAGCTTTTAGGGCTCAAAGGCGTTCCTCCACATTCACCACCTGCGAGGGGGCTGATGCCGCCCTACAGACATCAGCATCGACACCTTGGGTGGGGACTCCACGATAATAGGTGTATCAGGAGATATCCGGCTTTCCTCCTGGGCACTGGGAGTGGACTCTGCCATCCTGGTCTGGTCTTCCCTCCAGGGAAGCTTGGCTGGCCACTCTCGGCCCTTATGTCAAGAGGTGCTGCAATGAAGCTGCACTTGGAATTTCTCCCGGTGCTCATCCTTTGACACCAATGGGGTCTCTGCCGCTCGGACCCCAAAAAGGGACACCATCTGCTTTACCTGACCCTACAGCCCTTGGTGCGTCATCTGCAGGCAGAGTTCGCAGGACACCGACTGGTGATCGGGCCCAAGGCATTGCAAGCACCAATTATGCCTGTCAGTCGCAGAAATGGTTTTGCCACACTTGGTGCATTTCTTAAAGCCACTAACTGTATTAGACATGCCAAAAAACACCGCCTCAACAAAGTCAGACTGAAAAAATGCCATGGGTAGGAAAGCCACCCTAAAGGGGGAAAACAACTACAGAAAAGCACACAAAAAAACCTTAAATAGGGGAAAAAAAGCTAAATGACAGACAGAAAAGAAATAAAAAGAAGAAAACCGAGCCATAAGAGCCAGATAGAAAAACTTTTTATCAGACTGCAGGAACATGTCCTAGGGACTCTATGGAAAAAAGAAGACTGGAGAATATGGTGCCGTGACAGGAAGGAAGGCAAGCATGTATGTGCGGTGTGTCTCCCAAAAGCTTCTTTTGGAAGCTGGGGTGCATTCCATGCGGAGCTCCGTCGGTGACATCATCCATACCTGAGGACTTATTTCCTGCTTATTTACAAAGAATGAGGGGAATTTTGGGAGATTTGTCCAAGTACAATCTGGGTCATCTAAGCCAGAATGTCTGAAAAAATTGCAGGCACATCCAGGTGCACATGTGATTTCACAAACCTGGATATGCCTAATAGGGCTCAAATCCTGCTGCTGCTATTGTTGACATTGTGCTAAGTAAAGGGGGATGATAGATTGCTTTCTTCTCTACACCCTCTGGATGTTTTTCAGCTAAAATGAGCACTTTTCAGATGCTTGTTTGTCACTACAGGGTATGCGTGCCTCGGAGCAGGTCTAAAGTTAGACATGATGCTGGATGTCCATGGCATTTCTGTGATCACATCTCCAGGACAGGTTCCTGGGAACCCCAAAGCCACACCTGCTCTACATCCACATTCAGATTCAGATGTCCCCACAGCCGCCTTCTATAATGACTTTGGACATCTCTATGCCCATTTTTGGATGTCCAAAGCATGACTAGGGCTTCTAAAATAACCCCCATTGTAAATGCTTATTAAAAACAAGATTAAAAAAAATAAAAGAACCTGATATTCAGTGCCAATCTATATCCAGCCATTGGCACTGTTTGTCCGGATAGTGTTTTAGCAGCAATATTCAGCAGCTGGTCCAATACAGTTAAAACGTCTAAAGTTAGGGAAGCCTTTTTTCTGTCCTAACTTTAGGCATTTTAGTTAGCTGACCATCTAAGTGAGGTTGGTGCCCCTGGAACACCCTGATGCTACCTTGTTAGCTTTGGGGTGTTTAACTGGAACACCCTGATGCTACCTTGTTAGCTTTGGGGTTTTGTTCCATGTAAACAGTTGAAATACACTGCTTTTTGTTCTATGTAAACCGTTTTGATTCATAGAAAGACAGTATATAAAAAATGTTAAATAAATAAATAAAAATAAATAACTGGACTAGGAGGGGATATTCTCCGGCACTACTCCAGTGAGCGACTTTTATGTGGCTTGCAGTCTGCATTTCGCATAAATGACTTTGTATATGACCCCCATAGTGTCTAATTTTATGCAATACATGCATAAATGTTCCCGAGACAGAGAGTGGGTGAAGACGGGATCGGATCAGCACTTATGGATTTTGGGCCCGATATTCAGTGGCGGCGGCTAGTGTGAATACAGTGCCTAGTCGTCTCCGCTGAAGAGTTAACCCAGATATTCAATGGCAAGATAATATCCGGCCACTGGCATTGAATATCCATGTCTTCCACACAACACTGCACAATGCAGAAGCTAACCGGGCAGCGGCAATTTAAAGCTGGTGCCTGGTTAATTTTGGCGGCTAACTTTAGACAGCTTTTGCTGTGCCTAACTTTCACCATTGAGAGATAACCGAGCAGTGGCTGAATATCCTGCTAAGCACCATTTACTGCCTAAATAGCTTTGAATATCTCCCTCCCGGAAGTATATCAATGGAGGACTTTCCCATTTCCTTCCCAATCCCACCTCTCCTTAGGTCAGTGCTTTTGAAACTTTTATCCCATATGACACCATTTTAACTGAAAATTCACATGACCCCAGATGATGCAATCAAAACAGCAGGTCTCCAGCTTCCTTCCCCTCCCTCCACATATCTAAAGCTGAAAGGCAGCAGTAACAATAGTGGCAGCAGGAACAACCAGGTCACAGTCCCTTGTATAAGTATGCAGTGTGTGCTTACAGATCCCAGTACTCAGCATGGGTTTCCAGTTTAACAGTCAATTTAACAGGAAGTTTACCCAAAAGGGGGCAAGGGCCTATGAATGTTCATTGGTCACAGGCCACATGTTGACTGATGACTGCTACTACTTGGCATAGTTCACAGAGGATGTCCAGAGAGAAGGGGAAATGGCCATGTTTCTGTGACCTCCAGCCACTGAAAATGTGACTCCAGGTTTGGGAATTACTGCCTTAGGTTATCAAACCTAAACAATCTTCCACCTCCACAGAAATAGTATTGCTAGTGGTAGTAGTCCAAAAGAAGGAATATTGCAACCACTGACCTAGGCCCCAGGGATCTGTGCTGAGTCCGCTTCTTTTTAACATATTAGTAAATGACCTAGAAATGAGAATGAGAGAGGTAATCAAATTTGCAAATGACACAAAATTATTAAAAATTTGTTAAAACCCAAGAGGATTGTGAAAAATTGCAAGAGGACCTTAATAAATTGGAAGACTGGACATTCAAATGGCAGATGAAATTTAATGTGGACAAGTGCAAAGTTATGCACCTAGCAAAGAACAACCCAAACTATGGTTACACGATGCAAGGTTCCACATTAGGAACCACCACCCAAGAAAAAGATTTAGACATCATCATGAATGACACATTGAAACCCTCTGCACAGTGTGCAGTAGTGGCCAAAAGAGCAAATAGAATGCTAGGAATCAAAAGGAAAGGAATGGAGAATAAAACAAAGGATATTATAATGCCTCTGTATTATTCCATGGTGTGACCGCACCTCGAATATTGTGTGCAATTCTGGTCGCCGTATCTTAAAAAGGATATAGCAGAATTAGAAAAGGTACAGAAAAGAGCCACCAAAATGGTAAAGTGGATGGGAGGATACCCCTGTGAGGAGAGGCTAAAAAGGTTAAGGCTCTTCAACCTGGAAAAGAGATGGCTGAGGGGAGATATGATAGAGGTGTATAAATTAATGAATGGAGTGGAACGGGTAAACATAGATCGATTGTTTATACCATCAAAATGTAGAAAGATTAGGTGACCTGTATTGAAGATACAGTGTAACCCATATAAGACTAATAAGATAAAATATTTTTTCACTCGACACATAATCAAACTCTGGAATTCGTTACCGAAGGATGTTGTAAAAGCTGTTAGTATAGCTGAGTTTAAAAAGTTCCTGGAGGAAAGGTCTATAAACGATTAAAGGGGACCTGGGAAATCCACTGTTTGTCCCAATACAAGCATTGTGGAACCTGTGTCTTCTGGGGAACTGCTAGGTACTTATGACCTAGATTGACCACTGTTAGCAACAGGATATTGGGCTTGAGAGACCTTGGTCTGACCAAGTATGGCATATCTTATTTTCTTAAATTCCATCTCAACCACTTTGTATATCCTAAAATCATGCACCATTCACTAGCATCCATTCCCATATGCCACAAGCAACCTCCCAAACCAGCCACCATTTTCTTCCATCTCCTCTACCTCTCTTCCCTCCCCTAGCAAACTTACTCTGTGGGCACAGATGGATCTATATTCCACTACTTTCCACAACAACCTATCCTGTATCCTGTTCACTGTTTAGCACCAAATTCTGTGAAATAATATTTAAATATCGGTTCCTCAAATTGCCATTAACTCCATTGATTTTGAACACCCTAGATAACTTCCATTCCATCAACCTGAGTTGATAGAATGCATTCTTCCATGCCAAAGGAGAGCTCAGTCTCTGTAACCCAGCATAACAGAATACTTTTCTTGGCCACCAGCCATGCTCTCTATACTCACAGCTTCCTGGCTCTCCTTAGCACAATCATATTCCAAGACACCTCAAGTATAACCATATAAGGAAACATAGAAACATGACATAGGAAAAAGACCACATGGCCTATCTAGTCTACCCTTCCAAATCACACTAGAATAATCCTCTTTTTTCCTTTAGAGATCGTCTGTGTTTCTCCCATGCTTTCTTGAATTCAGATACTGTTCTTGTCCCTACTACCTCCATAGGGAGACTATGCCATGTATCTACCACTCTTTTCATAAAGAAATATTTCTGCATATTACTCCTGAGTCTATCTCCTTTCACTATCATCCTCTGTCCCCTCATAGCAGATCTTGCTTTCAATTGAAAGAGGCTCTTCTCTTGTGCATTTATGCCATGGAGATACTTAACATCTCTATCATATCTCCTCTATCCTGCCTTTCCTCCAACGTACACATATTAAGATCTTTAAGTCTGTCCTCATATGCTTTATAACAAAGACCACTAAACATTTTAGTAGCCATTCTCTGCAGCCATCCTGTTCATATCCTTTTGAAGGTGTGGTCTCCAGAATTACACACAATACTGCAAATGAGGTAGCACAAAAAGACAAATACAGACACTATCACCTCTTTTTTTCTGCTGGCCATTCTTCTCCTTATGCACCCAAACATCCTTCTGGCTTTCACTGTCACCTTTTCTACCTGTTTAGCCACTTTAAAATCATCAGAAACAATCACACCAAGGTCCCGCTCTTCTTTCGTGGACAGAAATACTTCACCCCCTACACTGTACCGCTTCCTTGGATTTTTGCAGCCCAAATGCATGACTGCATTTTTTAGGGATTAAATCTCAGCTGTCAAATTCTTGACCATTCTTCAAGCTTAGCTAGATCCCTCTTCATGTTATCTACTCCTTCCTTCCTTGCAGACTCTATTGCAAGGTATCATGCACAAAGAAGCAAACTTTACCCAACACCCCTTCTGCAATATCACTAACAAAGATGTTAAAAAGAATCAGATCAAGAACACCACTGGTAACATCCTTCTCCTCAGAGTGAGCACCATTTACCTGTACCTTTAGTCGCCTCCCACTCAACCGATTTCTAACATAGTCAGTCACTTTAGGGCTCATCCCTAGAGAGCTCAGTTTGTTTATAAGTCGCCTTCGCGGAATGGTGTCAAAGGCTTTACTGAAATCTAAATACACCACATCTAGGGCTCTCCCTGTTAGCCAGTCAAAGAAATCAGATTTGTCTGACAAGACCTGGCTCTGGTAAAACCATCCTGCCTCAGATCCTGCAATCCATTGTACTCCAGAAACCTCACTATTCTCTCTTTTTTAGCAGTGTTTCCAATAATTTACTCACCACAGAGGTTAGACTAACTGGCCTGTAGTTTTCAACCTCATCCTTTTGAGTAAAGGGACCATGCCCATCTCTAAAGAAACATTGAGACTTCCGGTGATGTCATTGGGCTGAATGGCGGCGTGAACTCAGAGCTCCGTCGCCAAAGCCTGCAACAATGAGGTGGAAAACCCTAAAGTGGCAGTAAAAACCTATAAAATGCAGGAGCAGTAGCAGGACAGTCAGCCGGGTACAAGAAGAAGACGGAGAAAATTGCGGAGCCCGCAAGATCGGCGGACTGCTGGGGTTGCAGTGAGGATCCAAAGGGGAACATGTGGCAGAGAAGAGTGGTGGCCAGAGCGCTGTGGCGTGTGTGAGCATGGCAGGAAAGCTGTGGTAAGAAAGCGCCGTAGGAGCAGAGTAGCATTGGAGAGAGGGCAGAAACAGCAGGGTAGTGGAGAAAACGGCACAGCCTGGCGGCCGTGACCACACCAAGCAGGAGGCAGAGAGAGGTGCAGTGGACGCAGAAGTAGAGGGCTGCAGGGAAAGCTGTGTGGCCATATGGGTGAGCACGCGGTGAATGAGAGAGGCGGCTAGGGTACAGCGGCCCAAGAGATCCTGACAGGAGTGCTGGGGAGTGAAAGAGGCGCCAGAGAAGAGAGCCTTCAGAGAAGAGGGAGTAACGGCGGGAAGGAGGTGAGAGAAGCGCATATTGAAGGCAGAGGCCATTACAGGCAAGGCCTGGAGAAGATGTGCAGTAGGGTGGTCCACTGCCATAGGGGAAAACATAAAAGTAGGAATTTCTTTGCTCCCTGGCCTGATTCTGGTTCCATTTATGTAGAAATCAATGTGTGCAAAGTTTGAAGCCAATCAAATAATATTTAGGGGTGGCTCAAGGTCCCTATCTATCAGGTCCCTGGATCCCCCCCAGGGTTCGTCAGACCACTGGGTATTATCCGCTCATAGATGGGGGTATCATGCTTGCCAAGCACTCAATGTGGTCCAGATGCTAGTAAGGACTTTGACGATGTGGGGAACATCTTACGGTGTTGCGAGACAACACCCAGAAGGAACTGGAGTTGCTCTTCTTTTGTGGTGTGTCGGCCGTTGAACTCCTCAATGAGTTTGACCCCTCACTCAGCCACATCGTTGATCACTGGAAGATTTTTTACTTTCTTCAGACCGTCTTTGAATGATGCATTCTCTTCCCAGTCTTCTGGGTCTGCATTAAGAAAATCACTGTTGATGTCGAGGTGTTTCAGGAAACTGATTGACTTGCGAGTTGCAAAAGATTCAAGTGGTGGAATCATGGAACTTTTAAATTCGACCCGCTTTGGGGGATCTTCATCTTCGTCATCATCCTCATCGCTTTCATCTGATTCTGCCGGGATCATGGCCGACACTATGGCCCGCTTTGTCGGTGCTGAAACAGCTTCATCGAACAGTGACAGTGCCACAAGCTCCTCTGACACATACCACAGATGCTATTGCAGTTTGTCTCTGGCCACTCTTCCAACACGGTCATTGTGGTAAGAGTGTAGTTTCTTCAGCATCTCCAAATCTGTTCGAGGAGCAACTGCGGCATCAGGGGCAGAAAACCAGGCTTCCACATGAATCAGGATGGAGAAAATGCTCACATCACGAACACAGGACTCCTCCCGTTGGGTAAGATCTTTGAGTTGTCCACGGAACATCCAAATCTTGAGACAGTACAAGACTTTTGCCATCCATCTGGCATGATGGAAAGCTCCGGGTTTCTTGAAATTGAAACTAGGAAGATTCCCTCCAAGGCAGACAATCATTAACTCCAAGAATTCCAGGTAATCATCTCGGTGATTGCCCTGTGCCAACTTGGATTCCGCAAACTTCATGATGCGATCCCTGTCAGGTTGCAGCACCTCCAAGTCTTTTCCAGTTTGATAGTTGTACTTGTCAAGGGAGCCCCAATTCTTTTGGAACCGGCGAAAGAGTTGGACATCGGGACCCGATGAAGCTCCAGAGCATGTAGAGAATACTGCACCAAGAATTATTTCATAAATGTGATGGCGGCATGCCAAATGAAGGACTTTGCGACAGAGTCTCTGTTCTAGAAGAATGCACGCTCCTGATCGACGTCCCATGTTCGATGCAGTTGTATCAAAGCAGAAGCCTGCAACCTTTTCATCCAAACACCATTCCTGTAACAGTTCATAAACTGCTGCAGCTTGATTCTCGCCCGTCGCTGATGTCGACGAATCTTCACCTGACTCTGCTGAGGAAGAAGATCCTTCCAGCTGAACTTGGCTTGTAGTTGCCTCGGCTTCAGCAACATGTTTTTGTCTGTGCCTTTTCAGTTCTTCTTCTCGCTGTTGCGATCTTGCTTTCATGTTGGCCGGTTTCTTGTCCATCGCGCACATTGAGCCGCGGCGCCCTGGTTCTCGTTGCGCTATTAAGAATTCTTTGTCTTCTTGAATATGAATTAAAGACATTGCATTGGCATGCGCCACATCAAATAGGTTTTTCATTGCAACCTGGAATTCTTTTTCATTTGCCTCTTGTTTCCCTCCTCTCCCTTTGTTTTTCTTCAAAAGTTTCCACTGATTGAACAATTTCTTTACTTTTTCTTGAATTTTGTCATTTCTTTGAAAAGGGAAGCCTGGCCTTTTCCCAGTAAGCTTCTACTTCACTTGTTACAATAGATGCACTTTCACTAATGCCTTTGTTTAATGTCATATGGTGATGTAAAAATACACTTAACACTTGCTCCTTGCTGGGGAGCTTGGTCCCCAGAATTGTGGTGGACATTTCTTCAATGAGATAAAAACCACGTTTTTTCGCCATCTGAAAAGAATAAAGATACAAAGATAATAGTACAATGTCTTTGCCACCTCTCAGAGACGAGATTAGTTCAAATATTTATTTATTTATTTATTTTATTTTTATTTATTTAACATTTTTTATATACCGCACTATTTACATCAGCGCGGTTCACATGTAACACAAATGTCCAGTGTGGGAAAACTACATTGGACTTACAATAAACAGGAATTTGAACTTGGAGAACATGTCAAACTATGTACATCACTCTTGACACAATATGACACAATCAAATGTAATCAGCGTGGAACTGAGTGGATGATACAAGATGATGCAACATTTCGTCATTTGCTCCCAGGGGGAAATCTCAAGACTTGTTGAGCCACCCCTAAATATTATTTGATTGGCTTAAAACTTTGTACACAGTGTTTTCTACCTAAATGGAACCAGAATCAGGCCAGGGAGCAAAGGAATTCAGGAATTCATTTTTATGGACCACCCTAATGTGCAGGTCTTAAAGCAATTTAATAAGGCCAGACACAATTAAGCTTTTCATTATCACCTCAGATCCAACCAAAAAAAAACTGCAAAAAATTGAAAAGTCTAGTGAAAGAAAATAAAGGAGGAAAAGTATTCTCAAAGACTGCACAGCGGAAGAGTTAATAGAGAGGAAAGCACTGCAGATCCGTAAGGCAGGCTACACCAGAAATCCCTAGTGGGTAACAGGGGACAGAGGTGAGGAAGATGGAGAAGACCAAAGGAGGGCTTACAGCAAAGAAAAAGCTGGCGGAGTGCAGATCCTCGTATGCCCCACTGAGAAGAGGGAAAGAAGGAGAAAAGGAAGGTAAAATGGTGGCTGAGCCCGAGGCAGAGTCTGCGGAGGCAGAGTCTGTGGAGGAGAGTCCATGGGGTCTGGGAATAATCGACATGATTAAGAAGTGGCTGAATGAGTTGAAAGAGGAACTTAAAGTGGAAATTAGTGAAGTAAAAAATGATCTAAAAGAGACATTACAATCTTTAAGATAAGATATAGGGGACCTAAGTTCCCATGTGGAAGAAACAGAAACACAGTTGGAACAACAAGGGGATGTACTGAAAGAGATACAAAAAGGATGGGCTGAGTTAAAGCAAGCGCAGGAAGAGCTGAAAGAGAAGGCGGAGGATCTGGAAGACCGCTCAAGGAGAAGTAATATAAGAGAGCCCCCAATATAAAAATTGTGAAGAAGTCATCAAAAAAGTGTTCGAAGCACTGGTACGAGCTGTGGCCCTAGAAGAGAGTGGGGGGGGGGGGGGTGAGTCACTGCAAATTGAACGGGCGCATAGGGGGCTGGGCCCAATCCGAGACAACAGACCAAGAGACATCGTGGTGTGTCTGAGATCTTTCTAAAGTAAAGAAAACATCTAGAAGGCTGCACAGAAACTGGGACATTTTCAGTGGGAAGGACAAGCGGTGGAATTATTTCAGGACTTATCCCTGGTTACACTACAGCATAGGAGAGAGATGAGGGAGGTGACGGCATACCTGAGAAGGGAGGAGGTGCATTACAAATGGCTGTTCCCTTTTGGACTAATGATAACAGTGAAAGGGATGTCGAGGAGCGTGAAGACCAGTGAGGAAGCATGGGGTGTGCTCGGAGAATTGGGACTAAACAATCTGCCAGGGAGCAAAGAGAGCCAAGCAATACCTAAGAACAGCACGACGTCCGGGGCAAGGGCGACCAGATCAAGATGGCAGAGAACACCAGCTCAAGGCCAGAGACTGGCGAGACTGACCAAAGGCAGCCCAGGAGTAAAAACGACAGCACAGGATATCGGCTGAGGAGGAGGATCCTAGCGAATCTGGCATAAGAAGTGTCAATAACTGAACTGTGCTCTAGGATACTGATAAGAGACTAGTATGTGATGATATTTGAAGTGCAAGGGAGGAGGGTGGGGGGAACAGGAGGAGGTGGGGAAGGAGTGAGGTGGTGAAGAGGGGAGGGGGAGGGAGGGTCAGGTGGTAATAACGTTTGGTAGGTATTATGAATGTAAATAATGGGCAGAGATGAGGGGGTAGTGAGAGGACTAGGTTGCGGGAGGGTAAGACTGGGGAGTGTAGCGGGGAGAGGAAGGCAGGGAGGATTAGGGGGGGTGAAATTAGTTAAGGGTTGGCACAAGGGAGGGATAGGCTGGGATAATGGAGGTGGGGATTAGGTGTGAGAGGGGGGAGGGGGAATGGTAGGGGAGGGGCCAGGCAGAGGTCTGATAGATTGTCACCATATATGGAAGACGAGTCTCCATGGAGGGGACGAGGGAAGGGGAAGGGAGGTGGGGGGGGACGGGAGGTAGGGGGGACGGGAGGGGGAGAGGATGTGGGGCAGAGAGGGAGGGGGATACAAATGTTTAAGGTGACTTAAAAGTAGTTACATTAAATGTCAAAGGGCTTAATTGGCCATTTAAACAGCAGAAACTTTGCAAAGAAATAACACGTCAAAAAGCGTCGCTAGTGCTCATACAGGAAACACACTTAACACGGGCAACAGAACACATGGTCAAACTTAAAGGGTATGGAGTATGTTTATATGCATCAAACACAGTGGAAAAAAAGAAAGGAGGGGTGGCAATTTTAATAGCTTCAAAACTAAAGGTGGAGTTACGGAAAGTAGTTAGAGATAAAGAGGGGAGATATGTATTATTACATTTAAGAATAGGGAATGAATGGTATTGTATAATGAATGTATATGCACCTACAGGAGGGCAAAGAGAATTTTGGACAAAGCTCAACGACGAGGTGGGGAAATTAGGGGATGGAAAATTCATATGTGGGGGTGACTTCAATTTAACGTGGAATCCGGCTAGAGACACCACGGGGAAAAGAGAGGGTAAAAGAGCAGATAGGAGTAAATATCGTAATTTTGTAACACAACACTGCTTGATAGATGCATGGCGATTTCAACATCCATGGAAGAGGCAGTTTTCGTATTTCTCCCCGGTACATGGCTCATACTCCAGAATAGATGCCATTTGGGTAACCAAGGAGCTGGTGGGTAGGGTAAAAGAGTCGGAAATGGATCCCATAACGTCAGACCACGCATTAGTGGAGGTTAGGCTGACATTAGATTGGGAGGGGGGGGACACCCAGTTTTGGAGGTTAAATGAATCTCTGCTGGAGGACGAGAGAGTCAGAAAGGAGATAGGGAGACAGAGGACTATTCTAGATAGAATGATAATGGTGAGGTGGCCTGGGCGGGGAGTTTGGGATGGATATAAGGCAGTAGTGAGGGGAGTTGAGTAGAGATATGGAATTGAGAGAAAGATTAATGGAATTAGAAGCATTAGATGCGCAAGATAGAAAAGGAACATATAGAGGCCAAGTGTTGGCTGTCAGAGAGCAGATAAATACAATGCAGGCAGAAATTATAAGATACCGTATGCAACTATTGAAACAGGACTTTTTCAAAGGGGGAAATAAAGCAGGGTGATATATGGCACAGAAGTTGAAACAACGGAAACTGAGATCACAAATATTGAAAATTAGGGACGTGGAAGGGAAATTAGTCCACAAAGATGGGGAGATTCGGGAGGCCTTTAAAAGATACTATCAAGCGTTATATGAAGCTAGAGCTTCTCTGGAGTTGGGAAGGATACAAAGCTATCTAGATTCTATAAAGCTTCCGAAACGGGTAGAGGGGGAACAAAGAGTTAAATAAAGCCATAAAGGCAGAGGAAGTCTTGCAAGCCATAAAACAGTTAAAAGTAGATAAGGTCCTGGGGTTAGACGGGCTTACAGCAAGGTTTTACAGGAAATTCAACGAGATTTTAACTGTACCATTACTGAGGTTGTTCAATCTACCGAGGAGGGGGGGGTGGTGTTAGCAGATACCATGGGTAGGGATCGCAGTAATACATAAAGAAGGCAAGGATGTGCAAGAATGTTCCTCGTATAGACCAATTTGACTTCTAAATTTGGACGCTAAACTATTGGCTAAAATTTTAGCTACATGTTTAAATAGGGTAATTAGGAAATTGATTCACCAAGACCAAGAGGGTTTTATCCCGGGGAGGCAGGTAGCAGACAACATTAGAAAGATCTTAAACACTATATGGTCGGTTGGGCAAAGTAAAAAGGAGGCAATGCTAATATCCCTAGATGCGGAAAAGGCTTTCGATTAGGTGGCATGGCCCTTCCTGTTTCAGGTAATGGACAGAATGGGGTTGGGGGAAGAGTTCATGGGTTGGGTAAGAGCACTATATCGTAATCCTAAAGCCTGTGTTCAGGTGAACGGAGCATATTCTGCATTCTTTGAGCAAGGGAGAGGGACGAGACAAGGATATCCATTGTCACCTCTTCTATTCGCGATATCAGTGGAGCCGTTTGCAGAAAGAGTGAGAGAAAGGGAGGACTTGAAGGGTGTAAAGGTAGGAAGGACAGAATGTAGAATATCTTTGTTTGCGGATGATATCATTCTGAGTGTGGCCAGACCGAGATGCTCTATACCAATATTAATGTGGGAATTAGAAGAATATGGGAGGCTGTCGGGATTCACTATAAATTGGACAAAATCTGAAATTTTGAATTTGTCATTAAAAGAGGAAGAGCAGGAGATACTATGGAAAAAGTATCCATTTAGATGGACTAAGGGGGCCATTAGGTATCTAGGGATCCAAATAAGCAACAGGTTGGAGGTATTGTATAATCTAAATTATATAAAACTGTTCGGGCAAGTAGAAAGTATGCTGGCTGGGTGGGGGTGGGGATATTTATCTTGGTTTGGATGCATTGCAGCAGTAAAGATGATGCTTCTGCCCCGTTTTCTGTTCCTGTTTCAAACATTGCCGATATTGGTACCACATCGAAAGATAAAGCACTTGCAAAAAAATGTTAACAGATTTATATGGCAAAATAGGAGCCCTAGGGTTGCTATGTCTATCCTGCAGAGAGCTAGGGGAGAGAGGTGGCTTGGGGTTCCCAATTTTAGCAAATACTATGTGGCAGCACAACTGAAAACGCTATATGAATGGCAAAGAGAAAAACAGAAGCATTGGGTTCAAATGGAAGAGGACTCAGTAAGGGAAGTGGGACTGGAAAGGATGGTATGGAGGGGAAGTAAAGCACCCACAAATAGCGCCATTAACCCCTTCATTGTACATATCTTGAATGTTTGGAAATAGAGTAGTAGGCAGGGCTGGCCCGTCCATTGAGCGAGAATGTTGTTCGCACAGGACCCCGCGCTTCAGGGGGCCCGGCGCGAACCACATTCTCGCTCAATGGACTGCTGCAGAGGGAGCCGGGGAAGCCCGCGCGAAGCCCCGGCTCCCTCTGCACAGCCCGCCAGCGTGAAGAGCCTTTACCTTCACGCTGGCGGCTGTTTCAATGAAGCCGCGAATGCCGGGAAAGGTTAAAGGCAATGCCCTTTAACCTCTCCCGGCATTCGTGGCTTCATTGAAACAGCCGCCAGCGGGAAGGTAAAGGCTCTTCACGCTGGCGGGCTGTGCAGAGGGAGCCGGGGCTTCGTGCGAGCTTCCCCGGCTCCCTCTGCAGCCCCTTAGACGGCGCGGGGCTCTTCGGGGGGGCGGCTAGGACTGGATGGGCTATGATGGGGGGGGGAAACAGACTGGAAATGGGCTGTGATGGGGGGGGAGACTGAAAATGGGCTGGGATGTGGAAAACAGACTGGAAATGGGCTGTGATGGGGGGGGGAAACAGACTGGAAATGGGCTGTGATGGGGGGGGAAACGGACTGGAAATTGGCTGTGATGGGGGGGAGACTCAAAATGGGCTGGGATGGGGGAAACAGACAGGAAATGGGCTGGGATGGGGGGGAAACAGACTGGAAATGGGCTGTTATGCGCACGGAAAAAAACAGGAAAGCGCAATTGATGGCGGAGGACTGCAAATGGTCTGTGATGGTGGGGGGGATAGGACTGGAAATGGGCTGTGGTGGTGGGGATGGACGGACTGAAAATGGGCTGGGATGGGGGAAACAGACTGGAAATGGGCTGTGATGTGGGGGGGGGAACAGACTGGAAATGGGCTGCTGTGATAGGGGGAATGGACAAATTGGGCTGGGATGGGGGGGAAAGACTGGAAATGGGCTGTGGTGGGGGGGGGAGAACAGACTGGAAATGGGCTGTGATGGGGGGAACGGACTACAATTGGGCTGTGATGGGGGGAGGACTGCAAATGGGCTGTGATGGGGGGAATGGACGAAATGGGCTGTGATGGGGGGGGACCTTGGACTGGAAATGGGCTGATGAAGAGTTGGATTAGGACTGGAAATGGGCTGATGGGGGCTGGAATAGGGCGAAGTGGGCTGACGAGGGGCTAGGATTGGAAATTAGCTGATGGGGGAGCGTGGAGGAAATGGGCTGATGAGGGACTGGAATGGAACTGGAAAAGAGCATATGGGGGCTAGGACTGGAAATGGGCTGATGAGGAGCTAGGATAGGACTAGAAATGGGCTGATGGGGGGAACGTAGACTGCAAATGGGTGATGGGCTGGAATAGGACACTGGAAATGGGCTGATGGGGGCTGGAATAGGACTGGAAGTGGGCTGATGGGAGTTGGAAAAGGGCTGGAAATGGGCTGATGGGGAGCTTGGAGTGGAAATGGGCTGATGGGGGGGCTGGAATGGAACTGGAAAACAGCATATGGGAGGCTAGGACTGGAAATGGGCTGATGTGGAAGCTTGGGAGACTGGGACTAGAAGGGGGCAGATGCTGGGTGGGTCTAGAACTATAAAGGAGCTGATTTTGGGGGAGGACTAGAAAGGGATGGGAAATGAGAATGGAGAGGGGAAAAGATATTTTGTGTGGGAGGGAAGAAAAGTCTACGAAGGGCCGGGTATTGGAAGAGTAAGTGTAGATTAAGAATGGAAGGGTGAAATTTGAGTGGATGATAAAGCAATCAGGAAAGAAATGGAGGAAAGCGCAAAAGGGGAAAGATCAGTATATTAAAGCAGATATAGAGAAAACATTTGGAAGAAAATCTAAAAGAGAAGGAAAATGGATAGCTCGCAGAAGACACAAAGAAACCAGAAGAAAGTGACTGGAGCAATTGCAACTGAAAAGAAAATGCACAAGCAACAAAAGGTAGAAAAATACTTTTTTATTTTGAATTTATTAACTGGAATATATCAGCTCTGGGAAATGTGCATTGTTAACATCTTTTGTGTTTTGTTTAGTACAAGAGGAAATTAATTTATAGTTTTATTTCTCCAGTGTTGTTGTACATCCCAAGTTTGGCTTTTGGGGTTCCCAGTTTAATTATTGTCTTCCTATTTCTAAATTGTGATCCCTTGTTCTTTGGTGACGGTCTATATTCTGCATTTTAACCAAGCTGAGGTATTCTTTTCATGTAGTTTCTATTTGACCATGTCACTTGTTCTCTTTCCCCAGTAGGAGATTCATTGGTATTCTCTGAGATGTATTGGTTTAATATTTGCAGTGTTGCCTTTTGATAGGTAGGGTTTGGTGCTTTGTGAGTCCTGGCAGAGTTGTTATGATATGGTGGATTTGCTATGAGTTCTAAAAGGTCAGTGTTTATAGTACTTCCTAATGGGCCTGGCGGTTGGCACTGGAATATAGTAACGTAGAAAATCTATTAGTCTTTCTTTATCCAGACACTCATTAAGAAGCATGTTTACTAAAAATGCATGTTAACATTATGCAAGTATTTATGCAAATGAGGCTCCCTATGCAAATGAGGCCCCGCAATTAATCTCCGCACATGGCCCCGCACCCCCCTTGGGCCGCCCCTGAGAGTAGGAAATTATTAATACAAGATAAAGGATATATGCAAGGAATGACATTAGAGGCATGCTTTGAAAGGAGACAGGGACCAGGGGTGAGTACACTGCGAAGATGGGGGCAGCGGGGACTTACACATATTTACCAGATAGCCAGGAGGGCATTAGAGATTTTGAGGGTATTAAGGATCTATATGGGTTATCTAATAATGATTATTACAGTTACATCCAGGTCAGCCACTTTGTGCGACAGCAGAAAGTATGGAAGGACCTATGGGACAACAGGGGGTGGTATGAGGCCCTATGCTCAGGTCAACTAGGTCAAAAAGGAGCTTTGTCCAAGATCTATAAAGGGATCATGGAGGGAGGAGAGAGCAAACTAGACTTTATGAAAAAATGGGAGGAAGACTTAGAAGAGCAATGGAATGACGAGAGGTGGGATAAAGTAATACAGACCATAGTAGGAATATCTATAGCCACTCAAATAAAAGAAAATGCTTATAAGGTACTATACCGGTGGTATTGGATACCGGTACGTAAAAAATGAGCGGGGCTGGGATCATCTGACTGGTGCTGGAGGGGCTGCCAAGAGAGAGGGGATATGTAACACATCTGGTGGAAGTGTGGGCAGATTCAAGGATATTGGGAAAAGGTGTTATTGATAATTTATGAAATGACAGGACATAGATTGCAAAAAATGCCAGAGGTCTGCCTCTTGCATCAACTGGAGGAGGATATATCGGAGAGAGAAAGGGGGGTACTACACATTGTATAGTGGCTGCAAGAAGTGAGATAGCACAACTCTGGACAGGGTCGGGGAAACCTCGGAGTGAAGGCTTTGTCAGCAGAACGGTGGATCTGTGTTTGATGCATAGACTGACAGGGTTGCGACACGGGAAAGGGGAAAAGAGTGTGGAACAATGGAAGAGTGTATGGAAATGGTTGGAAAAATGGAAAGCAGGAGAGGAGGTGTGAGGGGAATAAAAAAGGGACCACTGTAAAACTGTGAAGGGCACAATAACATTGATACTGAGCCAAGTGATGAATATGAGAGAAATGTTGTGAGATAACATGCACAAATAAATGAAGGGGGAAATAGAGAGGGGAGAGAAGGGGGAGGGGAGGGAAGGGTGGGGGGGAGGGGAGGGAAGGGTGGGGGGGAGGGGAGGGGAGGGTTGAAGATTAGGTAATATGCACTGTTGTAATAGCTACCAGGGGATAATAACAAAGCTGATAATAGAATGCTGTCAAAAATGTAGAATGTTGGGCTAAGAAGCAGTTTATATTATATATGAAACAAATTTAATAAAAAGTTAAATGGAAAAAAAAAAGAAACATTGAAAAGTTCAGTCAGTAGAACTACTAAAACTTCCCCAAGTTCCTTCAATATTCTTGGATGCATTCCATCCGGTCCCATTGCTTTGTCTACTTTTAGTTTAGCTAGTTCCTCACAAACACAGTCTTCTGAAAATCATTCAAGATTCTCGTCACTTCTGTTCCTATTTGTAGGTGTTTTCTGAGATCCTGTTTCTGGCCCTTCATCTATGAACACAGAACAGAAATATTTGTTAAGCAATTCCATTTTATCCTCATCAGCTTCTACATATTCCTCCCCTTCACCTTTGAGTCTGACAATACCACTTTTGCCCTTCCTCCTCTCAACAACATATCTGAAAAATGTCTTATCCCCCCATTTTATTGCATTGGCTATTTCTTCTTCTTTTCGTATATTTGCTTTTGTGTCTACTTTGCTAGCTTCTCTTGGTTTTTCCAAATATACAGATGCCTGTCTTCCTCTCTTTGTGATCTCTTGTATTTAATGAAGGCCACCCTCATTTTCCTCACCTTCTCAGCTACATCTTTTGAGAACCATAATGGCCTCCTTTTTCTTTTACATTTATTTACCATTCTAACAAAAAGGTTTGTTGCCCTTAAAATATGCCCTTTCAGTTTTGCCCACTGCTTTTCTACATCCTCCACCTGTTCCCATCCTGCTAATGACTCCTTGAGGTATTGTCCCATCTTGGCAAGATAGTTTTCCTAAAGTCTAAGACCCTTGCTTTTGAATGGATTTTATCAGCCCTAGTCCTAATACTGAACCATGCTATCTGGTGATCACTGGATGCAAGATGATCTCCCACTGTGACAGCAGAAACACTTTCCCCAATGGTGAGCGCCAAGTCCAGTATGGCCCCTTCATGTGTGGGTTCTGTTACCAGTTGCTGGAATAATTCTCCCTGTAGAGAATCTAGAATCTCCTAACTTCTAGATGACACCGCAACAGGGATGTGCCAATCAACATCCATCATATTGAAATCACCTATCAGTGCTGATAAATGATTTCATGGCAATACTTCTCATTTCATGGCAATACTGTGTATGTCTTCTATTAAATTTCCATCCATTTCTCCCTGTGAGGGAGATCTGTATATCACGCCAATGCAAATGGATTTCGCTTTCCCTCTTTCTAGTTTAACCCACAGTCAGGGTCAGCTCAGAGCAATCTGCTGCCTGATGTGAGGGATCAGATGGCATCCCTCCCCCCATAGAGCGGGGGGGGGGGGGAGGGAGGGGAAAGGTTTTCTCAAAACTCCAGTCAGAGACTAAATCAAACCAAAAAGCTGCTTAGATAACATGGAAGAAATACAAGATGTCCATACACCAAGGAACTAAAAGAAAGAGCGAGAATCACAGTATAGTTTATAACACTAAATCATAACTCATTTTAATTTTGTTGTTATAAACTGTGTTATGTTCTTGCTTTTTCTTTTTGAAGATATATTTTAAATTTACAGAAACCCCTCCCTCAACAATGGGTAAAGAGCAGAACTAGGACATTCACCCACAAAATTCAATATCTACAAAAAAAATTGATTCTGGTCATCTCATTGACAAACATTCCCCAGTACCAGCCATATTGTGAACTAATACAAACCCCTACAACAAAGTAACCGAGGATCTATAGAGCAAATCTACCATACCATACCAACACTAACTTCCAAACTCACATAAGGAGCCTACCCAAAAAAAGCATCACTGTAAATACTTCAGTGGGCCCTGGAACATCCAACATCTATTTGAAAAGCTGGACAATTTAGATTACTACTGTACAGATCCCTAAATACAAACTCCATGTTAACAGAACACCTGGCCTTGGTCACACATTCAAAACACAGACCCTCACCAAGTACAGATTAAGTGACCATAACCTAAAAATAAACATATGTACAGTAGATAAAAATTAAACTGCAACCCCAAGAAGTCATATTCTGCATGCAATTGCAAAACCAGAGAAATAGAAAGAGATGTATTTCTTTGTACTGTATAAAATACAACGATGGCGCCAAGTCTGATCATTAAATTGAAAATAAAATTCTCTTCTTCCTTTGTTGTCTGACCATTTTATTCTCTGATCATGCTGGTCCCAATCTGAGGTTTCTGCTTTCCTTCACCTCCTAGTGCCTCCCCTACCTACTTCCCCCTAGCGGCGTCATGAGGGGATGCAGGACCATTTATTTATTTAACAGTTTTTATATACCATCTTTCTACAATTCAAGACGGTTTACAGAGAACGTAACAGACAGTATATTTCAACTGTATACATAGAAACAAAACATAACACAGTATAAGTGATTAACAAGTAACTTTCTCCTTGAGGAGGCTTCTGGATAGGAACTATTTACATGGAGATTTATAGAAGAGGATAGAGAGAGCTATGTAAGTAAGGAAAAATGTTCCTGGAAGAGATGAGTTTTTAATTTCTTCCGGAATTCAGGGTGATTGGAACAGTTTTGTAGTTCATATGGTAAGGCATTCCAAATAGAGGGGGCATAAAGGGAGAATGTCCGATTACAGGTAGTTTGGCTACATTTTCTCTTAGAAGTTGGGATGGATAGGAGGTTTTTGGTGATGGTGTGGCGTGTTCTATTGTTGTTGGAATTAGATAGAAGCGAGGAGAGGCATGGAGCTGACTCATTGGAAATGATTTTATGAATGAGGGTGATTACTTTGAATTTAACTCTGGACTGAGGATTGGCGTTATGTGTGAGCGTCTAGGGTTATTTGTGATGAGCCAAGCTATTGTGTTCTGTGCCATTTGGATAGGGTGTAAGCTGTTCTTGGGAAGGCCATGATAGATGAGATTGCAGTAGTCAAGGGATGGGATAGTGAGGGCCTGGCAGACGGTGCGAAAGGAGTCTGGGTTTAGGAAAGGTTGGAGGTTCCGAAGAGTACATAGTTTTGCATATATTGTGTTAGAGGGTTTTTTTTATCTGTTCAAGGAATGTAAGGTTCTGATCAAGGATAAGACCGAGATATTTCACTTGATTTTTAATAGTGAGGGTGAGATCACCAAACGTAAGGGTTGTAGGTGGAGTGTAGGAAGCGTTGGTGAATACTTGAAGGGCTTCAGTTTTAGATTGGTTAATTATGAGGTTATGATTTAAAAGCCAAGTCTTCAGGTTAGTGATGCATTCACTTAAGTTTGAGAAGTTAGGGTTTGTTAAATTGAATGGGGTGAAGCACATAATGTCGTCTGCATATAACTCGTAATAAATTCCATGGTTTTGAAAAATCTTGCAAACTGGTTGAAGGAATATGTTAAATAGTAACAGGGATAAACTGGATCCTTGGGGAACTCCCTGTTTTAGCATAAAAGGGAGGGATATGTCATTCCCTATACGGACCTGTTGTGTTCTGTTTTCTAAGTAAGCGTGGAACCATTTTAGGGTTGTGTCCCTCAGTCCTAATTCAAAGAGCCTATCTAAGAGTTGGTGGTGAGGAAGAGAATCAAAAGCTGAGGATAAGTCAAGAAATATGAGGAGGCATCCTTGGGTGGGATTCTGGGTAAATAGGTACAATGAATCTAAGAGGGAAGCGCAGAGGGTTTCCACTCCATGATTCTTTTTGAATCCATGTTGGAATAGGTCAAGGGGAGAGTGCTCATCTATGAAATTCTGAAGCTGATTTTGGACTAGCTTTTCGGTTATCTTAGCAAGGAAGGGGATACTGGAGATAGGTCTGTAAGAGGTAGGTGAGGTGGGGTCAAGTTTTGATCCTTTAAGGATGGGACGGATAGTGGCACATTTTAGGGTGCTGGTACTAAGCCAGTCTGGAGGGAAGTCTGTACGATGTGGAGTATGTAAGGGCTAATGGAGCTATTAGTCTTAAGCCAGGATACAGGGCAAGGGTCCAAGGCAGAAGTAGAGGCATTTAGATCTTTGATGACCTTGGATATGTTTTTTAAGGTGAGGGGTTCAAAGTCATTCCAGGTAATTGAGGGGGCGAGAATGTGGGGTCAGACACTGTGGTCATATATTAGTTGGGGGTTGGTTGTTGAGGGGGGTGGGGGGAATTTTGAGGTAAGGTGGTTGGCTATAGTTTGGGAGGTTATTTTTGGAGTCAAGTCCTGATGTAGGGGTTCACCTATTAAGAATTTAGCAATGGAAAAGAGCTCTCTTGGTTTATTAAGAGAACGTTGGATCATATTTTCGTTGTATTCTCTTTTGTGTTTTAGAGTTTCAGAGCAGTAAGCTTGGAGTTTGCTTTTGTAGATCTCATGTGTGTTTGGGTTACGAGAGCGTCTCCACTGATGTTCTAGGCGTCTGAATTCTCTTTTTAGGTCTCTTAGTTTCGTAGAAAACCAGGGAGCTTTTCTGCGTTGGCTTTGAGAAAGTTGTTTTGGTGATAATAGGGCAGCAGTGGAGAGAATGTTGTTCCATTCATTGTCTTGGTTCAGGTGCTTGCTATTGAGTAAATCTAAGGATGGTGTTATTTGCTCAAGGAAGTTGGCAGCATTGAATTGTTTGAATTTGCGGGTATGTTGTGGTAAAATTATTTGGTGTTTTTTATGTGGGGAGTGGGGGATTGAAAAGAGGATAAGGGCGTGATCTGACGAGGTGTTAGGCTGGATTATGTGTAAAATCTGTTTGGAGGGTAGTGTTTGCTGTGGGGTAAATATTAAGTCAAGGATATTGCCTTTGGAGTGTGTGGGTAGTTCTAGGAATTGGGTAAAGTGGAGGGCCTCCATTGCTTGGAGAAATGAAGTGCGGAGATTCATTGCTACATCATTTGCATACATTCAATATACTTTATTTTAAAATGCATATGCCACCCATCTAATATCCTAGGTGGCTTCCAAACATACACATGCAATTTAGTAAAACAGATGTTACAAAAAAACAAACATAATAATAAAACATTAAATTTGATTAATGAAAAGCCACTTACACAGCCCTCCCCCCCAATCAAACCATTATAAGTATTTGCATATTGTATTTATTTTGCTATGACTAGATTTTGATGAGGAGGAAAGCTATAAAATGAGAAAAAGTAATCTTGGTAGCCATGAATTCAAAGGCTGAAATGGATGGTGCTGGAGCTCGAAGAGTCCAGAATTCAGCAGGAGTGAAGCAATTAGGCTACTAAACAAAATTAAACTGAGACATTCCCTTAACGTTTGAAATTTCTTTGAATCTGAACTGACAAAATATTTTAAATTTCAGTCTGGCAGCACAAAGAAAGCAAAACTGTAAATCTTAAATACAATACATATTCCAGGGCCCCCTCAACCAACACCCTACAGTTAACCACACCAAGAATCCAGAGTACAGTACCCATAGAGCAAATCTACTATTCCATAAAGCACTAACTTCCAAAACTCACACAACATGGAGCACATCCAGAAAAGGGCAGTACCATAAATATTGCAGTGGGCCCTAGAACATCCATATTCCTATTCAGGAACAAGCCAGATTATTATAGATACCTGCATAGAAACTCCATGATAACAGAACACAAAGCCTCAGTCACACATGCAGAACAGAGATAGTACTTCACTAAGTAGGGAATATGAGTATATTAATACAAACTAAAAACAGACATATGTAGACAAAAAAATGCATTACTATTAGGTTTACAGGATTTCTTTTCTAAAATTATACTTTACTCCAGAGTGAGGCAAGAGAAAGAACTCTCATACACAGGCATCTGCATTGTCGGCAGAAGCTAAGTGCAACTAAGGCCACCTCAGTGGATGGCCTTAGTTGCACTGGTAGCCATTTTGCCATGTTGAAATGCAGTAACTGCAGGAGAATGTAATTGCTTCCCTGCAGTTAGCCAATGGTCCCGTGTAATCAAACTCTGGAATTAGAATGTAGTTAAAGCTGTTAGTATGGTTTTAAAAAAGGTTTGGACAAGTTCCTGGAGGAAAGGTCCATAAACTGTTATTAAAGAGGACCTGAGAAATCCACTGCTTGCCCTGCATTGTGGAACCTGTGTGCCTTTTTGGGAACCTGCCAGGTACTTGTGACATGGATTGGCCACTGTTGGAAACAGAATACTGGGCTTGATGGACCTTAGCCAGTATGGCATTTCTTACATTTTTATGTTCATATGTTACCAGCGCAGAGCTTAGGAAACATGCAGCTAAATATGCCAAACAAGAGGGGCTCAACAGCACCCATGCAGCACCTCCCACTTCCATAAAAACAAGAGTGACTTGACGCTCCAACATAGCACTTCCCACCCTCTGAAAAACAAGAGAGACTTTGTAACCCCAACACAACACCTCCTATTTCAACATAAACATCAAGAAGGGCTTGGCAACCCCAACATAACTCCTGAAACTGCGCACTGGACCAGCATGGTGTTAACTCAAATATATATTCCATAAAAAAAACAACAAGGAAATGCAAGATGCTCGCACACCAAGGAGCTTGTTTTCCCCTTGTTTTTGCCCCTGCTTGCACCTTCTGTATTTTGTCTTGACTAGATTGTAAGCTCTGATGAGCAGGGATTGTCTCTTACATGTCTGTGCAGCGCTGCGTATGACTGGTAGCACTATATAAATGCTCAGTAGTAGTAGTAGTAGTAAAAGAAAAATTGAGAACCACAGTACTGTTTATAACACCAAATTATAACTCATTTTTTTTGTTATAAACTGCATTATTTATTTATTTTATTTTAATTTCTTATATACCGCACTCTTTGACATCAGCGCGGTTTACAGAGAACACAACAAAACCAGAACAACAGGCTGTTCGGAGTTACATATAACAGGATTATGAACTTGGATAACAAGGGAGAACTATTTACATGGAATATGCAATCTGTTAACTAGATCACATGCTCGAACTATGTACATGAATTAACACGAGTGTTGGGAGCAAGGGAAAAACTGTAATTGGATATGTAGTGGGACTAAATGTTATCTTCATATGGGGTAGTATCTGGTGAATAGGTTGAATTTGAGGGCCTTTCTGAACTGGGTTAAGTCGGTTATGGTACGGATGTCGGAAGGGAGCAAGTTCCAGCATTTTGGTGCGCAACACAGGAAAGCTCTGTTCGCTGTTGATAGATTGTACGTTGTTGTGGCCTTTGGTATCGATAAGGAGTTTAATGCTGCCTGTCTTCTGTTTCTGTTTGGTGGTACAGTTTGTATGAGCTCAGAAAGTGAGTTGGAAGATAGGCCCTTTGTGGCCTTGAATGTGAGAATCAGGATTTTGAACATCAGCCTTCCGTGTATGGGGAGCCAATGTAGTTGTTTGAGGATAGGTGTAATATGTTCACTCTTGGAAGCTCCTTGAAGAACCCTTGCGGCAGTATTCATGGCGAGCTGTAATGGGCTCAAGGTGGATTGTGGGAGTCCTTGCAAAACTGAGTTGGCGAAATCAAAATGTGGTAAGATTAGTGCTTGGTAAATGGTTCTGAAATCTTCTGGGTCAAGTAGGGAGCGTAGGTGCTTGAGCGTGCGTATCTTGAAGTACACAGCTTTTACGATATTATTTATGTGTGGTTTCATGTCGAGCCGATGGTCCAGTGTGACTCCAAGGTATTTTATTGCTTCCTTAGTGCATAGTTCAGCTCCCTTGACTTTTATATGTGAAGGTGGGGTGAAGTTGGTGTCTCTGGTGATAAAGAGAACCTCGGTTTTCTTGTGCTGAATGCAGAGGTTCTGTGACAGGAGCCATTCTGAGACTGCATCGAAGCAGTTTGTTATAGGTAGTAAATCCATTTGCTTTGTGGAAAACGGCATGTAGAGTAGGATATCATCTGCGTATACCATACATTTCACATTGAATGATCTGATAATATTGCAGATCGGCTGCATATAGATGTTGAACATGAGGGATGAGAGAGAGGACCCTTGCGGAACACCTTGTTTTTGATGGAAGGGTTTCGATTCTCCTGATGCAGATTTTACATATTGCATTCTGGTATCAAGGTATGATTTGCACCATTCAAGTGCTGAGTTGTGGATGCCTTTTTCTTTCAGTCGAGCGAGGAGAATTTCATGGTTTACCGAATCAAACGCTGCTGCTATATCCAGGAAGATTAGCACAACGCCTTGCTGTAAGTTGTCTATAGTGGTGAGAACATCATTGAATAGGGTGGTGAGCAGTGTCTCAACCCCATGGAATTCTCTGAAGCCGTGTTGGGAAGGGTCCAGAGGGGCTGCGGAATCTATGTGGTCTTGGATTTGCCGTTGTGCCTCTTTCTCAAAAATCTTTGCTAGAAGGGGGATACTGGCTATAGGCCTGTAGGAGTCGGGCCGTTTAGGGTCTAGTTTCACGTTCTTTAGCAGAGGTCTAATGGATGTGAACTTTTAATGCAGATGGGAAGGAGCCGGATGTAAAGGAGAGGTTAATGATTCTTGCGATGAACGGGCTAAATGTACTTCGAAGATCCTTTATCCAAAAGGCTGGGCACGGGTCGGTTTGTGCAGTCGTGGTGTTGAGTGAGGCGATTGTGTCTTCAATGTGTTTAGCAGAGGGTGTGGTAAGTACAGACAGGGATGTTAGACAGGTTGTTTCTTGTTCAGTGGTTTTTGAGAGCTCATCTGTTTGTAGAAGTTTTGATTGTAAGTAATCAGCAAATTCCTGTGGGTGGATATCTTCATTTTGTTCAGAGGATGGTTCCTTTGATAGTGATTTGACAAGATTGAAGAGGTCGCGAGGTTTGTTCAAAGATCTTTTGAGCATATTAGAGTGGTATTGCTTCTTTAAGGTTGTGATTGCTTCACGGTGAGATGTAAGGTGGAGATTGTAGGCTGTGTGATCATCAATGGAAAGTGAGCGGCGCCAGCGTTTTTCGAGTCTTCGTAGGTGGGTAAGGGAGGACCGTAACTCGGGGGAGAACCATGGAGCGGAGGACTTTTTCCTGGGCATGTTCTTTTTGTGTGGTAGTTGAGCAATGGTGTTGAGGTTGCTGTTCCAGGCGGTGATAGACTCATCAAGGTTGAGTACTGTGTTATCGAGGAGTGGTTGAATGCTTGATAGTATCAGTTCCCTGTTGAAAGGTCGAAAGCCTCTTGTAGCTCTAGATGTGTTGTCCAGTTTTCTGTTGTTGAGAAGATGATTGTTGCTAAGAGGAATTTGTAAGTTTATAAGTTTATGGTCTGACCATGGTACATTGGTGATCGATTTTACAATGTTGTAGCTCTGTTTGGACACAGAGTGTGGAGCGAAGACCATATCAAGAATGTTTCCTTTGGTGTGAGTGGGCTCCGTGATCAGTTGTTGATATCCAAGATCTTCAATGGCGTTGAGGAGTGAAGATGATTGGTTTTGCTGTAATGATGGGAGATTGAGATCTCCCAATATCCAGTTAGGAGTGTTAGGGTTGCTGGCATTGGCGGCCAGGTCCAATATGGTGAGAAGTTCATCCAGTGAGCTCGAGGGGGCTCTGTAGACCAGGTTGATGGAGCATTGTTTGTTCACTATGGTGATTATGTCTAGGTTGCTTGTGCTATGTGAGTTGGTCATGTTGAAAAGGTGTTCAGTCTTGGTGAGTATGAGTGCTCCTCCTCCCTTCTTGTTTTCTCTGTGGGTTGTGTGTATAGAGAAGTTAGGTGGAATAAGTTGGTTGATGAGGACATTGTCCTCTTTGGATAACCAGGTTTCGGTGATCATGAGTGCATCAAGATCATGAAGGGTGATTATATCCAGGATTACAGGCCATTTTTTCCTAATTGAGCGTGCATTAATGAGGGCACATTTTAAGCTTTGTGGGGGTTGGGATTTGTGTCGCTTGGGGTTGCTGGTTTGGTGTACTGCAATGTGGATGAGGTGGGAGTGTCGTATACGAGCTTCCCTATCTGGATGATGGAAAGGGTTGCCTGACCATTGTTTTCCGTGGTTCTTGAGGATCGGTATATGACTGGTGGAGGGAGAGTAGGCAAGGGAGGTCCCGAGCCAGTCAGTGAGGAGGTAAAAACTGAGAAAGGTGATGAGATGGAGAGACATTTTGGTTTCTGGTATGGGAGTCTCTTGGGAGGCAAATTACAAGTTACAGTAAAATTAGTAAAGGCTATATTACAGTATAAGTGGTACAATACAATGGTACAATGACTAAAATGGGTTTGAGTTGCTGGCGGGAATAATACTGACTTCAATAAAGATGACAGGATTAAAGGACAAACTAGATAATTGTAATAAGGCATGCGATAGCTATACAGTGAACTGCGGACAACGGTGAGGTTACTGGCAACAAGCTAATTGATCAAAGTAATCTGTAAGGTATATAAGCAGTAAATCTACCGGCAAGAAGTTACTGACACTAGTGATCTGTAAGGTGAGCGAACAAGTAAAAGTAGATTGCTGGCTATGTAAGTAATGCTAGTTGGTGGGACTTGTAAGAATGGACATTACTGGCAACAGTAAGGAAAGAGTTCAGGCGCTGGATACAGTACAAGTGGTCAGTTGGAATCGGCTGCTGGTTACCGTGAATGTAGGTGTTGATTTCTGGGAACAGTAGTGATGTCAGGAATGTTCTTGCTGGTGACGATAGCGAGCTCGACCCTGGGGGAGCTCAAGCAGCTGGTTGGTGGAGGAGAAGCGTACCTGAATGTTTTCAGGCGTTTCAGAGATGGCCACTGCCTAAGGGCCACGCCAAAGGGCCCTCTGGCGAGGCCCTCAGGCGTGGGCCCAGCAGGCGCGGGCCTGCCTGGCGGCAGCTGCTTTTGGTGCTCGCTTCCTCCCTCCCACAGCCCCGATTGGGCCGGAGAACCTGAGCGGGAAAGATGGAGAGCCCGCTCAGGTGTGCTCAACTCCCGATCGGAGGAGCCTGTTAATGGCGGCAGTTCTTTCGGCGGCAGCTGCTTTTGGTGCTCGCTTCCTCCCTCCCACAGCCCCGATTGGGCCGGAGAACCTGAGCGGGAAAGATGGAGAGCCCGCTCAGGTGTGCTCAACTCCCGATCGGAGGAGCCTGTTAATGGTGGCAGTTCTTTCGGCGGCAGCTGCTTTTGGTGCTCGCTTCCTCCCTCCCACAGCCCCGATTGGGCCGGAGAACCTGAGAGGGAAAGATGGAGAGCCCGCTCAGGTGTGCTCAACTCCCGATCGGAGGAGCCTGTTAATGGCGGCAGTTCTTTCGGCGGCAGCTGCTTTTGGTGCTCGCTTCCTCCCTCCCACAGCCCCGATTGGGCCGGAGAACCTGAGCGGGAAAGATGGAGAGCCCGCTCAGGTGTGCTCAACTCCCGATCGGAGGAGCCTGTTAATGGTTCTCACTTTTTCTTTTTGAATATATATTCTGCATCCATAGAAACCTCACCATTGATGGGTGCAGAGCAGAAGTAGGATATTCAGTCACAAAATTCAATATATTAAAAAACATCTGATTCTAGTCATCTCAATAACAGCGAACATTCTCCCGTATCAGGCATATTGTGAACTAATATAAAACCCTACAAAAGTCAAGGAAGAGCTACAAGGCCAAATCTACCATAGTATACCAGCATAAACTTCCAAAACTCATACAAGGGGTCTACCCAGAAAAAAGTAGCACTATAAACACTGCAGCGGACCCTAAAACATCCATACACCTATTTGAAAAGCTGAACAAGTCAAACTACTACAGTACAGATCCCTACGTACAAACTCCATGTTAACAGAACACCTACCCTTGATCATACTCAGAACACAGACTCTCAGTGAATACAGAATAAGTGACCACAACCTAAAGTGAAAATAAAAATATGTAGACAAAAATTAAACTGAAACCCCTAGAAGCCAGATTCTGCATGTGATGCAACACCAGAGAAATAAGAGATGCAGTTCCCTGTACTGTGCAAAATATAAAAATAGTGCAAAGTCCACTCACTAAATTGAAAATAATTTTATTTTTTCTAACTTTTGTTGTCTGACCATTTTATTCTCTGATCATGCTGATCTCGATCTGAGGCTTCTGTTTTCCTCTATCTTGTCTTAGCTTTCTTTCTACAATTTCTAGTTTATCTGCCTTTTCATGTCTCTCCTTTTGTTTCCTTCACTTCCTTCCATCTTGGATATTGATTTTTTTCCTTTCAGCTTTCTTCAATTTATCTCCCTCTGTCAACCCAGATTTCATTACTTCTTACAATCCAGTCATCAATCTCCCTCTTTTTTATGCCATCTACCTACCGCTTTTCAACCTTCACGCCAGTCGTTCCATTCCCCAGCCCTTCTTCCCTGGTCCACTGTTCCCCAGTCTTTTGCTCTCTCTCTCGCTTCCTCCATGTCTAACATCTCTCCCCCCATCATCCAGTGTCTCTCTCTCTCTCTGGCTCTCCCCTTCCCTCCATCCAGTACCTACACGCTCTTTTTTCCTCCATGTCTGCCCTCTCCCTTCCTATCCCCCCTGAAATCAGCATCTACCCAATTCCATATCATGCCACCCCCTCTCTATTACTCTCATGTCCAACATCTCTCCATCTCTTTCTTAACCTATTTCCTATGTCTCCATCTTCTCCCCTCTCATACCCCCATGTCCAGCATCTCCACTCTGTCTCGCTCTGTCCCCCCCTCCCCAAGTCCAACATTTTCCCATAGTCTTCCTATAACCCCCTGTCCAACATCATCACTCCAACTCCCCTCCTTCCTTCTCCCTTTGCCCTTTTCCATGCCCAGTATCTCGCTAGCCACCCATCTCAATCTTATCCTCGCTGCTTCCCTATCCCCACCCCACACCCAGCATCTCCCTTCTGACTCACTGTGCCCATCCATGTCCATCTCCTAATGCCCCTTCATGTACACCTCTTATATGTACAAGGGGCAGAGCCTGACCGCGGAGCAGGATGTCCCATGGACAGGGGCTATGCAAGCAGTAATCCCAGCCCAGAGAGGTAGGGTACAATTGGCCTTGCACAGCTCCTGCCCACAGGACATGCTGCTTACGCAGGCAGGTTCTGATCTCTGGGCCACAATTGCTGCCTCCCACACCCTTCTGCCTTCAGGAGCAGCATGTCCTGCTGTGCAAGCCGTGACTGCAGCCCTGAGAAACTGAGCCTGCCCACAGGAGCTGATATCAGGAGGGCACTGTTGCTATCTGCCTGCCCCCACTCCCCAGTCAGGATGGCCTGCGGAGTGCCGGCAGCCTAGTGGAGAGCTTGCCCGTGGGACACGCTGCTCTCATGGCTAGAAGGCTGCTGTAATTGCAGCCTCTCACAGCCTTCTGCCCATGGGAGCAGTGTGTCCTGCAGGCTGGCTCTCCACTAAGCCACCACGCTCTGCAGGCCATCCTAAATGGGGAGTGAGGGGGCAAGCAGCTAGCAACAGCACTCTCCTGGCATCTGCGCTTCCCTGCCGCACTTATCCAGCTTACAGGGTAGCGCCAGCCATGGTCCAACATTTGTCTTCTTGATCCCCCTCCTACCCACTGTTGCCCAGCATGTGTCTTCCCACTTCCGCCCTGTCCAGCATTTGTCTTACTGCTTCCCCCCATGTGTCAAGCACTTGTCTTTCTGCCCCCCCCTCTGTCCAGCATTTGTCTTTCCCTCCCTTCAGCATTTGTCTTCGTACTTCCTTCCATTGTCCAACATATGTCTTTCTGCTTCCACCCCCATTGTCCAGCTTTTGTCTTCCTGCCCCCTCCTTTGTTGTCCAGCATTTGGTCTCCTGCCGCCTCCCTCCATTGTCCCAGCATCTGCCGTCCACCTCCACCTCTCTTCCTGCTGCTGCGACCGGTGATGCTTCATAGCGTAGGAATGCAAAAGGGCAGGATTTTCACTGGGCAGCGAGACATCCACCCCCGCTATTCGCGTATCGGAATAGACCCCTATGTGTGTTAGTGGATTCTCATCAGTGCCTTCTACTCTTTGGAATGCTTGTCCAAGTTTAATGATGGAGAAAGATTCTGGACATTTATTTTCATATTTCAGCACTTTTGTATATTTGGATCTAATAATGCTGTTAAATAGGCCTGAAAACCTATGGTAGTAGCTCTGTATGTGTAATTAATTTCAATGAGGCCCATTCCTCCTTCGGCTCTAGGGTTGTAGCTCTATCCCTAGACCCAAGCTGCTGGGGATGAACTGTTTCCTCTTGTGTAGATATTTCAGCATCCTTTTTTGATTCTTGCTCTGGCTCATCCATCCCTTCTGGAATTAGTAGTCTGTGCCTTAGTTTCATATTCTGTGAAGACTGAGGGGCATGATACCTGGTCAAATCCTTTGATCTGTGCTCAGATTTTGGGGCCAATATTCAGTGCCAGAACTTATCCAGCATCCAGCACTAAATGTCTGTGTTTGCCAGACAGCAACATTGCTATCTTGTTAGCAGCCATATTCAGCCACCAAACCAGACGACGCATTCCTCTTGGCAGAATGGCTATTAAGGACCTAGACAAGATTCTCAAGAGCAGAGATGTCTCTCTCCCTACTAAGATTCAACTCGTTCAAACCATGGTATTTCAATAACATCATATGGATGTGAAAGTTGGACAGTGAAAAAGATAAACAAGAAGAAAATGGATGTCTTTGAATTATGGTGCTGGTGACGAATACTGTATATTCAGTGCCATGGACTGCCTGAAGAACAAACCAGTCTTTACTAGAGGAGATTAAACCTAAGCTTTCTTTAGAAACTCAGATGACAAGACTTTGACTTTCATACTTTGGATACGTCATGCAAAGAGAGAGATCATTAGAGAAAGACATCATGCTTGGCAAGGTAGAAGGTCAACGCAGAAGAGGAAGGCCAGCAATGAGATGGATCAATGCAATAACTGCAGCTATGGGTGCCACTCTATCAACAATGAACTGCCTGACTGAAGACCAAACACAGTTAAGGACAACTATCCAGAGGGTCGCCATGAGCTGACACCAATTTGACAGCACTTAGCAACAACAACAACTGGATAGTAAAAACCAGATAAAGTTAGGACAACTATTGAGATGATCTAACTTTGACCGGTTTAACTATCTGATTAGTGGCTGAATATCAGCACTGATTGGATAGCGACTGGCACCACCCCTGATCTGCCCACAGACTTTTCCAGTTTTCAATGGCCATTTTTTATTAGGTCTGTGGGGATATTCATTTTAGCAGTTAGCAGGTCTGCTTTAAACATCATTAATGTCCACTGTTAGATTATTATAATGTCCTTTATGTTGGTCTACCATCTACATATGTAAAGACAT
The DNA here is from genome assembly GCA_033557465.1 of Ichthyophis bannanicus. NCBI lineage: Eukaryota > Metazoa > Chordata > Amphibia > Gymnophiona > Ichthyophiidae > Ichthyophis > Ichthyophis bannanicus. The sequence continues at coordinate 378,530,772 of CM066036.1, forward strand.
TGCAGTATGCCCAGAATGTGGCTGTGTACTTACTCCTGGGAAAGATCCATACAGGTCATATTATATCTTGTTTAAAATTGCTTCATTGGCTTCCAGTGGAAGAACATGTCAAATTTAAGCTAGAGATTATTATTTAAAATCCTTAACAATTTAATTTCTGAAGGATTGAGAAATCTCATTATTCATTATACTACATTGTGATCTTTGCATTCTTCCTCAGGGAACCTGCTTAGATTACCTTTCTATAAGGAGATCCTCGGGATAAGAGTCTGTAACCATGTCTTTTCAGTCATGGGTCCATTAAGGGTATGGCAAATTTATTGCCCTTCAGAAAAAAAAGATTAAAGCTTATGGGTGCGAGTACAGCACCTAGCCATTGCTGCTGAAAAGTTAACTCAAATATACAGCTACTGGCATTGAATATCCGGGTCTGCAGCATAGCGCCACATGGTGCAGAAGCTAACCGGGCAACGGCAATATTCAGGTGCAGCCCTGTTAGCTTCGGCTGCAAAGGTTAGGACAGCTTTTGCTACACCTAATTTTCACTGCTGAGGGATAACTGGGCAGGAGCTGAATATCACTGTTGGAATGCCCTGATGCTAACTGTGTAGCATCGGGGCATATCGTGTTAGAGCCGCTGAATATCTCGCTTAAAGACAGTTACACAGTTTACGGGTCTGTAAACTGCTTTGGAATATCGGGCCCTATATTTATATTCAGGTATTTGGGCAATAGCTGATATGCTTGAATTTTATCTATACAATCTCTATAAAATAATGAATGGAGTAGAATGGGTAAATGTAAATCGTTTTTTTACTCCTTCAAAAAGTAGAAAGACTAGGAAACACACAATGAAGCTACAACGAAGCTACATTTATCACTAATAAATACACACAATGAAGCTACATTTATCACTAATAAATATTTTTTCACTCAATGCGTAATCAAACTCTGGCATTCCTTACCAAAGGATGTAGTAAAAGCTGTTAGCTGGATTTTAAAAAAGATTTGGATGAGTTCCTGGAGGAAACGTCCATAAACCATTATTAGAAAGTACTGGGCAAATCCACTGCTTACCTATGGGACAAGCAGCATGGAATCTCTATATATTTTGGGAACCTGACAGATACTTGTGACCTGGATTGTCCACTGTTGGAAGCATGATACTGGGCTTGATGAACCCTTGGTCTGACCCAGTATGGCATATCTTATGTTCTTATGATATTGTGTCTTCTTATAAATATTTGAACTATAATATTAAGTATTTCAAATGTTTTGTTGTAGTCCACTCAGAATGAAGATGTAGCAGAATATAAATATATAGTAACATAGTAAATGACGGTAGATAAAGACCAGTATGGTCCATCTAGTCTGCCCAGTAAGAAGACAAGAGTAGATGCACCTGCCGCTCCGTGCAGGCCACCCCTCCCCATGTCTTTGTTTAAGGGTGAACCCACTGCTTCGCGTAGGACATCCCTGTTTGTTGAGAAATTAGATAGTTAAGTTTATTTTGATTTTATCATGTGGCTATAAAGGGATCCACTGTGTCTGTCCCATGCCATTTTGAATTCTGTCACTGTATTTGTCCCCACCACTTCCATCGGGAGGGCATTCCAAGCATCCACCTCCCTTTCAGTGAAAAAGTATTTCCTGACATTGGCTTTCAATTTACCCCCTTGCAACTTCATGTTATGCCCTCTAGTTTTACAGCTTTCCCGTCTTTGGAAGAGGTTTGTTGGTTCATTATTTTTTTAAAGTATTTAAAGGTCTGAATCATATTTCCCCTAAAAAGAACACAGTACAAAGACATGGGCAGTACTTGGAACAAACCACTTTTATCGGTCCTTAAATAGAGGGGCCGTACCCAACACAGGCCGTGTTTCGTTAAATACTTCTTCAGGGGTGAGGCACACCAAAAAAACTATAAAACATCATAATAATATATTAAAAAGTACATATAAATAATGAACATTAAAAACACGTTAAAAACATAGATACAAGAATGAATAAGATGTGTAAATTGTGAATTGGACATAGACTAATGACTTGAAACTAATAAAAAACATATAACGAATATAAAACTTGGTATATTACCACATATTAAAAGGATAATAATAAATAAATAATTAAAATGAATAAAAAATTAAATTAAAATTATGGATATCTAATTGAAAATAATGTGATAAAAATCAACAGAAAGAATTGTTAAATCCTAAACGCTCTATATCATAATCGTGTATGTGATCTAAAAGCATGTAGATAATGAACCTCACTGAAGTATAAAAACTAAAAACAGTCATAAAAATGTATAAATAATAAGTATATTAAGAGGTATGTTTACTAAACCGTCTTAACGTGCGCCCAGCGATAGTGTGCAGGCTGCCATAAAAAGAGTGGGCGTTTCAGTCTTAAGTAGCAAAATGGGATTATCGCGCGATAACGCGCGCTGCTGCGCACATTATCGGGTGAAGCGCCGCTAAGCGCATTAACGCCTGGTAATCTTAAGTAGGCGCCCAGACATGCAAGCATAGAAATAGAGGTGTATCACAATGGTTAATACACTGACTGATAATACAGGGGTCATGAGTTCAATCCCCCAGTGTGCCTAATGCATAAAGATAGAAACATGACGACAGAAAAAGACCACAAGGCCCATCTAGTCTGTCCTTCCATAACAACAACTACAACAGTCCACTTCTTACCTTTAGAGATCCTCTGTGTTGGTCCCATGCTTTTTTGAATTCAGTTACTGTCCTCATCTCCACCACCTCCACTGGAAGACTATTCCACGGATCCACTACTCTTTCCGTAAAGAAATATTTCCGCATATCACTCCTGAATCTATCTCCCTTCACCCTCATCCCATCTCCCCTCATAGCAGAACTTGCTTTCAATTGAAAGAGGCTCTCTCCCTGAACATTTATGCCACGGAGGTATTTAAACATCTCAATCATATCACCTCTATCCCACCTTTCCTCTAAGGTGTACATATTAAGATCCTTAAGTCTGTCCTCATATGCTTTATAATCAAGCCCATTAATCATTTTAGTAGCAACCCTCTGCACCGACTCCATCCTGTTCACATCCTTTTGAAGGTGCGGTCTCCAGAATTGCACACTATACTCCAAATGAGGTCGCACCAAAGACTTATACAGAGGCATTATCACCTCCTTTTTTCTGCTAGCCATTCCTCTCCGTATGCACCCAAGCATCCTTCTAGCTTTTGCTGTCGCCTTTTCTACCTATTTAGCTACTTTAAGATCATCAGACACAACCACGCCTAGGTCCCGCTCTTCTTTAGTGGACAAAAGTACTTCACCTCCTATACTGTATTGCTCCCTTGGATTGCTGCAGCCCAAATGCATGACCTTACATTTTTTAACATTAAATCCCAGCTGCAAAATTCTAGACCATTCTTCAAGCTTAGCTAGATACCTCCTCATGTTATCTACACCTTCCTGGGTGTCTACTCTATTGCAGATTTTGGTATCATCCGCAAAGAGGCAAACCTTACCCGACAGCCCTTCCGCTATATCACTAACAAAGATGTTAAAAAGAATCTGACCAAGGACAGATCCCTGGGGCACACCACTGGTAACATCCTTCTCCTCAGAGTGAGCTCCATTTACTTGTACTCTTTGTCGCCTCCCACCCAACCAATTTCTAACCCAAGCAGTAACTTTAGGGTCCATCCCTAGGGTGCTCAGTTTGTTTATAAGTCGCCTGTGAGGAACAGTGTCAAAGGCTTTACTGAAATCTAAATACACCACATCTAGAGCTCTCCCTTGGTCCAACTCCCTGGTCACCCAGTCAAAGAAATCAATCAGATTTGTCTGACAAGACCTGCCTCTGGTGAATCCATGCTGCCTCGGATCCTGTAATCCGCCGGACTCCAGAAACCTCACTATTTTCTCTTTCAGCAGCGTTTCCAATAATTTACTCACCACCGAAGTTAAACTAACCAGCCTGTAGTTTTCAACCACATCCTTACTTCCGCTTTTGTGTAAAGGCACCACATGAGCCTCTCTACAGTCCTTTGGCACCACTCCCGACTCCAACGAGGCATTGAAAAGGTCAGTCAGTGGAGTTGCTAGAACGTCCCCAAGTTCCCTCAGTATTCTAGGGTGTATCCCATCCGGTCCCATCGCTTTGTCTACTTTAAGTTGAGCTAGTTTCTCACGAACACAGTCTTTTGAAAATTGTTCAAGATGTCCCTCGCTTCTGTTCCTATTTGTGGGTGTTTTCTGAGGTCCTGCTCCTGGTTCTTCATCTGTGAACACAGAACAAAAATATTTGTTAAGCAATTCCGCTTTATCCTTATCAGCTTCTACATATTCCCCCCTGCACCCTTGAGTCTGACAATGCCACTTTTGCCCTTCCTCTTCTCACTAATATATCTGAAAAATGTCTTATCCCCCCATTTTATTGCATTGGCTATTTCCTCCTCCTTTTGAATCTTTGCCTTCTTGACTACTTTGCTAGCTTCTCTAAGTTTTTCCAAATACAGATGCCTGTCTTCCTCTCTCTGTGATCTCTTGTATTTCATGAAGGCCTCCCTCTTTTTCTTCAATTTTTCAGCTACTTCCTTCGAAAACCATAGCGGTCTCCTGTTCCTTTTGCCTTTATTTATCATTTTAACAAAAAGGTTGGTTGCCTTTAAAATACCCCTTTCAGTTTTGCCCACTGTTTTTCTACATCCCCCAGCTGTTCCCATCCCACTAACGACTCCCTGAGGTATTGGCCCATCTTCGCAAAGTTAGTCTTCCTAAAGTCTAAGATCTTCACCTTGGAATGGATTCTAACAGCCCTAGTCCTAATACTGAACCACACCATCTGGTTGAGGCATCAGCTTTGACATGTAAGTATTGTTTCTTGAGGCATTTTATTTGTATTTTAATTATTGCTGCCAGCAAACACAACCTCACGTGCCGTAACCTAAGGTGCCGCATAAGGCACCCTATAAGGCACATTATAAGGCACCATCAACCGCAGTCCTGCTGGGGAACCGACACCCTACAGGGCAGTCAATGCAGCTCTGTACACATTCATAATGCAATAGCAGACAGACATTAGGCCTGGAAATGCTCAGCTGCACCCCACCACTATCTGATATTCTCCTGCAGCAAGCCTCCAGCCACTGCACCCTGCAAGGTGTTCCAGCAAGACACATACTAGCTGCAGACAGTCTGCTAGCTAGTCCATAGTGCATGTTCCTGGAGGAGATGCATGCACCCAGAACTGGGATGTCAGCATACACACCAAGCAGATAAGTCAGTGATTGGGCCCCAAAAGAGAACCCATAAATATCACATGAGAAAAATGCTATATAGCACTATGGGGGAAGCTAGCCATGCCATGGTCACTGCTCAGTCAGGGTAAGAGTGATCTCCCAGCAGGACATGCTGTGGCCACCCTGTCTGTGCAGGTGGTGGCCGGGCACTACAATGTCCCAGCCATGGCCCTATACCCTGTGTAGATGCATCCTGGTCAGGCCACCCTGTCCGGGCTATATCCATGGTACCTTGCTCTTCATTATGCACATTGTCAGGCCAATACTGGCAACAGTGCTGGCAGTGTGGGCTGTGGAGGGTGTTTGCAGCCACCACACACTGGATAGACAGACACACACACACTCCCATACCTATGCCAGCATCGTACAACTATAGAGGTGTTTGGCAGCCCTGGCCACCGCTCCAGTCCTGGGCACAGTGCAGGCATGGCTATGGTACGCAATACTGTTGGGGTCACTCCCCAGGGTGGTAAACACTGTCAGACACAAGACCTGTAGCACACTCCACAGACATCAGAAAGGTTGCCATGATACAGCTAAATCAGAAAATTGTACTTAACTTCGGAATTGCTATCTGCCAGTAATCATAGCAACCTTTTGATAGCTGTGTACTGTATTCCCAGGTTTAGGGTGGCATTGCTAAGGTATGCAAGTGCTAGTATTGGGAGATGCACGCTGGGCCCAATGTCCTGCCTCTCCAGGAGGCACTGGATAATGGAGCCTGTGGGTGCGGGTGTGTCTGCCCCTGTTGGCTGCTGCTTTACAGCAGAGGTTCCCAACTCCAGTCCTGGTGTGCCAAACACTGTTCGGGTTTTCATGCTGTCCCTCATGAATATGCATGAGATACATCTGCATACCATGGGGGCGGCGCATAGAAATGCAGCACAGGACTGCATTTGGGAGACTCTGCTCTAGGTAATGCACCTGTTTATGGTGTCTGTGCTCTGTAGGGTAAAATGTAGGTGTTTTGGGCACGTTTACGTCATCTGCAATAAAGGTTCTGTCTGTATTAGCATGTTTTAGTAGTGGGTAAAATATGGGGATTGGGTTGGCAGGAACCACAGCTGGGACTTGAACCTGTGACCTTCTGTCTCTGAACACACTGGTTGTGTGCACTGCACCACCATGTTGTCACAGAAACAGTGCATTCCCTGGTGATACCATGACTGTTCGTCCGGCAGGGCCTGTCTGTTGCAGTGCATGGCACCCACCTACACAGGGCTAGGCCATGGTCTGCTCAGGGCAGCTGCCACTGCCCCCCTCCACCACCAGTACCCCTCTGCCACCATGCTGACATGCCCTTCTGCTGGTGGTGCGCAGTCTCAGGCCATCCAGTGTGCAGGTAGGTGGCTGCCTATGGTGCGTGTTCTGGGGTAGGGGTGCCTGCATAGACGTCCACGCTTCCCCCCCAACACCGCCTGCCAATGTTCTGTGCCCTTGGAGGTACCTGCTGGGTACTATCCCCCGTGACACTGTGATAAACACACTCCTGCCCATGTTGGGCCCTCATCAGTTGCTGTCTGGCTGCTGTACAGTTTCAGCATTCCTAAGTGCCACCTAGGCATCTGCCTAGTCCGCACTGTGCCCCAGCTGCACCACAGCATGTGCTGCCTGCAGCCCTCTGTATCCCATATTCAAGCATCTGTCCAGTTGGCTATTCCGACATGCCCGCCCTGCTGTTGCCGCATATATGCACGCCATAGGAAACCTTTCTGATGGAGAGGAAAACCCTGCACAGCACAATTTCACTGTGGGCTCATTCACCTTGTATGGGGACGGAGCATGGACCCTTCCAGAATTCATATCCTTTTTTTGGTGCTTTCTTGGGAGTGTTTTTTGATGTTTCCCACTGAGATCACTATTGCCCAGCTTAGTTATTTTATTTTTCCATTTTCTTCTGTTCATTTTCACTGTTTATTTGCCATTTTGTTCTGTGCACATGTATCACACTTATCACTTTTTTGTAGGATTCCCTGGTTTTGCTGTACATTGCTGCCATAAATGGTTTCTCTTCCCTTTAAATCAGCTCTAACGCCAGGGTTTCACTGGCGTTAGTTTTCAGCCTCGGATTTCACAGCGTTAGTGTGCGGGGAGCCTCTCCCCTCCCACTTTCCACTCATTGACCCCTTCTCTCCGCCCCTGGGGAGCCTTCCTCCGCCCTCCGGGAGCCTTTCTCCGCCTTCAGCGCTCGTTTGCGCCGCTGCGCGCGTTAACATCACAGAGCGCACATTAAGACGGTTTAGTAAACATACTCCTAAGACATATATACATAATAAATTAATACATCCATAGATATAAAAAGGAGAAATCCAAAAGCAATGAATAATAATGAAAATAAAACAATAAAAAAGGTTAAAACAATAAATAAACAAATAAATAAATAAATAAATTATTTTATAATGAACTATAATTGCTTATATTCCAAAGGAACAAAGGAGACAGGAGTGAATAAGAGACAAGTACTTGAGGACCATGGGATTAACTACCAACGGATTATGTAGTCAATATTTATTTATTTATTTATTTAACTTCTCTTATATACCGCGCTATAACATATCAGTGCGGTGTACATTAAACAGAACAATATACCGTTCAGACGGGCCGCATAGCATTTATATTTTACAGGGATTGAAACTTGGATTTAACTGGGGTAACATTACTACAGTTTATTTACAATGATGCCTATGTTTTCGAGGGATCGTCTATTCGGGACTGTCTAGCTTGAGTTGGTTATTCTTTAACTTGCTGGGAATGTTATTAGGGGGCTCTGGATGTTTGATGTGAGTGCTCGTTGGTTGGTTTCTATAGCTAGTTTCTGGGTAGTGCCTTATGAACAGATGATGTTTCAGTGCCTTCCTGAATTGAGTCAGGCTAGTAGTGACTCGCATGTCTGTTGGAAGGACATTCCAGGCTCTGGGTGCGTAGATCGTGAAGGCCCTGTTGGATGTTGCCTGTGGGCATGTAGACATTTCTTTTGGGATCGTCAGGGTGTTCACCGTTGTGGATCTTCTGGTTCTTTTTGGGTGTATAACGTGGATCATCTCGTTGATGGATGTGGGGGGATGATTGTTTAGGGCTTTGAAGGTCAGGACTAAGATCTTGTAGAGAAGTCTGGCCTGAATGGGTAGCCAGTGGAGATTCTTCAAAATTGGTGTGATGTGCTCCGTTCTTGATGCTCCAACTAGAACTCTTGCGGCTGTGTTCATTGCAAGTTGGAGCGGGTGTAGCGTTGCCTGCGGGAGCCCATATAGCATAACATTTGCGTAATCAAAATGCGGGAGTACCAGAGCTTGGTAGGTTGTTCGGAAGTCGCTGGGGTCTAGTTGTGCTCGTAGATGCCGAAGTGTCCTTACTTTATGGTATATTGTTTTTACAGTGGTTTTTATGTGTGTTTTCATGTCCAGCCTTTGGTCCAGTGTAATACCAAGGTATCGAATTGTGGTGGCTGCAAACACCCTCCACAGCCCACACTGCCAGCACTGTTGCCAGTATTGGCCTGCCAATGTGCATAATGAGGAGCAAGGTACCATGGATATAGCCTGTACAGGGTGGCCTGGCCAGGATGCATCTGCACAGGGCATAGGAAAATGGCTGGGACATTGTAGTGGTGGGGTGCAGCTGAGCATTTCCAGGCCTAATGTCTGTCTGTTATTGCTTTATGGATGTGTACAGAGCTGCAATGACTGCCCTGTAGGGTGTCTGTTCTCTAGCAGGACTGGGGTTGATGGTCCCCTCTACTGCCACCATTACAGGGAGATAGAATGTGGGTCTGTTGGTGGAAGACCCTGTTTCCCACCCTCAGCCCCAGAGGGTGGGTTGGGTGGTGGTACATAATCCACCTATGGGTTCATAAGGGTTAAACCTGACTGAAAAATACAGATGTATCCAAGGTGTGTCTGCGAGAACTACCTATTCCACACACTAGCACTGCTGGGGAACTGCAGCATAACCTATTTCTGCCATGGAAGGTGCTGTGGACCTGGTGTTGGGCGCCCCACCTCACCCTCAGGGTGAGCACAGTACCCGCACAATGTGACGGTGTGTAGCTACTCTGTGCCAGTAACACACACGGTCAGTTCCCCCTACCAGGCCGAGGTGCTGTGGGGGTGCATACCCCATCTTGTGATGATCTGTAGACTGCTGATTTGCATGTGCAGTGCATCATGGGTACGGGTGGGTTACCCTATCCTGGTGACCACAGCAGACTGTTTGTGTGGTGACGTGCTGTCCTTCTGCAGCCAGCAAGGGGTTTGTTAGCAGCTGTAGCCCACTGGTTATTTCACATCCTGTGGAAACAGAGGTCATGGGTTCAAACCCACAGTGGGGTTATTTGATAGGGCTGTCTGAACCATTGTCTATTTTTAATGTACATTAGTGCTGCCAGCAAAAACACCCTCAGAATACTGTAACCATAAGGTGCCTCAGAAGGTGCCTTACAGGGCGCCCTATAAAGCACCTTCTGAGGCACCTTATGGGTACAGTCCGTATAAGGTGCCTTATAAGGTGTCCTATGGAGTACTTTATAGGGTGCCGTGGCGGACAGTGCACTTTATAATGTGCCCTATGGAGTGCCTTATAGGGTGCCTTATGCGGCACCTTAGGTTACGGCACGTGAGGGTGTGTTTGCTGGCAGCAATAATTAAAATACAAATAAAATGCCTCAAGAAACAATACTTACATGTCAAAGCTGATGCCTCAGCCAGTCTTATGCATTAGGCACACTGGGGGATCAAACTCATGACCCCTATATCATCAGTTAGTGTATTAACTATTGTGCTACACCTCTGTTTCTATGCTTGTATGTCTGCGCGCCTACTTAAGATTACTGCGCATTAATGCGCTTAGCGGCGCTTCGCCCGATAATGTGCGCAGCAGCGCGCATTATCGTGCGATAATCCCGTTTTGCTACTTTAAGACTGAAATGCCCACTCCTTTTATGGCAGCCTGCACACTATCGCCGGGCGCACGTTAAGACGGTTTAGTAAACATACCCCTTAGACTTATTGATTAAGAAAGAGGGAATGAAATTTATTACAATGTTATATAGAAAACCCACAGACAGGAATCAGTTATTACATTATACCTGTTTTCATAATCCCGCGTTAAGAAATAACCAGTGGGACAATTTTTGAGGGCTAGGAGAATATGTACCACAGATGCTGATTTTGAAAAACAAGCTAAAAGAAAGATTTCTAGTACGTCAATATCCCAAACAATATATAGACAAGGCACATATAAGAGCCTGTAATTCTTCGCGGACAAAGTTACCGGAACCGCAAGATAAAAAGGCTCAAACTAAATTAGTGTGTCCTTTACTATATTCCCTGCAGTCCCAACACATTGTATCTATTCTTAAGAAAGAATGGCATCTAATTCAAGCCATTCTGGATTTTCAAGACATGTCATTTGTGGTGGCGCATAAACGGAACGTCAATCTCCAAAACCTTTTAGTCCCCTCAGCATTTACTGAGAAGAAAATGTTGTCAATACATAAGGGACAATATCAATGTGGGCATTGCTCGGTTTGCATAAATACATTACCCGTGCATAAGTTTTTTTATCCATCCGGTCACGCAGAAAAAATTTTATATAGATGATTTTTCGAATTGTGCCACATCACATGTTATTTATGTCATTCTATGTCCATGTAACCTGCTATATGTGGATAAAACAACACGAAGCAGTCGTACTTGCATCACGGAACACAGGAGTTGTATAAAGAGGAGATTAATCGATAAACCCTTGGTCCAACTTTGGATAGACAAAGAACACAAGATATCAGATTTAAAATTTTGTGTTATCAAGAAGGTGAAGCTCAATTGGAGAGGAGGTGACATCGATAAAACTATTTTATGGTTAGAACAACGTTACATTTTTCATCTCAACACATTAGCACCACATGGTTTAAATTTGGAAAGAGATTTTTCCGTTTTTCTCTGAAATTTTGGTTTTATGTTTTGTATTTTTGTTTATGACCCCATACATTTTTTATCTGCTTCTCATCATTTTTTATTTCATTCTTTTTTAGGCCTAGATGATGCTCTTCTGAGAAGGCTCATTAATAATACTTTTAGGGGTATGTTTACTAAACCGTCTTAATGTGCGCTCTGCCACATTATCGCGCGATAGGGTACCTTATCGCACAATAATGGCGCTTTATCAGGCGCAGAGATACCTTAGGTGCGATAACGCACGTAGCGGTGCAAATGAGCGTTCAGGGCGGAGAAAGGCTCCCAGATGGCGGAGGAAGGCTCCCCAGGGGCGGAGAGAGGGGGTCAATGGGCGGAGAGTGGGAGGGGAGAGGCTCTCTGCACACTAACGCTGTGAAATCCGAGGCTGAAAACTAACGCCAGTGAAACCCTGGCGTTAGAGCTGATTTAAAGGGAAGAGAAACCATTTCTGTCAGCAATGTACAGCAAAACCAGGGAAACCTACAAAAAGTGATAAGTGTGATACATGTGCACGGAACAAAAGGGCAAATAAACATTGAAAATGACCTGAACAAAATATAAAAAAACCATACCCAAGCTGGGCAATAGTGATATTAATGGAAAACATCAAAAAACACTCCAAGAAAGCTCCAAAAAAAAGATATGAATTTTGGAAGGGTCTATGCCCTGTCCCCAGGGCCGGATTTATCTATACGCCACCTACACCGTGGCGTAGGGCCCACAGCTGACAAGGGCCCACAAAAATAGCCGCCTTAAAATTAAATTTAAAAAAAAAACCGCTGGCTGCCGCCGCGGCAGCATAGACTGTTCCTGCGGGGCCCCCTCTGCTGCCGCGGCAGCATGGACCGACCCGCGGGGCCCCCTCTGCCCGGCTGAATCGTCCGTCCGTCCCTCCCTCCCTTCCCGCCTCTCAAAGCCGGCACAAAGGGAGGGAGGGACGGACGGACGATTCAGCCGGGCAGAGGGGGCCCCGCGGGTCGGTCCATGCTGCCGCGGCGGCAGCGGTAGCAGCCAGCTTTTTTTTTAAAATTAAATGTTACTTTAGGCCGATGGGGGGTGGGGGGGTAGGACTGGTAATGGGCTATTGGGGGGGGGGGCTGGGACTGGAAATGGGCTGGGGGGGTTAAGGCTGGAGGTGGGCTGATGGGGTTAGGACTGGTAATGGGCTGTGGGCTGTTGGGAGGGGGTTAGGACTGGTAATGGGCTATGGGGGGGCTAGGACTATAAATGGGCTGATGGGGCGGGCTAACACTGGCGGTGGGTGATGGAGTTAGGACTGGTAATGGGCTGTGGGCTGATGGGGGTTAGGACTGGTAATGGGCTATGGGGGGGGGTTAGGACTGATAATGGGCTATGGGGGGGCTAGGACAGGAAATGGGCTGATGGGGAGGGGTTAGGACTTGAGGTGGGCTTATGGGGTTAGGACTGGTAATGGGCTGTGGGCTGATGGGGGGGGTTAGGACTGGCAATGGGCTATGGGGGGCTGACTGGAAATGGGTTGATGGGGTTAGGACTGGAAGTGGGCTGATGGGGGGGTTAGGACTGGTAATGGGTTATAGGGGGGGCTTAAACTGAAAATGGCGTAGGGCCTCACTCAAGGTAAATCCGGCCCTGCCTGTCCCCATACAAGGTGAACGATCCACAGTGAAATAGTGCTGATCAGGGTTTCCCTCTCCATTGGACAGGTTTCCTATGGCGTACACATGTTCTACAATAGTAGGGCGGGCATGTCAGAATGGGCAACTGGACAGATGCTGGGAAAGGGGACACAGAGGGCTGCAGACGGCACATGCTGTGCTGCAGCTGGGCCACAGTGCGGACTAGGGTGATGCCTAGGTGGCCCATAGGAATGCTGAAACAGTAGAGCAGCCAGACAGCAACTGATGAGGGCCCAGCATGGGCACGAGTGTGCTTCCCACAGTGTCACAGGGGATAGTACCCAGCAGGTACCCCCAAGGACACAGAACATTGGCAGGTGGTGCTGGGGGGAAGCGTGGACATCTATGAAGGCACCCCCTACCCCAGAACCCGCACCATAGGCAGCCACCTACCCGCATACTGGATGGCCTGAGACTGCGCTCCACCAGCACCACCAGCAGAAGGGCATGTCAGCAGGGTGGTAGAGGAGTTCTGGTGGTGGAGGGGGCAGTGGCAGCTGCCCAGAGCAGACCGTGGCCTAGCCCTGTGTAGGTGGGTGCCATGCACTGCAACAGACAGGCCCTGTCTGACATACAGTCATGGTATCCCCAGGGAATGCACTGTCTCTGTGGCAACACGGTGGTGCAGTGCACACAGCCAGTGTATTCAGGAGCAGAAAGTCACAGGTTCAAGTCCCAGCTGTGGTTCCTACCAACCCAGTGCCCATATATTACCCACTACTAAAACATGCTAATATAGACAGAACCTTTAATGCAGATGACGTAGACATGCCCAACGCACCTACATTTGCTTCTCACCACCACCAAAATATTGTCTATTAGACAACATTTTGGTGGGTATGAATTGAGGAGGCATGTGACACATTCTATCTACCCTTTTGATGTCTAGGACATCTGCACCTTGCCCACTCACAATCTTAAATGACAGAGATGTAAGGCAAGGGTCTCCAAATCCAGCCCTAGAGGGCCACAAACCAGTCAGGTTGGCAGGATATCTCTAATGCATATATATCTCATGCATATTCATTAGGGCTATCCTGAACACTTGACTGGCCTAGGGGTTCAAGGAGGACTGGTTAAGAACCACTGGTCTATTCAGTGTGTGGTGGCTGCCAAAACCCTCCACAGCCCACACTGCTAGCACTGTTGCCAGTATTGGCCTGACAATGTGCATAATAAAGAGCAAGATACTGTGGGAATAGCCTGGATAAGGTGGCCTGGCCTGGCTGCATCTGCATAGGGCAATGGCTCGGACATTGTAGTGCACGGTCACCACCTGGACAGGGTGGCCACAGCATGTCCTGCTGGGAGGTCACTCTCACCCTGACTGAGCAGTGACCACGGCATGGCTAGGTTCCCCCATAGTGCTTCTTAGTATTTCTCTCATGTGTTATGTATGGGTTCTCTTTTGGTGCCCAATCACTGTTTTATCTGCTTGGTGTGTATGTTGACATCCCAGTTCTGGGTACACGCATCTTCTCCAGGAATATGCACTATGAATTAGCTAGCAGATGGTTTGCAGTTAGTATGTGTCTGGCTGGAAAACCTTGCAGGCTGCAACGGCTGGAGAATGTCAGATAGTGGTGGGGGGCAGCTGAGCATTTCCAGGCTTACTGTCTGTCTGACTTGCCTTATGGATGTGTACAGATCGGCATTGACTGCCCTGTAGGGTGTCTGTTCCCCAGAAGGACTGGGGTTGATGGTCCCCTTTACTGCCACCATTGCAGAGAGGTAGAATGTGGATCTGTTGGTGGGCGATCTTGTTTCCCCACCCTGAGCCCCAGAGGGGAGGGTTGTGTGGTGGTACATAATCTGCCTATGGGTCCAAACCCCCCTCCCCCTCTTCCCCCCTCTCCCCCCTCCCCTCCTTCCCTCCCCCCCTCTCCCCTCCCCCCCTCCCCCCTCTCCCCTCCCCCTCCCCCCTCCCCTCCCCCTTCTCCCCTCCCCTCCCCCCTCCTCCCCCTCCCCCTCCTCCTCCCTCTCCTCCCCTCCCCCCTTCCCACTGTGGCCCAGCTCCACCACAGCATGTGCCGCCTGCGGCCCTCTGTATCCCCTTCTCCGGCATCTGTCCAGTTGCCATTCTGACATGCCCACCCTGATGTTGCGGGACATGTGCATGCCATAGGAACCCTGTCCGATGGTGGGGAAAACCCTGAGCAGCGCTATTTCACTGTGGGCCTATTCACCTTGTATGGGGACGGAGTATAGACCCTTCCACGATTTATATCTGTTCTATGGAGCTTACTCGTGGGGGGATGGGTTGATGTTTCTCATTGATACCACTATTGGCCAGCTTGGTTATTGTTTTTTTCCAGTTTGTTGGGGTCATTTTCAGTGTTTTTGTGCCCTTTTGTTCTGTGTACATGTATCACACTTATCACTGTTTTTTGGTTTCCCTGCCTGGGCTGTACATTGCTGACACTGAAATGGTTTCTCTCCCCTGTAATGTGCATTTAACGGCAGGTTTTCATTCGCGTTGGAATTCAGCTCTGAAAATCAGCGCGTTAGTGTGAAGGGAGCCCCTCCCCGCCCACTCTCCGCCCATTGACCCCTTCTCTCCACCTTCTGCGGTGTTTTACCGCGCCGCGGGGCATTACGATCGTTAGCGCATCATAACGCGCGTTATGTAACGTTAATGATCGTTAGCGCATCATAACGTGCGTTATGATGCGCTAACAATCGTTAACGTTACATAACACGCGTTATTCACGATTACCGCAGTTTAGTAAACATACCCCTAAGTCTAGATAGGTGTCTGTACAGCCACAAGATAAAGTATTTGCCTAACTGCATGTCCCCATACTAGATAGCGACTGTCCTTGCTCTACCTACTTACAACCATAACAGATAGTGTAACTGTTTCCAAGACATACGTACCTGTTTAATTGCTGACCGTACCAACACGAGATACAGAGCCTGAACTGCCTATTGGTGTAGGTCCTGCTGCAATAAGCCCAGCTGAATGCACGATCACCCATGAGCAGATATCATTCCTGTTTCAACCAAGACACCGCAAGAGCAACCAAGGAGATGCACCCAATTATAGCTTTAACCAGTATCTACATCATCATCGGACTTCCCAGTGGATCAAATGTCTTTAACCCAGGCCTCAAACTTATCCCGATACTCCGGAACGACGGAAGGAGATGGACAGAAAACCCTCACCACTCCTCAACAGAAGCTAATCTTCACACTGCACCCCTACCTGTTGCACATCTCATTACAACACATCAAAAAAACCCACCTAGAAAAACACCATCACCATCACCCACTGAACTGTGCTCTCATCAATGCCAGATCAATACGCTCAAAATGGCTGGTGGTCATTGACCTGATAAATCGCTACGACCTAGACATCCTGATGATCACGGAGACATGGCTATCTGACTGCGACAACGTCCTGCTCAACCAAATGCTACCCCCCAAGTTCTCACTCTACACTTGCCACAGAGCCAACCAGAGAGGGGGTGGAGCTCTCATCCTTGCAAAAGCCGAACTACAATTCCAACTAAATAATGCCACTGCCACAACCTACCTAGACTCAATCACCATAGAAAATGACTACTGCACAATCAACCTATTATACAGAGCACCAACATCATCACCAGAGGATCTCTCAACAATAATCAGCCTAACTTGTAGCACAAATAAGCCACGATCCCAAAACTGGCTACTAGGTGACTTCAACTTACCTACCCTGCAGGAAACTCAATCCGCTGCCTTCCTTGAAGCACTTGATGAGTTGGGATATAAACAACTAGTAAATGCACCTACACACTTGAAAGGGAACAAGCTGGATCTGATTTTCACCCCACAAACGGTATTAGAAGCAACCCACGACCCTGCATTATCTATAACACCAGTACCTTGGTCCGATCACAGTCTGCTCAGATTCCAAATGCCCACCAAACAGCACAACCAGAATACCAACAGAGCTACTGCCTTTCTAAAAATGCCAGTGAGAAGATTTAGACCCTTTGTCAAAGAAGAAATACTTGAGAAAGTCCTTCCACTCCTTGATAACTCAGCCCGTGGATTGGACAAAATGATTGAGAATTGGGACAACAGTCTCAACTCCATCTCTCACCACCCAGCCACGGTCAAAAAGCCAAGGAAATGAGAGCACGCAGCTTGGTACTCCAAAGGGCTCCGCTCATTATTCCTGCACCTACGCATGCTCGAGAGACGATGGCGCCAATATGCTCCCCTGAAGTACACAGTGATTATAAATTATACCTGAAAAAACATTGTGATGAAATAGAAGAGAGAAGGAAGCAGTTCCATACAGACCTCCTAAAGTGCTCAATAAACAAGCCACACGACCTATTCAACATTGTAAAGACGTTAGCAAAAGAACCAGCACTAGACCAGCCATACATGCCACATCCACAAGCATATTCTGACTACCTACAATCAAAGATGATCCTGACTGACAAGAGCACAAACCACATAAGTTACACCCCTCAGCAAAAGCAACCACCACCATCTACACTGTCCAAATTCAACACCATATCAGACAAAGAGATAGAAGACACCATTGCCTCCATTAACACCACTACGGCACCCAATGACCCCTGTCCAGCATCCTGGATAAGAGAAATGCGTTGTGAACTAAGCCAGTTCATGGGCAAAATCCTAAATCAATCACTCTCAATGGGATCCTTTCCACAAAAATTATAAAACACATCCATCAGACCGCTATTGAAAAGCAAAAAGATGGACCCATCAAAAGTTGAATCCTACAGACCGATATTAAGCATTCCACTGCTTGCCAAAATAATCAAAAAGGTAGTACAATACCAAATTCAACACCACATTGATACCGAAGCTCCACTGAACCCTTCCCAACATGGATTCAGGGAAGCACACGGTGTTGAAACCCTCCTCGCCACCCTCTTCAACACATTAATCTTGGGAATTGATAATGTTCGACAGGGCTTTGCCCTCATTTTCATGGATATCGCTGCGGCTTTTGACTCTGTGAGCAATCAGATACTCATAGAACGTCTTAAGGAAAAGGAATACAAGGCACAGCCCTAAATTGGTGCAAATCCTACCTGTCCAACAGATGGCAACACGTGAGGACCAGTACCACAACCTCAGAACATTTCCTACAAAAACAAGGTGTGCCCCAGGGATCATCTCTATCGGCATTAATGTTTAATATTTACATGCAGCCCATCTGTGCTCTGATCCGTTCATTTAATATCCACTATCTAGCATACGCAGACGATATCCTTCTATTCATGCCATTTGCAACTGACCAACCAGATTTCTCTCCGCTAACAAGATGTTTCGATACAGTCGCGGACTGGCTCCACACGCAAAACCTTCATATCAACCACAACAAGACAGATGTCCTCTTCATCATGAGGAGCCAAGAATTCATCACACCCCCCCTCCCCCATCCTCACTAAAAATCAAGAATGCGGAGCTGATAACCAAACCCACAATTCGATACCTTGGTATCACACTGGACCAAAGGCTGGACATGAAAACACACATAAAAAACACTGTAAAAACAATGTACCACAAAATAAGGACACTTCGGCATCTACAAGCACTACTAGACCCCAGCGACTTCCGAACAATCTACCAAGCTCTGGTACTCCCGCATTTTGATTATGCAAATGTTATACTATATGGGCTCCCGCAGGCAATGCTACACCCGCTCCAACTTGCAATGAACACAGCAGCAAGAGTTCTTGTCGGGGCATCAAGAATGGATCACATCACACCAATTTTGAAGAATCTCCACTGGCTACCCATTCAGGCCAGACTTCTCTACAAGATCTTAGTCCTGACCTTCAAAGCCCTAAACAATCATCCCCCCACAACCATCAACGAGATGATCCATGTTATACACCAAAACAGAGCCAGAAGATCCACAACGGTGAACACCATGACGAACCCAAAAGAAATGACTACGTGCTCAAAGGCATCATCCAACAGGGCCTTCACGATCTACGCACCCAGAGCCTGGAATGCCCTTCCAAAGACATGCGAGTCACTACTAGCCTGACTCAATTCAGGAAGGCACTGAAGCATCATCTGTTCATAAGGCACTACCCAGAAACTAGCTATAGAAACCAACCAACGAGCACTCACATCAAACATAGAGACCCCTAATAACATTCCCAGCAAGTTAAAGAATAGCCAACTCAAGCTAGACAGTCCCAAACAGACGATCCCCCGAAAACATAGGCATCATTGTAAATAAACTGTAGAAATGTTACCCTAGTTAAATCCAAGTTTCAATCCCTGTTCAATGTAAATACTATGCGGCCCGTCTGCACGGTATATTGTTCTGTTTAATATACACTGCACTGATATGTAATAGTGCGGTATATAAGAGAAGTTAAATAAATAAATAAGAAATATTGACTACATAATCCGTTGGTAGTTAATCCCATGGTCCTCAGGTAGTTGTCTCTTATTCACTCCTGTCTCCTTTATTCCTTTGGAATATAAGCAATTATAGTTCATTATAAAATAATTCATTTATTTATTTATTTGTTCATTTATTGTTTTAACCTTTTTTATTGTTTTATTTTCATTATTATTCATCGCTTTTGGATTTCTCCTTTTTATATCTATGGATGTATTAATTTATTATGTATATATGTCTTAGGGGTATGTTTACTAAAGTTTCCTAACATGCGCGCCATGCAATTAGCACGCGCTAAGGTACCTTAGCGCACGCTAATGACGCTTTACGGGGCAAAAAATGTGCTCTAGTGTGCGCTCATGCGCGCAGCGGCACACACAAGCGCTGAAGGCGGGGAAAGGCTCCTGGAGGGCGGAGGAAGGCTCCCCAGGGGCGGAGAGAAGGGGTCAATGGGTGGAGAGTGGGAGGGGAGAGGCTCCCCGCACATTAACGGGGCTGAAATCCGAGGCAAAAAATACCGCGAGTGAAAACCTTGCGTAAGAGCCAATTTAAAGGGAAGAGAAAACATTTCTGTCAGCAATGTACAGCAAAACCAGGAAAACCTACAAAACAGTGATAAGTGTGATACATGTGCACGGAACAAAATTGCAAATAAACATTGAAAAGGACCCCAACAAAATAAAAAAAAATTATAATCAAACTGGGCAATAGTGATAGTAATAGGAAACATCAAAAAACACTCCCAAGAAAGCCCCAAAAAATAAATATGAATTTTGGAAGGGTCTATGCTCCGTCCCCATACAAGGTGAATGATCCCACAGTGAAATAGCACTGATCAGGGTTTCCCTCTCCATTGGACAGGTTACCTATGGCATGCACATGTTCCACAACAGCAGGGCGGGCATGTTGGAATGGGCAACTGGACAGATGCTGGGAAAGGGGATACAGAGGGCTGCAGGCGGCACATGCTGTGGTGCAGCTGGGGCACAGTGCGGACTAGGCAGATGCCTAGGTGGCACTTAGGAATGCTGAAACTGAACAGCAGCCAGACAGCAACTGATGAGGGCCCAACATGGACATGAGAGTATTTATCACAGAGTCACAGGGGATAGTACCCAGCAGGTACCCCGAAGGGCACAGAACATTGGCAGGCGGTGCTTGTGGGACGTGCGGACAGATATGCAGGCACCCCTACCCCAGAACCCGCACCATAGGCAGCCGCCTACCCGCACACAGGATGGCCTGAGACTGCGTACCACCAGCACCACCAGCAGAAGGGCATGTCAGCATGGTGGCACAGGGGTACTGGAGATGGAGGGGGGCTGTGGCAGCTGCCCAGAGCAGACCATGGCCTAGCCCTGTGTAGGTGGGTGCCATGCACTGCAACAGACAGGCTCTGTCTGACAAACAACCATGGTATCTCCAGGGACTGCACTGTCTCTGTGAGCACAGTGTGGTGCGGTGAACGCAGCCAGTGTGTTCATGAGCAGAAGGTCACAAGTTGAAGTCCCAGCTGGGGCTACTGCCAATCCAGTCCACATATTTTACCCGCTACTAAACCGTGATAATAAAGACAAACCTTTATTGCAGAGAACATACGCATGGTTCAAACACCTATATTTTACCCCACCGAGCACAGACACCAGAAACATGCACATTACCTAGAGCAGAGTCCCCCAAATGCAGGGCTGGAGGGCCACAAATCATTCAGGTTTTATGCTATCTCCAATATAAGGCCATGTCAGCATGGTGGCGGAGGGGTACTGTGGTGGAGGGGGCAGTGGCAGCTGCCCAGAGCAGACCATGGCCTAGCCATGTGTAGGTGGGTGCCATGCACTGCAACAGACAGGCTCTGTCTGACAAACAACCATGGTATCTCCAGGGACTGCACCATTTCTGTGACCACAGTGTGGTGCCGTGAACACAGCCAGTGTGTTCAGGAGCAGACATTCACAGGTTCAAGTCTCAGCTATGGTTCCTGCCAACCCAGTCCCCGTATATTACCCACAACTGAAACGTGCTACTACAGACAGAACCTTTATTGCAGATGACGTAAACATGGCCAAAACACCTACGTTTTACCCAACAGAGCATAGACACTAGAAACAGGCACATTACCCAGAGCAGAGTATCCCAAATGCAGTCCTGGAGGGCCAAACACCATTCAGGTTTTATGCGGCCTCTAATAAAGATGCCTGTGCTGCATTTCTAGGCGCCGCCCCCATGGTATGCAGATGTATTCCATGCATATTCATGAGGGACAGCATGAAAACCCGAACAGTGTTGCGCACACCAGGACCGGGGTTGGGAACCTCTGCCGTAAAGCAGCAGCCAACAGGGCCAGACAAACCCGCACCCACACGCTCCATTATCCAATGCCTCCTGGAGAGGCAGGACATTGGGCCCTGCGTGCATCTCCCAATACTAGCACCTGCATACCTTAGTAATGCCACCCTAAACCAGGGAATACAGTATACAGCTATCAAAAGGTTGCTATGATAACTGGCAGATAGCAGTTCCGAGGTTAAGTACAATTATCTGAGTGAACTGCATCATGGCAACCTTTCTGATGTCTGTGGAGTGTGCTACAGGTCTTGTGTCTGACAGTGTTTACCACCCTGGAGAGTTACCCCAACAGTATTGCGTTCCATAGCCATGCCTGCACTGTGCCCAGGACTAGAGCGGTGTCCAGGGCTGCTAAACACCCCTACAGTTCTACAATGCTGGCATAGGTGTGCGAGTGTGTATCTGCTATACAGTGTGTGGTGTTGCAAACACCCCCCACAGCCCACACTGCCAGCACTGTTGCCAGTATTGGCCTCCAAGGGCACAGAGCAGTGGCAGGAGGTGCTGGGGGGGAAGCGTGGACGTCTATGCAGGCACCCCTACCCCTGAACCCGCACCATAGGCAGCCGCCTACCCACACACTGGATGGCCCGAGACTGTGCACCACCCGCACCACCAGCAGAACGGCATGTCAGCATGGTGGCAGAGGGGTACTGGTGGTGGAGGGGGCAGTGTCTCCTGCCCACAGCACACCATGGCCTAGCCCTCTTCATGTGGGTGCCGTGCACTGCAATAGACAGACCCTGTCTGACGAACAGCCATGGACTCCCCAGGGAATGCACTGTTTCTGTGCCAAGACAGTGGTACAGTGCACACAGCCAGTGCCTTCAGGAGCAGAAGGTCACAGGTTCAAGTTCCAGCTGGGGCTCCTACCATCCCAGTCCCCACATTTTACCCACCACAAAAATGTGATAATACAGACAGAACCTTTAGTGCAGATAACGTAAACATGCCCAAAACATTGACATTTTACTCTACAGAGCACAGACACCAGAAACATGCACATTACCTAGAGCAGAGTCCCCCAAATGCAGTCCTGGAGTGCCACAAATCATTCACATATATGCTGTATCTAATAAAGATGTGTGTGCTTCATTTCCACGCGCCGCCTCCATGGTATGCAGATGTAACTCATGCATATTCATTAGGGACAGCAGGAAAACATGAACAGTGTTTGGGCCACCAGGACTGGAGGTGTGGACCTCTGCCCTTGAGCAGCGGCCAACAGGAGCAGAAAGAACCGCACCCACAGGCTCCTTTATGGAAAGCCCAAGGAGAGACAGTATATTGGGCCTTGCGTACATCTCACAATACTAGTACGTGCATACCTCACCAATGCCCTCATAAACCTGGGAATATGGTACACATATATCAAAAGGTTGCTATGATTACTTGCAGATAGCAATCCCTAAGTTAACCACAATATGCTCAGTGATCTGTATCATACCAATATCTCTGATGTCTGTGGAGTGTGTTTCAGGTCTGGTGTCTGACAGTGTTCACCACCCTGGGGAGTGACCCCAACAGTATTGCATACCATAGCCATGCGTGTGCTGTGTCCAGGACTGTTGAGTTGGCCTGGACTGCAAAAACTCTCTATAGTAGCGCAATGCTGGCATAGGTGTGGGAGTGTGTGTCTGGCCATCCAGTGTGTGGTGTTTGCAACACCTTACTCAGCCCACACTGTTTGCACTTTCTCCAGTGTTAGCTTGCCAATGTGCATAGTGAGGAGCAAGGTACTGTGGGTATAGCTCCGCCAGGGTGGCCTGGGCAGGATGCATGAGCACAGGGCATAGGGCAATGGCTGGGACATTGTAGTGGCCGGCCATCACCTGCATGGACAGGGTTGCCACAGCATGTCCTGCTGGGAGGTCACTCTCACCCTGACTGAGCAGTCACCATGGCATGGCTAGGTCCCCCCTAGTGCTAATTTATTTATTTTATTTATTTATTTAACATATATTTATAACCCGCAACTTCCAGAGTTCAGTTGCGGTTCACAATAAAACAACAATCTACATAGCATAAGCTTAGTTTTACATCGAACATTTTGTAACAATAAAAGTAATGGTTAATAGCATGAACTAGTGCAAAATAGCAAACTGGCTTGACATCTCTAATGACATCTCTAATGACATCTCTTTCAAGTGATATCTATAGGCTGCCTTTTTTGGGGCCCAATCACTAACCTATCTACTTGGTGGGTGTGCTGACATCCCGTTTTTGGGTGCACACATTTCTTCCAGTAATATGCACTATGGACTAGCTAGCAAACTCTTTGCAGTTAGTATGTGTGAGGCTGGAACACCTTGCAGGGTGCAGCGGCTGCAGATTCACTGTGCTTGCTGCTGGAGAATGTCAGATAGTGGTGGTGGGCAGCTGAACATTTCCAGGGCCCCTGTCTGTCTGCTATCACCGTATGGATGCGTACAGAAATGCATGGACTGCCCTGTATGTTGTCTGTCCCCCAGCTGAACTGAGGTTGATGGTCCCCTCTACCAGCATCATTGCAATGATGTAGAATGTGGATCTGTTGGTGGGAGATCCTGAGCTCCAGAGGGCTGTTTGGGTGGTAATACATCACCCGCCTATGGGTCCAAAGAGCCGAGCCGGCCCGTCCCTGTCACATAAATGATGTGGCCATGGCACCCACACAGGATATGCACTATTCTGGGTGCATCAAAGTGCTCAAGGGCTAAACTTGACTGAGAAATCAAAGATGGACACAGGTGTATTTGGCAGTGTAGCTAAAAAACCAACCCATCACACACTAGCACTGATGAGAACTCACACCATAGCCTATCTCAGCTAAGCCACGTGCTGTGGACATGGCGCTGGGTGGCCCATCTCACCCTCAGGGTGAGCACAGGACCCGCACAATGTGACGGTCAGTATCTATCTGTGCCACCAGTATCACACATGCTCAGTTCTCCCTACCAGGCTGAGGTGGTGTGGGGGTGCATACCCCATCCTGTGTTTATCTCTAGACTGCTTATTTGCATGTGCAGTGCATCATGGGTATGTGGGGTTTAACCCTATCCTGCCAACCACAGCAGACAGGTCGTGTGGTGGGCTGCAGTCCATCTGTAGCCAGCCAGGAGTTGTTTGAGCAGCTATGGAGATGTAGCCCACAGGTGACTACACTGCCTGTGGAGCCAGAGGTCATGGGTTTGATACCACAGTGGGGTTATGTGATAGGGCTGTCTCTTTTTTATTTTTTTAATTTAAATTGGTGCTGCCACCAACAACACTCTCAGTGCTGTAGCCTGAAGGTGCCTCCAAAGCACCCTATAAGGTGCCTCAAAGGGAACATTATAAGGTGCCATGTTGGACAGTGCACCTTATTATGTGTCCTCAGGAGTGCCGCATAGGGTGCATGATGTGGCACCTTAGGTTATGCCAATGGGAGGGTGTGTTTGCTGGCAGCACAATTTTAAAAAAACCAAATGCCTCACAAAGCACTGCAGATATTAAAGGGTCATGTCTCAGGCAGTCATATGCAAATGCCGCAATGTGGCATTGAACCCATAACCCCTGTACCATCAGGTAATTTGTCAACCAATGTGCTACACCTTTGCCAGTAGATCTGTATGCCAGCACACATGCCTACGATTAACACACACTAATGTGGTAACGTACCTCCATCGTGTCATAATGTGCGGTACATAACCTATTGCGTGAGTCAAACGTTTAGGCCAGAAGGCCCCCTTCTCCCCCCCCCCTCCCACCCCCCCACTTATGGCATCCTGCATATCATTTCTGGATTCACATTAAGATGGATTAATGAACATACCCCATAGGCACACACAACCCCATATCAGAAGGGTGAATGACAGCCCATGTTGATGGGCTATCAGGACTCCTTGGTGTAACTTTTTTGTCAGTCATTGCTATGTGAAAACGCATAGCGCACACTGGTTCCAACAGTACCCTAGGAACCAGTGGTGGTGGGTTCGAGACCCAAGTGTGTAAACAACAAGGAAAACATCTAATTGTGCTTTTAAATGTCAGACACATCAGTACAATGTCTGTCTGCATCATAGATCTGTATAAATATTGTTAGGCGACACCATAGCCTGTGCGGCAAACAGATGCATGTGGCATGGGCCCAACTGCATGCGGCGCGTGGTGCGTTGTGTCGTGCGTGCGTTCCTCATTTGAGACAGTGTTAAAATGGCCACAAGATCCAGGAAGCCTGCTTTCAACACCCGGGAGCTATGCTGCCTGGCACAACTGATCGCTGTGAGGCAGCACAAGCTGTTCCCAGGCTCATCCAGGAGGCAGGACCAGATGAAGGTGCAGAGGGCATGGGAAAGGCTCACAAGGCGCTATAACCATGTGGCAGACTACCCACGTGAGGTAAGTGTATGGGGACAGGTCAGTAGTTCCATATATATATATGTCCAGTGTTGATTGTAGCTGTGCATGCTGCTGTGTGTAGGTAGTCATCTCAGTTATGTGTATCAGGTATACCCACATGCCATATTGTCCAGATATCACATCTGAGTGGTTTGCCCTGTACCCAGGGGGCTAAGGACGTGATCACAGAGTTCTTCATGCCATCCTGGTGTCATGGCAGCTGCTGCTGTTGATGTGCTACAACACACCGCAACACAGGAAGCCCATAGATCTGACTAAGGAGGTTTTCTAAACATCCTGCTGGTATGATGGGGTCTGCAGTTGCAGGGTAAAACATCTGCCCCACCCCCAGGGGCTGTGAAACGTGCCCAAAATGGTATGTTAGACCCATTGGTGATATGAGTGTGTGTGGCCCAGCAGTCTAAAACATCTGCCCTACCCCCACTTGCCCAAAAGGTCCAATAAAGTGGGTCCCCAGCACCCCTGCTGCCACAAGAAAAAATTTGGAGAAAAACAAAATCACACGATAACAAAACTAAATATATAAATATACTTAATAGATACAAGGAAGCAATCAATAAGTCAAAAAGGGAATACTACTCCAAACTAATAAATCATGCTATCAATCGGCCAAGAGAACTTTTCTCAATTGTGAATACATTAACAAAAACACAAAACCCCGAACTGAACCAAGACTCAATCAGTGTACAAACCTTAGCATTACATTTTGCTGAGAAACTAAAGGCAAAACCTTACTCTACAACCACCACAATATCTAAACAAGTCAGTAATTATGAATGGACAACCTTTCACAAGATTGAAAGAAAGCATATTCTTAATATTATAACAATGATTAACACCACAACCTCACCGCTTGACCCTTGCCCTGTATCATGGATCAAAAATACTAAGGAATTTCTTGCAGAAAATATCCAACATATAGTAAACCAATCACTCTCTCAAGGAACCATGCCCAATGCCCTAAAGCTCTCCTCGATCCGTCCCATAATAAAAAACAATAAACTAGACCCAAAAGACCCCAACTCCTACAGGCCAATAGCTAGCATACCACTAATTGCCAAAATAATAGAAAAGACAATACAACTCCAACTACAAGACTACATTGATGAACAAAAACTCCTTGATGAGCATCAATTTGGCTTCCGACCCTTCCATGGAGTTGAAACTCTCCTAATCGCCCTAACTGATCTACTCATCAGAGGCACCAATGACAACAACAAAGGCTTCCTTCTCCTCTTCATAGACCTATCTGCTGCATTCGATAGCATCAATCATAATACCCTCATTAACAGACTAGAATACCTAAAAATAGGAGGGACAGTCCTTGAATGGTTCAAATCATACATCTCAAACAGGTTAATACGGATACAATTAGGTAACGACACATCCGAAACTTTCCCACAAGGTCAAGGCATCCCCCAAGGATCAGCCCTCTCAGCCCTCCTCTTCAATTTATACCTCCAGCCCATTACAAACATATTTAAGAAGCACAAAATTAACCATTTCATATATGCAGATGATATCATGCTTGCCACCCCCATAAACCCTAACAATCCCGAATATGATAGCCTACTCCAATGTATGAACGAGACTACTAAATGGCTTGAAGACAACCACCTAAGCATTAACCTCAAAAAAACAGAGGCAATGTTCATAACGAGGAAATCAGACACTGAATACATATACCCCAATACAATCACAATAAACAATACACCTATACCTGTTAAAAAGGAGGTAAAATACCTTGGAATAATCTTAGACCACTCACTCTCCATGATTCCACACATAAAACACACAGTAAAAACCATATTTTATAAACTCAAGACAACACAACATCTGAGACCCCTACTCAACACCGATGACTTTAGATCTGTAGTTAATACACTCATAACCCCCCACTTCGACTATTGTAATAGTCTCCTAAATGGACTTCCATTAAAAAGCATATACTATCTCCAAAGAGCCCAAAACATATGCGCCAAGATGGTCACTAAAGCTAATCTAACAGACCACGTGACCCCAATTCTCCTAGACTTACACTGGCTCCCTATAAACAGCCGAATAAAATATAAAATCCTCCTAACTACTTTCAAAATCGTCAACAACATCTCCCCAACACAACTATCCACCCTAATACACCCTCCATCAGATACTAGATCACGCAGACAGAATGCAACCCACTCCCTCAACATAAAAACAAATTTTAGAAAAACTAAAGCGACAACAAGTGACAGGGCATTCTCCTTCGCTGCCCCCACCCTCTGGAATGAAACACCATTAACACTCCGCATGATAAAAGACCTTCACCAATTCAAAAAAGAATTAAAAACCTACCTCTTTACAAAACACTTTGAAATCCCCTACCAACAAAGAACTTCGCCAATACAATCACAGAAACACATACACTGTACCCAAGACAGAACAAATGACTAACACAGGAAAATTCACTAACCCCACTAACCCCACACAACCCGCTAACGAACCACTCAAACAGTTGATTATTTTCACCACTGTAACTGTATCTAACTAAGATGCGCTCCATGTATATAACTTGTAAATAGTTTGAAAAGCTCTGTTATAGTTAATGTTCAAAATGTTGTTCAAAATGTTGTTCAAAATCTGTTCAAAATATGTTCCCTGTAAGTACACCTGTACATAGTTAAAGCATAATGTTCCCTGTAAATGTATACAGAAGTATACAATTGTTCTGTTTAATGTTCAATGTAAACCGCCCCTGATCTCTGGAAGGGGCGGTATAGAAAAGACTGTTAAATAAATAAATAAAATAAAAATGGAATATGCTGCTCTTGCTGTTTTCCAATCCACCCTACCCCCAGGAGTCCTGAGAGCCCCTCAAAGTGGGCTGTCAGGCACCCTGGTGATATGGTTATGTGTGCCTAGACAGTTGAATACATTCTCCCTATCCCCAGGAGTCCTGACAGCCCATACAGGCCGTATGCTACTGCTGGCACGCTGCCCTTAGCATACTGTGTGTGTGTGTGTTCTTGTGTTGGCTGTGTGATGATACAGTGTTCAGGCTTTTGACATTATCATGTGTTGTGAGGGGTCCGTACACCTGGGGGGCGGTGATGACTGTGCTATCTCTACCTTACTGGTGTTTACCGTGTAACCATTGTGGACATGTGTTGTGTGTTGGGAACAGAACTGTGTCTAGTGTTTATGTATTTATTTAGCTGTATTTATATCCCGCTTTTCACCGGGTCAAAGCGGTCAATTGGGGGATACATTTAACACGAGGGGATATGAGACACATACGCTAATACTTACAGGGAACATGGGCAATGGAGGGTTAAGTGGCTTGCCCAAGACCACAAGGAGTGCCTATAGGACTAGAAATCCCAGACCCTCCGGCCTAAGATTGCTGTCCCCAGGTGGGACTTGAACCCCCGGCCTGAAGTACCTTGTCCTAACCACTAGACCACTCCTCCCTATCTGACATACCACTGTTGACCTGCTTTTTGTATCACATATATTGGTGTGACATGGTGATTCTACATATTTTGCTGACATTGTGTCCCTTCACTGTGACCTGTTATGTCCTTTGAGTGGCTCAGAGGATTCAAGACATACACCTGATGCAAGCAGAAGGTAGTTTGCACCTTTGTTCTTTTGGGAATGACATCAGCCTTTACATGTGAATGATTTACTGTTTGTGTCATATACATTTCATGTTGGCTCTCTGTTCACGAACGCTGATGCACATAGGATGGTGCTCTGAAACGCCTGTGTCACATGGGCATGGACAGAACCATATCCATGTGACAACCGTGTGTACGCTTCCAATTCAAAATGTCCCCAACATGCAATGTGTTTTGTGTTGTGATCATGTCATGTTTGCCTTTGTGTCCCTTTATTATGTGTTTCTTAATGATTGACTCTCTGGAATTTGTGCTGATGTTGCAAGGCGCATACCAATACAATATTTCTCCTCTTCTGACACAGGGCAGAGAACAAACAAGACACATCTATTACAGTGCATCTGATATTGCCATCACCCACCTGTTGGGGGACACAACACCATGGAACATTCCCTGGAAAATGGTGCCATAGGATGTTTGACCTCTGCGAGTGGGACACATGCCTAGGATGGACAGTATTATTTTTGGATTGCTACTTTGGCCATGACAGACCTCTCCAACACACTGTTGCTGCCGTGCTCTGGTTGGGAGTCATGCTTATTGCAGGAGACACGCAGGACCTTTCATGTACTGTGGCATATTGGGATGTGACACTTGACTATGCATGCCCAGGGTTGCAAGGATAGTCTTAACCTGACGTGTTGGATTGCAGATACGCTTTGGATTTTGCACACTGTGTACTGGTCCCCACGTGTGAAGCAGGGACTGCCATTGTCACTGTATGTTGCACATTCCTCCACAGTTGTTTTTTTTGGCCATGTGTGTGACATAGAACACAGGATACGCTCATCTGTTTGTTTCAACACAAGCATACAGCCACGTGTGTGGCATAGGGGTAGCGATGGAGAGGTCCTGTTGTCTATGTCCACCTACTCTCCACCTGGACATGACACAGGTTTTGCCACAACACCGCTTTAATGCACACCAGCATCCTGGATTGATGTTTTCAATCACAAAGGGTCTTTGCGTGCATGTGTGGCATCACTGAATCATGTTGAAATGTCGATGGTGCATGTGCATATGACTGACTATGCTGGGGAAACACAGCACGTGGCAATATGGCTTCTATGTGGTTTACTGTAACATGTTTGGTCTTAATTTCCCTCTCTATATACTGTTTCTTGTGTTTGTTTACTGTACAGACGTGACGCTCTGCATTGATTTACAAACCTTGCATTGCATGTCTGCACAGTCCTATTTATCCCCTGAGGTAACGACACTCACATTGCCACGTTATATTTTGAGTGTCGCAGAGTGAGTGTCCATTGTCTTCCTTCAATTGTGCATTCTATGTACCGTGATATATGTGTACAGACACTGTCTACACACCAACCGGTGCAGGGGGACCTCCTGCATGGTGTTATCTCTGCATGTTTCTGCAGGTAGTTTTAATTTGAATTCTGTCTGTGTTCATGTGCCTCTGCTACCTGTTAGCATATCCTCATTGTGCATTTGATGATTGTTTAGGGTTACACTGTTGCAGCTTGGATTCCTATATCAGGCATTATGTGATAGCTGTAACATTACTTTCAATCTGCGGTTCTAAAGTTACAATGTTTCAACAACATATGATGTTTTCATTTGTGTGCCTCCTGTGTTGCCAGATAGATATATTTTAGGGAACTGATCATGATTGATGTGTGTTGGTCCCTCATCATGCACCGCCTACTGTCTACATGCACTCATATGTGCGTAACACATTTGAGGCATGCGTCAGCATGTTTTTGGGTGGGGGCCTAATGCATAGTGCTGCACATTATGTCTCCTGTCCTTCATTTGTAGACGGACCAGTGACCTTTCTGTCTTTCACCTTGGATCCACTCACCTTGATATTATGATGGCGGTATCTACACTATCTGTGAAGATGATCCCAAATAAAAATATGTGTTTGATATACATTTGTCTCTGCTGCTGTTTGATCATGGTGACAAACGTGCAATACAATGTGTGCCTTTGAGTCAGTCCTGACTCCTTATGACCCAGAGACTCCAGGGTTTTCTTGTCAGTGTCACTGGAAGTCTATTGTCAAGTTGCTGTTGCTGTTTGTATGTCAGCACACCTACTTCAGCTTACCACACGTTCACATGTGCAGTGCTGCCATCAGAGTAACCTTGCAGTGCCTCATAGGGCACCCTATATGGCGCCCTATAAGCCACCCTTTAAGCAACATTTTAGGGTGCCTTGGCGGACAGTGCACTTTAAAATGTGCCCTCTGGGGTACCTTATGGGGCGCCTTATGTAGCACCTTATATTACAGTGCTTTGAGAGTGCGTTTGCTAGCAGCAGTAATTAAAATGCCTCATAATGCAATATTACACATAACAGGTAGTGCCTCAGGCAGCCTTATTCATTGGGCACAGTGGGGGATTGAACCATTGTGCTACACTGCTGTTTCTCCTTGCATGTCAGCGCACCTAATAAAGTTTTTCATGCATTTAAATGCACAGTGCTGCCATCAAAAACAGTGCTATGACCTTGCTGTGCCTCATAGGGCACCCTATATGGCGCCCTATATGCCACCCTTTCAGCAACATTGTAGGGTGCCGTGGCAGACAGTGCGCTTTAAAATGTGCACTCTGGGGTACCTTATAGGGTGCCTTATGCAGCACCTTATGTTACAGTGCTTTGAGAGTGCGTTTGCTAGCAGCAGTAATTAAAATAAAATTAACAAGCCTCATAATGCAATATTACACATAAATGGTAGTGCCTCAGCCAGCCTTATTCATTGGGCACAGTGGGGGATTGAACCCATGACCCCTGCACCATCTGCCAGTGTATTCACCATTGTACTGCAGCCCTGTTCCTCTGCTTGCACATCAGCGCGCCTGCTTATGCTTCCCGCGTGTGTTACTCATGCGCTAATGTGCGCTGCGCACAAGAGCGCGCGGCGCACAAGAGCGCACACGCTAATCCCGTTTTGCTATTTTTGACCGGACCGCCCACTCCTTATATGGCATCCTGCAGACTACCGCGGCACGCACGTTAAGAGGGTTTAGTAAACATACCCCTTAGTATACTTATTATTTATACATTTTTATGACTGTTTTTAGTTTTTATAATTCCATGAGGTTCATTATCTACATGTTTTTAGATCACACACACGATTATGAAATAGATGTTTAGGATTTAAAAATTCTTTGAGGTATGTTTACTAAACCGTCTTAATGTGCGCCCGGCGACATTATCGCGTGATAAGGTACCTTATCATGCAATAATGGCGCTTTATCAGGCGCATAGGTACCTTAGCGCGCGATAACGCGCGCACAGCGCAAATGAGCTCTGAGGGTGGACAAAGGCTCCCGGAGGGCGGAGGAAGGCTCCCCAGGGGCGGAGAGAGAGGGTCAATGGGCAGAGAGTGGGAGGGGAGAGGCTCCCTGCAAACTAACACTGTGAAATCCGAGGCTGAAAACTAACGCCAGTGAAACCCTGGCGTTAGAGCTGATTTAAAGGGAAAAGAAACCATTTCCGTCAGCAATGTACAGCAAAACCAGGGAAACCAACAAAAAGTGATAAGTATGATACATGTGCACGGAACAAAAGGGCAAATAAACAGAGTAAATGACCAGAAGAAAATTTAATAAAAACATAACCAAGCTGGCCAATAGTGATATTAATGGGAAACATCAAAAAAACACTCCCGAGAAAGCTCCAAAAAAAAATATGAATTTTGGAAGGGTCTATGCTCCGTCCCCATACAAGGTGAAATGAGCCCACAGTGAAATTGCGCTGATCAGGGTTTTCCCTCTCCATTGGACAGGTTTCCTATGGCGTGCACATGCTCCGCAACAGCAGGGCAGGCATGTCGGAATGGGCAACTGGACAGATGCTGGAAAAGGGGACACAGAGGGCTGCAGGCGGCACATTCTGTGGTGCAGCTGGGCCAAAGTGCGGACTAGGGTGATGCCTAGTTGGCCCATAGGAATGCTGAAACAGAAGAGCAGCCAGACACCAACTGTGTTTCCCACAGTGTCACAGGGGATAGTACCCAGCAGGTACCCTCAAGGGCACAGAACATTGGAAGGCGGTGCTGGGGGGAAGCGTGGACAGCTATGCAGGCACCCCTACCCCAGAACCCGCACCATAGGTAGCCGCCTACCCGCACACTGGATGGCCTGAGACTGCGCACTACCAGCACCACTACCAGCACCACCAGCAGAAGGGCATGTCAACATGGTGGCAGAGGGATACTCGTGGTGGAGGGGGCAGTGGCAGCTGCCCAGAGCAGACAATGGCCTAGCCCTGTGTGGGTGGGTGCCATGCACTACAACAGACAGGCCCTGTCTGACGAACAGTCATGGTATCCCCAGGGAATGCACTGTTTCTGTGGCAACACAGTGGGGCAGTGCACCCTGACACTGCCAGTATGTTCAGGAGCAGAAGGTCACAGGTTCAAGTCCCACCTGTGGTTCCTGCCAACCCAGTCCCCATATTTTACCCACTACTAAAACGTGGTAATACAGACAGAATCTTTATTGCAGATGATGTCAACATGCCCAAAACACCTACAATTTACCCCACAGAGCACAGACACCATCAACATGTGCATTATCTAGAGCAGAGTCTCCCAAATGCAGTCCTGGAGGGCCAAACACCATTCCGGTTCCATGCTGCCTCTAATACATATGGCTGTGCTGCATTTCTATGCATTGCCCCCATGGTATACAGATGTATCTCATGCATATTCATTAGGGACAGCATGAAACCTGAACAGTGTTTGGCCCACCAGGACCAGAGTTGGGCACCTCTGCCCTAGAGCAGCGGCCAACAGGGTCAGACACACCCGCACCCACAGGCTCCATTATCCAAAGCCTCCTGGAGAGGCAGGATATTGGGCCCTGCGTGCATCTCCCAATACTAGCACTTGCATACCTTAGCAATGCCACCCTAAACCTGGGAATACGGTACATATATATTATACATAAGAACATAAGAACATAAGATATGCCATACTGGGTCAGACCAAGGTCCATCAAGCCCAGTATTCTGTTTCTAACAGTGGCCAATCTAGGTCATATGTACCTAGCAGTTTCCCCAAGAGACACAAGTTCCACAATGTTTGTACTGGGTCAAGCATTGATATCTTCGGTCACTTCTTAATAATGGTTTATGGACCTTTCCTCCAGGAACTTGTCCAAACCTTTTTTAAACCCAGCTACAATAACAGCCTTTACTACATCCTCCGTTAACAAATTCCAGAGTTTGATTACACGTTGAGTGAAAAAATATTTTCTTTTATTAGTCTTAAATTGTTTACCCTGTAGCTTCATTGCATGTCCCCTAGTCTTTCTATATTCTGATAACGTAAACAATCGATCTACGTTTACCCGTTCCACTCCGTTCATTAATATATAGACTTCTATCATATCTCCCCTCAGCCGTCTCTTTTCCAGGTTAAAGAGCCCTAACCTTTTTAGCCTTTCCTCATAGGAGTATCCTTCCATCCCCTTTACCATTTTGGTGGCTCTTCTCTGAACCTTTTCTAAAATCGCTATATCCTTTTTAAGATACGGCAACCAGAATTGCACACAATATTCAAGGTGCGGTCTCACCATGGAACGATATAGAGGCATTATAATATCTTTTGTTTTATTTTCTATTCCTTTCCTTATCATACCTAGCATTCTATTTGCTCTCTTGGCCGCCGCTGCACACTGAGCCGAGGGTTTTAACATGGTATCCACAATGACGCCTAAATCTTTTTCCTGGGTGGTGGTTCCTAATGTGGAACCTTGCATCGTGTAACCATAGTTTGGGTTGTTCTTCCCTAGGTGCATAACCATGCACTTGTCCACATTAAATTTTATCTGCCATTTTGATGCCCAGTCTTCCAATTTATCAAGATCCTCTTGCAATTTTTCACAATCCTCTTGGGTTTTAACAACTTTAAATAGTTTTGTGTCATCTGCAAATTTGATAACCTCACTCGTTATTCCACTTTCCAGGTCATTTATGAATCTGTCAAAAAGCAGCAGACCCAGCACAGATCCCTGGGGTACACCACTATTCACCTTTCTCCATTGGGAAAATTGGCCATTTAGCCCTACCCTCTGCTTTCTATCTTTTAACCAGTTCCTGATCCACAATAGTACACTGCCTCCTATCCCATGACTCTTTAGTTTTGCCGAAAGTCTCTGATGAGGGACCTTGTCAAAGGCTTTCTGAAAGTCCAGATACACAATATCAACCGACTCACCTTTGTCCACCTGTTTATTCACTCCTTCAAAAAAACATAGCAGATTAGAAAAACAAGATCTTCCTTGTCTAAAGCCATGTTGGCTGTCTCCCATTAGGTCGTGACTATCTACATGCTGAGTAATTTTATTCTTTATGATGGTTTCTACCATTTTTACAGGTACTGATGTCAGGCTCACTGGTCTGTAGCTTCCCAGATCACCCCTGGAACCCTTTCTAAAAATTGGTGTTACATTGGCGATCCTCCAATCTTCAGGTATTAGAGATGATTTTAATGATAGTTCACAGATTACTGATAGCAGGTCTGCAATCTCATATTTCAGTTCTTTCAACACCCTTGGATGTATACCATCCGGCCCAGGTGATTTGCTACTCTTCAGTTTATCTAATAGTTGTAAGACATCTTCCCGATGTATCGATATTTCCTTCAATTCTTCCGCACCTTTAAATACCACTTCAGCCATGGGTAACATCCCTACATCTTCCTCAGTAAAGACCGAAGCAAAGAATTCATTCAGTCTCTCTGCTATCGCCTTGTCGCCTCTTAGTGCTCCTTTAACCCCTTTATTATCTAATGGACCAACTGACTCTCTCACAGGTTTTTTGCTACGAATGTACTTGAAAAGGTCTTTATTTCGTGTTTTTGCTTCTGCAGCAAGCTTCTCAAATTCTCTCTTTGCCTGCCTTATCAATGCCTTGCATTTGACTTGCCAGTGCTTGTGCTGTTTCCAGGTTTCGTCGTTTGGCTCTTTTTTCCATTTCCTGAAAGATGCTTTTTTGGCAACAACAGCCTCTCTGACCTCACCTTTAAACCATGCTGGCAGTTTTTTGGACTTCCTTCCACTTTTCTTAAAGCGTGGAATACACCTGGTCTGGGCTTCCAAGATAGTATTTTTCAACAACACCCAAGCTTGATGTATGTCTTTAACCATTGCAACTGCTCCTTTTAGTTTTTTCTTAACTGTTTTCCTCATTTTATCATAGTCTCCCTTTCGAAAGTTAAAGGGTAGTACTGTGGATTTCCTTACTATCCCTCCTCCACTAATTAAATCAAAGGCGATCATGCTATGATCACTATTGCCAAGTGGCCCCAACACTCTTATCTCTTGCACTAGATCTGGTGTTCCACTAAGGACTAGGTCTAATATGGCTTCCCCTCTGGTCGGTTCATGAACCAGCTGCTCCAAGAAGCAGTCATTTATTTCATCTAGGAACTTTATCTCCCTAGCATGTCCTGACATGACACTGACCCAGTCGATACCGGGGTAAGTGAAATCACCCATTATTATTACTGCACTGTAACCATTGTTAGCTTCCTTGATTTCTTTGAGCATTTCATCATACATTTGGTCATTCTGGCCAGGTGCTCGATAGTACACCCCTACTGCCATTGCCTTCCCCCTTTTATATGGAATTTCAATCAATACAGATTCTACAGCAGATTTTGTTTCCTGCAAAACTTTAATCCTTTCTGAGTCAATGCCCGCTCTAACATAGAGCGCAACCCCTCCACCAATTTGATCAGCTCTATCATTACGATATAGTTTGTACCCAGGTATCACAGTGTCCCACTGGTTGTCCTCCTTCCTCCATGTCTCTGATATTCCAATCATATCTAACTTTTCATTTAGTGCTATATATTCTAACTCTCCCATCTTATTCTTTAGACTTCTAGCATTTGCATACAAGCATTTTAGAGAATGTATTTTATTCATGTTAATTTGGTTATTGTTAGACATGGGTAAATTGGGATCTTTAAGCTCTGTCTGCTCCATACTTGAGGGCATTTGGGCTACTTTACTCTTTTGTGGAACCTCTCTGCTTTTGGTAGTATCCTTCAAGGATACATTCTTCCGAACCATCCGCTCTTGGGCGACTGTCGGCTTTCCCCTAATATCTAGTTTAAAAGCTGCTCTATCTCCTTTTTAAAGGTTAATGCCAGCAGCCTGGTTTCCTTCCCAGTTAAGGTGAAGCCCATCCCTTCGGAAGAGCCCCTCCTTTCTCCAGAATGTTCCCCAGTTCCTAACAAATCCAAAACCCTCATCTCTGCACCATTGTCTCATCCACGCAGGGCCGGATTTACCTATACGCCATGTACGCCATGGCGTAGGGCCCACAGCCGGCAGGGGCCCACAAAAAAAGAACCAGTTAATTTTTTTTAAACACAATTAAAAAAAAAAACCTGGTGGCTGCCGCCGCGGGGCCCCCTCTGCTGCCGCGGGGGCCCCGTCTACAAGCTGAAGCCGTCGGGTCGGGTCGGGTCGGGTCTCTCTCCCTCCCTCCCTCCCTCCCTCGCTGCAGGCTGCAGGCTGCGAGAGACGCGAAGGGAGAGCGTCTCCTCGCGTCTGTGTTAAGCCCGCAGGGGCTGATGGGATTTCCCATCAGCCCCTGCGGGCATAACACAGACGCGAGGAGACGCTCTCCCTTCGCGTCTCTCGCAGCCTGCAGCGAGGGATGGAGGGAGGGAGACCCGACCCGACCCGACCCGACGGCTTCAGCTTGTAGACGGGGCCCCCGCGGCAGCAGAGGGGGCCCCGCGGCGGCAGCCACCAGGTTTTTTTTTAAATTAAATTTTACTTTAGGCCGGGGGGGGTAGGACTGGTAATGGGCTATGGGGGGGGGGGGTAGGACTGGTAATGGGCTATTGGGGGGGCTGGGGCTGGAAATGGACTGGGGGGGGTAGGGCTGGTAATGGTCTATGGGGGGGGGTAGGACTGGTAATGGGCTATTGGGGGCTGGGCTGGGCTGGGCTGGGGGGGGGTTAAGGCTAGAGGTGGGCTGATGGGGTTAGGACTGGTAATGGACTGTGGGCTGTTGGGGGGGCTTAGAACTGGCAATGGGCTTTGGGGGGGTTAAGACTGGTAATGGGCTGTGGGCTGATGGGGGCTGTCTGGTAATGGGCTATGGGGGGGGCTAGGACTGGAAATGGGCTGGGGGGTTAAGACTGGAGGTGGGCTGATGGGGTTAGGACTGGTAATGGGCTGTTGGGGGGGGTTAGAACTGGTAATGGGCTTTGGGGGGGTTAAGACTGGTAATGGGCTGTGGGCTGATGGGGGTTGTCTGGTAATGGGCTATGGGGGGCTAGGACTGGAAATGGGCTGGGGGGTTAAAACTGGAGGTGGGATGATGGGGTTAGGACTGGTAATGGGCTGTGGGCTGATGGGGGGGTAGGACTGGCAATGGGCTATGGGGGGCTGACTGGAATGGGTTGATGGGGTTAGGACTGGAAGTGGGCTTATGGGGGGTTAGGAATGGTAATGGGTTATAGGTGGGGCTTAAACATAAAATGGGGTGATGGGGGGTTAAGGACTGAAAATGGGGTGATGGTGGGTTAAGGACTGTAAGTGGGGTGATGGGGGGCTAGGACTGGTATTGGTTTGGGGGGTTGCTAGGACTGGAAATGGGCTGATGCATGGAATAGAAGGGAATGGATGCTGGGTGAGGCTGGAACTAGAAGGGAGCTGATGTTGGGGGAGGATTAGAATGGGATGGGGCTGGAAGAGTAAAATGGAGAAGGGAAAAATATTTTGTGTGGGAGGGATAAAAAATCTACAATTGTCCGGGTATTAGGAGAGTAAGTGGGGATTGAGGATGGAGGGGTAAAATTTGAGTGGATGAAATAGGAATGAGGAAAGAGCAAAAGGAGAAAGATTAGTATGTTAAAGCAGATGTAGAGAGAGAATGGAAAAAAATTTAGAAGAGAGAAGAAAGGACAAATGGACAGCAGACGATGGAGAGTTAGCAGAAGACACGAAGAAACCAGAAGAAAGTGGCTGGAGCAATTGCAGCTGAAAAAAATGCACAAAAGGTAGAAAAATATCTCTTTATTTTGAATTTATTAATTGGAATATGTCAGCTCTGGTAAATGTGCATCATTAACATCTGCGCTTTGTTTAGTACAAGAGCAAATTAATGTATAGTTTTATTTCTACAGTGTTGTACATTCCAAGTTTGGCTTTTTGGGATTCCCAGTTTAATTATTGTCTTCCTATTTCTAAATTGTGATTACTTGTTTGGTGATGGTCTATGTTCTGCATGTGTAACTGAGCTGAGGTGTTCTGTTTATATAATTCCTATTTGACATTGCCACTTGTTCTCTTTCCCCAGTAGGTCATGTATTGTTGTTCTCTGAAATGTATTGGTTTAATATTTGCAGTGTTGCCTTTTGATTGGTAGAGTATGGTGCTTTGTGAGTCCTGGTAGTGCTGTTAGGATACGGCGGGTTTACTATGGGCAGTGTTTGTAGTAGTTCCTAATGTGTCTGGCAGTTGGCACTGGATTATAGTAATGTAGAAATCTTTTAGTCTTTCTTTATCCATACACTCATTAAGAGGCACGTTTACTAAAAGTTAGTATATGGTAACATTATGCAAATATTTATGCAAATGAGGCACCTTATGCAAATGAGGTCCGCACCCCCCTTGGGCCGCCCCTGCTGGGGGCCCACAATTTTTGTTGGCGTAGGGCCTCACTCAAGGTAAATCCGGCCCTGCATCCACGCATTGAGACTCCGGAGCTCTGCCTGCCTTTTGGGTCCTGCGCGCGGAACAGGAAGCATTTCAGAGAATGCTACCCTGGAAGTTCTGGATTTCAACTTCCTACCTAAAAGCCTAAATTTTGCCTCCAGAACCTCCCTACCACATTTTCCTACGTCATTGGTACTGACATGTACCAAGACAGCAGACTCCTCCCCAGCACTATCTAAGACCTTATCTAGGTGGCGCGTGAGGTCCGCTACCTTCGCACCAGGCAGGCATGTTACCAGGCGATCCTCACGTCCACCAGCCACCCAGCTATCTACATGCCTAATGATCGAATCACCAACTATAACAGCTGTCCTAACCCTTCCCTCATTGGCACATGGCCCTGGAGAAACTTCCTCGGTGCGAGAGGGTTTTACATCACCTGGAGGACAGGTCCTAGTTACAGGATCACTTCCTGCCACACCAGCTGCTATGATTACTGGCAGATAGCAATCCCTAAGTTAAGCACAATCTGCTCATTGAACTGTATCATAGCAACCTCTCTGATGTCTATGGAGTGTGTTTCAGGTCTGGTGTCTGACAGTGTTTACCACCCTGGGGAGTGACCCCAACAGTATTGCGTACCATAGCCATGCCTGCATTGTGCCCAGGGCTGGTGCGGTGGCCAGGGCTGCCAAAAGCCTCTATAGTTGCACAATGCTGGCATAGGTGTGGGGAGTGTGTGTCTTTCTATCCAGTGTGTGGTTGCTGCTAACACCTTCCTCAGCCCACACTGCTAGCACTGTTGCCAGTATTGGCCTGCCAATGTGCACAATGAGGAGCAAGGTACCCTGGGTATAGCCTGGACAGGGTGACCTCGCCTGGATGCAGCAGCACAGGGCAATGGCTGTGAGAATGTAGTGCCCGGCCACAACCTGCACCAACAGGGTGGCCACAGCATTTCCTGCTGGGAGGTCACTCTCACCCTGACTGAGCAGTGACCATGGCATGGCTAGGCTCCCCCATAGTGCTATATAGTATTTTATGTGGTGATATTTATGGGTTTTCTCTTCTGGGGCCTAATCACTGACTTATCTGCTTGGTGGGTGTGCTCACATTCCAGTTCTGGGTGCACACATCTCCTCCAGGAACATGCACTGTGAACTAGCTAGCAGACTGTCTGCAGTTATATGTGTATGGCTGGAACACCTTGCAGGGTGCAGTGGCTGGTGACTCACTGTGCTTGCTGCTGGACAATATCAGATGGTGGTGGGGGGCAACTGAGCATTTCCCTGCCTACTGTCTTTCTGCCATTGCCTTATGGATGCGTACAGCTCTCTACATTGGCTGCCCTGTAGTGTGTCTGTTCCCCAGCAGGGCTGGGGTTGCTGGTCCCCCCTCTACTTCCACCATTGCAGGGAGTTAGAATGTGGATCTGTTGGTGGGAGATCCTGTCTCCCACACTGAGTCACAGAGGGTGGGTTGGGTGGTGGTACATAATCTGCCTATGGGTCCACACCCCCCCCCCCCTTCACCTTCACCTTCACCTTCACCTTCACCTTGTTACCAAGGCACCAACATGGCATATGCACTATCCTGGGTGCATCATAGCTCATAAGGGCTAAACCTGATGGACAACTACAGATGGACACTAATGCATCCTAGGTGTGTCTGCAGGAAGCTACCTATCTCTCACACACTGGCACTGATGGGGACCTGCAACATGGCCTATTTTAAGCATGGAAGGTGCTGCGGACCTGGTGCTGGGTGCCCCACCTCACCCTCAGGGTGAGCACAGTACCCACACAATGTGACGGTCTGTAGCTACTCTGTGCCACTAACGCACACCGTCAGCACTCCCTACCAGGATGAGGTGCTTTGGGGTGCATACCCTATCTTGTGATCATCTTTAGACTGCTGATTTGCATGTGCTGTGCATCATGGGTATGGGTGGGTTGACCCTATCCTGGTAACCACAGCAGAATGGTTGTGTGGTGACATGCAGTCCTTCTGTAGTCAGCCAGGGGCTTGCTAGCAGCTGTAGCCCACTGGTTATTTCACTGCCTGTAGAACCAGAGGTCATGGGTACAAGCCCACAGTGGGGTTATTTGATAGGGCTGTCCAAGGCATTGTCAATTTTTTTAATGTACATTAGTGCTGGCAGCAAAAACACCCTCAGAGTACTGTAACCTTAAGGTGCCTCATAAGGCACTTTATAGGGCGCCCTATAAGGCACCTTATAAGGCGCCTTATAAAGTGCCTCATAAGGTGTCCTATAGGGGACATTGTAGGGTGCCTTGGCGGACAGTGCACTTCATAATGTGTCCTCTGGAATGCCTTATAGGGTGCCTTATGCGGCACCTTAGGTTACGCCACTGTGAGGGTGTCTTTTCTGGCACCACTAATTAAAATAAACCTACAATGCCTCAAAAAGCACTACTTAAACATAAAGGGAGAAGCCTCAGTCAGTTTTATTCATTAGGTACACTGGGGAATCAAACTCATGACTCTGGTATTATAAGTCAGTGTATTAACCATCATGCTACACCTCTGTTTCTGTATTTAGATGTCAGCGCTCCTACTTAAGATTACCACGCGTTAACGTGCTTAGCGGCATCTCGCACAATAATGTGCGCAGCGCAAGTTATTGTGCGATAATCCCGTTTTGCTACGATAAAACTGAAACGCCCACTTCTTTTATGGCAGCATGCACACTAGCGCCAGGTGCACGTTAAGACTGCTTAGTAAACATACCCCTTTCTGTTGATTTTTATCACATTATTTTCAATTAGATATCCATAATTTTTATTTAATGTTTTTATTCATTTTTATTATTTATTTATTATTATCCTTTTAATATGTGGTAATATACAAAGTTTTATATTAGTTTTATGTTTTTTATTAGTTTCATGTCATTAGTCTATGTCCGATTCACAATTTACACATCTTATTCGTTCTTGTATCTATTTTTTTAACATGTTTTTAATGTTCATTATTTACATGTAATTTTTAATATATTATTATGATATTTTATAGTTTTTTTGGTGTGCCTCACCCCTGAAGAAGTATTTAACTAAACACTGCCTGTGTTGGGTACGGCCCCTCTATTTAAGGACCAATAAAAGTGGTTTGTTCCAAGTATTGCCTACGTCTTTGTACTGTGTTCTGCGCTCGTCTGTGTGGCAGAGTGCTGTTTGCTTCCTGGTGGATCATATTTCCCCTATCCCACCTCTCCTTCAGAGTTTACATAGTTAGGTCTTCAAATCTCTTCTCATAAGGCTTCTGATGCAGGTTCCAAATCATTTTGGTCGTCTTCCTCTAAACAGTTTCCAGTCTTTTTACATCCTTTGAAAGATATGGTCTCCAAAACTGAACACAGTATTCCAAGTGAGGCCTCACCAGTGACTTATATAGTGGCATTAGTACCTTTTCCTTTCTGCTGGCAATTCCTCTTTGTATGCAACCAAACATCCTCCTGGCTTTTGCCACTGCCTTGTCGCACTGTTTTGCCACCTTGAGATCCTCAGAAATAATCACACCAAGGTCCTTCTCCTGGTCCGTTCACACCAACCTCTCACCCCCTATCGCGTACATTTCCCTTGGATTTCTGCTTCCCAAGTGCATGACACTGCACTTCTTTGGATTAAATCTTAACTAACTTAACTAAATCTTAACTTGTGGTGTCCCACAAGGT
The DNA here is from genome assembly GCA_033557465.1 of Ichthyophis bannanicus. Lineage (NCBI taxonomy): Eukaryota > Metazoa > Chordata > Amphibia > Gymnophiona > Ichthyophiidae > Ichthyophis > Ichthyophis bannanicus. The sequence goes on from CM066036.1 coordinate 378,574,793, forward strand.
TCCATTCTAGCCCCTTTACTGTTCAATGTCTTCTTGGCCCCCTTGGCTGTACTCATTCAGCAACTTGGGATTTCAGGCTATTACTATGCCGACGATATCTTTCTCTTGCACCACACTTCATCGTCCCACCCAGATATCACTCCATTAGAAATCTGTCTGTCTTCAATCTCCTCATGGCTCGCCTCCAACTGTCTAGTACTCAATATTGCTTAGACCGCTGCAATCTGGTTCCCCCACAGCTCCCCTGTTCCGTCGCTTACTCCCTCTTTTTCAGGCACCCGTATCTCTTTAGTCTGCAAACTCCGCTACCTTGGTGTCATTCTCGATAGCAACCTTACCTTCCATGATCATATCTCCCACATTTCTCGGCGTTCTTTCTTCTGCCTCCGACAAATTCGGGCCATTCGACCATTCTTATCCCCTCAAGCCCTTACTACCCTTCTACTTTCCCTGGTCATCACTAGATTGGACTTTTGTAATATCATCTATGCTGGTATCCCCCAATATCAACGACACCGATTACAGCTAATACAAAACACAGCCGCCCGGATGATATTACACGCCTCCCCTCACGATCATATTACCCCGCTGCTGCAACATCTCCACTGGCTACCACTCGCATTCCGGATTTCTTTCAAGACCCTTACATTAGTGCACCGCACCATCTATCTTTCCCGACCTCAGTACCTCTCCGATTTACTTACTTTCCATACTCCCACTCGCAGCCTTCGTTCCATCCATATCAACAGTCTTCACCTCCCAGCTCCCTCCAAAGCTCACTTACAATCTACCCGGAAATCAGCCTTCTTCTATTTGGGCCCCTCCCTCTGGAACTCCCTTCCCACTTCCCTCCGATTAGAAGAATCCTACCCCAAATTTCGCTCCCTTCTCAAAACCCATCTTTTCTCCTTAGCTTTTAATGTTTCTCTATAAATTTCCTCTGACCCCCCTCTTCTCTCCCTATTGCTGTCCTTTCCTGTCTCCTGTACCTCTCCAATTATTGTAACTTCCTTTTCTTTTTCTATTTCAAATTTAATTTGTACTGTAAACCGCCCCGATGTAATGGGGGGGCGGTATATCAAATGTAAATAAACAATTAACAATAAACTATCAAGCATTAGACCATTCTTCCAGCTTTTGTAGATCATTCCTCATGTTATCCACTCCCTCAGGAGAGTCCACTCTGTTGCAAATTTTCATGTCATCTGCAAAAAGACAGACTTTTCCATTCAGTCCTTCAGCAATATCACTCACAAATACATTTAACAGTGCCGGGCCCAGGATTGAACCCTAGGGCACCCCAAAATCACCCTCCTTTCATCTGAGTGAGCTCCATTTACCATCACCTTCTGTCGTCTGTCAGTCAAAAAATTTCTGATCCAGTTCACCACCTTGGGACCCATCCCCAAACTATTGAGTTTATTGATAAGCCTCCTATGAGGAACAGTATCAAAGGCTTTGCTGAAATCCAGGTAGATGACATCTATCGCATGCCCCTGATCTAGTTCTCTGGTCACTCAGTCAAAGAACTCAATCAGATTTGTTTGGCAAGATCGTCCTTTGGTAAAACCATGCAGTCTCGGATCATGCAACCTGTTGGTTTTGAGAAAGTCCACTATTCGCTCTTTCAGGAGCGCCTCCATTACTTTTCCTGCCACCGAGGTAAGGCTCATGGGCCTGTAGTTTGTCACTTCTTCCCTGTCACCACTTTGGTGAAGAGGTACCACATCAACCCTTCTCCAGTCCTGAGGAACTTCTCCTGTTTCCAAGGATCTGTTGAAAACATCCTTTAATGGCCCTGCAATAATCTCTCTGAGCTCTTTCAGTATCCTGGGATGTATCCCATCCGGTCCTATGGTCTTGTCCACTTTCAGTTTTGCAAGTAGTTCTAACACATCATCTTCTGTGAATGGTGTGGTATCTACTTCATTCCCAGGATTTGCTTTAGTTAAAACAGAGCAGAAGTATTTGTTTAGCAATTTCGTTTTTTCAAAGTCACTTTCCACGAGTCCATTCCCAGCACTTCTGAGTCCTGCAATTCCATCTCTGATTTTCCTCCTCTCCCGAATATACCTGAAGAAACTTTTGTCGCCACGCTTCACATCTTTAGCCATCTTTTCCTCTGCCTTTAATTTTGCTTTCTTTATTTCTCTTTTTGTCTCTTTTAGTTTGATCCTGTATTATTTTCTGTGTTCCTCTGTTTGCAAGTTTTTGTATTTTGTGAAAGCTGTGTTTTTTGCCTTTATTTGAGCAGCCACTTCTTTGGAGAACCAAATAGGTTGCCTTCTCCTCTTGTTTTTCTATTTACTTTCCTTACATATTTATCTGTTGCCCCTTTTATTGCCACCTTTAGTTTAGCCCATTGTAATTCCACTTCTGTTATCCCCACACCCTGCCAACTCCTTCAGATAGTTGGCCATTTTACTGAAGTCAGTGTTTTTGAAGTTTAGGACTTTGAGCTTGCTATGATTGGACTGTGCCTTGGCTTTTATCTCAAACCACACCATGTGATGATCGTTGCTGCTCACAGGGGCACCCACCAGGACATTTGACCCACTATCACCATTGGTGAGCACTAAATCCAGTATTGAGCTTTCCCTGGTTGATTCCATCACCATTTGTCTAAGTAATGCATCTTGGAAAGCATTCACTATTTTCTTGCTTCTTTCCAGATTCGCAGAAGGAGTAATCCAATCCACATCGGGTAGATTAAAGTCACCCAATATGATCACGTCCCCCTTTGTGGCTATCTTGGCAATATCTATAATCATTATCTATTTCTTCGATTTGAGTCGGAGGTCAGTAGACTATAGCAGTATGGATGATAGTGCCATCTCCTCTTTTCAACACAATCCAGAGCGCTTCTTCTTTTCCCCATGCCCCCTGCATTTCAGTAGCTTTAATACTGCTTTTGACATACAAGGATACTCCTCCTCCTTTTCCACTTTCTCTGTCTGTTCTGAATAGATTATAGCCAGTTATGTCTATATCCCATTCATGTGATTCATTAAACCATGTCTCTGTAATGGCCACAATGTCCAAGTCCATTTCCACCATTAGGGCTTCCAGGTCCGGAACTTTGTTGGCTAAGCTTCGAGCATTTGTGCTCATTGCTTTCCAGCATTTAACTGGCTTGCATGTATTTTGCATTGATTTTGTTCTGCCCACTTCTTCCCACTTGTCGTTGATGTGTGGTTTAAAAGTGTGGCTGTTTCTGATGTTATTCTGCTTTTGCCGGGAGTGACGTCCTGAACTTGTCCTTCCCCATCTGTCACCCCCTTTTTCTAGTTTAAATGCATAGCCACATACTGCCTGAATTTTTCACTTAGGATTCGTTTCCCTGTGACAGAGAGATGTAGTCCATCAGCACAGTATAGTCTCTTATTAGTCCATCTGTTTCCCCAGTCGCCTATAAATCTGAATCCTTCTTGTTTGCACCAGGTCTGAAGCCATGTATTAAAGCTGTTTATGTGATGCAGCCTTTCTGTCCCCTTACCAAGAACAGGTAGAACTTTTAAGAATGTTACAGTGTTAACAATGGGCTTGACTTTCTCTCCCAGAGTTTGGAAGTCTCTTTGAACTGCAGAGGTACTGTTTCTAGGCAGGTCATTTGTACCCAAGTGGATGACAACATCAATTTTGGAGTGCTCACTTTCTGCGCTAAGTACATCAACAATTTGGTTTGTATTCCTGCTGGCTGAAGAGCCTGGGAGGCATTTGACTATCTTCTCTCCTTTGAACTGTGTTCCCAAATTTGTGCTTCTGATGATGAAATCTCCAAGTAGCAGTAGTTTTCTGTTTGGTGAGTTTTTCTTCATATTTGGTGCTTTATCAGGAGATTGGGCATTGACTATCTCATTTAAGGGCCCTTCAGTTTCCATGGATTGGCCATCCTCATTAACCAAAGCAGAGAAGGCATTATGCAGGGATATCTCTTGATGTATAGGGTGTCTCTGCATTACAGGTCGCAATCTACCCGAGCCCACTGTGATCCATTTGTTCCTGGGATGTTTGATTCTTTGTGGGAGCGGTGGTGGACTTTGTTTGGTTTGTATCCTAGAAGAGGTGTGTTTCATTGCAGCTAGTTCTTCCCTTAGTAGAGCCAATTCTTTATGCATGACAGCTAACTTGAGGCATATAGGACAAGCTCTTAGGTTCCAAATGATTCTTCTCAGAATGAAAGCACCACAGTTATTGTACTGAATACATGACATGCTGGACCTAGAAGGAGAAGAAGAAAAGATGGGCTGAACACCAAATTAAAAGGATTGATGTCAACGTATGTGACCACTATATAGGCAATGCAGCCCTGGGGTGGGTGGGGTGAGGGGTAGAGTGGGCAGGAACCTAAGTGTCCCTGGCCAGTAGGCCTTACATGAACTGAGGGCACACTCAGATATCTGATTTAAGGGCTACACAAGGAATGTAGGCAGTCAGAATATTCCCAAAAATGAATGTATAACCAACAGTTAAATTCTATATTAGCAACAAAAGAAGCAAAAGATAGAAGGCTGAAAGCTTAGCTGTGTGGAGGCTCTGGAAACTGTGGAGACTAGAGTTGATCAGGTGGAAAGGCTGTAAGATAAATTAATTAGCCCCACCCTGTGAGCAGGCTTGCAACAGACAATTCAAAGAATGGAAGCAGAAATAGTCAAACAACCTTTTACTTCTATGTATCTGCCTACTGTGCAAAGGTCCCTGTAACTTTAAAGATACCTTTGCTTCTAAAGTAAGTGGTTTTAAATAAATAAATAAGTACATTATGGTGCATGCAACATGCATTAATAAATTAATAAATGCATTAATAATGTGCAATAAATGTTAATATTTAACAATTTAAGGCACATTATAGAAAGTCTGTGTAGGTGAACCCTGGGTAAGTGCCTTGTAAAATTGGCCATTCTTAACCCTGAAAGATTCAGGAGTCCACCAAATAAAAGGGAAAATGGGGACATGCAATCATGGGTCAGACACATATAGGTTTTCACCTGATTTTAGAAATCTGCATGTGTCATATATGAATGTCTGCCATTCCAGGAAATTGATGTGCCTACAACCCTATTTCAGAATGTTCCCATGTATCTCTCACCACATACCTGCCATTTTGAAAAAAGGGACATGCAGTGGTGCGAGAGCTAGGACAAACGCTTTTTTACTTACTGCCACTTATTTTTGAGGGAGCGAGAAATATCAGAGAAGTGAGGAGGCATTCTCCACTTTTCCTTACAGGTGTTGGTTTGCTGAAATGAGCACTTTTCAGAGTCCTATTCATGTCTTGGAATAGGTATAGCCTTGGGCATCTATGATGTGCAGTGCTGGACTTAAAAAGGGCACACACATGTATCGTTTTCAAACTGCTCTGGGCATAATCCCAGTATGCCCCCATATGATATAGACATGATTGTGCCAGACATGTGTAAACTCCAAGTCTTCTAAAATGTCTCTTGGTATGTACAGTATTAATGATCATTTTCAGATGTCCAAATCATGGATAGGGCTTCTAAACTGAACCTCTTTGGCTGGGCTGTATAGGAGTCCTTCCCCTGATTGATCCAGGCACTGTGAATGTTTTTTCAACAGGCCGTTTTCTCTATGATGGCCATGGTTTTGCAGTGGGCCCTTCTGTAGTACTCCTCTGTATTTGACTGGGGTGCTACTATGGAGGTCAAGAGCCATCTCTTAGAGGGTAGCCTCTATGGCCTGTGTGGGGGGCGAAGAGAGCAGACAAGAGTCATGAAAAGAACCAAGACTGTTAGCTGTGATGAATAAGCATTGCAACCATGCTTCAGGAAATGAGGTAGCAGCTTTCAGTGGATCCCAGGACTTCCCAGCATGTGCATATAGAATAGCATAGGCAGGTGGGACTTATCCCCAGGGGACTTGCCCACAGTGATCAACAATAGAGGACAATGAGACTGTTGTGGGATAAATGAGGCTACAGGTTTTTTTAAGGTCCATACAGCATGACCTGTGCAAAACATCTGTTCAGGTCGCTCAAGACTTCTGCTTCCCTACAACAGTAGTCATTGACACCCTTCACTAGCACTATAGCAGCTAACAAACACATACACTCACCCACAGACACAGATTAACACACGCGCACATATACAAGTATAGACAAAGAAGCAGCCTTGACTCACTCACAGACATAAATAAAAAAGAAACCCATATGCATAGGTACAGGCATACAATCAAAAGTAACAGCTCAGACAAATTCACCATGAACAAGGATAACAAACAGTACACTTGGAGTTTTAGAGTGAAACGTGTGGGGAATGAGATACACAGGGGGTTTGAAGGGGAATACTACAAAGGTAAATGAGATGGACAGGACAGAGAGCAGAGGCATACAATGTATTCCAAGACACATCTAAATAGACTCAGAATGACAATTAGGTAAAAAAAAATTACAAGCAAATCTCCAGTCCCCAATACTGAAAGCAGTCCCACAAAACAAGTGAGGTTGGCATTTGTATGTAATTTATAGCATGTTTAAATAGCTGTGATTTGTGAAATACCTTCTATATGTGTAAACTCCAGCACCACCCGCACTACGCTCTCTACATACCTCTTTAAAGAATATTGAAATATCAACATAGCTGGTACATCAATGTGTAAATTGCAGCCTTTCTAAAATCTCAATTCCCACATAAATACTATTTCCAATCTAAATGCAAGCATTTCCTTGTAGAAATTGTGAATAAGGCTTCTAAAAAAATCTACTATCTGTCTGTATCAGTATCTTATTTCGATAACAGAAATTTAAGAAGCCTTTCTTTATATTAGCTAGATAAAGACTGCCCCAGGTAAGTAACATTAAGATGGCAGAGCCCCCAGACTGAGATGATAGTCGTGACTGTGGAAGAAGTATTAACTGTGCTAGTAGAATAGGGGTACTTTAGAAGGTTGCTTTGACAATTTGTCTCACAAAATCAATAAGATAGTCCAGTCGCTTACCACCTATCAAGGGACTCTGGCAGCAGCAGAACAACGAAAAACAAATGTGGAAGTTGGCAACCACAATGATGATAATTCTATAAAGGATGTGCGTAAACGTATGTGCTAGAAATGCGCATAAATCCCTATTCTAAAGGACTTACATGTTTAAAGAGGTGAAATGTAGGCAGTTGTTATTCTGTAAGGTTGTATATAAGTTCCATTGCATGTACTTCAGCAAGGGTATGCACAGGGGTGGAGCTTGGGTGGAGCATAGACAGGTCTTAAATTTACATGTGTAAGTTATAGAATAGTATAATTTATGTGCATTTCTGCCAAATCTAGGCACAATCATTTACACCTGCTCTGAAGGAGGCTAACTGCTGCGACTAGGCTCAGGCATGTCAATACATCCCTATTCTATAAGTAAAATATGGTCCCAGATTTAGAGTTACAAAATGGCATATGACAGAAATTTAAGAAGCCTTTTTTTATATTAGGTAGATAAAGGCCGTCCCAGGCAAGTAACATCAAGATGGCAGATTTTACTCAACTAGAATATGAAAAAAATTCAACCTCTGTTCTGGTGCTGAAATATATTCTCCATACTAAAATATCATTGAGTACTCGTTTTTTGCTATGGTACATAAGATATGTAGATATTTGTCTAAGTGGCTTAAATGGCTAGCAAAACGTAATGGTTTATCTTCTGCTGTGTGACAATATGAACTTCCTACTAGGAATGGACAGTGCTGGTGTGAACTAGGAATAGACCAATTAGAGCACCTAGTGACAGAAGATGGTACTCATTTTGTTTGCTGACTTGAAAGCCCGGTATGGTTTGCAGACAGCCTTCCTATGAAGAAAGGCTAAAAGGTTTAGGGCTCTTTAACCTGGAAAAGAGACGGCTGAGGGGAGATATGATAGAAGTCTATAAATTAATGAACGGAGTGGAACGGGTAAACGTAGATCGATTGTTTACCTTATCAGAATATAGAAAGACTAGGGGACATGCAATGAAGCTACAGGGTAAACTATTTAAGACTAATAAAAGAAAATATTTTTTCACTCAACGTGTAATCAAACTCTGGAATTTGTTACCGGAGGATGTAGTAAAGGCTGTTAGTGTAGCTTGGTTTAAAAAAGGTTTGGACAAGTTCCTGGAGGAAAGGTCCATAAACCATTATTAAGAAGGGACCCAGGATATCAATGCTTGAACCAATACAAGCATTGTGGAACCTGTGTCCCTTGGGGAAACTGCTAGGTACATATGACCTAGATTGGCCACTGTTGGAAACAGAATACTGGGCTTGATGGACCTTGGTCTGACCCAGTATGGCATATCTTATGTTCTTATGTTCTTATGTTTTTTATCTACTATCAGGTTCATAGCTCTATTTTTACAGTTAGAAAGGAGCCTTTGTGGAGCATGCCATGCTCAGAGATTGAGAACTTACTGTTGGTGGGGGATATTGGTTGAGTGTCAGTGGCAGATCTGCCAGTGGCAGATCTGCAAAGGGCATTGCCAGGGGCTGAAGTGCCAGATGATTGTAAAAACCTTGCCATGGCTAGGAAACTGGAACTGAATGTAAGGGTGATAGTGGAAGACCTATTCAAGAATATGATGCAAATGCCCCAGTTAGAGGGTTATTCTATAAACTCCTGTGCAGTTAACACATGTTGCCATGCGTGTATGTTGGACCTATCCTATAAAGTCAATTAGGCGCATATTTTATAGACTTGGGGTGTAAGTGCCGAGATCTAGATGTGGCCACTTATACCAACCCTAGACTTGGTATAAATGCCCATGACTAGATCTGTAAAGAACAAGCATAAATTATAGTATTTTATAACTTTGATGTATAAATTTAGGCCCTGCCTATGCGCCACCCAAGCTCCACCCCTGTGCCCACCCAAACTAAAAGTACACACAATGGGACTTACGTATGCTCTTACAGAATATCGAACACCTAAAGCATATGCATAAGTACCCATTCACACATGTAACACTTAGAACAGGGATCTATGGACGCAAATAGTACAAAACATTCCATGCCCCCCTTTTAGATCTGGCCCCTTAGTGTCTAACACAGAGTTGCAGGAGATGCAGTCCAAGGTAATTCAAAGGCTTTATTTTGCATTCCAAGTTGTAAGTGCTGTTTCATCACAATGCCCTAAATATTTGGAGATCAGTTTAGTTGGAGCCATATGTTTTGGTACTGTTCAAAGATTAGCAGATTCTAGGCAGAAGTAAAGACTTTTATGAACAAGGTGCTGGAGCAACAGGGTCTCCATTGCAAGCAAGGTAATACTGTGTGGCTTTTAAATACTAGCTCGCTGCCTGAAAGCTATTAAAGAGGCTGTGGTCTTCATTTTATTTATTTAATGTCTTTTCTATACCGCACTCTTTGGAATCAGTGCGGTTTATATTCAACAAAATTTGTACAGTGCAGGCGGACCTTCACTGGACTTACAATGAACAGGTATTACAACTTGGGACTAATGAGGGTAACTATGTACAGGCTAAGCGATCGGTCACAGGTGGCCAGGTCGGCTGGCAACTATTTACAGGTTATCTTACTATATACAGGTTGCTCGCCCAGATTGCGGATGTACAGTATTGCTCGGCGACTATTTGCAATATTAGGTGGCTATATACACAATGGCATCTGTGACACATTGGTATCATTCACAGTATTAGGTCGCTATATACACATTCAACATACTGGGTGTATCGTTGAGCTGGAGGGTGGGGCTGCAAACGTGTGGTGTAGGTGCGCTAGGGGTGATGTCCTGGTTGTTGAGTGTGGTATGTCATTTGTATGGGAGTAGTGCTGGAGGAAGAGATGGTGCTTCAGTGACCTCCTGAATTGGGTGAGGTCAGTGATAGCCCGGATGGCGGGTGGAAGGGCGTTCCAGCATGTAGGTGCATAGAATACAAAGGCTCTTTTTCTTGTTGCCTGCAAACATTTTGTTATTGCCTTTGGGATTATCAGAGTGTTGGCAGTGAAGGATCTCCTGGCTCTGTTGGGGGGGCGGGGGGGTGGAGTGGATGAGGTCTGTGAGGGAGATGGAGGAGCACTTCTTGATGGCTTTGAAGGTAATCAATAGTATTTTGAAAGAAAGTCTGCAGTGGACTGGCAGCCAATGAAGGTGTTTCAAGATTGGGTTTATGTGTTCCCTACTGGAGGCTCCGTGCAATATTCTGGCAGCTGCATTGATTGCAAGCTGCAGTGGGTTCAGCGTGTTCTTTGGGAGTCCTTGCAAAATAGCGTTGGCATAGTCAAAGTGAGGAATTACCAGGGCCTGATAGATTGTTCAGAAGTCGTCTGGCTCAAGTAGATGTCGTAGGTGTCGGGTTGTCCGTATCTTGTGGTAAACTGCTTTGACCATGCTGCTTATATGGACTTTCATGTCTAGTTGCTGGTCCAGTGTAACCCTTAGGTAGCGTACCGTAGGCTTGCTGAGGAGCTTGGCGTTTCGTACTTTCAGTGAGGTGGGCAGAGTAAATGTTTGGTTCCTGGTGATGAATAGGACCTCCGTTTTCTTGAAGTTTATTCTGAGCCTTTGTGTATGGAGCCATTCGATGACCGCATCGAAGCAGGTTGTTAGTGGTGAGAAATCTGGGTGGTTGGTTGAGAATGGCATATAGAGCAGTACGTCATCGGCTTATATCAGACAGTCGATGTTGAAGGAGCAGATGAGAGTACAAATGGGCTGCATGTATATATTGAACGGTAGGGCCGAGAGTGAGGATGCCTGTGTCACGCCTTGCTCCTGTTGGAAAGGTTTGGAGGTGGCGGGGCCGGTACAAACGTGTTGCCATCTGTCTGTTAAGTATGACTCGCACTAGCTTAGCGCTGTATTGTGGATGCCCTTCTCCTTGAGGCATGTCAGGAGTATTTCGTGGCTGATGGAGTCGAAAGCTGCGGCAATATCCATGAAGATCAGGGCAAACCCTTGTCTGATGTTGTCCATTCCGATGGTTAAGGTACTTAAGAGAGTGGTCAGGAGAGTCTCAACGTCATGAGATTCTCTGAATCCATGCTGACACGGGTCGAGAGGTGCGCTTGTCTCGATGTGGTGTTGAATTTGGCGTTGGACGACCTTCTCAATTACTTTGGCCAGAAGAGGGATGCTTGAGATTGATCTGTAGGAGTCTACCTTCCTTGGGTCCAGCTTGTTGTTTTTTAGAAGTGGTCTGAAGGATGTTTGCTTCAAGCTTCATGGGAATGACCCGGTCGAGAAGGATAGATCTATGAGTTTGGCCAGGAACGGGCTGAGCTCAACACGCAGTGATTTTATCCAAAATGCTGGGCAAGGGTCGTTTGGAGCTGTGGTGTTGTTGATGGCTGCGATGATGTCTTGAATGCCTTTCTCAGATGGGGCAGAGAAGGTAGTGAGGATGTCATGGGTGTCTTTCTTGGGTGGGGTCGAGGAGGTAGTTAGTGGAGTTGGCTGGTGTGCCCCGTGCAAGGGAGTGGGGTTCTTTCTCTGGTGCTGTATTGCAAAAGAGGAATTTTTTTGTGGTGTTCGATAAAGCTCTGCTGTTACTGTAGTTCATTTTTTCTTTTTTTTCAGCTTTTCATTCAGAACAAGCCTCTCGGCAGCAGCAGCAGTAGCAGAATCGACCCGCCTGCCCCCTACCCTGCTGCTGCCCCAGATGCAAGGACAATGGGGCAGCAGCAGCGAACTATCACCTTTGGCCAAAAAAAAAAGTATTTGAAAAGGACAACATTTTTAAGCTTCTGTCAGCTTTTAAGTCCCTGCTGGTTCCTCCCTCCCTTCTGATATGAAAAGTATCATCAGAAGAGGCAGGACCCATCCGAACCTTACAAGCATGCAACAAGGCCCTGATAGGTCCTACCCCTTCTGATGATGCTTTTTGCTAACCTCTGCTGCCCCAGTGAAAATCCTGCCCTTTTGCATTACTACCGCTATGAAGCATTAGCAGTGGCAGCAGCAGGAAGTTGGCCCTGTACATGGGGCAGGCAGACTGGATGGGGATGGCAGGCCCAGGTGGCAGAAGTGGGGCGAGGGGGTGCAGGGGGTTCTCCTCAACCCAACCGTGGCCATGGGAGGCCAGATTGTGGGTCAGACTGTGGGGAAAGAAACAAGTGGCCAGTGGTTGAAGATCATAGTTCCTGAATGGGAGCCGCGGTGCCATGGCAATGGGACACCATGGCACCGCGGCTCCATTCAGGATCCTGACTGAGTTAGCTGGGCAGGGGCCTGTACATGCAGGCCGGTCTGAATCGAGTCCTGGCCTGCACATACAGGCCCAGACCCGATTCCGATCCCGCGAGGCACGTCTAGCCCCCAGGTGATCAGAATCGGGTCTGCCTCTGTGCATCTTGCTTCCAATCCGGCGCACAGGGGCCTGGGCGGCCAACTTGGAATGTGCCTCATAGGGAAAGAGAATTTGTGAAACAAAAAAAAAAAACCTCTTCAAAGAATCAGATCAGCATGCAAGGAAAAACAATTGGCAAAAGCATAAATATAGTGGGAAATACAAAGTGTTACTCCAGGAACCATTTGTGGCTTTCTTCAAGGTGAAGTGGTATGAAGGTGTTATGAGGGTAAGGATGACAGATATTTCTCACACATACAATATTTCCCTCTCTGTTTGCAGTCAGTGGCTAAGGTAGTTAGGGTTGATGGCTCCTCTAGCAATGTTCCCAATGTGAACCACATACATTTCTGGTTTGAGGTAAATGCTTTCATGCCAAGGATAAATGGTGGGTGTCTCCTTAGAGGTAGGCACAGGAGAATGTGTCATGGGTAGAGTAACCATGGATGCTAGGGCAGTAAAAGGTGTAGGCAAAAAATAATACAGGAAACCGAGATAGCCCCTAAACTATTTTTAATCAAACTCAGCCATCTCTGGGCCTCAGGTGGTACTTGCAAGAGGATATCAATGCCAGCCATAAATATTTGACATAAATACACACAAAATAGATGAAAATTTTCTGTTCAACGTGAGACAGCAGCCAAAAAATACAAACAAAATGTTCAGAATCATTAGGAAAGGAATATAAACAAAACAAAGGATATCATAATGTCTCTGAATCACTCCATGATGTGACTGCACCTTGAGTATTGTATGCAGTTCTGGTCTCTGTATCTCAAGAAAGATATAGCAGCATTAGAAAAGGGTGACCACAATGATAAAGAGGATGGAATGACTTTCCTAATAGGGCTCTTCAGCCCAAAGAAGAGACAACTGAGGGAAGATATGATAGAGGACTATAAAAGCCTGTGGAGGGAATGGGTAGACCCTAATCGATTGTTTACTCTCTCAGAAAATACAAGAACTAGGAAACATGCCATGAAGCTACAAAGTAATATATTTAAAACAGATAGGAGAAAATACTTTTTAACTCAATAAGTCTGTGGAACCCATTGCTAGCATATGTGATAAAAGCAGGTAGTGTAGCAACGTTTCCTTATCCATCTTCTCATGGTTTTTGTATTCTTGGATCCTTCTTTATTGTGGACTGTTAACATTCAATGTAATAATCATGATATATTTCATTTTAATATTTTATGTGCTTCTGTGACATATGACTGAGGGTATATTTCTTTTTCAAAGGTTTTCCTTTGTTTATGTAAATCTTACAAAAAGTAAAATAAAAAATAAATAAATAAAAATGGTTTGGACAAATTCCTGGAGAAAAAGTCCATAAACAGTTAAAGTAGTCCAAGAGATATGTAGAGTGGAACTGGCTACTTTTAGGAAATGTTAGGTACATGTGACCTGAATTGACCACTATAAACAAAATTGGTATAATGTTGATGCAAAGAATAGTCGCAAAATAGTCTGTCACTGCTTTGCTGTGCCCAGGCATTTCACTGTTTAATCAGGAAGCCCAGAGTTAGTGCCGTGCTTTGATATGACAAACAGCCTTCTGCAGACTCTCAAGCGTGAAAGTCCTTAACCCTTTGAAGGCCTACTTTAAATTTTTAATCCACATTCTGCAGCCGGGTTAATTTTTGCATATTTCAGGAAAATTGTACCCGTCTTATTCAATATGTTCTAATAGTGATTTTCCTTCTGCTCTGTTCATGTATTATATACCATTTGATAGGAATATTTAGTCAGAATTTTGAATCCCAAGAGTTTTGGGCTCAGCCTGGAAAGGGTTAAACAACCAACAGATATTTTAACAGATGATCATTTAGGGCCATCCTGATCCAGCATCTTTTAAACAGCTCCCAGAGCTCCAATGGGGGTCACAAAATCGGTTGTCCTTACCTCCTCAATAAATCCATGTTTTCTCCTTATTGGATCACAGGATTTGTTTTCACTTCTTCATCAAGTCTGTGTTATTCTGGCTTTCTCTCGCTGTAGCTGCACTTCCTACTGGCAGTCATGCAGTCAATGTACTAGCAGTAGGAAGTGAAGCTGGAACGAAAGAAAAGCCTGACTTTTTGGCTGGACTAGGGACTGAGATCCATGATTTTTCCATTACTCCTAGGTTTTCAGAATTTCTTTCCCAAAATGATACTGTCCTCCAGAGCGAGGCGAGAGAAAGAACTCTCACACACAGGCATCTGCATTGTTAGCAAAAACTAGCATAATGGCTTGGTGCAAGCAGTATGAGTGCAACTAATGTCACCTCAAGCATGGTAATTTAAGTTAGTCTACAACCCCGCGCTGGTTACGCAGCCCACACATGTGTTACCAGCACAGAGCTTAGTAAATATGCCGCTAAATGTGCCAAACAACAAGAAGAGTTTGGCAACCACAATATAACTCCTCTGAAATTGCACATTGGACCAGCATGGTGTTAATGTAAATATATATTCTGCAAAAAACAAAGGAAATGCAAGATGCTCACACACCAAGGGAGAAAAAGAAAAAGCAAGAACCACAGTGCAGTTTATAACTCATTTTATTTTGTTATAATTTGCATTATGGTCCTTGATTTTTCTTTTTGAACATATATTCTGCATCCACAGAACCCCCTCCCTCGACAAGGATGCAGAGCAGAACTAGAACATTCACCCATAGAACTCAATGTAATAATACTTTAAAAAAAAATCTGCATCTGGTCATCTCACTAACAACAGCACAAATATTCTCCAGTACCGGGCATACTGCGAGCTAATACAAAACCCTACAAAAGTCACTGAGGATATACAGAGCAAATCTACCATACCATACCAACACCAACATTCAAAACTCATACAAGGAGCCTATCCAGAAAAAAAGCAGCACTGTAAGTATTGTAGAAACATAGAAGAAACACAGAAACATGATGGCAGAAAAAGATCACATGGCCTATCTAGTCTGCCTTTCCATATCAAATACAATAATCCCCTTTTTTCTTTCTTTTCTTTTTTTTTATTGTAGCGGGCCCTAGAACATTCAGACACCTATCTGAAAAGCTGAACAAATCAGATTGCTACAGTGCTGATCCCTATATGCAAACCTGGTCACACACTCAGAACACAGACCCCCACCAAGTACAGAATAAGTGCCCACAACCTAAAAATAAAAATATGTAGACAAAATTTAAACTGAAACATCAAGAAGCCATACTCTGCATGCAGTGCTACATCAAAGAAATAGAAAGAGATGCATTTCCGTGTACTATGTAAAATATAAATGTAGTGTTAAATCTGATCACTAACTTAAAAATAAAATTATTGGACTTGATATTCAAAAGCATTTACACAGTTTACAGACCTGTAAACAATGTAAATGCAGCTTAGAGAGATATTCAGCTGCACCAACACAGCTAGTACCGCAACCCCGAGTAATGCCGCTACACGCACGGATGCTAATCATATAGTATTGGGGTGAGTCATAAGTGTCCTGGCATGGAGCTGGTTGTTAACCAGGTAGCAGTGATAGTGAACCGCTTCCCGGATAGCAACCCATCCTTAAACAGGTACGGCAAAAGATGGCCTATCTTTACCTATGGAACTAACCAGGCAATGGCCCAAAATCACCACTGCCCAGTTATCTTCCACACTGTGCGGCGCTGTGCAGCAGACCAGGAAATTCAATGCCAGCTATGGCCCTGGTATTGAATATTTGGGGTTAGATTCAGCAATGACGGCTATGTGCTGTAGAAGTGCATAGCCGTCACTGCTGAATATTGGGCCCATTTTTTTAATCTTTTTGTCTGAACATTTTACTCTCTGATCATGCTGGTCCCAATCTCAGGTTTCTGTTTTCCTCTGTCTTCTCCTAACTCTCTTTATACAGTCTCTAATCCATCTGCCATTTCTTGTCTCCCCTTTTATTTTCTTCACTTCTTTCCATCTTGGATATTGATCTTCTTCTTTCAGCTTTTTTCCATGTATTTTTCTCTCACTCTTTCCATTCAGATTTCATTACTACTTCGTACTATCCAGTCCTCAATCCCTCTCTTTTTTTACTCCATCTACCTACCACTTTTCAACTCTCACCCCAGTTCTCCCATTCCCCATTCCTTCTTCCCTGATCCATTATTCCCCAGTCTTTCACTCAATTTCTCTTCTTCCATATCTAGTGTGTCTCTCTCGCTCGCTCTTTCCCTCCATCCAACATCTCCATTTGCTCTCTCTCTCTCTCTCCCCTTCTCTCTCTCTCAACCTAAAGAATTCTTTAATCACTTCCCTGGTACTCTCTACTCCTCTCAGGTCAGTCAGAAGGGAATCATTAAGCCTCCAGAATTATAGCACACTAGTTGAGTGTTGCAGGTCCAGTGTTATCAGCACTAGAGCATGGTCTGACCAAGTTATGGGCCCTGCCCAACCACACCATATCACTTCTACTATAAAAATCACATCTTTCCCCACTCTACATCAACAACATTCAAACAAACAAGCCAATAACATACTGAAATGCACTCTAATCAACTCCCGTTCCATCAGAAACAAATTCCATGTTATCAAAGACTAATGTGTATAACAAAAACATGGCTGTCAGACACAGACCAAGTTATCTTCAATCAAACTGAATCTCACTCTTACACCAGACACAACTGCACAAGATCTGCAAGAAGGTGTGGGGGAGTACTTATAATCGCAAGGCTTACAATCAATATTTTCACACTCCACAACTGGATGCCATATGATGACACTCAGGGGCGGCTCTACAACGAGGTAGAGTGAGGCAGCTGCCTCAGGTGCTAAAGTTTTGAGGGCGGCAAAATATGCCCCCAAAACAGCTGCCTCACTCTGCCTTCAAAAATTTAATTAAAAAGAAAAAAAACAAGCGCACAAGTTGCTGCCGGATCCACTTCTCAGCAACAACAGACTCACCCTCATCTTTCACTGGCAACCGCGGCTCCGTCCTCTTAGAGAACCGGAGCTGTGCTAGCGATATTCAGTTTAAATAAAAAGCCAAACCAGTGTGGAGCCTTCCCCCCTATGTGAAGGAACTGTGCTGCTGCATCCCACGCCCAAAGGAAATTAAAGTTACATTAATTGTGCTAGCACACATACATTTACACAGTCATTACATTAACTTCCTTTGGGGCAGGATGCAGCTGCACGGTTCCTTCACAGAGGCGGGAAGGCTTCGCACTGGTTTGGCTTTTTATTTAAACTGAATATCACTAGCACAGCCACGGTTACATTAACTTCCTTTGGGGGTAAGACGCAGCTGCATGGTTCGTTCACAGAGGTGGGAAGACTCTGCACCAGTTTCATTTTTATTTAAACTTAATATCACTATCACATCCATGGTTCTCTAAGAAGCAGGAGCCGGGGCTGCCAGGGAAAGGAGAAGGTGAATCTGTGGGGGAGCTAACATGGGGAAGGTGGGGGCTAGAAGAGGGCTGATAAGGGGGGGGAGGGGGCTGATATGGGGTAGAGGAGGGGGCTGGAAGGGAACTGATGACGGGAAGGTGGGGTCTGCAACAGGGCTGACACAGGGGGGAGGAAAGGTCTGGAAGGGAACTGTCATGAGGGGAAGGTGGGGTCTGCAATGGGGCTGGCATGGAGGGAGGAGAGGGCTCGAAGGGAGCTGAAAAGGAGGAAGGTAGGGTCTGAAAGTGAGCTGACATGGGGGAAGGTGGGGGCTGGAAGGGAGCTGACATGGGGAGGAGGAGGGAGCTGGAAAGGAGCTGATACCTGGGGATGGTAGTGGAGAGGGACTGGAAGGATGATGACACTGGAAAGGAAGGAGAGAGATGGAAGGGACCTGACACCTGGGGATTGGACTGGAGGGGGACTGGAAGGGAGCTGACACTTGGGGATGGAACCCGTAGGTGGCTGGGTAATGGAGGTGGGGCTGGAAGGGAGGGGGCACTGGGATGGTATTTGGACTAGAAGGGGCTGGACAGTGGGGAAGGAGGGGGACTAGAAGGGAATGGACCCCAGTGGCAGTCCTGGGAATGCAAGGGGGTTGAAATCGGAAGGTACTGGGAGGGGAGGAGAAAAGGGGGCTGATACTGGGGAGGGTTACTAGGACTGGAAATAGGCTGATGGAAGGAGATGTCTTGAAGGACTAGAAAAGGGGCCTGTTACTTCTGGAGAGAGATCTGCAATTGTGAGTATATACTTCTGGGAATTTTCTGAAAGGAATTTTTGTATTAAAGTTAATTTAATCTGTGAACCCACTATTTTTCATTAAATCAGTCAGGGCCTAGTAGCAGCAGCTTAAGTTTAAATTTAAAACACAGAACAGAACTTTCTGGGTACATTTCATACCCAACAGAGAGCTTGTAGTTTAAATTTAATAGTCACTCAGGGCCTAGCATCAGCAAAGTACTTTTGTTTAAATTTAAAACACAGAAGAGAGCTTTCTGGTTAAATTTAGAACCCAGCAGAGAGCTTGTAGTTTAAATTTCATAATAAGTTAGAGCCTAGCAGCAGCAAAGAGCTATAATTTAAATCAAATCAGAATATAGCTTACCTCAGCAGTACAAGACAGGGTACTGTGTAGCAGCCCTCTTTTAATAAGTGTTATTTCCCTCCTTCCCTCCCCAACACCCACCCACCCACCTAATCGTAGCTTTATAGGTACTTACACATCTTAAAAGACAGGAGGTGCTCTCAGGTGAAGCTCGTTACCCAAATCAGTCATACACTAAGGACCTGAGATTAATTAAGCTTCAGATGAACAAGGTATATTAAACGTATTAGGTACAGTTTTATTAGTATAAATATCCATAGCAACCCTTAGTAAGTAAAGAACTTAAAGATCTAAACACAAACTTAAAACTAAGATGCAGACAGCAGTCCAGCAGCGAGATGGGGGCTTTCCAGTCTTTTACATTGTGTCACATGTATGATTTTCTCTCAGTTGGTGAGAGGTCTTATGTGTGAACTAGGTGCAAGGAGCTCTTTGCTCTCAGGGAACGAGTCCGTTCTCTAGAGTCTAGAGTAGCAGACTTGGAAAACATAAGAAAGACAGAGAGGTACATAGACGAGACCTACAGGGATACAGTCCTGAAGTCCCACCTCCAGTATGGCAGCATCCCTGTTGCCATGGAGGAGAGAGGTCATGTGACAGGAGAGCATCACCCTGGTGTGGCAGGAAGTGATCCTGTAACTGGGACCTGTCCTCCATGTGATGTAAAACCCTCTCGCACTGAGGAAGTTTCTCCAGGGCCATGTGCCCATGAGGGAAGGGTTAGGACAGCCGTTATAGTTGGTGATTCGATCATTAAGCATGTAGATAGCTGGGTGACTGGTGGATGTGAGGATCGCCTGGTAACATGCCTGCCTGGTGCGAAGGTAGCGGACCTCACGGGCCACCTAACTAAGGTCTTAGATAGTGCTGGGGAGGAGTCTGCTGTCTTGGTACATGTTGGTACCAATGACATAGGAAAATGTGGTAGGGAGGTTCTGGAGGCTAAATTTAGGCTTTTAGGTAGGAAGTTGAAATCCAGAACTTCCAGGGTAGCGTTCTCTGAAATGCTTCCCGTTCCACGTGCAGGACCCAAAAGGCAGGCAGAGCTCCGGAGTCTCAATGCATGGATGAGACAATGGTGCAGAGATGAGGGTTCTGGATTTGTTAGGAACTGGGGAACATTCTAGGGAAAGGAGGGGCTCTTCCAAAGGGATGGGCTTAACCTTAACCGGGATGGAACCAGGCTGCTGGCATTAACCTTTAAAAAGGAGATAGAGCAGCTTTTAAACTAGATGATAGGGGAAAGCCGACAGTCGCCCAAGAGCGGATGGTTCAGAAGAATGTGTCCTTGAAGGATACAACCAAAAGCAGAGAGGTTCCATAAAAGAGTAAAGTAGCCCAAAAGCCCTCTAGTATGGAGCAGACAGAGCTTAAAGATCCCAAATTACCCATGTCTACCAATAGCCAAATTAATATGAATAAAATACAGTCTCTAAAATGCTTGTATGCAATGCTAGAAGTCTAAAAAATAAGATGGGAGAGTTAGAATATATAGCACTAAATAACAGGTTAGATATGATTGGAATATCAGAGACATAGTGGAAGAAGGACAACCAGTGGGACACTGTGATACCTGGGTACAAACTATATCGTAATGATAGAGCCGATCAAATTGGTGGAGGGGTTGCGCTCTATGTTAGAGAGGGCATTGAGTCAGAAAGGATTAAAGTTTTGCAGGAAACAAAATTTGCTGTAGAATTTCTATGGATTGAAATTCCATGTAAAAAGTGGAAGGCAATGGCAGTGGGGGTGTACTATTGATGGCTTGGCCAGAATGAACAAATGTATGATGAAATGCTCAAAGAAATCAAGGAAGCTAACAAAAGTTACAGCGCAGTAATAATAATGGGTGATTTCAATTACCCCGGTATCGACTGGGTCAGTGTCACGGCAGGACATGCTAGGGAGATAAAGTTCCTAGATGAAATAAATGACTGCTTCTTGGAGCAGCTGGTTCATGAACCGACCAGAGGGGAAGCTATATTAAACCTCGTCCTTAGTGGAACACCAGATCTAGTGCAAGAGATAAGAGTGTTGGGGCGACTTGGCAGTAGTGATCATAGCATGATCGCCTTTGATTTAATAAGTGGAGGAGGGATAATAAGGAAATCCACAGTATTACCTTTTAACATTCGAAAGGGAGACTATGATAAAATGAGGAAAATAGTTAAGAAAAAACTAAGGTCAGAGACTTACATCAAGCTTGGGTGTTGTTGAAAAATACTATCATGGAAGCCCAGGCAAGCTGTATTCCACGCTTTAAGAAAAGTGGAAGGAAGTCCAAAAAACTGCCAGCATGGTTTAAAGGTGAGGTCAGAGAGGCTGTTGTTGCCAAAAAAAGCATCTTTCAGGAAATGGAAAAAAAGAGACAAACGACGAAATCTGGAAACAGCACAAGCACTGGCAAGTCAAATGCAAGGCATTGATAAGGCAGGCAAAGCGAGAATTTGAGAAGAAGCTTGCTGCAGAAGCAAAAACGCGAAATAAAGACTTTTTCAAGTATATTCGTAGCAAAAAACCTGTGAGAGATTCAGTTGGTCCATTAGATGATAGAGGGGGTAAAGGGGCACTAAGAGGCGACAAGGCGATAGCGGAGAGACTGAATGAATTCTTTGCTTCGGTCTTTACTGAGGAAGATGTAGGGATATTACCCATGACTGAAGTGGTATTTAAAGGTGCGGAAGAATTGAAGGAAATATAGATACATCGGGAAGATGTATTAGAACTATTAGATAAACTGAAACGTAGCAAATCACCTGGGCTGGATGGTATACATCCAAGGGTGTTGAAGGAACTGAAATATGAGATTAGAGACCTGCTATTAGTAATCTGTGAACTACCATTAAAATCAGCTCTAATACCTGAAGACTGGAGGATCGCCAATGTAACACCAATTTTTAAAAAGGGTTCCAGAGGTGATCCGGGAAACTACAGACCAGTGAGCCTGACGTCAGTACCGGGAAAAATGGTAGAAACCATCATAAAGAATAAAATTGCTCAGCATGTAGATAGTCATGGCCTAATGGGAGACAGCCAACATGGCTTTAGACAAGCAAGAGCTTGTCTTACTAATCTGTTATGTTTTTTTAAAGGTGTGAATAAACGGGTGGACAAAGGTGAGTCAGTTGATTTAGTGTATCTGGACTTTCAGAAAGCCTTTGACAAGGTCCCTCATCAGAGACTTTTGGCAAAACTAAAGATTCATGACATAGGAGGCAGTGGACTACTGTGGATCAGGAACTGGTTAAAAGATAGAAAGCAGAGGGTAGGGCTAAATGGCCAATTTTCCCAATGGAGAAAGGTGAATAGTGGTGTACCCCAGGGATCTGTGCTGGGTCCACTGATTTTTGACATATTCATGTGGAAAGTGGAATAATGAGTGAGGTTACCAAATTTGCAGATGACACAAAATTATTTAAAGTTGTTAAAACCCAAGAGGATTGTGGAAAATTGCAAGAGGATCTTGATAAATTGGAAGACTGGGCATCAAAATGGCAGATGAAATTTAATGTGGACAAGTGCAAAGTTATGCACCTAGGGAAGAACAACCCAAACTATGGTTACATGATGCAAGGTTCCACATTAGGAACCACCACCCAGGAAAAAGATTTAGGCGTCATTATGGATACCATGTTAAAACCCTCGGCCCAGTGTGCAGCGGCGGCCAAGAGAGCAAATAGAATGCTAGGTATCATAAGTAAAGGAATGGAAAATAAAACAAAAGATATTATAATGCCTCTATATCATTCCATGGTGAGACTGCACCTTGAATATTGTGTGCAATTCTGGTCGCCGTATCTTAAAAAGGATATAGCGATATTAGAAAAGGTTCCGAGAAGAGCCACCAAAATGCTAAAGGGGATGGAAGGATACTCCTATGAAGAAAGGCTAAAAAGGTTAGGGCTCTTTAACCTGGAAAAGAGACGGCTGAGGGGAGATATGATAGAAGTCTATAAATTAATGAACGGAGTGGAATGGGTAAACGTAGATTGATTGTTTACGTTATCAGAATATAGAAAGACTAGGGGACATGCAATGAAGCTACAGGGTAAACTATTTATGACAAATAAAAGAAAATATTTTTTCACTCAAAGTGTAATCAAACTCTGGAATTTGTTACCGGAGGATGTACTAAAGGCTGTTAGTGTAACTGGGTTTAAAAAAGGTTTGGACAAGTTCCTGGAGGAAAGGTCCATAAACCATTATTAAGAAGGGACCCAGGATATCAATGCTTGACCCATACAAGCATTGTGGAACCTGTGTCTTTTGTGGAAACTGCTAGGTACGTATGACCTAGATTGGCCACTGTTGGAAACAGGATATTGGGCTTGATGGACTTTTGTCTGACCCAGTATGGCATATCTTATGTTCTTATGTAATGAAGAAAAGAAAAGAAGAGACAAGAAATGGCAGATAGACTATAGACAATAGAAAGAGATCTTAATGAACAAAGGAAAGCAGTAGTCTCAGATCCGGGCCAGTAAGATCAGAGAATAAAATGGTCAGACAACAAAGGTAGAAAAAATTATTTTATTTTCAATTTAGTGATTTAACTTTGCATGATCTTTATGGGGAACTACATCTCTTATTTATCTGATGTAGCACTGCATGCAGATTCTGGCTTCATGGGGATTCAGTTTAATTTTTGTCTACATATTTTTATTTTTACTTTAGGTTGTAGCCACTTATTCTGTACTTGGTGAGGGTATGTGTTCTGAGTGTGTGACTGAGGCCATGTGTTTTGTTAACATGGAGTTTGTACATAGGGATCTACACTGTACTATAGCAATTTGACTTGCTCAGCTTTTCAAATAGGTGTATGGATGTTCTAGGGATTACAGCAGTATTTATAGTGTGTTGTTTTTCTGGGTAGGCCCCTTATGTGAGTTTTGGAAGTTTAACCTGGCATGGTATGATAGATTTGGCCTTGTAGATCTTCGGTGACTTTTGTAGGGTATTATATTAGTTCCCAATATGCCTGTTACCGGAGAATGTTTGTTAGATGACCAGAAACAGATTTTATTTTAATATATTGAGTTCTGTGGGTGAATATCCTATTTCTGCTCTGCACCCATTGTTGAGGGAGAGGTTTCTGTGGATGCAGAATATATATTCAAAAAGAAAAAGTGAGAACCATAACACAGTTTATAACAAAATAAAATGAGTTATAATTTTATAATTTGGTACTATAAACTGTACCGCGATTCTCATTATTTCTTTTAGTTCCTTGGTGTGTGAGCATCTTGCATTTCCTTTGGTTTTTTTGCAAAATATATATTTACATTAATGCCATGCTGGTCGAGTGCGCAGTTTCAGGAGTTATGTTGGGGTTGCCAAGCCCTTCTGGTCACAAAGTCTCTCTTGTTTTTCAGAGGGTGGGAATGCTGTGCTGGGGCACCAAGTGGGAAGAGGGTGGGAAGTGGGAGGTGCTGCATGGGTGCTATTGATCCCCTCATGTTTGGCATAGTTAGCAGCATGTTTCCTCTGTGTCATATTGGGTCAGACCAAGGTCCCTCAAGCCCAGCATCCTGTTTAGAACAATTGCCAATCCAGGTCACAAGTACCTGACAGATTCCGAAAAAGGCACACAGGTTCCGCAATGCTTGGATTTCTCAGGTCTTCTTTGTCCAAACCTTTTTTAAACCCAGCTACACTAACAGCTTTTGCTACATTCTCTGGTAACTAATTCCAGAGTTTGATTATGCAGGGCCATAGGCTAACTGCAGGGAGGCAGTTACATCTCCCTGCAGTTAACATATTTCAGTGTGGCAAAACAGCTGCAGGTGCAACTAAGACCAGACACTGAGGTGGCACTAGTTGCACTCTCGCTACTTGCACTGAGCCATTATCTTAGTTTCTGCCAACAATACAGATGCTTGTGTGTGAGAGTTCTTTCTTTCGCCTCACTCTGCAGTAAAGCATAACTACAAAAAAAACAGAAGTATTATTCATCACAAAGGATACGACTTTCATCCCACCTACAAGTGAAGAATGCTAACCTGAAGTCAAATCAAGAGGTTAGATATCTTGGTATCACCCTGGACAAACATCTAAATATGGAAACCCACATAAGAAACATCACAAAGTCTGTATACCTCAAAATAAGGTCACTCCGCCAGCTCCGACCCTTATTAGAACCTACTGACTTCCACACTATATTCCAAGCCCTGGTCACTCCAATCTTTGATTATGCTAATATAATACTTCATGGCCTACCAGCATATGCACTCCACCCTCTACAAGTGGCATTAAATGCTACTGCTAGAACAATCTATGGAGCATCCAGATGTGATCATGTTTCACCTCTTCTAATCCACCTACATTGGTTACCAATTAACAACCGACTTAAATACAAAGCCCTCTTACTCTCATTCAAAATCCTTAATCAGATCTCAGCTGCTTCGCTGGAAAACCTCCTACAATGGACACCTAAAAACAGATCTAGGAGATCAAATTTGACAAATACACTTATCATTCCTACTATGGTGAGAAAAAGCTCGCAATTTACCAGAAATAGAGCATTCTCATATTTTGCACCATTGCTCTGGAACTCTCTCCCTCCTCACATCCGCCTCATCACCGATCTGGCAACCTTTCGCAAAGCAATTAAGACACATCTCTTCCAGATTGCATTTGACCATGTTCCGTAGATACTCATGCCCCCTTACTATTGCATACTCTCAGCCTACATTCGACCATATTCTCAGCCTATAAATAGTTACCTACCCAGGTCCCATGTTAATTGTAAACTGTTGGAAACATTCTATTGTTAGATAATCTAGTTAATTTATTAATTTATTATTATGTACCTGTTATATGTACTGTTATACCTGTTCATTGTATTATGTTGTTAACATGTAAACCACGCTGTTTGTAAAAGTGTGGTATATAAACATAAATAAATAAATAATTTTGGGAAAGAAATCCTGTAAACCTAAACCTAAAGAGTAATGGGTAAAAGCATTTTTGACTACATATGTCTGTTTTTAGTTTGTATTGATATATTCCCTACTTGATGAAGATCTATCTCTGTTCTGCATGTGTGACTGAGGCTACATGTTCTGTTAGTATGGGGTTTCTATGTAGGGAGCTGTAGTAATTCGGCTTGTTCAGTTTTCTGAATAGGAATATGGATATTCTAGAACTCACTGCAATATTTGTGGTGCTGCCCTTTCTGGGTATGCTCCATGTTGTGTGAGTTTTGGAAGTTAGGGGTATGTTTACTAAACTGCGGTAATGTCATGCGCGTTAGGGTCCGCGGTAAAGGTAGAGATGCCCATATAAAGGCATGGGCGTTGCATCGTTACAGCAAGCTGACAGCTAACGCGCGTTACAAGGCGCCTTAGACTAACGAGCGTTACAAGGCACCTTGCAAGGCACCTTGTAAAGCGCCTTGCAAGGCACCTTGTAAAGCGCCTTATAAGGCACCTTGTAAGGTGCTTTATAAGGTGCCTTATAAGGTGCCATGTAAGGTGCCTTATAAGGTGCCTAGTAAGGTGCCCTGTAAGGTGCCTCATAAGGCGCCCTATAGGGCCTCCTAAGCTAAGCGCCATATTAGGCACCCTTGGAAAAGGCACCGCAGAAGGCACCCTGGGCTATGGAACCATAGGTTAAGGTGGCCTAACAAGGCTATGGTGTCCTAGATTAGTGTGCCCTAGGGACTGCAAGGTGCCTCAGGATGACATGTATGACCTGTGTGGAACAGAGACAGATGTAGCCCTAACACTAGATAGAGCACTCAGGAAAGGCAATGAACAGGTGAGTGAAGGAGGGAGAGGTGGGAGCCGCTGGACCTGCCATACCTGCGGGCATCCCATGTGCCTGCCAGTACTGATGACAAACATGGTGGGGCAGCTGTACCACAGCACAGGGTGTTGGCAATGTAAAATACCAGAAAAACAGTTGGTGGCAGACCCTGTGAAGATGCATCCTGGCCAATCTGCCCTGTCCGGGCCATACCCAACATACCTTGCTCTTCATTATGCACCTATTCAGGCTAACGCTGTTAACAGTGGGACATTTTGGGCCCAGTGAAGGGTGGGCAGCCACAGAACAATGGATATACATACACACACGCTCACTCCTATTGCAGCATTGTACAAAGATAGGGGTGGTTGGCAACCCTGCCTGCCACACTGGTCCTGATCACAGTGCCGACATTGCTAAACTGTGCAGGGGGTAGTAGTAGTGCTCTGGTGATAACTTCAGCTCAATGCTGGGGCCAACAGCCTGACTCTCCATGCATCTTTGGATTGTGGAGCCTGTGTGGGTGGGTGTTTGTACCCCTGTTCGCCGCTGCTTTGGGCTTTGCACATGTTGCTGTTGTATCTGCATTGTAGGGTAAAACATAGGGACATGCTCTGCAGGAACCACAGCTGGGGCTTGAACCTGTGACCCTCTGCTTCTGGACACACTGGCTGGGTGTACTGCACCACGCTGTTGCCACAGATGCACGATAGTCCCTGGGGTTACCTGTACTTTTCCTCAGCCAGACTTTGTATGTTGCACTGCACACCACGTACTGATGCAGGGCATGGCCTAGGTCCACTGCAGGGAGATGGCACTGCCCCCTCCAGCATGGGCACACACCCCCCTGCCAAGCTGACATGGCCATTTGCTGTCGGTGCTGGTAGTGCGCAGTCCCATGCCATCCACTATGTAGGTAGGCGCCCGCCTAGGGAGCGGATCCCAGGGTGAGGGGGCATACATGGACATCCTCACATCCCCCCCCCCCCATCACTGCCTACCAATATTATGTCCCTTCCACATGGGGGCAGGATGGCTGGGGGGATGTCAGGTCAGTGCCCTAGCAACTATTGGCTAGGGTGAACCAGGTAGTTATAGGTGGATTGTGTTTGGCCTTGGTCAGCTGCTGTCTTGCTGATTTCCGGTTTCTATGTTCCTATGTGCCATCTAGGCGCCCGCCTGGTCCACCCTGTCCCCAGCTGCCCATGCTACATGTCCCGCCTGCGGCCCCCTATGCCCCATTTGCACCATCGCTATAGTGGCCATTCATACTTTGGCACTATGGTGTTGCTGAAAATGGAGCACTACTATCACTTTTAGTAAACATACCCCCAAGTCAGCAAAGAAATCCTATTTTACCAATAAAATTAGGAATTGTACAGCATCTGCCAAGGAAATATATCAGGTTGTTAACAATTTATTAAGTCCCTCAGGAGAAAATTATTTTTTTGAATCTTCACTTTCTCCAAGTGATATTGCTGAATGTTTTCATATAAAATTTATTAAACTATGAATGACATGTTCAGCTATTTGTTGAGAGTTTGTTGGTTTATACAACAGAAGTTTACCCAATGAGGTTCAGAAGAGAAAACTGTTTGATGGGTAATTGCATGCAAAGGATACATATATTGAGAATGAACATGCGATATACAGACAGAGCTCCATACTGTGATGGTTACAAGCACATGGATAGCCTAACAGCTAGAACTGAACAACAACTGCTACTGGGAAAAGGGAACCAGAAACCCCAGCATCTGAGTGTTTTCTTTTCATAAGGCTCCTGGGATATATAGTTCCTTCTGTAAGATAACTTGTACTCTTACCTATATCTACTGTCTTTTACTAGTGTACTCCTAGGACAGAAAACCTTATACAGATAATCAGCCTGGATCTATTGCATGCTTTTCAACACTATTAATCCTCAAGTCTGTTACTATTTTATCTCACTATTTTAATGTAGAAAAATCAGTTGCCTCTTCAGAGACACACCCCCTAGCATGTCAGTCTGGCTGGAATTACTTTAACCCTGTCTCGGTTATTTTATTTAACAAGATCTTAATGTCAGTCAATCCAACTACCTCTGGTTTGGCCATTCCTGTGCAAATTGCATCCTTTTATTCATTCCATAATAATAGCATGTTTAGATTCAGGAGAGCTTCCTATCATCTATAAAAAGCTGTCTATTGCATTCAAAAAACAAAAAAACAAAAAACTAAGGTTTGCTTTATCTTGCCCTAAAGATTATAGAGCTGTGTTGAATATTACTTTTATAGTAAAGCTTTTTGAAAGAGCATATTTCTACAACTAAGTCATCATTTAGAGAAGATGAATGCGTTTCATCCCAGCTTTCGCCAATTCCATAACATCAAAACAAGTTTGTTAGTTATGGTCAGAGAAATATGGGAATCCTTAGACAGAGGCTTAGAGGCCAATTCCCATCGGGGCACATCCGGCTCATACAGACATCAAAAATCTGGATGGGCGGGTTGTGCACCCGATTCTGCACCTGCCAGGGTCAGACACTACCGCGGGAGCAGAACTGGGTGCAATGGGTCTGAATGGGCAGAGTGTGCCCCTATTCAGGCTCGCTGTAATTCCAGTCTGCTCCCCGTACACATCACCCGAGGCTCCAGCATGGAGCCCAGTGCAGTGGCATCCCGTCGCCATGGCACCGGGACATCATGTAGAAGCCCTGATCCACTACAGGTAGTTCCAATGGCCTGTTCCCTGACACTCAACCCCCGATCGGGCCCACCATGGCTGGAATCGGGCTGTGGGGAACCCCTTGCCCTGGCAAACCTCCTCGCCAGGTCCCTTCTTCATCCTCAGCAGTCTTCAGGGGAATTTATTCCACCTCCAAAGCAGAATAAGTTTCCCATGCATTATTCACCCCTGGATGAACAGGACTGTGACCAGATCGGCCCTGTACATCCGAGGTCAGGGTCAAGCCTTTGGCCCACTCTCTCTCTTCCTTCAGTCCTCCCCCCCCTCTTGCCCCCATCCTGAGTTCCCCGCACAACTCATCTATACGTGTGGGGAGCACAGGATCGGGAATCAGCCCCAGGCATTTAGCGGGGATGTACATCCAAATCGAACGTACATCCCTGTTAAACGTGATGTAGTATGACCCCCTTAGTCAACTTAATCATGTCACTGACCTCTCTGCCACATTTGATTTGGTTGATCATGAAATTTTGATTCATCGGTTGTTGGATTTAGAATTCAGGGACAGGTCTTGCAGTGGTTTTGCTCCTTCCTTTCTGATTGATCATTTACTATATCATTTGGAAGGTCATGGAATTATTATTTGGTGTATGGAATGTTCTAGTGCTCAATTTCATTCCCCTGTGCCTTTTAGTGTTCTTTTTTTAGCCCTTTTGTTTTGTTGACACAATCCTTGGGTGTGAGTGGATAATTTTATGCTGATGATTTACAGCTTTGTGTTCATACTGATCCTTCTATTCCTGATCTCACTAATTTTAATGTGTTTAAGTGTGGTAGGCGAAGGCCTATGATCCACGCTGAATGAAGGCAGGCAGGCCTAAGCAGCTTGACCTGTAAATGAAGCCTGTGGTTAGGCCCTGAGGAGTGAAAATTCCCCCCCAATATTGCCTCCATAGAACTGAAACTTAATTCAGCTTAAATGAACCTAGCTGAGCAGAAACGAAACTCAGAGAAAACAGTAAACCATTTTAATTAACACTGATAAAATGTGTGCAGCTTCTATGGAATTAATTAACTCTGTTGAGAGAAAGGTTACAGTGCCCTGCTTTCCCACATATTCCAGCTGGATAGTGACCTTGGAGGAGAAAAGTATCGAAGTTGGTGAACTGACCATTGTAATTGGGACTGTAAGGGGGGCAACCAGGTCCTGAGCCCAGACCAAGGTCCCCATTGGATAGTGTCACGGGCCTCGTAATAAGAGACTCCGTAGACCCTCTAGGCGACTGCCTAGGGGTATTGTGGTTATGATTGATCTGCCTCCTCTTCTGTACACAGAGTCAGTCAGTCAAAGTGGTAAAGCAAAATAGGGTTTTATTCCCGTTCCCTGGCGGATATCATTTCATTGCAAAAGCACACAGAACAATAAACAAAACCAAACGAAAACAGCTGGAATGTTATTTCTTTCTTCCTTGTTCCTTTCACAAGTTATATCAGCATAAAGATGTTATTTCATCGGATAAACAGATCGTACAATCCATCGGCTCAGGCTCTGAGTAAGTGTTACTGCTTTCCCCCTGTGTTAAGCCTGGACTGCATCTATTAATCCCCGGGTCACATTCACTGCATGTGCTGGAGCTGGGTTCATTTACTGGGGGAAGATAAGCTCTCTTCTCTCCCAGACACTTGTCTAAATCAGGATTATAAAAACCTGCTGTAGAGAAAGTCTCTTTATGGTAAGCCTCCCTTGGCTCCCTTACTTGGAAGTCTGCACACCTTCCTGTATTAAAACTCTGCCTAGAGCAATGCTTGTTAAAACTCCCAGCTTCTCTTCTCTCCCAAAGACAAGGCTTTAAACTTGTTATCTTACAGGAGGTTCTGTAGTTAGCTGTGGGGTTTCTTTCCCCTGACAAAGCTTTACTGGCTTGATGAAAGTTTCTCCGTGACTTGGGTAATTCCCCCAAGGTAGTGTCCCACTTCCTGTTTGAGTGGAAAGCCTCTCCGGTACTATCTCTCCAGAGATCAGTTTCTCTACTGCTCCACTGCCCTTTCCTGGAGCTTCCCTTGAGAGCTCTTGGTCCTCCCAGACCTCCAAAGTCTCTCCTGGAATTGGAACGTCTCCTGGGACTCTGTGTCTCTCTCTGTCTCTGAGTCTTGCTTGTCTGATGCTGGATCTCCACCTGCATCTGACTGCCACTCTCCTCCTCAGAGTCAGTCTGGCTCTCTCTCTTGCTTCTTCTCCTGCACTCCGGAGACACCCTCTTGCTTCCTTTCTGGCACTCTCTTCCTGGTTCTAACCAGGGCTTTTTGTACCTCCCCCCTCTGCACATTACGTCAGCTTCTGGGGACAGGTGTTTCTGATGAGATTCCTCAATTCTATCTGCGTCACTGCTAAAGAAAGGAAACCTCATTTTAAACCTCTTCTGTTCTACTTGTGCTGACGGCACCGGCTGCTCAGCCATTCTTAGACATGCTGAATCCTCCTGCCCAGCCAAGTTTGAGGTGAGTTCTTCACTCCCACTAACCTCCATTGGTTCCACTGTATCACATATCCCCCCTCTTAAGACATTCCGGGATGGGGGACACTCGTACTCACAGCCCGGAATCTCCACAAGAATCTTATCCTTCCTGCTGGACTCGCTGTCTAGTACTGTATTGTGTTGCCAGGAGTCCTTCCGGTCCGCTCCCATTGCTCTACCCTTGCCTCTTATCCAAGAGCGGCTAGCTGCGGCCGTTCTCTCCTGCCAAGGCTTCAATATATTGACGTGGTAGGTTTGTAGACGACCTTTGTCGTTCTCTACCACATATGTCACGGGACCTTTTTGCTGCACTACTGTATACGGACCTTTCCACTGGGCCTCGAATTTGGGCCCAGGGTCAGCGACCATTACTACCACTTTGTCACCAATGGCCAATTGTCGCATCTTTTTTGCCCCTATCATAGTGCTTCTTTTGGCTTTGCTGACTGCCTTGCACATGCTCTTCTGCGACTCGCGAAACCCTCTGTAGGCGGCTTCGGAGTTTACACAGAAATTGGGGAACCCCTATTTCCTCCACCTCGGGCTCGACCCACTGGTCTCTTAGAATATCTAGGACCCCCCGTGGCGCCCGCCCGAACATTAGCTCGTAAGGAGATGTTCCCAGTGAAGCTTGGATCCGCTCCCTACTGACATACAGGGTAAATGGAAGCAGAATATCCCAGTCAGCCATCTGTCCGTCCAACGCTCTTCTTAAGAGCTGTTTAAGGGTCTGGTTAAAACGCTCGACCAGACCATTGGTCTGCGGATGGTATGCCGAGGTTTTTATCTGAAGGATGCCGAACGCATCCCATACCTGCGCTAGATGCTTGGAAACAAAATTGCTCCCCCTGTCTGTTAGCATCTCCCTGGGGAACCCCACCTCGCAGAACAGTTTAATCAACTCTGCGGCTATAAATCTGGCCGATATGTTCCTCAAAGGTATCGCCCAAGGAAATTTGGTGGCACAGTCCATTACTACAAGGATATATTGATAACCTCTGGGGGTTTTTATTAATGGACCCACTATGTCCATTGCCATCCGGTGAATTGGCTCAGTTATCGTCGGGGTCTGCACTAGGGGAACTCCTACTGGCTTGACAGCACTTACTCGCTGACATGAAGGGCACGCTTCACAGAACCGCTTTGTCTCTCGGAAGACCCCCGGCCAATAGAAACGCTCTAGGATCTGGTCTAGAGTGCCTTGAATCCCCTTATGTCCTCCAACAGGGTGATCGTGGGCTAGTCGTAATACTACAGCTTTAAAGGTAGTGGGAACCACCAGCTGCTTCCTAATGGCCCCAGTATGAGGGTTGCTGCTCTCTCTATACAGGATGCCTTCTTCTATTAAGAACCTGGGGAGCACATCCCTATCTCTCTGGGCAAACTCAAAAGCGTGTTTAAGCACTGGGTCTGACTTTTGTTCCCCTGGAAATGTTGGAAATTTCTTTACTAGGTCACTGGGTACCCAGGGTAAACCTTGCCTATCGGTTACTCCAGCCCTCACCTGAGCCCGGTGGTGTCTTTCCTGGCGTTTATCGCCTTTACTTTTCTTTTTCTCCTTAAAGGGGGTGCCCATTAACTCCTCATGATGGGGAAGTTCACTTAGGCCCTCCTCTAGAACCTCAGTTTCCTCTCCTGAAGGTTCTTGTTCTGCCCCTGTGTGATCAGAGTTATCTGTTGGTGATTCACCCTGTGCTTCCTCATCCCTTGCTTGAGAGCGGGTGGACACCATTCCTCCCTTTATGGGTGTATCCTCCCCCATACCTCGGTAAAAAGGCGGCCAATCCCTACCTAGTACGATATCGTACGGTAGGTTATGGATTATTGCTATCCGGATCTCTCTCCGGGTGCCTAAACCATTAATTTGCATTCTGTAAAGAGGATACTGAGTGGTCGCTCCATGCACACATTTTATGCTTGCCTTTCCATCTTGCTGACTCGGGGGAAAATCCTTTCTGGCCTGTATGATGTCCCAAAATGTCCGGGAGACCATACTTTGATCGGCCCCCGAGTCTAGCAAGGCTCTGGCCGGGACCCCTTCCACCTCCACATCAAGGCGGAATCCCTGTGGTATATGCTCATTACCTCCTGTTATCAAGGCTGTGCGGTCTGGGCAATACCTTTTTACATGCCCTACCTTTCCACACTTAAAACATGTTACAAAAACATTATTAATTCTCTTAGGCAAACATTCTTTCATGCATTGTGTATCTACTGGAAAACCTTCCTTTAACTTTGCAGGACTGATGCAGCCCAACTTCCACTCAGCGCTTCTGGATATCTTTTTAGCCATCTCGGCTTCAAGAAACCGTTCTGTCAGCTGCGCTGCCTTTATGGAGGTTGTGCAGTCTTGCAACGTTAAAAAGGTTTTTATTTCTGAGGGAAATGCCTCAAAATACTGCTCTAAGACAATCAGGTCAATCAGGCTATCCACTGTTTTACCTTCAGGCTCTAACCATTTTAACACTAAACTGCGCACCCTATGGCACAGTGCTTTAGGCGTTTCACCTGCTTGTAATTTTGTGGACCTAAGCATTCTCCGGTATACAGCCGGTGTTAGGCCTAGCCTATCCCTTACTGCCTTTTTGATTTCCTCGTACTCATCTGCCAAAGCGGCAGGCATTGCTCGGTACGCTGCCTGAGCTTCTCCCGTTAGGGATGCGGCGAGTCTAACCGCCCACTGCTCCTTAGGCCAGTGCGCGTGGAGAGCTACTCTCTCGAATGACTCTATAAAGTCATCAAAATTGTCTTTATCTGTCATGTGTCCAAATGTCCATATCCCACACTGTGGTGGGCCTACCCCACTGAAGCCTTCTGGTGTTGTCTTCCTTTGTGATCCTTCCAATAGTGTCTGCACGAGGTCCGTCAGGGGTTTCTGCTGCGCTTGGAGGGCAGCCAGGGCCTGTTGTTGGTTCTGCTGGGCCAGGTTCCTTTGCTTATCAAATTGTAAGCTCATGCAGCACAGAACCTCATGGACGTCCATCTTCAGCTGTTACTCTGCAAAACACAACCACAACAAACACCAAGTGCGGTACCACTGGACAAAAAGACTTTTCCTTCCTTTTTTTTTTTCCAAAAAGCAACCTCTTCTCACTCTGGATCCTCCCCAGCCTATGCCCAAATACCTTTTACCTGGACTAGGTGGAGGGTCTCGCTTTGAGAAGGTGCTTGTACGCTGTAGTCCACTCCGGCTCGTTCTGGATCCTTCCGGGCGTGGCAACTTCCGCTCCTTCCGTTGAGCTAGTGCAACGTCCTGGTGGGCTTGCTTCCAGAATGAAAAATCAGCCCCAACTACGCCATTTGTCACGGGCCTCGTAATAAGAGACTCCGTAGACCCTCTAGGTGACTGCCTAGGGGTATTGTGGTTATTATTGATCTGCCTCCTCTTCTGTACACAGAGTCAGTCAGTCAAAGTGGTAAAGCAAAATAGGGTTTTATTCCCGTTCCCTGGCAGATATCATTTCATTGCAAAAGCACACAGAACAATAAACAAAACCAAACGAAAACAGCTGGAATGTTATTTCTTTCTTCCTTGTTCCTTTCACAAGTTATATCAGCATAAAGATGTTATTTCATCGGATAAACAGATCGTACAATCCATCGGCTCAGGCTCTGAGTAAGTGTTACTGCTTTCCCCCTGTGTTAAGCCTGGACTGCATCTATTAATCCCCGGGTCACATTCACTGCATGTGCTGGAGCTGGGTTCATTTACTGGGGGAAGATAAGCTCTCTTCTCTCCCAGACACTTGTCTAAATCAGGATTATAAAAACCTGCTGTAGAGAAAGTCTCTTTATGGTAAGCCTCCCTTGGCTCCCTTACTTGGAAGTCTGCACACCTTCCTGTATTAAAACTCTGCCTAGAGCAATGCTTGTTAAAACTCCCAGCTTCTCTTCTCTCCCAAAGACAAGGCTTTAAACTTGTTACCTTATAGGAGGTTCTGTAGTTAGCTGTGGGGTTTCTTTCCCCTGGCAAAGCTTTACTGGCTTGATGAAAGTTTCTCCGTGACTTGGGTAATTCCCCCAAGGTAGTGTCCCACTTCCTGTTTGAGTGGAAAGCCTCTCCGGTACTATCTCTCCAGAGATCAGTTTCTCTACTGCTCCACTGCCCTTTCCTGGAGCTTCCCTTGAGAGCTCTTGGTCCTCCCAGACCTCCAAAGTCTCTCCTGGAATTGGAACGTCTCCTGGGACTCTGTGTCTCTCTTAGGGTTGCCAACTTTTTCACCGAGAAAAACCCGACACCTGTGGCTTGCCATGCTCCACCCATTCTCCGCCCCTAGTCCCACCCCTGCCCCGCCCCCAGCCCCACCCACAAAAATTACCGAGGATACGTGTAGGCTAACTTCCTTGGTCAGATAATAATTAAACTGGGAACCCCAAAATCCAAACATGAAATGTACAACACTGGAGAAATAAAACTATAAAGTAATTTCCTCTTGCACTAAACAAAAACGCAAAGATGTTAGCAATACACACTTCCCAGACCAGACATATTCCAGTTAATAAATTCAAAATAAAAAGTATTTTTCTACCTTCTGTTTGGGCGTTTTATTTTTCAGTTGCAATTGCTCCAGTCACTTTCTTCTGGTTTCTTTGTGTCTTCTGCGAGCTATCCATTTGTCCTTTCTTCTCTTTTAGATGTTTTCCATTCTTTTCTCTATTTCTGCTTTAACATACTGATTGTTTCCCTTTTGCTCTTTTCCCCCAATTCTTTCCTTATTCCTTTATCATCCGTTTAAATTTCACCCTTCCATTCTCAAGCCCTCTTACTCTCCCAATACCGGCCCATCATAGACTTTTCTTCCACACAAAATATTTTTTTCCCTCTCCATTCTCATTCCCCATCCATTCTAGTCCTCCCCCCAAATCAATTCCCTTATAGTTCTAGGCCCACCCAGCATCCACTCCCTTCTAGTCCCATTCTCCCATGCCCCACATCAGCCCATTTCCAGTCCTATTCCAGCTCTTCATCAGCCCATTTCCAGTGCTAGCCCTCACATCACAGGCCATTTCCAGTCCTAGCTCCCCCCCCCCCACACCCAGCCCATTTCCAGTCCACGTCCCCCATCACAGCCTATTTCCAGTCCTAGGCCCCCCCCCCACCATCACAGCCCATTTGCAGTCCGAGTCCCCCCGCACCATCACAGCCCATTTGCAGTCCGAGTCCCCCCGCACCATCACAGCCCATTTGCAGTCCTAGCCCCCTAATCACAGCCTATTTCCAGTCCAAGATCCCCCTTCCTCCACCATAGCCCATTTCCAGTCCAGGTCCCCGCCACCCCCATCACAACCCATTTCCAGTCCATGTCCCCCCCCCCCCCATAACCCTTTTACAGTCCAGGCCCCCCCCCCCCCATCACAGCCTATTTCCAGTCCAAGTTTCCCCCCCCCCCATAGCCCTTTCTGGTCCAGGTCCCCTACACCCCATCACAACCAATTTCCATTCAATTTCACCACCACCCATAACCCTTTTAAAGTCCAGGTCCCCCCCCCCCATCACAGCCTATTTCCAGTCCAAGTCCCCCCCTTAGCCCTTTTCCAGTCCAAGTCCCCCCCCCCTTAGCCCTTTTCCAGTCCAAGTCCCCCCCCTTTAGCCCTTTTCCAGTCCAAGTCCCACCCCCTTAGCCCTTTTCCATTCCAAGTCCCCCCCCTTAGCCCTTTTCCAGTCCAAGTCCCCCCCCCCCTTAGCCCTTTTCCAGTCCAAGTCCCCCCAACCCCTTAGCCCTTTTCCAGTCCAGGTCCCCCCCCCCCTTAGCCCTTTTCCAGTCCAGGTCCCCCCCCTTAGCCCTTATCCAGTCCAAGTCCCCCCCCCTTAGCCCTTTTGCAGTCCCGGTCCCCCCCACCACACCCAATGCAGTCCTTGCCCCCCCCCCCCCCCCGACCAGCATCGCGGCTGTCTGAGGCTTCAGAGGGAGCCGGGGAAGCCCGCGCGAGGCCCCGGCTCCCTCTGTACAGCCACCAGCGTGAAGAGCCTTTTCCTTCACGCTGGCGGCTGTTCCTGTGAAGCCGCGAATGCTGGGAAAGGTTAAAGCAACCTTTAACCTTTCCCAGCATTCGCAACTTCACAGGAACAGCCGCCAGCGTGAAGGTAAAGGCTCTTCACGCTGGTGGCTGTTCAGAGGGAGCCGGGGCCTCGCGCGGGCTTCCCCGGCTCCCTCTGAAGCGGAGAAAAGCCGGTTATTTTGCTCTGGCCGCTCCCGATCTTGCGGCCAGAGCAAAAAAACCGGCTTTTAAAGGGCCGGTTTTGCCTCTGCGCCGGCAGCCGGCCTGGCCGTGGAAAAACCGGCCAGGCCGGCTGAAAACCGGCCAGTTGGCAACCCTAGTCTCTCTCTGTCTCTGAGTCTTGCTTGTCTGATGCTGGATCTCCACCTGCATCTGACTGCCACTCTCCTCCTCAGAGTCAGTCTGGCTCTCTCTCTTGCTTCCTTTCTTGCTTCTTCTCCTGCACTCCGGAGACACCCTCTTGCTTCCTTTCTGGCACTCTCTTCCTGGTTCTAACCGGGGCTTTTTGTACCTCCCCCCTCTGCACATTACGTCAGCTTCTGGGGACAGGTGTTTCTGATGAGATTCCTCAATTCTATCTGCGTCACTGCTAAAGAAAGGAAACCTCATTTTAAACCTCTTCTGTTCTACTTGTGCTGACGGCACCGGCTGCTCAGCCATTCTTAGACATGCTGAATCCTCCTGCCCAGCCAAGTTTGAGGTGAGTTCTTCACTCCCACTAACCTCCATTGGTTCCACTGTATCACAATAGCTACGTAACAGTATCGGGACCAATAGAAGTGTAAGAAGGGTTACCGGGGCCAATGAAAAGTTTGCCTATGCCTAGAATGGGAAAGAAAGCTATAAAAGTTGTTGTTTTGCTAGAAACCATTGCTCAGCCATTTTGAATGTGATTCTGCTTGAGTCTTGTGCACAAATAAATGATTTGGACCTTCTGAACAGACTCCTGGTATTATTGGGTTGTCTGCGCTCTGCTGCTACATATTCTTGGTGCGTTGGCCGGGAAGGTGTGGTAATAGAGGGTATACAGGGCAATATACCACGACTTTCCGCCTCTACAGGTTTGGTCCTGCCGGGATCGTGCCCTCCCGACGTGGGGCTAGGCTCCCAGGCGCCACCGGTCCAGTTGTATCGGAGGGAGTTGGGCCAGGCCTCGGCGGGTGCCGGACCCGGTTGGAGCCAACACCTCGAACCCGTGGGGGGAGTCCGAGGTCCAACTCATGCGCTTGCTTGGGAGCGGGAACCGGATCCGGTGAGTATAGTTTTGATTTGACTAGACAGCTGAGTCAGAGCAGAACTGTGTTTGAACTTTGAAACTTTGGAATTTGATATTTGGTAAGAGAGCATGATCAACTCTCAAGACGGTCCGATTAACCCTGCATGAGTATGCGCGGGGCGAAACCATCGTCTTTTTGATTTAGATTTTGGAATTTGATATAGCCTAGTCAGCAGAGACAGGATTGGGCTATTTTTTGGGATACGTTGCTAGCATGATTGTGTGAATGAAGTGTGAATGAGAGGTCTGGCAGCACGGACCAAGCGAAGGCGGACTCCTGAGTAACGCATTTCCTGGCCGGGCGACCGCGTCCAGGTCGTAAAAAGGAGGAAGCGACCGTCGTCTTGTCTTGTTATATGTTTCCCCTAAATGTTTCTAGGGCCGTGAGGACCCCTTACCCATGGTCCGCCCTCCTTTTCCCTTCTGTTTGTTGTTGCACGCACACATCGATATGGGAGGGGCGGGGTCTACTAGGCACACTCCGTTAGAATGTATGATCAAGTACTTTAATAAAGGATATTCAGGAGATTATGGAGTGAAAATGACTGCCTCACGATTGCAGCTTTTGAGTACTAGGGAGTGGCCCATTATAGACCCCATGTGGCCCCGAGATGGCACATTTAGCCTAGGAATTATTCGATCAGTTCATCAGAAGGTGCGAGCAGCGCACCCTGATCAGTACCCCTATATAGACTCTTGGTTAAGTATTTGTGAGAATCCGCCCCCTTGGGCGAAGCGTTGCTATGAAGAGCAGTGCAGGATATTGTTAGCACTGACAGATCAGACCCCGAAGGCAGGGACAGCTGAGAAATCTAGTCAGAAACCTATTCTGGTAGATTCTGAGTCCCCGGGAGTTGTAACTAGATAACCCCGAGCCCAGCATCCAGTAAAAGTACCCCCGCGTCCTGCGGCAGTCTCGCAGCGACAGCGAGACCCAACTCCGGAATCACACCCGGAAGAGCGAGTAGAGGATCCCCCTCTTGATGAGGATTCAGGCACGCCGGAGGATCAAGGAAAGGCTGAGTCAGAAGAAGAAGAAGAAGAGGAAGAGTCCTCTCAAGGCGACACAGATAGTGTAGTATCAGTGGCCAGCGTAAGCTCACCTGTAGTGAGCGAAGCGCCCCAAGCCAAACGCGCTGTGCATAAGAAACCCATTGCTAAGAAAGTTTCTGTGAGGCTACAGAAAACTTCTGTTAAGAAAATGCTGCCACTACGGCAAGTCCCGGGACTACCCGTGCGAGATGAGCATGACCAGATAGTAGCGGGACCCCTGAGTCTAGTATATGTGCCTTTCTCCACTGCTGATTTGTTGAACTGGAAAATGCATTATGCTTCTTACACTAATAAGCCCCAAGAGTTAACAGAATTAATGCATACAATTATGGAAACTCACCAACCCACTTGGGCAGATTGCCGTCAGCTCCTGTCTACTTTATTTACCACTGAGGAGCGGACACGAATTAAGCGAGCAGCTATCGACTGGTTAGCAGATAATCCTGTAGCAGAGGGAGCTGAAAGAGCAGGAATAGACAATCGCGAAGCAGCTCAGAAAGAAT
This sequence comes from Ichthyophis bannanicus, assembly GCA_033557465.1. Taxonomy (NCBI): domain Eukaryota; kingdom Metazoa; phylum Chordata; class Amphibia; order Gymnophiona; family Ichthyophiidae; genus Ichthyophis; species Ichthyophis bannanicus. The sequence continues at coordinate 378,615,341 of CM066036.1, forward strand.
TCCCTAACGAAGACCCCAAATGGGATCCAAATACTGAATTAGGATCCAGAGCCCTATCCCGGTTCCGCCAAGGCCTCATGCAAGGTCTGAGAAAGGGGGGTCAGAAAGCCATGAATCTCTCTAAAGTGAGCAAAGTTAATCAGGGCATAGATGAGAGCCCTGCAGTATTTTATGAAAGATTGACTGAAGCGTATAGGATGTACACTCCCTACGACCCAGATGCACCAGGAAGCTTATGCATGGTGAATTCTGCTTTTGTAAACCAGTCACAACCAGATATTAGACGTAAGCTACAGAAATTAGAAGGGTTTGCGGGCATGAATGCAACACAGTTACTAGAAGTCGCTCATAAAGTGTATGTGAATCGTGATAATGAAAGACAGAGAGAAAGTGATCGAAGGATGAAGAAGAAAGCAGATTTTTTGGCTGCGGCCATAGTGGAACAGAAAAGGGGAGGTGTCCCTAGTCGAAGGAGCAGAGGAAGAGGGCGGGCCGAGGAGATGACCGGCCCCCATTAGGCGCGAACCAATGCGCTTATTGCAGGGAGGAAGGACATTGGAGAAGTGCATGCCCGCGACTCGAAGAAGCCTCTCAGGATGAAGGGGAACACGCCCCTTGGAGGGAAAGAGAGAGAGGCCAGCCCCAAAATCGTAGAGGAACCAATCGAGAACAATCTCAACGCGAACGCACAGAGGCCATCCAGGGAGTGGCAGCCGCCACAGCCTATGATCTGGATGAAGCAGATTAGGACAGACCGGGCTCCGAATTCGCTTTAGGTCTCCAGGAGCCTTACAAATAGGAGACCAATTCATGGACTTTATGGTTGATACTGGAGCAGAACATTCTGTAGTAGATAAACAAATAGCCCCTTTTTCTACAAGAGCAGTCACCATTGTAGGAGCAACTGGCGAAAAAGCCACAAAGTCTTTTCTTCAAAATCGTATATGTAATTTAGGAGGACAGCAAATAACGCACCAATTCCTTTACATGCCTGCGTGCCCAGTGCCATTACTGGGACGAGATATGCTAGCTAAACTGCAGGCCCAAATATCCTTTACTGAGAAAGGAGAGATGCAAATGACAGTAAATTCCCAGTCAAAACCTGCTGGACTGATGTTGCTTACTGTTCCACGAGAAGAAGAATGGAGATATTACAGTACCGAGCCGAGTACTGAGCCAATCATTGATACCTATTTTGAACCTACTTTGAAAAGCATTGATGCCCCTCCTGGAGTATGGGCAGAGAGCAATCCACCAGGCCTGGCCAAACATATAGCTCCAATAATTGTGAACCTCAAGCCGAGTGCGCAGCCAGTACACGTCAAGCAATACCCACTTCCAAGAGCAGCAATTGAAGGCATTCATCGCCACTTGCTAAGGCTGCTGGAGTATGGCCTACTCAAAGTTTGTCAGTCACCATGGAACACTCCTCTCCTGCCAGTGAAGAAGCCTGGGACAGGTGACTACCGCCCAGTGCAAGATTTAAGGAGAGTGAATGAAGCAGTTGAGACCATACATCCAGTTGTGCCGAATCCTTACACACTCTTAGGATTGATTCCTGCTGAAGCTACTCATTTTAACTGTTTTGGATCTGAAAGATGCATTTTTCTGCATAAGATTAGCCCCAATTAGCCAACTGCTGTTTGCCTTCGAATGGCAGGACCCTGTCTCAGGGAGACGGGGCCAACTCACTTGGACACGATTACCTCAAGGATTCAAGAATTCACCCACCATTTTCAGTGCTGCACTAAACCAAGATCTTTCAAGCTACCCAGTGGCCCCTGGGAAAAGAGTACTCCTCCAATATGTAGATGACCTACTGGTAGCTGCCACATCGGAAAATGAATGCATACAAGCCACTACTGACCTCTTGCAACTATTGGATGAAGCTGGATACAAAGTCTCCAGAGCAAAAGCACAGCTATGCCAAAAAGAAGTAAAATATCTGGGCTTCCGTCTAACCAAAGGAAGCCGACAGTTGGGACGCGAGAGAAAAGAAGCCGTGTGCAGTATCCCAACCCCAACTACCAGAAAGCAAGTCAGAGCCTTTCTGGGAGCAGCAGGATACTGCCGGATATGGATACCCAACTTTGCTCAGATTGCCAAACCACTATATGAAGCCACCAAGGGAGAAGAAAAGTCGCCACTCGAGTGGGGACTTGAACAAGACGCCGCTTTTAAAACCCTGAAAGAAGAATTGATGTCGTCACCAGCACTCGGGTTGCCAGATGTCCACAAGCCATTCCATCTATTTGTGCATGAGATGCAAGGAAATGCCTTAGGCATGTTGACTCAGAAATTGGGACATTGGGAAAGACCCGTAGCATACCTATCGAAACAATTGGACACTGTGGCCAAAGGATGGCCACCATGTTTGAGAGCAGTTGCAGCCACAGCATTATTAGTGAGTGAAGCAGACAAACTCACCTTAGGACAGAATCTACGTGTTACCGTACCACATGCGGTTCTTGCCCTTATGGAACAGAAAGCAAATCATTGGCTCACCAATTCACGAATGCTGAAATACCAAAGCATGTTATGTGAAAATCCACAAATACAATTGGAAGTGAGCCATGCCTTGAACCCGGCTACACTGATACCAATTAGCGAAAACCCTCCAGAGCATGACTGTATAGAGGTCATGGATACGGTATTCTCAAGTCGGCCTGATCTGACAGATGTGCCCCTAGAGAATCCTGATCAGACTTATTTTGTGGATGGAAGCAGCCTCATCATCGATGGACGACGCTGTGCCGGGTATGCAGTAGTCACCCGGGATGAAGTCATTGAATCATCAGCCCTTGCATCAGGCACATCAGCACAGAAAGCAGAATTAATAGCACTCACCAGAGCCTTAATATTGGGTGCGAAACTGTTGTTGAATGTATACACAGACTCGAAATATGCCTTCACTACTTTGCATGCACATGGAGCTCTCTACAAAGAACGAGGGCTCATTACGTCAGGAGGCAAATCAGTCAAATACGGCCCAGAAATATTGATGTTATTAGACGCAGTATGGGCCCATACACGTGTGGCTGTCATACATTGTAGAGGACACCAAGCCGGAAAAGGAGAAGTGGCCCAAGGAAACAGATTCGCTGATGCTTCAGCACGAAAAGCAGCCATGACAGGCCAAATTTCACCACAGGCCACACCAATACAAGCAGCATTGTTTCCAGTACCTCTTAATCTATGGACACCACGATATACCACCAACGAATTGGATTACTACTGTAACCAAGAAGAAGGAGTACTGAAAGATGGATGGATTGAACTGCCACCACCGCCAGAGGGCAGTCAACCTCCAGGACGAATAGTGATTCCTGAACTCTTGGGACCAGCCTTTGTCAAAGCCTTCCACCAAGCTACGCACTATGGGAAGAGTGCTATGGAAAAAGCACTTAGACCACATTTTTGTATCACTTCATTGGGAGCCCTGTCAGCCTCAGTGGCTCGCCAATGTCTGATTTGTGCCAAGAATAATGCCAAACAGGGTCCCACGCCCCCACCCCGAGTTCAGACGGGAGGTGTTACTCCCATGCACCACCTGCAGATAGACTTTACCGAAATGCCAAAGTCTGGCGGATACCGCTATATGTTAGTATTAGTCTGTACCTTCTCTGGGTGGGTAGAGGCCTTTCCCACCAGAACTGAGAAAGCTCAAGAAGTTACTAAAGCGTTGCTGAGAGAAATTATCCCCAGATTTGGAATCCCAGCAGTAATAGGGTCAGACAATGGGCCCTCATTTGTATCGCAGATTACTCAACAGTTAGCAAGTGCTTTGCAGATACAATGGAAGTTACACACAGCGTATAGACCTCAGAGTTCAGGGAAAGTTGAGCGAATGAATCGAACTTTGAAATCCCAGATATCCAAGCTATGTCAGGAGACCCACCTGAAGTGGCCCCAGGTTCTCCCCATAGCCTTACTTAGAATACGCTCAGCCCCCGTGAAATCATCAGGATTTTCCCCTTTCGAAGTTATGTATGGTAAACCTCCACCAATAGTCCAGGGTGTGAAAGGTAGTTTGTCACAGATAGGTTCAGAAATAACCAGACAAGAACTTCTAGCTCTTAGTTCTGTTCTGCAGACTCTCCATACGTGGATACAGGACCAGTTGCCCATCAATTTGACGGAACCATTGCACCCCTACAAGCCTGGTACCTCGGTGTGGGTCACAGATTGGAAGAAGACACTGTTGGAACCGCATTGGAAGGGGCCTCATACCGTCATCCTGTCTACCCCGACTGCAGTAAAGGTAGCAGAAATCGATTCCTGGATCCACCACAGCAGAGTCAAGCCGGCAGCAGTTCCAGATCAGGACCAGTGGACAGCAGAGCCACATCCTGACGTTCCTTTGCGTCTCACCCTACGGAGGCAGCCACCAACCTAGAACTCATTAAGGGCACCTATGAATTGCAGTGTCCTACAGCAGCCAAGTCTTTCGAAGAGGATTGCTGTTTCTAATACAGCAAAGACACTTGTTTTCTTCATCGAATAACTGTGCTTCCATAGACTTTCGTCAGGCCAACTGTAATTGATAAGTTGGCACCACAGCAGGACATTTGAGGATCTTCAATCAACATCGACACCCGTTGAATTGCTTCATTAGCAAACGGGTCAGCATTGTGCCAAGAAGAAGAAGACGTCGTGGTCAAGATTTTCCGGCGGAGACCCAGAAGGACTACAATCAACATTCATCTTTGTTTCTATTTGGCTCTGGTTGCTTGCATGGGGAGTTTTGAACTTGCTCTTGCTTTACCCCCATGTACTGCCTGCATTACTTCCACTCGGACTGGAATGAAAGTAACTCAGACTTTGCTTTACCATTCTTACTATACCTGTACTGGTACGGTAAGCCGGTGTATTTATAACACCACTGAACTAAATGTTTGTACTAAGGGAAATACTAAAGTTTGCTATAACCCGCATCAGAACCCATCTTATTATACTTTGGAAATAAGATGGAATGATGCAGATGGCGTTCTACTTAATGCTACCTCCCCACTCACCGACCCTACGAAATATGCTGTGTTGTACTTTGATGCTTGTGATGCTATTAATAGAGATAGTCGTTCCAAATGTGCCAATTGGGAGAGAACTTATGCTCTTAATGATAAGTATATGTGTCCAGAAGGAACGACTGGATGGGGAGAATGTACAGGTAAACGAGCTTTAGCCAATGAATATACTACAGCCCACATTGCAGACTACTATTGCCCAAAATGGGAATGTGTTTTCTATGCCACATGGAAAACTGGTATGGTAGAAAATACCAGAGACAATCGGATGGCTGCCTTAACCAAGCCATATGTGAAAGATATAGAAAAACATTGTAAGAAAGGTGCTTGTAACCCATTAGAATTGTTCATAGCCAATCCTAGCGCATTGAAACAAGGGTATAAGTTTGGCTTACGTATTGCAGATTCTGGATCAGATCCAGGAACCATTGTATATATAAGATTGAATACCCAAGCCCATCGCTCATCACGATACCATATACATAACACTTTCTATGAGACTATGCATGTAAATAAGTTTAATATCCCTCACTCTTCCCAGAATTTGTTTCTAGAGTTAGCAGGAGCAGTAGTCTCCAGTCTACACAGAATAAAGACTTTTTCAAGTACATTCGTAGCAAAAGGCCTGTGAGAGAGTCAACTGGACCGTTAGATGATAGAGGGGTAAAAGGGGCAGTAAGAGGAGACAAGGCTATAGCAGAGAGACTGAATGAATTCTTTGCTTCGGTCTTTACTGAGGAAGATGTAGGGATGTTACCCAAGACTGAAGTGATACTGCAGAGGAATTGAGAGAAATATCGCTACACCGGGAAGATATATTACAACTATTTGATAAACTGAATAGTAGCAAATCACCTGGACCGGATGGTATACATCCCAGAGTGTTGAAAGAACTGAAATATGAGATTGCAGACCTGCTATTGGTAATCTGTGAACTTTCATTAAAATCATCTGTAATACCTGAAGATTGGAGGGTCGCCAACGTAACACCAATTTTTAAAAAGGGTTCCAGGGGTGACCCAGGAAATTACAGACCGGTGAGCCTGACGTCAGTACCAGGGAAAATGGTAGAAACCATCATAAAGAACAAAATTACACAGCATGTAGATAGTCATGGCCTAATGGGAGACAGCCAACATGGCTTTAGACAAGGAAGATCTTGTCTTACTAATCTGATATGTTTTTTTGAAGGTGTGCATAAACAGGTAGACAAAGGTGAGATGGTTGATATAGTGTATCTGGACTTTCAGAAAGCTTTTGACAAGGTCCCCCATCAGAGACTTTTGGCGAAGCTAAAAAGTCATGGGATAGGAGGCAGTGTACTATTGTAGATCGGGAACTGGTTAAAAGATAGAAAGCAGAGGGTAGGGCTAAATGGCCAATATTCTCAATGGAAAAAGGTGAATAGTGGAGTACCCCAGGGATCTGTACTGGGTCCGCTACTTTTTGACATATTCATAAATGACCTGGAAAAGGGAATAACTAGTGAGGTTATCAAATTTGCAGATGACACAAAACTGTTTAAAGCTATTAAAACCCAAGAGGATTGTGGAAAACTGCAGGAGGACCTGGATAAATTGGAAGACTGGGCATCCAAATGGCAGATGAAATTTAATGTGGACAAGTGCAAAGTTATGCACCTAGGAAAGAACAACCCACACTATAGTTACACGATGCAAGGCTCCACATTAGAAACCACCACCCAGGAAAAAGATTTAGGAGTCATCGTGGATAACATGTTAAAACCCTCCGCCCAGTGTGCAGCGGCGGCCAAGAAAGCAAATAGAATGCTAGGTATCATAAGGAAAGGGATGGAGAATAAAACAAAGGATATTATAATGCCTCTGTATCGCTCCATGGTACGACCGCACCTTGAATATTGTGTGCAATTCTGGTCACCGTATCTTAAAAAGGACATAGCGTTATTAGAAAAAGTACAGAGAAGAGCCACCAAATTGGTGAAGGGGATGGAAGGCTACTCCTATGAAGAGAGGCTAAAAAGGTTAGGGCTCTTTAGCCTGGAAAAGAGACGGCTGAGGGGAGATATGATAGAGGTCTATAAATTAATGAATGGAGTGGAACGGATAAACGTGGATCAATTGTTTACACTATCAGAATATAGAAAGACTAGGGGACATGTAATGAAGCTACAGGGTAAACTATTTAAGACAAATAAGAGAAAATATTTTTTCACTCAACGTGTAATCAAACTCTGGAATCTGTTACCGGAGGATGTGGTAAGGGCTGTTAGTATAGCTGGGTTTAAAAAAGGTTTGGACAAGTTCCTGGAGGAAAGGTCCATAAACCTCTATTAAAAAGGGACCCAGGATATCAATGCTTGACCCAGTACAAGCATTGAGGAACCTGTGTCTTTTGGGGATATTGCTAGGTACGTATGACCTAGATTGGCCACGGTTGCAAACAGGATACTGGGCTCGATGGACCTCGGTCTGACCCAGTATGGCATGTCTTACATATTTCAGATTGCTATTTTTGTGGTGGAACTAAAATGGGTGATCAATGGCCCTGGGAGGCCCAAGAATTGAATTACTCAATGACTTACAATCACACTGAACTGCATAAGACCACCAGTGAATGGGTCTTAGCACACTCAATAGTTGGACGTCTGTGTTATGCTCGAACTGGACCCCAGTTCACCTTGCAGGTGGGACAGCTGGTCTGTCTCAGCCAGAAGAAGTTCTATAATGATACTACGAAGCAGACGTCTTGGTGGTCAGGAGTTAATGAATCTGAACCCACCAATCCCTTAGCAAAATTTCCTGAACTTGCTGATCTATGGACAAATCTCGCCCAACCCCATGCTTGGCAAACCCCACCTGGCTTGTATTGGATCTGTGGAACCCGAGCATATGCCCGACTCCCTCTCCACTGGGGAGGAGCATGTGTCTTAGGAACCATTCGACCTTCTTTCTTTTTGTTACCCACAGGACACGGAGAGCAATTAGGATACCCAGTATACACTAAGAGACAGAAAAGAGCAGCTCTCCAGATAGGCAAGTGGCAGAAGTGGGATGGGGAAGATTGGCCACCTGAGAGGATCATCGCCTATTATGGCCCAGCCACTTGGGAGGAAGATGGTATGTGGGGGTATCGGACCCCTGTGTATATGATAAATCGCATTATACGTTTACAAGCCGTAGTTGAACTAATCACTAATGAAACTAGCCAAGCACTCACACTTCTAGCTAGACAAAGCACACAAATGCGCACTACAATATATCAAAATCGCCTGGCCCTAGATTATTTACTAGCAGCTGAAGGAGGGGTATGTGGGAAATTGAATTTAACCAATTGTTGTTTGAAAATTGATGATAAAGGTCAAGTAGTTGAAGATATTGCTGAAAATATGCGAAAACAAGCTTATGTGCCAGTACAAACCTGGCATGGGTTTAGAATACCTAGCTGGTTTGAATCTATCTTCTCTGGATTAGGGGGACTTACTACTTTCTTTATGATAATCTTAGTGGTTGTAGGGTTGTTTCTATTATTACCATGTATCATCCCTTGTTGTATGCGGTCTGTTAATAGTGTGATTGAAAATACTGTAGAACGAAAAACTGCTACTAAGATTTTGGCCTTATGGCACCCCACCCCCGGAACCATTGGTAAAAACCCTACTCCTGTGTAGGTAAGTGATTTACATCTCACACCTTATTAGCATTCGGGTGAGATTAATCAAAGGGGGGAATGTGGTAGGCGAAGGCCTATGATCCACGCTGAATGAAGGCAGGCAGGCCTAAGCAGCTTGACCTGTAAATGAAGCCTGTGGTTAGGCCCTGAGGAGTGAAAATTCCCCCCCAATATTGCCTCCATAGAACTGAAACTTAATTCAGCTTAAATGAACCTAGCTGAGCAGAAACGAAACTCAGAGAAAACAGTAAACCATTTTAATGAACACTGATAAAATGTGTGCAGCTTCTATGGAATTAATTAACTCTGTTGAGAGAAAGGTTACAGTGCCCTGCTTTCCCACATATTCCAGCTGGATAGTGACCTTGGAGGAGAAAAGTATCGAAGTTGGTGAACTGACCATTGTAATTGGGACTGTAAGGGGGGCAACCAGGTGCTGAGCCCAGACCAAGGTCCCCATTGGATAGCTACGTAACGGTACCGGGACCAATAGAAGGTGTAAGAAGGGTTACCGGGGCCATTGAAAAGTTTGCCTATGCCTAGAATGGGAAAGAAAGCTATAAAAGTTGTTGTTTTGCTAGAAACCATTGCTCAGCCATTTTGAATGTGATTCTGCTTGAGTCTTGTGCACAAATAAATGATTTGGACCTTCTGAACAGACTCCTGGTATTATTGGGTTGTCTACGCTCTGCTGCTACATAAGTGCAATGTCTGAATGGTTGTGGGACAATTGGTTATAACTGAATCTAAGACAGCCTATATGGATATCAGACCAGAGCACAGTTCCTAGTCTCATACTCTATACCGTCTATACTCTAGCCTCATACCTTATACCTCTAGCCTATACCTCTATACTCTAGCCTCATATTCTATACCATCAGTTCAGGAGCTAAAGATTTTAGATTGTTTTTTTTATTCACAGCTGTCATTTGTTCTGCAAATTAAGGCGATAACTAAGGGAAATGTTTACTAAAGGTTAACGTGCATTAAGTAAAGTTATCATTCAGACGCATGTAAAAGATGGTCCCTGCTCATCAGAGCTTACAATCTAGTCAAGGCAGACAACACAGTAGCTATAGACACAGGATACATCTAGGGGGAATGGTAAGGAAACACAAAGGAGATTAGTCACCTTCCTTATTATCCTGCTAGACCAGTCCAGACAAGTGGAACATACCAAAGCTACAGCCTAATTCACATTCAACTCACCACCACCATGTAAAAAGTTATATTTAAATTGTTAACATTAAAATTCTTTTTACTCATTGTTCTCTGTAATGCGCACCTTACTATTAAAGTTACTGTTTTTGCACGAAGTTCTCTGTAAACTGTCTTGACTTATAGAAAGACAGTATAAAAAAGATGTTATAAATAATAAATGAAATATAGTTCCATTGGGCAGGAAGAAGACACAGCAGCTCGCAGAACCTATGTCAAGGCCGTATCCTTCCGAGCGTGGACATCCAAGCAGTAATGCTTGACAAAAATGGAAAGTGATGCCCACACTGCTGCCCAGAAACTGTCTGAAGGGGTTAACAAGCAACACTCTGCCATGAGGATACCTATACTTCAGTAGAATGTGCACGCAAACCCTCCGGAACTGTCCTATTCCTTAACAGATACGTCGAGACAATGGCCTCCTGATCCAGCACCCCAATGCAGGCTTGGCGGCCGCATCACTTTTGCATGGCCAGCACATAGCATAAAAGGGATTTGCAACCTCCAAGCACTGGAAATGCACCCTGTGGACATCCACAAGGCGAAGATCCTTAGTTTTCCCACAGCACTGCTCCTTAGAAAAGGAGATGATCTGGTCTGATATCCACATAGGCTGTCTTAGATTCAGTTATAACCAATTGTCCCACAACCATTCAGACACTGCACTTAAACGCATTAAAATTAGTGAGATCAGGAATAGAAGTATTAGTATGAACACAAAGCTGCAAATCATCAGCATAAAATTATCCACTCACACTCAAGGATTGAGTCAACAAAACCAAAGGGCCACTTGGTTCACATGAAAGGGAGATATTATCTTGAAAAAAAAGAAGTCACCGGCCGAATGGAAACAGTCTCCTCCAAGAAAGACAGACTGGATCTCGGCAGGACATAGCCTGCAGCTCGTAAATCCATCTTACTGAACAAGTTGCAACCAAGAAAACAGTCTTGAGAGCCAAATCCTTCAGAGTCGTATGCTTCATAGGCTCAAAGGTCTCTGATATCAGTGCCCTCAGCACCAGCCAGAGATTCCAGGAAGGGACAAGTGACTGGAGGGGAGGACGCAGATGCCGAACCCCTCGAAGAAAACACAAAACATCTAGGTGCAAGGCTAAAGACTTTCCAGCCACCAGACGTCTGAAACAGGCTGCCACCTGTTCAGAGAGCTAAGGGAAAGGCCCTTTTCCAGACCATCCTGTAGAAAAGCCAAAGAGCCAGCACCTTTGCTGCTTCAGGAACAAGCTTCCATGTGCCGCATCAGTGTTGAAAGAGGCACCAGACCCGCATGTATGCCAGACTGGGGAACCTCTCTGGGCTCAGAGAAGAGTGAAAACTACCACCAGAGAATAGCCTTTACACATCAGCTGGTTTCTTTCAAGAACCAAGCTATAAGAGTGAAGGGAGCCGGATCACTCAGGACAATCAGCCTCTGGCATAAGAGACCCCGAACCGAAGGCAGACAAAGAGAAGATTTCTGTAGGAGCTGCATCAGGTACCTGAACCCCACTCTTCTCAGACAATCTGGCACCACCAGAACAATCCAGTCCGAATGGCGCTCTATGCACAGAAAGCCACATCCAGTGGTCATGGAGGAAACACATACAGTAGGCACTGTCCTGGCCAGGACTGAACCAGTGCATTGACACCCTTGTACCCCCACTTCTGTGCAGCGACTGAAGAAATGGCATGCTTTGGCATTGGAACGGGCCACCACCAAGTCCATCTCAGGGAGGTTCCAACGAGAAGGTCTCCTGACTTTACGCACACTCTCTGGGATCGAGAAAGTGATGACTGAATAAGTCTGCATCCACATTGCCCATCCTGGCAATGTGCTGAGGTGACAGAGCTAGAAGGTTCTTTTTGTTCAGTCAGCCAAGAGAGTCATCTCTAAGGCCATTTTGGCACTTCTCATGCCGCCTTGGCGATTGACATATGCTACTTCCATGACATTGTCCAAGAACACTTATATCACTCAGCCCTTAACCAAGGGCTGGAAATGCAAGATGGCAAACTAAAAGCCCTTGCTTTGAGATGGTTGATGGACCACACTGCCTCCCTGCAGCTCCAATCGCTCACCAGCCAGCTGTTGCCATTCTTATGGACTCTCCAGCCAGCTGCTGCCACCACCTCAAGCCAGCTCTCACACTAAGCTGGAGCGGAAGCTGGAGCTTGAACTCCTCAGAACTTGGGGACCTCTGAATCAGCAGTGGCCTCATATGGGCAAGCACCCATGGCACTATTTCAATTGCCACCGCCATGAAGCTGAGAAGCTGAAAAGAATCCCAAACCCTGGGAGTTTTTTGAAAGCAGAACACCACATCAATCTCTGTCCTCTCTCCTCCGGCAGAAAGATGCTGCCTGCTCGAGTATCGAACCATGCGCCCATGAATTCCAGGGATTTGGAAGGCTCCAACTGACTTTCCTCCCGATAGAACACCCAACTGAGGAATTCTAGAAAAGACACCCAAGATACCTCTGACAGAAAGTGGGCTCAGACGAGCCAGTCATCCAGAAATGGGTGTACACAAAATCCTTGGTACCATAGCGCAGCAGCCAATACTACCAAGACCTTGGAGAACATTCATGAGGCAGTGGAGAGGCCGAAGGAAAGGACAGGAAACTGAAAGTGTGAGCCAAACATGGCAAAATACAAAAGCTTTGCTGATCCAGACTGGGATATGAAAATAAGCTTCAGTCAAATTCAGAGATGCTAGGAACTCCCCTCAGCGCACTGCCTGAATCACAGATCTCAGCATTTCCATTCAGAAGTGCAGCATACGCAAATAAACATGGACCCCATAGAGGTCACAAATTGGCTGGAAGGAGCCATCCTTCCTTGGGACCACAAAATAGATGGAACATCTGCCCTTGCCCCATTCAGTCAGGGGAACTGGCACCACCACTTTCAGGCATAGTAACTTGTGCAAAGTGACCTGTACAGCTGCTCTTTTGACTTCCAGACCACATAAGCAGATGACAAATGCCTCCAGGATAGGATCCTTGCATTTCAGGACTTAGCCATTTTGAATGCTGTCTAGCACCCAGCAATCCTTCATGACCCAGGCCCACTCCTGAAAGAAAAGGAGAAGCCTGCCACCAACTGGAGGTGTCTGAGAATGAGCCCCCATTGTGTTGAATGGAAGGGACCCTCCTCTGGAGGGGACAGAATCTGAGCCCATGAGCCCCTCAAAAGGACTGAGTATATATCTGAAATAAAAAACAAAAGAAGAAAGGCTTTCCAGAACGATAGTGAGGGTGGCCAGAGACCTCCATAAGTCAGTTCAGTGTGTCCACAAAGGAAGGGCGGAAGCTGGGGAGGGAAATGGTCTTGTAGGTTTCCTTTTTGGCCTAGCTTCTAGAAGGCAATAAGGCTTGGTCTCACCCAAGTCCTTCACTAACTCTTCCAAAGCGGCCCCAAAAAGGAGTTTTCCCTTAAAGGCCAGTTGTTAGCCGGGCTTTGGAGGACATCTCCGCTGCCCAGTGGCAAAGCCATATCCAATATATTTTCACCAATGACAGGGCAATATCTCTAGCTGCCAAGTGGACAAGATCATATATGGCATCAGCAGGAAGGCAGTAGTTGGCACCAAAAGAGGAGTAGCATCATCCGGCGGGAGAGACTGAATCCACTGGAGAAGGGCTCGAGACGTCAAGCCTGCGCACACCAATGCTGCAAGCTGGCTCTTCAGCAGAGAGGCCACCTTTCAATCCAGACTATCCTTTAAGACCGATCCATCTTCCATGGAAAGGTGATCCACTTTGTGACTGCTATGACCTGTGCATCTACCTCAGGCGTTCTGAACCACACGATGCACTCCTCATAAGTACATTCTGTCACACACCTTTAACCTCTTAGGTGAGGAATCAGAAAGGTCCCATTCGAATTGGATCATGTTCTTGATAACCTCTGGAAATGGGAAAACTGTTGTGGATTGCCATAATTCCTGCAGGAGTGGATGGACCTGTGGCCCCTCTTCTGCCACTGGAGTGTCAGCCAAGCTCAAGATGGATGAAACTCAGGCAATCAATGCTGCCAGCTCTTCCTTCCAGAACAGGTGGATAATGCCAGCCTTCTCATGATCCTCTGAAGGTGAAAGCATTTCTTCCTCCACATCCAAGATGTCAGGACCAAAATCCAAGTCCAAGTCTTGGGAAGATCTCAGTTTATCCACATCTCCAGAATGCAACCTCTGCCTGAGTCACTTAGGATCAAAAGAAAAAATCAAAACCCCAAATTAGGCACAAAGAAAAAAATAAAAAAAAAATTATAATCAATATCATGTGAGAAAAAATAGAAAAAAATCAACCAATTTGGAAGTATTACCAAAAAAATACACAAAATATATAAATATAGAGGAAAAATGACCTCAGCCAACCCCCTGCCAATATCAGCAAGGAGGGAGAGCCAGTCGATGGACAAGAATGCCACTATAATTGAACCAGACTTAAAAAGACATCAGTGGTCAAAAAAACCTCTATACAAAGAACCAAATTGGTTGAAACAGTCAGAAAAACAACAGCTACCATAGCCTTAATAAAAGCACAGCAGGAACACAGCATAGCAGCGCAGAAAAGACTTATCTAAAAATCAGCAGGCTGCTAAACAATGCAGAAACAGAAGCAGCAGAATGCAGAATGTAGAAGCAGCAATCAGAATCAACAGCTGGAGCCCCGACACCAGGTGTTTTGCCCGACGGCTTCCTCAGGGAGCTCAGAAAAGTCACAGTGCTGTTCATAAGGCAGAAGTAAAAAGCAACGCTGCTGGTCATGATACAGAGATGCCAAAAAAGAAAAAAGCACCGTAGCAGTACTGCACACACAACCGGCTTGGAAATCCAAAAAATGCCAAGCCACTTAGGAGGCATTCAAACCAGCCTGCCCTTCATTTGACTGAGCTTGAGGGAATCCAGAGGCTGCAGGTTCTGAGTTTCCACATCAAAATGACCAGGCCTGCTGCATAAAAGAAAAAAATTCCAAGAAGAGCAACACAGGCTTCAAGAGCTCCCCTCTCTAAGAATGACCCCAACCACATGGATCATGACTATAGCTGCACCCTTCGAAGAAGGGGAGTGGCATGGTGTGGTCACCGGAACTAATGGTCAGTTTACCATCCTTACCCACCATGCCATCCATTACCTCCTGCATTAAAGCAGACAAAGATGGGCCAACCTAAACCCCTCAGTGGGAGAAGGGAGATGGGTCCTCCAGAAATGAGTCAGAGGCTGCCATGCAAGAAGTGCATTGATGAAGAACTCAACTTGCCACAGGCCAAAACAATGCTGGTTGGAAGATGGCTTAGAGAAAGTTAAGACAGAGCAAACACTTTTGCACACTAAGGTCATGTCGGCATAAGAGTGAGCATTAACAAGGCATGTACAGGAGTGTGTGTAATAGGCACTTGGGCAGGAACATGCGTTGGAGCCGCTCAGGCAGAATGCCCAGGCACTTGGGCAGGAACATGCGTTGGAGCCGCTCAGGCAGAATGCCCACTAGGACTGCTCAGCTGGAAGGCGCACAGGCAGAAAACACTAACAGCAAATGTTGGAAAAGGGCAGGAATCCCTAATATTTATTTATTTAGCTGTATTTATATCCCGCTTTTCACCGGGTCAAAGCGGCGGAACACACAATAATCAGTTACACGGGTTTGGGGCCGTCACCAGGTGGCCAATAATAATGATTTTAGACAGTGAAACGGGACATAGACATAGACATTGTGTTGTGGTTACATAGGACATATATTCAGGGAATGAGGTATGGTGGATGGGAGGGAGTCAGTGGTGGGTGCTCGTTTCTGGTCCGACGAATTCTTGGAATAGTGCAGTTTTAAGTTGTTTCCTGAAAGATGATGGGTCTGTGTCATTTCTGATGTGATTCGGTAGAGAGTTCCAGAGGGATATTGCATATAGTTCGAAGGCTCTGTTGCAGGTCCGCTGATTGTATTTCGTTCTTTTGTGAGGGACGGTGAGGGAGTTGTTGGTGGTTTGTCTGGTTGTTCTGTTGTGGGCTGCTTGAGGCAGTAGAGTGCGGAGCTGGGAAGTTTGAGTTTGGTAGAGAGCTTTGTGGGTGAGTAGAGCAGATTTGTATTTGATTCTTGCTTCTAGAGGGAGAATGTGTAGCTCCCTCAGGACTGGGGTGATGTGGTCCTGTTTTTTTGCATTCTTGATAATTCTTGCTGTGGTGTTTAACCCTATCAAGGCTCCCTTTAAATTTCTAATCCACATTCTGCAGCCGGGTTAATTTTTCCATCTCTCAGGAAAATTGTGCCGGTCTTATTCAATATGTTATAACAGTGATTTTCTTTCTGCTATGGTCATGTATTATATACCATTTGATAGAAAAATGAGACAGCAACACAAATATGTATAACTGAAGGCTCAAAAACATGAAAATAGGTGCACTTTATTTATAAAAGCAATCATTATTTTTAACTGATCATAACAATTACAAGTTATTTAAGATCTTCATTATTATGAAAATATGCAAAACATGATGCAGCACAGAGAGGTACATTTCCACAGTCAGCACAGTGATATTTAGTTTCAACACGTTTACGATTGTCACCAGCAACATGTCGATGTCCGAGACTCTCATTGCACACGCGACACTGTCGAAATATGGTAGTTTTCTTCTCAGTTGGTGGAATGAGGCTAGGGAAATGTCTAGCAGTCAAGCGAAATGGGGAAACACCAGTACTTGGTCGGCCACCAGCATCACATGCACTAGCATCAGGACCAACTGCTTCAATGATAGCCAAGATAAGCTTCATACGGAAGTCAAGTCCTGTCACTTTCTCCTCTGGGTGGGACTTGCTCCAGAGTATCTGAGTATTGAGTACTGCTATGTCCAACAGATGAAAGGCAACTTTCTTGTACCACTTTACAGTTTTGCGCAGAAAAGCATAATACTCCAATAACTGATCTGTTCTGTCTACACTGCCCATTATGTTGTTGTAGTCAACGATAACTTGTGCCTTTCGAATTGGCTGATCATTCCGATATCTTTTTCCATTGTCAACTACAGAGCCATCATGACAGTTGGACAACATTGTTACATAATTCTTATCATACCAGCAAAGTGCTAGCAGTTTATCTGTTGTACGATATGTGACATCTCCTCGTTTCAATTTCCTTCCATCTACATTTAGACGCAGGTCAGTAGGCATACCAACTCGACTGGACCGTACCGTTCCAAAGCAGAGTTCTGGACTGTTGTAGTAGTTATCCACAGCCAATCGATAACCTTGATCAAGCAGTCCATCCATCAGATTCAGCACAATACAGTAGCTACTTCCATGTAAACCATCACTTAGAACTGCATCTTGACCTGAGTATAGCATATACTTCCAGGTGTATCCACTACCTGACTCACACAGCTCATATGATTTGATGCCAAATCTTGAGCGTTTTGTAGGTATGTATTGTTTGAAATATAACCTTCCTTTGAAAAGCAGTAGAGATTCATCAATTGAAATGTCTTGTTCCGGGATATAAACAATTTGGAATCGCTTTGTGATAATGTCATAGAATGGACGAAGCTTCCAAATGCGATCATCCTCGGGTTTCTGTGTTGCATTGTTTTGAAAGTGAAGGGCCTGTAATATTCACTTATATGTATTTCGGCTCATTATTGATGGAAAGAATGGAGTTTCTAACAGTAGTTGACCTGACCAGTACAAGTCGATCATAGGCTTCTTGATTATTCCCATAGCCATCGTCAACGCCAACATTCTCCATATAGCATTATGGTCAACGTCTTGCCATTTTCTCATTCGGGCATGAGGCTTGTCAGCTGGTATTTTAGCACACAGTTCTGCTGCATAGCGATTTGTCTCAAGAACAATCATTGAAATTAGTTCATCTGTAACAAAGAGCTTGTAGAAGTCCAAATTAGTTGCATTGACACCCATAAGTTTGGCTATGCCAGGTTGTGCAATGAAAGGAAACTGATGGACGTCTTTTGGAGTTGTTTTCCATGGAAGACTGCTTCTTCTTGTCCATACTTGTGATGTAGTTGCATTATCGCCACGGTCTGCAGTATGACGGCAAAGCTTCCCTCTGCCAAGAGGATTTATATTTACAGATGGTTCAGCCGCAGCCGCAACTGTAAATGAAAATGTTTTATTATAGTTGACATTTTTCAAACTGAACAATTTATCAATATAAATGTGACATTTAGCGTTTTGTTATACCTAAAGACATAGCTGATATATAGGTGACATAAATAATGTCTGCAAATAATTACTAACCTGGAGGTTCAGCTGTGGCTGCTACTGAATCTGGGTCACTGTCATCCGAGCCTTCAAAGTCCACATTTTTTGTGAAAACGTCTTCAGTTTCATTATCAATGACATCTTCGCCACTGCTATTACTGTTACCATCACTTTCTGTGAGAAACCTAATGACTTCAGCAGCTTTATATCGTTCTTTTCGCATTCTTTTACCAGCTGACTCCATCTTGTTTATTTTGCTTTTAATTCTAAATCACCTATTGCTAATGACCTATTTGCAGGTTTTGGCCTGGTGTATAAATAGAAACACTAGCACAACTCTCTTTTCATCAGCCCAAATGTGTGTTGTCATTAGCTTCCGGTATTTCGCTCATTAATCTTTAGTATCTGTGTCATTGCGCCGATCCCGACTATTTCGGGCTCGGCCATTTGGTCAGAATTTTGGGTCCCGAGTATTTCGGGACCGGCCTGGAAAGGGTTAAGGCAGTTTGAAGTGGGTTGGTATGAGTGGCTGGAAGTCCATGATATATTATATTATATTGCAGTAGTCCAGGTGGGGGAGTGTCAAGGCTTGCATTACTGTTCTGAAGTCCTGTGGCTCAAGGAGGGGTCTGAGGCGTTGTACTGTTTTAGCCTTGTGGTAGATTGTTGCGGTGGTTTTTCTGATCTGTTGATTGAGTGTGAGTGCTTGGTCTATGATGATTCCTAGGTATCTTATTTGAGGTTGTATTTGTATTTTTGTGGTTCCAATGTCAAGGTGCGTGGGTGTAGTAAAGTCTGGGTCCTTTGTTACTATGAGGGCTTCAGTTTTCTTTATGTTGATGGATGACCGCCTGAGGTCAATCCTGACTTAACGCCACGAATGGATGAGTGTGGCAACACCCAATAATGACTCAATCCAGCCTTGGGATACACCCCCTGGAGCCCAAAGCAGGAAATGCAATGCCAGGCTCAGCGCCACTCCCCTGTTGCAGTTTTATAAGAACATAAGATATGCCATACTGGGTCAGACCAAGGTCCATCAAGCCCAGTATCCTGCTTCCAACAGTAGCCAATCAAGGTCATAAGTACCTAGCAGTTTCCCCAAAAGACACAGGTTCCACAATGCTTGCATTGGGTCAAGCAGTGATATTCTGGGTCCCCTTTTTAAAATTTTAAACTGGATCTCAAAGAAAGAACATTATCTGGTAAATAAACTGTCACCTTCCATATCGTCCTGCTAGACCAGTCCAGACAAGTGGGACATAACAAAGCTACAGTTCCACTGGGCAAGAAGAAGACACAGTAGCTAGTAGAACCTTTGAGTCAAGGCCATGTCTGCCCAAATGTAGACAGCCAAGCAGTAATGCTTGACAATAGTGAAAAATGAGAGCCGCCTTCAGTGTTTGGGGGAGAGCAGGGGGAACAGAGGAGGGAGGGGACACTGAGGTTGTGTGAGGCAGCCTAAATCCAAGTCTCCAAATTCTTTTAATTTTTTTGGCTGCTCAACAGGCCCTTAATAGGATAAGAGCATGGAGCTGAACCAATTTTCCCTCCTCCTATGGTACAGAAATGATCACAATCTAATGGAGCATCCCACGTCGTGCTCCAGTGAGAGTCATCCGCAGGTGGTCATTCACGAGTGAAATCAATCTTTTTCTCTCAATCAGATCCTTATTTGTTCAGATTCTATTAGAGCTGAAAAAAGTCCAACCACCACCTGCTAGAGACAGAAAAATACTGAATTGCCCTGTAATAAAAATTAAAGATTTCTTAGAATCAGCAAGGAAAATTGAACTTTTGAACCATCCCGTATGTGAGGAATCATGCAGAGCCAGCTGTACCTGAATTGTTTACTAGCCCAGAGACCAAAGGTGTAAGGAATCACTGACTAGACTTGTTTATTAACTTGGAGAACAAACAAAGGCTGGAGAACAACTGGTCAGAAATTACTGTTTATCAAAAGGTGTATGGCGTGGGTTTCTGGTCAAGATGGACATGTAAGAGCTGTGCTCCGGAGGGCAATAGAAAAGAATCCTGACTTCGGCAATCTTTAATCCAATAGTTCCTACCTACATTGATACCATTCGATCCCGGATATGTCTGGTTCCAAACAGACGCGGCTGGATTACCAAATATCCTAAAATGCTAGTGCAAAGAGAACCAAGACGGAACATCTCTCACCTCACAAGATGGTGGTCATCCGAGATTGTCCTGAGACCTTGCAGGAGATCCTGGCTGAGATTCGGGCAGTCAAGGACTTGGTCAAAGCTAATGGAGAATCGTTATCTGCAATGCAGGAAGAAATCAATGTTCTGCGATCCTCTTTGGAGTCAAATACGGCTCATTTAGAGAAGGTGGAGAACGTGGTGGCTTCACATGGAGAAAGGCTCGAGGCCGTTGAGAAGCAGGCCAAGTTGATACATTCATTAGAAAGAGAGGTGGAAGATGGTAATAATTGCTCTTGGCGGAATAACATAAGAATACTAGGGGGTATGTTTACTAAACCGTCTTAATGTGCGCCTGGCGATAGTGTGCAGGCTGCCAAAAAAGGAGTGGGCGTTTCGGTCTTAAAGCAGCAAAACGGGAGTATCATGCGATAATGCGCGCTGCTGCGCACATTATCGTACGAAGCGCCTCTAAGCGCGTTAACGCGCGGTAATCCTAAGTAGGTGCCCAGACATGCAAACATTGAAACAGAGGTGTAGCACAATGGTTAATACACTGACTGCTAATACAGGGGTCATGAGTTCGATCCCCCAGTGTGCCTAATACTTAAGGCTGGCTGAGGCATCAGCTTTGACATGTAAGTATTGTTTCCTGCGGCACTTTATTTGTATTTTATTAACTGCTGCCAGCAAACACACCGTCACGTGCTGTAACCTAAGGTGCCGCATAAGGCACCCTATAAGGCACTCCATAGGGCACATTATAAAGTGCACTGTCCGCCACGGCACCCTATAATGTTCCCTACAGGGCACCCTATAAGTCGCTCAATAGGATACCGTATAGTGCACCTTATATGGGCGGTAACCATAAAGTGCCCTATAGGGCGCCCTATAAAGCGCCCTCTGAGGCACCTTATGGGTACAGTACGCTGAGGGTGGTTTTGCTGGCAGCACTAATGTACATTAAAAATAGATAATGCTTTGGACAGCCCTATCAAATAACCCCACTGTGGGTTTCAACCCATGACCTCTGGCTCCACAGGCAGTGAAGTAACGAGTGGGCTACAGCTCTATAGCTGCTAGCAAGGCCCTGGCTGGCTGCAGAAGGACTACATGTCACCACACAAACAGTCTGCTGTGGTCACCAGGATAGGGTTAGCCCACCCGTACCCATGATGCACTGCACATGCAAATCAGCTGTCTACAGATGAACACAAGATGGGGTATGCACCCCCACAGCACCTCGGCCTGTTAGGGGGAACTGACCATGTGTGTTACTGGCACAGAGTAGCTACACACCGTCACATTGTGCGGGTACTGTGCTCACCCTGAGGGTGTGGTGGGGCGCCCAGCACCAGGTCCACAGCACCTTCCATAGCAGAAATAGGCCATGCTGTAGGTTCCCAGCAGTGCTAGTGTGTGAGATAGGTAGTTCCTGCAGACACACTTTGGATACATCTGTATTTCTCAGTCAGGTTTGACCCTTATGGACCCATAGGCAGATTATGTACCACCACCCAACCCACTCTCTGGGGCTGTGGGTGGGAAACAGGGTCTCCCACCGACAAATCCACATTTTACATCCCTGCAATGGCAGCAGTAGAGGGGACCACCAACCACAGTCCTGCTGGGGAACAGACACCCTACAGGGCAGTCAGGGCAGTCAATGCAGCCCTGTACACATCGATAAAGCAATAGCAGACAGACATTAGGCCCAGAAATACTCAGCTGCACCCCACCACAATCTGATATTCTCCTGCAGCCACTGCACCCTGCAAGGTGTTCCAGCAAGACACATACTAGCTGCAGACGGTCTGATAGCTAGTCCATAGTTCCTGGAAGAGATGCATGCACCCAGAACTGGGATGTCAGCATACACACCAAGCAGATAAGTCAGCAATTGGGCCCCAAAAGGGAACCCAGAAACATCACATGAAAGAAATACTATATAGCACTATGGGGGAGCCTAGCCATGCCATGGTCACTGTTCAGTCAGGGTGAGAGTGATCTCCCAGCAGAACATGCTGTGGCCACCTTGTCTGTGCAGGCGGTGGCCGGGCACTACAATATCCCAGCCAGTGCCCTATGCCCTGTGCAGATGCATCCTGGCCAGGCCACCCTGTCCGGGCTATATCTATGGTACCTTGCTCCTCATTATGCACAGTGCTGGCAGTGTGGGCTGCACAGTGCTGGCAGTGTGGGCTGTGAAGGGTGTTTGCAGCCACCACATACTGGATAGACAGACACACACTCCCACACCTATGCCAGCATTGTGCTACTATAGAGGTGTTTAGCACCCCTGGCCACCACACCAGTCCTGGGCACAGTACAGGCATGGATATGGTACGCAATACTGGTGGGGGTCACTAGCCCAGGGTGGTAAACACTGTCAGAGACCAGACCTGAAGCACACTCCACAGATATCAGAAAGGTTGCTATGATGGAGCTCAATCAGCAAACTGTGCTTAACGTAGGAATTGCTATCTGCCAGTAATCATAGCAACCTTTTGATAGCTGTGTACCGTATTCCCAGGTGTAGGGTGGCATTGCTAAGGTATGCAAGGGCTAGTATTGGGAGATGCATGCAGGGCCCAATGTCCTGCCTCTCCAGGGGGCATTGGCTAATGAAGCCTGTGGGTGTGGGTGTGTCTGCCCCTGTTGGCTGCTGCTTTACGTCAGAGGTTCCCAACTCCAGTCCTGGTGTGCCAAACACTGTTCGGGTTTTCATGCTGTCCCTCATGAATATGCATGAGATACATCTGCATACCATGGGGATGGTGCATAGATATGCAGCACAGGCATCTTTATTAGAGGCAGCATGGAACCTGAATGGTGTTTGGCCCTCCAGGACTGCATTTGGGAGACTCTGCTGTAGGTAATGCGCCTGTTTATGGAGTCTGTGCTCTGTAGGGTAAAATGTAGGTGTTGTGGGCATGTTTACATCATCTGCAATAAAGGTTCTGTCTGTATTAGTGGGTAAAACATGGGGACTGGGTTGGCAGGCACCATAGCTGGGACTTGAACCTGTGACCTTCTGCCTCCAAACACACTGGTTGTGTGCACTGCACCACCATGTTGCCACAGAGACAGTGCATTCCCTGGTGATACCATGACTGTTTGTCCGGCAGGGCCTGTCTGTTGCAGTGCATGGCACCCACCTACACAGGGCTAGGCCATGGTCTTTTCTGGGCAGCTGCCACTGCCCCCCTCCACCACCAGTACCCCTCTGCCACCATGCTGACATGCCCTTCTGCTGGTGGTGCTGGTGGTGTGCAGTCTCAAGCCATCCAGTGTGCAGGTAGGCGGCTGCCTATGGTGCGTGTCCTGGGGTAGGGGTGTCTACATAGGCATCTACGCTTTCCCCCAACACCGTCTGCCAATGTTCTGTGCCCTTGGAGGTACCTGCTGGGTACTATCCCCTGTGACACTGTGATAAACACTCTCGTGCCCATATTGGGCCCTCATCAGTTGCTGTCTGGCTGCTATTCAGTTTCAGCATTCCTAAGTGCCACCTAGGCATCTGCCTAGTCCGCACTGTGCCCCAGCTGCACCACAGCATGTGCTGCCTGCAGCCCTCTGTATCCCCTTTCCCAGCATCTGTCCAGTTGCCCATTCCGACATGCCCGCCCTGCTGTTGTGGAACATGTGCATGCCATAGGTAACCTGTCCAATGGAGAGGGAAACCCTGATCAGTGCTATTTCACTGTGGGATCATTCACCTTGTATGGGTACGGAGCGTAGACCCTTCCAAAATTCATATCTTTGTTTTTGAGCTTTCTTGGGAGTGTTTTTTGATGTTTCCCATTGCTATCACTATTGCCCAGCTTGGTTATGTTTTTTTTACATTTACTTCTGTTCATTTTCAATGTTTATTTGCCCTTTTGTTCCGTGCACGTGTATCACACTTATCACTTTTTTGTAGGTTTCCCTGGTTTTGCTGTACATTGCTGACGAAAATGGTTTCTTTTCCCTTTAAATCAGCTCTAATGCCAGGGTTTCACTGGTGTTAGTTTTGAGCCTCGGATTTCACAGCGTTGGTGTGCAGGTAGCCTCTCCCCTCCCACTCTCCACCCATTGACCCCTTCTCTCCGCCCCCCGGGAGCCTTTCCCCGCCTTCAGCGCCCGTTTGCGCCGCAGCACGTGTTATCGCACGATATGGTACCTGTGCGCCTTAAAAAGCGCCATCATCGCGCGATAGGGTACCTTATCACGCGATAACATCACAGAGCGCACGTTAAGACGGTTTAGTAAACATACCCCTAGGAATTCCTGAGGGAGCAGAGGGTCCTGACTTGGTGTCCTTTTTGCAGGCCATGATTCCAGGTGTGTTAAAGTTACAATTTGCTATGCCGTTCGAGATCGATCGTGCCCATAGAGTGCCTACTCAGTCTGTGGTCATGAGCAAGCATCCACACCCAATCATCTTGAAAGTTTTGCGTTTTCAGCAAGTTTTGCAAATAATGGGAGCCGTCAAAGCACTTTCAACTTTAGAATATCAGGGACATAAACTCTTGTTCTTCCTGGATTTCGCGAAGGTGACGGTGGATCGGAGAAAACGTTTTCTGGCGCTGCGTCCACGCTTGGTGCAACTTCAGGCCCGTTTTGGACTGCTATATCCTGCCTGCATGAGAGTCATGCTGCATAACCAGATCAAGACCTTTGATGATCCTGGAGAGTTATATGCATTTCTGGAAGCTCTGGAAGCTAAGGAGTTGGTGGTGATGCGGTTAAAGTCATTCTGCAACTTTTATTTGCTACAGTTTTATGGCGCATGCTATCATGGGCTTTTGACCGGTCTGAGGTCGTGTAAAGGCAACTTATCCACGCAGGAACGACATTTCATTATGTAACATTGTTATATACTGGGACATCCATTTTGTATTGTGTAAAGGAGCTCCAGGGTACTATCCTGGCTGAGATGTTTCTTTTGTTTTCTTTCTTTCTTTCTTTCTTTCTTTCTTTTACAGAGCATGATATTTTGAGTGACATAGAAGAGCGGAAGTATTAGGTCTTTTGCCCTCCATGTCCATCTTGTCCTGGTGGGCTCACCCGCTAAGTTTTGTGTGTTATATAGGCCCCTTGGGTTTAGGTGGTTTTGGGAAAACAAAAGATATTATAATGCCTCTATATCGTTCCATGTTGAGACCTCACCTTGAATATTGTATGCAATCCTGGTCGCCATATCTTGAAAAGGATACAGCATTATTAGAAAAGGTTCAGAGAAGAGCCACCAAAATGGTAAAGGGTATGGAAGGATACTCCTATGAAGAAAGGCTAAAAAGGTTAGGGCTCTTTAACCTGGAAAAGAGACAGCTGAGGGGAGATATGATAGAAGTCTATAAATTAATGAACAGAGTGGAATGGGTAAATGTAGATCAATTGTTTACATTATCAGAATATAGAAAGACTAGGGGACATGCAATGAAGTTACAGGGTAAACTATTTAAGACTAATAAAAGAAAATATTTTTTCACTCAACGTGTAATCAAACTCTGGAATTTGTTACCAGAGGATGTAGTAAAGGCTGTTAGTGTAGCTGGGTTTATAAAAGGTTTGGACCAGTTCCTGGAGGAAAGGTCCATAAACCATTATTAAGAAGGGACCCAGGATATCAATGCTTGGCCCAGTAGAATCATTGTGGAACCTGTGTCTTTTGGGGAAACTGCTAGGTATGTATGACCTAGATTGGCCACTGTTGGAAACAGGATACTGGGCTTGATGGACCTTGGTCTGACCCAGTATGGCATATCTTATGTTCTTAAGTTCTTATGACCTTCTCGAAGGCTTTCTGAAAATCCAGATAAACTATATCAACCGAACCACCTTTGTCTACCTGTTTATTCACACCTTCAAAAAACATAACAGATTAGTAAGACAAGACCTTCCTTGGCTAAAGCCATGTTGGCTGTCTCCCACTGAACCACGACTATCTACATGTTCAGTAATTTGTTCTTTATAATGGTTTCTACCATTTTTCCTGGTACTGACATCAGGCTCATCGGTCTGCAGTTTCCCGGATCACCCCTGGAACCCTTTGAAAAATTGGCATTACATTGGCCATCCTCCAATCTTCAGGTATTACAGATGATTTGAATGATAGGTCTGCAATTTCATATTTCAGTTCTTTCAACATCCAGTACAGGTGATTTGCTACTCTTCATTTTATCAAATAGTTTTAATACATCTTCCCGTTATATCGATAGTTCTTTCAATTCTTCTGCAGCATCACCTTTAAATACCATTTCAGTCATGGGTAACATTCCTACATCTTCCTCACTAAAGACCGAAACAAAGAATTCATTCAGTCTATCGCCCTGTTGCCTCTTAGTGCCCTTTTATCCCTCTATCATCTAATGGTCCAACTGTCTCACAGATATTTGGTATCAATTTTTGTAAACCATGTTGATACTTTATTAAAGGCAATCTAGTAAATTGTTAATACACCAAATGAGGAGGAGGATGTGTTCTTCATGTTGAGGTGGCCGAAGCATGCACAGAACTGTCCACAGAAAACTGAGCAGCACTGGGTATCCCAAAGTGTAAATGTACTATCTACTCCTGGGGGGGGAATTCCCTCCATCTCAGCTGGCCCCCCTCCAAGCCTACCTGTGCTGTGCTAGAGGGTGCTGCTCTGGGATGGGAAAGTGAAGTATCTAAAACAGCTAAAGAAGACTTTGCGAATCTAACCCTAATAGGCGTAACAAAACAAAACCTAAAAAATCTCCAACTAGCACAAAACGCAGCAGCCAGGACTATAATGAATGCCCCACCATTCCATCATATAACACCAATATTAGAGTATCTACACTGGCTCCCGATTCAATGCCGAATACAATATAAAACTCTCCTAACTACTTACAAAGTCCTAAATAATACAGCACCTCCTACATTAAACCTCCTTATCAATAAAGAACCCAATCATAATCTGCAAAGGAGAGACCAAATAAACAAACTAAAAACACCAAAGGAATTCATAAAGGCTAAAAAATCAACGAACATGAAAGCATTCTCCCATGCTGCCCCTATAATTTGGAACAACATTCCATCGGAACTCAGATCATTACCTCAAATTATGGAGTTCAGGAAGAAACTCAAAACATATTTATTCACAACACACTACGGTTCTTTGACAAACTCACCTTTTCAACAAGAAAAAGGATAGATTCACCAGATAATCTAACCAACTGAACTAGTATAAGTACCAAAACCCCAAACCGATGATTTTGAATCATACATACCTTGTATATAGTTTATAATCCTGTTCCTTGTACATAGTTAAAACTGTTAATTATAAGTTTGATGTTAATTATAAGTTTGATCTGAATTTTCTTTGTAGCCTCACATTGTTATATGTAAAAACAGCATTGCCTTGTTTACTGTTGTTCAATGTAAACCGCAACTGAACATTGGAAGGTGCGGTATATAAAAACTTGTTAATTAAATTAATTAAATTAAATTAAATTAAAGAGCACCACCTTCTTCTCTTGGACCAAAGGTGAGGAGATCATGAGACCCTTTCCACCATCACCATTACCTGTATCGATGCTCAAAGTTTCCTCACTGTCACTACCACCAAGATTACAAGTGTAGTATGCACTCCTGCCTACAAGACATCCAGGGCTAAAGCCCTATCTTGTACAGACAACTTTTTCCCTGATTGAGGCTCTTATTCAATCCACAAGCCCTAAATAGAGTTTGAGGGGAACTTACCAGAGAATCCTACCGCAGCTCCTTGTGATCTTGGGACAGTGCCGGCCCATCTACCAGGCAAACTAGTCATCTGCCTAGGGCAGAAGAATCTTATAGGTGACCCAGCACAGCAGCCCCTCCACAATTCTTCAAGGTGGTGGCTTTCTGCTGCTACTTCAGCATCATGGCAGGCCTTAAAGCATCCGCGTGCATGTGCACACTAACGGCCTCATGAAAGTCACATTGAAGGAAGCAGGCTAAGAGTGGGTCCTGCCCATGGGTGCTTTAAGATCCACCATGGCACTGAAGTGGCTGCAGAAAGCTGCTGTTTTGAAAAATCATTGAGGGGTCGCTGTGCCGCCCACCTCTCCCACGTGAGATAATGGATGCCGGGGGGGGGGGGAGGAGGTAGCATGGCCGAGCATGGGGTGGTAGGTAGGCAGGTTGGCCTGCCTAGGGCAGCAGAAATCCTTGGGCTGGCCCTTTCTTCAGGGAAGTAACTTAACTCTCGATTGCCTCAGGTACAAACTTATAGGCCGATGCAGAAAGCTGGAGTTGAAGTAGCATGCTGTGTACGCGTTTTTGTAGCATGTCAATAGCACAGGATTTCAGCATTGGTATGCAGCAAAGGGCATGTATGCAAATGAGATGTCCACAAAACATCGGCATAAAGTTGAAAAGAGGAGAGTCAATACATGCACAAACAAGAGACATACTACAAATGGCCATATATGCATACATGTAAATGTCAATTGCTCACATTATACACACAGGATGTGCAGGTTCTTTTGGCACTCACCTCAAAATAACCAATACTATTTTGCCAAAAAATGTTTTTTTGTTAAATTACAACAAAGAGACCTAAAATAAAAGATGAAAAATATGAATGAATGCAAAAAACACACAAGGATAAGAAGCAAAAAACATTTCATCTTGAATGCCAAATTTTTTCTTATGCGCTGAAAAGATATATGCAGGAAATTTTCATGTCAAAGGTAAATGTTAACATAAGAACATAAGACATGCCATACTGGGTCAGACCGAGGTCCATCGAGCCCAGTATCCTGTTTCCAACAGTGGCCAATCTAGGTCATACGTACCTAGCAATATCCCCAAAAGACACAGGTTCCTCAATGCTTGTACTGGGTCAAGCATTGATATCCTGGGTCCCTTTTTAATAGTGGTTTATGGACCTTTCCTCCAGGACTTGTCCAAACCTTTTTTAAACCCAGCTATACTAACTGCCCTTACCACATCCTCCGGTAACAGATTCCAGAGTTTGATTACACGTTGAGTGAAAAAATATTTTCTCTTATTTGTCTTAAATAGTTTACCCTGTAGCTTCATTACATGTCCCCTAGTCTTTCTATATTCTGATAGCGTAAACAATTGATCCACGTTTATCCGTTCCACTCCATTCATTAATTTATAGACCTCTATCATATCTCCCCTCAGCCGTCTCTTTTCCAGGCTAAAGAGCCCTAACCTTTTTAGCCTCTCTTCATAGGAGTAGCCTTCCATCCCCTTCACCAATTTGGTGGCTCTTCTCTGTACTTTTTCTAATAACGCTATGTCCTTTTTAAGATATGGTGACCAGAATTGCACACAATATTCAAGGTGCGGTCGTACCATGGAGCGATACAGAGGCATTATAATATCCTTTGTTTTATTCTCCATCCCTTTCCTTATGATACCTAGCATTCTGTTTGCTTTCTTGGCCGCCGCTGCACACTGGGCGGAGGGTTTTAACATGTTATCCACGATGACTCCTAAATCTTTTTCCTGGGTGGTGGCTTCTAATGTGGAGCCTTGCATCGAGTAACTATAGTGTGGGTTGTTCTTTCCTAGGTGCATAACTTTGCACTTGTCCACATTAAATTTCATCTGCCATTTGGATGCCCAGTCTTCCAATTTATCCAGGTCCTCCTGCAGTTTTCCACTATCCTCCTGGGTTTTAACAGCTTTACAGTTTTGTGTCATCTGCAAATTTGATAACCTCACTCGTTATTCCCTTTTCCAGGTCATTTATGAATATGTCAAAAAGCAGCGGACCCAGTACAGATCCCTGGGGTACTCCACTATTCACCTTTTTCCATTGGGAATATTGGCCATTTAGCCCTACCCTCTGCTTTCTATCTTTTAACCAGTTCCCGATCCACAATAGTACACTGCCTCCTATCCCATGACTTTTTAGCTTTGCCAAAAGTCTCTGATGGGGGACCTTGTCAAAAGCTTTCTGAAAGTCCAGATACACTATATCAAACGACTCACCTTTGTCTATGCACACCTTCAAAAAAACATATCAGATTAGTAAGACAAGATCTTCCTTGTCTAAAGCCATGTTGGCTGTCTCCCATTAGGCCATGACTATCTACATGCTGTGTAATTTTGTTCTTTATGATGGTTTCTACCATTTTCCCTGGTACTGACGTCAGGCTCACCGGT
Source organism: Ichthyophis bannanicus (assembly GCA_033557465.1). NCBI lineage: Eukaryota > Metazoa > Chordata > Amphibia > Gymnophiona > Ichthyophiidae > Ichthyophis > Ichthyophis bannanicus. The sequence continues at coordinate 378,645,744 of CM066036.1, forward strand.
CTGTAATTTCCCGGGTCACCCCTGGAACCCTTTTTAAAAATTGGTGTTACGTTGGCGACCCTCCAATTTTCAGGTATTACAGATGATTTTAATGAAAGTTCACAGATTACCAATAGCAGGTCTGCAATCTCATATTTCAGTTCTTTCAATACTCTGGGATGTATACCATCCGGTCCAGGTGATTTGCTACTATTCAGTTTATCAAATAGTTGTAATATATCTTCCCGGTGTAGCGATATTTCTCTCAATTCCTCTGCAGTATCACCTTTAAATACCACTTCAGTCTTGGGTAACATCCCTACATCTTCCTCAGTAAAGACCGTAGCAAAGAATTCATTCAGTCTCTCCACTATAGCCTTGTCTCCTCTTACTGCCCCTTTTACCCCTCTATCATCTAACGGTCCAATTGACTCTCTCACAGGCCTTTTGCTACGAATGTACTTGAAAAAGTCTTTATTTCGTGTTTTTGCTTCCGTAGCAAGTTTCTTCTCAAATTCCCGCTTTGCCTGCCTTATCAATGCTTTGCATTTAACTTGCCAGTGCTTGTGCTGTTTCCAGTTTTCATCATTTGGCTCTTTTTTCCATTTCCTGAAGGTTGCTTTTTTGGCAGCAACAGCCTCTCTGACCTCACCTTTAAACCATGCTGGCAGTTTTTTGGACTTTCTCCCACTCTTCTTAATGCGTGGAATACAGCTGATCTGGGCTTCGAGGAGAGTAGTTTTAAATAACGCCCAAGCTTGCTGTAAGTCTTTAACCTTTGGAACCGCTCCTTTTAGTTTTTTCCTAACTATATTCCTCATTCTATCATAGTCTCCCTTTTGAAAGTTAAAAGGTAGTACTGTGGATTCCTTTACTATTTGTCTTCCAATAATTAAATCAAACATGATCATATTATGATCACTATTGCCAAGTGGTCCCAACACCCTTATTTCTTGGACCAGATCTGGCGTTCCAGTAAGGACTAGGTCCAGTATGGCTTCCCCTCTGGTCGGTTCATGAACCAGCTGCTCCAAGAAGCAGTCATTTATTCCATCTAGAAACTTTATCTCTTTAGCTTGTCCTGCCGTGACACTGACCCAGTCGATACCGGGGTAATTGAAATCACCCATTATTACTACTCTGTTGTGACTTTTGTTAGCTTCTGTGATTTCTTTGAGCATTTCATCATCCATTTGTTCATTCTGGCCAGGCGGTCGATAGTATACTCCCACTGCCATCACCTTCCCCTTCATAAGTGGAATTTCAATCCATAGAGATTCTACAGCAAATTTTGTTCCCTGCAAAACTTTAATCCTTTCTGTCTCAATGCCCTCTCTAACATAGAGCGCAAGCCCTCCACCAATTTGTTCAGCTCTATCATTACGATATAGTTTGTATCCAGGTATCACAGTGTCCCACTGGTTATCCTCCTTCCACCATGTCTCTGAGAGTGCAATCATATCTAACCTCTCATTTAGTGCCATATATTCTAACTCTCCCATCTTATTGTTTAGACTTCTAGCATTGGCATACAAGCATTTTAGAGACTGTATTTTATTCATATTAATCTGGCTATTGGTAGGCATGGGTAATTTGGAATCTTTATGCTCTGTCTGCTCCTTACTCAAGGGCATTTCGGCTGCTATACTCCCTTTTGGAACCTCACTGCTTTTGGTAGTATCCTTCAAGGATACCTTTGTCCAAACCATGCGCTCCTAGGTGACTGTCGGCTTTCCCCTGTTTTCTAGTTTAAAAGCTTCTCTATCTCCTTTTTAAAGGTTAATGCCAGCAGTCTGGTCCCATCCTGATTAAGGTGAAGCCCATCCCTTCGGAAGAGCCCCCCCTTTCCCCAGAATGTTCCCCAGTTCCTAACAAATCCAAAACCCTCATCCTTGCACCATTGTCTCATCCACGCATTGAGACTCCGGAGCTCTGCCTGTCTTTTGGGTCCTGCACGTGGAACAGGAAGCATTTCGGAGAACGCTATCCTGGAAGTTCTGGATTTCAACTTCCTACCTAAAAGCTTAAATTTAGCCTCCAGAACTTCCCTACCACATTTTCCTATGTCATTGGTACCAACATGTACCAAGACAGCAGACTCCTCCCCAGCACTATCTACGATCCTATCTAGGCAGTGCGTGAGGTCCGCTACCTTCGCACCAGGCAGGCATGTTACCAGGCGATCCTCACGTCCACCAGCCACCCAGCTATCTACATTCCTAATGATTGAATCACCAACTATAACAGCTGTCCTGACCCTCCCCTCATGGGCACGTGGCCCTGGAGAAACGTCCTCGGTGCAAGAGGGTTTTACATCACCTGGAGGACAGGTCCTAGTTACAGGATCACTTCCTGCCACACCAGGGTGATGCTCTCCTGTCACGTGACCTCTCTCCTCCATGGCAACAGGGATGCTGCCAGACTGGAGGTGGGACTTCAGGACTATATCCCTGTAGGTCACGTCCATGTACATCTCTGTCTTTCTTATGTCTTCCAGGTCTGCTACTCTAGCCTCTAGAGAACGGACTCGCTCCCTGAGAGCAAAGAGTTCTTTGCACTTAGTGCATACGTAAGACCTCTCACCAACTGGGAGAAAATCATACATGCGACACTCAATGCAAAAGACCGGAGAACCACCATCTCGTTGCTGGACTTCTGTCTGCATCTTAGTTTAAAGCTTGTGTTTAGGTCTTTTAAATTCTGTATATACTAAGGATTGGTGTAGATGCTTATACCAATAAAAGTGTATATAATACCCCTAATACACCTTGTATACCTGAAGCTTAATTAATTAAGCTCAGATCCCATGTGTATGACTGATTTGGATAACGAGCTGCACCTGAGAGCAGCCCCTTTCCTCTAAGATGTGCAAGTACCTATAAAAGTACAATTATCCAAGGGGTGGGTGGGTGCTGGGGAGGGAGGGAGGGAGATAAGTCCTATTAAAGAGGGCAGTTACAAGGTACCCTGTCCTGAACCCTCAGCAGGGGGGAGGGGGGTACCACATAAAGCCCAGTTAGTTGAGAGAGGCAAGGTAAGTTACAGCTGAGAAAGGGTAAGAGAAAGTTTAAAAGGTAAACCTCTACAGCAATGGAGTGGGTAAGGAACCCAACTATGGACAGATAGAGAGCTATGTGGAGACAAACAGATGCACAGTTATTGGAAACAAGACTCACAGTTATGCAGCAACTCAGTTCATCAGTACATGCCCTGAAACATTCTTTCCCTACACATGCAAGATATTTAAGCCACCTCAGAACAGGCGCAGAGATATTGGCAATCTAAAAACTAATTAATTAATCGAGAGAGGGAAGGTCCAAGATGGCTGCAGGCAGGCGTTTGGTGGAGTAAAGTTTCTTGCTTTGCGTAATAGGAAAATCAAGGGAGGTAAAAAGTCCTCTGTTTCCCCAGCGGCTTCCTCTTTGTTACCTGTGCAGGGTCTGCTTGATTCTTACCTTGTTCATGCTCCCCAGCAGCCCAGAATAACTCCAGTGGGTAGATGACGCTGATTGTTACCCAAGTTGGTGAACTGGCAGCACTTGGAGGGACGTCTCTGGGTCAGCAAGGAGGGGTTGGTGATTCTCTTCCCCTTCTGAATCATTGGTCCAGTGAACATACGCCGCAAAGTGTAGTTGAGAACCTAGTCGAGGTATCGGTGTTTTCTGCTTCATCAAGAATGGTGTCACTGGCTTTGTAGGTTGCTGCTGGAGTAGTGGGAGCTCTGTCCTTCTCTTTCAGCTGCCCAGCAGTGTTCTCTTTAGAGGTTATTGGACTGCCATCATTCAGCTTGGGGAGATGCTTGTACCCCAGGTGCAGACTTTGGCTTTTCAAGTACAGGAGAACACCCCTCTTCTGCAACAGCATACTGAGGGCATTTCCAGTCTACAAACTTCAGTTGCTCAGCTTCAGGAAAAGGTTTATCGTGTGGAAGATCCTTGCTTGGTTTGAAAGCTAGAGTTGAATATTTGGAGAACTTTTCTAGATACCAGAACCTGAGAATCCCAAATTTTCCTAAGTCTATTGGTCTTAATGCTAGAGAAATGTTTAGATCATGTATGACAAAGGTGTTTAGGAACTGGAGTGATACTTGGGGTTCAACCGGCTGATTCCATAAATGTTTTGGTTATTTTGAAATAATCTGAGGCTGATGAATATTGTCCGTCTACTCTTTTGGTAACTTTTACCTTGTCTAGTGATAGGCATTGGTTCCTCAAAATGTTCTTTCAGAAGAGATCTATTTTGTTTAAGGGGTTTGGTATCCGCATTTTCCCGGATTTATCTCGGGAGACTTAACGTAGGAGGTGTGGATTTCTCCTCCTGTGGTCTGGCGTTCAGCAACTGGGATGTCAATTTTTTTAAAAGTTTTATTGTAAATGTACTGTTAGACTGCAGTCTGTTTCCTGTATTTTCTTGATCCCTCCCAGTTGCTGGCATTTGTGAATGCCCATAAGTTGGCTGTTACTGATGAAGCCTCCACTGCTGACCTATAAATGCTAGGCGATGCCTGTTTATTTTATTCTTTAGTTTTGGGATTTTTGATTTCCGTAGATTCTCCTTCATCATTATGGGCTGGTGTGGGGGACTACCAATTTTGACTGTTGTGGTCTGTGCTTAGTTTAAAATTACCTTGTATAATTTCATGTATTGATCCCCTATTTCCTTGTAAGTTTAGTGTTTATGCTTGTTGTTGTTGTACTTATAAACAAAAACAATAAAAAAAGGATATTGGTGCATTTCTCTGCATTGGGCACAGACCTTATTATCATGTCATTTTAATACGTGCAGCTCATTTGCATATTATTTAAATACACATGGCATTACTATGTGCACATATTTTTCCTATGCTGTTTACATGCGCGTCAATCTCTTTTTTGCATTTGATGTGGCAGAACTAGAGCATATAGGTTGTGTTATTTGGATGCAAAGCATGTGCTAATCTTTCTGCATTGGCCCATTAGATTGCAAGGTGTCTGAGAACAGGAAAATACATACTGTACCTGAATGTAACTCGCCTTGAACTTCTGAGAAAGGCATGAGATAAATCGAATGCCCTTTTCTCTCATTCTCTTTTCCCTTCTCTTTACTTGACAGAGTTTTTCAAAGGTTTCTCAGTTCCTCTTAGCTTGTCTTCCTTTGTGGTCACCCAGGGAAATTTTAGCTAGCCCTGATACTGGCTTATACTTTAAGATCTACTGAAATCAAAACCTTTTAGGCCAATACTACTGGGGATTTTAAAATTGATTATCCTTAATGTGGTGTATACATTTGTATGTAGATCTATTAGAGTATTTATACAATAAGAAAGCAATTTTGTGAAGCATTTTCTGTGTGTAAAACATGTTTTATATGCAGAAAATGGCTATTATAAAATCATGGTATGTTATAAATGAATTTGAGTAGGTGTACTGAGTCCTACAGGTGCTCCTTGTGGCCTTGGACAACCCATTTAACCCTCCATTGCCTCAGGTACAAAAACTTAGATTGTGAGCCCTTTGGGGACAAGGGACATATATATACAGTACCTGAATGTACACTGCTTTGACTTGTAGAAAAAAAAGCAGTATATAAGCCTAGCTAAATAAATAAATAAATATATGATTCCAGGCTGTCTGTAAGTTTATAACAGAGCACCTAGGTATGAAGTGTGATTTTAGAAGGGACGTCTATGAAGAATCTGGGATATCTAGAGCGAAACATCCAAAAATCCAGGGGAGTGGCAAGAGAGAAGAGAGGCATGTATAAGTGCCTTCTGATATCGCTCCATCTCCACCCCTGAAAGATGAACATCCCAGTGACTGGGTTTGGAGATAGACCCATCCACATAGCAAGACCAGGTACATGCAGGAGCATTGGACATTTCACAAATTTGGATGTCCACAAATTATATGCCCTTCAAAATGGGTATTGTACTTGGACATGCCGGCCGGTGTATTTCACATCCTGGTCTGCTATTTCAGATAATCAAATGTGAATTTGCAGACTAGTAATATGTTTGGAGTATGTATTTACATGCAGGTTTTTTTGGCCAAGAAATATTAATTTTGGTGATGAAAGCACATTTTGTTCTTCCCCCTGGAAGCGTCGCAGCCATGAGACATGCACTATTTTGCAGCTTATTCGTGGTCAGGAGCAGGTATAGTTATGGATGCCTCCACAACTAGAGCCAGACGTGCTTGTACCATTATGAAAATCACACCATGATGCGCATCTCCATTGCTCTGTCCAGGCCACACCACCCTCCTACTGGGACATGCTTGCATAGGGGACATCTGTATATCTAGATTTCAAAAATGGGTCCAGGGCCGTTTCTGTGATTTGCACATCTGAATGCCCATTTTCATTCTTCCAACTCATGAATAGAGATTCTAAAATGACTCCCACTGCTGGCAAGAAAGTGCTTATTTTAAGCCTACATTATAGAGGTATATAGGCATCAATGTGATTTATAAAATACTAGCATAAATCCTGCAGTAAAAGCGCTTAGACTACAGAATGTGCATTACTGTACATTTCTTCAAGAGCAGGAATGTTAGCATGTACTTTATGCACATTCAGATATATATTTTATAAAATATGGGTCCGATATTGAATTATGACAGCTATGCACCGCTACGGCACATAGCTGTTTGCGACAACCCTTAATCCCAGATATTCAATGCCAGGGTCATACGTGGCCCCAGTATTGAATATCTGGGTCGCTGCACAGCCTTCCAGCCACAGTAGTTAACCAGGCAGCGGCAATACTGTATACCTGGTTAGCCTCTGCAGCTAAAAGATAGGCAAGCTTTTGCTACACCTATCTTTTAGCTGCAGGTTGCTAACAAGGCAGCATGAAATATCTCCACTGCCTGCTTTGTAACTGTTGCCACCTCCGCTCCCCGGACTGCCCATGACATGCCTTCTTACTAAGCGGTTAGCATCAGGGCATGTAGGGGAGAAGACTGGGGATATTCAGCGGCACTAATCCTTTTAGTTCCATTGAATATCCAGCTGAGCAGCATTTATATGGTTTAAAGCGCTGTAAACCATGTAAATGCCTTTCAATTATTGGGCCCTATGTGCCTAAATTGTGACTCCACCCAAAATCAATGCCTATGCTCCATCTTGCACCTGCATATTTTTGACCATTTACATGCTAAAATGCTTTGTAAAATTACCCTCAAAGAGTACGCACAAACACACTCACAGCTTCCTAGACATTTGTGCACTATTAAGAATAAGCATACATTCAATTGTTGTTGTTAAGTGCCGTCGAGTCAGAGTCGACTCATGGCAACCCTCTGGATAGCTATTATAAACTGTGTTCGGTCTTCAGTCAGGCGGCTCATTGTTGACAGACTGGTACCCGTAGCTGCTGTTATTGTATTGATCCATCTCATTGCTGGCCTTCCCCTTTTGCGTTGACCTTCTATCTTGCCAAGCATGATGTCTTTCTCTAATGATCTCTCTCTTCGCATGATGTGTCCAAAGTATGAAAGTCGAAGTCTTGTCATCTGAGCTTCTAAAGAAAGCTTAGGTTTCACCTCTTCTAGTACCGACTGGTTTGTTCTTCGAGCAGTCCATGGTATACACAGTATTCGCCACCAGCACCATAATTCAAAGGCATCAATTTTCTTCCTGTCTATCTTTTCACTGTCCAGCTTTCACATCCATATGTTATTGAAAATACCATAGCTTGAACAAGTCAAATCTTTGTATGGAGAGAGACATCTCTGCTCTTGAGAATCTTATCTAGGTCTTTCATAGCCATTCTGCCAAGAGCAATGCGTCGTCTGATTTCTTGACTGCTTGTTGCTTCTTTATTGATAGTTGATCCAAGTAGGTTAAAGTCATTCACGATTTCAATTTCTTCTCATTCAACGATGAACCTGTTGATTATGCCAGTTGTCATGATCTTTGTCTTCTTTACATTAAGGTGCAGGTGCATTTTAAGACTACGTTCTTTGATCATGAGAAGCAAATGTTTCAGATCATCTTCACTTTCAGCCAGCAATGTGGTATCTTCAGCATAGCGAAGGCTGTTGATGAGTCTTCCACCAATCTTCACACCTCTGTTGTCTTCATACAACCCTGCTTCTCTGATGATTTGTTCTGCATATAAATTAAACAGGTAGGGGGAAAGCATGCAGCCTTGTCTTACACCTTTGCTTATTTTAAACCATTCTGTTTCTTCTTGTTCCGTTCGAACTGTTGCTTCTTGATCAATGTACAGAGTGTGCAAGAGTACGATCAGGTGTTCTGGTATACCCATGCTTCTTAATGTGGCCCAGAGTTTCTCATGGTTTACACAGTCAAAAGCTTTGCTATAGTCGATAAAGCACAAATAGATATCCTTTAGGTATTCTTTAGTCTTTTCAAGGATCCATCTCACATCCGCAATGATGTCTCTCGTTCCTCGCCCTTTCCTGAACCCTGCTTGCACTTCAGGTAGTTCTTGTTCCAGGTATGGTTGTAGTCTCTTTTGAATAATCTTCAGTAGAATCTTGCTGGCATGTGGGATCAGAGCAATTGTGCGATAATTTCCACATTCAGTTGGATCACTTTCTTTAGTATTGGTATAAAAACAGATCTTTTCCAGTCAGTTGGCCATGATGTTGTCTTCCATATTTCTTGGCAGAGCCTTGTAAGTACGGTAACAGCTGCATCAGATTGCTGTAATACTTCTATGGGAATGCTATCAATGCCTGGTGCTTTGTTCTTTGATAAGGCTTTCAATGCTGCTTCAACTTCTTCTATCATCACCAATGGTTCCCGATCATAAGGTACAGGTTGAAACGGCTGTTGGTCCACTTGATCTTTATCATATAAAAACTCTGTATATTCCTTCCATCTTTTCTTGATCTTCTCAGCATCATTCAACATAGAACCTTGAGCATCATTCAACATAGAACATTCCAATTCGAGGCTGGAACTTTTTCTTTAACTCTTGTAGCTTTAGGAAAGCCGATCTTGTTCTTCCTCTAATAGTTTCTGCTTCTATTTCCTTGCATGCGTCATTGTAGTACTTTTCCTTGTCCTGTCTTGCTGCACGTTGGAAATCTCTGTTGAGTTCTGTGATTGTCTTTCTTTCTCCTCTGGCTTTAGCTTCTCTGCGTTTCTGGGCAATTTTCAGAGTTTCTTCCGTCATCCATTTTGGCCGTTTTTTCTTTTTCACCTTTTGTAGAGACTTCAATAGTGTACTATAAATTCAATAGTGAACTATAAATCAGGCTTACATTCAGTCGGTGCAATTTTTGATATTTCACATAGATGCCCTGTTAGGAAATTACCTCCTACATGTGCAGTGTTTCAATGGTTTTATTTTGTGCTCATTCTCATCAATTATTGCTATATAGTTGGCTGTATGGAGAATGACTCTATAGGAAGTGGAGTACAGGAATAGCCTATTGGCTATAGCAGTGGGCTGAGAACTAGCGAAACTAGGATTCATATCCCACTGCCACTCCTTGTGATCTCCGGAAAGTCATTTCACCCTTCAATGCCTCAGATACAAACTTAATTTGCAAACCCCCTGGCAAAGGTGTGCATGCGCAAGAACATATTTGGTTCATTTGGGTGCCTAATATTTAAAGTGCATGCAAATCACTTGTACATGCATATACTTAAGAATTAACACACATACAATAAATCTGTATGTTTAAAAAAGCCCTAGCATGAATACAATGCATGTTCAAAGAATATATAGATAAAACAAACATGAAAAAATACCCAAATATTGGGAAAATTTCATTTTAAAAATGAGCACGAACCAAACTGTTTGACCATGCACCCCCTACCCTTTGGGAAAAAAACATATCTACTGTACCTGAATGTAACTCACCTTGAACTACTACTGAAAAAGGAAAGAGCTAAACCTAGAATCCCTCGCCCTCACACATATGCACTAAGAAAAAAGATGAGCATAAGAATGTGAGTCAACAGTGGAGTGCTTTTATAAGGAAAGCTAATAGTATGTTGAAATCTATTAGCAAAATTATTGTGCATAAGGCACACAAAAATACCTCTAGGAATATACCCAAACATATTTTTCCATTTTATCTTGAGGGGTTTTTTTTTATTTTGTTTTTTACTTCCTTTGTGATTTCCTTTTGTTTATTAAAACAAAAAATAAATAACACTTTTAAAAAAGAGCCATGATGAAACAAACTGAAATTAAAAAACAAATTGTCAGGTTCACCTTCATTCTGCCCTGGCACTATCCAGATAGTACTGGAGGATTTAGAGTGGGGCAGGCCATAGCATCAGAATGGGGTGGGCCACACAGGCCCTGTCCACACCAAAAGTTTGCCCACCATCTGCAGAGAGCAGTCGTGATTGCCGCAGACTCCTTCTGTCTGCCCGCGGGAGATTGGATCCCCATAGGCAGGATGGAAGGCCACAGCAATTGCAGCAAAGACTACTTCTGTCTGCTTGTGGGAGATCCCTGCAGGCAGACAGAAAAAGTCTTTACTGCTATCACGGCAGCCTTCCTCTCTTGCCCGTGGGGATCTGATCTCCTGCAGGCAGAAGTGGAAGGCTACCATAGTCACATTGGCCTTTCACCCTGCCCATGGGAGATCAGATCCCTGTAGTCAGGAGGGGAAGGCTGTCCCAACAGAAAGAGTCTGCCACAATTGCAGCCATTCCCTTCTCTTCTGCCCGCGGGAGGGAGTCAAGGCAGACCTTGTCCCCCCCCCCCCTCCAATCGGCGAGATGTTCCACAGCCCCTGGGTCAGGCAAACTATGGCCTACAAGCCAGAACTGGCTCTCTGACACATAAGCTTTGGTCTGTAATCTTGCAACCAAACAAATCTCCCTCCATCCTCTCCAGCCTTATAAAAACACCAGATGACTGGCCCAGAAGAGGATATTTACAAAACACCCTAATAGTCCCTTCTGAGTTCCACAAGACAAACGTCTTCACCAGCAATAGAGCATTTACATTTGCAGCACCAATCTTATGGAATAAACTCCCAGATAAACTTAGAGCAGCTTCCGACCTATCCACTTTCAGGAAAGGCCTGAAAACCTCTCTCTTCTTAGACCATTTCGGGAACTCTGACACACATCAAATACTCCCAACTTAAGTTTACCTTCATCATGCTCAAATATACAGTCATACCCACCCATCCCTTGTTTTATATACTGCACCAAACAGACTGTACATAGTTTGTATATAAGTTAAACAGCCTGAATTTTTGGCTACATGTTAACCTCTAGTCCCTTTTCTCTTCTCAATAGCCTTGATTGTACTACCACTTTGTATTAATTAGAAACATAGAAACATGATGACAGAAAAAGACCACATGGCCTATCTAATCTGTCCTTCCAGACTTATATTATATCTTATCTCTTGTTTTTTGTAAAATAGTTTTACTTTGTTGTTACATTGTATACCACACTTATCTCATCTTCTATGTAAAATGTTGCTACATTGTAAACCTCTTTAAAAGCAGTATAAAAGAACCTTTAAATAAATAAATAAAGCAAACTACTCATGAAGCCCCTTCTGCCAACCGCCATTAATGCAGATCCCTCCGTGTCTCCTAAAACATCATCATTCTATGTTGGCGGATCACTTTTTTAAAAAAAAGTTACAGATTTATACTGAAAAATCTTTACACAACTCACAACCACGCTTAGCAGTCTTTATGCAACACCACAATAAGAACATAAGAACATAACATATGCCATACTGGGTCAGACCAAGGTCCATCAAGCCCAGTATCCTGTTTACAACAGTGGCCAATCCAGGTCATTCATACCTAGCAGTTTCCCCAAAAGACACAGGTTCCACAATGCTTGTATTGGGTCAAGCATTGATATCCTGGGTACCTTTTTAATAATGGTTTATGGACCTTTCCTCCAGGAACATTTCCAAACATTTTTAAACCCAGCTACACTAACAGCATTTACTACATCCTCTGGTAACAGATTCCACAGTTTGATTACACATTGAGTGAAAAAATATTTTCTCTTATTTGTCTTAAATAGTTTACCCTGTAGCTTCATTGCATGTCCCCTAGTCTTTCTATATTCTGATAACGTAAACAATCAATCTACATTTATCCGTTCCACTCCATTCATTAATTTATAAACTTCTATCATATCTCCCCTCAGCCATCTCTTTTCCAGGTTAAAGAGCCCTAACCTTTTTAGCCTTTCTTCATATGGGTATCCTTCCATCGCCTTTACCATTTTGGTGGCTCTTCTCTGAACCTTTTCTAATAACGCTATATCCTTTATAAGATACGGCAACCAGAACTGCACACAATATTCAAGGTTCGGTCGCACCATGGAACGATATAGAGGCATTATAATATCCTTTGTTTTGTTTTCCATTCCTTTCCTTATGAAACCTAGCATTCTATTTGCTCTCTTCTCCGCCGCTGCACACTGGGTGGAGGGTTTTATCATGTTGTCCACAGTGGCACCTAAATCTTTTTCCTGGGTGGTGGTTCCTAATGTGGAACCTTGCATCGTGTAACCATAGTTTGCGTTGTTCTTCCCTAGGTGCATAACTTTGCACTTGTCCAATTAAATTTCATCTGCCATTTTGATACCCAGTCTTCCAACTTATCAAGATCCTCTTGCAATTTTTCACAATCCTCATGGGTTTAACAACTTTAAATAGTTTTGTGTCTTCTGCAAATTTGATAACCTCACTCGTTATTCCCTTTTCCAGGTCATTTATGAATATGTCAAAAAGCAGCGGAGCCAGCACAGATCCCTTGGGTACACCACTATTCACCTTTCTCCATTGGGAAAATTGGCCATTTAGCCATACCCTCTGCTTTCTATCTTTTAACCAGTTCCTGATCCACAATAGTACACTGCCTCCTATCCCATGACTCTTTAGTTTTGCCAAAAGTCTCTGATGAGGGACCTTGTCAAAAGCTTTCTGAAAGTCCAAATACACTATGGGGTATGTATACTAAACTGTGGTAATGTCACTTGCATTAGGTTCTGCAGTAAAGGTAATGCAATGTGTGCCTTTGAGTCAGTCCTGACTCCTGGTGACCCAGAAGCTCCTGGGTATTCTTGGCAGTGTCACCGGAAGTAGATTGCCAGGCCTTTCTTCTGAGGCAATGGAGGGTTAAGTGACTTGCCCAAGGCCACAAGGAGTGCTAGTGGGAATCAAACCCTGGTTGCTTGGTTACCAAGCCAGTGTTCTAACCACTAGGCTACTCCTCCACTGCAGTAAAGGTACAGATGCCCATATAAAGGCGTGAGCGGTGCATCGTTACAGCAAGCCATATCAGCTAACGCAAATTACAAGTTGCCTTATAAGGCACCTTACAAGTCACATGTGGCCCTCTGTGCCCAGACACCACCCAGATTAGTGTGTACCCTGTGTTAGGGTCTGGCTGACATGAGCATCTGTTTTCAGGGCAAAGGGGTTTCTAGACCTGCATGAGGTTTGTGTAGCAGTGCCTTTATATGTCACAGTGGTATACACTATATACCCTAAAGGTTCCACATCACCCCTTTTTTGTAGGTAAGAGACTGGTATAAGACAGCCCTCCAGGGTTGGTGGGACAGAGCCATACCTGGGACTGGGGCAGACTAGCAGCAAAGCTGAGGTGAGGTCTGGAAAACCCCAACTGCCTCACACCACTATCTACCAGTCACCAACAAACAGCACAGTCAGACTGCACCTTATAGGTGTTCCAACCATGCACAGCCTAACTGCAAACAGTCCACTAGCCAGTCCATAGTGCATGCTCATAGAGAAACTATGTGCACTAAGCAGGCATTTCAGCGATTGGGGCACCGGCACCAGGAACACAAAATTATCACTGGAGACAGACAGTATAATGCGCTATGTGGGAACCTAGACATGCCATGGTCACTGCTTGGTCAGAGTGAGTGCCTTCCCAGCATGCCATGCTGTGGCCACCCTGTCCATGCAGGTGGTGGTCGGGCACTACAGTGTCCCAGCCATTGCCCCACACCCTGTGAAGATGCATCCTGGCCAATCCGCCCTGTCTGGGCCATACCCACAATACCTTGCATTATGCACATATTCAGGCTAACGCTGGTAACAGTGGGACATTTTGGGCCCAGTGAGGGGTGGGCAGCCACAGAACAATGGATAGACATACACACACACACTCCTATTGCAGCATTGTGCAAAGACAGGGGTTGTTGGCAACCCTGCCCGCCACACTGGTCCTGATCACAGTGCTGACATTGCTAAACTGTGCAGGAGGTAGTAGTAGTGCTCTGGTGATAACTGCAGCTCAATGTTGGGGCCAACAGCCTGACTCTCCATACATCTTTGGATTGTGGAGCCTGTGTGAGTGTATGTTTGTACCCCTGTTCACTGCTGCTTTGGGCTTTGCACATGTTGCTGTTGTATCTGCATTGCAGGGTAAAATATAGGGACATGCTCTGCAGGAACCACAGCTGGGACGTAAACCTGTGACCCTCTGCTTCTGTATACACTGGCTGGGTGCACTGCACCACATTGTTGCCACAGATGCATGGCAGTCCCTGGAGATACCTGTACTTTTTCTCAGCCAGACCTTTTATGTTGAACTACACACCATGTACTGGTACAGGGCATGGTCTAGGTCCACTGCAGGCAGGTACCACTGCTCACTCCAGCACGGGTACACCCCCCCCCCCCCTGCCATGCTGACATGACCATATGCTGTCATTGCTAGTAGTACGCAGTCCCAGGCCATCCACTGTGTGGGTAGGTGGTCGCCTAGGGAACGGGGTCCGGGGCAGGGGGCATACATGAGCATCCTCACATCCCCCTCATCACCGCCTATCAATAGTATGTCCCTTCCACTTGGGGGCGGGTTGGCTGGGGGGATGTCAGGTCAGTGCCCTGGCAACTGTTAACTCGGGTGGACCAGGTAGATGTAGGTGGATCGTGTTTGGCCTTTGTCAGCTGCTGTCTTGCTGATTTCCGGTTTCTACATTTATATGTGCCACCTAGGCACCCGCCTAGTCCACCCTGTGCCCCAGCTTCCCCCGCTACATATCCCGCCTGCAGCCCCCTATGCGCCACTTTCACCATCACCATAGTGGCCTTTCATAGTTGGGCACTATGCTATTGCTGCAAATGGAGCACTACTATCACTTTTCTTGGGCTCCCTGCCTATGCTGTACATTACTGACATTGAAATGGTTTCTCTCTCCTGCAAATGTGCATCTAATGTCAGGTTTTCATTCGCGGTAGGATTCAGCCCTTCAGTTCAGCGCGTTAGTGTGCTGGGAGCCTCTCCCCACCCACTTCCCACCCATTGACCCCCTTCTCTCCAACCTCTCTCCACTCTCTGTGGTGTTTACCGCGGCCGGGAACGCTAACGCACGTTAATGTTACATAGCGCGCGTTAACGTTACCTAATAAGCGTTAACGTAGCCATGGCTGTGGTAACGTAGCCATGGCTACGTTACCACAGTTTAGTAAACATACCCCTATATCAATCGACTCACCTTTGTCTACCTGTTTATTCACACCTTCAAAAAAACATAATAGATTAGTAAGACAAGATCTTCCTTGTCTAAAGCCATGTTGGCTGTCTGCCATTAAGCCATGACTATCTACATGTTCAGCAATTTTGTTCTTTATGATGGTTTCTACCATTTTTCCTGGTACTGACATCAGGCTCACCGGTCTGTAGTTTCCCGGATCACCCCTGGAACCCTTTTTAAAAATTGGCGTTACATTGGCCATCCTTCACTCTTCAGGTATTACAGATGATTTTAATGATAGTTCACAGATTACTAATAGCTGGTCTGCAATCTCATATTTCAGTTCTTTCAACACCCTTGGATGTATATCATCCGGTCCAGGTGATTTGCTACTCTTCAGTTTATCAAATAGTTGTAATACATCTTCCCGATGTATTGATATTTCCTTCAATTCTTCCGCACCTTTAAATATCACTTCAGTCATGGGTAACATCCCTACATCTTCCTCAGTAAAGACCGAAGCAAAGAATTCATTCAGTCTCTCCGCTATCGCCCTGTCGCCTCTTAGTGCCCCTTTAACTCCTCTACCATCTAATGGACCAACTGACTCTCTCACAGGTTTTTTGCTACAAATGTACTTGAAAAAGTCTTCATTATACGTTTTTGCTTCCGCAGCATGCTTCTTCTCAAATTCTCCCTTTGCCTGCCTTATCAATGCCTTGCATTTAACTTGCCAATGCTTGTGCTGTTTCCAGTTTTCGTCATTTGGCTCTTTTTTCCATTTCCTGAAAGATGCTTTTTTGGCAACAACAGCCTCTCTGACCTCACCTTTAAACCATGCTGGCAGTTTTTTGGACTTCCTTCCACTTTTCTTAAAGCGTGGAATACAGCTGGTCTGGGCTTCCAAGATAGTATTTTTCAACAACACCCAAGCTTGATGTAAGTCTTTAACCTTTGCAACTGCTCCTTTTAGTTTTTTCTTAACTATTTTCCTCATTTTATCATAGTCTCCCTTTCAAAAGTTAAAAGGTAGTACTCTGGATTTCCTTTGTCATCTACATATCTGACCGAAGAAGACAACCTATACAACTAGTTTCTGTTACATTTTTTAGCTTACACAGCCTTATCTTAAAGAAACACTCTTTTTAAAATGATAATTCTGTAGTCTACAATTATACAGTCTCCTATTTTTAGAAAGTCAAAATTTTTAAATTATAAGTTATACTTTTCCACCCCCTCAAGAAACCTACCCCTCCCCACACCCTCTTAGACTCAGCCTCCCTTCAACCCCTAACCCCCGATAACCTAACACGTCCTTTTTACCTTCAGTCCATTATTCCCCTCTCCCCAAACCAAGAGTCTTCTTAAAGTTACTGTTTACCCCTCATAGACCTATCCCTCAAAACCGACCACATCCTCTAGTGCTTACTCAGTTATTTATGTCTCAATGCTGTGATCATATTCCACCTGTAGATATCATACATGATATCCCACCATTCTTAGAATACAGGAGAATTGCTCCGCCTCCATCTCCTTGCAATTAGCCTCCTCGCCGTCACCATACCAAACGCAACCTCTCCGACCTGATCCGGATTCCCAAGATTTGACAATCCCCAAACAGGGTTACACTCTAAAGTACAACGATTCTTTCCCACACAGTCCAAACTCCTTCCCAGAACCCCTGGATTATCAGGCATTCCCACCAAATATGTAAAAAGGTCCCCTGCTGCCTGCACCCTTTCCAACAATTACCCAATCTACAACCCCACCAAGTTAGCTCTATAGAGCAGCTTGTAACAGTTGTCCTGTAACTGGGCTGAAATGCTCATCTGTCCCACTGTTCAGAAAATCTGCTTCCAGTTTTCTTCCAGAGTTCAGCCCCCAGAGTTCAGCCTTCCAGTTTTCTTCCAGAGGTCATGCTCCCACCCCTTTTGAAAACTCATTTTCCTCTCCTGTACATTGAGCATACGCCTGTAAAGTCCTGCAAGTAAGCCTTTTACTCCCTGATGCTTCTCGTAGAAACTCTCTAGAGGGGAGGCCTCTCTAAACAGACAATCCTCCCCCACCCCTGCCAATTCCCCACAAAATGTCTCACTTTTTCCACCCTAAACCCCTCACTACTACCCAGGTTAAACTGCACTTGCAGGTGTTCCACATTTTTAGTTTTTCCCCCTTCCAAAATTAGTTGCCCCACAGTTTCCAGCCCTAGCTCCCTCCAGCCCTGGAATTGAGAATAAATATTCCCTAGACGAAACAGAGGATTGTAACAAAGTAGAGAGTGTAACCACACTTTCCTCCTCTGTACTTCCTACCCTTGCACCTTCTTCCACAATCCATTGTGTCAGAGGGTTAGATATCTTTTTTCACACTTCTTTAAGATCTGGTCTCCACAAGAGTGCCCTGAGTGGGATCATCCCCAAATCTTCATGCTCCAACAAACCCATTGTTTCTTCCCTGCCCCCAATTTCCAGCTCCAGACATTCTTCAGTTGTGAGGCAGTATAGTCAGATCATTTACAATGATGAACAAATACCTGCCAGCTCAGAGTGATAACATCTTAGAGGTTGTGATGGAGTCTGCCCACATCAGCAGTGGTCAGCTGCTAGGTGATGACAGCCGTGGGATGGGCTTTCCAGGTAGGTGATGATGGCAGCAGGCATGAGAGCTTTGTTGAGCAATTTGTACAACACTAGTTCTAATGGGCATTCAGTGGTTTGAGCTGGTTTTGTCAGTATTGTTGAAGTCAAAGCCATCAGTAATGTGATTTGTACTTCTGTACTAGATTTGGGGCTTAATTGGGAGTTATGACTAGGTCTGGGGAGACCTCCTTCACTGCCCCTCCCCAAACCAGTCACAATGCAGCCCTTGGACCAAAATGTTTTCCCACCCCTGATTTAGAGGGAATTTTCAGCTACATCATTAGTACTACTAAAAATTCATAGGTAGAAGACTTATACATTTAGCAGTTAACACAAACATTTAAGTTCCTTTGAATATTAAACCCTAGTTCATCAATATTCAGAAGCAATGTCACCTGCTACTTGGATAAGTACTGCTGAAAATCTTCCTGATCCCCTCAGTAACATTCAGACAGTGCTGAGGCAATCTATGAGTGGAGCGAAGGAGAAGCTGATAGCTATCTGATCAACAGCGATATTCAGTCTGCTATATGGATGATTATTGGCATAAAATTAGGACAGCAATAAGGTTGTCCTAAATTTATCTGGATAGCTGTCTAGATAGTGGACTTAATATTGCCACTTTCTGGTTAGAGGCACCAGTCACTGGCAGCTATCCAGATACTAGCACTGAATATCCAGATTTTTTTTGTCTGTTACAGCTGGTATTTAAAAATTAGACTCACCCCTAACTGAATATTGACCCATATGTTTCTTAAAACCATTTACCCCCACATAGCGGACCTCATGCACGCTGAACAGAGTCGCTAACAATGGGAAAGGGGAAAGTGAAGTCGGGCAAGAAACCCTCTGCTAGACTGGCTATTCCTTCTGCCTTATCCCCCAGTTTCCTCGGGTCCAATTGATTCCTTTTAACAGCATCCTCTGTCCCAGCTGTCCATATCAGATGGAGTCCCGGTAATGGAAACACTGAAGTCAGGAAGCTCGGCGTCTCTCTTAGGCTCAGAGGCAACTCAATTCCCTGAGATGCGGTCCCCTGTTGCCACCCAATTGTCCCATCCAGAGTGGCTGGCAACATAACTGGAGAGGGGTTAGCTCCTGATGTTCCTGTAAGGGGGGGCATTCCCCCACAATGTCTATTGGCAGAGGTTGAGATGGCTCGAGTGTCTGGGGTTGACATCTTGGAAGACGCCATTTCACATACCAGTGGTAGAGGAGTACAAGACGAAATTAGACTTACCTGCTAATTGTTGTTCCTTAAGGAACTCTAATCCAGTCCCGGAACCAGTGAGTTGAGAATCTCCTCCAGCAGCTTTGGAGACTGACACCAGTCATCACTTTGATGATCCCAGCCTATATATACAGTAGGACCGCCCCTTCATCTTCAGTACCTATTGACAAAGCAAACTCAGCAGAGCAACAAATAAGTAGTTAAACATTGTAATATATAGATAACTCAGAACAAAAAACGCCACACTGATTTCGCAGTGCTGCCCCTTTATACTTCCACTGCCGGTATTGGTGATATATATATATTTTTTTTTCATTTAAGTCTTGTGGTTCACCTACACGTTCTGCAGTGCTGCAACCGGAACTCAGCCGGCTAGGACCATACAGAAGAAACAGTAGAAGGAATCTTAGAAGGCAGTGCAGACTGGATCCCCAACCCCAAAAACTCTTGGGCGGGCTCCGGGACTGGACTAGAGTTCCTTAAGGAACAACAATTAGCAGGTAAGTCTAATTTTGTCTTCCTTGTCGTCCCTCTAGTCCAGTCCCGGAACCAGTGAGGATGTATCAGAGCAGTAAAGCACCTAACGGGAGGGACAAGCCAAACCAGCCTGAAGCACTGCCGCCCAAAAACGGCCATCACCTGCCGCCTGAACATCGAGCCTATAATGCTTAGTGAACGAATGCAATGACGACCACGTCGCCGCTCTACAGATGTCCACCGCCGGCACCAAACTGAACTCCGCCCAGGAAGTAGCCTGCACTCTAGTCGAATGAGCCCTGAGCCCAGCTGGCACCAATCTACCCTTTAACAGATAGGCCCCTGCAATGGCCTCCTTCAACCACCTGGAAATAGACGACTTAGCCGCCGCCTCACCCTTCCGAGGACCTCCGAAGGAGATAAACAACCTGTCCGATTTACGGAAAGGATCCGTACCACGAAGGTAATACCGCAGCGTCCGACGGACATCCAAAAGCCGTAAACGACGATCCGACTTAACTTCCGGACTGCCTTCAAACACCGGAAGGGACACTACCTGGTTCACATGAAACACCGAAACCACCTTAGGCAAAAACGCCGGAACCATACGCAACACCACCTTGCGCTCATGAAAGGATAGATAAGGCTCCTTACAAGAGAGGGCCTGAAGCTCCAAAATGCAACAAGCGGAACAGATAGCTACTAGAAATACAGTTTTTAAGGTCAGATCCTTAATAGAGGCCTTCCCCAACGGCTCAAAAGGCTGACGCAGCAGCGCCTCCAACACCAAGTTGAGATCCCATGTCGGAACAGAACATCTACGAGGAGGCCGCATAAGCAAGACCGCCCGCAAAAACTGGCGGATGTCGGTATGCGACCCCAACACCTGGCCCTGAACTTTACCCCTAAAACAAGAAATGGCTGCCAACTGTACCCGCAAGGAGCTAGCCGCCAAACCTTTCTCAATCCCATCCTGCAAGAAGGAAAGAATCTGGGGGACCGACATCCGCAAAGGCCACAAGCGCCGTGCTTCACACCAGCCCTCAAAGACACGCCAGACACTAACATACGCCAGCGATGTAGAATGCCTCCTTGCCTTCAACAGGGTCGAAATGACCGCTGGGGAATATCTGCGAGCTCTTAGCCTCGCCCGCTCAAGAGCCATGCCGTAAGCGAGAATTGAGCCACGTCCGGCATCCGTAGCGGCCCCTGACGCAAAAGATCTGGTCAAAGAGGCAGCTTCCAGGGGCTCGCCACCAATAGACGAACCAGATCCGCATACCACGGTCTTCTGGGCCAGTCGGGTGCAATCAATATCACTCGGCCCGGATGCCGCTCTATGCGCTGCGCCACTCGCCCTACCAGAGCCCACGGGGGGAACACATAAAGCAGGTCCCCCCCGAGGCCACACCTGCGCTAGAGCATCCAGCCCTTCCGCCATCCATTCTCTCCTCCGGCTGTAAAACCGGTCCACCTGTGCCGAGTTGAACGTAGCCATGAGATCCATGATCGGACGATCCCAATGCCGGACCAGCAGGGAAAACACCTCCGGATGGAGCACCCACTCCCCCGGATCTACTCTGCAACGACTTAGGAAATCAGCCTCGACATTGTGGACCCCGGCCACGTGTTGCGCAGACAATCCTAGCAGATGACGCTCTGCCCAACTCAGCAGCTGGCCCACCTCTTCCTCGAGAGCCGCGCTGCCGGTGCCACCCTGGCGATTGATATAGGCCACCGCCGCCGCGTTGTCGGACAGCACCCTTACCGCCGTCCGCTGCAAACTGTCCTGAAACTGAAGGAGAACCAGAAACACCGCCCTCAGTTCCAATCTGTTTATGGAGTAACTCCACTCCGCCGGAGACCATTGTCCTTGTGCGAACTGACCCTCGCAATGCGCCCCCCAGCCGAGCAGGCTGGCATCCGTCATCACCAACCTCCAAGAAGGATGTTCCAACGGAACCCCGGCTTCCAACGATGGAGTCTGTAACCACCAAAAGAGCTCCCGGCGCACCTCCGCCGAACACACTAGACGGCGGGATAAAGGATCCGCCTGATGAGATCAGCGCCGAAGAAGGGACCTCTGCAGTGGCCGCATATGAGCCCGCGCCCAAGGTACCACCTCTATCGCCGCCACCATCGTACCGAGCAGCTGGAGATAGTGCCACGCCGAAGGCGCCGGTCTCGCCAGGAATTTTCTCACCAGCACTCGCAACGCACGCACCCAACGGTCCGGCAAAAACACCTTGCCCAAGCCCGTCTCGAAACGCGCACCCAAGTACTCCAGAGACAGAGGGAACCAGATTGCTCTTCGCTCGATTGACCACCCAGCCCAGGCTTTCCAACGTTTGCACCACCCTGGCCGTGGCCTTCACACTGTCCTCTTTCGACTTCGCACGAATCAACCAATCGTCCAAATACGGATGGACCAATATTCCCTCCTTTCGCAGCACCGCTGCCACCACGACCATTATCTTGGTAAAAACCCGCGGCGCTGTTGCCAGCCCAAAGGACAATGCCTGAAACTGGTAATGACCCATGGGAAGTGCGAACCCAAGGTACCGCTGGTGCTCGGGCCGAATGGGAATATGCAAATAAGCTTCCGTGAGGTCCAACGACGTAAGAAACTCCCCTTCTCGCACTGCCGCGATCACCGACCGCAAAGTCTCCATCCAGAAATGCGTGACCCGGAGACACCGATTTACCCTCTTCAAGTCTAAGATCGGCCGGAAGGAGCCTTCTTTCTTGGGAACCACAAAGTAAATGGAGTAGCGACCGTGGTAAGTTGGACCCAGGCAGGGTAAAACACCCGCAACCGACCTCCGACGGGCAGCACCTCCACCTGAGCCCGCCTCATCTCATTGAGCCTTCTTACCGGCCGAGGACTGATAGGGGCAAAACCCCTACCTGCCCCTCGAAACCCCCGAAATCCTTGCCCCCACACGGGAAACCTGCTCCGTTGTGACTGGCCAAACCGAGAGGATCGAAATCTACGAAACTCCCTTTGACCACCTTTGGAACCCGCGGGCGCCTTTCCTTGCTTAGGTTTATCCTCCAGCAAACGACCGCCCTTGGATTCTCCAAGATCCTTCACTAACTTTTCCAAATCTTCGCCAAACAAAAGCTTTCCCCTAAAGGGAAGCTTACTGAGGCGGGCCTTGGAAGAAGAATCCGCCGCCCAATTCCTCAACCATAAATAACGTCGCGCCGCTACAACCGAGGCCATAGCCTTCGCTAGGCCCCGAATAAGGTCATAATGAATGTCCGCGAGATAAGCGGAACCGGACTCCAGGCGCGCTAACTCTGAGTCCTGTGCTCCCAACCGATCCCCCTGCAGAGCTTGGGACCACCGGAAACAGGCTCTAGCAACCCACGCCCCCGCCACCGAGGCTTGCATGGATAGAGCACTAATATCAAAAACCTGCTTTAATAAGGTATCTAACCTCCTGTCCTGAACATCTTTTAAGGCCGCCGACCCCTCAACTGGAATTGTAGTCTTCTTAGTGACTGCCGAAACCGCCGCATCCACCTTTGGAGAGTGAAAGAGATCCTTATCCTGGTCAGACAGAGGGTACAACCTAGCGATCGCCCTAGACCCCCTTAGGGCCGACTCTGGCACGTCCCACTCTTCCTGGATCATCTTCCTAAATACCCTATGCAGGGGGAAGACGCGCTGGGGGGTGCGGACAGCCTGCAACAAAGGGTCTTCCAACACCTCTTCGGAAGCCGGCTCCATCGAGGGCATATTCAATGCCTTAAGCGCCTCGGCAATCAGAGCCGGAAGTTCTTCCTTCCTATAGTGGGCTGGTGATTTCCTATGAAACCTCTGTGCATATGATTCCATGTAGTATGTTTTGTATATAGTTACCCCGGTTATCCAAGTTATTATGCCCTGTTACCTGTAAACTCATACGTGTTAAATGTACTGAGCATTTTGTTCCATGTGAACCGCGCGGATGATGAATAGTGCGGTATATAAGAGACTGTAAATAAATAAATAAATAAAATAAATAAACACCCTGACCACTCTACTGCGCTGCTCCTCATCAGGCAACTCACCCTCTTCGAGCTCCTCCTCCGAGAACCCCGGTAGATCACCGTCCGCTGAGGCCAAGTCCCCCCAAAGAGAAGGGACAGGTTCTACTAAGCGGTCAGCCCTACAGCGCTTGGGCGGAACCGGCTGCCCCCTCGCAGGAGCCGACCGTTTCTGACCCCAAGGAGTCAGAGGGGCTGCATTTAAAGCTGGTTGCAACAGCGCAAATGCCTACTGCATCAGAGCAAAAAAGTCAGGCGGAATGTCCACCACCGAACCAGGCTGGCCTGCTGATATTGGAGGAACCACCCCCTCCCACTCCGCGGGACCCGGGAGCTGCTCCCCCGAACCATCAAGGGAAGGCGGAGGGCCAGCCTCGGAATCCGCATGATCCCTGCTTGTGCCCTCAAGCGGATTCTCCATGAGGGCTGCCTCACGCGTGCAGGGCTTGCACACCCCCGCCTCCAACAATTCACTGCGCCGCGTGCCACACACGAGACAACGCGGCTTAGGAGACATACTCCCTCCAACCAGGAGTGCTGCTCACAAACGGAAAGGTCAGAGCTTGTGGCTTACGTTTTGGCTTTTTTTTTTTTTTTTAAATACACTAACACCACAGCCTGTTAGTCATCAACCAGCCTTGTTTAACTGATCGGGAAAAAAGGCAGCCCGAAATCCCCCAACAGAGAAAAGGCCGTGCAGCACCCCCACAAAGCAGCCGCGGCTGAGAAAATGGCCGCCGCTCCGATTTTCCCGCCGAAATCGGGCGAGCGGCCTGCCGCCACGGAGCGTGCATGATTCTGCCCCGCTGCAAAAAACAAAATGTCCCCTGCAGAACTCACCTCCTGGGGCCGCAACCGGACAGTGGGGGCTCACAGCGCGCCGGAGCTCAGCCGAACCGCGGCTTCAGCTTCCGGTGGCAACGGCTGGTGCGCCGCGAGTGTTGAGCCTGCAACCTGCTCCTCACCCGTAACCGTGGGTTCGGGAACAGGGAGGCAGGGGCTGAGGTGCTGGGCCGAATCACCCCTCAACTGCTCGTTTGTATGACGGGGAATACAGACCCCAAAAATAAAGAAAGGAAAGAGAAACAAGGAGGGGGGAGGGGAGGAGGAGGGGGGGGAGAAGCCAGAAGAGAGGGAGAGAGAAAAGAAGAACCAGTCCACTCAGTCGGTCTGTCTTCCAACCGCAGCACCACCTGAAAAAAGAGAGGAAAACCCTCCAGTAAACAACTCTGAGAAGCAAAGTAAGTAAAAAGAAAAAGAAAATCAAAAAGAACTAAGCTACTCTGCTTATTTGTGCTGAGCGAGCCTAGAGCTCAGAAGCCTCTTCAGCTGCTTGGAGACTGACATACTGTAGATGAAGGGGCGGTCCTACTGTATATATAGGCTGGGATCATCAAAGTGATGACAGGTGTCAGTCTCCAAAGCTGCTGGAGGAGATTCTCAACTCACTGGTTCCGGGACTGGACTAGAGGGACGACAAGGAACTTGCTGTTTCTTCTTTTCCTGATCCAGGCCTTCAAAAGTTGGCTTCTTTCTCTCTGATCCGATACAAAGTCTTCATGCTGGAGTTCATTTGGTCTGCCATTTCCATTATTCCACAAATGCAAGTATTGACTGGACAATTTCAAACAAACATGGTGTCCATTGCTAAAAACTCAGAAGAGATAGCTGGAGTGCAGCGGTCTCTATCCGAGATGACACCAGGCTCTCTTGAGTAGAGACTGCTAGTGATTTATTTGCTGTAGATACGAAAACTGTTAAGTTTAAACTTGAACATCTGGAAAATGCTACACATTCGGCTAATTTAAGGTTAATTAATTTCCCTAAATCGTCAATGATCTCTTCTAGAGATATGTTCAAAAGCTATTTGGAGGAGGTTTTGGGGGTTCCCCCAGAGTCCCATCCTCCCTTAACTTGGTTTAATTATTTACCTGCTGCAAATAAGGTCTCTGGCAGGTCCAAAGTGCTGGTGCACCTCAGATGGATGTATTAAATGTATCCGCTATATTAGAAACCTCAAATGTTGACTCTGTGGTTCCTGCTACATTATTAATAACTTTTGCCCTTATGTCTGATCAGTAATGGATTTTGAAAATGTTCTATAGGAATCAAAATGTTGCTTTTAAAGGTTGTGTTATATGTATATTTCCAGATCTAGCTAGGGAAACGCATAAAAAAGGAACAATTTCTTCCTCTTGATGCCTGGGGTGCTTTAACTGGGGAGTTTGTTCTTTCTTAACTTTCCTTGCAAATATCTGGTCAAGTACCAGTCTGTGAGCTATATTTTTCATGAACTCTCCCAACTTATTGCCTTTATTAATGCACGTAGCTCTACTGCTCCACCGGCATGTGATGTTACTCTTTAGTTAATTTGATCTCAGCTTGTGCCTGAGTAATTTCTTTTGAGTTTGGTTTAGTCTTTGGAACTCCTCTTCCTTTTGTTGGCTTGATTTGGGGGCATGAATTGGGGAATATTTCCTGTTTTTCCTCTGATTCTGTTTTTCCTGTTTCTCTCTTATTTCATCATGGCCTTCATATTTCTGTGATTATATTTGGATCATATTTGTAAATTTATAAATAATAAATTAAAAAAAAAACATTTACTCAAATATTTTCTCATCTGCTCTGCCAGTAAACATAAGTGTTTGCATTGCTGTTAGGATCTATTGTTTTCTTTTTTTTGCATCTGCTCTTTGCCACCCCCCCAGAAGCATTAGTCAACTGCCTAGTTTGCCTAATGGTTAAGTCATTCCTGCCAATGCAGCTCTACATTCACTCATTTGAACATTATGAATTACGTTTTTGTATTGTCATAGCCATAATATGTAAAAATAGATGAACGAATGAACAGGGATTGAGAAACTGACAATTAATGCTATTGTTCACCCTCTTTTTGTATATGCATAGACATTATGAAATGTGCCGACATCTCCATGCTATGCATGAGATTAGTATAGCTTTGATTAAATGCAATAACATCTCCATATTATAGGATTACCATAGCAGCCACTGCAGCAGACACCGATCCTCCACCAGGAGTAGCTGATCTAGCACCAACACTCTGCACAAACTCAAAAAGAGATTGGGACACCAAGCTGCCATCAATACTGTTCTGAAACATGTATCTGTAAGAGAAGACAAAAGCTATGAATTCAGAGCACATCAGTGCCTTCTTCTATTCATGACCAGACCTCTGATCTCACAGGATTCTGTGACTGATTCCTAGACAAAAGTGTCATTGCATTTAACTTCAGGGAATATTCTACTACTGCATGATTCAAACTGTGACACTCCAGTCTTCAGCAGCAGAGGGGTAGGATGTAGCCCAAGGCGTTGCACCGCTGTTGACCTCCTTCTAACCCCAAGCCAAGATCATTGTGGGTTAGAAGGAGGTCAAAGGAAGTATGAGAAGAATGTGAGCAAGTGAAAGGGATATAGTTTGAGAAGATTCAAAGGAGTGCAGGGTGAGAATGAAGACAAGGGCGTATGAGTAAAGGAATGAAAGAGGTAATATGTAAGTGAAGGTATCAAGAGGTACAAGGAATTGAAAAGATCATAGGCGGATATAGGACATGAGAAAATCTTTCCTTACCTCTTCTGGTCCCAGATCTGTCCTCCTTGATACAGGATCTCACTTTCTCTTGAGCAATATTTCTTCCCTCTCCTCATTTTCCTTTCCTCTCCTCCCTCTGTTCCATGACCTGCCTTTCATATCCCATCTCTCTTCCCTTCCCTTTATCCCTGAGATCCCTTCTCCATCTTCCTCCTTTGAAACCCATTCTTTTTCTCCCATTCTCTGCTACTTCCTTCCCAGCACCAAACATTAAGCTTCCTTTCTATAAAATATAACTAATTTGATCAACCAGAAACACAAGTGTAATACCTCCCCACCCCCCACCCCCCACTCCTTTGTGTGGTCCTTACGGCTAGTTCTAGCAGCTTGACAGACAAGGGGAAACACAAATCCAATAAGGCTTTTGCAAGTCCTTTCGTATGAAACTCATGAATGTTTTTATTTTAAGGATTCTTTTGGTGGGGACTGGCAAACACCAGGAGGCCCTTGACACTCTCACACCTCTCCCTTCTCAAATAGATAAGCTCAAGCCAGAAATTGTATTGTTTACTTAATTTTAGGGTCACTGGTCAATAACAATCACAACTGACAAGAGCAACAAATACAGTAAATACTATGTTTCAAGCAGTCAAAAATGGTTACAGGTATATTACTTCTTTTGCCCTTTCAGTTTAGGTATGTTAACACATTCCCTTCAAACTTAATCAGGCTTCTTCACCACTTTTGCACTTTCATATTTAATCTGATTTCCCTGGGTGGAAATCCCTCTGTCTTCTTTCTAATATTTTTTCTCAGGGGACCTGAAGCTGGTGCTGATGCAAAACACAGATCCCTGATACTGTGCTGGCTAACTCCTGAATCTGGTGTCACTGGTGTATGATAAGTGCAGAGACTCCTTTCCTTCCTGCTGGAGCCTTCTGTAGATGCAGGTCCCTGGAATTAATCTGCAGGGTTCCTGGCTCTGATGAAATGGAAGGCTTAGATGTTGGTACAGTTTTTGAAATGTCTCTCACAGGCTGAGCTACTCTCCTTCTGAGACAGTGGGGTGCTGGCAGAGTTTGCACAGGCATCAGCCCTCTGTTCCCTCCTCCTATATTGTTGCTCTAAGCCTCTTGCTCACTCTGGCTGTGTGCATAAGTCTACTCCTTTTTGGTGAAGTAGCTGGGTACCAAAAACACCTACTCCATAAGGGTAGATGCCTTATTCCTTCCTCATGGTGCAGTTGCTGTGTGCCAAAGACAGAGTTCTGTCTTTGAGATTGGTTTATATATGATGTGGGATTTTCCCTTCCAGAGGAGCCTCCTCCCAGCATAAAGTGACTGACAGCCAGAACTTCCCCTGTTCTGGAAAATGCCAGACTTTTCTCTAATCATTACTGTAATATTTAGTAGAGATATTGAATGGTGCTGTTGCTCTCACAACAATATCAAAGCAGTCTCTACACAAGAAATATCAGAAAATGACAACTTCATTAAGAAAAAAAGCAAACTGACCAATTTAGTAGGCAAAGCTATGCACATGCGTGCAAGTGTGCCACTTAGATGGGTGGAGGCCTATTCTAATGTCTATGGACGCACAGTGGTAGATATGATTCTGATCCCGTGGGGCACGTCAAGCCCCTGCGGGATCAGAATCACATCTAAGCTTGTACCTACAGGCAGGGACCTGATTCTGGTCAGCCTGCACATACAGGCTGCTGCCCGGCTAACTCAGTCAGGCTCCTGAATGGACCCATGGCGCCATAGTGTCTGGCTGCCATGGTACCACAGCTCCATTCAGGAGCCGTGATCCCCGGCCGCCGCCACCTTTGTTCTATCCCCGCAGCCCGACCCCCAATCTGGCCTCCCAAGTCCAGGGTCAGACTGCGGGGAATCTCCTGCACTCCCTCCTATCTTTGTCGCTCCCCAAGCCTGCTGTTCTCTGATGTCCAGGGTGACTTGTTCCACCTCGGGGTGGAATAAGTCCCCCATCTAGTCTGCCAACCCCAGATGTACAGGGCTGAAATCAGAATTGCCCTGTATGTTTGGGGCCACAGACCACCTACTGCCCACCCTAACTCCACCTCCTCACTGCCCCCTTCCCGACCCGTCTAGTCTCCCAGTACAAACTCCTTGTTCGTATGGGGAGGCTTTGAATGGGGATGGCAGGGAGGGCAAATAGTGGGGATGGACGTCCATCACTGCTATTCGTGTTACAGAATAGACCCCATAGTTACTAAGCTGTGGAAAAATGTCACATTTTACCACCACTAAATTTACTGCAGGAGCCACCAACCTGCAGTAATTCAGTATTATAAGTTACTCATTTCCTCAGTAAATGAATAACACAACTTGCAGTCAACCATGCAAGCTGTTTTATTCTGTTCCCCAAGAGCATCAGGCCACTAGCACACTTTTCTCGGTGCAGTTTCTCCAAATGGGTTAGTTTTATGCATATCATGACAGTCATGAACCTTGCTTCTAAGCCAAGTATGATTTCAATCTCTCAAATTTATTGCTAATGCTCAGCACAGTACTTACATTGTGCCTCTGGAGTACATAAGATGTTATGTGTATGGGTAATTTATCAAGGTGTGCTTGGAAATTCCTCTTAATTAAACCCGTGGCACCACTTAACTCGATATCTTTCTGCCACATTTTCTTGGACTCTGACTGTATTTCTTAGTACTTGAAGATTTTCTCCCTCTCAGCACGGTTCACAGAGTAGTCGCTTGAAACTGACACTTCTATAATCAAAGCTGTTCTGTTGTTCTCCTTTACCACTATATCCGGCTTTCTCACATCCAGCTTTTTATCGATCGGTATGGAGTATCCTCTTCATTCTCTCTAATTCTGTTAGGGTCCTGATTCCAGTGCTTTTCAGGCACAGTAAATGTTATAGTGTTTACAGAGTTTCCAATGAATAAGGCGTGCTACTTTTTTGTACTTTCTGCATCAAATTTTTCTGCCATCAGAACTTCACAACCAGCTATGAAGTGAGTCACTGTTTCCAGCTCTTTTTTACAGAATCAACATATGGCAGTTTTACCAGTTTTTTCAAAGCTCTCTGTAAATCATCTCATCTATAATCCGCTGTCCTGGGCTGCAACTATCAATCTTTCATCCTTAAGTTTCATTTCATCCCTCCTTAACCATTCATGTGTCCATTTTTGATCGAGAAAGGATTCCTTATTTGCTGATTTAATTCTTTGAACTTTTTTTATTATTTTGCAAATTCTGAAACTTCCTTCCCTGTGGCTGCTTGTGGATTTGCATTCATTTATTCTAGTCATCAGAAAGCTTGTCTAGATTTGATTATAGAGACAGATTCTGTACATATACTTTCATATTTCAGCAATATTTGGATCCGATGATGCTGTCAGGTTGGCCTGGAGTCCTAGTAGTTCTGTATGTGTAATTAATTTCTATGAGCCCTAGCCCTTCTTCAGCTCTACAGTCTCGTCATACACGGATTCTTGTAAATTACCTCATGGACATGGAAGAGTTAGAGTAGTTACTCACCTGTAACAGGTGTTCTCCAGGAGCAGCAGGAATCAGTCCTCACAGGAGCCCCCATGTGGAGCATTTCCCCAGCTTTCACAGAAAGCCTTTGGGACTGCTAGCACGCATGCACGGTCCCCTTCCCGCCCAAGGGTGCCATCTTACTCAGTCTGATGACATAGCTAAAAAGACAGCAAAAACAAAATAAATCATATGACTGCAACTCCAAGGGGAGGAGGGAGGGTTGTGAGGACTGATTCCTGCTGCTTCTGGAGAACACCTGTTACAGGTGAGTAACTACTCTTTCTCCAGGACCAAGCAGGAAGTCAGTCCTCACATATGGGACTCCCCAGCTTAAGGCTACTGGGGACCCAAAGCTGAAAACATGAGCTCCCTCTAGAGCCTCAGCATGTACGAAAAGAATCTTCTCTGAGAATGCTCCCGAATGGTAGCCCAACACCAGGGCTGGAGGGTAGGAGTTGCCTATACCTCAAAGAGATTACGGAGTACCGCCTGTCCGAAAGCACTGTCCCTGCGGGACTCCCTCTCGAGGCAGTAGTGGGCCGCAAAAGTCTGGCCTGAAGACCAAGTAGCGGCCCTGCAGATGTCTGCCAACGGAACAGAGCAGAGATGAGCCACTGACGCAGCCTTCGCCCTGACACGGTGAGCCGTGACTCGACCCTGCAACGAGAGGCCGGCTGCCCCGTACGCCCAGGCGATACAGTCTGCTATCCAAATGGACAGGGTACACTTGGAGACAGGTAACCCCAACTTATTAGGGTCAAAAGAGACGAAGAGCTGAACAGCCCTTCGGTGTCCCTGCGTACGGTCGAGGTAGAAGGACAATGCCCTCCTACAGTCCAGAGTATGCAAGACCATCTCAGCCCGGCTAGCATGCGGCCTGGGAAAGAAAGTTGGAAGAACCACCTCCTGGTTGAGGTGGAAGGAGGAGACAACCTTAGGAAGGAACTTAGGGTGAGTCTGTAAGACTACTCTGTTCCTATAGAACCTAGTGTATGGTGCATCTGACACCAAGGCTTGAAGCTTGCTCACTCGCCTTGCTGAGGTAAGAGCTATCAAAAACAACGCTTTCCAGGAGATAAAACGCAAAGGACAAGTAGCCATAGGCTCAAATGGTGGGCAAGTAAGCTGTTGCAAGACCACATTCAAATCCCACTCAGGGGAAGGTGGACGAACTGGAGGCTTAAGCAAAAGGAGGCCTCTGAGGAAGCAAGCCACTAAAGGGTGGCTTGAGAGAGACTGACCCTCCACCGGTGAATGGTGTGCTGAGAAAGCACTGAGATGGACCCTAACAGAGTTGGATTTTAGGCCTAGGTTGGACAGGTGAAGCAAATATTGCAGCACCACTGGTACCAGGCATGAGAAAGGATCCTCCTTGTGTTGAGCACACCAGGTGGAGAACCTACGCCTCTTAAGGGCATAAGATTTCCGAGTGGACTGCCTCCTAGAGGCCAAGACCACGTCCTCCACTTCCCTAGGCAGCAGTAAGGGTGCTAGAACTACCCTTTCAGCAGCCAGGCCATCAGATTGAGGGACTGGAAGTTGGGGTGTAAGAGACAGGAGACAGGAGATCGGGTTGCATCCCCAGAGGAAGAGGAGTGTCCACCGCTAGCTGTAAAAGAAGTGGGAACCAGGGTTGCCTTGGCCACCTGGGGGCCACCAGGATCACCGAGGCCTTGTCCCGAATCACTTTGAACAGTGTCTTGGACACTAGAGGCGTGGGAGGAAACACATATAGGAGGCCTGTAGACCATGGAATGAGAAAGGCATCCACTGCTACTCTGAGAGGATGCGGTTGCCTGAAGCAGAAACTGGGCAGTTGACGGTTCAGTGGACTGGCAAAGAGATCTATGGTGGGAAGACCCCATCTTAGGAAGATCTGTTGAACCACCAGAGGATTCAACTGCCATTCGTGTGGCTGCAGAATCCTGCTCAATCTGTCTGCCAGGTAATTCTCTTGTCCAGGGAGATAGACCGCCTTGAGAAGTATGCCATGATTGACTGCCCAGGAGCACAGGTCCTGCACCTCCTGACAGAGAGGTCGGGACCCTGTGCCCCCCCTGCTTATTCACATAGAACATGGCAACTTGATTGTCCGTCTGCACTAAGACAGACTGGCAAGAGAAGACATGAGAGAAAGTCCGGAGGGCTAGGCGGATTGCTCTGAGCTCTAGGAAATTGATCTGCTGTTCGGACTCCCAAGGGGACCAAAGGCCCTGGGTGCATGCTCCTTGGCAATGTGCACCCCAACCTTGGAGAGAAGCATCAGTTGTCAGCACTTGAGAATGTTGAGGTGCTTGAAAAGGCACCCCTTTTAGCAGATTCGGAAGATGAAGCCACCACTGTAGAGAAGAAGCTAGTAGCTTGGACACCCTCACTTTGTCCTTCAGGTTTTCCATGGCCTACAGCCACTGAGTTCTGAGGCTCCACTGAGCTGGCCTCATGTGTAGACGGGCATTTGGAGTTACATGGACCATGGATGCCATGTGGCCTAAGAGCCTCAGGAATTGTCTGGCGGAGACCAGAGAATTGCTGTGGAATTGGCTGGCCAAGTCCATCAGTCTGTGGGCCCTGTCCACTGGCAAAAAAGCCTTTGCTTGAAGGGTGTCCAGTCTTGCTCCTATGAACTCCATGTTCTGTGAGGGGTGCAAAGCGAACTTTGCGAAGTTTATGACAAACCCCAGATGCTGGAGAAGAGCGACAGTGCGGAGGGTGGCTTGATTGGTCTCCTGTGGAGACTGACCCCTGATGAGCCAGTCGCCCAGGTATGGAAAGACAAAGAGTCCTTGAACCCTGAGATAGGCCGCTACCACCAACAGGCATTTGGTGAAAACCCTGGGGGCGGAAGTTAGGCCAAAAGGGAGTACTCTGTACTGGTAATGGTTTCCTCTCACTACAAATCGGAGATATTGTCTGTGGTCTGGATGAATAAGGATGTGAGTATAAGCATCCTTTAGGTCTAAGGAACATAGCCAATCTCCCTGCTGGAGATAGGGCAGCAGGATTCCAAGGGTGAGCATCTTGAACTTTTCCCTCTCCAGGAACTTGTTGAGATTCCACAAGTCTAGGATGGGCCTGAGGCCTCCTGTTCTTTTTGGTACTAGAAAGTACCTGGAATAGAAGCCTTGACCTCTCAGGTGGTGAGGCACCGGTTCTACCGCCTGATCCTTCAGAAGACTTGCTAACTCCTGCAGGAGTAAGTCCCTGTGCAGAGGGAGTCTTCGAGGTCCCCTGGAAAGTAGGAGGGAGGTACCTGGTGGAAGTGGAGGAGATAGCCCCTCTGGTCTATGCTTAGCACCCAGGTATCCCTTGTTACGGCTGACCACCTGTGGGCATACAGAGTCAGCCAGCCTCCTGTGCTAGGAGGGGCCAGCTGAGGAGGAGAGGCTATGCCACTGGAGTCAAAACTCCGCTCCCTGCTGTGCAGGAGCCGGAGCTGGTGACTTGGGGGTTTTCTGCCTACGGGGCCCATGTCCCTGCCCCTTGGTCTGCTGACCCTGCTGGGGAGCTATGGAGGCCTGAAAGTGAGGGTATGATTTGTAGGCAGATGACTTCCTCGGGTAAAAGGTCTTTTTTCCCGAGCCCTTCTTCTTCTGAGAAGGGGCAGAAGTTTTCCTGGACAGCCTTGTCCGGGTGAGCGTCTCGGACTCGAGTTCCGCAGCCTTTTCAGCGATGGGCTTGCCAAAGAGGCTTTCACCTCAGCAGGGGACAACGACCAACTTGTCCTGCACCCATGGCTTGAGGTCCGATGACTGTAGCCAAGCCTGACGGCGTGCACCGATGCCGGCCGCGGCTACACGGGCCGAAGCCTCGAAGCCATCATAGGCTGCTCGAGAGATAAACTTCGAGCACTCTCGGATCCCCGATGACAGGGCCTTGAACCTCTGCAAAGATTCCTCGGAGAGACCAGCAGAGAACCCGGCAATCTCCTTTGCCAAGTCTCGAAGGTACATGCCCATGTACAGCTGGTAGGTCTGGACACGGCAAGCAAGCATAGAGCCCTGGAAGCACTTTCTACCGACGGCATCCAGGTTCCGGGCCTCCCGGCTGGGAGGCACCAAGCAGTGCATCTTCTGACTCTTCAGACGATGCATGGCCGATTCCACAACCATGGAGTGGTGCGGTAGCTGTGCCTTTTGGAACCCGGGGCTCTTGCGGACTCGATAGATGGAATCGACCCACTTGCTCAGAACTGGCGTCGAGGCTGGTACCTCCCACATGCGGAAGAGCAACCATTCCAGCATCGGAGGAACCGGTACAGGAAAGGCCTCCTTGGGAGGAGAGTCATACTGCAGGGCCTCGAGCTTCGAGGCTCGAGGCTCCTCCTCGGGATCCGCGGGGAAGGCCAAGGCCTTGGCCATGTCCCGCATGAAATCCGAGAACCGGGTGTCCTCCGGGGGGGACCGGCTCCGAGGTTCGGACTCCAGTGAGTCCGAAGGGACACACCGGGTCCGAAAGGGACTCCTCATCCTCCGTTTCCCAGCCCGACTCCTTGGAGGAGGAATCGAGCGGCTCCGGTCGGGCAGGCACCGATGCCATCCGCCCCGACGCCGAGGGTACCGGCGTCGATGACCTCGGTCCCGAACGGGAGGCCGAGGGAGACCTTGGCCGAGGATTGACTCGAGAGCTCATGGACTCGAGGATCGGCTCGGCCTCCGGCGTCGACTTGGACGTCGATGTCCCCGTGGTCGGGGCAGATGCACCGGTGAGACCGGCGATCAGTGCCCGCTGCTGTTCCATGAAGGCAGCCAAGCTGCTCTCCAAGGCCGTCAACCTGAGTCCGAGCTCAGGAGACTCAGCAGCCCCAGACTCAGGCCCCGACAGCGTGGGCCCGACGTCAGCTCCCCTGGAGGAGAGTCCATGAGGACTACAGCACTCATGTGACTCGGGGACTCCGGCTCCACAGGAGGTTGTTTTGCAGGCCTCTCTGACGCCGAAGACCCGGGACGGCGGTCGGGGCTATGCAACCTGGCCCTCGAGGAGTCAAGTGCATCCACCGACGCCGCCCTCGCAGGTTTCTTCTTCCTGCAATGCTCCTGCGAGGGAGACCCCCTCTCAGTGGAACCCTTGCGATGCTCGGGATCGGAGTCCCGAGACGTCGAGGCCTCTGACAAAGTCCGGGCCCGGCCAGACGCGGAGTCAGAGAAGATTCTTTCCTTCTGGTGCTGCCGACTCCTCAACGCCTTCGAGGACATTTTCCCACACGGACCACAGATCATCGGGTAATGATCGAATCCGAGGCAGCGGAGGCAGCAGTCATGTGTGTCGGTGAGAGACATACGTTTCTTACACCGATGACACTTTTTAAACCCGCTGGCAGCCATCGGGGGAAAAAGGGCCCCTGCGAGGTCAAAAGACAGGGCTGTCAGTGAAAAATAAAAAAATGGCGCGAACGCTAGTCACGAAGGACAAAAAATGAAAAAAGAAGTCCGGGCTCGATACCTGTGTACCGGCGTCGAACCGAGAAAAAACACAAAAAATCAACTTTTTTCACAGGTGAACATGAACCACGTCTGCCGGGCTCCACGGAAAAAAGAAGACTGAGCAAGATGGCACCCTTGGGCAGGAAGGGGACCGTGCATGCGTGCTAGCAGTCTAAAAGGCTTTCTGTGAAAGCTGGGGAAATGCTCCGTATGGGGGCTCTGTCGGCGCCGACGTCACCCATATGTGAGGACTGACTTCCTGCTTGGTCCTGGTGAATTCTTGTTCGCACATCCCGTTTTTCAAAATCTTTAAGAGGTCAGTCCACAATCCAAAAGCTGTATGCCAGCTGATTGATGACTTGTATCTTATTCCATGATATTAAAGCACTTTTCAATAATGATTTTAGTCTCCTGTAGTATTCTTTACTGATCTGTTCTCTCAGTAATTTCTTCCTGAATATCATTCCTTCCTCTACTCCGGGATACTTATATACACCTTCCTGCTCAAGGCCTTGATGTCACAGCCCTCAGCCAGGGAGATTATGTTTTCCATTTTGCTCACTTTCCCACTAAAAAAGTCACCTTAGTACATTTGTCAAGGCCAAAAGTCATCCTGATGTTATCAGAAAAAGCGGAGTTACTCATTGTAACAGGTGTTCTCCAGGGACGCAGGAATTAGTCCTCACATATGGGTGATGAGTGCAAGGCAGGTAAAAGGACAGGGCCCTTTTGCAGTCCAGAGTGTGGAGAATGGCTGATGCCTTGTCGGCATGAGGCCATGGAAAGAAGGTAGGATGTACCACCTCCTGGTTGAGGTGGAAATCAGAGACCACCTTCAGCAAGAATTTTGGGTAAGTGCAGAGCATGACCCTGTTCTTGTTTATGTTTATGTTTATGTTTATTTATTTGATATACCGCCCTACTTTAACAATCAGAGCGGTTCACAGTTTACAATAACTCAGAAGATGGGCACAAGGCCAGAAAGTGAAAGGAAATTACAATCAAGAACCTGGTATAGGGTGGCTTGGCCACCAAGGCCTGAAACTCACTGACTCTGCAGGCAGAGGTGAGTGCCACCAGGAAGGACATCTTTCAGGACAGGTAATGCAAATGGCATGTAGCCAAGGGTTCAAAGGGTGGCTTGATAAACTGCACCAGGACCACATTGAGGCCCCATTCTGCCAGGGATGGATGGATGGGAGGCTTAGAGAGCAGTAACCCTGCATGAATCAGGTAATGAGGGGCTCATGGAAAGGGACTTGCCCTCTATGGACTGATGGTTCGCAGAGAGTGCACTCAGGTGCACCCTGACTGGAGTTGGACTTGAGTCCGGACTGTGAAAGGTGGAGTAAGTACTGCAGCACTTCATGCACCAGGCAGGAGAATGGGTTCACCCATTGCTTCATGCACCATAAGGAGAACCTGCGCCACTTGAAAGCGTAGGCCCATTTTGTGGAGTCCTTGCGAGAGGCCAGGAGGACTACTTGCACCTTCTTGGGGAGATTGGGGGATGCTAAAGCGGCCCGTTCAGCAACCATGCTGTGAGAGACAAGGATCCCAGGTTGGGGTGGAGGATCAAGCCCTCCTCTTGGGTCAAAAGTCCTGGGGAGCTCCCGAGAGGGATTGGGGACTCCGTCGAGAGACAAAGCAGCAGAGGAAACCAAGGCTGCCTGGGCCACCTTGGGGCCACTAGAATCATGGAAGCCTTGTCATGCTGGACCTTGAAGAAGGTTTGCACTATCAGTGGTGTGCGAGGGAAGACATACAACAGACCCCCAGACCACAAGATGAGAAAGACATCCGCTGCTACCCATGCTGGGTGCGGCTGTGGGCCGCAGAAAAGTGGTAGCTGAGCATTGACCGGGTTGGCAAAGAGGTCGAGGTTCGGCATGCCCCACAATCTGAAGAGCCACTATGCCACCCTGGGATCATGGTGGCCACGTGTGGTTGAAGGACCCTGCTCAGCCTGTTCGCAAGGGTGTTGTCCTGGCCTGAAAAGCATATCACCCTGAGGAACCTACCCTATCTGGTCACATATGAGCAGAGGGCTACCGCTTACTGGAAGAGGCAGCAGGAGCATGTGCCTTCTTGCTTGTTCAGGTAGAACATCGTGATTCGATTGTCCATCTGGACAAGCACAGACTGATGCCACAGATGGTGCTGGAAAGCCTTCAGCAGAAGGAAGACGGCCCTGAGTTCCAGAAAGTCGATCTGCTGCTGGCTCTCCTCAGAGGACAAGACACCCTGGGTGCAGAGTTCCTCACAATAGGAACCCCAGCCCAGCAGGAAAGCATCTGTTGTGAGTTCCCTCTGGGGATTTGAGAGTTGGAAGGGCATGCCCTCTTGCAGGTTCTGCGGATCCTGCCACCAACTGAGGGTCTCCACCAGCTGACAGGACACTTTGTACCGGAGTCTGCCCGTGGCCTGGATCCACTGTGAGCAGAGGCACCACTGAGCTGCCTGCATATGGAAGTGGGCGTTGGGGACCACATGGACCGTTGAGGTCATGTGGCCGTGGAGGTGAAGCATGAACCATGCTGACATGGTGTGGCAGCATTGCATCTCGGTCATTAGGGTCATGAGGTGATCTGCCCTGTCCAGGGGGAGGAAAGCCTTGGCTTGGAGGGTGTCCAGGTGAGCCACTATGAACTCCATGTCTTGAGTTCGGGTGAGGTAGGGTTTTGGGTGATTTATCATGAATCCCAGA
Source organism: Ichthyophis bannanicus (assembly GCA_033557465.1). NCBI lineage: Eukaryota > Metazoa > Chordata > Amphibia > Gymnophiona > Ichthyophiidae > Ichthyophis > Ichthyophis bannanicus. Next base: position 378,684,717 of record CM066036.1, read on the forward strand.
TGTTGCAGGACCTTGATGGTGAGACCTGTGGCCTGCAGCATCTTTGAGGTTGTGTCTCCTTTTACTAGCCAGTTGTCTAGGTAAGGGAAGATGAAGGCCCCTTGGAGATGAAGGTAGGCATCCACCACTGCCAGGCATTTGGTGACGACCCTTGGTGCAGAGGCAAGCCCAAAGGGAAGTACCCTGTACTGTTAGTGGTTATCCCCCGACCATAAATTTTAGGTACTGCCTCTGACTGGGATGGATAAGGATGTGAGAATAAGCATCCTTTAGGTCCAAGGACCATAGCCAATCTCCTTGCTGGAGATAGGGCAGCAATATTCCAAGGGAGAGCATCTTGAACTTCTCCTGCACCAGGAATTTGTTCAGGTTTCTCAGGTCCAGGGTGGGCCTTAGTCCTCCTGTTCTTTTTGGGACCAGAAGATACCTGGAGTAAAACCCCTTTCATTTCAGGTGGTGTGGTACAGGTGCCACAGCCCTGTCCCTCAGAAGGCCTGCGAGTTCTTGCATTAGTACAGCCTGGTGCAGAGGAGACTCCCCAGGAAAGAAGGGTGGAGGCAGATGGTCCAGGTGGAGGAGGTCATCCTCTCGGAACACCTGAAGTGCCCATGAGTCAGTGGTGATGGAAGTCCACCTATGGGCAAAATGGACCAGGCGCCTCCCTGTTGGCAGCTGATCCTCCAGAAGTAAAGAGGCTATGCTGGGGGTGTCAAAACCCCAACTCAAGCTGGGCTGGGGCTGGTGTCTGTGGGTTTGTGCGGGCCCTGGCCCTGGCCTGTTCCCTTGCCCTAGTGGCCCTGCTGAGGGGTATGGGTAGCCGGGTATGGAGGGTAGCCTCGATAGGTCTGGCTCTTTCTGTGGAAAGGAGATTTCTTTCCCAGTGGCTTCTTCCTCGGAATAAACATAAACTTAGAGGTATGTTTATTAAAGGGCGCTAACGTCGCAGCGGCGGAATTAGCGTGCAATAAGGTACGTTATCGGGCGATGAAGGCACGCTATCGCGCGATAATGTCACTTATCACGCGATAACGCGCCTGCGGCGTTAAGGCACCCTAACGCCATGAAATCCGGCGCTGAAGGGCGGAGGAAGGCTTCCCAGAGGGCGGAGAAAAGGGGTCAATGGGTGGAGAGTGGGAGTGGAGAGGCTCCAGGCACACTAATGCTGTGGAATCCGGGTCTGATCACTAACGCCAGTGAAACCCTCGCTTTAAGGCACATTTGCAGGAAAGAGAAACCACTTCCATCAGCAATGTACAGCAAAGCCAGGGAAACCTAGAAAAGTGATATTTGTGATACATGTGCACAGAACAAAAGGGCAAATAAACATGGAAAATGACCTGAACAAAATTTAAAATCACCATAACCAAGCTGGCCAATAGTGATATTAATGGGAAAAATAAAAATACACTACTGAGAAAGCTCCAAAAAAATATATCATTTTTGGAAGGGTCAAGGTGAATGATCCCATATTGAAATAGCGCTGATCAGGGTTTTCCCTTTTTATTGGACAGGTTTCTTATGGCGTCCACATGTGCGGCTGCAGCAGGGTGGGCATGTCAGAAAGGACAACTGTACAGATGCTGGGAAATGGGATACAGAGGGCTGCAGGCGGCACATGCTGTGGTGCAGCTGGGGCACAGTGCGGACAAGGGAGATGCCTAGGTGGCACATAGGAATGCTGAAACTGTACATCAGCCAGACAGCAACTGATGAGGGCCCAACATGGGCACGAGTGTGTTTCTCACAGTGTCACAGGGGATAGTACCCAGCAGGTACCTCCAAGGGCACAGAACATTGGCAGGCGGTGGTGGGAGGGAAGCGTGGACGTCTATGCAGGCACCCCTACCCCAGATCCTGCACCATAGGCAGCCACCTACCAGCACACTGGATGGCCTGAGACTGCACACCACCAGCATCACCAGCATAAGGGCATGTCAGCATGGTGGCGGAGGGGTACTGGTGGTGGAGGGGGCAGTGGCATCTGCCCACAGCAGACCACGGCCTAGCCCTGTTTAGGTGGGTGCCGTGCACTGCAACAGACAGGCTCTGTCTGATGAACAGTCATGGTATCCCCAGGGAATGAACTGTCCCTGTGGTGCAGTACACACAGCCAGTGTGCTCAGGAGCAGAATGTCACGGGTTCAAGTCCCAGCTGTGGCTCCTGCCAACCCAGTCCCCATATTTTACCCAGTACTAAACCATGGTAATAAAGAATGAACCTTTATTGCAGATAACATAAACATGCCTGAAACGCCTATATTTTACCCTACAGAGCACAGACACCATAAACATGTGCAATACCTAGAGCAGAGTTTCCCAAATGCAGTCCTGGAGGGCCAAAAACCATTCAGGTTTCATGCTGTCTCTAATAAAGATGCCTGTGCTGCATTTCTATGCGCCGCCCCCATGGTATGCATACGTATCTCATGCATATTTATTAGGGACAGCATGAAAACCTGAACAGTGTTTGGTCCACCAGGACCGGAGTTGGGAACTTCTGCCCTAGAGCAGCGGCCAACAGGGGCAGAAACACCCGCACCCACAGGCTCCATTATCCAAAGTCTCGTGGAGAGGCAGGATGTTGGGCCCTGCGTGCAGCAGCATCTCCCAGTACTAGCACTTGCATACCTTAGCAATGCCGCCCTAAACCTGGGAATACGTTACAAATATATCAAAAGGTTGCTATGATTAATGGCAGATAGCAATTCCTAAGTTAAGCACAATTTGCTGATTGAGCTGCATCATAGCAACCTTTCTGATGTCTGTGGAGTGTGTTTCAGTTCTTGTTTCTGACAGTGTTTACCACCCCGGGGAGTGACCCCAACAGTATTGCGTACCATAGCCATGCCTGCACTGTGCCCAGGACTGGTGCGGTGGCCAGAGCTGCCAAATAGGGTTGCCAACTGGCTCCAGATGCACCCGACAGGTTCAATCCAGTCCTGGGTTTACCTCATTGCATGCAGGGATATGTAGTTCTGATTTCTCCATGGCACTCCATAAGAAAAGGAAAACTACAAGTAACTGCATGCAATGGGGTAAACCCAGGATTGGAGCAAGCCTGTCGGGTGCATCTGGAGCCAGTTGGCAACCCTACTGCCAAAAGCCTCTATATTTGCACAATGCTGGCATAGGTGTGGGAGTGTATGTCTGTCTAACCAGTGTGTGGTGGCTGCCAACACCTTTCTCAGCCCACACTGCTTGCACTGTTTCCAATTTTAGCCTGCCAATGTGCATAATGAGGAGCAAGGCACTGTGGGCATAGCCCGGACAGGGTGGCCTGGGCAGGATGCATCTGCAAAGGGCATAGGGCAATGGCTGAGACATTGTAGTGCCCGGCCACAGCATGTCCTGCTGGGAGGTCACTCTCACCTTGAATGAGCAGTGACCACGGCATGGCTAGGTTCCCCCATAGTACTATATAGCATTTCTCTCAAATGAATTTTATAGGTTCTTTATTCTGGGGCCTGATCAGTGACTTATCTGCTTGGTGGGTGTGCTCACATCCCAGTTCTGGGTGCACATGTCTTCTCCAGGAACATGCACTATGGACTAGCTAGCAGACTGCCTGCAGCTAGTATGTGTCTTGCTGGAACACCTTGCAGGGTGCAGCGGCTGGAGTCTTGCTGCTGGAGAATGTCAGATGGTGGTGGGGGGAAGCTGAGCATTTCTACGCCTACTGTCTGTCTGCCATTGCCTTATGGATGCATACAAATCTGCATTGACTGCCCTGTAGGGTGTCTGTTCCCGAGCAGGACTGGGGTAGATGGTCCTCTCTACTGCCACCATTGCAGGGAGGTAGAATGTGGATCTGGTGGTGGGAGATCCTGTTTCCCACCCTGAGCCACAGAGGGCAGGTTGGGTGGTGGTGCATAATTTGTCTATAGGTCCAAACACCCCCCTTCACCTACATCATGTGACCATAGCACTAACACAGAATACACACTATTCTAGGTGCATCATAGCCCATAAGGGCTAAATGTGACTGAGAAATACAGATGGACACAAATGTATCCTAGATGTGTCTGCAGGAACTACCTATCACACACACTGGTGCTGTGGACCTGGTGCTGGGCGTCCCACCTCACCTCAGGGTGAGCACAGTACCCGCACAATGTGATGGTCTGTAGCTACTCTGTGCCAATAACACACACGGTCAGTACCCCCTTCCAGGCTGAGGTGCTGTGGGGGTGCACACGGTCAGTTCCCCCTACCAGGCCGAGGTGCTGTGGGGGTGCATACCCCTTCTTGTGATCATCTGTAGACTGCTGATTTGCATGTGCAGTGCATCATGGGTACGGGTGGGTTAACCCTATCCTGGTAACCACAGCAGACAGTTTGTGTGGTGACCTGCAGTCCTTCTGTAGCCAGCTAGGGGTTTGTTGGTAGCTGTAGCCCACTGGTTACTTCACTGCTTGTAGAGCCAGAGGCCATAGGTTTGATCCCACAGTAGGGTTATTTAATAAGGCAGTCTGAGGCATTTTCTTTTTTTAATTTAAATTAGTGCTGCCAGCAAAAACACACTCACAGTGCTGCAACCTTAAGGTGCCTCATAAGGTGCCCTATAAAGCGCCTTATAAGGCGCCCTATAGGGAACATTATAGGGTGCCTTGGTGGACAGTGCACTTTATAATGTGCCCTTTGGAGTGCCTTATAGGGCGCCTTATGCGGCACCTTAGGTTACTGCACTGTGAGGGTGTGTTTGCTGGCAGCACTAATTTAAAGCAAAAAAGAAATTGCCTCAAACAGCACTGGTTTAAAGTAAAGGGTAATGCTTCAGACAGCCTTATTCATTAAGCCTACTGGGGGATCAAACTCATGACCCTGTATCAGCAGTCAGTGTATTAACCATTGTGCTACACCTCTGCTGCTGTATTTGTAGCTCAGCGCGCCTACTTAAGATTAACGTGCGTTAACGTGCATGACTCCCTCTATCGCGCGATTGCTACATTTAGACTGGAATGCCCACTCCTTTTATGGCATCCTGCACATTATCGCCGGTCGCACGTTAAGACGCTTTAGTAAACATGCCCCCTAGTGTAAAATAAATGGAATTTGGGTAGTTATGCAGATTCTGCATCCATACAACCGAGATATCTTTAGAGAAGCTAGCAAAGTAATCAGGAAAGCAAAGATTCAAAAAGAGGAGGAAATAGCCAATGCAATAAAATGGGGGGATAAGACATTTTTCAGATATGTTAGTGAAAAGAGGAAGGGCAAAAGTGGTATTGTCAGACTCAAGGGTAAAGGGGAGGAATATGTAGAAGCTGATGAGGATAAAGTGGAATTGCTTAACAAATGTTTCTGTTCTGTGTTCACAGATGAAGAACCAGGAGCAGGACCTCAGAAAACACCCACAAACAGGAACAGAAGCGAGGGGCATCTTGAACAATTTTCAGAAGACTGTGTTTATGAGAAACTAGCTAAACTTAATGGAAATAAAGCGATGGGACCGGATGGGATGCACCTTAGAATACTGAGGGAACTTGGGGACGTTCTAGCAGCTCCTCTGACTGACCTTTTTTTTGCCTCGTTGGAGTTGGGAGTGGTGCCGAAGGACTGGAGAGAGGCTCATGTGGTCCCTTTAAACAAAAGCGGAAGTAAGGATGTGGTTGAAAACTATAGGCAGGTTAGTTTAACTTCAGTGGTGAGTAAATTATTGGAAACCCTGCTGAAAGAGAAAATAGTGAGGTTTCTGGGGTCCAGTGGATTATAGGATCTGAGGCAGCATGGATTCACCAGAGGCAGGTCTTGTCAGACCAATCTGATTGATTTCTTTGACTGGGTGACCAGGGAGATGAACTGAGGGAGAACCCTAGATGTGAGTATATACTTCTGGGAATTTTCTGAAGGGAATTCTTTCTATTAAAGCTACTTAATCTGTGAACCCACTATTTTTTGTCAAATCAGTCAGGGCCTAGTAGCAACAGTTTAAGTTTAAATTTAAAACACAGAAGAGAACTTTCTGGTTACATTTCATACCCAGCAGAGAGCTTGTAGTTTAAATTAGATAGTCACTCAGGGCCTAGCATCAGCAAAGTACTTTTAGTTTACATTTAAAACACAGAAGAGAGCTTTCTGGTTAAATTTAGAACCCAGCAGAGAGCTTGTAGTTTAAATTTCATAATAAGTTAGAGTCTAGCAGCAGCAAAGAGCTATAATTTAAATCAAATAAGAATATAGCTTACCTCAGCAGCACAGGACAGGGTACTGTGTAGCAGTCCACTTTTAATAAGTGTTATTTCCCTTCCTCCCCCCCACACCCACCCACCCCTGGAATCGTAGCTTTATAGGTACTTACACATCTTAAAAGACAGGAGGTGCTCTCAGGTGAAGCTCGTTATCCAAATCAGTCATACACTGAGGACCTGAGATTAATTAAGCTTCAGGTGAACAAGGTATATTAAACATATTAGGTACAGTTGTATTGGTATAAATATCCATAGCAACCCTTAGTAAGTAAAGAACTTAAAGATCTGAACAAAAACTTAAGCTTAAGATGTAGACAGCAGTCCAGCAGCGAGATGGGGGCTTTCCAGTCTTTTGCATTGAGTGTCACATGTATGATTTTCTCCCAGTTGTTGAGAGGTCTTACGTGTGCACTAGGTGCAAGGAGCTCTTTGCTCTCAGGGAACGAGTCCATTCTCTAGAGGCTAGAGTGGCAGACTTGGAAAATATAAGAAAGACAGAGAGGTACATAGACAAGACCTACAGGGATATAGTCCTGAAGTCCCACCTCCAATCTAGCAGCATCCCTGTTGCCATGGAGGAGAGAGGTCACGTGACAGGAGAGCATCACCCTGGTGTGGCAGGATGTGATCCTGTAACTAGGACCTGTTCTCCAGGTGATGTAAAACCCTCTCGCACCGAGGAAGTTTCTCCAGGGCCATGTGCCCATGAGGGAAGGGTTAGGACAGCCGTTATACTTGGTGATTCGATCATTAGGCATGTAGATAGCTGGGTGGCTGGTGGACGTGAGGATCGCTTGGTAACATGCCTGCCTGGTGCGAAGGTAGCGGACCTCACGCGCCACCTAGATAAAGTCTTTAATACTGCTGGGGAGGAGTCTGCTGTCTTGGTACATGTCGGTAACAATGACATAGGAAAATGTGGTAGGGAGGTTCTGGAGGCTAAATTTAGGCTTTTAGGTAAGAAGTTGAAATCTAGAACTTCCAGGGTAGCATTCTCCGAAATGCTTCCCATTCCACGTGCAGGACCCAAAAGGCAGGCAGAGCTCCGGAGTCTCAATGCGTGGATGAGACAATGGTGCAGAGATGAGGGGTTTCGATTTTTGTAGGAACTGGGGTACATTCTGGGAAAAGGAGGGGCTCTTCCGAAGGGATGGGCTTCACCTTAACTGGGATGGAACCAGGCTGCTGGCATTAACCTTTAAAAAGGAGATAGAGCAGCTTTTAAACTAGATAATAGGGGAAAGCCGACAGTCGCCCAAGAGCAGATGGTTCAGAAGAATGTATCCTTGAAGGATACTACCAAAAGCAGAGAGGTTCCACAAAAGAGTAAAGTTGCCCAAATACCCTCAAGTATGGAGCAGACAGAGCTTAAAGATCCCAAATTACCCATGTCTACCAATAGCCAAATTAATATGAATAAAATACAGTCTCTAAAATGCTTGTATGCAAATGCTAGAAGTCTAAAATATAAGATGGGAGAGGTAGAATATATAGCACTAAATGAGAGGTTAGATATGATTGGAATATCAGAGACATGGTGGAAGGAGGACAACCAGTGATACCTGGGTACAAACTATATCGTAATTATAGGGCTGATCAAATTGGTGGAGGGGTTGTGCTCTATGTTAGAGAGGGCATTGAGTCAGAAAGGATTAAAGTTTTTCAGGAAGCAAAATTTGATGTAGAATCTCTATGGATTGAAATTCCATGTAAAAAGGGGAAGGCGATGGCGGTGGGTGTGTACTATCGACCGCCTGGCCAGAATGAACAAATGGATGATGAAATGCTCAAAGAAATCAAGGAAGCTAACAAAAGTTACAGCTCGGTAATAATAATGGGTGATTTCAATTACCCTGGTATCGACTGGGTCAGTGTCACGGCAGGACATGCTAGAGAGATAAAGTTCATAGATGACATAAATGACTGCTTCTTGGAGCAGCTAGTTCATGAACCAACCAGAGGGGAAGCCATATTAGACCTAGTCCTTAGTGGAACACCAGATCTAGTGCAAGAGATACGAGTGTTGGGGCCACTTGGCAATAGTGATCATAGTATGATCACCTTTGATTTAATTAGTGGAGGAGGGATAGTAAGGAAATCCACAGTACTACCTTTTAACTTTCGAAAGGGAGACTATGATAAAATGAGGAAAATAGTTAAGAAGAAACTAAAAGGAGCAGTTGCAAAGGTTAAAGATTTACATCAAGCTTGGGTGCTGTTGAAAAATACTATCTTGGAAGCCCAGACCAGCTGTATTCCACGCTTTAAGAAAAGTGGAAGGAAGTCCAAAAAACTGCCAGCATGGTTTAAAGGTGAGGTCAGAGAGGCTGTTGTTGCCAAAAAAGCATCTTTCAGGAAATGGAAAAAAGAGCCAAACGACGAAACCTGGAAACAGCACAAGCACTGGCAGGTCAAATGCAAGGCATTGATAAAGAAAGCAAAGGGATAATTTGAGAAGAAGCTTGCTGCGGAAGCAAAAACGCAAAATAAAGACTTTTTCAAGTACATTCGTAGCAAAAAACCTGTGAGAGAGTCTGTTGGACCATTAGATGATAGAGGAGTTAAAGGGGCACTAAGAGGTGACAAGGCGATAGCAGAGAGACTGAATGAATTCTTTGCTTCGGTCTTTACTGAGGAAGATGTAGGGATGTTACCCATGACTGAAGTGGTATTTAAAGGTGCGGAAGAAATGAAGGAAATATCGATAAATCGGGAAGATGTATTACAACTATTAGATAAACTGAAGAGTAGCAAATCACCTGGGCCGGATGGTATACATCCAAGGGTGTTGAAAGAACTGAAATATGAGATTATAGACCTGCTATTAGTAATCTGTGAACTATCATTAAAATCATTTGTAATACCTGAAGTTTGGAGGATCGCCAATGTAACAGCAATTTTTAAAAAGGGCTCCAAGGGTGATCTGGGAAATTACAGACCGGTGAGCCTCATGTCAGTACCGGGAAAAATGGTAGAAACCATCATAAAGAATAAAATTACTCAGCATGTAGATAGTCATGGCCTAATGGGAGACAACCAACATGGCTTTAGACAAGGAAGATCTTGTCTTACTAATCTGTTATGTTTTTTTGAAAGTGTGAATAAACAGGTGGACAAAGGTGAGTCGGTTGATATAATGTATCTGGACTTTCAGAAAGCCTTTGACAAGGTCCCTCATCAGAGACTTTTGGCAAAACTAAAGAGTCATGGGATAGGAGGCAGTGTACTACTGTGGATCAGGAACTGGTTAAAAGATAGAAAGCAGAGGGTTGGGCTAATGGAGAAATTTCACTTACCGTTAATTTCCTTTCCTGGAATACTGCTAGACCAGTCCAGACAAACGGGTTATGCACCCCTGCCAGCAGATCTTGGAGACAGAGAATTCTACCAGAGCTCTGATAGGCTGGAGCCTGGTGATATAATCCTACCCCTAGGGGTCTCCCTCAGTTACATCCACAAGCTAATGCAACATGAACTGTAACATCACCCCAGAGGGTCCCAAGTGAACTATATACAAGGGAGCCAAAGAACTCCCTAGAGCTGAAAACAGTATCCACCTACGAACCCATGGACTGCCCAGGGCGAGGCATACCAGCAAAGATAAGAACCGCGGTCGGCGGCTGCACCGCACCAGCGGCACTCCAACCAACAGCAGGGCGGGTCCTGGACTGGTCTAGCAGTATTCCAGGAAAGGAAATTAACGGTAAGTGAAATTTCTCCTTCCAGTTCATACTGCTAGACCAGTCCGGACAAACGGGCAGTACCCAAGCTACCTGCTTTCAAGGGGGGGCAAGGCCGCCGACAGCTCAGCAACTCCAAAACGGACTTCCTGACGGGCATGAACGTCCAACCTATAATGACCGACAAAGGTGGACAGCGATGACCAAGTCGCCGCCCGGCGAATATCGAGAGGAACTACATGAGACCTCCCGGCCTACAAAGTTGCTTGCGCCCGAGAGGAGTGAGCACGGAGTCCCGGTGGAGCTTGTTCTCCCTGAAGAAGGTACGCCGCCTCAATGGCCTCCGTAACCCATCTAGAAATGGTAGATTCGGAGGCTGCGGATCCCCGACGAGAACCCGCGAACAAGACAAAAGAGGAACAGTCATATGGAAGGGTCTGGCGACCCCCAGATACCGAAAAAGAACCTTCTTAAGGTCCACCGCCCGCAACGGAGACTGACCACTGTCACACTGCATCTTTGGAAAAGACGGAAAGGAAAGAGGCTGGTCAACAGCGAACGGCGTCAGCACTTTGGGCAACAAAGAAAGGGACAGTTCTCAGAGAAACGCCTTCGGAGGAAAACGAGAGATAGGGATCTCGACACAGAGAGCCTGGAGCTCAGAAACACGGCGTGCCGAAGTTAGGGCCACCAAGAAGACTGCCTTCAGAGTCCAATCTAGAAGAGAACAGGCCCTCAGAGGCTCAAAGGGAGGAGCAACGAGGGCACAGAGGACAAGCACGAGAGCCCACACCGGCACAGGCGAACGCAGAGGAGGCCAGAAGGCCCAACTCCGCGGAGAAACCGAGACACTTCCGAATACGAAGCTATCGATCGCCCCGGTATAGGACCCCGAAAACAAGTTAAAACGACCATTTGTACTCGCAAGGAATTGAATGCTAATCCCTTATCCACTCCGGCCTGTAAAAAGGACAGGATGTCCGGAACACCGCAACGCCAGGGTGTGAGGTTATTTCGCGAACACTAACCATCAAGAGACGCCAAACCCGAGCGTAAGTCAGCGTCGTGGAAGACCGCCGCGTCGCGAGAAGCACCATGACCACGCTAGGCGAAGAGCCGTAGCGAGCAAACCGGCGGCGGTTAATAGCCAGGCCGAAAGCGAGTAAGGAGCCGGGTCTTCCATCTCCACTGGTCCGTGAATCAGAAGACCGAGAAACGCCTCGAGGCGGAGCAGCCACGCCCCAGACAGACGGAAGAGATCCGCATACCATGGTCCGCGAGCCCAATTCGGAGCCAGCAGGAGTACAGGGCCGCGATGGTCTCGGAGCCGCCGGAGAACTATGCATATCACGGATCAGGGAGGGAAAACACACAGGAGAAGATGAGCCAGCCACGGTTGAGAGAGAGCATCTATGCCGTGCGCTCCCTCGTCCCTCCAATGGCCAAAGTACAGCGAAGCTTTGGCAGTCTGCATCGTAGCCATTAGATCCATGGTCGGCAGTGCCCACAGGTGAACAATGGACCGGAACGCATCCGGCTGCAGAGCCCAGCCCCCGGGCTCCAGAGAGTGCCGGCTGAGAAAATTGGCTTACACATTGTTCACGCCTGCGATGTGCTGCACCGATAGCCTGAAGATGTTCCTCCGCCCACGGGAGGAGCAAACGCCTCTCCTGTGAGACATCCGGACATTGCGTGCCGCCTAGGCAGCTTAGGTAAGCAACCGTCATGGCGTCGGACAGGAACCGAACCGCACGCCGCCGCAGAAGAGGTTGAAACTGAAGAAGAGCGAAGCGCACTTTCCGCGTCTCGAGACGATTGATAGACCCTTGGGCTGCGCGAGGTGACCAACTCCCCTGCGCCGAGGCCAAGCCGCAAGGCGATCCCCAACCGGAGAGGTCGGCGACTGGCATCACCAAGATCCAGCGCAGAGACTCCAGAGGGACCCCCGTAGAAAATTGTGTGCCTGAAGCCACCAGCGGAGGCTGCGGTGCACCGGCAGAAGCAAAGGTAACCGGATTAGATAACTGTCCGACACCGGCGACCAACGAGATAGAAGCGCCGTCGGCAAGCAGCGCATGTGCGCTTCCGCCCATGGAACGAGGGCTATCGTTGTTGCCAAGGACCCCAAGAGTTGAAGGTAGCCTCCAAGGCCGAGGTGCCGCTTGATCCAAGCAGCGGCGGAGCTGAAGAGAGATCTTCTGAAAACGTTCCTGAGGTAGAAACACCCGCCCCCGACGAGTGTCGCACCCAGCCCCTAGAAAATCCAGGACCTGAAGCATCCCAAAATAGACAGAGTAACGGCCCAGTCCTCCTTCCAACGGTGGACCGGGACGAATGGCATCTAAACGCTGGAGCCTGGAAATGAAGCAACATCCGCTGCCCATTGCTGCAGGCTGAGCCATCTCCGAGCTACCGACACCGGTGCTAGGAAGCGAGCTGAGCCGCAAGAGATCACAGAATGCCTCTGCCCGGAATGCAGCGATGGATTCAAAATGAACCAACTCGGGAACACCTGGAAGCTGCTGAATCCAGCGAAGGGAGGCCCGAGCTGCTAGACCTCTGCACACCCCTGCAAGAAGGAAATAGCGGGCGAAGGAAAACCCGTCTTCAGCAGCCTCCCAACTCTTTAGGTCTTGCTGGTCGCGGAGCGCCACTCCGCCCTCAACCGGAAGTGTGGTATGCCTGATGACCCTGGTCAGAATGCATCAACTGTCGGGTATGTCAGCCAACGGTCCAAGTGAAAGGGAGACCAAGGGTATAACTGACCAATACCGCGTGCCGTACAAATGCCCTGGAAAATGGGATCCGGCTGCAACCGGATTTGAGAATCCGGAGGATCAGGCGTGTCGGCCAGGGGGAGCGACTCCATCACCTGTGTGATTACAGCCGGCAACTCCTCTTTCCGAAAAAGGCTGAGAACCGTCAGCGAAGAAAACAGACGGAGAATATTCCCCATCTCCGTACTCCAACGAGTCAGGGCTGACCTCCGAAGATTTAAAGTCTTCTTGAATATCCATAGTACCCCGCAAGGCACATGCAACGCTCCAAGGAGGACGTACTGCTCTAAGGTCTGAGGACTTATGGGACCACTTGCGAGACCACGCCATATGCTTGCCTGCTAGTGGGCAGGTGTAGGAGATATTCCAAAAGACTCCAAAAGTCACAGGCGTCATGCCAGATGGAAGAGTGTGAGGAAGGCACTGTCAGTCAAGGCTGCTGTGGCCTCCAGCGGCTGTGGAAGCGACATGGGAGCTGACTGAATCGTTTCCTGCAGGAAGATCCTGCAGCAGGGGCTCTGAGGAGGGAGGAGATAAGGTGCTGATGAACCCATCTAGCAGCGCAGTGGGAATGGGGAAAGAGTCTCCGGGATGCAGCGTGCAGGTGGAACACAAGCAATCTCTTAATTCCCCATTCGGCTGATTACTTATTACATATAATACAGCCAGAGAAACAAGCATTGTAGAGACTTAAACCACCTTTCCTCTTTTTTTCCCTTTTTTTTTTTTTTTGCATTTAAAACAAAAATCAAGGTAGGCTCAGGGAAACCGAAGACTCTTCAAAGAAAAGGATTTTGAAACTCTCCGTGCCTCCACAGCATGTTTAAATGTGTGGAAACTGCTGTCTAGAGCTGTTCCCTCCAAAAAGAAACACTGAAGAGAAAAACAAATGGCCGCTGGCACAGAAAAACTGTCAGGTATTCACTGAGCTGAGAAGGGAACTGTCAGTCATTCACTGTGCTGGTACAGAGAAACTTTCAAAGTCAGGGTAAGGCCATTACAGTGACTGAAAGTAGGGAAATTAGAGTTTGATTCCTCCGCAGCCACTCAGACCTCCATGGTAGGGGCTGAAAGGTGTTTCTGGGGAGGGATGTAGAAGCTCAAACCCAGCCGTACGGAAGATGACAGTGAGTATGTTTAATTAGGTAGAGCCCAAAACAGTCAGGATCCAAAACACTGACTTAAAATTCCAATCAAATGGTATATTGAAAAAGACAGGTACAATATTCCAGTAAGACGTACAAAGTAACCCAGCTGCAGTTTGTGGATTAAAAATTTTAAAGTAGGAACTTCAAAAACTCAGAGGCAGCCGGTCCGGGAGCAGTAGCTGAGGCAAGTGAGAAAAAAACAGGCTACTCACAGTTTCCTTTCAGGAATTGATACCTGAACTTCCCGGGGATGTCCGTGGCAAAGACTCAGCGCGGCGTAAAGCCAATGGAGAGCTCCACTGAAGCCAGGCTCAGGAGATCCCAAGTTTATCTGGGGAATCAAGACGCTGGGGGAAGAGCACAGTTGATTTCTGAGGTCCCTGTGTACCTTCTGACAGCTTATGCAGCGTAGACCTGAATAAGGCATAGGGAGAACTAAAAAAAAATAACTCTGCCCCGGAGGAACAGGCATTTAACAATATTCCCCATACTATGCAATGCCTCACTCAGCCAGCCTTCTTTGTTGGGCACAGTGGGGGATGGAACCCATGAGCCCTGCACCAGTGGTCAGTGTCTTAGCATTGTACTGTGGCTCTGAATTGCATCCGGTTCTCTAATCATGCCTTCCGTACTTTTTATTCATTATGTTAATACATAGGCAGAGAAAAAGGAACCCCCCACACAACTCACAGCTAGCCAGTGTTGTGGAAAAATTTAAACAGCAATTTTAATTTTTTTTTTTTGGTGCTAGAAGCCAGCAAAGAGAGAAGGAATCTGGCTTCCCGCCAAAAACCAGGGCTCATTAGCTATTCAAAATGGCCACCGGCAAAAATAAAGCTCAAAAAGAGTGAATTAAAACCCCCAAAAGCTAAGGAATTAACTTAAAAAATCAAATGACAAGGTGGGGGGGTTGCAGGCATGAGAGAAATGCCTAAAATCGCTGAAAAATCAAGAAAAATAAATCCAGTCACCACAGAGTTGCAGACAGCAGTGGGAGAAAGACAGGTTTTGTACTCACAGTACCGAAAGTGCAGAGAATCCACGGACCGCTGCTGAGAGCACTGCCAGCTGCCTCACCACTAAAATCAGCCCCAGGGACTGGATTTTAGGAGGCTTACCATCCAGCTAAATAGTCTTCTTGACTAGTGCTGGGAAGTCTGCACATCAGCGAGCTCTACTGTGACCCGCAGGACACAGGAGCTCAGCTGGAATTCATCCTGGTGCCCAGATAAGTACACTGGCAACTACAGGGTATAATCTCTCCCAGAGAAATCACAAAGAAATAAAGCATCTTAAATTTTTTTGAAGGAGCAAAAAAAAAAAAAAAGCATCCAGATCTGCTGGAGACAGAGAAAAACTGAGGGAGACCCCTAGGGGTAGGATTATATCACCAGGCTCCAGCCTATCAGAGCTCTGGTAGAATTCTCTGTCTCCAAGATCTGCTGGCAGGGGTGCATAACCCGTTTGTCTGGACTGGTCTAGCAGTATGAACTGGAATGGCCAATTTTCCCAATGGAGAAAGGTGAATAGTGGTGTACCCCAGGGATCTGTGCTGGGTCCACTGCTTTTTGACATATTCATAAATGACCTGGAAAGTGGAATAACGAGTGAGGTTATTAAATTTGCTGATGACACAAAACTATTTAAAGTTGTTAAAACCCAAGAGGACTGTGGAAAATTGCAAGAGGATCTTGATAAATTGGAAGACTGGGCATCAAAATGGCAGATGAAATTTAATGTGGACAAGTGCAAAGTTATGCACCTAGGGAAGAACAACCCAAACTATGGTTACACGATGCAAGGTTCCACATTAGGAACCACCACCCAGGAAAAAGATTTAGGCGTCATTGTGGATAACATGTTAAAACCCTCTTCCCAGTGTGCAGCGGCAGCCAAGAGAGCAAATAAAATGCTAGGTATCATAAGGAAAGGAATGGAAAATAAAACAAAAGATATTATAATGCCTCTATACCGTTCCATGGTGAGACCGCACCTTGAATATTGTGTGCAATTCTGGTCGCCGTATCTTAAAAAGGATATAGCGTTATTAGAAAAGGTTCAGAGAAGAGCCACCAAAATGGTAAAGGGGATGGAAGGATACTCCTATGAAGAAAGGCTAAAAAGGTTAGGGCTCTTTAACCTGGAAAAGAGACGGCTGAGGGGAGATATAATAGAAGTCTATAAATTAATGAACGGAGTGGAACAGGTAAACGTAGATCGATTGTTTATGTTATCAGAATATAGAAAGACTAGGGGACATGCAATGAAGCGACAGGGTAAACTATTTAAGACTAATAAAAGAAAATATTTTTTCACTGAATGTGTAATCAAACTCTGGAATTTGTTACCTGAGGATGTAGTAAAGGCTGTTAGTGTAGCTGGGTTTAAAAAAGGTTCGGACAAGTTCCTGGAGGAAAGGTCCATAAACCATTATTAAGAAGGGACCCAGGATATCAATGCTTGACCCACTACAAGCATTGTGGAACCTGTGTCTTTTGGGGAAACTGCTAGGTACGTATGACCTAGATTGGCCACTGTTGGAAACAGGATACTGGGCTTGATGGACCTTGGTCTGACCCAGTATGGCATATCTTATGTTCTTATGGTGTATTTAGATTTCAGTAAAGCCTTTGACAGGCGACTTATAAACAAACTGAGCACCCTAGGGATGGACCATAAAGTTACTGCTGTAGTGGGAGGCGACAAAGGGTATAGCTAAATGGAGCTCACGCTGAGCAGAAGGCGGTTACCAGTGGTGTGCCCTAGGGATCTGTCCTTGGTCCGATTCTTTTTAACATCTTTGTTAGTGATATAGCGGAAGGGCTGTTGGGTAAGATTTGCCTCTTTGCGGATGATACCAAAATATGCAATATAGTAGACACCCAGGAAGGTGTAGATAACATGAGGAGGGATCTAGCTAAGCTTGAAGAATGGTCTAGAATTTGGCAGCTCAGATTTAGGGGAATGTTTACTAAACTGTGGTAATGTAGCAGCTGCTACCTTAAGGTGCGTTATGTAACATTAAGATGCCTTAACATTACATAACGCGCCTTAACGTTCCCGGCTGTGGTAAGTCCAGAAAAGGGTGGAGAGAGGGTGGAGAGAAGGGGTCAATGGGCGGGGAGTGGGCGGGGAGAGGCTCCTTTCACACTAACGCGGAGAAATTAAGGGCTGAATCCTAACGCAACTGAAAACCTGGCATTAGCACACATTTGCAAGAGAGAGAAACAATTTAAGTGTCAGCAATGTACAGCATAGGCAGGGAGCCCAAGAAAGGTGATAGTAGTTCTCCATTTGCAGCAACAGCATAGTGCCCAGGTATGAAAGGCCACTATGGTGATGGTGCAAATGGGGCATGGGGGCTGCAGGCGGGACATGCAGTGGGGGCTAGTGGGGCACAGGGTGGACTAGGCAGTTGCCGAGGTGGCACATAGGAACGTAGAAAATGGAAACCAGCAAGACAGCAACTGACCAGGGTCAGACATGCTCATGAGTCTGTGTCCCACAGTGTCCCATCCAGGAGACATTACCCAGCAGGTATCCCAAGGGGCAGTGCCGGGGGAAGTGTGGACATCTA
This sequence comes from Ichthyophis bannanicus, assembly GCA_033557465.1. Classification (NCBI taxonomy): domain Eukaryota; kingdom Metazoa; phylum Chordata; class Amphibia; order Gymnophiona; family Ichthyophiidae; genus Ichthyophis; species Ichthyophis bannanicus. The sequence goes on from CM066036.1 coordinate 378,702,087, forward strand.
TGTAGGCACCCCACCCCAGAACCAACACCTTAGGCAGCCGCCTACCTGCCCCCTGGATGGCCTGGGATGGTGCACCACCGGCAATGACAGCATATGGTCATGGTGGCATGGCAGAGGGGGTGGGTGATTGTGCTGGAGGGAGCAGTGGCACCCACCTGCAGTGGACCTAGGCCATGCCCTGTACCAGTACGTGGTGTGTAGTGCAACAGAAGAGGTCTGGCTGAGGAACGTAAGGGTAGCCCCAGGGACAACTATGCCAGCATGTCCAAGAGCAGAGGTTCAGGTCCCATCTTTGGATCCTGCAGAGCATCTCCCGATAGTTTTATCCCACAATGCAGCCACAACAACAACATGGGCAAACCCCAAAGCAGTGTTGCACAGGGATACGGACACCCACTCACAAGGGCTCCACTATCCACAGCTTCATGGGGTGTCAGGCTGTTGGCCCCAGCACAGAGCTGCAGTTATCACCAGAGCACTACTACTACCACCTGCACAGATTAGCAATTTCTGCACTGTGATCAGGACCAGTGCAGCGGGTAGGGTTGTCAACAACCTCCATCTCTGCACAATGCTAAATAGGTGTGGGAGTGTGTGTATGTCTCTCCATTGTTTTGTGTCTGCCAATATCTCACTGAGCCCACATTGCTCATACTGCTTCCAGCGTTAGCCTGCAAATGTGCATAATGAGGAGCAAGGTATTGTGGGTATGGCCCAGACAGGGCGGATTGGCCAGGATGCATCTGCACAGGGTGGAGGGCAATGACTGAGACACTGGAGTGCTCGACCACCACCTGCATGGACAGGGTGGCCACAGCAAGTCATGCTGGGGGGGGGGGGGTGTCACGCTCACTCTGACTGAGCAGTGACCATGGCATGTCTATGTTCCCCTATAGTGCCACCCATTATTTGTTTCTTGTGCTTCTTGTGTGTTCCCAGTTCTGGGGCCCAATCACAGGGATACCTGCTTGGTGTCTGTGCATCCCACTTCTGGGTGCACAGGGTTTCCCTGTGAGCATGCACTATGGAATGGTTAGTGGGCTGTCTGCAGTTAACCTGTGCATGGTGGGAACACCTTGTAGGATGCAGCAGGTGTAGTCAGACTGTGCTGTCTGTTAATGAATGGCAGACTGTGGCATGGGGCAATTGAGCCTACCCCAAGCATCAGTGCTGGTCAGCCATGGTCACAGGTATGGCACTGGCCCAGCAGCCCTGGAGGGCTGTCATCCACCAGCAGGACTGTAGTTGCTGGTACTGCAGCAATTCTGTAGGGTGCAGGCATCTGTACCACCACACCCTCATCTACAAAAAGGATGATTGAGGCCCTTTGGGGTATATAGCACATACCACTTAGACTCATAGTGTCAGTGCTGCAGCGCCCTCATGCGAGTCTAGACACCCCACTTCCCTGATAACAGGTACCCATGGTAGCCAAACCATAGCACCGGGTACACACTAATCTAGGTGGTGTCTGGTCCCACAAGGCCACATGTGACTGCAGAACACAGCTGGAACAGATGCACCTGCAGCTATACTGCTGGGAACACCTGTCACACACTGGCAGTGCTAGGGATGTGCAGCAGGACCTATTTCTAGCACCACATGTACTGTGGATCTAGTGCTGGGTGCCCGTCCTATCCCTCAGAGTGAACACGGAGCCTGCACAATGGCATGGTCTGTAGCTACTCTGTGCCAATATCACGCACTGTCAATCCGTTTTAGCACGCTGCAGTACTGGAGAGGTGCAGACCCCATTTGGTATAGCCTACTGGTTAATACAATGCCATTCATGGCAGTGTTCCATGGGTTCAATTCCTCATTTTTCCCTCCTCTCATGCCTGTCCTATTCAAATAGTGTGCATGCCTGTAACAGTCATATTTTTGCAGATTTGTGCTGCCAGCCATTAATACCCTCGCAACAATTGCCAACATTCCCTCGGTCCGTCTATCTGCGTCTGTCAGCTGTGTAGAGTCCTGTCTGCCTATGCAGGCTGTCACCCCATGTCCTGCACTGCTACCCTTTCTTGCATTGCACCTCTTCATGCTTGTCTCACCTGTTCCTGATCTGCATGGCACCACCACTCCTCTGTCCACCCATCATTGTAACTATCCTGCCATCTCCGCCTCCACTGGGGGACACGTATTCCCATCATCTGCCACCAACTGTCTGTCCAGTACTTTACATTGCCAACAACCTGTGCTGTGGTACAGTTGCCCCCACCATGTTTGTCATCAGTACTGGCAGCCATATAGGATGCCCACAGATATGGCAGGTCCAGCGGCTCCCAGCTCTCCCTCCTTCACTCACCTGTTCATTGCCTTTCATGAGTACTCTATCTAGTGTTAGGGCTACATCTGTCTCTGTTCCTCACAGGTCATGCATGTCATCCTGCAGCACCTTGCAGCCCTTAGGCCACAATAACCTAGGGCACCATAATCTTGTTAGGCCACCATAACCTATGGTTCCGTAACCCAGCGTGCCCTTTAAGGTGCCCTGTCCAGGGGTGCCTAATATGGCGCATAGCCTAAGAAGCCCTACTGTACAGGGCACCTTACAAAGTGCCTTATGAGGCACCTTACAAGGCACCTTATAAGGCACCTAACAAGGCACCTTATAAGGCACCTTATAGGGCACCTAGCAAGGCACCTTATAAGGCATCTTATGTATAAGGCACCTTACTTATACGGCACCTTACAAGGCACCTTATAAGGCACCTTATAGGGCACCTTACTTATACGGCACTTTACAAGGCACCTAACAAGGTGGCTTACAAGGCACCTTGCAAGGCGCCTTAAAAGGCGCCCTACAAGGCGCCTTGTAATGTGCCTTGTAAAGTGCCTTATAAGGTGCCTTATGAGGCGCCTTGTAGTGCGCGTTAGTTTGTAACATGCGTTAGCTGATACAGCTTGCTGTAACAATGCACCGCCCATGCCTTTATATGGGCATCTGAACCTTTATTGCGGAACCTAACACGAATGGCATTACTGCAGTTTAGTAAACATACCCCTTAATGTTAAAAAATGCAAGGTCATGCTGTAGCAATCCAAGGGGACAATATAGTATAGGGGGTGAAGTACTTTTGTCCACTAAAGAAGAGCGGGACCTAGGCGCGATTGTGTCTGATGATCTTAAAGTAGCTAAACAGGTAGAAAAGTTGACGGCAAAAGCTAGAAGGATGCTTGGGTGTGTAAGAAGAAGAATGGCCAGAAGAAGAAAGGAGGTGATAGTGCCTCTGTATAAGTCTTTGGTGCAACCTCATTTGGAGTATTGTGTGCAATTCTGGAGACCGCACCTTCAAAAGGATATAAACAGGCTGGAGTCGGTACAGAGGATGGCTACTAAAATGGTTAGTGGTCTTCATTATAAAGCATATGAGGACAGACTTAAGGATCTTAATATGTACGCCTTAGAGGAAAGGCAGGCTACAGGTGATATGACTGAGATGTTTAAATACCTCAGTGGCATACAGTATATGTACAGGAGGAGAACCTCTTTCAATTGAAAGCAAGCTCTGCTAAGAGGGGACATGTGATGAGGGTGAAAGGGGATAGATTCAGGAGTGATATGCGGAAATATTTCTTTAGGGAAAGAGTGATGGATCCGTGGAATAGTCTCCCAGTCAGGGGCGGCCCAAGGGGGGTGCGGGGCCATGTGCGGAGACTCAGTGCGGGGCCTCATTTGCATAAGGGGCCTCATTTGCGTAAATATTTGCATAATGTTACCATACACTAACTTTTAGTAAACATGCCTCTTCATGAGTGTATGGATAAAGAAAGACAAAGATTTCTACATTACTATAATCCAGTGCCAACCGCCAGGCACATTAGGAACTACTACAAACACTGCCCATTTAGAACCCATAGCAAACCCACTGTATCCTAACAGCACTACCAGGACTCATAAAGCACCATACCCTACCTATCAAAAGGCAACACTGCAAATATTAAACCAATACATTTCAGAGAATAACAATACATGACCTATTGGGGAAAGAGAAGAAGTGACGATGTCAAATAGGAATTACATAAACAAAATACCTCAGCTCAGTTACACATGCAGAATATAGACCATCACCAAACAAGGAATCACAATTTAAAAACAGGAAGACAATAATTAAACTGGGAACCCTAAAAGCCAAACTTGGAATGTACAACAACAATGTAGAAATAAAACTATAAATTAATTTCCTCTTGTACTAAACAAAGCACAGACATTAATGATGCACATTTCCCAGAGCTGACATATTCCAGTTAATAAATTCAAAATAAAGAGATATCTTTGTACCTTTTGTGCATTTTTTTTCAGTTGCAATTGTTCCAGCCACTTTCTTCTGGTTTATTTGTGTCTTCTGCTATCTCTCCATCGTCTGCTGTCCATTTGTCCTTTCTTCTCTTCTAGTTTTTTTCCATTCTCTCTCTACATCTGCTTTAACATAATAATCTTTCTCCTTTTGCTCTTTCCTCATTCCTATTTCATCCACTCAAATTTTACCCCTCCATCCTCAATCCCCACTTAGGGGTATGTTTACTAAATCGCGTTAGTGCAGTTCGCGTTAGGATCCGCGTTAAGAAGACAAACCCCCAAATAAGGAGATGGGCGGGACAGCGGAACACCTACCGCGCGTTACAAAACTAACGAGCGATACAGGGCGCGTTAGCAGGTCACCGCGCGTTAAGCATAAGAAGCCACCCAGACATAGATGACTGATACAGAGCTGTAGCACAATGGTTACTGCAGTGACTGCTGATACAGGCATAATGGGTTCGAGTCCCCAGGGTGCCAGATGCAGAAGGCTGGCTGATGCAGCATCCTGTACATGATACAGTGAGTGAAGGGGCATGTATATGGTCTAGTTTTTGTAGGGGTGCAAGCAAACACACCCACACATTATATAGTGAGTGAGGGGGCATGTATATGATGTGTCTGTTTTGCAGGGGTGCAAGCAAACACACCCACACATCATATAGTGAGTGAGGGGGCATGTATATGTTGCGTCTGTTTTGTAGGGGTGCAAGCAAACACACCCACACATTATATAGTGAGTGTGGGGGCATGTATATGTCTTGTATGTGTTGTAGGGGTGCTAGCATACATACATGACCGATACAGAGCTCTAGCACAATGGTTACTGCAGTGACTGCTGATACAGGCATAATGGGTTCAAGTCCCCAGGGTGCCAGATGCAGAAGGCTGGCTGACGCAGCATCCTGTACATGATACAGTGAGTAAGGGGGCATGTATATGGTCTAGTTTTTGTAGGGGTGCAAGCAAACACACCCACACATTATATAGTGAGTGAGGGGGCATGTATATGTTCTATTTCCTTTTGGGGTGCAAGCAAACACACCCACACATTATATAGTGAGTGTGGGGGCATGTATATGTCTTGTATGTGTTGTAGGGGTGCTAGCAAACACACCCACACAGTGGCGTACCCAAAGTTGCTGCAGAAGGCGCCCCTGAACGCACAACATAGGCCACATTATAAAGTGGAGTGTCCAGTGAGGCACATCAAAATGTCCCCCATAGAGCAGTCCATAAGGGAACATAAAGGGAGCCAGATAAGGTGACACATGGTGGGCCCATGAGGCTCAGAAGGTAATATTACGCGGAGGGGCTGTCGCCGGTAGCAGTCCTGTGTATGTAAAACATATAATGCAGCAGACAGCCCTATAAAAGGAGTCCATTGTGGGTCTGAACCCATGACTACTGGCTCCACAGGCAATGAATGACCCACTGGCCTGCAGCCCCATAGCTGCTAACCACCCCCTGGCTGTCTACTGAAGGGCAGCAGGACACCACCCAACTGTCTGCTGTTTTGGCCAGGATCTGTACCAATGCAGGCATTCCCATGGTGCACTGCACATGCAGACCAGCAGTCCACAGATGAACACAAGAAGGGGTACGTACCCACATAGCTCCCTGGTATGGGACGGTGAAATGACTGTGTGCGTCACTGCACATAGTAGCAACAGACAGTATCCCAACAGGGTGCCCCAGAAGAAGCTAGAAAATGTGTCAGTGAAGGCAGACTGATCATTAGCACAATGGGTAAGAAACTGCCTGGTGCTGCAGGGTCTGTGAGTTCAATTCCACCTGTGTGCCCAAAGACCAAGGCTGCCTGCAACAGTACCCTCCGCAAACAGTAGTCACACATATGTTGAACCAGTCACCCCTCTGCCTAAACCATAGATAACCCCATTTTGTTGTCGGACACAAAGAACATGAGAGGTATGAAAATATGCCCACCACCCCTCGTTGGGAGTGTCCGTGTAATCCAGAGAGGCGCAGCCCCCAAAGGTAGAAAACACTGTGAATCTGCAGCCAGAACCGGGTGTGTGAAATGTACAAAGTCAAATATATACACAAATCAGGTAATAAAGGAAAGACCACGTCAAACTGTACCAGAAACAATGCAGGGGACAACCCAATTGCCCTGCCATTGGAATCCAGCATCAAACAGCACCAGGACATGCTTTGTGTGCCACAACTATGGGCCCTGTACTAAGTGGATGTGTCCCTGCAAGGTGGGCGTATCTGTGGATGGGTGTGCGACATGGCCCCTACACTAGATCAGTAATGTCATAGGTAGTCTGGTTTGTATGTCCATCAAGTTCTGCTGGCAAACACCCACCCACAGGGATGTAACCTGAAGGTGTCATATAGGGTAACCTTATGAAAGCCACACCAGAAGGCAAAGGCTAATGTTCACTGTCTGCCACAGCACCCCATAGGGCTCTTCACAAAGCGCCCCATAGGGCATGTTACAGGGTCCATGATGAGTCACTGTGAGGAGTCTGCAGTGTGAGGGCGTTGCTGTTGTTAGCACCAATGTAAAGCAAGATAACAAAAAGCCCCCAAGGTGCTCAAAATGACCCACTGTGTGTTAAAAGCCATGACCTAGGACCCCACCCCCAAGCATGGAAGCAACTATATGCTCATACTGCCAGTGCACATAACACAGTCACAATAATGAGGTGGCCAGCTCCTGGAGCAAAACTGCCAAATGACCCAATCACCCAAACCAAAAGCACAGAAGTCGCACTATGTACATGCAAGGGCTGCCTGACAAAGAAACAAAGCAAAGTCTCAGCAAACAAGGGCATATGGCAAACACAATCAAGACCAAGGTCATGATCATTACCAAATATAGAAGGCCCAATAACATCACAGACCGCTTTGCAAAACGGAATGTCACTGGCAAAAGCAAAAGCAAGAACAAACATACTATGGTTAGTGTGCGCAAAAACATGCAGATGTCCGTAACACCTGAAACCAAACACCCTGACTGTGCATCGAGGGGCGCCATGTTGTCACCCAAGGTGCCTGCTGGGGTGCTAAGGATATGGGAGTATGCAACAGTACCCATGGTGCACTGCAGATGCACAGCAGCAGTCCAGAGATGACCATAGGAGGGGGTAGGCGCCCCCACAGCGCCTGGGCCGGAAGGGAGATAGGAATATGTGCGCCACTGCCATAGAGCATCAAACGACAGTAGGCCAACAGTGTGGGCAAGAACAAGCCTGAAAAGGTGTACCAGTACAGTGTCAAGACAGGTGTCCAACGTTAACTGCAATATGCGGTAAATCGGGATAGGAGAGTGCTGATAGAACTGTGGCCCATAGAACAATATGGCATGGTGCATCAAAAATGGTATGTTTGCAAAGGTCAGTGTGCCCTAGATGCTGCAAGGTGTGCCTGGAGGGCCCGCAGGACCTGTGTGGAACAGAGACAGATGTAGCACAAACACCACCTAGAGCCCACAGTAAAGACAATGAACAGGCGACAGTTGGAGGGTGAGCAGGGAGTTAACGGACCCTCAAACATGACAGCATCACACGTGTATGGCATCAGCGCAGACAAACATGCTGGTAGCAACAGCATCACAGCAAAGGGTGTGGGCACCCTGGTGTACCGGAAAAACAGTGTGTGGCAGGTGAGGAGAATATGTGTCCCCCAGTGGAGGGTGAAGTGGCCAGAGAAGTGAGCAGAAAATGCAGAGCAGGCACAGGACCAACAAGCAAAAAGAGATGCTATGTAGACAACGGTAGCAGGGTAGGATACGGGGCAACAGTCCACAGCAGCATACATGACACCTCACCCCACAATGATGCAAATACATGGAGCAAAGGATGGACAGCAAATGTGATCACGATAATATGACCAGACAGGTAGCAGAAGCCAAGAAACCAGTGTTACAGCGACAACAGGTATCAGTGCGGGAAAGGCAGAGGAAAAGAGGAACAGAGAGAGTGCAAAGCTATGACCACTCGGATGGAAAGCACTGGAGAAAAGAGATGACCCGAAAAAAAACACTGAGGCACACAGAAATGGATGCAGACAGGACCACATCATGCCAACATCAAAGACCACAGCTGCGTGTCAGGAGATAGAACCACAGAGCGTAGGCAAAATGCAGTACACATGTGGAGGAGGGGTCCACAGACAACAACACAGTCCACAGGTGGGATGGAAGACACAAATGAACAGGTCTACACACACACACACACAGCAGCAGATATAATGTACTGTAAACAACATGCAATTGATCAGGGGAGTGACACATGAGGGGTGGAATTGGATAGGCCAATGGAGGCCCATTTGGATGGGCTGTGGAAAGGGGCACTGGACTAAAAGCGGAGCATGTCAATCACCAACCAGATCAGGGATGAGGCCCAGGCTAACCCACATCAGCAGAACCAGTGCACAGGTAGCTCATCACATGCACCACTCCAGAAGGAGCACTACTATTAGTCCAGACAATGTGGCACAGGGACAGCAAACATGCCACACGGACAGGAACAGCTCAAACATGGATGGGTGGGCAGAGATGTGACGGGCCTGCACACATGATATGGCCAAGTAAGCAGCAAACAAGGAAGAAACAGACAACGTGCAGGTGTCACCGAAAACGTCAAGCCCCCGAGTGTCAATGAAATGCGGTGACCCAACCACCAAATATCCCAAACCACGAATGTGCAAACATCTGTCTCCAACAGCCAATCAGCAGACCCAAGCAGAAAGCATATTCGTCAGTGCGGTGCACCATATGATGTGAAGAACTACATAGGGCCTGTGTGGCAGCCAACGTCGCAAGGACACACCCACCCCAACCTACAACGCCACCTACCTGTTTATGCCAGTGGAGCCTACACACCCTGACCACACCCTGCTGCCACCCCACAAAACCAAAAGCGCGAAAGCAGCAGACGTTGGAAACAGCCAGCAATATGTGAGGTGAAGGGTCGCAACATGACATGTCCGCACAGTGTATCCACGCACTGTATGCACAAAAGACACCATCCCCATCAAACATACGACTCTGGAAAAAGCATGCAGAGTGACAAGGCCACATGCCATGCCAACAGTGACAGTTCAGAAATCACCAACCCATGTACAGCTCAACACCCCCCTACTGCAAAGGAGGAAACACCCAAACAGGTCTGGGCAGCAATGGCAGGCCAGGCACCACAGGAACAGTAACAATAGGCCAGCAATGAGTCTGAGAAAAAGGCCTTTGTCCAACGTGCAGAGAACTATCTCACTGTGTCACCAACATCAGGACACACGCCCACATGGGTGCTGTGGCCAAGCACATATGGATGACGTGATCACACGATGCAGTGGAACACATGTGTCAACATTGGTGCCTGTGTCCTGTGTGAAATGATGCGGATATCAGGTAAGGGACTGACACACCCACCCACGACACCTGGAGGACAGAAAGGAGACACACACATAAAAACAGCCACACACCTAATGCATAGATAGCACCACATTACATGGCCACAACACTGAGCACGTTGCACATGGACCACTGAAGTAGATGTCCGTGAAGACCACGGCACCATCCCAATATGATCATGTACATGCACATGACACGCATACACCGCAGGGGCCAAGAGCATGTGCAGCAGCGGTGGCATACCTAGAAAACAACTAACGACAGCCTGAGAGCAATAGGCAAAATGCAGAATAAGCACGTGGTGTATGTCCGAGAGGATGGAAGGCGAGGGCCACCTGAAAGGTACACCAGTGGCCTGACTGGGAATGTCCGTGTCAGCAAAAGCACACAGAGCCCCAATAGCGGATCCAGACACCAATGGACGGCGGACAGCACGACATCTGCATGGGTAGCTGTGAGAGGAACATGTCCACGGTGCAGTGTGTCCTGCGGAAACACAATGTTGATGTACATTGGATCACCATCAAAACTGTGACCCATCTGAGGAACATATATGACACATGTGCACAATGTACATTCGCCCACCAGCGGAAGGTAACATATGGATGTAGGAACATAATTGGAGAGGGGGCCAAACACATCCTACCTATCCAACAGGTGGCAACAAGTAAAAACAGGTCATACATCCTCGGAACCATTCCTGCAGTCTCAGGGGGTACCTCAAGGATCGTCCTTATCGGCACTAATGTTCAATATATATATGCAGCCGATATGTGATTTGATCCGATCTTTCAATGTACGGTGCCTAGCTTACGCAGACGACATCCTCCTCTACATACCGTTCAAAATTGACCAACCAGTGTTCTCCCCAATAATCAATTGTTTCGGAGCGGTAGCTGATTGGCTGCTGACACAAAACCTTCGGATCAATCATAGTAAAACTGATGTCCTTTTTGTTACAAAGAACCGTAAATTCATACCCCCCCCCCCATCACTACTTGTCAACGATGTAGAATTGAAGTCCAAACCTACAATCAGATATCTGGGCATCACATTGGACCAGCACCTAGATATGACTACACATGTGAAGAACGTTACAAAGTCTATATATCACAAGATCAGAACATTACGTCACCTCCGCCCCCTACTGGAATCCAATGACTACCGGACAACCTTTCAGGCATTAGTCCTCCCACACCTGGACTTTGCGAACATCGCCCTCCACGGCCTGCCTCAATCAACTTTAAATCCGCTCCGCCTGGCAATGAATGCAGCTGCAAGAGTTCTCTCTGGATCATCAAGAACTGACCACATAACACCAATCATGAAAAATCTGCATTGGCTACCGTTACTCGCCAGACTCCAATATAAGTCATTAGTCCTTACTTTCAAAGCCCTGAATAACTACCCACCTACACCGCTTAGCAAACTAATCCACAGCACCCTGGAAAACAGAGACAGGAGATCCACAGCAATGAACACCTTAATAGTCCCCAGGATGATGACGTCATGTACTAAGACCACATCCAACAGGGCTTTCTCCATATTCGCTCCCCTAAATTGGAATGCCCTTCCTCATGAAATCCGTGGCATCAAAAGCTTAATCCTATTCCGTAAAGCTTTGAAACACCACCTATTCACAATATGCTACCCTGACACCAACCCTGACACCCACACATCGGGTAAACTTCTCTCATGTCACAGCTACCATAGCACCATATTACAACCAGAAAATGGTTAGCCTATACTCTTGCCCACCCACTAATTTTACGCCTGTCCACAAAATGAAGTTGATACCAAATTAGCTTAGAGTATTGGTGACAATACTAATTTAACCTGTAAATAGTTACCCTGTGAATAGTTACCCCGGTTGTCCTATGTTTCTTTTCCTGTTCTATGTAAACTCAATGTTGCTTGTATGCATTGTAGTATGTTTTGTTCGATGTACACCGCACTGATTATAATAGCGCGGTATAGAAGAAATGTTAAATAAAATAAATAAATAAATAAATAACACAGAGAGGCAGGGTGGCGCATACGGAATGGTCATGTAGACAGGTCACTAATAATCAGTAATATACACAGTGTGAGAAAGTACGCATGCACGAAGCCCAGATGTACTGCCCCCCAACACTGAACGACAAATGGAGACACACAGCACATCACATGCATGAGTGGCACATATCTGTCAAATGACCCAATGGCAGTGGCTGATCAACCTAGCCTCCGACTATACACTGTCCTGTGCCAGAGTACACACACAGCCGCACAAGATGTGTGCAAGATACACCATGCAGACCCCCAAGATGTGAACAGGTAAAGGCCACATCTGTGACCGATGGAAGCGAAGGGTGAAGGAGCAGTGGTCCAAATACATGTGCAGCACCATAGGAGCAGTGGAGAGAAAACAACATATATGTGTCCAGACGTGATGACTGCCATGCAATCCCCACTGCCTGGCAACTCACCTGAGCCAACAGGAAGGCTGCATATATGAACACACACCCCCCACATGCCGCACAGCCTCAGGCAGCATTATAAGGCAATCCGGGTGGGCCTGGAACACAGAAGCTCATCCTGTGGAGCCAAGAACAGGACAGAGATATGGAGACATCAGATGGCAGTGCTGCACAATCCTCACACCATCTAACACATGGCTAACCCAGAGACACGTCCCCAACACACCCATAACTTACAGGTAAAGATCTCCTCGATCAGATGTTGCCTGGCTGCCATCCCCGCACGTGTGTCACCATGGCCAGGTGCAGGAGGGCACATAGGATCCGCCCCGAGATCCTCATTAATTTCAACTGGAACATTGTGCCTGAGAGCAATGTTGTGGAGGATGCAACAGGCTATGATGATCCTTGCCACAGTCAGCGGTTCGTACTGTAAGGCCCCGCCAGTCCTATCCAGACACCTGAAGCGACTTTTGAGAACGCCAAAGGTGCGCTCAATCACTGAGCGACTGGAGGCATGGGCCTCATTGTACCGTATCTCTGCACCTGTCCGAGGGAGACACACAGGGGTGAGCAGCCAGGTGCGACACCAATATCCTGCATCACCTGCAGAAAATAATGGTGCAAATTCACATGCGTGCTGAGCCAATAATGGAATGACAGACGTAGCAATTCAGAACTGGACAGCCGAGAGGCCGTGCACACAGATATGAGGCAAACGAAGTGCACACAGTGGTAGTGCAGCAGAGGCTTGCGAGGCCAGTGGCAAATGACCATGACATGCTGATAGTGGCAGTGCACACCCATGTAACCGTGACACATGACATGTGCAAGAACTGTTGCACCAAAAGCAGTGGCGGGAGCTGTGAGGCAAGATGCCGGACATTGTCAAATAGCACCCGGGGGTGCAGGGAGGCACAGGTGTGCAAGTAGGTGGCTGGCCCGATCTGGCGCATACACAGCACAAGCCACTGGGATACATTGCGTGGGTGGTGTGGGGGAAGCAAAAGGCGGTGGTGACAGGGGACCCCGAAGACGGTGCCCAGCCATGCAGCAGACATGTGTATTAGCTGAATGGGCCACAGCACATCTCTTGTCGAGCACACAGCATGGCCAGAAAGAGTAGGCCGCGTATACAGACTGACCCCCATGAGGGTGGGTCTATGCCCCCCCCATGGTGCCTCACCGACAGCCATGCAAATGATGGACTGGCCAAGTGACTGACCCCACTGGGAGACATGGGTACAACTGCCAGTGCAGTATGCCCGTGCCCGGATATGGAGGCCATGGCCAGGATGCATGTGTAGCTCACAGGCATGGAGGGGACACAGCATATGCAGCGCGGTCACCCCTGGACACAGTTTATCCGAATAAAGAAGGGCAAGGCCACGGAGAAACAGACACCACATGGCCTGCTGGGACACACATGTGGGAGCAAACCAACACACATCTTAGACAGAGAGATGGGTGTCACGAAACATGTCTGTGATCAAGACACCAGTGACACGGCATGAGGTAGTGAGCCACACCCAAGAGTTTACTTCCAGAAATAACGCAGCAATGACAGGCAACCAGTGCAGAATGGTGACAATGCAGTAGAGACACCCACCTACAGTGGGTGCATGTCATATACGCTGAATACCCACCCAGTAGGACGTAGTCACCAAATTGACCAGTCTCAAACTGGCCAAACACTGCCGAGTTCTGCAGGATATAGGAGTCATGGGCAGACCCTGGGAACCGCGGAACCACATTCAGGATACGCATACTTGCATCACAGACAACCTGCACATTGAGGGAATGGAAGTGTTTGCGGATGCGGTACACAACCTCCCTGTCGCGTGGCGGGACAAGGGCAACATGTGTGCAATCTATAGCGCCCATCACATGTGGTATCCCAGTAATCCTATGGAATGCCTGTGCCAGGGCCGCCCACTGTTGCCTACCGTTGGGAATTGCTATGTAATTCTCAACCCGGCTGACCATGGCACGCAGTACCTGGTGGAGACAGCGGGAGAAGGTGGGCCTACTCATCCCACCCACTGCTGCCACCGAGGATTGGAAACAGCCAGAGGCAAAGAAATGTAGGGCAGCCAGGAGCTTGGTCATACCCGGTATAGCATGTGACCGGGCAGTCAGGGGCTCAAGGTCAGGTCTGAGTTCCTGATAGAGCTCCCTAATGGCCCCTGTGTCCAGCCGGTAGAGGGAGAATACCTGGCCCTCTCGCAGGTCCTGGAGCAAGACCCTGGGCCTGTAGAGACGCCACAGGCGTTGGTGTACCTCAGCACGCCTACGGCGCCATTGGTCAACCAAACCCGCCTGTGCAGGCCCCACAGCTGCAGGCCTGAGTTGCAGTGGCAGTGCACCTATGCCCAGGGCACCAGCCCCAGGAACAACATCTCCCTCCTCCTGGAAAAGCAGGTCTGCCAGCTCGACCAATGCAACCACTGCACCACCTGCATGCGCAGTATGAGCCATGATAGACACAGTTTGGAGGATAGCAGGGCTAGAAATAGTGTTGTGGGTGGGGATGGACACCACATGATTGCCACTCACCTGGGGAAACAGAAAGTTCCAGAGTCCAATAAATAGAAGATGTACCTGTATGAAAGTGCAGCACGCGCTGCTTTGTGCGTTCACATAATGCAGCCGAGGACAATCATCCACGTGTCACACTTATGTAGGTGAGTCCGAGCGATGTCGCAGGGTGAATATAAACTGCGTATCACACTTGAAGCCACACCCAGACGCCAATACAGGAGTGACATAGAATGCATGTGCCCATGGCCAGGCAACGGAAGACGCGTTGCGACGCACGTAACAACGCGTGCAACATCAGAGTGAGGTCACGTACGTTTCATGTAGTGCTGCATCAGCCAGCGCTACCACTATGGTGCAGATAAACATAACCCTACCAAAGGTGGGTACATGTGCACCAGCATTACACAGAACGAAATTACCCTAGAAGGGATGTGTAGGAGGGATCCGTGGAATGGCAACTACTGCCTACACGCACACATATGATGTCACTTCCTGCACATATGATGTCACTTCCTGCGCGTAGCAAGGCGCATAGCAATGCGCGACGGAACGCGCCTCATGGCACACGTGGCTCAGCGTGTACCCCACGCCCCGCGAGCCACACCCCATGATAACCTATATCTAGGATTGGCACTGTATGGCTAACCCCCGTGCAGGAACATACTCAACAGTATGGAGCAGCAACAGACACAGAACAACAACCATCCTCAGGACCAGCCCTCACACACAGCAGCACCAGCCACAGCTTCACAGGATGAAGTTGCAGGACCATCTGGGGTGCAGCAGGCTCCAGGTGGGCATAGAGCTGGGAGACCACTCCAGCCCAGGGTCCCACTCCCGGAAGAGATACGTCGCAGGGCCGTACGTTTCAGCCAGCAGGAGAATGACCTCCTGCTGGCCAACGTCCTGGAGCGCTACAACCTTCTATTTGGCCGGCAGAGTTCCTCCCTCACAATAGCCATGCGGACAAGGGCGTGGTGTGAGGTACAGGCAGCGGTGGCGGCAGCAGAGGGCCCACACCGCGACGTCGAAAATCTCCGCAAGCGCTATTGCGACATCAAGAGGCATCAAGGGCTGAGCTGGTGCGTGAGCGTCGTGGGGCCCAAGGCACTGGAGGGGGCCCAGCTTATGTGGCTAACCTGAGCGAGCTGGAGAGACGCCTGGCTGATATACTCGGGACAATGTATGTCCACGGACTACCTGCTGCATTAGACACAGCCCACCCACAAGCAGGTAAGGGGGGAATGCAGACCAAAGGTGGAATGTAGCACAGTCACATGGTGTGAGACTAAAAAGAGGGGGGGCAGTACGTGGCTGTCCTGGACGAGGGGGACAAATGAGACACAGTGGGAACACCCATTCAGGAGCCACGATGGGGGGTGGGGGGCATGTCTATGAGTGGCAGTGGGTGGCAATATGCAGTGAATGGGAGACTGGGCATGGGTGTCTGCCCCACAGTGACAGCAGAGGGTGTCGACATGTTGCATGCCTCACATGGCTGGGCTGGCAGGAGCACTAGGGCCACACGTGTAAGGGGATGGCCTACCCGACGACACACTGCACCCTCTTAGGACATGCTGGGTGGGGTCAGGTTGAGAGTGATGATGGCCTTGGCTGTGGTGTGCGTCAGCACCCAGGGGTGGGGGGGGGGCCTGAGAGGGCAGACCACAGGGGGCACTTGCATGGGGAGTGCACAAACGTAGTGGGCTGCCACTACAGCCTTGCCTCAGACACACGTGGATCATTAACCCACAGATGTCTGAGGGGGTATGTGATGGGGTGGGCAGGCAGCGAAATGCACCCTCTGATGTATGTATCCCTGTGGCACCCAGGTGATCCCCGCGCCATTGAAACAGTGGAGGAGCCACAAGCGGTGGCAGCCGTGGCACAACCAAGCCCCGTGGACACTGCTGCAGAGGTCGACAATGTGTGTGGCGAGGGCCAGGATGCACCCCTTGGTGATGGGGACATGGAAGTCCCAGAAATATCTGATGTGGACGCAACACTCACCACAGAAGGCACTGGGGACGTGCCTGTGGATGTGCGCGCGCAACAGCGCAATGAGGCACTGGCTGCTGTTGTCGATGTAATTGCAGAGATGCAGGCCCACTCTGACGCAGCCCACAGAGATGCAGAGGGTGAGTGTCTTATCCTGCAATGGTAGATATGGACACGAGCAGGTGTTGCTGTTTCCCCCATCTCACAGTGTACTATGTCCTCTCCCCACAGGTATACGTCATGCACTGTGCGCGGTGGCCCGGACACAGCGGCGCCAACTGAGACTGCAAAGGCGCCTCCAGTATACCATGTTGGGCCTCCTGGGACATGCGGACCGCATGGCCGCGGCATGCGAAAGAATGGCTGACGCACAGGAGCGTATGGCAGCAGGGAGGGGGCCAGGAAGTCCCCATGTACAGCGGCCACAGGCGACACCACCACGTACAGCAGCAGCAACAACAGCAACAGCAGCAGGGGGGCGGCAACTGCCAAGGGTTGGGCGGGGACGCCCAAGGGGTGGCAGGGGGAGGGCTAAATAAAGGGCCACACAGGTGGCCACTGAAGGTGACATGTGCTTCCTGTCTCATTTGTGGCATGACAATCACACCCTCACCCCACCCCACCCCACCCCCTGCCCCATGGGCAGGGCACGTCACGAACCCCCAGATGTCATTCACCACTGTCCCCACCCCCTACAGCCATGTCCACCATGGGTATGCAGCCAATCCCAGAGGCTGTAGTGCTGGTCCATCACTCCCATGTCGTGGTGGCGTGAATTGTGTTGTGGGTGCCCAGGGACCCCATGGCCCAATACCCTGTGGAGCCCTCAGCCACCATTGGCCTCTGTGCTGTTGTGGGTGCACTGTATGTCCTGCATGGGGAGCCACATTTGCCGCTCACAGCATGCTCATCAAGCACAGTATGTACACTGTACATGTCATGTACTCCGGTTTACATGCTCCCACAGACATCCACCTTGTCACAACTGTCACCCATGTCCACTGTGGCCCCCTGAGCACAGCCATGCATCTGTCACCACCTTAGGGTCACCCCCCTGTAATGGCTACATGTCCCCTGTGCACCAGTGGCCGCAATATACACCTACACACCCTGGCCCCCATCATGGCACATCCTACTGGCACATTGGCCTCCATTAGCTACATCCAGCAACTGTCATCGGTCGCACCATCCACACTGCGCTCCACACCAGCCACAGTCACACCACACTGCGCCACCCTTCTGGCCATTATCCCGCTAGGGCCCTGTCCCTACCCTCTACTGTGGCCACGCCCCGACCACTACACCCCTGTGAGTGCCACCACCGAAGGACCAATGCACTCCACTGACGATATGCTCTTGCACCCCCTGTGACCAGCCAGTACACCCATACCAACATACGGCAGGGTGGTCATACGTCCCACAGCGGATCATTGACCCATCCTGTACCGTCCCCCGTTTCCACCCTGCATGCTGGTACACGTGCTTGCCATACAGACAGCTGTTGCCGGCACTACACAGTCACACCTCGCAAAACCGCTCACCTCCCCCTCCCCCCTCAGGTGCCAGCTGCAGGAACCCCTGTGGTGCACCCTCTGTGTTTCCCCCCTAACCACACCGCTACGCATACACCTCAGACATCCTGCACTTGCCACCACAGGCACACAATATGGGGCCAGGCTCGATAGGATACACAGGCCATCCACTACCCCCCGCCATATGTCCCTTTGTCACTCTGTGCTGTATGCCCCGTACCTACCAACACACATGCTGTTGCACGTCACTCATGCACGCCACTCTCCACCCTTCTTGGTGGGCCACCCAAACAGCAACGTAGCTGTGACATGTCTGTGGGGGGTGCTTGCGCCACAGACCTTACCTGTTCCACATCCTCCCTTGGCTCTAATAGTGAACACTGCCACACCCATCACTCGCACACCACTGTCAACAGGCAATGAGGGACATCTGACCACCAGGTACATATGTTTAATGTCGAACATTTATAACTGTTGTGTAGAAAACATATTTACACTATGTACAGTAGGACACACATGTGACATCCGGCTATCATAGTACATGCTGGCAGTTGACGACCAGCATGGCCAACCACACCTGCTAGTGCAAAATGCATTGGCCGCCCCATCCCTGTGTCCATTGTGGTGTACATGCAATGGCACGGTCCGTCACAGGGCGGGTGTGCCATGTGTCCCCATACATCACACACCCTGGGGACCCCTGTTGGATGGTGGCTGACCAGGTGCGGCACGGGCAGGGCGCTCATCCCGCTCCCGCAGACGGTCAGCCACCATGGACAGGGTCGCCAGCACCTGCCCCTGGATCAGGGCGAACTGCCTCTGGGCTTGTGCCTGGGCACGCACAGCCGCAGCCAGATGCAGACCGCACATGCAGCTGCACAGACACACATCCCCCCATGTCTGTGTGGCTGCATGCACGGCAGACCTGCCTGCGGCCATGTGTGGCAGGCACATGTCCAGAGGGCGTGCCTCGCCATGCTCATGGGGCAGGTGGCTGGTGCCCCCAGTGCCCTGTGGCGGAGCGTGCCATTGGGGACCTGCCCCCCCATCCCCTCCGCTGTACACTCCCTCCCTCCCCCCTGCCTCCAACATCCTCCCCACATCCCCATCCCCCTCCCCCCCAACTCCCCCTCCCTCTCCCTGCCACCCACCTCCTCCCTCTCCCCTCCCCTTTCACTCACATCCCCCCCTCATTTCCCCGCTCCCCAGGCTCCACAACATCACTCCCCATGTCAGTCTCATCCCCCACATTCCCTCCCATATGGCCCACATCCTCATCCCCCTCCTCTCCCTCGTAGGGGCGTGGGGATGCAAGCACATGCCCATCGTCGGCATCTTCTGGGTCCACCTCTGGTCCGCCGACCTGATGCTCGACGTGCTCGTGGTCCCCCTCCAGGCCCACACCGTCTTCAGGCTCTCCCGGCCACTCTGCCTCGATGGCTGCACGTGCATCAGCTGTGGGAGAGATAACACATGTCATCCCCTGGGAGAACATCCTATTCCGCAGTCACTGTGGACTTGTGGTTCCACCACTCGTTCCCCGACAAGGCCATGTCCCGGTACTCACCATTCTGCTGGGCCATCCTCTCACGCTGAACCCTGGCCACAAATTTGGGGTACCGGGCCCTTATCTCTCTTGCGTTCTTGCGCAGGTCTTCCACCTGTAGGGGTGACACCGAACATTGCCCTTAGCTACTGTGGGGACACGTGGGGGATCCCTGCCTGTGGATCTAACCCTCTCACTTCATACCACAAGCGCCTGCCCCTATTGGGTGAGGCACTCATGCCCCCTTGTGTTCACGGGAGACAGCCCCATGTGTGGCCCACACACACGCCTCTCAGGTCAGTGCCCCATGTGCCCTGTATGTGCACCCCACATACATGACACATCACAGCTTTGTGTGCCACCTACACACATCTGCCAGTGCCAATCAGCCACTGCTGGGGTGGGAGGTTGTCACCTGCAGTGCTCCCTCGGAACCCCTTGGCCTGTGGTTTGTCATTTGTGATCCCATTCAGGGCCTGTTTCCAAGGGCACCGGGTTGGTGCAGGGAACCCCTCTTGGGGCCTGCATCATCCCAGGAGCTGAGGTTTGTCTTTTGGAGCTCACACAAGGCTCCAGCTGACAGTGGGCAGGGATGGGGAGGGGTGCCCTCATTTGGGGCCTGCATCCCAGGGGCTGGGGTTTGTCTTTTGGTGCTCACACAAGGCTCCAGCTGACAGTGGGCAGGGATGGGGAGGGGTGCCCTCATTTGGGGGCCTGCATCCCAGGGGCTGGGGTTTGTCTTTTGGTGCTCACACAAGGCTCCAGCTGACAGTGGGCAGGGATGGGGAGGGGTGCCCTCATTTGGGGGCCTGCATCCCAGGGGCTGGGGTTTGTCTTTTGGTGCTCACACAAGGCTCCAGCTGACAGTGGGCAGGGATGGGGAGGGGGTGCCCTCATTTGGGGCTTGCAGCAGCTCTGAGCTGTGGCTTGTCTTTTGGTGATCACACAAGGCTCCAGCTGACAGTGGGCAGGGATGGGGAGGGGTGCCCTCATTTGGGGCTTGCAGCAGCTCTGAGCTGTGGCTTGTCTTTTGGTGTTCACACAAGGCTCCAGCTGACAGTGGGCAGGGATGGGGAGGGGTGCCCTCATTTGGGGCTTGCAGCAGCTCTGAGCTGTGGCTTGTCTTTTGGTGATCACTCAAGGCTCCAGCTGACAGTGGGCAGGGATGGGGAGGGGTGCCCTCATTTGGGGCTTGCAGCAGCTCTGAGCTGTGGCTTGTCTTTTGGTGATCACTCAAGGCTCCAGCTGACAGTGGGCAGGGATGGGGAGGGGTGCCCTCATTTGGGGCTTGCAGCAGCTCTGAGCTGTGGCTTGTCTTTTGGTGCTCACACAAGGCTCCAGCTGACAGTGGGCAGGGATGGGGAGGGGTGCCCTCATTTGGGGCTTGCAGCAGCTCTGAGCTGTGGCTTGTCTTTTGGTGCTCACACAAGGCTCCAGCTGACAGTGGGCAGGGATGGGGAGGGGTGCCCTCATTTGGGGCTTGCAGCAGCTCTGAGCTGTGGCTTGTCTTTTGGTGCTCACACAAGGCTCCAGCTGACAGTGGGCAGGGATGGGGAGGGGTGCCCTCATTTGCGGCTTGCAGCAGCTCTGAGCTGTGGCTTGTCTTTTGGTGATCACTCAAGGCTCCAGCTGACAGTGGGCAGGGATGGGGAGGGGTGCCCTCCTTTGGGGGCCTGCATCCCAGGGGCTGGGGTTTGTCTTTTGGTGCTCACACAAGGCTCCAGCTGACAGTGGGCAGGGATGGGGAGGGGTGCCCTCATTTGGGGCCTGCATCCCAGGGGCTGGGGTTTGTCTTTTGGTGCTCACACAAGGCTCCAGCTGACAGTGGGCAGGGATGGGGAGGGGTGCCCTCATTTGGGGCTTGCAGCAGCTCTGAGCTGTGGCTTGTCTTTTGGTGCTCACACAAGGCTCCAGCTGACAGTGGGCAGGGATGGGGAGGGGTGCCCTCATTTGGGGCTTGCAGCAGCTCTGAGCTGTGGCTTGTCTTTTGGTGCTCACACAAGGCTCCAGCTGACAGTGGGCAGGGATGGGGAGGGGTGCCCTCATTTGGGGCTTGCAGCAGCTCTGAGCTGTGGCTTGTCTTTTGGTGATCACTCAAGGCTCCAGCTGACAGTGGGCAGGGATGGGGAGGGGTGCCCTCATTTGGGGCTTGCAGCAGCTCTGAGCTGTGGCTTGTCTTTTGGTGATCACTCAAGGCTCCAGCTGACAGTGGGCAGGGATGGTGAGGGGTGCCCTCATTTGGGGCTTGCAGCAGCTCTGAGCTGTGGCTTGTCTTTTGGTGCTCACACAAGGCTCCAGCTGACAGTGGGCAGGGATGGGGAGGGGTGCCCTCATTTGGGGCTTGCAGCAGCTCTGAGCTGTGGCTTGTCTTTTGGTGCTCACACAAGGCTCCAGCTGACAGTGGGCAGGGATGGGGAGGGGTGCCCTCATTTGGGGCCTGCATCCCAGGGGCTGGGGTTTGTCTTTTGGTGCTCACACAAGGCTCCAGCTGACAGTGGGCAGGGATGGGGATGGGTGTCCTCATTTGGGGGCCTGCATCCCAGGGCCTGGGATTTGTCTTTTGGTGCTCACACAAGGCTCCAGCTGACAGTGGGCAGGGATGGGGAGGGGTGCCCTCATTTGGGGCCTGCATCCCAGGGGCTCGGGTTTGTCTTTTGGTGCTCACACAAGACTCCAGCTGACAGTGGGCAGGGATGGGGAGGGGTGCCCTCATTTGGGGCTTGCAGCAGCTCTGAGCTGTGGCTTGTCTTTTGGTGATCACTCAAGGCTCCAGCTGACAGTGGGCAGGGATGGGGAGGGGTGCCCTCATTTGGGGCCTGCATCCCAGGGGCTGGGGTTTGTCTTTTGGTGCTCACACAAGGCTCCAGCTGACAGTGGGCAGGGATGGGGAGGGGTGCCCTCATTTGGGGCCTGCAGCATCGGCGGATGCTTTTTGAGATTGTGTTGGTTAAAAGAGACATGGTGCAGACCCCTTCCTTTCCTGTTGGCCTGAGAGATGGGACTGGGGTGTCTTGTGGATGGGGGACATCCCTGGCCTGCAAAGGCGCCCTATACCATACCTCGGTGATTTGTGGTGCACCTCTGCCATGGTTGCATCTACCCCCTTGGGGCAGGGGTGTCTTTTTCTGGGGTGTGTGGCAGACGTTGCTAGCCGCAGGATGTGTCAGCACCTGCTATTCCCTGTCAGTGCATTGTGTCTTTGTGCTGTGGTTACTGGTTGTGTTATGTTTAGCCTCATCATTTGGGGTACCTGTCCCCATGCACTTACCTCACGTGGGTAGTCTGAGCTCCGGTTGAACCTGTGGGCCAGGCGCTCCCAGGCCCTCCTGACCTTTCCCAGGTTCTGCCTTCTGGAGGAGCCAGGGAAGAGCCTCTGCTGGCGGAGGCAGAACAGCTCGGTTAAGAGATAGAGATCCCTCTGGCTGAATGCAGGCTTCCTCGACATGGCTGCCATTTGTTCAGACTGTGTCTGTGCTGCGTAGCCACGTGCGTTGCTGGGGGCGTAGCCACGTGCGTTGCTGCGGCCGTTAATCGTAAGAAGATGTACAGACACAAAGCACTAAAACAGAGCTGTAGCACAATGGTTACGGTATTGACCGCTGTTACAGGCAGCATGGGTTTGAGTGCCCAGTGTGTCTAACGCAGACGGCTGTCCCAGGCATTAGCCTGTACATTACAGAGGGAATGAGGGGGCTTGTTTTTCTGTACATTGAGTATGTGTGCCTAGCCGCGTACGTTGGTGCGTGCGTAATGCCGTGCGTAGCAGCGCGCGTAGAATCGTGCGTGGGTTTTTACGTGCGTGGGTACGTGTGGTTTTACCAGTGTGGGCATTTTCTATATTACAGACTCTGTAGGGTGTCTTGCACCTATGCATTATGCTACCAGATGTACGTGTGATGGGCCATGGTTTATCAGAGCCTGTGAGCTGGGGCTGCGGTTTCACAGGGTTGGAATGTGACAGTCACCCCCATGATGCACTGCACATGTAAATCAGCTGTCCACACATACACACCATGGGGAATGCACCCCCACAGCAACTCGGCCTGGTAGGAGGAACTGACCATGTGCACCCCCACAGCACCTCCGCCTGATAGGGGGTACTGACCGTGTGTTGTACTGGCACAGAGTAGCTACACACTGTCACATTGTGCGGGTACTGTGCTCACCCTGAGGGTGCAGTGAGGCGTCCAGCACTAGGTCTACAGCACCGTCCATGGCTGAAAGAGTCCATGGCGCAGGTCCAAAGCAGTGTTACTGTGTGAGATAGGTACTTTCTGCAGGACCACCTTGGACATCTCTGTCTGTTTCAGGCAGGTGTAGCCCCATGCACCACCACCCCCCTCCCCCAGGGCAGCAAACAGGGTCACCCATCAAAAGATCCACATTCTACCTCCCTGCAAAGGTGGCAGTAGAGGGGAACATTGACCCTAGTCCTGCTGCAGGAGCAGACACCCCACAGGGCAGTCAATGCAGCTCTGTACACAGCCATAACACAATCACAAATTAGGCCTGGATATGGTATGCTGCTCCCCCCCACTATCTGATATTCCCCCAGTGCAAGCCACTCCATCACATCACCTACCAGCTGCAAACAGGCTGCTAGTGCCCAGTGGAGCTGCCTGCACCCAGAACTGGGATGCCAGCATACACAGCAAGCAGATACATCCATGACTGGGCCCCAAAAGGAAACCCATATTTATCACATGAGAGAAATACTAGATAGCACCATGGGAGTGCCTAGCCATGCTGTGGTCACTGCACAGTCAGGGTGAGAGTGAGCTTTCAGCAGGATATACTGAGGTCACCCTGTCTGGGTAGGTGGTGGCCGGCCACTACAATGTGCCTCTCACTGCCCTATACCCTGTGCAGATGCACCCTGGCCAGGCCACCCTGTCCGGCCTATACCCATGGTACCTTGCTCCTCATTATGCACATTGGCAGCCCAATACCGACAACATTGCTGGCAGCGTGGACTGTGGAAGGTGTTTGCAGCCACCACACACTGGATAGACAGACAGCCACCCCCACACCTATGCCAGCATTGTGCTACTATAGAGGTGGGCAGCAGCCATAGCCACCACACCAGTAATGGGCATAGTACAGGCATGGATATGGTACACAGGGCTGTTGGGGGGTCACTCCCAAGGGTGGTGAACACTGTCAGAGTCCAGACCTGCAGCAAAATCCACAGACATCAGAATGATTGTTATGGTGGAGCTCAATGAGCGAACTGTGCTTAACGTAGTAATTGATATCTGCCAGTTATCATAGGGAACGTTTGATAGCTCTGTACCATATACACAGGTGTAAGGTGGCATTGCTACGGTATGCAACTGCTAGTATTGGGGGTTACAGGCAGGGCCCAATGTCTTGCCTCTCCAGGAGGCATTGGCCAATGGGGCCTATGGGTGGGTGTGTGGTCCTGTTGGCTGCTGCTTTACAGCAGAGTTCCCCGACTCCAGTCCTGCTGTTCCAAACACTGTTCGGGTTTTCATGCTGTCCCTCATAAATATGCATGAGCTACATCTGCATACCATGGGGGCGGTGCATAGATATGCAGCACAGGCATCTTTCTTAGGGGCAGCATGAAGCCGGACTGGTGTGAGGCCCTCCAGGACTGCATTTGTGGGACTCAGCTTTAGGTAATGTGCCTGTTTCTGGTGTGGTAAAATATAGGCCATGCGTTTGTTCTCTGCAATAAAGGGGTGTCTTTACTATCACTGTTTATTGGGGGGAAAACTATGGGGACTGGGTTGGCAGGAGCCCCAGCTGGGATTTGAACCTGTGACCCTCTGGTCTTACAGACACTGGCTGTGTCTGTTGTACCACACTGTAGCCACAGAGACAGTGCAGTCCCTTGAGTTAGTTAAACCGGACTGACGAGTCGGAAACCCTGCTCTGCAACAGGTTTACTGTGGCCTCATTTACCTTGTATGCAGACAAAGGTGCACATAAACCTCTGAAAAAACTCATAAAAGGGGCACACACCCCTGACCAAGCTGGGCAACAATGATATCATTGGGCAACATTACACAACACTCCCAGGACAGCTCCATTACAATGAGATGGTCTTTGAAAGGGTCTGCGGAGCGTAGACACTTCCACACATCATTTCGTTTTTATTTGGTGCTTGCCATGGACTGTTGTTCCTTTTTGCCCATTGCTATCACTGTTTCACAGCTGCATTATGCTTTTTAACATGTTTCTTCTGGCCATTTTTAACGTTTTATGTGATATTCTGTTCTGTGCACATGTATCACACTGCTCACGTTTGGTGGGTTTCCCCGGTTTTTCTGTACATTGCTGACGGAAATGGTTTCTCTTGCCTTTAAATGCCTTTAACGACAGGTTTTCATTCGCGTTGGAATTCAGCTCTGAAAATCAGTGCGTTTGCCTCTCCCCGCCCACTCTCCACCCATTGACCCCTTCTCTCCGCCCACTCTCCGCCTTCTGCGCTGTTTTAACGTGCCGCGGGACTTTACGGTCGTTATCTGTGCTTAACGCGCGTAGTAACACGTTTACGGTCGTTAGCACGTTGGTACGCGCGTTATACGGCACTTACGGTCGTTAACGACGTGTAACACGCGTTAATCACGATTACCGCACTTTAGTAAACATCCCCCTTAGTCTCCCAATACCCGGCCAATTGTACATTTTTCTTCCCTCCCACACAAAATATTTTTCCCCTCTCCATTTCACTCTCCCAGCCCCATCCCCTTCTAATCTCCCCCAATATCAGCTCCCTTTTAGTTACAGCCCCACCCAGTATCCGCTCCCTTCTAGTCCCCACATCAGCCCATTTCCAGTCCTGGCCCCCCATCAGTCCATTTCCAGTCCTATCCGAGTCCCTTCATCAGCTCATTTCCAATACCAGCCTCCCATCAGCCCATTTCTAGTCCTTTCCTAGCCCCACCATCAGCCCATGTTAAATCCTAGCTCCCCTCCACTCAGCCCATTTCTAAGCGTCTCAAAGGGAAGGGAATTACTGATAAAGCACTTGAGTGGTGTAGATCCTACCTTTCTGACAGATGGCAACAAGTACGATCCAACGATACTTCATCAGATCAGTTTCATCAAAAACAAGGGGTCCCTCAAGGCTCATCCCTTTCCGCCCTTATGTTTAATATATACATGCAGCCTATCTGTAACCTGATTCGATCCTTTAGAGTTAACTGCATGATATACGCGGATGATGTACTTTTATATTTTCCTTTTACAACTGAGAACCCTGATCTCAATCCATTAACTAACTGCATAAATGAAGTATCCAACTGGCTACAATCCCAAAATCTAAGGATCCAACACAAGAAAACGGAGGTGTTATTTATTACACGTAACCAAAATTTCACTGCTCCATCCTTTTTGAAAGTGAATGATGCTAACCTCCAGACCAAGACCACCATCAGATACCTCGGTGTCACTTTAGACCAGAAATTAGATATGAAAGCACATATTAGTAATATTGTAAGAGCAGTATATCACAAAATACGCTCCCTTAGACACCTTCGATCCTTGCTAGAGCCAGACGATTTTAGAACCATCTATCAGGCGCTAATCATACCTCATTTTGATTATGCGAACTCAATTTTACAAGGTCTTCCACAAACCACCTTACACCCACTTCAAATGGCTATGAATGCTGCAGCTAGAGTCCTTCATGGAGCTTCCCGGAAAGACCATATCTCACCTATTCTAAAACATCTTCATTGGCTCCCAATTCAAAGTAGACTCACTTTCAAAATTTTACTAATTACATTCAAAGCCTTCAAAGAACTCTCATCTTCATCAATATCAGACTTGATCCAAACACCACCCCTCAATAGAGACAGAAGGTCAGTAACACTCAATACTCTGTTAGTCCCTAAATCAATATCACAGTGTACCAAAACTACTTCAGACAGGGCCTTTTTATTCTGTGCACCAAGGTGTTGGAATAGCCTCCCTCAAAACATTCGAGCAATACCAGACCTTTTGCAGTTTCGCAAAGCTTTGAAACACTACCTCTTCCTTTTATCTTATCCAGTAAACAATAAAGACATCTCAACCAACCCACAGACCTTCCACTCATACACATACAATACAGATACCCCACATACCACATACACACAAAACTGAAGCCATGATGATATTATGACTATGTTTATTAATTATATACCCTGTTATCCGAGTTATATTCTCCTGTTTTCTGTAAACACAAAGTACTGTTGAATTGTGTATCTCACTGTTTTTTGTGAACCGCGCTGATGCCTAATAGTGCGGTATATAAAAGTCTATAAATAAAATAAATAAATAAATAAATAATTCAAGCCCCCCATGAGCCTACTTCCAGTTCTAGCCCCTCCATGAGTCCATTTCAATCCAAGCCCCCACCACAGCCCATTTCCAATCTTAGCTCCCCCCAACACCCAATTCCCAGTCCTATCCTAGCCCCTCCATCAGCCCATTTCCTGTCCTAGCTCCCTCCCCTAAGAGCCCATTCCAAGCCCCCATCAGCTATTTGCAGTTCAAGCCCCCTTCCACTCAGCCCATTTCCATTCCAAGTCCCTCTCCCCATCAGCTATTTGCAGTTCAAGCCCCCCACTTCCCCTCAGCCCATTTCCATTCCAAACCCCGTCCCCATCAGCTATTTGCAGTTCAAGCCCCCCACTTCCCCTCAGCCTATTTCCATTCCAAGCCCCGTCCCCATCAGCTATTTGCAGTTCAAGCCCCCTTCCACTCAGCCCATTTCCATTCCAAGCCCCCCTCCCCATCAGCTATTTGCAATTCAAGCCCCCTTCCACTCAGCCCATTTCCAGTCCTAGCAACCCCCCCAACCCATTACCAGTCCTAGCCCCCCATAGCCCACTCCCAGTCCTAATCCCACCAGCCCATTTCCAGTCCTAATCCGCCATCACCCAATTTTTAGTTTAAGCCCCCCCATATCCCATCACCACTCCTAACCCCCCACAGTGCCCATCACCACTCCTAACCCCCCCCCGCGCCCATCACCACTTCTACCCCCCGCCTATCACCACTTCTACCCCCGCGCCCATCACCACTTCTACCCCCCCCCGTGCCCATCACCACTTCTACCCCCCCCCCCGCGCCCATCACCCATCACCAATCACCTCTCCTAAACCCCCCACCCCCAGCCCAGCCCAGCCCAGCCCAGTGAAAATTTAAAATAAGAAAAAGCTGTCTGCTGCCGCTTCCGGGGCCGCCGCGGCAGAATCGAGTGTGCCGCAGGCCCCCCCCCCCCCCCCGTGCCCGGCAGAGCCTCCCCTCCTCGGTATCAGCTCTCTCCAGCTGCAGTCACACGCGCCGGCTTTCAGAGCGCGAAGGGACTAGTTTCCCTTTCGCGGCTCTGTTAAAGACCGCGAGGGCTGATGGGAACTTCCCATCAGCCCCCGCGGGCTTAACAGAGCAGCGAGGGAGAAACTCTCCCCTCGCACTCTGAAAGCCGGCGCGTGTGACTGTGCAGCTGAAAGAGAGAGGTGGATACAGGGGAGGGCAGGCTCTGCTGGGCAGGGGGGCCCCCGCGGCACACTCGATTCTGCTGCGGCGGCCCCGGAAGCGGCAGCAGACAGCTTTTTTTTATTTTTTTTTTTATTTTACTTTTGGATCAGAATGTTTTTTGCGCGGGGCCCCCTGAAACGCGGGGCTCTGTGCAAAAAACATTCTCGCTCAATGGACGGGCCGGCCCTGCTCCCAGTGGAGGTGGTAGAGATAAGGACAGTATCTGAATTCAAAGAAGCATGGGGCAAACACAGAGGATCTCTAAAGGAAAAAAGGGGACTGTTGTAGTGGTTAATATGGAAGGACAGACTAGATAGGCCATGTGGTCTTTTTCTGGCTTCATGTTTGTATGTTTCTATGGATGTTTTGTTGATTGAATTCTGTATTCAAAGGTGATACATTTTTGGGTCTCAGTGACATGCTCAGAGCCCTTTGTCTACAATGTAGGCTTACTGCTGAAAAAAAACAACTTCCCCAACAGGCCCTGTTTCTAGAGTTGTCCAGTTGAGAAAAAGATTATACCCCAAATCAGAAAATGGATATAAGGCACATCCAATGGGAGGAGAGTGAATGTTGGTGTGAATGTTCAGTCCCCTCTGGCAAAACATTCCCTACGATACAGTATTGGGGGACTAGATATAAAATAATACTGAGGTCTTTTCCTCCTCATAAAAGCAATTGTAATTTTATTGCAAGTGCCTTCAGAGAGTTTTTTATGGTTACTTTGTTGCAAGGGATTTTTTGCATATGTTAAGGAAAGTGAATTAACCATAAATGATTTTTTGCCCTGTAGGATCAAAGGTTGTACACAAAGATTATCTTGATCAACAAACACACCTACATATCATCGGATCACTGTATAACACATATTTAGAGAAAATAAGTGGCAAGGTTAGAATACACCCTGTCTGGTATCAATAGGAACTGCTATCATTTAACTTTCCATGATACCTAAAATATATGATGATAGCATGGAATGGCTCATAATATTTATGAATTTTCATGGGAAAAATTAGCATCATCTTGATGATTGATTTTTATCTTATGCATTCTATCACTGCTGGAAATAGTTTTAATGATGACACTTAACATCCATTCATTCTACCAAGCTTGTTTGTCTTTCAGCAGGACCAGAAAACCTTCTTAACATCTGGTTTGCTAGGCTGCCATTTATAGTGAATCTACAGGGTCATATGGTATGCATGCAGAAGGTGTTGGTGAGACTTTTAACATGTCTCCACTGTTGCTTGCAAATGCAAATGCTCCATATTTTCAATAGTTTTGAGTGAGAAACATGATTTGAGTTAGGGTGAGATGGAGAATCAGAACCAGTGGTCTCATGATAATTATGGAAGAAATCTTGGTTAAGAGAATAATTAGAACTCCATGGATTTTTGCAAAGCCTTCTCTTGTTTATTGTGAGGTTACAGACCATGGTCTAAAAACATCCAACCCTATCTAGATAAATGAAAGTTTGGTGTTGTTTGGTGGAAAAAAGGAGAACCAAATCCCCCCCCCCCCCCCATTGTAGAGCATTAGCACATCAGCATGAATTTGATTCATTAAAATGTCTTCTTGTCGGTCACATATGGAAGACTATGAGAGGTGGTGATAGGGAAAGGAGTTTACAACCGTTAGAAGAAAGATGGGTTCATAGATTAAATTTTGTAGAGCCTTGGGGTGTAGTGTTTCAGAACTTAAGGCCTTTTTATGAAGCCCTAGGGGGTGTATGTTGTATTAAACATCTTAAGATTTATTGAGCTGATTGCAATATACACAGATTCATGTTTTTATGGTGGATAAAGCATAGTTACTCACCTGTAACAGGTGATCTCCGGGAACCAGCAGGAATTTAGTCTTCACATATGGGTATCATCGGTACCGACGGAGCCTGCGCGGGAACGCTCCCCAGCATCCATTAGGAACGCTTTTGGGAGCATCCCTCAGCACATGCGCGCTGCCTTCCCACCTTTCCAACTGTCCCTCTTCAGTTAAGTTTGTAGCTGAGTGAAAGGATAGAGGGAGACAAAGAGATAGAGAGACAACTCCTAAGGGAGGTGGATGGGTTGTGAAGACTAAATTCCTGCTGTTCCCGGAGATCACCTGTTACAGGTGAGTAACTACGCTATCTCCAGGAACAAGCAGGAATGTAGTCTTCACATATGGGGACTCCCTAGCTGAAGATGCCAGGGAGATAGCCCCAGGAAGGTGCCACCCTAGAAAGGTAGGCATCCTTCCTCCCATGGATCTCTGGCATTCCACCAGGGTTGGTGGGTAGGAGTTGAATTAGGTCTGAAAGAGATTTTGAAGAACAACTTGGCCAAAGAAGGCATCCCGATGGGAGGCTTTATCCAGGCAGTAGTGGGCTGTGAAGGTGTGTACCGAAGCCGAGGTGGCTGCTCGACAAATGCCATCGATAGACACAGAGTGGAGATTAGCCATGGAAGTTGCCATGGCTCTCATGTTATGAGCTGTGACATGGCCTAGCAGAGGAAGACCCTTACTCTCATAAGCAAAGGATATGCATTGGGAAATCCATTTAGATAAAGTTCTTTTGGAGACTGGAAGTCCCAAATGACTAGAGTCAAAAGCTATAAAAAGTTGTGAGGACTTTCTATGTTGCTGTGTTCTCTGTAGGTAAAAGGCTAAGGCTCTTTTACAATCCAAAGTATGAAGGTTTCTTTCTGCATTAGAGGTGTGAGGCCTCGGAAAAAATACAGAAAGATAAATTGATTGATTTAAATGAAAAGGCGAAACCACCTTTGGCATAAAGTGTGGATGAGTTCTAAGAACAACCTTATCATGGTGAAACCTAGTATAAGGAGGATCAGCCACTAAAGCTTGCAGTTCACTAATGCAACGTGCAGAGGTGATTGCAATTAGGAAGATGACCTTCCAGGTCAAAACTTTAAGGGTTGTAGTGGCTAAAGGCTCAAAAGGCGGCTTCATGAGCTGCCCGAGAACTAGATTTGGATCCCATGCCACCGGGGGTGGCTTAATGGGAGGTTTGGTTAATAGAAGACCTCTCATAAATCTGGATATGAGTGGATGAGAGGAGATTGGTTGTCCATTCAGAGGCTTATAAGAAGCTGCAATTGCACTAAGATGGACTCTTACCAAATTGGTCTTTAGACCAGAATTCGATAAGTGAAGGAGATACTC
Source organism: Ichthyophis bannanicus (assembly GCA_033557465.1). Lineage (NCBI taxonomy): Eukaryota > Metazoa > Chordata > Amphibia > Gymnophiona > Ichthyophiidae > Ichthyophis > Ichthyophis bannanicus. Next base: position 378,734,506 of record CM066036.1, read on the forward strand.
TAGTATCGATTCTAAAGGTATGCCTAGGTGGCTTAATCCCCTCTTGGAACACCATATAGTAAAACGTTTCCACTTGAAGGCATAAGACCTTCTTGTGGAAAGTTTGCTAGAAGCCTGAAGGATATCTTTTACCTGTTGGGACAGGTTGAAATCCTGGCGGTCTAAGCCTTCAGCAACCAGGCCGTGAAATGCAGGGACTGGGGACTCGGGTGCCATAGCATCCCGTCCTCTTGGGAAAGGAGATCTGGAGCATGCCCTAACTACAGAGGTGTAGCTTGAGAGAGATGTAGAAGCAGGGGATACCACGCTTGGCGTGGCCATCGTGGCGCTATGAGAATCATATGACCCTTGTCTCTCTAAAGCTTGAAAAGTGTTTTGGGGATGAGGGGAATGGGTGGGAAGGCATAAAGGAAGTCCTGACCCCAATGAAGGAGGAAGGCATCCCTTGCCTGACAATTGTGAGCCGGAATCCTGGAACAGAACCGGGGAAGTTTGGCATTCAGTGAACTTGCAAAGAGGTCTATGTCTGGAGTGCCCCAGAGATGAAATATCTTTGCCACCTTGTCTAGGTGGAACGACCACTCGTGAGGCAGCAGTACTCGACTGAGTTTGTCTGCCCAAAGGTTTTGAATGCCTGGAAGATATACCACTAGAAGGCGAATTTGATACTCTCTGGTGAGGGCCCACAGTCGTAAAGCTTCATTGCATAACGACAGAGAGCCTGTTACGCCCTGCTTGTTCACATAGAACATGGCTACTTGATTGTCCATCTGGACTAGGACTGTCTTGTAGCTGAACTGGGCATGGAATACTTGAATTGCTAAATAGATTGCTCTTAATTCCAGGAGGTTTATGTGTAGACCAGCCTCCTGTGGAGATCAGGTGCCCTGTGTAGAGAGATGATTCAGGTGTGCTCCCCAACCCACCTGTGATGCATCTGTTGTTAGGGTGGCCTGAAAGAGGGGTTGATGAAAAGGAGACCCCACTGTCAGATTTTCTAGTGATTGCCACCATTGGAGGGACAAAATTAGTCGTTGAGAGTTTATTATTTTGTCTGATAAGTGTCCAGTGGCCTGTGTCTACTGTGTGGATAGGGTCCACTGAGCTGCTCGCATGTGGAGGCAAGCATATGGGACTACATGAACTGTGGATGCCATATGTCCCAGCAACTGTAGTAGCTCCCGAGCAGTTAGGGAGGATTTCCCTGCTGCTTGAGAAGCTAGTTGCATTATGCAAAGACATCGAGCCTGTGGAAGGAAAGCCTTTGCCTGTCTGGTATCTAGACAGGCCCCTATGAATTCCAGGCATTGGGAAGGAACAAGTTGGGATTTTGGGAAGTTTATTACCAACCCCAAGTATTGGAGGATTCGCATTGTGCGACACAGTGCAGTGCTGGCCTCTGCAACTGTAGGGGCTCGAATGAGCCAGTCATCTAAGTAAGGGAAGATGAATATCCCCAGGGTTCGCAGAAATGCAGCTACTACTTCCATGCATTTCGTGAATACTCTTGGTGCTGAAGCCAGACCAAAGGGAAGAACCCTCTACTGGAAATGTTTTCCCTTGAAAAGGAATCGTGAGAATTTCCTGTGATCTGGATGGATCAGAATGTGAGTGTATGCATCCTTTAAGTCTAGAGAGCAAAGCCAATCCTGGCTTTGAAGGTATGGCAGAAGAGTTCCTAGAGAAATCATTTTGAACTTCTCTTGGAACAGGTATTTGTTCAATTCTCTGAGGTCTAGAATGGGTCTGTGTCCTCCTGTTTTCTTTGGAATAAGAAAATAGGGGGAGTAGAACCCTGCTCCCCATTGAAGAATGGGTATCTCTTCTATTGCCCCTTGGGCAAGAAGTGTTGAAACCTTGTTATCTAGCAGATTGTCTGCAGAGGTTTGAGAATTGAATTGCCTTAGAATTGTAGGAGGGGGCATGCTGTGAAAATGAAGCTTGTACCCCTCTCCTACAGTGGACAGAGTCCAATCTTCTGCTGTTATCTGATGCCATCTGCTGGCAAAGTGGCATAACCTGCCTGGGATATTGGGGGGGTTGGGGACCCCTCAGAGACAGGAAGGCTAAGCTCTCTAAGAAGAAGTCAAAGCCCTTGAGGGGGGTTAACCTGCGGAACTGGTTGGGCTCTCGGGCCTTTTGGCTTCTTTTGCTGTCTAGTTTGTCCCTTTTGGGCAACCTGACCCTGAGTTTGACTCTGCTGGGTATAGGAAGAATAAAATTTCCTCTTTTTGCTGAAAGAGGGTTTTTCATAAGGCTTCTTTTTGGCTGGAGTGGCTGTAGATTTTGACAATCTATCTAGAGTGGTATTGTCAGCATCTAACTCGTTAGCATTTTCCTGCCAGTTCTTGCCAAAGAGATTCTCTCCCGTGCAAGGAATGTTGCCTAACTTGTCCTGTACCCAAGTCTCCAAGTCTGATGCCTGAAGCCAGGCAATTCGTCATGCCCCAATGGCAATAGCAGAGGTTCTGCTGATGCATTCAAAGCAGTCAAAGGCTGCACGATTCATAAACTTGGAGACATCTTGAGCATGCTTAACTAGAGAAAGAAAGTCCTGTTTCTTGTCATCTGGGAGAAATGGGCTCATAAGCTCCAAGTCTCCTGTAACTTCTTTAAGGAACATTCCCATATATAGTATATATGAACTGATCCTAGCTGAAAGCATGGAAGCCTGAAAAGTTTGGCGCCCAAAAGCGTCCAGAGTCCTGCATTCATGACCTGGGGGATTGGATGCATGCCTTTTTGCACTTTTCATCCTACACATGGCTGACTCCACCACCATTGAATGGTGTGGCAGCTGAGTCTTTTGAAATCCAGGACATGGCGGAACTCGATACATAGTATCAAGTCTCCTAGAATGAGGAGATGTGGTCAGAGGCATCTCCAACATTCTGAGCATCAAGTTATGCAGAATTTCATGGATGGGCAGAGTAGCTGCTTCCTTTGGAGCTTTAGGATATTGGAGAATTTCCAATTCCTTTGCTCTGGGTTCCTCTTCAGGAGCTACCGTGATTGAAAGGCCCTTGGACATATCACAAATAAAATCCTGAAAAGACATGTCCTCTGGAGGTGACATTCTGCGTTGGGGAGAAGAGGGATCTTCCAGGAGAAACCCTCTGGTACCAGCAGAATTGTCAGAGTCTTCGGAATCGGAGGATTCGAAGTATTCCTGACCACGATGCTCATGCAAAGCACGGTCCCAATATCGATCAAAGTCGGTACCGAGTTGATCCGGTATCGATCTGTCTATTCCAGCCAAAGATGGCGTGGGAAGAATTCCCACCAGGGCCGGTACCATTGGTACCAGTATCGTCGGTACCAGTACCGGCGTCTGTACCGGTGTAGGTACCGGCATCAGTGTCGATGTCGGTACCGGTGCCCGTTGAACCGTAGGTGTCAACGGTACCGCAGCTGTGAGCAGAGCTGCAATGCTGCGTTCGAGGAACCTCTGGTCTATCGACGTTGCTGATGCCTGGGTGTCGGTACCGGTGAAAACGGCCGGGACCCCTGAGCATGGCACAGGTAGTTCTTGCGAGGTCGAGGCCTCGAGAACATCCTGAAGCCCAATTGATGCTTTGGAAGCCAAAGCCTCCCACCGGGGCTGTTTTGCCGGTGTGGTTCCCTCAAGGGCAATGCCAATGGCCTCTCGATGCTTAGCAGGAGAGCACCCTTTGAGGACCGGCTTTTATGTTTAGTTACCTGAGATCCATGGGAGGAAGAGGAGGCCCTTGAAGATGTCAATGCAATGGATCTGGCATCCGAAGAAAAGAGGGCACCGAGCTTTGCAGCCCGGTTCTGTCTTCCTCTTTTAGCCATCCCCATACAGGAGAGACATTCAGATGGAGAATGTTCAGGCCCTAAACATTTAAGACACCAATCATGGGTGTCAGTGACGGAAATGGTACCGCCACACTTAGTATATTTTTTTAAACCACTAGTTGGTTTTTCCATGTTTCAGGAATATGGGGCCTAATGCCCAATATGGCACCTAGCACTGAAACAGAAAAGTTTCTGAAGCGAAACAGTTCAAGGTTTGTTTGTTTTTTAAAGAAAAGAAATGAAAAGAACCGGTGGTACCGGTAGGCGTCGCGCGGAGGCAAACGCGACCACAAGAAAACAATTTTAAAGACGGAATTTTCTGCGGTGACAGGGTATGGGTCCTGTCGGCTCCGCGGAAAATGAAGAACTGAAGAGGGACAGTTGGAAAGGTGGGAAGGCAGCGCACATGTGCTGAGGGATGCTCCCAAAAGCATTCCTTTTGGACGCTGGGGAGCGTTCCCACGCAGGCTCCGTCGGTACCGACGATACCCATATGTGATTACTACATTCCTGCTTGTTCCTGGAGATCAGATAATTTTATTGATTTTGTTTTGGCTCAGAAGAATAACTCCTTTGGGATCTATGTGTCACATAATAGACTTACAACACAAGGCAGATGTCCCATTCTTTAGAATTTACTCCCTCTCAGAGACATAACTCAAAGCACTAAGGGCCCGATATTCAAAGGCATTTACACGCTTAACAGACCATGTTAACCATGTAAATGTCTTAACTGGGAATATTCAAAGGCACTTACATGGTTAGTGCCTTTGAATATGCATCGGGGCGTGTTGGGGGCGTTCCAGGCAGAGCAGGGGTGGAGACAAGTGCTAACTGGGTAGCAGCAATTTTCGATGCTGCCCAGTTAGCACTATATGCCTTAAAGACAGGCAAGGGAAACTTTCTTTATATCTAAAGAGGATGTCTCTTTTCAATCATGTATATATTACAGAGCATTCAATGATGCAAACATCCAGAACTGGGCAGTATAGAAAGTTTTAAGAAGAAGAATCATAATAATCTTCCTGTGAAGAATATAATATAATAATAATAATAGACTATGGGGTATGTTTACTAAACTGCGGTAACGTAGCAGTGGCTATGTTAACGTGCATTAACGTTACCTAACACGCGTTAACGTCACCAGCTGCGGTAAGTCCCGCAGAGGGTGGAGAGGGCGGGGAGAAGGGATCAATGGGCAGGGAATGGGCAGGGAATGGGCGGGGAGAGACTCCTGCTACACAAACGCGGGTAAATGAAGGGTCGAACATTACCGGGACTGAAAAACTGTCGTTAGCTGCACATTTGCAGGAGGGTGAAACCATTTCAGCGTCAGCAATGTAAAGCATAGACAGGGAGCCCAAGAAAAGTGATAGTAGTGCTCCATTTGCAGCAACAGCATAGTGCCCAAGTATGAAAGGCCACTATGGTGATGGTGCAAATGGGGCATAGGGGGCTGCAGGCAGGACATGCAGTGGGGGAAGCTGGGGCACAGGGTGGACTAGGCCGTCACCTAAGTGGCACATAGGAACATAGAAACTGGAAATCAGCAGGATAGCAGCTGACCAGAGCCAAACATGCCCAGTAGTCTGTGTTCCACAGTGTCCCATCCAGGGGACATTACCCAGAAAGTACCCCAAAGGTCACACAGATACCACTATGCCTGTAATAGGGCAATCAGTGTACATCTGGGGACCACTCTAACAAGGGTCCACAGACCTTCCCCAGGATGCGTCCCAAACAGCTCGTAAACACAGCTAACTGAACACCCTTTACTGCAGCCCCTAGTAAGGCATTGCAGGGTGTGACCACACATTGTCGGAAACATATATACCCCCAGTAGGCCAAACTGGGTACACTGGACCTGAGGTGCATGCCCTAGCCTGCCTACAGGTGGCTGTCACAACACAATCTACCTACATCTAACTGGTCCACCCTAGCCAACAGTTGCTAGAGCACTAACCTGACATCCCCCCAGCCAGCTTTCCCCCACGTGGAAGGACATAACATTGGCAGGCAGTGATGGGGGGATGTGTGGATGTCCATGTATGCCTCCCCAACCCAGAGCCCACACCCTAGGCACCTGCCTACCTGCACAGTGGATGGCCTGGGACTGCACACTACCAGCACCGACAGCATATGGGCATGTCAGCATGGCGGGGGGGGGGGGGGTCAGTGCCAGAGGGGGCAGTGGCACCAGCCTGCAGTGGACCTAGGCCATGCCCTGTTTCAGTATGTGGTGTGCAGTGGAACAGAAACGGTCTTTCTGATGAAAAGTAAAGGTAGCCCCAGGGAGTGCCATGCCTCTGTGGCAACAGTGTGGTGCAGTATACACAGCCAGTGTGCCCTGGAGCAGAGGGTCACAGGTTCAGGTCCCAGCTGTGGATCCTGCAGAGCATGTGCCCACAATGCAGAGACAACATCAAAATGTTCAATCCCCAGAGCAGCAGCCAACAGGGGCACAAACTCCCACTCACACAGGCTCCACTATCCAAAGCCTCATGGAGAGTCAAGCTGTTGGCTCCAGCACAGAGCTGCAGTTATCACCAGAGCACTACTACTTGCTCCTGCACAACTTAGCAATGCCAGCACTGTGATCAGGACCAGTGTGGTGGGCAGGGCCACCAAACACCCCTATCACTGCACAATGCCACAATAGGAATGTGTGTGTAAGTCTATCCATTGTTTTGTGGCTGCCAACCTCTCACTGGGCCCACAATGCCTATACTGTTGCCAGCATCAGCCTGCAAATGTGCATAATGAGGAACAAGGTATTGTGGGTATGGGCCAGACAGGGCGGACTAGGCAGGATGCAGCTGCACAGGGTGTAGGGCAATGGCTGGGACATCGTAGTGCCTGACCACCACCTGCATGGACAAGGCGGCCACATCACATCTTGCTGGGAGGACACACTCACTCTGACTGAGCAGTGACCATGGCATGGCTATGTTCCCACACAGTGCCTCATAGTAGCCATCACAGGTGGTATATGTGTGTCCCTGTTTCTGGAGGCCCAATCACTGAAGCACCTGCCAGGTGTCTCTGCCATATAACCCATGTCTGGGTGCGCATAGTTCCACTATTAACATGCAATATAGACTGGCTAGCAGAGTGTCTACAGTTAGTTTTTATATGGCTGGAACACCTGGTGTGGTGTAACAGTTACTGTCTGATTGTTCCTGCTGCTGGTGAATGTCAGACCATGGCTGGGGGCTGCGGCAGCTCCTCATACTACCGTTGGTCTCCCAATGGCCTAGTACAAGGCAGAGATCTGGTCTCACACCCCCCCCCCCCCAATGACATCCACAGCCTAAGGCACCTTAGGTCTAAGGTACCCCAAGGACTGTATGATGCATCAGGTTGATGGGCAGGAGCTGGAAGGCAGAAGAACAGGGCAATGGACAGATAGTAAGGTGGCTTATCCTGTCTACTGTAATGTGTGTGGTGCATGTTGCAGTGCTACAGACATGGAGCGCTCAAGGTAATACATGTAGCATTTGTTTGGGGCATGTGTTTTTACGCTCCATAGCCTGCCCACATAACCTACGGTTCCTAAACGTTTCTCATAAGGCACTTAAGAACGTCTGCTACATCGTGCGTGTTATTGTGCATGCTGTGCATCAGCGGTGCTGCAACGCACGTTGTGTCATACGCACGTACGCTGCAATGCGCATACGCCGCAATACTGTGCCATAACATAACGTGTATAATATAGCAGGCACGATGGCCACTTGGTGGAACATGTTTGCATTGTGCTTGTTGTGGTTGTTTGGGATAGTGGTTGCAGACGTGTGTTGAGCCATCATAGGTTGTGGGTTTGATTCCCACATTTTCCTTTCCTTTCTTTTGTTCTGCTACCTTACCATACAATGGCTGCAGCTTCGTCACTTCTCTACACGCCCTTCCCTCTCTTCATTGTGCACTACAGTGTGCCCTCCATGCAGCCTATCCATCACATATTAGCTGTTACATATGGTCCCTTTCTTTGGCCTGTCTGGCTGGGCAGTTGGCTCAGTGGTTTGGTATTGGTGTCAGTGAGCTGTATTTGGGGTCTTCAGTATAACCGTTTGATTCCCTCTTATTCCTTTTTGGATCTCTTGCCCATTTTGCCCTTGTACACACACCATCCACACAGCTGGCCCTTCAGACAGACCCCTGACACCCTTTCCGTTAAATTTGTTTAGTCTTCTGCATGCTGTTTCACTGCACATCATTTCATGATCCTTGGTGTTTCTTAAGTTTCTGTATACTTTGGGAAAAAATGATTGATGATATATTCTCCAACTTGTATTTTTAGTTATAATTGATGTGAATGAACGGGAAGATCTTCCATGCTTTGATATATTTAGATATTTGATAAATTGTGTGATGTGATAAAGGTTTAAAAAATTAAGTGTTTTAAAGGAAAGAGAAGTTAGTAACTTAACTGGAAAAAAATTGAATTGCTAGTCAAGTTAAGTCAAGCAAGTTTGTTTACTTAAAGTGAAAAAGTGAATGATACAATTACATTCAAACAAGTGAATTAAGTAATTAAAACAGTATGGTGAATATATGTATATTTTATTTTTCTTTTGTGATAGTGGACTGGTTGGAAATTACAACTATGATAGTGTATGAGTAATAATGTCTGAAGAAAAAATGCTGATGTTTTTTCTTAGTCTCTTTTGAACTAATCTGCAGGAGTCGCTTGGAGTCGCTTAAATTCTCATGTCGTATATGTTTTAGTTATTATGAAAGACCTCTGCAGAACTGATGCTATTAATTGCAAGTGTGAAGCAAATGCCTTGTTGCTAGTGGAATAGTTTTAAATTAGTATCACTGAGTTAGATTTAATATGCTTACCTCTTCTATTGCTGCTATGTATGATAGTATGATAATAGCCACTGGGCTATTTTTCAGACTTTTGTTGCCCTGTTGTAGCAGGAATGCCTCCATGTTTTCAGTTTTCAGTTTCAGCAGTAGTCTTTGCAATCCAAATTACTGATTTTCTAGTACTATAACATGTCTCTCATTAAGTTTTTGCGTCTTCTACACTTGGAATAAAAAAACCAGCTTCCTTCCAGCTCTAGATTGCTACTGTTTGACCTCACTCTGTACTGATGGTTCTGCTTTGCACAATGAGTAACGAAAATTGATGCAATTGAAAGAATTGATTCTGTGACAGAGTCGGCTGTTTGCTATTTGCTAATGCTCAACTAGCTGGAGTGTTCGCTCTTTCTAGAGCTCTTGAGTTATCTGCTCACTTGATTAATACTGATTTTGTCTCAGGCTTCTTGCATGAGGAGCTCTATGTGCTGATACTACTATGCTGTTTTGTTCTGAAAACAGTGTAACAAAGATAGAAGTGTTAAGCTATTAAGAAGTGGTAATTGATTTTCTAGTTGGTTCAAATTTGGTGTTAAAAAAGGTTTTATAGTTTATGAATGTACACACCCTTATATAAATGTTCCTTCTTTGTGAGCTTGGATGTCTATGTGAATTAGAATGGAATAGAGAAGTAGTCTAATTACTAGAGTACTAGCACTCCTTGTGACCTTGGACAAGTGACTTAACCCCTCCTTGCCTTATAAAGATAAATTCCAAGTTATCAATGTTCCTGTTTTATGTGCTGTATCAAGTTTTAGTTGCAATGTGAACTGCTGTGATTAGTGGGGAAAGTAGTATTAAAAAAATAACATAAAAAAGAAAAGGGTACATAACTGATAATGTTTAAAGTAATGTGAGTTGAACCATCAGCTAAGATAAGACAGCCTTCCTAATAATTGTTGACAAACAATTGAAATGAGTTTAATTTGTTATAAACTGCTAGTTTAAATGTTTTTTACCCCTTGAATAACCAGATTGACTATATCTTGTATATTGCTATAGCTGGAGAATGCATCACAAATATAATTAGTGATATGAATATGTACAATTGTGTTCCTGACAAGAAAAAGCAATGTGTCTATCAGGCCACATGCTAACATTTGATTTGGCAAGTAGACAGAATAAGTTTAGGAATGTGGATGAAAATAATAAGTATGTTACAGGCTAGCTATGTAATAATTTAGTACTAGCAATAGATGTATTGTAGTTAATAATAGATAATATAATTCTGTTCAACAATTTAAGACTGTCATTAGGGATGAATAATTGTGCTTGTTTGCAATTGTATGGAATCAAGAGAGATGCTGTATTGGAGAATTGGATTTTTACAAATTATATATTGTATGCACTGAATCCTATGGGCCGAAGAGGAAAACGACTGAATGATATGCTACTGGATATGGAGACTCCTGATAAAAATCAGCGATTCCAGCGGAACTACTCATGTATGCGCTGCAGTGAAGCCTGGGTGGACGGTCACTGAAAAAGATTGATCTAAGATGTGCATAGCACAGCCCATGGTGAGAAAAGATGCTGCTGAAGAATCTGGAGTGATGACTAGTGTCATGATATGAGGGACTAATCTCTGAATTATTGCTAGATCTATGAGAAGCAGTTGGCCACTGATGGATGAGGTAGTGCTTACAAGAATAATTGGTAAAGTCTTGCTCTCTGTACACATTTTTATTGAGGCTAAGCAAAGGTAAACAATTTCACATGATTTTGTATAACGATTTCTTCTAATGAATAAGATGGAGCTCACCTATGGACCAGATGTGCCTAGGACTTTGAAGGAACATCTGCAAAATGAAGCCTATTGTAGAAGATTTATTCTGGAATTGGACATATTTCAGCTACCATTCTTTTGTAATGATTCTTTATAGAGTCACAGGGAGGACTGTAGAAATGGACAGATAAAGGGATACCAGAATCCCCAATAAGTAATTGAAGATGGATGAATTTCTTGATACAGAATGTGTTTAGAAGTTTAGCTTTTCACCTACTTCCTCTTAAATAGAATAGGATGTCATGATCATGAGTTCTGTGTAACCGTCTTTAAAATAGATGGAACAGTGTTAACGCAAGCATAAAAGGTAAACATAGGCTATGAACTGTGCAACTATAGTTCATTGTACAGTCACTGCTGACAAAACATAATTTTTGCAACTTTTGCAATTATAAATAACGTTGTCATAATCAAGTGAATTTCATCTAATGCACTGTAATCAGATCTTACTCTGTAAAAAGAACTTTGGCGACACCTTGTGTTATTTCACGTTTATAATAAATGACTGTTACTTCCCCTTTTTCTTTAATAAAAGGAGCTTTTCAGGAGGAAGAATTTGAATTCGGCAGGCGTGGAACTATGCGTGTCCATAGACCGTCTGTTGCCGTTTTCCCTCTGAGCTCAAAGAAAATAGCACTTTGTGTGTGATTGTATTATGTATTACTCTCTGCCTGTTCCTCACTGCTTGATGGACCAGAGACTAAAAGAGCCGTGGTATTGTGGCCAGATCACGAAGTGTACATGTGTTTATGTGTGACTCACGCCCCCATTACAGACTGCGATATCAGCTTCCTGTGGTCTACGGGCTTACACCTATGGCTCCGTTTCTCATGTGGCACCATGTCTACACATCCCTCAGCACGTCTTCTACTGTCTGCGCGCCTTTGATTGCAGCCCCTTCGGATGCTCTGCTGCTTCCCATCGGCTGTGACATTAATGCGCAGTAGATCTAGGGTGCACTGTACCGTACGTTAGGCGCCTTGTAATATGTGTTACCTGACACGGCTTGCTTCAATGATACACCGCTCACTCCTTTAAATGGGCACCCGTAACATTACCAGGAAAATTAACGATGGTAACATTACCACGGTTTAGTAAACATACTCCTATGTCTTCCAATGAAGAATCCACCATAATAACAGATTATATTTAGAACATAAGAAAGTTGGTGCCTTTTGAAAATTAAGCAAACTGTTTAGGAAAAAAATATGATTTAAATGATTATGTTACAAAAAGCAAGAAGCACTGCTTGTGGAACTTTACAAAGAACAGCTCCTTAAAACAACTAAAGCACAAAGGGCCCGATTCCGTCCCACACATAGATCGCCACTGTGCATCGAATCAGATCAGAATTGCGAACAGTCATGTACGTGCCAGCCAGAACTGCAATTTAGCCCAGCCTGCACATACATGAAAAACCTAGCTAACTCAGTCAGGGTTTTTTAATGGAGCCGCGGTGCCATGGCATCCAGTTGCCATGGCACCGTGGCTCCATTTAAAAGCCATGATGCCAGCCGATGGCAAAAACTGCCTATTCCCCGCAGCCTGACCTCCGATCTGGCCTCCTAAGGCCAGGGTCGTGCTGCGGGGAATATCCCCTGGTCTCCCCTGTCCCATTCACATCCCGGGCACACAATTTAAATATGTCCAGGGAAGGTATTCACCTCGGAGGTGGAATAACTTCCCCGCACATCTGCCAGCCCCAGACATACAGGGCCGACATTAGAATTGGCCCTGTAAGTCCAGGGCTAGTGACCGCCCACTCTGCCCCCAAGCTGCCCTTTCCCCGCCCCCATCTACCTTCCCTGCACAACTGGCGGGGAAAGCAATTGTGCCCCCCCCCCATCCCCGCTATTCGTAGCACAGAATAACCCCCAAATAGAATACAAAAAAGAAATAATTTCGAATAGAATGGACACTTGGAAAGAGAAACCACTGTATGGTCAATATATTAGGAATATTGAAAGAAAGGTGAATGAGACCCTAATGTGGGAATGGTTAACATCTGGAGCAATGAAAAAAAAATAGAAGGCTTGATGATGACAGTCCAAGAACAGGCTTTACAAACCAATGCCATTAAAATTAAAATTCCACATATTTCGGGTGACAGCCAATGCCGATTCTGTAAATCCAAGGATGACACTGTAGATCATATATTTAACCCATTTTGGACAGCTCGTATATTCTTTCTCTGTTCTGGATGATTTATTAGATTTGTTACACTCAAACAACTATGAAATACCGGCAATAATAAAAAATATTAAGGGGCTTGTTTACAAAGCCGCGGTAGCAGTTTCCGATCGTTTTCGGAGTCGCGGCCCCTTTGAAATCAATGGGGCCGCGGCTCCGATAACAATCGGAAACCGCTACTGCGGCTTTGTAAACAAGCCCCTAAAACTTTGCAGAAAATAAAAGTTTCACATAGTGTATGTTTTTCATACATGGTCCAATATGGTATATTGTCCGTTTTCAGAAAAGATAGGATTCAGTTCCAATATTCATTGACATAAACATACTGTATGATACTATTGAAACTGCAGTTTTCATTTACACTTTATTATGATATAATATAGTTTGTCAACAGTCCATTCTGATGGTGGAATATGATACACGTGAAAACACTTCTGATGCAGTGCATCGATATTGCACCATTGAAACACCTAGAACAGAATGCTTGACAGCAATTAGTTTCGACAACATATTAGCCCAGCGTATGAAAAACATACAAGGCCAATATATGCACCAATAACTCTGACACTAAGGGGTATGTTTATGTAACGTTAAAGCACGGTATGTAACGTTAACGCGCGTTAACGTTACTTAACGATCGTTAACGTCCCTGGCCACGGTAAACACCGCAGAAGGTGGAGAGAGGGCAGAGAGAAGGGGTCAATGGGTGGAGAGTGGGCGGGGAGAGGCCCCTTTCACACTAACGCGCTGAACTGAAGGGCTGAATCCTACCACGAATGAAAACCTGCCGTTAGATGCACATTTGCAGGAGAGAGAAACCATTTAAGTGTCAGCAATGTACAGCCTAGGCAGGGAGCCCAAGAAAAGTGATAGTAGTGCTCCATTTTCAGCAATACCATAGTGCCAAAGTATGAATGGCCACTATGGCGATGGTGCAAATGGGGCATAGGGGGCCGCAGGTGGGACATGTAGCATGGGCAGCTGGGGCACACGGTGGACCAGGCGGGCGCCTAGGTGGCACATAGGAACATATAAACCGGAAATCAGCAAGACAGCAGCTGACCAAGGCCAAACACAATCCACCTATATCTACCTGGTTCACCCTAGCCAGTAGTTGCTAGGGCACTGACCTGACATCCTCCCAGCCATCCTGCTCCCATGTGGAAGGTACATAATATTGGTAGACAGTGATGGGGGAGATGTGAGGATGTCCATGTATGCCCCCTCCACCCTGGGATCCGCTCCCTAGGCGGGCGCCTACCTACCCAGTGGATGGCCTGGGACTGCGCACTACAAGCACTGACAGCAAATGGCCATGTCAGCTTGGGGGGGGGGGGTGTCTGTGCTGGAGGGGGCAGTGCCACCTCCCTGCAGTGGACCTAGGCCATGCCCTGCATCGGTACGTGGTCTGCAGTGCAACATACAAAGTCTGGCTGAGAAAAAGTACAGGTAGCCCTAGGGACTATTGTGCATCTGTGGCAACAGTGCGGTGCAGTACACCCAGCCAGTGTGTCCAGAAGCAGAAGGTCACAGGTTCAAGCCCCAGCTGTGGTTCCTGCAGAGCATGTCCCTATGTTTTACCCTACAATGCAGATACAACAGCAACATGTGCAAAGCCCAAAGCAGCAGCGAAGAGGGGTACGAACACCCACCCACACAGGCTCCACACTCCAAAGATGCATGGAGAGTCAGGCTGTTGGCCCCAGCATTGAGCTGAAGTTATCACCAGAGTACTACTACTACCCCCTGCACAGTTTAGCAATGTCGGCACTGTGATCAGGACTGGTGTGGTGGGCAGGGTTGCCAACCACCCATAATGCTGCAATAGGAGTGAGCGTGTGTGTATGTCTATCCATTGTTCTGTGGCTGCCCACCCTTCACTGGGCCCAAAATGTCCCACTGTTACCAGCGTTAGCCTGAATAGGTGCATAATGAGGAGCAAGGTATGTTGGGTATGGCCTGGACAGGGCAGATTGGCCAGGATGCATCTTCACAGGGTGTGGGGCAATAGCTGGGACACTGTAGTGCCTGACCACCACCTGCATGGACAGGGTGGCCACAGCATGGCATGCTGGGAGGGCACCCACTCTGAACGAGCAGTGACCATGGCAGGTCTAGGTTCCCACATAGCGCTCTACACTATCTGCCTCCAGTAATATATTTGTGTTCCCCAGTCCTGGGGTTCCAATCACTGAGTTGACTGTTTGCTGCACCTAGTTCCTCTGTGAGCAGGTTGGTGGGCTGTTTGCAGTTAGACTGTGCATGGTCAGAACACCTTTAAGGTAGAGTCTGACTGTGCTGTCTTCTGGTGACTGGCAGACAGTGGTGGGAGGCATTTGGGGTTTCCCAGACCTAACCCCAGCATTGCTGCTGGTCTGCCACTGCCCCAGTCATAGGTATGGCTCTGGCCCACCAACCCTGGAAGGCTGTCTCATACAAGCAATATCGAGGTTGCATTTCCTAGGGTGGGGGTCACCTGTTCTTTACCTACAAAAAGGGGTGATGTGGGCCCTTTGGGGTATGTAGTGTATACCATTGTGACCTATAAAGGCACTGCTAGACACATCTCATGCAATTCTAGGAACCTCTCTGCCCTGATAACAGCTGCCCATGTCGGCCAGACCCTAACACAGGGTACACACCAATCTGGCTAGTGTCTGGTCCCATAGGGCCACATATGACTGCAGGATACAGATGGACACCAAACTACCTTCAGCTGCACTGCAAGGAACACCTGTTATACACTGGTAGTGATGGGGATGTACAGCAGGACCTATCTCTAGCACCACATGTACTGCGGACCTAGTGCTGGGCACCCATCCTATCCCTCAGGGTGAACACAGAACCTGCACAATGGCATGGTCTGTAGCTACTCTGTGCCAGTATCACGCACTGTCAGTTCATCTTTCCAAGCTGAGGTACCGGAGAGGTGCAGACCCCATTTGGTGATCAGCTGTAGACTGCTATTCAGCATGTGCATTGCATCATGGGTATGGTGGGGTTACCCTATCCTGGCACTCAGAGCAGACAATTTGTGCAGTGACCTGCAGTCCTTCTGTACCCAGACATTACTGTGACATACACCATGGAGGTATAGCCTACTGGTTAATACAATGCCATTCTTGGCAGTGTTCATGGGTTCAGTTCCTCATTGTTCCCTCCTCTCGTGCCTGTCCTACTCAAATAGTGTGCATGCCTGTAGAGGTCATATTTTTGAAGATCTGTGCTTCCAGCCCATAATACCCTCACCACAATTGCCAACATTCCCTTGGTCCGTCTATCTGCGTCTGTCAGCTGTGCAGAGTCCTGTCTGCCAGTGCAGGCTGCTACCCCATGTCATACCCTTTCCTGCATTGCGCCTCTTCATGCTTGACTCGCCTGTGCCTGATCTGCATGGCACCACCACTCCTCTGTCCACCCATCATTGTAACTATTCTGCCACCTCTGCCTCCACTGGGGGACACGTATTCCCATAATCTGCCACCAACTGTTTTTCTGGTACTTTACATTGCCAACACCCTGTGCTGTGGTACAGCTGCCCCACCATGTTTGTCATCAGTACTGGCAGGCACATGGGATGCCCGCAGATATGGCAGGTCCAGCGGCTCCCACCTCTCCCTCCTTCACTCACCTGTTCATTTCCTTTCCTGAGTGCTCTATCTAGTGTTAGGTCTACATCTGTCTCTGTTCCACACAGGTCATGCATGTCATCCTGAGGCACCTTGCAGTCCCTAGGGCACACTAACCTAGGACAACACAACCTTGTTAGGCCACCTTAACCTATGGTTCCATAGCCCAGGGTGCCTTCTGCGGTGCCTTTCCAAGGGTGCCTAATATGGCACTTAGCCTAGGAGGCCCTATAGGGCGCCTTATGAGGCACCTTACAGGGCACCTTATAAGGCACCTTACAGGGCACCTTATAAGGCGCTTTACAAGGTGCCTTGCAAGTCGCCTTGTAATGCTCGTTAGTCTAAGGCGCCTTGTAACGCGCGTTAGCTGTCAGCTTGCTGTAACGATGCAACGCCCATGCCTTTATATGGGCATCTCTACCTTTACCACGGAACCTAACGCGAATGACATTACCGCAGTTTAGTAAACATACCCCTAAGTAACTTACAGTTATCTAAACCTATTTTCTAAAGTCTACAAATACTTTTATTTGCAAAATAGTAGCTATTATAGCATTATAAGCTACTTACAATTTTTTGTGATCTTTTTATGTTGAGCCACCAGTACCGTCAAAATCAGCAAACTTCGAATACCTATTAAATTAACTAGATCTCAGATAAAAAATCTGTATATAACACTTTTTGACATAACGATAATAGCTAAATATAGTTCCATTCCATGCGAAGAGAGAGATCATTAGAGAAAGACATCATGCTTGGCAAGATAGAAGGTCAACGCAAAAGAGGAAGGCCAGCAATGAGATGGATAGAGATAATAACAGCAGCTACAGGTACCAGTCTGTCAACAATGAGCCGCTTGACTCAAGACCGAACACAATTTAGGATAGCTATCCAGAGGGTCACCATGAGTCGACTCCGACTCGATGGCACTTAACAACAACAACATAGTTCCATTGAATTTATAACCATTAATTAGTAAACAGTTGAGTAGTAAGTATGGAAACCTTATGTATGTAAAACATACGCTGGTCCAAAATGGGTTAATTAGTAGCTGCAGCAAAATTGCACAGACTTACTACAAAGGCATGATAGAGTAGCAAAGATCATTCACTGGAATCTGTGTAAAATGTTTGATATTCCTGTTGCAAAAAACTTTTGGGAACACATTGCAGAGAAGTGGTCAAGATCCTGTAGGACTTCTGAATAAAAACAGATAGGCATTTAGAACACAATACACCTGATATTGCTTTTATAGAAATGAAAAAAGTATGGTTTATAGATGTGGCAATCCCAGGTGATATCTGAATTGAGGACAAAGAACGACACAAATTGACCAAATATAGAGTCCTACAGATTGAAGATGAAAAGATTTGGAAGAAAAAAACATCTGTAATACCAATTGTGGTTGGAGCTCTCAGGACCATACCTAAGGAACTCCCTAAATACTCAGAAATTTTGGCCCTACTGGACTTGACTCCACAAAGGACTGCCTCTACAAAAGACTACCCTACTTGCTAATACCTGCATGATTCCTAGGTTCTTGGTTAGAACTCGAATCAGAATTAAATTCAGTCCTAGACTGTCTTCCCCATGAAGAATCCATCATAATAACTAGTATCCACTCCCACTAATCAGAAAATTGCTGGAATGCCTCCAAGTGACTCAAATTTTCACTATGCTTAACCTGCAAGGAGTTTACAGCATTATTTGTATACATAGAGGAGTTGAATATAGAATGGCCTTTCACATCTGATATGGACAGTTTGAGTACTGCCTTAAGAAATGCTCCTGCTACCCTTTACCACCTGGTAAATGAAATATTCTGAGACATTTTAGACCTGTGTATGGTAGTTTATTTAAATGACCTCTTGATATTCTCCGAGAACTCAGGTGATCACAATCACCAACTTTGTGAAATATTTGAGCATCTCAGGAAGAATAAGCTCTGTGCCAAGCTAGAAAAATGTGAAATTGACAAGAGATCCATAGAATTCTGGGATATATTATTTCCCCTTAAAGCATTTTGATGGATCCCTGGAAGATCTCATCTATGACAGAGTGGCTGGTCCTGCAAGACATCTGTAGTTTTTCGGATTTGCCAACTTTTAGCACTCCAAGGATTTTCCAGATTAACCACTCCTCTGATGGAAATCTTGAAGAAGGATACTCCATTCAAATGAGGATGGGAGTAACAGCAGGCATTTGATAGCCTCAAGACATTGTTTACAGTTGCCCCTCTCCTGATACATCCTGATCCAGAGGGACAAATGGTCTCTCAGAGGAAGGCACTGGGGACTATCCATGTACATCCTACTCCTGGAAGCTGATCAGGAATTATTGGCCATTAAGACTGCCTTTAAAGAGTGGAGTGGAGGAGTAGCCTAGTGGTTGGGGCAAGGTACTTCAGACCAGAAGGTTGGGGGTTCAAATCCCACTAGAGGACAGCAACCTTGGGCCAGAAGGACTGGGGTTTCTAGTCCCACAGGTGCTCCTTGTGGTCTTGGGCAAGCCACTTAACCCTCCATAGCCCATGTTCCCTGTAAAATAGTTATCTCCAAGTTATAATGCCCTGTTCAATGTAATTTCAGTTTGTTCAATGTAAACCACACTGATGCAGAATAGCACGGTATATAAGTAAAATAAATAAAAGAGTAGCGCTACCTCCTTGAGAAAAAATGCCACCAAACTCAGAACTACATGGACCATAAGATTCTAGAATTTCTTAAGACCTCAAAAAATATGAACTTGTTATGGTTATTCTTTATTTGATATACCACAATACTGTGTACAAGCTATGTCTTAGACAAGCACCCTGTTTAATATTCTTTTCTTGCTTTAACTTTGTCCTGGTCTACCAATCAGGCACTCAGATCAACAAGGCCGATGCCCTCTCCCAGAAAGAAGGATATGAGATGCTAGAGTCAGAATCTTTTACCACAATCTTCCACCTCAAAAACTTTATCCTGGGCACTTGAAAGATGGATATTCTGGAGCATATAAAGGCAATTTTGGCAGTGATGAGGTTTTGGAAGATCAAGTGATAAGATGAGTTGCAGCTGGTGCCAAGGCTTTGCCACCATTGGCTTTGCCAATTTTACTGATAAAATTGACAATATTCAAGCCTCTTTGTCCTCTTCTCCAATTATATCTAATTATAGTTCAGTTTGTTCTCAACTTCCTTCTCATTATTACTACTACTACTAATCACTTGTGTAACGCTACAAGGCATATGCAGTGCTACACATAAAGATATAAGACACAGTCCCTACTCATTGGAGCTTACAATCTAATCAAGACAAAAACACACAGCAAAACTGTGGACTAGAGTATGGTAAGATATAAATAAGTAATGGACAAGCGAGTGAGGAGCATCAGGATCCAAAAGCAGCTTCAAGGAGGTGGGTTTTTAGCCTGGATTTGAATATGGCTAGAGAAGGAGCCTGATGCTCAGACTCAGGTAGTTTGTTCCAGGCACATGAATGAAGTCTGGAGCTGGCAGTGGCAGAGAAGAGCACAGATAAAAGGGATCTGTCAGAGAAGCAGTCTTTTGTCTCAGTTAATGATTACGAAAAACTTGGATTCTATGAAGGCCACCACCTCTCCCTTGGACTCTTAAGGGTATGTTTACTAAACCGCGGTCATGTAGCAGCGGCTACGTTAACACGCGTTAAGTAATGTTAGCGTGCGTTAACGTTACCTAACGCGCGTTAATGTCACCGGCAACAGTAAGTTCCGCAGAGGGTGGAGAGAGGGCAGAGAGAAGGGGTCCATGGGCGGGGAGTGGGCAGGGAGAGGCTCCTGCTACACTAACGCGGGGAAATGAAGGGCCGAACATTACCAGGAGTGAAAATCTGTCCTTAGATGCACATTTGCAGGAGGGTGAAAACATTTTGGCGCCAGCAATGTACAGCATAGGCAGGGAGCCCAAGAAAAGTGATAGTAGTGCTCCATTTGCAGCAACAGCATAGTGCCCAAGTATGAAAGGCCACTATGGTGATGGTGCAAATGGGGCATAGGAGGCTACAGGCGGGACATGCAGTGGGGGAAGCTGGGGCACAGGACTGACTAGGCTGTCGCCTAGGTGGCACATAGGAACATAGAAACTGGAAATCAGCAGGACAGCAGCTGACCAAGGCCAAACATGCCCAGTAGTCTGTGTTCCACAGTGTCCCATCCAGGGGACATTACCCAGCAAGTACCCCAAAGGTCACACAAGTACCACTATGCCTGTAATAGGGCAATCAGTGCACATCTGGGGACCACTCTAACAAGGGTCCTCAGACCTTACCCAGGATGCGTCCCAAACAGTTCGTAAACCCAGCTAAATGAACCCCCTTTACTGCAGCCCCTAGTAAGGCAATGCAGGGTGTGACCACACGTTGTCTGAAACATATATACACCCAGTAGTCCAAACTGGGTACACAGTACCTGAGTTACATGCCCTAGCCTGTCCACAGTCTGCTGTCATAACACAATCTACCTACATCTACCTGGTCCACCCTAGCCAATAGTTGCTAGAGCACCAACCTGACATCTCCCCAGCCATCTCTCCCCCATGTGGACGGGACATAACATTGGTAGGCAGTGATGGAGGGGATGTGTGGATGTCCACATATGCCTTCCCACCCCAGACCACACACCCTAGGCCCCCGCATACCTGCACAGTGGATGGGCTGGGACTGCGCACTACCAGCACCGACAGCATATGGTCATGTCAGCATGGCAGGGGGGTGTGTGTTGGTGCTGGAGGGGGTTCTGGCACCTGCCTGCAGTGGACCTAGGCCATGCCCTGTACCAGTACGTGGTGTGCAGTGCAACAGAAAAGGTCTGGCTGAGGAAAAGTAAAGGTAGCCCAGGGACTGTTGTGCTTCTGTGGCAACAGTGTGGTGCAGTACACACAGCCAGTGTGTCCCAGAGCAGAGGGTCACAGGTTCAGGTCCCAGCTGTGGATCCTGCAGAGCATGTCCCTATATTTTACCCTACAATGCAGATACAACATC
Organism: Ichthyophis bannanicus; assembly: GCA_033557465.1. NCBI lineage: Eukaryota > Metazoa > Chordata > Amphibia > Gymnophiona > Ichthyophiidae > Ichthyophis > Ichthyophis bannanicus. The sequence goes on from CM066036.1 coordinate 378,755,796, forward strand.
AACATGTGCAATCCCCAAAGCAGCGGCCAACAGGGGTACAAACACCACCTCACACAGGCTCCACTAACCAAAGCTTCATGGAGAGTCAGGCTGATGGCCCCAGCACGGAGCTGCAATTATCACCAGAGCACTACTACTACCTCCTGCACAGTTTAGCAATGTCAGCACTGTGATCGGGACCAGTGTGGCGGGCAGGGTTGCCAACCACCCCTATCTTTACAGAATGCTGCAATAGGAGTGTGTGTGTGTGTGTGTCTGTGTGTGTGTATGTCTATCCATTGTTTTGTGGCTGCCTACACCTCACTGGGCCCACAATGTCCCATTGCTACCAGCGTTAGCCTGCAAATGTGCATAATGAGGAGCAAGGTATTGTGGGTATGGCCCGGACAGGGCGGACTGGCCAGGATGAATCTGCACAGGGTGTAGGGCAATGGCTGGGACACTGTAGTGCCCGACCACCACCTGCATGGACAGGGTGGCCACAGCATGTCATGCTGGGAGGTCACTCTGACTCTGACCGAGCAGTGACCATGGCATGTCTATGTTCCCACAAAGTGCTCTAAACTGTTTGTTTCCAGTGATACCTGTGTGTTCTCAGTTCTGGGGCCCAATCACTGAAATATCTGCTTGGTGTCTGTGCTGTATATCCCATCTCTTGGTGCACAGAGTTCCTCTGTAAGTATGCACTATGGACTGGCTAGTGGACTGTCTGCAGTTAGTCTGGGCATGGTTGAAACACCTTGTAGGGTGCTGCAGGTGCAATCTGACTGTGCTGTCTGCTGGTGAATGGAGTGGAGGAGTGGCCTAGTGGTTGGGGCAAGGTACTTCAGGCCGGAAGGTCAGGGGTTCAAATCCCACTAGAGGACAGCAACCTTGGGCTGGAAGGACTGGGGTTTCTAGTCCCACAGGTGCTCCTTGTGGTCTTGGGCAAGCCACTTAACCCTCCATAGCCCATGTTCCCTGTAAAATAGTTATCTCCAAGTTATATTGCCCTGTTCAATGTAATTTCAGTTTGTTCAATGTAAACAACACTGATGCAGAATAGCATGGTATATAAGAGAATATAAATAAATAAATTAAATACCATGGTGGGGGGGGCAGTTGAGGTTTTCCAGGCCTACCCTTAGCACTACTGCTGGTCTGCCACTGCTCCAGTCACAGGTATGGCTCTAGCCTAGCAACCATGGAGGGCTGTCTTTTAAATAGAAATTACACTTACCTGGTAATTGTAGTTCCTGGAGGGTCCAGTTTAGTCCTCCACATCCGGGTAGTGCACCTCCTCCTGCAGCCTGGAGACTGGACCAAAGTCTTCCTCTGGTTGTAGGTATTCTGTCGGAGCTCCCATCAGCCCCCAGTGAACTAGTAACAAAGCAGACTCAGAGAAGCAACACATGAGATTATCAGAAATATCTAAGAGAAACAGAAAGTACCCCCTTACAAAAGAAGCGACCCCCTCCCCAAACGAGGAAGCCAGAACTCTGCCCACGCCCCGCTCGTAATGCGAAGCAAAAAACTGTCCGAATCCGAGCCTCAAGAATATAAGACTTCAAGAGCTGGACAAAAAATAAAAGAATGTAGAAGACGGCTCTGAAAAACGGAACGTGAATAAAAAAATCACTGATGCATTTCCGTACCGTTCGGAGTTCGCGCGCCGTACCAAAAAACAAACAACCTGACATCTGGGAGGGAAGGAGGACTAAACTGGACCCTCCAGGAACTACAATTACCAGGTAAGTGTAATTTCTATTTCCTGAGCGGTCCTCCAGTTTAGTCCTCCACATCCGGGATGTAACAGAGCAGTCAACACCTGGCGCGAACCTTCGAACCGGCGCGCAGCACTGCCGAACCAAAGCAAGAATCCTGAGCGGCCAGCACATCCAATCGATAATGCTTACTGAAGGTATGCAGAGACGACCAGGTAGCCGCCCTACAAATCTCGACGGGCGGAACAAGGCTATGTTCCGCCCAAGAGGTTGCCTGAGCCCTGGTAGAGTGAGCCCGCAGACCCACCGGGACCGGTCGACCCTGTAAGATATAAGCCGAAGCAATCGCCTCCTTAATCCAGCGAGCGATGGAGGCCTTCGCTGCCGCTTCACCCCGCCGAGCTCCACCAAAAAGCACGAAAAACCGGTCGGTCTTGCGAAACGATTCCGAAACCTTGAGGTAGCGACGAAGGACTCGCCGGCCATCCAGGAAATGTAAGTCAGCGTCCGAGGTACCTGCCGATCCCGAGGAAAGAACCGGAAGGAAAATGGCCTGATTCAGGTGAAAAGGCGAAACCACCTTAGGCAAAAAGGAGGGAACCGGCCGAAGAACCACGCGATCCCGAGAAATAGACAAGAACGGTTCTCTACACGAAAGCGCCTGCAACTCCGAAATGCGCCTCGCCGAACAGATGGCCACCAGAAAAACCATCTTCAAGGTCAAATCCTTAAGAGACGCCTGCCGAAGAGGCTCGAAAGGCTCGCGCACTAAGGCCTGTAAAACCAGGTTCAAGTCCCACGACGGCATGGACACTCTGCGCGAAGGCCGCAATCTGAAAACCACCTGAAGAAAACGTCGGACGTCGGGATGGGACCCCAGGGAAAGTCCCAAAACCTTACCCCTGTAGCAAGCAAGCGCCGCCAACTGAACCTTCAAAGAGCTGGCTGCCAAACCTTTGTCAAAACCGTCCTGCAGAAAGCTGAGAATTACCGGCACCGAAGCGGTCGCAGCTCGCACGCCACGCCTGGAGCACCAGTCCTCAAAAATTCTCCACACCCGGACATACGCGAGCGAGGTGGAGGATTTCCGCGCCCGAAGGAGAGTGGCAACAACCGAAGCGGAGTAACCCTTCTTACTCAGCCGAGCCCTTTCAATGGCCAAACCGTAAGCGAGAATCGATCCACCTGCGGCATTCGAAGAGGGCCCTGAAGCAGCAGATCCGGTAACGGTGGCAGTTTCCAAGGGAGCCTGTCGCGTAACCTCACCAGATCCACATACCATGGTCTTCTGGGCCAATCCGGAGCCACTAGCAGAACGCGCCCTTGGTGCGCCTCGATGCGCTGGACGACACGACCGATCAACGCCCACGGGGGAAAGACATAAAGAAGTTGGCACTCCGGCCACGGCAGAATGAGCGCGTCGATGCCTTCGGACATGCGCTCCCTCCGCCAGCTGTAAAAACGAGCCGTCTTGGCCGTTTGAAAAGTTGCCATGAGATCCATGACCGGAGGCCCCCATCTGCGAACTATTTGCACATAGATCTGCGGCTGCAGTTCCCACTCCCCGGGATCCACCTGCACTCTGCTGAGATAATCCACCATGACATTGTCCTTTCCTGCGATATGCGCCGCCGATAGCGCCGGCAGCCGAGTTTGAACCCAAACGAACAGAGCCGCTGCCTCTGTCTCCATCGCCACACTGCCGATGCCGCCCTGGCGGTTGATGTAGGCCACGGTCGCCGAGTTGTCCGACAGAACTCGCCCCGCTCGCCCCCGTACCATCGTCTCGAAGGCTAACAGCGCCAGTCTCACCGCACGCAGCTCAAGATGGTTGATCGATCACGACGCTTCGAGGGGAGACCACGTCCCTTGCGCAAAACAGCCCTCGCAATGTGCTCCCCAGCCCATCAGACTGGTGTCCATTAAGACCCAAGGGGGCTGTTCCAACGGCATCCCCAACCGCAGGTTCTTCGAACACAGCCACCACCGGAGAGACCGTCGCACAGACAACGGGCAAGGTAACCTTTTGTTCAGCGAGTGTAACTGATTTGACCAACGACGTAACAGGGCGCTCTGAAGCGGGCACATATGAAACCTTGCCCAAGGAACCACCTCCAACGTCGCTGCCATAGTGCCTAATAGTCAGAGATACCACCAGGCGGTCGGCGAAGGTATCCTTAGGAAAGAGCGCACGAGGCTGCGCAAGGCTTGAACTCGGCGTTCTGGTAAGCAGACGACGCCTTTCGCCGTGCAGAAATGAACGCCGAGGTATTCGAGGGACTGAGTGGGCACCAGACGACTCTTCTTCTCGTTGACCACCCAGCCGAGGGTCCGTAGCAAGGCTACCACCCTGTCCGTAACTCGCACACTCTCTTCGAGGGACTTCGCCCGAATCAACCAGTAGTCGAGATAAGGGTGGACAAGAATGCCTTCCTTTCGCAAGGCTGCCGCAATCACCACCATGACTTTCGTGAAGGTGCGGGGAGCTGTAGCCAGGCCGAAAGACAGGGCCCGAAACTGGAAGTGACCCCAAGGGAAGGCGAAACGCAAGAATTTTTGATGAGCTTCCCGGATGGGAATGTGCAAATAGGCTTCGGAGAGATCGAGAGACGTGAGAAATTCCCCGCGACGCACCGCCACTATGACGGAGCGTAAGGTTTCCATCCGGAAGTGCGGAACCCGCAGAAAGTGATTGACGCCCTTGAGATCCAGAATCGGACGGAGTGAACCGTCCTTTTTGGGTACCACAAAATAAATGGAGTAGCGACCGACGCCATGCTCTGAAGGAGGAACTGGAACCACCGCTCCCAGCGCCAAGAGACGGTGTAGCGTCCACCGAAGGGCTCACGATTTCTGCTCGCCTTTGCTGGGAGAAAGGACAAAGGAATCCGGAATCGGGTAAGCAAACTCCAGAGCATAACCGTCGCGGATGATTTCGAGCACCCACTGATCTGAGGTTATTTGGGCCCAGGAAGGAAGAAAATCGCGGAGGCGACCCCCGATGACTAGGCTTCCCTCCGGAGCCCGCCTCACTTCATTGCTGCTTTTGAGTAAAAGATGAGGAGGAGGAGGAGGACGCTGCCGAAAAGCATCGTCCTGCCCCCCGAAACCCTCGAAAACCTTGGGAACGGGAGACAACTCGACCGCGTTGAGAACCCCACAGACGGGAGGGACGAAACCTCCGAAAGTCCTGAAACTGACCGCGCACGGCCGGTAAACCTTTAGACACCTTAGGCCGATCCTCCGGCAGCCTACCACCCTTAGACTCGCCGAGATCTTTAACCAACTTATCCAAATCGTCCCCGAATAAGAGTTTACCCTTAAAGGAGAGCTTACTGAGACGAGATTTAGAAGAACCGTCGGCCGCCCAATTCCGCAGCCAAATAGATCTACGCGCCGCTACCAAGGAAGCCATACTATTCGCTAGAGTTCGGATGAGATCATAATGCACATCCGCCAAATATGCCGATCCTGACTCCAAGCGCGTAACCTCCAGCAACCCCTGCTGATCCAAGCCAGCAAGCTGCTGCAGGCGCTGCGCCCAACGCAGGCAAGCCCTAGCCACCCAAGCGCCACAAATAGAGGCCTGCAAGGATAAGGCATTGGTCTCGAATGCCTGCTTCAACAAACCATCCACTTTCTTGTCCTGCGCGTCCTTTAGAGCAGCACTGCCCTCGACAGGAATAGTGGTTTTCTTGGTTACCGCCGAAACAGCAGCATCAACCCATGGAGATCGAAATTTCTCCTTGTCCTTGTCTGCCAGGGGATACAGGCTGTTCATAGTCCGAATACCCTTCAACCCGGATTCAGGTTGATCCCATTCGGACTGAATCATTTGCTCCACTACTTGGTGAAGCGGAAACACCACCTGAGAGTCACGCACCGCCTGAATGAGAGGATCCTCCAAGCCGTCCTCGTCCACCGGACGAGGGGTCGACAGATTAAGAGTATGAAGAGATTCCGTAATTAAGGGCACTAGCTCCTCCTTACGAAACACCCGAACTATGCGGGCTTGATCCTCCGGCTCGGGAATTTCACCGTCCTCTAGGTCTTCAACTCCCTTCTCCGGATCCATCTCTGCATCTTGATCATGCCAACTCAAGTCATCGTGTTCCAGATCCAAAGATCGCAAACGCTTGGCGGAGGGCGGAAGTTGTTGCCGGGGCTCCTTACCTTTGAAAGGGGGAAGGGGCGACGGCCAGGCCTCAGGCAACTTGCCGGAGCGGCCCAAGCGAAAAGCTTGGTGCATAAGCAGAACAAAATCCGGAGAAAAATCTGTGAAGGTAGACTCGGCAGCCTCAAGCGGGAGTGGGTCGACTTGCCCCTTAGGAGGGACCGCAGAAAGAGAGGGGAGAGATCCCGGAGAAGGAGCGCGCTCCGCAGGGACATGCGAACTTCCCGGGTCAGACAGCTCCTTATGTTCCATACGGAGCTCCAAATCCGAGGACACTGAAGCGCAGCCCCTACAAATGCCAGACTCCGCCACAGCTCCCCTACGCGAGCCACAGATCACAAACTGCGGTTGCGAAGCCATACAGGGAGAGAAGACACCCCAGGGAGCAGGCACACTTGAGGAGCAGAAACTGAAGTAAATAAATAAATAAAGAAATAAAAGGGTTTTTTTTTCTTGTTTTTTTTTAGTGTTATAGGAGGGATGGGGGGATGCTCCCAAGCAAAAACGCTATGCCAAAAACTTGTAAAAACGCAAGGGAAACCCGTGCCGTGCTGTTCAGATAGCGCGGGAAAAAGAAACTGAACTAGAAAATGGCCGCCGGCACATTTTCACCGGCGAAAAAAACGGCGCGAAAAAATAGCCCGATGAAAATAACAAAGAAATAATGCAAAGCTCTTGAGGGAGAAATAAAGGTCCCCCGAAGGAAACACTCACCACAGTGGCCCCGGATCGCCGGCAGACGGCCCGCCGCTCGAATCTAGAGCGGGAGCACGCTGCCGAGCTGGGCTGTCAATCACCAGCCAAAGCGTCGGATTGCAAGGAAGAAGGCAGCAGAAAGAATGTAGGCTGCCCGGGGACAACAGAGTGCTGGCTAAGGCAGATCTCCCCTCCGTACAGTCCAGGAGGAGAGATCAAAGCCCCCTGACTGCAACCAACTCCTGCCTGAGAGGAAGAAGGTCAGTGTAGCCCGGGTCCTCGTCTGCCCTGCTGTGTGCTTTTGCAGAAAGGAATTAAGGAGACAGCTACCTTAAAAATAATTAAAGTAAAGGAGATAGGGGAAAAAGAAAAAAACCTAACAAAATTGCTCTCTAGTGTTGCTTCCAATCGTCCCTAAGTGCGCCACACCAGGCACACACGTCCTCCAGCTGCAAGGAGACTGGACACACTGGGGGCTGATGGGAGCTCCGACAGACTACCTACAACCAGAGGAAGACTTTGATTGGTCCAGTCTCCGGGCTGCAGGAGGAGGTGCACTACCCGGATGTGGAGGACTAAACTGGAGGACCGCTCAGGAACAGCAGGATGGGGACTGCTGGTCCTACAGCGATTCTTCATGGCTCAGTCACCTGTCTCTCCACTCCCTCCCCTACAAAAAGGGTGATTGTGGGCCCTATGGGGTATATAATTTACACCACGTTGACCTGTAGGGGCACTGCTACATAAACCTCATGCGAGTCTAGACACCCCTCTGCCCTGATAACTGGTGCCCATGTGAGCCAGACCTTAACACTGGGTACGCACTACTCTGGGTGGTGTCTGGTCCCAGAGGGCCACATGTGACTGCGGAATACAGATGGATACAGAATTACCTTTGGTTGCACTGCAAGGAACACCTGTCACACACTGGTAGTGATGGGGAAGTACAGCAGGATCTATCTGTAGCACCACATGTACTGCGGACCTAGTGCTGGGCGTCCATCCTATCCCTCAGGGTGAAAACAGAACCTGCACAATGGCATGGTCAGTAGAAACTCTGTGCCAGTATCACGCATTGTCAGTTTGTCTTTCCAAGCTGAGGTACCGGAGAGGTGCAGACCCCATTTGGGTACTGGTGGGGTTATCCTATCCTGGCACACAGAGTAGACAGTTTGTGCAGTAACCTGCAGTCCTTCTGTACCCAGCCATTGTTGTGAGACAAGCCATGGAGGTACAGCCTACTGGTTAGTGCAATGACATTCTAGGCAATGGTCATGGGTTCAATTCCTCATTGTTCCCTCCTCTCGTGCCTGTCCTACTCAAATAGTTTGCGTGCCTGAAATAGTCATATTTTTGCAGATCTGTGCTGCCAGCCCATAATACCCTCACCACAGTTGCCAACAATTCTTCAGTCCATCTATCTGCATCTGTCAGCTGTGTAGAGTCCTGTTTTCCTGTGCAGGCTGCCACCCCATGTCCTGCACTGGTACCCTTTCCTGCATTGTGCCTCTTCGTGCTTGCCTTGCCTGTGCCTGATCTGCATGGCACCACCACTCTTCTGTCCACCCATCATTGTAACTATCCTGTCACCTCTGCCTCCACTGGGGGACACGTATTCCCATCATCTGCCACCCACTGTCATTGCAGTACTTTACATTGCCAACACCCTGTGCTGTGGTACAGCTGCCCCAACATGCTTGTCAACATTACTGGCAGCCAAATAGGATACCTGCAGATATGGAAGGTCCAGCAGCTCCCAGCTCTCCCTCCTTCAGTCACCTGTTCATTGCCTTTCCTCGGTGCTCTATCCAGTGTTAGGGTTACATCTGTTTCTATGCCTAACAGGTCATGGATGTCAACCTGAAGCACCTTGCAGCCCTTAGGGCACACTAACCTAGGGCACCATAACATTGTTAGGGCACCTTAACCTATAAAACCATAAACCAAGGTGCCTTCTAAGGTGCCTTAACCAAGGGTGCCTGATAAGGTGCCTAACCTAAGGAGCCCTATAAGGTGCCTTAAGCTAAGGCACCTTATAGCCCTTAGGGCGTCTTATATTAGGACGCCTTATAAGGCACATCAGCCGAATGTGCCTTATAAGGTGCCCAGCCTTTTGTGCCTTATAGGGCGCCTTAGCCTATGCACCTTAGCCTAAGGGGCGCCTATAAGGTGCCTTATATGGCGCCTTAGCCTAGGTGCCTTATAAGGTGACATTAACGTACAGTAGATCCAGGGCGCATTGTACCACACGTTAAGCACTTTGTAAAGCACAGTTACTTACCTGTAACAGGTGATCTCTGGGAACAGCAGGAATTAGTCCTCACATATGGGGTACGTCGGTACCGACGGAGTCTGAGCGGGAAAGCTCCCCAGCTTCCCAGAAGGAAAGCTTTTGGGGCCTCCCACTGCACATGCGTGCTGCCTTCCCGCCTTCCTGACCAACTCTCCTCAGTTCTTCTTTTTCCGCGGAGCCAGCAGGTCGTGTTCCTGTCACCGCTGAAGAAGTTGTTATTTTAATTTATTTCTTTGGCCGCGTGTCTGCCTTCCCCGATTCCAGACCGGTACCGCTGGTCTTTTTTCCTTTATTTAAAAAAAAAAAAAAATCTTCTTTTTTTCCCTCACTTGGTGTGTTACTTTTTGAAACCCAGGAGAAGGGGGGGCACGATACATGGTGTCCAGACGATGAGAATGTGGAGATAGGGTGAGAGGAGTCTCCCATAAGTCCATCATGTGATCTTGAAGAATTTCATGGATGGGCAAGGTGACTGCCTCTTTGGGAACCTTAGAGTATCCTAAAATGTCTAACTTTTTTGCTCTAGGTTCTTTTTCAGAGGATACAGAAATAGAAAGACCTTTAGCTACTTCAATGATGAAGTCTTGAAAGGATAAATCCTCTGGAGGAGACATTCTCCTCTTTGGAGAAGAGGGCTCCTCAGGTAGAGTAAGGGATACTTCAGCAGAGTCATCTGATGAATCAGAATCATCAGAAGACTCAAAGTATCGTCTGTTTGCTTCCATGGATCGATAAGCGTATCGACCGGTATCGACATCGGGGGTACCCGGAACCGGATCGGTATCGGGAAAAACCCCGGAACCGGGAACCGGAATCGGTATCCTGGTCGATGTGGAAGGCATGGGTACCGGTATTGGTTGTGGTACCGGAACCGGAGTCGGTACCGCAGGGTGCGGTACCGAGGGCGTCGCAGCCTTAATAAAAGCCCAAATGGCCTGCTGCATGGATTGAACTGCATGATCCATGGACGCCACGACTGTCTGGATGTCGGTACCGGATGATTGAGCCGGTACCCCAGAACTGTCTAACAGGTGATCGGTCGAGGCTGTGCCATCGATGTCAACCTGTAACCCCATAGGAGGAGCTTTGGAAGCCGGAGCTTCCTGCCGGGGTTGTTTGGCTGGGGCAGGGTCCTCAGGGTCAAGCCCAGGGGTATCTCGATACTTAGAGGGAGATTTGCCCTTTGAGGACCTGCCAGAGGAATGTTTGGTTACCTGAGATCCATCAGGAGAGGAAGACCTGGAAGATGTCGATGCTGGAGTATCTGTAGAAAACAGCATGTGAAACTTGGCTGCCAGGTTCTGTAAGCCACGTTTAGACATCAAAGAACAGGAAGGGCAATCCGGAATGGAATGGTCAGGCCCCAAACATTTAAGACACCATTCATGGGTGTCTGTGACTGAAATAGTACCGCTGCACTTGGTGCATTTTTTAAACCCAGAGGCTTGTTTCTCCATGAGGGAGAATTAGTGAAGGCCTAAAGGCCTCACAAAAGTAACACACCAAGTGAGGGAAAAAAAGAAGATTTTTTTTTTTTTTTTAAATAAAGGAAAAAAGACCGGCGGTACCGGTCTGGAATCGGGGAAGGCAGACACGCGGCCAAAGAAATAAATTAAAATAACAACTTCTTCAGCGGTGACAGGAACACGACCTGCTGGCTCCGCGGAAAAAGAAGAACTGAGGAGAGTTGGTCAGGAAGGCGGGAAGGCAGCACGCATGTGCAGTGGGAGGCCCCAAAAGCTTTCCTTCTGGGAAGCTGGGGAGCTTTCCCGCTCAGGCTCCATCGGTACCGACGTACCCCATATGTGAGGACTTATTCCTGCTTGTTCCTGGAGATCGCGTGTTACCTGACAGGGCTTGCCGTAACGCTGTCCCACCCACTCCTTTATATGGGCATCCATAACATTACCAGGGAACTTAACGATGGTAACATTACCGCGCTTTAGTAAACATACCCCTTAGTCATCCTGCTATATCAAACAAATGATTGATCAAGCTGTACTTTCCTTAAAAATAATTATCTGCTCTAATCTTGAGCAGGGATTAGTTCTCGCTGCCTGGAAACAGGCAAGTATAGACTGAAAAATAATAAAGTGGACCCTTTCAATTACTCCAGTTACTGTTCAATAACTCAATTACCATTTTCACCAAGTTTCTAGAAAAGATTGTTTTTTATAAATGAGTGCAGTTTCTTGAACACACTAATGCTCTTCATTCCTGCCTTTATCATAGTGTTGAAACTACATTGCTCAGTCAAACACTTGATCCATATGTATTTTATTTATTTATTTATTTAACCAGTTTTCTATACCGCCTTATCCTTCAATCATGTAGATGAAGGGAAGGAGGTCCTATTAATGTCACTTAACTTGACTGCTGCTTTTGATTTTGTTGACCATACTCTACTCTTACAGATCACATAACAATTTAGGTATTCAGGACACCATCTTGAAATGGATCTCTCAAAGAGGAATGGGATGTAACCTCCTCAGTTACCTAGGAAAAGAATAGCTCTATCCTTAAAATACTATCCTGCAGAGTTCCAGAAAGATCTATACTTTCCCTGACACTATTTCACTATTAGCAGAAGATCTAGATTTTCCACCATTTCTGTATGCTGATGATATTCCGTTTTTGATCACAACTGACTATGGTAATGTAGGATTTCTTCAAGGCATTTCAGCTAAATTGACACAATTAGCAAATAACATAGGCATTTGCACGCTGCCCTCCATTCGCTCACAACATACCAATAAATAACCAGCCCTGGAGAGGTGCTTGGCAAAACATTGGCCACAGCTTTTATTCAACATCAGAATAATTTAACCATGACACATCACTGCAGGTAACAACACCAACAGTCAGGCTAGATGGTATCGACCTAGCCCAATGCTAATCCACGTTCCCTACTCTCTTCCCCCCCCCCCCCCCACTCCCCAGCCTTCAGTGATGACAGGCTGCGGCGTGCTTCCCTCTGGGAGTCTTAATGTAGCTGGGACAGTGCATGGTAGTGACACCCATGTTTTGGGAGCCCCCCATTGTTCCTGTCCTCTGTCTTCCTATCTTCCTCCTCACCCTTCTGGGGGGGGAAGGAATTTACCTTGAAGGGGGGTGGTCCCCCCTTGCTACCGCCTACCTCCCAAAATCTGCGACAAAAAACCTCCCCCAAACTCCCCTCCACAGCCCCCCACACCGCCTCCCAGGATGGGCACTGCACTCATCTTCCTCACGCCTGTCCTGCCGCCCTAAGCCCACCAAGAACCTCCCAGTGAGTCTACGCTGTTCGTCTCTCCTCCCCTGAGCTTACCGCCCCCCCCCCCTTTTCTTCCTGCCAGCTCTGTTCCCCTCCCCTGAACGAATGGAGGCAGGCTCAGCCATGTTACCTGCCCCACCCCCATTCTCTTGGGAGGATGGGAGCTGGGGTACCATTATTGTCATGGAGCCAGACTTCTATTAAACACTAAAATGACTAAGGCTGCAATCTTTATGAGATTTAATGATTTGTCTCAAACCATTTCTCTCCATTTGCTGGCCTGCTCATTCCAACTGCCCCTTTTACAATAATTCTAGGGGTGATCATAGACAATGATTTGAACATTGGTTGTTGTTCTAGTTATTAGTGGATTAGATTTCTGTAATTTCTTCTTCCAGGGGTTAAATATCACATCTTTGAATAGATTTATTTCCATATCGTCTCTCCGGGCCAGTCCAGGGTACGTTAGGGTTGTCAATCCCCTTCAGCAGCTGAGGACTGAAAACTCTAAGTTTTGCTGACAGTCTAAGCCACTCCCCCTGGTGTCAGTTCTGCAGTCCTTTCAGTCCTCAGCAGCTGAAGAGGACGTAGGTCTGACGGTCTCCCTGGTATGCCACATATTGCTTTTGTTATTTTTACTTCTGTGTATTAGTATTTATGGGCTCTAGCTGGGCTGATTCTGCTATATTTCCTGGTGTGATCGCTGAAGCCGGTCGGTAAAAAAAACAAAAAACAAAAACAGAGAACTGCACAAGTGGACGCTCCAGCGCTGCCGATTTGGGGCAGCGGCAGAAGGCAGAGCCTGCTTTCATTTTAAGGGGGTCTATGATGCCGGAGTATTGGTCCTGGGAGCCCCAGTAACCATACTCCTTGAAAGGCAGCCGTGTTTCTATCACCGCTAGCAGCGGATCGATCAGCACACGGTTCAGAGCAGTGCCGGTAAGTTTGAGGCTCTTCTCTTAGCGTCGGGGTTTCCTTCTTCAGCCGGGGGCGCTTCGTTTGTATCGGGAAACCTTATGCGGTCCGGGGGGCCTTGGCGCTTACCAGAGATGTCTGGTTCTATTGTTTTCTGCGGTATAGCGAAGGCTTTTTATTTCTCGGTGGTTTCCTCGCGGATTACGGGCACATGGAAGGTAAGGCAGTTTTGGACGCAGAGAAGGCTTTTCCCTCCTCGGAAAAGGTGGGAACGGTGGCCATTTTGTTGGAGCCGGCCGTTGCTCCTGTGGGGCACCATAAGCAGGGAAAGAAGAGGGCGAAATCTAGTAAAGACTCTGCGGCTGCAGTCAAGCCCTTACAGAAACTGCCTGAGGCTCAGGAGAGTGTTTCTGCCTTCTTTTCACCAAAGTTTATTTTGGCTATGCACAAGGCTTTCCTTTTAAAGTCTTCTCAAGCAAGCTCTTCTGTTCCCAGTTCAGATTTGTCATCGGTGCCTCTTTCTGCAGACATTACCTTGGAACCGGGGGAGGGTACTTCTCAGCAATGTCCAAGGCCTGAGTCCGAGTTGGGGACTGGAGTAGAGCAAGGCTCGCAGCTTCAGGGTTTGGAGGACGGGGAGATCCTCTCAGAGGCAGGCTTGGACCCCTGGCTGGCAGAGCTTGAGGATGGTGAATTGCTGCCAGGCGAGGATCCTAATGTTTTTAGGGTTTTTCGCAAGGATAAACTGGGGGCGCTTATTGCTCAATCCTTGGGGGCTCTCAACTTGACAGTGCCCGCAGTATCTCAGGAACCTCTGGAGGATCCGTTGTTACAGGGCTTTAAGGCAGAACAGCGCTGTTTTCCAGTGCATCGCGTCATAAAGCAAATGATAGAGTCAGAATGGGAGCTTCCAGAGGCCACGCTGCGGGGTAGTCGGGCCTTGGGACGCTTATATCCTGTTCCACAGGAGGAGCCAGACTTATTGAAGATGCCTAGAGTGGATGCCTTAGTGTCAGCGGTCACGAAGAAGACCACGATTCCAGTGGAAGGCGGAGCGGCCCTTAAGGATCTTCAAGATCGTAAGCTGGAGGGGCTCCTGAAACAGGCCTTCGATGCCATAGCTCTCTCGCTGCAGGCTTCTATTTGTGGTGCTTATGTCTCTAGAGCATCCATCCGCTGGCTGCAAAGCGAAGGTACTGCTGATCTTGGAGAAGGGGCTGCGGCAGAGGGAGCTAAGTTGGAGTCGGCTGCGGCTTACATGGCGGATGCTTTTTATGACTTGGTTAGAATTGCCGCTAAATCCATGGCCTCGCTGGACGCGGCGAGGCGTTTTCTTTGGTTACAGAATTCGACGGCGGACGCCTCCTCCAAGTCTAGACTCAGTAAACTTCCTTATAAGGGTAAGCTACTCTTTGGGGAAGCCTTGGAGAAGATTGTTAAGGATCTCGGGGACTCCAAGGGGGGTCGGCTGCTGGAGGATTGCCCTAAGGCCTCTAGGGGGGCTGCGGAGCAGCGAGGGCAAGGTAGAGATTCTCGGAGGTTCCAGGGTGCCCGGTTTGCTCCCTATCCCAGGGGCCGTTTCGGGTCTCGGGGGCAGTCCTTTCACGGAGCCAGAGGTTTCGGCAGAGGATATTTCAATTCCCAGCAGGCCTCCGCTAATGAAGTTCGACCGGTCCAGCCGGAGACTCCTGTGGGAGGTCGCTTGCAGAAATTTCTTTCGGCCTGGACCGCTCTCACTTCGGACAAGTGGGTACTAGAGATTATTCGAGACGGGTATGCGCTAGAGTTCGCTTGCCCCTTAGTCGACGCCTTCCTAGAGTTTCCATGTGGTCTGGGACCGAAGAGGCAGGCCATCGCTGACACGCTGGAACGCTTGTTGGTCCTACAGGCAGTGGTTCCCGTTCCTCCCGACCAGTGCGGCTTCGGTCGATACTCGATTTATTTTGTGGTTCCCAAGAAAGAGGGGTCTTTTTGGCCAATCCTCGATCTCAAACATGTAAATCGCACATTGTGAGTCCTGAATTTTCGGATGGAGACGCTGCGATCCGTCATTCGAGCGGTGCGTCCCGGCGAGTGGCTTTCCGCCATAGACCTTACAGAAGCTTACCTACACATTCCGATCCGAGCGGAACATCAGCGATTTTTGAGGTTTGCGGTTCCTATGGGCCACTTCCAGTTCTGGGCTTTGCCGTTCGGTCTGGCGACGGCTCCTCGCACTTTCACAAAAGTGATGGTCGTGGTGGCTGCGGCCTTATGGAAGGAGGGGGTCAGGGTACATCCTTACCTCGACGACTGGTTGATCAGGGCCGATTCGCTCTCGGACTCGGTTGCGGTGACGGCTCGCGTAGTGCAGGTATTGGAGCAGCTCGGTTGGGTCATCAACCGGGCGAAAAGTCACTTGCTTCTGGTGCAACAGCTTTCTTACCTCGGGGCCTTGTTCGATATGGAACGGGGGGCAGTATACCTGTCAGAGGGCAGGGTGCTAAAGCTCCTGCGACAGACTCTGGCATTTTTGCGGCTCCGAGCCCCTTCGGCGTGGACCTACTTGCAACTTTTAGGTTCCATGGCGGCGGCCTTGGATCTCGTTCCATGGGCCAGAGCGCACATGCGTCCTCTTCAGCACACATTGCTCTCCAGGTGGTCTCCGCAGCATCATCCTCTCTCTCAGCGGTTGGTCTGCCCGGAGAGTGTGCGTCACAGTCTCCTCTGGTGGATGGATATCATGCATCTTCGGGCAGAGTTCCTTTGCAGGACCCGCAGTGGGTGCTCGTGACCACCGATGCCAGTCTCTCGGGCTGGGGAGCTCACTGTCAATCGCATGTGGCGCAAGGGCTTTGGTCCAGAGAGGAAAGCTTCTGGTCAATCAACCACTTGGAACTCAGGGCGGTGCGTCTCGCGCTTCAATATTTCCAAGGCTTGTTGGAGGGTGCAGCGGTGCGTATTTTTTCTGACAATCTCATAACTGTCTCGTATATCAATCGTCAGGGCGGCACGGGCAGCGTGTTCCTGTTGGAAGAGAGTCAGATGTTGATGTCCTGGGCAGAGGAGCATCTGCTGGCTTTGTCGGCGGCGCACGTAGCAGGCAAGGAAAATGTGCAGGCCGATTATCTCAGTCGGCATGTTCTCGACCCAGGGAGTGGGAACTGAACACTGCGGTATTCCACGACATTACGATTTGCTGGGGGCAATCGGTTATGGACCTGATGGCGACTTTCGGCAATGCCAAAGCGTCCTGGTTTTTCAGCAGACGCAGGGAACGCATGTCGGAGGGGTTGGATGCCTTAGTCCAGCCCTGGCCGGCGGTCTCTCTCCTCTATGTGTTTCCTCCGTGGCCGATGCTCGGTTGGGTCATTCAACGGGTAACCAGTCACAGAGGGAATGTGATTCTCATTGCTCCGGATTGGCCTCGCCATCCCTGGTATGCGGATCTGGTTCGTCTTCTGGTAGCTTCTCCTTGGAGATTGCACGTTTGAGTCAACTTGTTGTCTCAAGGACCCGTGCTGATGCCGCAGGTGGATCACTTCTTGCTTACGGCTTGGCTCTTGAAGGGGCTCGGTTAAGGCATAAAGGTTATGCAGAATCGGTGGTGTCCACCTTGTTGCAGTCTAAGAGATCTTCCACTTCGATTGCATAGGTTCGGGTCTGGAAGATTTTTGAGACTTGGTGCGATCGTCATAGCATTCGGCCTCGTTCGGCTACATTGCCACAACTTTTGCTGTTTCTGCAAGATGGTCTGGAAAAAGGGTTAGCCCTTAGCACTCTCAAAGTTCATTTAGCGGCCTTATCTTGTTTTAGAGGTGCCGTGCAGCATCGTAGGCTCTCGATGCATGGAGATGTCCGTCGTTTTTTTCGGGCGGCTAAGAATAATAGACCTCCGGTACGTCCAGTGGTGCCTCCTTGGGATTTGAACCTGGTTCTGGAGGCGTTGACGCGCCCGCTGTTTGACAGGGGCTCCTTTGAGAGTTTGAAGGAGCTTTCGTGGAAGACAGCATTCTTAGTAGCGTTGTGCTCGGCGAGAATTTCGGATTTGCAGGCTCTCTCGTGTAGAGAGCCTTACCTTCAATTCTTGCCGGAAAAAGTGTTGTTGCGGCCGATGCCTTCCTTTCTGCCGAAGGTGATATCATCCTTTCATGTGAATCAGGTAGTGGCATTACCGGTGTTTAACGTTCAGTCCGGTTCTCCGATGGATCGCTCGCTCTGCAGGTGGGATCTGGGGCGGGTGTTGAAAAAGTATCTCGCGGCTACAGAATCTTTTCGCAAGTCCGATCGCCTATTTGTGTTATTTGTGGGTCCGCATAAAGGTAAAGCTGCAATGAAAGCTTCCATTTCTAGGTGGGTGACGCGGACTATAGCGGCAGCATACGAAGCCAGTGGTAAAGCCCCGCCAAGTGGTCTCCGGGCTCATTCCACTCGGGCTCAAGCGGCTTCCTGGGTGGAGTTTGCTCTAATTCCTCCAGTGGATATCTGTAGGGCCGCAACGTGGTCCTCTCTTCATATCTTTGCCAAGCATTATCGATTAGATGTTTTGGCCAGATAAGATGCCAATGTTGGGACTTCGGCCATTGTGGCCGGTCTGGCGGGTCCCTCCCGACTTTAGGTACTGCTTTGGTACTGCCCTAACGTACCCTGGACTGGCCCGGAGAGACGATATGGAAGGAGAAAGTAGGTCTTACCTGCTAATTGTCTTTCCTTGAGTTCTCTCCGGGCCAGTCCAGGGCCCACCCGGTGAGGTTTACTCAGATAGTTTTTTCTTCAGGAGGGTTCTTCTATAGGACCGTAAGAGATGCTTTTGTGTTAGGGTTTCGTTCAGGAGTCATGGTTGTTGGGACTTCCTCGTGATCCTTTTAGGGCATTGTTCATGTCTTGGTCTCATTTTTAGGATGTTACAAAAAAAAAAAAACTTTTTACAACACCAGTAAGAAAAAAAAAAAAAAAAACCACTCCCAACCAGGTTGGGTTATTCTTATGGGCGTTTCTTCACTAGGAAATATAGTGAGTTTGTTCCCAGACTTATCTTTTTGTTTTTTTGTTCTGTAGTTTATTTCTGTGTTCCGGCTAATGAAGAGGTGCTGCTTTGTCAGAGGAAGACTGGAGAACTGACACCAGGGGCAGTGGCTTAGACTGTCAGCAAAACTTAGAGTTTTCAGTCCTCAGCTGCTGAAGGGGATTGACAACCCTAACGTACCCTGGACTGGCCCGGAGAGAACTCAAGGAAAGACAATTAGCAGGTAAGACCTAATTTCTCCTTATTTAACCCATTTTCTATACCATCTTTTCTATGCTACAAGATGGTTTACAAATTAAAATAATTCACATTAAGACAGAAAAAGCAACCAGCCCATTAAGCATATTATACAGCTTGAAACAACCATGCCTTGCACTGCTTATAGAAACACATATCCGTAATACCTCATAACTCATCAGAAAACATATTCAAGAGTGCTGTACATACACAAGAAAAAGCACATTGCTTGATTTCGACTAAACATATACCTTCTGGGATCACCTGTAAATGCCAATGCACAGAACGCAGATGTCTATAAAGTATATATTGGTGTAAATATGCAGCCTAGAGTTCAGGTGCTACTACACTAGACAGTTTAAAAACAAGGGTCAAAATCTTAAATCTTATACTAGATTCAATGGACAGAGTTTGGCACCCATTACCAACCTGGCTGCAGTGTTCTGCAACAGATGCAGTCTGGTCAAATAGCATTTTGAACATAAGAAAGCATAGTTACTCACCTGTAACAGGTGATCTCTGGGAACAGCAGGAATTTAGTCTTCACATATGGTGACATCGGGTACCGACAGAGCCCACGTGTGAAGCTCCCCAGCTACCAACAGGAAAGCCTTTGGGAGTAGTCCACTGCACCTGCGCTGCTGTCTTCCCGCTCTCCAAACTCCCTCTCCTCAGTTGTAGCTGAAGAAAAGGAGTGGAAAAAACAAAACAAAGAACCCTACAACTCCAAGGGGAGGAGGACAGGTTGTGAAGACTAAATTCCTGCTGTTCCCGGAGATCACCTGTACAGGTGAGTACCTACACTATCTCCAGAAACAAGCAGAAATATAGGGATATGTTTACTAGACTGCGGTAATGTTACAGACCGTGCATTAGGTAACGTTAACGTGCGGTATGCAACATTAATGCGCAGTAACGTTACCTAATGAGCATTAGCGTTCCCGGCCACGGTAAACATCGCAGAGGGTGGAGAGAGGGCGGAGAGAAGGGGGTCAATGGGCAGGGAGTGGGTGGGGAGAGTCTCCCTGCACACTAACGCGCTGAATTGAAGGGCTGAATCCTATCACAAATTAAAACCTGCCGTTAGATGCACATTTGCAGGAGAGAGAAACCGTTTCAGTGTCAGCAATGTACAGCATAGGCAGGGAGCCCAAGAAAAGTGATAGTAGTGCTCCATTTGCAGCAACAGCATAGTGCCCAACTATGAAAGGCCACTATGGCGATGGTGCAAGTGGCGCATAGGGGGCTGCAGGCGGGACATGTAGCGGGGGCAGCTGGGGCACAGGGTAGACTAGGCGGGCGCCTAGGTGGCACATAGAAACATAGAAACCGGAAATCAACATGACAGCCACTGACAAAGGCCAAACACAATCCACCTACATCTACCTGGTCCACCCAAGCTAATAGTTACCAGAGCACTGACCTAACATCCCCCCAGCCAACCCTTCCCCAAGTGGAAGGGACACACTATTGGTAGGCGGTGATGGGGGGATGTGAGAATGCTCATGTATGCCCCCTGCCCCAGACCCCGCTCCCTAGGCGACCACCTACCCACACAATGGATGGCCTGGGACTGCGCACCACCAGCACCGACAGCATATGGTCATATCAGCATGGCAGGGGGGGTGCCCGTGATGGAGGGGGCAGTGGCACCTGCCTGGAGTGGACCTAGGCCATGCTCTGTACCAGTACATGGTGTGCAGTGCAACATAAAAGGTCTGGCTGAGGAAAAGTACAGGTAGCCCCAGGGACTACCATGCATCTGTAATGACAGTGTGGTGCAGTACACCCAGAAGCAGAGGGTCACAGGTTCAAGTCCCAGCTGTGGTCCCTGCAGAGCATGTCCTTATATTTTACCCTACAATGCAGATACAACAGCAACATGTGCAAAGCCCAAAGCAGCGGCGAACAGGGGTACAAACACCCATTCACACAGGCTCCACAATCCAAAGATGCATGGAGAGTCAGGCTGTTGGCCCCAGCATTGAGCTGCAGTTATCAAAAGAGCACTATTACTATCTCCTGCACAGTTTAGCAGTGTTGGCACAGTGATCAGGACCAGTGTAGCGGGCAGGGTTGCCAACCATCCCTATCTTTGCACAATGCTGCAATAGGAGTGTGTGTGTGTGTGTGTGTGTCTATCCATTGTTCTGTGGCTGCCCACCCCTCTCTGGGCCCAAAATGTCTCACTGTTACCAGCGTTAGCCTGAATATGTGCATAATGAGGAACAAGGTGTTGTGGGTATGGCCCGGACAGGGCGGATTGGCCAGGATGCATCTTCACAGGGTGTGGGGCAATGGCTGAGACACTGTAGTGCCCAACCACCGCCTGCATGTACAGGGTGGTCACAGCATGTCATGCTGGGAGGGCGCTCACTCTAACCGAGCAGTGACCATGGCATGTCTATGTTCCCACATAGCGCTATTTACTATCTGTTTCCAGTGATGCTGTTGTGTTCCCAGTGCTGGGGCTCTAATCCCTGAGATGCCTGCTCGGTGCATGTAGTTTCTCTGTGAGCATGCACTATGCACTGGTTAGTGGACTGTCTGCAGTTAGATTGTGCATGTTTGGAATACCTATAAGATGCAGTTTGACTGTGCTGTCTGCTGGTGACTGGCAGACAGTGGTGTGAAAATACTCAATAAACAAATTGTGAATTTTAAGAAAACCCCACTGCTGTGTGGGTAACCAGATAAGTGTTTACTTCGGTAGTGGGGTTTTCTTAAAATTCACAATTTGAAAAGCTTATGAAGTTTATATGAATAAAAGGGACATGTACTGTTCAGGAGGGGGAGTTCAATAGTACCTTCCTCCCACGGTTTATGCCCGACAAAAAATAATTGTAGAGGAAAGAGGGGTTTTTTAAGGTATCGTTTATTGAGTATTTTCATTGATTGATTACCATTGGGGATTTTTTTGGTAGACAGTGATGTGAGGCAGTTGGGGTTTTCCAGACTTAACCCCAACATTGCTGCTGGTCTGCCACTGCCCCATTCACAGGTATGGCTCTGGCCCACCAACCCTGGAGGGCTGTCTCATACCAGCAGGTGCTTCACTGGGGCTGGGGCACCTGTCCCTTACCTACAAAAAGGGTGATGTGGGCCCTTTGGGGTTAATGTAGTGTATACTACTTTGAACTTATAAAGGCACTGCTATGCAAACCTCATGCAGATCTAGAAACCCCTCTGCCCTGATAACAGGTGCCCATGTCAGCCAGACCCTAACACAGGGTACACACTAATCTGGGTGGTGTCTGGTCCCAGAGGGCCACATTACCTTCGGCTGCACTGCAAGGAACACCTGTCACACATTGATAGTGATGGGGATGTACAGCAGGCCCTATCTCTAGCACCACATGTACTGCGGACCTAGTGCTGGGCACCCATCCTATCCCTCAGGATGAACACAGGACCTGCACAATGGCATGGTCTGTAGCTACACTGTGCCAGTATCACGCATTGTCAGTTCATCTTTCCAAACTGAGGTACCGGAGAGGTGCAGACCCCATTTGGTGATCAGCTGTAGACAGCTATTCAGCATGTGCATTGCATCATGGGTACTGGTGGGGTTACCCTATCCTGGCACTCAGAGCAGACAGTTTGTGCGGTGACCTGCAGTCCTTCTGTACCCAGTCATTGCTGTGACATACACCATGGAGGTATAGCCTATTGGTTAATACAATGTCATTCTCGGCAGTGTTCATGGGTTTAATTCCTCATTGTTCCCTCCTCTCATGCCTGTCTTACTCAAATAGTGTGCATGCCTGTAGAGGTCATATTTTTGCAGATCTGTGCTGCCAGCCCATAATACTCTCGCCACAATTGCCAAAATTCCCTCGGTCCATCTATCTGCGTCTGTCAGCTGTGTAGAGTCCTGTCTGCCTGTGCAGGCTGCCACCCCATGTCCTGCACTGCTACCCTTTCCTGCATTGCGCCTCATTGTACTTGCCTCACCTGTGTCTGATCTGCATGGCACCACCACTCCTCTGTCCACCCATCATTGTAACTATCCTGCCACCTCCGCCTCCACTGGAGGACACGTATTCCCATCGTCTGCCACCAACTGTCTTTCCAGTACTTTACATTGCCAAAACCCTGTGCTGTGGTACAGTTGCCCCCACCATGTTTGTCATCAGTACTGGCAGCCACATGGGATGCCCGCAGATATGGCGGGTCCAGCAGCTCCCAGCTCTCCCTCCTTCACTCATCTGTTCATTGCCTTTCCTGAGTGCTCTATCTAGTGTTAGGGCTACATCTGTCTCTCTTTCCTCACAAGTCATGCATGTCATCCTGTGGCACCTTGCAGCCCTTAGGGCACATTAACCTAGGGCACCATAACCTTGTTAGGCCACCTTAACCTATGGTTCTATAGCCCAGGGTGCCTTCTACAGTGCCTTATCCAGGGGTGCCAAATACAGCGCTTAGCCTAATGAGCCCTATAGGGTGCCTTATGAGGCACCTTACAAGGCATCTTATAATGCACCTTATAAGGCACCTTACAAGACATCTTGTAAGGTGCTTTGTAAGGTGCCTTATAAGGTGCCTTGTAAGGCGCGTTAGTCTAAGGCGCCTTGTAACATGCGTTAGCTGATATGGCTTGCTGTAACGATGCACCACCCATGCCTTTATATGGGCATCTTTACCTTTACTGCGGAACCGAACACGAGTGACATTACCGCAGTTTAGTAAACATACCCCATAGTCTTCACATATGGGACTCCCTAGTTCCCAGATCTCTGAAGAGTTGGACCGGGTCAGAAAGTCGGACAAGGTCATTTGAACCTGGACTTCCCCACCAAGGAGATCTGGCAAGAAGTGGGCGGGGGTAGGAGTTGTTTTTACGTTCCAAAGAGATGCTGCAGGTCTACTGGGCCTAAAGCAGCATCCCAGCGGGAGTCCTTGTCCAAGCAGTAATAAGCTGCAGATAGAGGACCATGTAGCAGCTCAGCAAATCTCGTCAATAGCTACTGAATGGAGGTTAGTAACAGAGGTTGCCATTGCTCAGACATTATGAGCAGTCACGTGTCCCGTGAGGGAAAGACCTCCTTAGCACAGTTACTTACCTGTAACAGGTGATCTCTGGGAACAGCAGGAATAAGTCTTCACATATGGGTACGTCGGTACCGACGGAGTCTGCGTGGGTATGTCGGTACCGACGGAGTCTGCGCGGGAACGCTTCCCAGCGTCCAATCAGAAAGCCTTTGGAAGCATCCCAACACGCCTGCGTGCTGCCTTCCCGCCTTCCCAACTGCCTCTCCTCAGTTAAGTTTTAAAGCTGAGACAAAGAGAGAGAGAGAGCAAGAAGGAAAAGATAGAGATAGAGAAAAAGCAACTCCTAGGGGAGGTGGGTGGGTTGTGAAGACTTATTCCTGCTGTTCCCAGAGATCACCTGTTACAGGTAAGTAACTGTGCTATCTCCAGGAACAAGCAGGAATGAGTCTTCACATATGGGGACTCCCAAGCTTAGATGCCCAGAGGGAGTCCTAGCATGTTGCAAGTCTAGAGCGAGCCATGCTATTCCTCAGGACCTCATGCATCCTGGGGATGGAGGGTAGGAGTTGAATACAGAAAAGGAGCTGTGGAACAGCTGGTTAGAACAGGGCTTCTAAAGGGAAAGACCCTGTATAGAGGGCATTTAGTAGTAGAATATTGAAATCTGGGCCTCCCTTGTTGGCATGGCACAAGTCCACTGAGCTACATATGGATCTGTTAGAAGAGCCAGTGAATGTGCTCAAGGGGTACCTTACTGAGAAGCAGAGGTAAGAAAGTAGAAAAACAAGTGGAGGTCAGAACCCTTCAGGATGAGAAATAGCCCCAGGGGAAAAACTGGGGTAGTATAGTAGGTAGAGCTTCAGCGGAGACGCAGAAGGTACTATTAAAGAAAGCTTAAGCTCTTTTGGTCCAAAATCAGCACAAATTTAGGAACAAAAGAAAAAATGAGTCTGACCTAACTGGACTGGGGTTGGAATCAGTCCATGTAGGGAATAAAGGGTATGGAGACCCTTGTATCTGATAAGAAAGTAAGGACAGACTCAGGAGCACTAAGCTTTAGAGTAACTGAAGCTCCGCAATGTCTTTCCTAAATGGGATCAATTAGGAAAGAAAAAGGTACATGGGGAGCTTCAGGAGTACCTAACCTAAAAGGTTATGGTGAGAAAAATGTTTATTAATTACCACAGGAAGTGGTCATAAGTGTAGCCCCCTAAGCATGCTGGCACAGCATTGATAGGGGTAGTGCCCATCTGTCTGGATCCGATAGGAATGTAAGAATATCCGAACCTAACAGACAGATAGATAAGTATATGGATACAGATCTATCTAAAAATATATCTCACTAGATCTATAAATATATATGTATAGATATATATATATTTAAATATATACACCTACAGGGTATATATGCATATATCTATAAAGAGATATGTATGGGCAGAAGACACACAGATAGAGATAGATAAATATATATATATATATATATTGTCATGAGGTGCAGCGCTCAGAGCCCATGGAGACAGGGGATTCTGAACAAAACGGAGCTAACTTTGACAGCTCAGAGATACATAGGGCCAAAGGTTGCCATAGGAACTATACACAAGCTATTTCACGTGGTGTAGGGGAACGCCCAGACCCAAAGCTAGCTCGTGGCTCATCAGGAAATGAGGGGCAGCTGACAAGGGGCGGAGCCAAAACGAACACCACAAACTACGCACTTAAAAATCACTTACCCGAGGGTAGTGAAGAGAGACGTGCTGGCAGGGAGAGAAGTCTCGATAGCTGGAGAACCCCAAGCAAGGAGAGAAGCTTGAGAGGCAGGAGAGAAGGATCTCCATGCTGGTTAAAACCTATTGCTGACCAAAGGAGACTACCAGGGAGGTGCAGAGCTGAGAAACCCAGGAAGGGCTGCTTAGAAGAGCAGTGCACAGCTGACCATTGCATCCCCTACAGAGGAAGCAGAGGTAGTAGCTCTGAGGCCAGGCTAAGGCAAGACCAGTCACCCAGCACAAGGTACCAAGCAGGAGAAAATTATTATCCTGAAGACAATTTGGTGCCAAGGAGAAAGCTCAAACAGACACGGAGTGAAAAGCCTTCCCAGGAGCAGAGCTGTGCTCGAGGGAGGAACGTTGAAGGGAAACTGCTGGAAGGTAACCTTATTCTTCCTAATAGGAGAAGCATAGAGTGTAGCAAACAGCCTTGCACTTACCAAGAATTATGTGCCGCTTCTGAGAGAGACTGTAGTGATTACGGTAATTACCCATTCACCTCTAGGCTGGTGGGGGAAGGGAACTCCCAGAGCTATAGAGAGGAACTCAGCAGTCAGAACAGAAGTTTCACTCACCAGGAAACTTGCCCCGGTATAGAAGATATGCAATGTGTTCCGTGTGAGGAATATAATAGTGATATTTACATGGACTGTACATACACTTTATCTGATAGCATAGTTTCTCTATGCTAAAGAGCTGTAGGAGCTAATTCATAAAGAAAACAGACAGGAAGAGTTTTGTGAAGAAAACTGTTTTCTTTTTCCATTTTGCCTCCATTGTGAAAGCTGAAGATAAGCATATCCTTTGTTCAAATGTTTCTTTGATTTTGATACCAGACATATGGTCTTTTGTGTTGCCTTATTTCATTGTGTGAAAATCCAACCCTGGGAAGGGAATAAATCCTGTTTCAAACCTTATTACTCTGACTGCAACTACTTTCTTTTTGCTAAAGTTGTGGAACTACAAAACCCAGAAGGCATTGCCAAGCCTCTCTACTATACTCCACAGCTATTAAAGAACTTACCCTGCTAATCCACCCATGCCTATGGCCTCTGGGGGGTGAGCGGGCGACATTTGGCGTAGTTTTGCGGATTTTTATCTTGAAATAAAAAGAACACTATTAAAGAAACTGCTACAGTACCTGAAGACCTTGGAAGCAAGTTCACTGGCAGACCGGTCGGTGAAGGAAGCAGTAACCTTTCTTGTGAGCTGACCTCTACACGAAGCCTAAGGGTACAGAAGGGAAGAATGGAGCCCAGAGACGTCATGCAGTGGATGCAACTCCAGTGGGATAAGCAGTTTGAACTAGCTCGCCATATCCAGGAGCAAAGTGCCAGCATGATGAGGGAGCAACAGAAACCACTGTTGGACGCTATGGAAGCGCTTTTGAAAAAACCACAAGAACTTGGGACTGAAAGCCCCTCAGTAATACCAGGGGTAGGACTAAATGCTAGTCATGCATTCTCTCTAGGGCAATTGAGTCCTCATGACAATGTAGATGATTTTATTGATGCTTTTGAACGCATAGGCGAAGCCTTGAAATGGCCTAGTGAGCAATGGGCAACCCGTTTTGCGGTTTCACTTACCGGTGAAGCCCTCTCAGCCTACAAGGCAATGCCTGCAACCCTTGCTGCTGATTATAGTGAAATAAAAAAGGCAGTCAAGGATAGGTTAGGGCTTACTACCTCACATTATAGGAGAATGTTCAGAGAGGCCAAAATGAAGTCGCAGGAGACACCTAAAGCCTTACATCAAAGGTTGAGGAATTTGGCCTGGAAGTGGTTAACTCCGGAGAGGAGAACCATGGAATTTGTACTGGACACAGTGGTCTTGGAGCAGTTTATCCAAGCTGTGCCCACTGAAATGAAAACATACCTAACCTTACAAAACTGCCAATCTACTGATGAAGCAGCTAGTCTGGCAGACAGGTTTTTAGAAGCCCAGATAGCTGATACCTCAGGGTTTGGGGTAATGCAGGCAGTAGGTATGGCAGATTGTAAGAAAGGGAGGTAACCCAAAGGGAAAATGTATAATGTACAAAATATGAATGCTAATGATAATGTTTTGCTTGCACATAAGGGGAAATGCTACCTATGCGGGAGAGCTGGACATTTTCAAAAGGACTGCATCAAGCGGACTGTCCTCATGTCTGGAGTGGACAAGCCAGCACAGGACGGATTTCTTCTACATATTCAGGTAGAGGGCGTAGAAGCGCTGGCACTGCTTGACTCGGGGGCTGACCAGAGCATGATTTCCCGCAGGCTCTGGGAAGCCATCGAGAGGCGCCATTCGTCACCCCTGAGTCAAGCAGAGAGCCAGGTGAGGGTAAAATGCATACATGGAGCATACTCACAGTACCCTTTACAGAAACTGTCTGTGCAGGGGTTGGACACCGAACAAACATTACCAGTAGCTATAATCCCCGCATTACCTAGGGACATTATTCTAGGCAGGGACTGGCCACCCTTTTATAAGGGGTTGGTAGCAGGTTTAACTACCCGATCAGGCCTAGTTTCCACCCGGGCGCAAGCCGGAACCTCGGGAGTGGGAGAGACATCATCTGGGGGCACGGAAGAGCCTAAGGAGGTGGTAGGATCCCAAGACAAGGCAGCGAGTGAGGAAGCATTAGATATTCTTCCCACGCACGATGATTTAGTCCACGAGCCAGTAAAGGGGGGCAGAAAAGCCAAGGCCAAGAGACGTCCAGAGAGGCAATATAGGACCCGAGGGAGGGCCGAGTTGGAGGCTGGAGCAGGTTTGCCCTGGGTACCTGCTGAACTGGTGAATAAGTTTCCGTCGTTCCCCGCGGAACAGCGGGCCGACCCAGCGCTTAAAAGAGCCTTCGAATGGGCCCAAGAAACCCGGCCTACACTGCCCAGGTTTTTCCTGGAAAATTAGATTTTATACAGGGAAATATGGACCCTTACACTGAGGCAATTAGAAAACAACTGGTAGTGCCAACGACGTTTAAGGCCACGGTATTATGTTTGGCACACGACCACCCCATAGGAAGCCATAAGGGAATCCAGGGCACCCTGGACCAAATATTAGGTCGCTTTTATTGGCCGGGGGTTTTCAAGGAAACCAGGCAGTACTGCGAGTCTTGTCCCTCATGTCAGAGAGTGACAGCGCTAAGACCTAG
The DNA here is from genome assembly GCA_033557465.1 of Ichthyophis bannanicus. Lineage (NCBI taxonomy): Eukaryota > Metazoa > Chordata > Amphibia > Gymnophiona > Ichthyophiidae > Ichthyophis > Ichthyophis bannanicus. The sequence continues at coordinate 378,783,975 of CM066036.1, forward strand.
GGCTGTACCATTGGTATCTACACCCACCATAGCGGTACCTATGAGTCGCATAGGAATGGACATGGTAGGCCCTATGACCCGAACACCGAGAGGTTTCCAGTACCTGCTGGTGATAGTAGACCACGCTACACGGTTCCCATGGGCTATTCCCTTATGGAACACCTCGGCAAGGAACATAGCCCGAGAGCTTGTGAAGCTATTCTGTGAGGTGGGGTTTCCTAGGGAGGTGCTTACCGATCAGGGTAGCAATTTTCTTTCCAAGCATTTGGCTACCGTATGGGAGGCCTTCGGTATAAAGCACATACGAACTGCAGCGTACCATCCCCAAACAAATGGTTTGGTAGAACGCATGAATCAAACCATCAAGCAAATGCTTAGGAGGGGTTTAAAAAAAGGAGAGATATCAGACTGGGATACTCTACTTCCGTTTGTATTGTACATCTGTAAAGCACGCGTACAAACCTCATTAAAAGCATCCCCATACGAACTCATGTTCGGTAGATCCCCTAGAGGGATATTAGATATTTTACACGAGCAGTGGGTAGAACCAGACACATCAGAGGTTGAAGTACCTCAGTTCTTAATAGGTCTGAGGGAACACTTGGAAAGGACGGCAAAGTCCTCGATGGAAAATTTGCGGGCCAGCAAGGGGAAACAAAAGCAGTATTACGACAGGGGCACGAAACCTAGGAAATTGGAGATAGGTGATAAAGTGCTTGTCCAGGTGGCAGATCCAGGACCAAAATTTGAGGCTCACTGGAAAGGGCCATGCACTGTAGTAAAAAGGGTGGGCCCTGTCTCATATAGAATAGAGAATGAAAAGGGACGCCAACAGGTGTATCACCTAAACCTCCTTAAGCCATGGAAGGATAGGTTGGCCACTGCCAGTATGGCTTACGTAGAGCAGCGATACAGATCCCAAGATAGGATTACGTGCTGTCCGATTGAAAGTTCGGCAGCCCGTAATGTTTTAAGGGGGGGGATCTGTCATGAGGTGCAGCGCTCAGAGCCCATGGAGACAGGGGATTCTGAACAAAACGGAGCTAACTTTGACAGCTCAGAGATACATAGGGCCAAAGGTTGCCATAGGAACTATACACAAGCTATTTCACATGGTGTAGGGGAACGCCCAGTCCCAAAGCTAGCTCGTGGCTCATCAGGAAATGAGGGGCAGCTGACAAGGGGCGGAGCCAAAACGAACATCACAAACTACGCACTTAAAAATCACTTACCTGAGGGTAGTGAAGAGAGACGTGCTGGCAGGGATAGAAGTCCCGATAGCTGGAGAACCCCAAGCAAGGAGAGAAGCTTGAGAGGCAGGAGAGAAGGATCTCCATGCTGGTTAAAACCTATTGCTGACCAAAGGAGACTACCAGGGAGGTGCAGAGCTGAGAAACCCAGGAAGGGCTGCTTAGAAGAGCAGTGCACAGCTGACCATTGCATCCAAGAACCTTGCTACAGAGGAAGCAGAGGTAGTAGCTCTGAGGCCAGGCTAAGGCAAGACCAGTCACCCAGCACAAGGTACCAAGCAGGAGAAAATTATTATCCTGAAGATAATTTGGTGCCAAGGAGAAAGCTCAAACAGACACGGAGTGAAAAGCCTTCCCACGAGCAGAGCTGTGCTCGAGGGAGGAACGTTGAAGGGAAACTGCTGGAAGGTAACCTTATTCTTCCTAATAGGAGAAGCATAGAGTGTAGCAAACAGCCTTGCACTTACCAATAATTATGTGCCGCTTCTGAGAGAGACTGTAGTGATTACGGTAATTACCCATTCACCTCTAGGCTGGTGGGGGAAGGGAACTCCCAGAGCTATAGAGAGGAACTCAGCAGTCAGAACAGAAGTTTCACTCACCAGGAAACTTGCCCCGGTATAGAAGATATGCAATGTGATCCGTGTGAGGAATATAATAGTGATATTTACATGGACTGTACATACACTTTTTCTGATAGCATAGTTTCTCTATGCTGAAGAGCTGTAGGAGCTAATTCATAAAGAAAACAGACAGGAAGAGTTTTGTGAAGAAAACTGTTTTCTTTTTCCATTTTGCCTCCATTGTGAAAGCTGAAGATAATCATATCCTTTGTTCAAATGTTTCTTTGATTTTGATACCAGACGTATGGACTTTTGTGTTGCCTTATTTCATTGTGTGAAAATCCAACCCTGGGAAGGGAATAAATCCTGTTTCAAACCTTATCACTCTGACTGCAACTACTTTCTTTTTGCTAAAGTTGTGGAACTACAAAACCCAGAAGGCATTGCCAAGCCTCTCTACTATACTCCACAGCTATTAAAGAACTTACCCTGCTAATCCACCCATGCCTATGGCCTCTGGGGGGTGAGCGGGCGACAATATATATATATATATACATATAAGAATATGTAGGCCTATAGACACATGTCTCCAGGTATGTGGATGGAGAGATGTCTATAGAACCCGATCCCCCATAGGGATATGGGGAGAGAGAAAGATTTATCTAACAGCAAGAAGGTTGATACCTGCTTGAAGAGATAAATAAAGAAACCTCTTTTCCTGGTTATGACTGGCAGAGTCAGAGGAAAAGTCTCCCTGACAAGAAGAAGTCTGAATTCTCTTTAGAATTTGAGGTCTTGAATAACCAGGATGGCCTACGTGGAAAATTGCAGAGGATAACTTCAGCCTGCAGGCAGGCAGTCCAGATCTCTCCAGAATTGCAGTATGGAGAGTGGATGGAGGACGCCACTGGAGGAAGATACCCTAGTGACCCACCTATGAGGGCAGGATGGGTATTAGGTGTCTTCTAGCTGCCATTGAAGAAAATTATCTCTGACAAGAAGACCAAAGGAGATTTGGGCCAAGCGGAGGAATTGGCCATTCTTTAGGTTTTCACGTAATGAAGGCCTGAGGCTTATATCTCAAAAGAGATTTAAGATGAGATGGTAAGGTTAGGGAATACCAGCCAGTCATGGAACATGACTGGGGGAACCCCTCCTAACCATCTAGGGTTATCTGCTAAGCCAGATACAAATGCTCTCTAGCAAGGGCCCATAGTGCAAAACTACTCTGTAGGGTTGCAGAGAGCATGCTGCAGGTTGGTTAGAAGAAAAAACTGGCTGTGAAAAGCCAGCAGGTAACGAGCTATTCTGCCAAGGACAAGGGCGAAGAATAGGAGTTAACCAACCAGAGTGTGATAATAGGGTTTCCCAAACAAGGTTGATAACCTGTTTGGGGCGTAGCACTGAGGCTAGGCGAACAGAATCAGTGGCTTAACCACTAGGAATTGCTGTAACTGCAGCAACTACCAGGGCAGCTGATAAAATTTTCTTTTCTTTCTCCTTTTTAGATTGGGAAAAAGAAACAACAGACATGGTAGGATTTCCTGATGTCTGATGTGTTGTCCTAAGGTAAGAGGGGGGGGGGACAACTCCAGAAGGGATAATCCCCCGGTAGAACAGGTAGAGGACCAGAGGGCTTACCAGTGTAAAAGAGCCAATCTTACCAACCAATGTTGTAGTAAGATGAAGATGAAAGAGACCGACTATGGAAGGAGTCTCTGAGAGGTGAGATGATACATGCCAGTACAGGGAACAACTGTCTAATGATAGGTGTTACCTCTCTTTCCTCCAAGAGGAAGAGGAAGACCTGTTAAGAATGTGCATGATCATCATAAAGACTCTTAAAGTTAAAGAAAAGATGTCTCATGAAGAGATATCTAGGAAGGTTAGGATAAAGTTAGTGCAGATACTGCAAATGAAAAGAAGCAGACTGCTACTCAAACCATCAACCAAGAGGGGCCCTGATGATCTATTTGAAACCCTGTGAATGCTGGGTTTGTTGACCCTGTTGAGGTTTTGGATTCTTCAGACCAGGGCGATGTTTCCCCTGTTTGGGAACATCTGTATGATGGGCAGATGATGGATAAAGCACAGTTACTTACCTGTAACAGGTGATCTCTGGGAACAGCAGAAATTAGTCCTCACATATGGGTACGTCGGAACTGACGGAGCCTGCGCGGGAAAGCTCCCCAGCTTCCCAGAAAGGAAAGCTTTTGGGGCCTCCCACAGTGCATGCGCGCTGCCTTCCCGCCTTCCTGACCAACTCTCCTCAGTTCGAGTTTAAAGCTGAGACAATAGAGAGAGGAAAGGAAAGAGAGAGAGAGAGAGATACAACTCCTAGGGGAGGTGGGTGGGTTGTGAGGACTAATTCCTGCTGTTCCCAGAGATCACCTGTTACAGGTAAGTAACTGGGCTATCTCCAGGAACAAGCAGGAATGAGTCCTCACATATGGGGACTCCCTAGCTAGGATGCCGGGGAGATCCCCCCCCCCCCAAGGGTATGAGACCCAGAAGGGTTCCTCATCTTCCTATGGATCTCAGGCATCCATACAGGGAAGGTGGGCAGGAGTTGATTAAGAATGGAACAGGTGTCTGAGGACAGCCTGACCAAACAAGGCATCCCGGTGGGAGTCCTTGTCCAAACAGTAATGGGCTGTAAAGGTATGAACCGAGGCCCAGGTGGCTGCTCGACAGATCTGATCGATGGATACAGAGTGAAGATGAGCCATAGAGGTGGCCATGGCTCTCACATTGTGAGCTGTGACATGGCCCTCCAGAGAAAGGTTATTACTTTGGTAAGCAAAAGTGATACACTGAGAAATCCAATTGGACAGTGTTCTTTTAGACAGGGGCAGCCCAAGGGGGGTGCGGGGCCATGTGCGGAGACTCGGTGCGGGGCCTCATTTGCATAAGTGGCCTTATTTGCATAAATATTTACATATTGTTACCATACACTAACTTTTAGTAAACATGTCTCTTAATGAGTGTATGGATAAAGAAAGACTAAAAGATTTCTACATTACTATAATCCAGTGCCAACCGCCAGGCAGATTAGGAACTACTACAAACGCTGCCCATTTAGAACCCATAGCAAACCCGCCGTATCCTGACAGCACTACCAGGACTCACAAAGCACCATACCCTACCTATCAAAAGGCAACACTGCAAATATTAAACCAATACATTTCAGAGAATACTGGGAAAAGAGAACAAGTGGCAATGTCAAATAGGAATTACATAAACAGAATACCTCAGCTCAGTTACACATGCAGAACATAGACCATCACCAAACAAGGAATCACAATTTAGAAACAGGAAGGCAATAATTAAACTGGGAACCCCAAAAGCCAAACTTGGAATGTACAACAACACTGTAGAAATAAAACTATAAAGCACAGTTACTTACCTGTAACAGGTGATCTCTGGGAACAGCAGGAATTAGTCCTCACATATGGGTACGTCGGTACCGACGGAGCCCGTGCGGGAAAGCTCCCCAGCTTCTTAGAATAGAAGCTTTTGGGACCTCCCACTGCACATGCGCACTGCCTTCCCGCCTTCCTGAACAGCTCTCCTCAGTTTCGAGTTTATAGCTGAGTCAACAGAGAGAGGACAGGAAGATAGATAGATAAAAGATACAACTCCTAGGGGAGGTGGGTGGGTTGTGAGGACTAATTCCTGCTGTTCCCAGAGATCACCTGTTACAGGTAAGTAACTGTGCTATCTCCAGGAACAAGCAGGAATAAGTCCTCACATATGGGGACTCCCTAGCTTAGATGCATGGGATCCCCTGTAAAGGTTCGCCATCTTCGTATGGATCTCAGGCATCCATTCTGGGAAGGTGGGCAGGAGTTGTTTAGGAATGGAACAGGTGCTTGAGGACAGCCTGGCCAAACAAGGCATCCCGGCGGGAGTCCTTGTCCAAACAGTAATGGGCTGTGAAGGTATGAACCGAGGCCCAGGTAGCGGCTCGACAGATCTGATCTATGGAAACAGAGTGCAGATGAGCCATAGAAGTTGCCATGGCCCTCACATTGTGAGCAGTGACATGGCCTTCCAGAGAAATGTTTTTGCTCTGGTAAGCAAAAGAAATACACTGAGCAATCCAATTGGAACGTGTACGCTTGGAGACTGGAAGTCCCAAATGGGAAGGATCAAAGGCCACAAAAAGTTGAGAAGACTTTCGATGTGGCTGAGTCCTATTAAGGTAAAAAGCGAGAGCTCTTTTACAATCCAGAGTATGAAGGTTCCTCTCTGCATTGGATGCATGAGGAGCTGGAAAAAAGACAGGTAGATATACCTCTTGATTAAGATGAAAAGGCGAGACCACTTTAGGCATAAAGTGGGGATTCGTCCTAAGGACCACCTTATCATGATGAAATCTTGTGTAAGGTGGATTAGCCACTAAAGCCTGCAGCTCACTGATGCGGCGAGCCGAAGTGACTGCAATGAGGAAGATGACCTTCCAGGAAAGAAATTTCAAGGAGGTGGAAAACATTGGCTCAAAAGGTGGCTTCATAAGTTGACCGAGCACTAGATTCAAATCCCATGCGACCGGGGTGGTCTGATGGGAGGTTTAGTGAGAGTCAGGCCTCTCATGAATCTTGCAACAAGAGGATGAGAGGAGATAGGTTGTCCATTTATATGTTTCAAGGATGCTGCAATAGCACTTAAATGGACTCTTACCGAATTCGTCTTGAGGCCTGCATTGGATAGATGCAGGAGATAATCAAGAAGAGAATTCAAAGGAAGTGCCAGAGGGTCAAGACCCTGCTGAGCACACCAAATGGAAAAACGTTTCCATTTGAAAGCATAGGAACGCCTGGTAGAGGGTTTCCTAGAGGCAGAAAGGATATCTTTCACTGGTTGGGAAAGATGAAAGTCTTGAAGGCTTAAGCCTTCAGTAACCAAGCACTGAGGTGAAGGGATTTGGGGTTTGGGTGCCACAAAGTCCCCTCCTCCTGAGACAGGAGGTCTGGCGCAGCTCCCAGATCCAAGTAGGATCCCTGGGAGAGCTGTAGAAGTAGAGGGAACCACACTTGGCGTGGCCAGCGTGGAGCTATGAGGATCATAGTTCCATGATCCCTCTGGAGTTTGAACAGAGTCTTGGGAATCAAAGGAATGGGTGGAAAGGCATATAGGAATGCCTGATTCCAATTCAGGAGAAAGGCGTCCGTAGCCTGAGCTCCCTGACACGGAGTTCTGGAACAGAACCGGGGAAGTTTGGCATTCCACGGACTTGCAAAGAGGTCTATGTCCGGGGTCCCCCATTCCTGAAAGATTCGGTTTATTTGGTCCAAATGTAGGGACCATTCGTGTGGCAGCAGAACTCGACTGAGCCTGTCTGCCCGAGAGTTTTGAACTCCTGGGAGATACACTGCTAGCAGGTGAATCTGATGCTCTCTGGCGAAGGCCCATAGTCTTAGAGCTTCGTTGCAAAGCGACAGAGAGCCCGTCCCTCCTTGTTTGTTTATGTAAAACATGGCCACCTGATTGTCCGTCTGAACTAGGACAGTGAGGTTGGCTAGGAGGGAGTGGAAGACCTTGAGGGCAAGGTAAATTGCTCGCAGTTCCAGAAGATTGATATGAAGGGTGGTCTCCTGTAGAGACCAAGTGCCCTGAGTGGAGAGAGTTTGCAGATGGGCTCCCCACCCTGTTTGGGAGGCATCTGTTGTGAGGGTTGCTTGGGGTAGCAATGGTTGAAATGGAGCCCCCAACAACAGATTCTTGGTGGAAGTCCACCAGTGGAGGGACCAAAACAGACGATCGGAGGTTTGTATTTGGTCTGAGAGCGCTCCTGACGCCTGAGTCCACTGAGTGGCCAGGGTCCATTGAGCTGCTCTCATATGAAGACGAGCATAGGGCACCACATGCACTGTGGAGGCCATATGACCCAGTAGGCGTAGCATTTCCCTGGCTGTCAAGTGAGTGCTGGACTGAGCTTGGGAGGCCAAACTCAGGAGGCGCTGGCCTCGAACATGTGGAAGGTAGGCCCTTGCAGTGATGGTGTCCAACTGGGCCCCTATGAATTCTAGAGATTGAGTAGGGATGAGTTGGGACTTGGGAAGGTTTACTACCAGTCCCAGATACTGCAAAAGGCTCCTTGTGTGGTCCAGGGAAATCTGGGCCTGTGACTGAGTTGGAGCTCGGATGAGCCAGTCGTCCAGATATGGGAAGACAAAGATTCCCATGCCTCTTAGAAATGCGGCTACGACTGCCATGCATTTTGTGAATACTCTTGGAGCAGAGGCTAGACCGAAGGGGAGTACTCTGTATTGGAAATGTTTTCCCTGAAACAGAAAGCGAAGATACTTTCTGTGGGATGGATGGATGAGTATATGTGTATACGCATCCTGTAGGTCTAGAGAACAAAGCCAGTCCTGACCCTGGAGGTAAGGAAGGAGAATGCCGAGAGACAGCATTTTGAATTTCTCCTTGAAGAGAAATTTGTTCAATTCTCTCAGATCTAGGATTGGTCTGAATCCCCCTGTCTTCTTTGGAATGAGAAAATAAGGGGAGTAGAAACCGGACCCTTGTTGAGGAAGAGGAACCTCTTCTATGGCCCCTTGGGCAAGAAGAGAGGAAACCTCTTGACCCAACAGGGTTAGGAGAGATGGGGGAGAATTGAATGGTCTCACCATATGATGGGGAGGAAGGCTGGAGAAATGAAGTTTGTAACCCTCTCGAATGATAGAGAGGGTCCATTGTTCTGTTGTGATTTGTTCCCATCTGGGAGCAAAGTGAACCAACCTTCCGGGTATGGTGAGAGGTTCTGGTTGTGTTAGAACCAGAAGTGGCAAGTTCCCTAGGAGCAAGTCAAAACCCCTGAGGGGTTGGAGCCTGCTGAGCTACAGTAGCTGCTGCAGGCTTAGCTCGTGCTTGTTTGGATTGCTGACGCTTAGCAGTATAGCGAGGTTGAGAAGACTGCTGGCCAGTATTTGAAGCAACTCTGGCCTTCTTATAGTAAGGCCTTTTAAAAGACTTTTTCTTAGTAGGAATTGAAGTGGACTTTGAAAGTCTTTCCAAGGTGGCATTTTCAGCATCCATCTGGGTGGCTTTGATTTGCCACTCTTCCCCAAATAAGTTCTCACCTGTACAGGGCAGATTCCGTAAGCCATCTAGAACCCAAGGTTCCAGATCAGAGGCCTGGAGCCAAGCAAGACGTCGGGCTGCAATAGCAATGCCCGAAGCCCTACTGGCTCCCTCAAAGGAATCATATGCTGCCCTATTAGAGAACTTAGAAACCTCTAAGAGTTGTTTCACTAGGGAAAGGAATCCCTGCTTTTTATCCTCAGGGATAAAGGGGGCAAAATGCCGCACCTTTTTGGCAAGTTCCTCCAGGAACATGCCCATATAGAGACTGTAGGAATTAATCCTGGCTATAAGCATACTAGCCTGGAAAATTTTCCTACCAAAAGAGTCCAAAGTCTTACATTCCCGTCCTGGAGGGGTGGAAGAGTGCCTTTTGGTACTCCTAATCTTCTTCATTGCAGACTTCACCACAATAGAGTGGTGGGGCAATTGAGTCTTTTGGAAACCAGGAGAAGGAGGGACCCTATACATGGTGTCCAACCTACGGGAATAAGGAGACAAAGTCAAAGGATTTTCCCAGAAATCCATCAGTTGTTCTTGAAGGATTTCATGGATAGGCAGGGTAACTGCCTCCTTAGGGGCCTTTGAGTATCCCAAATATCCAGTTTTTTGGATCTGGGTTCCTTTTCAGAGGATGTGGTAATAGAAAGGGCTGTAGCCATATCTAAAACAAAGTCCTGGAAGGACAAATCCTCTGGAGGGGACATTCTCCTTTTAGGAGAAGAGGGCTCCTCAGGTAAGTTGAGTGAAAACTCAGCAGAATCATCAGAGGAGTGAAAATCCTCAGAGGAATCGGTGCTTTCCTCTAACGCACGATACGCGTACCGATCGGTATCGATATCGGGCGTATCGGGTATGGAACCGGTATGGAGCGAAAGCCCATACGGTACCGACTTGCGTTTAGAGGTGGACGGCCTCGATACCGGCATGGCGGACGATACCGGTATCGGGCCCGGAACCGCTGAAAGCGGAACCGATGGCGTTGCAGCTTTAATGAAAGCCATGACGGCCTGCTGCATGGACTGTACAGTATCGCCCATGGACGCCATAGCTGCCTGGATGTCGGTACCGGAGTGACCCGGTACCCCAGAGCAGGCTAACAGGTGATCTGTCGAGGCCGTAGCATCGATATCAACCTGAGACCCCTGAATTGGCGTTTTTGGAAGTTTGACTTCCCGCCGGGGTTGTTTGGCTGGGGCAGGGTCCTCAAGTTCTAAGCTAAGAGCCTCTCGATGCTTTGAAGGAGATTTGCTCTTTGAGGACTTGCCCACAGAAGGTTTGGTTACCTGAGATCCATCCGGAGAAGAAGACCTGGATGACTGTGATGCTGTATTCTCTGAAGCAAACAGCACATGGAATTTGTTGGCCCGGTTCTGCAGCCCACGTTTAGACATGTGGGAGCAAGATGGGCAGTCCGGTATGGAATGGTCAGGCCCCAAACATTTCAGACACCAGTCATGGGTGTCTGTGACTGAAATAACAGCATTACATTTGGTACACTTCTTAAATCCAGGGGCTGGCTTCTCCATGAGGAGAAATTGAGTAGGCCGAGAGGCCTCTCTGAAGTGACCAAAAAGCTAAAAAATAAGAAAAAGAATTATAATTTTTTAAAGAAAGAAAGAAAAGACCGGCGATACCGGTATCGGTATGGGGAAGGCAGGTACGCGGTCTAAAGAAACAAATAAAATAACAATTTCTTCAGCGTGACAGGAACACGACCTGCTGGCTTCCGCGGAAAAAGAGAAACTGAGGAGAGCTGTTCAGGAAGGCGGGAAGGCAGTGCGCATGTGCAGTGGGAGGTCCCAAAAGCTTCTATTCTAAGAAGCTGGGGAGCTTTCCCGCACGGGCTCCGTCGGTACCGACGTACCCATATGTGAGGACTTATTCCTGCTTGTTCCTGGAGATATTAATTTCCTCTTGTAACAAACAAAGCGCAGACGTTAATGATGCACATTTCCCAGAGCTGACATATTCCAGTTAATAAATTCAAAATAAAGAGATATCTTTCTACCTTTTGTGCATTTTTTTTTCAGTTGCAATTGGTCCAGCCACTTTCTTCTGGTTTCTTCATGTTTTCTGCTAACTCTCCCTCATCTGCTGTCCATTTGTCCTTTCTTCTCTCTTCTAGTTTTTTTTCCATTCTCTCTCTCTACATCTGCTTTAACATACTAATCTTTCTCCTTTTGCTCTTTCCTCATTCCTATTTCATCCACACAAACTTTACCCCTCCATCCTCAATCCCCACTTACTCTCCCAATACCCGGCCAATTGTAGATTTTTCATCCCTCCTACACAAAATATTTTTCCCCTCTCCATTTTACTCTCCCAGCCCCATCCCATTCTAATCCTCCCCCAACATCAGCTCCCTTCTAGTTCCAGTCTCACCAAGCATCCATTCCCTTCTAGTCCCTGCATCAACCCATTTCCAGTCCTAGCCCCCCATCAGCCCATTTCCAGTCCTAGCTCCCCCATCCATTTCCAGTCCAAGTCCCTTCATCAGCTCATTTCCAATCCTAGCCCCCCATCAGCCCATTTCTAGTCATTTCCTAGCCGCACCATCAGCCCATGTCAAATCATAGCTCCCCTCCACTCAGCCCAATTCCAGTCCAAGCCCCCCCATGAGCCTACTTCCAGTTCTAGCCCCTCCATGAGTCCATTTCAATTCAAGCCCCCACCACAGCCCATTTCCAATCTTAGCTCCCCCCAACAGCCCATTTCCAGTCCTATCCTAGCTGTTCCATCAGCCCATTTTCAGTCCTAGCTCCCTTCCCTCACAGCCCATTTCCATTCCAAGCCCCCTCCCCATCAGCTATTTGCAGTTCAAGCCTCCCCTTCCACTCAGCCCATTTCCAGTCCTAGCAACCCCCCAACCCATTACCAGTCCTAGCCCCCGTCAACTTCCAGTCCTAACCCCCATCACCCCATTTTCAGTTTAAGCCCCCCCTATAACCCATTACCAGTCCTAACCCCCCATCAGCCCATTTCCAGTCAGCCCCCCATAGCCCATTGCCAGTCCTAAACCCCCCATCAGCCCACAGCCCATTACCAGTCCTAACCACATCAGCCCACCTCAAGTCCTAACCCCTCCCCATCAGCCCATTTCCTGTCCTAGCCCCCCCATAGCCCATTATCATTCTTAACCCCCCATAGCCCATTACCATTCCTAACCCCCCCCCCCCATAGCCCATTACCAGTCCTAACCCCCCATCATCCCATTCCCAGACAGGCCCCGTCAGCCCACAGCCCATTACCAGTCTTAACCCCCCCCCCATAGCCCATTACTAGTACTAACCCCACCCCATCAGCCCACTACCAGTCTTAACACCCCCCATAGCCCATTACCAGTCCTAACCCCCCATCACCCCATTTCCAGACAGCCCCCATCAGCCCACAGCCCATTGCCAGTCTTAACCCCCCCATAGCCCATTGCCAGTCTTAACCCTATCCCCCCCATAGCCCATTGCCAGTCTTAACCCCCCCCCATAGCCCATTACCAGTCCTAACCCCCCATCACCCCATTTCCAGACAGCCTCCATCAGCCCACAGCCCATTGCCAGTCTTAACCGCCCCATAGCCAGTCTTAACCCCCCACCCCCCCCATAGCCCATTGCCAGTCTTAACCCCTCCCATAGCCCATTGCCAGTCTTAACCCCCCCATAGCCCATTGCCAGTCTTAACCCCATCCCCCCCATAGCCCATTGCCAGTCTTAACCCCCCCATTTCCCATTACCACTTCGTACCCCCCATCACCCCATTTCCAGACAGCCTCCATCAGCCCACAGCCCATTGCCAGTCTTAACCCCCCCATAGCCAGTCTTAAACCCCCCCCCCCACAGCCCATTGCCAGTCTTAACCCCCCTTCCATAGCCCATTGCCAGTCTTAACCCACCCCCCCATAGCCCATTGCCAGTCTTAACCCCCCATAGCCCATTGCCAGTCCTAAGCCCCCCATCACCCCATTTCCAGACAGCCCTCATCAGCCCACAGCCCATTGCCAGTCTTAACCCCCCCCAGCCCATTGCCAGTCTTAACCCCCCCTCCCTAGCCCATTGCCAGTCTTAACCCCCCCAGCCCATTGACAGTCTAAACCCCCCCTAGCCCATTGCCTTTCTTAAACCCCCATAGCCCATTACCAGTCTTAACCCCCCCCCCCCTAGCCCATTGCCAGTCTTAAACCCCCCCTAGCCCATTGCCAGTCTTAAACCCCCCCGCCCCCTAGCCTACTGCCAGTCTTAACCCCCCCCGCCCCTTGTCATTCTTTTAACCCCCCCCAGCCCTTTGGCAGTGTTAACCCCCCCGAGCCCATTGCCAGTCTTAACCCCCCCCAGCCCATTGCCAGTCTTAAACCCCCCCCCCCCCCTACCCCATTGCCAGTCTTAAACCCCCCCCCCCCATCGGCTCATGGCAATTTAAAAAAAGAAAAAAAGCTGGCCGCTGCCGCGGCGGCAGCATGGAGTGTCCCGCGGGGCCCCCTCTGCCCGGCTGAACTCTCCCGGCGCGGCTGAAGCCCTCTGCTCCGGCTTGCAGATACGCGAAGGGAGAGTGTCTCCCTCGTGTCTCTGTTAAGCCCGCAGGGGCAGATGGGAAATTTCCCATGAGCCCCTGCTTCCCATCAGCCTCTGCGGGCTTAACAGAGACGCGAGGGAGACACTCTCCCTTCGCGTATCTGCAAGCCGGCGCAGAGGGGCTCAGCCACGCTGGGAGAGTTCCGCCGGGCAGAGGCAGCCCCGCGGGACACTCCATGCCGCCGTGTCCATGTGTACTTGATTGTCGGTATGAACAAGGACTGTCATGTTGTTGAGGAGGGTATGAAAGACTTTGAGAGCAAGGAAAATTGCTCGCAGTTCCAAAAGGTTGATATGAAGGGTGGTCTCCTGTGGAGACCAAGTGCCCTGAGTGGAGAGGTCTTGGAGATGAGCTCCCCAACCCGTTTGGGAGGCATCTGTTGTGAGGGTTGCTTGGGGTAACAAAGGTTGGAAGGGGCCCCCAACAACAGATTTTGGGTGGACATCCACCATTGGAGAGACCAAAAGAGACGTTTTGAGGTCGCTATTTGGTCTGAGAGAGCTCCTGATGCTTGAGTCCACTGGGTGGACAAAGTCCATTGAGCTGCTCTCATATGCAGGCGAGCATAAGGCACCACATGAACTGTGGATGCCATGTGGCCTAGCAGTTGTAGCATCTCCCTGGCAGTCAAGTGGCTTCTGGACTGGGTTTGAGAGGCCAAGTGCACTAGACGGTGGCAACGGGCTTGAGGAAGATAGGCCCTTGCAGTGGTAGTATCTAGCCAGGCCCCTATGAATTCTAGGGACTGAGCAGGGGTGAGTTGAGACTTTGGCAGATTGATGACAAGTCCCAGATACTGCAGTATGCGTCTGGTGTGGTCCAGGGAAGTCTGAGCCTCGGACTGAGATGGAGCTCGGATGAGCCAGTCGTCCAGGTATGGGAAAACAAAAATTCCCAGGGTGCGTAGAAATGCAGCCACTATTGACATGCATTTGGTGAACACTCTTGGAGCAGAGGCTAGACCGAAGGGGAGTACTCTGTACTGGAAATGTTTTCCTTGGAACAGAAACCGTAGGAATTTTCTGTGGGATGGATGGATGAGTATATGTGTGTACGCATCCTTTAGATCTAGAGAACAAAGCCAATCCTGACTCTGCAGGTAAGGAAGGAGAGTACCTAGAGAGAGCATCTTGAATTTCTCCTTGCATAGAAATTTGTTCAATTCTCTCAGATCCAGAATGGGTCTGTATCCCCCTGTTTTCTTGGGAATGAGAAAATAAGGGGAGTAAAACCCTGACCCCTGTTGAAGAAGAGGAACCTCTTCTATTGCCCTTTGGGCAAGAAGGGTGGTCACCTCCTGACCCAACAGGTGCAGGAAAGATGGGGGAGAATTGAAATGTCTCACCATGGTATGGGGAGGAAGGCTGGAGAAATGTAGTTTGTAGCCCTCTCTGATGATAGAGAGGGTCCACTGTTCTGATGTGATTTGCTCCCATCTGGGAGCAAAATGAGTTAACCTTCCTGGAATGGTGAGAGGCTCTGGCTGTTGTAGAGCCAGAAAAGTTAAGTTCTCTAGAAGTAAGTCAAAAACCCTGAGGAGGTTGGGACTGCTGAACTGTAGCAGTCCCTGCAGGTTTTGCCCTGGCCTGTTTAGATTGCTGACGCTTAGGAGCAAGCGAACTTGGGAAGATTGCTGGCCAGTATTTGTGGAAAATCTGGTCTTTTTGTAGAAAGGCTTCTTAAAAGATTTTTTCTTGGCAGGGGTAGAGGTAGACTTAGAAAGTCTATCTAAAGCAGTATTCTCTGCATCCATTTGAGTGGCTTTGATTTGCCACTCCTTGCCAAACAGATTTTCACCTGTACAGGGCAGATTGCCCAACCCATCTTGGACCCAGGGTTCTAGGTCAGAGACCTGGAGCCAAGCAATTCTGCGAGCAGCTATGGCAATGCCTGAGGCTCTACTAGCACCCTCAAAGGAGTCAAAGGCAGCTCTGTTGGAGAACTGTGAAACATCTTGGGTATGCTTTAACAAAAGAAGGAATTCCTCCTTCCTATCCTCTGCGATAAAGGCGAGGAAATGGCGCATCTTCAGTGCAATCTCCTTCAGAAACATGCCCATATAGAGGCTGTATGAATTGATTCTGGCAATAAGCATACTGGCTTGGAAGATTTTCCTACCAAAAGCATCCAAAGTCCTACATTCTCTTCCTGGGGGAGTGGAAGAGTGTCTTTTGGTACTCTTTATCCTTTTCATAGCTGACTGTACCACAATAGATTGGTGAGGAAGCTGAGTTTTTTGAAAACCAGGAGAAGGAGGGACACGATACATGGTGTCCAAACGACGAGAATGTGGAGATAAGGTGAGAGGAGTCTCCCATAAGTCCATCATGTGTTCTTGAAGAATTTCATGGATGGGCAAGGTGACTGCCTCTTTGGGAACCTTAGAGTATCCCAAAATATCTAATTTTTTTGCTCTAGGTTCTTTTTCAGAGGTTACTGAAACTGAGAGCCCCTTGGCTAGTTCAAGAATTAAGTCTTGAAAGGACAAATCCTCTGGAGGAGACATTCTCCTCTTTGGAGAAGAGGGCTCCTCAGGAAGAGTAAGAGATACTTCAGCAGAGTCTTCTGAGGTATCGGAATCATCAGAAGACTCGAAGTATCGTCTATTAGCTTCCAAAGATCGATACGCGTATCGACCGGTATCCACATCGGGCGTACCCGGAACTGGATCGGTATCGGGATAAACCCCGGAACCAGGAACCGGAACCGGTATCCTGGTGGAAGTGGATGCTCTGGGTACCGGTATCGGTTGTGGTACCGGAACCGGAAGCGGAACCGCTTGGTGTGGTACCGAGGGCGTTGCAGCTTTAATAAAAGCCATTATGGCCTGCTGCATGGATTGAACGATATTATCCATTGACGCCACAACTGCCTGGATATCGGTACCGGTATGGGCCGGTACCCCAGAGCAGTCTAACAGGTGATCGGTTGAGGCCGTGCCATCGATGTCAACCTGTAACACCATAGGAGGAGCTTTGGAAGCCGGAGCTTCCCGCTGGGGTTGTTTGGCTGGGGCAGGGTCCTCAGGGTCAAGCCCAAGGGCCTCTCGATGCTTAGAGGGAGATTTGCCCTTTGAGGACCTGCCGGAAGAATGTTTGGTTACCTGAGATCCATCAGGAGAGGAAGACCTGGAGGATGCTGATGCTGGAGTATCTGTAGAAAACAGCATATGAAACTTGGCTGCTCGGTTCTGTAAGCCACACTTGGACATCAGAGAGCAGGATGGACAATCCGGAATGGAGTGGTCAGGCCCCAAACATTTAAGACACCATTCATGGGTGTCTGTGACTGATATAGTACCACTACACTTGGTGCATTTTTTAAAACCAGAGGCTTGTTTCTCCATGAGGGAGAATTCTGTGAAGGCCTAGAGGCCTCACAGAACAAACACACCAAGTGGGGAAAAATAAGATATGGTTTTTTTTTTTAAGAAATAAAGAAAAAAGACCGGCGGTACCGGTCCGGAATCGGGGAAGGCAGACACGCGGCCAAAGAAACAAATTAAAATAACAACTTCTTCAGAGGTGACAGGAACACGACCTGCTGGCTCCGCGGAAAAAGAAGAACTGAGGAGAGTTGGTCAGGAAGGCGGGAAGGCAGCGCGCATGCGCTGTGGGAGGCCCCAAAAACTTTCCTTTCTGGGAAGCTGGGGAGCTTTCCCGCGCAGGCTCCGTCGGTTCCGACGTACCCATATGTGAGGACTCATTCCTGCTTGTTCCTGGAGATAACCTTCTCCCCCTAGGGGAAGAAAGTCTGGTAGGACATTTCCTACCTACTGGGAAAGAAGAAGGCATAGAACAGCCTCTGGAAACAGGAAAGTCAGTGGTTAACTGAGCAACCTGGAGTAAAGACTCCTTGTTGAAGAGATTTTTTCCAGTGCAAGGAGTATTTCCCAGTCGTTCTTGTGCCCATTTGTCCAAGTCTGAAGCCTGGAGCCAGGCTTTATGTCATGCCCCTATAGCTATAGCAGAGGTTCTGCTAACAGACTCAAAAGAGTCTAGGGAAGCACGAGTCAGAAACCTAGAGATATTGTGAGCATGACTAACCAGTGAGGAATAGTCTGCATCGTTGGACTCTTGAAGAAAAGGAGTCAAAAAATGTAATTTCTTTGTGACCTCCTCAAGAGATAACCCCATATAAAAAATATATGAGAGAATTCTTGCTGAAAGCATGGATGCCTGGAAGGTTTGGCGTCCAAAGGCATCTAAAGTCTTAGACTCACGACCTGGCGGATAAGAAGAGTGCTTTTTAGAACTCTTCACCCGCCTCATTGCTGATTCTACAACAATGGAATGATGAGGAAGTTGAGTCTTTTGAAATCCTGGAGAGGGGGGCACCTGATATAGAAGATCAGTTGCTCTGGAAGGTGGGGGTACCTTTAAAGGAGCTTCCCACATTCGTAGAAGGAGATCCTGCAAGGAATGATGCAAAGGAAGCATGATGTTCTCCTTTGCTTTGCTAGGAATATGGATGGATCCTGTATTCCCTTGTGTAGGATCTTGTCCAGGAATAGAAATGGCAAGTGATTTTGCCATATCCAGGAGGAAAGCCTGAAAAGAAGGATCCCCATAGGGAACTTGCTTCGGATTGGCTAGATCTGATGAAGAACTAGCCTTGGCACCAGGGATCTATTGAAGTTTATAGGAATAGAATATCCTGAATGGTGCAGTATGGGATCCTTAGAGGATGGTCTCCGGTACTGCAGGAGGTCGGGACCAGCGACGGTCGGTAGCACATCGTCCATGCTAGGGATCGATTCCAAACTCGGTATCGAGGGAAGCGATCCTGAGGAGAGAAGCATGGAAGGCACCAACAGCAATGGTAGTGTGGAGAACGGTACCGAGTTCGGTACCGTATCCGATACTGGTGGATGAAGAGCAGGCGGTGGCAACTCTAACGGTATCGAAGAAACCGAGAGTGCCGGATCCGAATTATCAGAACCGAGCCTTCGGTACCGTGTGATGTCGGTACCGAGGCGTGTCGGTACCCAGTCCTCCAGACTGGAGATCGATTCCAGACTCGGCATCGAAGGAAGCGAGTCTATCGATGCACATCTGGAGGGTACCGACGTCGGTACTAGCATCGATACCGGTACCGATAATGGAAGGTCGGTCTGTAGCGTATCCGACGGCCCCGTAGGTACCGAGGACGCCAGACGACGATCCTTGGTGAGGAATGTTTCATCCAACACCATTGCCAATGCCGGGGTATCGGTACCGCTAGAAGCAGATGCCACCACCAGGCATGGCTCAGGTATGTTCTGTGAGGGGTGAACCTCAGGAACAACCTGAAACCCCACACAGGCTTTGGAGGCCGAAGACTCCCACTGGGATTTTGTAGCCAGTGGATTCTCGAGGGCAAGGCCGGAGGCATCTCTATGCTGTGCATGAGATTTGCCACTCGAGGACTGGCTAGTCTTAACTGACTGTTTTTGGGTTACCTGATCCTGTGTAGAAGAAGATATGTTTAGTGCCCAGAAACTGGTTGGGGACCGTGTGTCGAGGGGAACTTGATGTTGAAAACTTCTTCCCACAATAGTATTGCAGGAGGGACACTCCGGAGGAAAATGGCCAGGACCCAAACAGGTTAGACACCAATTGTGAGTGTCCAACCTTAAGGTTGTACCGCCACAGTTTATACATTTCTTGGGGATAGTGGCTGGCGGTTCCATGAAGGAAAGTGGAGAGGCCTAGCAGGCCTGAAAAACCGTGAGACACTGAGAAGGAAAAATATTCCTGAAAAAGGAAAAATTTTACAAGAAAAGAAAAAAGAAACACCGGTGGTACCGGTGGCGTCGGGGAAGGCAGCCGCGACCACAAGGAAAAATAAAAAATAAAAGATGAATTTTCTGCGGTGACAGGAGGACATCCTGCTGGCTCCGCGGAAAAACAAAAACTGAGGAGAGGTAGTTGGGAAGGCGGGAAGGCAGCACGCAGGCGTGTTGGGATGCTTCCAAAGGCTTTCTGATTGGACGCTGGGAAGCATTCCCGCGCAGACTCCGTTGGTACCGACGTACCCGCGCAGACTCCGTCGGTACCGACGTACCCATATGTGAAGACTCATTCCTGCTTGTTCCTGGAGATTGTCAAATGTGAAAGAAATATAGTCTGCTATCCATTTGGATAGTGTACGTTTGGTCACTGGAAGGCCCAGTTGAGAAGGATTAAAGGAGACAAAGAGCTGGGAGTACTTCCTAATGTTTTCTGTCCTTTGGAGATAAAAGGCCAGAGCCCTCTTACAGTCAAGTGTATGTAGGGTGGCTTCTGCATGAGAAGTGTGAGGTCTTGGGAAAAAAAACGGTAGGATTACTGACTGATTAAGATGGAAAGGTGAAACTACTTTCGGAAGGACGACTTAGTCATGATGAAAACGTGTATATGGAGCATGAGCCACTAAGGACTGGAGCTCACTGATGTGCCTGGCCAATGTCAGGGTTATGAGAAATAAAACCTTCCATGATAAGTATCGGAGTTGTGTGGTTGCTACGGGCTCAAACGGCGGTTTGAGGAGCTGAGCTAGTATCACATTGAGATCCCATGCTACTGGTAGAGGTCGAATGGGTGGAGAAGACCCCTCATAAACAGTGCTACCAGAGGAGCTGTGGAGATGGGTGTGCCTTCCACAGGCTTATGGAAAGCTGAAATAACACTAAGGTGCACTCACACAAGGTTTGTCTTAAGACCTAGAGAAGATAAATGTAAAAGATACTGAAGGAGCATAGGTACTGTTGCTCCAAATGGATTGTGACCATTTTGAGAGCACCATGAAGCATATCTATGCCATTTGAAAGTATAGGTCTTTCTGGTGGAGAGATTTCTGGAGGAAAGAAGAATATTCTTTTCAGCAGTAGATAGTGGCAGGTCCTGGAAAATTATGCTCTGTGCAGCCATGCTGTCAGTCGAAGGGACTGCAGATTGGGATAGAGAAATGCTCCATTGTCTTGAGAAAGAAGACCCAGCCTGGAACCAGTGGGATTGGTGATGTTTGCATCAGATGAAACAGAAGGGGAAACTAGGATTGATGGGGCCAGTGAGGTTCTATGAGAATCATAGAGCCCTTGTCTGCTTGTAGTTTGAGGAGGGTCTTCGAGATGAGGGGAATGGGAAGAAATGCATAGAGGAGTTCCTGACCCCAATGAATCATGAAGGCATCTGACACTAGGTTGAGTTTGGACGGAACTCTGGAGCAGAACTGAGGAAGATGAGTGTTCTGCAGAGTGGCAAAGAGATCTATCAGTGGTGTTCCCTAGATGTGGAACAGTTTTGCTGCTGCTGTTGGGTCTAAAGACTATTTGAGGGGTTGTAGGATCCGACTCATCTGCTAGGAGATTGGATTCTCCTGGGATGTAAACTGTACAGAGGTGCATATGGTGGAGGATGGCGAACTCCCAGAGTTTGCAGGCCTCTTGACATAGAGGGAGGGAGCCCATCCCCCTGTTTGTTTATATAAACAAAGTCATTTGATTGTCTGTCCTGACTAGTATTTGACTGTTTGAGAGGTGAAGCTGGAAAACCTGGAGGGCATTCATGATTGCCCGAAGCTCAAGGGGTTTATCTGCTGCATGGATTCCTGGGTTGTCCACAGGCCCTGTATGGAGAGGGAATCCAGATGTGCTCCCCAACCCTGCTTGGAGGTATCTATTGTCAGTGTATGCTGAGATAGGGTTGTCCAAAAAGATGACCCTACGAGAAGATTTGTTGGGGTGCAGAGAACAGTAGAGATTCGGCTATGGGTGGTGTTATCTGGATGACATCCCAAAGGCTCCCTGTGGACTGGGTCTACTGGGTTGAGAGAGTCCATTGCAATTGCCGCATGTGAAGTCTTGCATAAGGGACTACATGTACTATGGAGGCCATGTAGCTCAGGAGGGATAGAAAGCATCGAGCCGTAGCAGTCTGTTGTTGGCACATGTGGGTGGCTAGTTGCACCAACCTGTTCATGCGATCAAGAGGGAGAAAGATTCTGGACTGTGTTGTGTCCAGAACAGCTCCTATGAATTCCAACCTTTGAGTTAGAGTGAGTTGAGAATTTGGGACTTTAATCACAAAGCCAAGGCACTGCAGAAATGCAAGAGTTTTCTGTAGAGATGAGCAGAGTTCTTCAGGAGAGTCTGCCTTTATGAGCCAGTCATCTAAGAAAGGGAAGACAAAGACTTTGCTGCTCCGGAGATGAGCTGCTACGATGACCATGCACTTTGTGAAGACCCTTGGTGCAGATGCCAGACCGAAAGGAAGGACCCTGTATTGGTAATGGGTGCCCTGACAGTGAAACAAAGATACTGTCTGTGGTCTAGATGTATCAAGATGTAAGTGTAGGCCTCTTTTAGGTTTAGGGAACAATGCCAGTCTTGTTCCTGTAAGTAGGGAAGAAGGGTTCCCAGAGAGATCATTTTGAATTTCCCTTTGACAAGGAATTTGTTTAGCTCCCTGAGGTCAAGAATGGGTCTGTGGCCTCCTGACTTCTTTGGAATGAAGAAGTAGGGGGAGTAGAAGCCTTTGAATCATTGGTTTGTTGGAACTGGTTCTATAGCTTCTTGGGAAAGGAGAATGTCTATCTCTTGCTTGAGCAGTGCATCCAGGGGAGGTTTGGAATGAAGCTCTTCCTTGAAATGGTGAGGAGGAAGCTCTCGGAAGTTTAGTTGGTAACCTCTCTGGATTATGTTGAGAGTCCACTGCTCTGTGTTGATGGCATGCCAGTTCTGAGCAAAGTGAGAGAGTCTTCCTGGGATGGTGGCAGGCTCTGGTATGGGAAGGAGAAGGCTGGTTGTGCTCCCTATGTAGGAGTCAAAAACTAGTTGGCTGGTTGTGGCTTGGTTAGCCTGGGCTTTCTACCCTGTTTAGGGCCCTGTTGTTTTTGTGGAGTCTGGTAGACTGACTGGGAGTATGAAGGATAGAATCTCCTCTTTTTAGGGTAGAAAGGCTTCTTGTTAGGTGCCTTCTTTTTAGAAGGATCAGAAGTCTTTCTAGAGAGCATTTTGAGTGTTGTGTCATCTGTCTCTAGCTCTCCTACTTTCTCCCGCCAGTTCTTCCCAAACAGATTTTCACCAGTGCAGGGGATGTATAAAAGAAGCCTTGCTTGATGACTCAAAGGTGTCAAAAGAAGCTCTATTCATGAATTTAGAGACATTTTAGCTGTGAGTCAAGTCAGCCTGGAAAGCTGGATGCTTCTCCCCTGGAAGAAAAGGGAGAAATCCCTGCCAGTCTTTATTAAGCTCCTTTTAAGAACATTCCCATGTAAAGGATGTACGGATAGCATCAATATTTGGAAGGAGCGACAGGTAAAGAATCGAGATTCCTTGATTCCCTGACCAGAGGAATGGATTCATGATTTTTCCGTTTTTATATGGCATATTACCGATTCCATTACCATAGAATGGTATGGGAGTTGTGATTTTTGGAATCTGGGGTATTCAGGCACGCTGAACATTGTGTCCAACTGATGACTTACAGGAGAAACTGTAAGAGGGGTCTCCCACATCATGCGCATCAGATTATGTAGGATCTGGTGTACCGGGAGGATAGCAGCCTCTTTCAGGGCTGTGGAGTACTAGTTCCTCCACTTTTGGTTCCGGTTCCAACACTACCAGGATGGAAAGGCCAGCTGCCATGTCGCGGATAAACTCCTGAAAGGACATGTCTTCAGGAGGGGATTTATGGAGAGTATTAATTGATGGTGGCGAGGCTCCAAGACTATATCTTGGAGCTGGAGGTTATCGGAATCAAGGGATCGGTGAACAAAATCAGAAGTGTCTGGATCCAATGCCAGAGAGTATCGCTGATGTCGATGGTGCCATGAGTGGCGGTGATGTTCCTCAATGCCATGGGGGCTAATCTTTGTGCAGCCCAGGGAGGTTCTGTGGTTGATGCCGACACCAGGCCCAGTATGATACCTCGGTATTCCGTGCGCGATACACTTATGACAAAGGCAAGACCGATGCCGGCTGTTGCATCGGAGTGGATAGAGTCATCGAGGTTGATGCTCCCAGCTGCATTCCAGGGCTGTTGGTGCTAATGTCACCAAGAGAGCCGCTATGGGCCTTTCCAAGGACAGCATATACTGATCAAGGGAGGTAGCCTGCATCTGGTCCAATAAAAGAACAGGGCTGCGCGCCAGAGCAAGGCATTGAGGGCTCTATGGAGGACAAAGCCTCAGGTGTCTCTCGAATCCTCATCGAGGCTTTCATGGACAAGTCTTCCCGCAGGGGATGTCTGGACCGATGACCAGATTCAGAGGAAGTCCTGGATAATTCTGGGTGAGTCGAACAGGATCTTTCTCTGGATTTCTGAGACTTTCCCGAGGAGTCCTTGGACTTTTCTCTCGGTTCCTTCACATTCTCAGAGGAGTCTCGGGTAACATAAGAACATAAGAGTACTTAAAAGTTACATAAGCAGCATGGGAGCTATGTCTTGATTGTTAGATGAGGTGACTGCCAAATTTCATGCCTGTGAATCTGAAAGATTATGGCTTTTGTCATAAGAACATAAGATATGCCATACTGGGTTAGACCAAGGTCCATTAAGCCCAGTATCCTGTTTCCAACAGTGGCCAATCTAGGTCACAAGTACCTACCGTGTTTCCCCGAAAATAAGACCGGGTCTTATATTAATTTTTGCTCCAAAAGATGCACTAGGGCTTATTTTCGGGGTAGGGCTTATTTTTTTTTAACTTCAATTCCTAGCAGTTGTGGGCTTAAACAGACTAGAATAATTTTATAAAACCAGGCAACTGGCTTGAATGGCAACAAGTGGGGCAGAGGGTGTTTAAAGGGAGGCCAAGGAGTTTACTCGGTGGGAACAAGCGTCGGGTAAATATGTCACTCACCCCACTGTAGGAACTCGGATACGTATTTTTCTCGTCGCAAAGGGGAATTGCCGCATTCTATGTACAGACAAACCAAGATATCCAGGAGGGTCTCCACGCTCAAAGAATTCTCATTCCTCTGGGGTCCATCCAGGAGCAACTGCTCCAACTTCTTCAGCTGCACCTTCGCTGACATTTTCCACAGCAGTAAGGGGGGGAAAAATTCCTCCGACTGGACTTAAAACGCCGAAAGGTTGAGACACCTCCTCCGGAAAAAAAAAATCCCAGGGTAAGCAGTCGAGAATGAAACTCTATCCGCCGGGAGCAGCGGCGTTAGAGCGCCCTAGGCCGACCTTTGGCTCTAGTTCCCAACGGCAGCGCAGCTCTCAGGCCCAGCCGGTCCATCGAACACTTACTTCTCCAGCCTCTCCCTACCTCAAGAACACACACAGGCAGCCCTCCTCCATGATCTGCACTAGGGCTTATTTTCAGGGTAGGGCTTACTTTCGGGGAAACACGGTAGCAGTTTCCCCAAAAGACATGGATTCACAATGCTTGTATTGGGTCAAGCAGTGTATATTCTGGGTCCCATTTAATAATAGTTTATGGACCTATCCTCCAGGAACTTGCCCAAATCTTTTTTAAACCTGGCTATACTAACAATTTTTACTACATCCTCCTTTAGCAAATTTCAGAGTTTGTTTACAAGATGAGTGAAAAAATATTTTCCCCTTTTAGTCTTAAATAGGTTACCCTGCAACTTCATTGCATGCCCTCTAGTCTTTCTATATTTTGATGGCGTAAACAATCGATCTACGTTTACCTGTTCCACTCCATTCATTAATTAATAGACCTCTATCATATCTCCCCTCAGCCGTCTCTTTTCCAGGTTGAAGAGTCCTAACCTTTTTAGCCTCTCTTCATAGGGGTATCCTTCCATCCCCTTTACCATTTTGGTGGCTCTTCTCTGTAACTTTTCTAATAATGCTATATCGTTTTTAAGATACGGCGACCAGAATTGCACACAATATTCAAGGTACGGTCACACCATGGAATGATACAGAGGCATTATAATATCCTTTGATTTATTCTCCATTCCTTTCCTTATGATACATAGCATTCTATTTGCTCTCTTGGCCACCACTGCACACTGGGCGGATGGTTTTAACATGTTATCCACGATGACGCCTAAATCTATTTTCAGGGTGGTGGTTCCTAATGTGGAACCTTGCATCGTGTAACTATAGTCTGGGTTTTTCTTTCCTAGGTGCATAACTTTGCGCTTGTCCACATTAAATTTCATCTGCCATTTGGATGCCCAGTCTTCTAATTTATCAAGTTCCTCTTGCAATTTTCCACAATCCTCAGTGGTTTTAACAACTTTGAATAGCTTTGTGTCATCTGCATATCTGAAAACCTCACTCATTATTACCATTTCCAGTTCATTTATGAATATGTTAAAAAGCAACGGATCCATCACAGATCCCTGGGGTTCTCTACTATTCAACTTTTTCTATTGGGAAAACTGGCCATTTAGTCCTACCCTCTGCATTCTATCTTTTAACTAGTTCCTGATTCACAATAGTACACTGTCTCCTATCCAAAGTCTCTGATGAGGGACCTTGTCAAAGGCTTTCTGAAAGTCCAGATACACTATATCAACCGAATCACCTTTGTCTACCTGTTTATTCATATCTTCAAAAAAACATAACAGACTAGTAAGACAAGACCTTCCTTGGTTAAAGCCATGTTGGCTGTCTCCCATTAAGCCATGACTATCTACATATTCAGTAATTTTGTTCTTTATGAAGGTTGCTACTATTTTTCCCAGTACTGACATCAGGCTCACCGGTCTATAGTTTCCTGGATCACACCCGGAACCCTTTTAAAAATTGGTGTTACATTCGCCATCCTCCAAACTTCAGGTATTACAGATTATGTAAATGATAGTTCACAGATTACTAATAGTAGGTCTGCAGTCTCATATTACAGTCCTTTCAACATCCTTGGATGTATACCATCTGGTCCAGGTGATTTCCTACTCTTCAGTTTATCAAATACCGTGTTTCCCCGAAAATAAGACCTACCCCGAAAATAAGCCCTAGCAAGTTTTTCAGTGATTTCTGTAATATAAGCCCTACCCTGAAACTAAGACCTAGTGCAGATCATCGACGGACAGACAGATTCGGTACCTGGGGGAGGGGGAGGGGGAGGGGGAGGGGGAGGGGGGGGGTCCCCCCGCCAGGGAGGAGCTTTCCTCCTGCTCCACTCCCCGACGCGATCATCTCTGCCGGTGCGGTGCTGTGCTGTGCTGCGGGCCTCTTCATTCCAAGGGGCTGTATTTCCTTTTTTGCTGCTGATTGGCTTTGGTGGGAGGACCGGGGAGGAGCTTTCCTCCTGCTCCACTCCCCGACGCGATTAGCTCTGCCGGTGCTGTGCTGCGCTGCGGGCCTCTTCATTCCAAGGGGCTGTATTTCCTTTTTTGCTGCTGATTGCGTCGGGGAGTGGAGCAGGAGGAAAGCTCCTCCCCGGTCCTCCCACCAAAGCCAATCAGCAGCAAAAAAGGAAATACAGCCCCTTGGAATGAAGAGGCCCGCAGCGCAGCACAGCACCGGCAGAGCTGATCGCGTCGGGGAGTGGAGCAGGAGGAAAGCTCCTCCCCGGTCCTCCCACCAAAGCCAATCAGCTGCCAGTGCTGTCTCTGCGCTGCGGGCCTCTTCCTTCTCTCCAAGGGGCTGTCGCTGCCCGCATCCACTGCTTCCCTGTGCGCTCTGTGGTAACACTTCACTGATTGGCTGACTGTCA
This sequence comes from Ichthyophis bannanicus, assembly GCA_033557465.1. Lineage (NCBI taxonomy): Eukaryota > Metazoa > Chordata > Amphibia > Gymnophiona > Ichthyophiidae > Ichthyophis > Ichthyophis bannanicus. The sequence goes on from CM066036.1 coordinate 378,811,048, forward strand.
GGAGATGGCAGCCAATCAGCAAGTGCTACCGGAATCAGTAAAAAAATAAGCCCTACCCCGAAAATAAGCCCTAGTGCTATTTTTGGAGAAAAAATAAATATAAGACCCGGTCTTATTTTCGGGGAAACACGGTAGTTGTAATACATCTTCCCAGTATTTCTTTCAATTCTTCCACAGCATCACCTTTAAATACCATTTCAGTCATGGGTAACATCCCTACATCTGCCTCAGTAAAGACTGAAGCAAAGAACTCATTCAGTGTCTCCACTATGGCTTGTCCCCTCTTAGTGCCCTTTTTACCACTCTATCATCTAATGGTCCAACTGACTCTCTCACGCGTTTTTTGCTACAAATCTACTTGAAAAAGTCTTTATTATGCATTTTTGTTTCCACAGCAGGCTTCTTCTCAAATTCTCTCTTTGCTTGCCTTATCAATGCTTTGCATCTAACTGGCCAGTGCTTGTATTATTTCCAGTTTTCGTCATTTGGCTCCATTTTCCATTTTCTGAAAGATGCTTTTTTGGCAACAACAGCCTCTCTGACCTCACCTTTAAACCATGCTAGCAGTTTTTTGGACTTCCTTCCACTTTTCTTATAGCGTGGAATACAGCTGGTCTGGGCTTCCAATATAGCATTTTTAAACAACACCCAATCTTGATGTAAATCTTTAACCTTTGCAACTGCTCCTTTTAGTTTTTTCTCAACTATTTTCCTCATTTTATCAGTCTCCCTTTTGAAAGTTAAATGTTTGAAAGTTAAATGGTAGTACTGTAGATTTCCTTAACCTCCCTCCTCCATTTACTAAATCAGACGCGATCATACTATAATCACCATTGCCAAGTGTCCCAGACACCCTCATCTCTTGCACCAGATCTTGTGTTCCACAAAGGGTTAGGTCCAAAATGGCTTCCCCTCTGGTCAGTTCATGAACCAGCTGCTCCACGAAGCAGTCATTTATTTCATCTGGAAACTTTATCTTCCTAGCCTGTCCTGCCATGACACTGACTCAGTCGATACCGGGATAATTGAAATCAGCTATTCTTATTACTGTGCTGTAACTTTTGTTAGCTTCCCTGATTTCTTTGGGCATTTCATCATTCATTTGTTCATTCTGGCCAAGCCGTCAATAGTACACCCCCACTGCCATTGCCTTCCCCTTCTTACATGGAATTTTAATCCATAGAGATTCCACAGTGAATTTTGTTTCCTGCAAAACTTTAATCCTTTGTGACTCAATGCCCTCTCTAGAATAGAGTGCAACCCCTCCACCAATTTGATCTTCTCTATCATTACTATATAATTTGTACCCAGGTATCACAGCGTCCCACTGATTGTCCTCCTTCCACTATGTCTCTGAGATACCAACAATATCTAACCTCTCATTTAGTGCGATATGTTCTAACTCTCCCATCTTATTTTTTTTAGATTTCTAGCATTTGCATACAAGCATTTTAGAGGCTGTATTTTATTCATATTAATCTGGCTATCAGTAGGCAGGAGTAATTTGGAATCTTTAAGCTCTGTCTGCTCCGTACTCAAGGGCATTTGGGCTACTGTTGTCTTTATTGGAACCTCTCTGCTAACATGCCGTAACTTCAATCTTTTGCTAGTATCCTTCAAGGATACATTGTTCTGAACCATGAACTCTCGGGTGAATGTAGGCTTTCCCCTATTCTCTAATTTAAAAGTTGCTCTATCTCTTTTTAAAGATGAATGCCAGCAGCCTGGTTCCGTTCTGGTTAAGGTGGAGCCCATCCCTTCGGACGAGCCCCTCCTTTCCCCAGAATGTTCCCCAGTTCCCAACAAATCCAGTTCCCAACAAATCCAAAACCCTCATCCTTGCATCATCGTCTCATCCATGCATTGACATCTCCAGAGCTCTGCCTGCCTTTTGGGTCCTGCACGAGGAAGACTTATTAAAAGCTGGCTGCTACACAGTACTATGTCTTGTGCTTCTAAGGTAATCTGTGACCAATTTCCTGGATGATTCACGCAGCCCTTGCTTGGATAGAGGGATTCTTGGGTTCTAAATTTAACCTGAAAGTTCTCTGCTGGGAGGGGGGGGGGCGGAGCCAACCGCGGAGCAAAATGGCTGCCCAGTGAATCAACTCTAATTGTCAGTAGCAACTCCTGAATCTTTCTCCCCCATTACCGGTACTAGAGACTGAACAATTGTCATAGGGATAGCAGAAGATGTTGGTGCTGAAGCAGATGCCTTGAATTTCAGCAAGTAACCAGATCGGCTGCTAAACGATCCAAGCAGGAAACAGGATCCCCGCAAAAAATGACATCGGAGAAAGATGCGGCGGACGGCCTATGGGAAATATTTGTGGAGTTGAAGCAAGTGAAAGAAATGATTGCAGCAAACGCGATGACCCTAGGGCAAATGCAAGAAGACCAGAAGGAAATTAAGGGCAATTTGTCGGACATTACCACATGCTTGGGCTCAGTAGAAGCACAGGTACAAAGGCACGACAACCTGCTTGTGCAGTTGGGGCCTCTTGCTAAGCATATTGCAACCCTTGAGAACCAAATGGAAGACCAAAGTAATCGGGCAAGAAGAAACAATATCCAATTAATCGGAGTACCAGAAGGGGCAGAAGGTTCAGATTCAATTGGGTATTTAGAAAAAATGATACTGGAACTGTTGCAAATAACATTTCCAAACCATTTGAGTTGAACATGCCCATCGAGTCCCTTCACACAAAACAAATACCACCATATATCAGAGACCTATCGTCATGAAAGTGCTCCGATATCCTCAGGCATTGCAGATTCTGCAGGCTGCTAGATTGTGTGCCTCGCTGCAGATACAGGGACATAAAGTTATCTTTTTTCCAGACCTCAGCAAGATAACTGTCGAGTGTCGGGAGCAACTCCTGGCCTGCAGGCCATTGATGCTCAAATTGCAGGTTAGATATGACCTCTACTACCCGGAGACAATGCGAGTGACACTGCATAACACCACGTTCAACTTTGAGGATGCCGCAGCACTTTGAGCTTTTTTGCAAGAAAAAAACTTTATGGAATCCTGACTTTGGTATGGACAAATGTGAGGGTAATAAGCAAAGAGCCTTATTCCCTATACTGTATATAGTTGTAAAGTAGTATATGGGGATTAGCTGGAATGCTTGAGACTATATAAATGATGTATTTGTTGGTATATTGGATGCTAACTAGCTATTGAGTCCGTGGATTACACCGATCACGTGCAAAACCACAGCTGTTGTCCTTCTCTTATAATGGACATATGTCTGGGGAAGCCAGTGAAGGTAACCAAAGGGAAGTCATATGAGAACTACTTGCCCGGATGGAAAGGAATGGAACTATAGGGAGGAGAGGTCGATTAACCGACATGTAACAATTGATGACATTTGTAGGACCACAGGACCCGTTTTTGCTTAGCATGGATGGACTCCACCACACAATCGCTGTTAGTTAGAGTTTAGAATTTATACTGGCTATGCCGATTCAATAGAGCGCCTTTTGTACAGGAGATAGGGAAATATAGCAGAGAGAGCCAATTAACTCAGGATTAAGGTATAATTCAATAAAAAATGGTAAACAGCTTGAATTTATTAACTTTAAATGTGAAGGGTATTACCAATCCAATAAAAGGCAAGATGATGTTAATATATCGTCAACAAACTTAAGCTGAAATTGTACACATGCAGGAAATGCACTTGTCTGCAAATGAGTTCTACAAAGTAGCATCAAGAATTTACCAAAATGTCCTTGCAGCGCCGACAATGAATAAAAAAGGGGGAGTGTTGATACTGACAAGGAAAACTCTCTCGCCAGTAATCAAGAAACTAAGATAGACTCTAATGGGAGATGGGCTAAAGTTACACTACAATTAGACCAGCGCGTGTACACACTAATGACCGTTTATGCAAACAATCAAGAGGATCCTAATTTCTTCACACAAGTAGCAATGGAGTTAACTGAAGCAGCATCCACACATATAATCTTAGGGGGAGATTTTAATCTTATACAAGATCCTGTCATTGACCGGATGCCATATAAACCCCAAGTGAAAATTAGATCTTATGCAATACTCCAGAATGTGATGGAAATATTTGGGCTTGACCAATCCATGGTGCTTACTACATCCAAATGCCAGGGAATACTCCTTTTATTCCCTTCCACATAATTCTCAGACAAGAATTGACTTTTTTCTCATATCAAATACGTTGCTCCCACAACTGATTTCCTCAGAGATCTGTTCAAAAACAATATCAGATCATGCAGCGGTGGCTCATGCCTTAAGCACAGGTACCACCTGACAAGCTCAGGCCTTTATAGCCTATATACAGAATGAAGTGCAAACATACCTCCAGTTTAACTTGCCCTCAGACACGTCAATCTGGGTGTGGTGGAAAGCTTTCAAAGCTACCCTTTAGGCACTGTCGTGAGGGCATCCCCTGGTGACCATTCGAAGTATGGGCATGCTCCACGATAGAAATTATTTAGGGAGCGTGATGAAATGTAAGGTCCACGAATGGCGAATGGTCTTACTTATTTCCAGCTTCCTATGAGAGCACAATAATCAAACCAAGTGTAGGGAAAACAAGGCTTTATTCCCCGTCGGTGCAAGGGTTCAAATAAGACATTGAGAAATCAAAAGAATGTCCTTTGTTTCAAAAGGTACCAGTATTAACAAGCTGACTAATTGCTAAACTCCACAATTAGTGCAAGGGTTAATCAGAGGAATTCACTTCATTCCAACACAATAAGAATTAAACAAACTTCTTCTCAGTTATACAGTGGCTACAGATTCTAGGCTCGTGGCCATGCACAAACCACAATCCATCTCTTCTGGTGGAGGAATGGGAACAGCATTTATATATTCAACTTCCATGGATTCTGCTCTACTACATTCATCATCAGAGTAGTCACTGTCCCTGTCTGCTACAGGTCTACATGAAGTGTCTCTAGGCTCTTGCCTCCAATAAGACTGTGTTTTAAGTTCTCTGGGAATTTTCTGAAACCACCCTGGTTTCTTCTTCCTTACAAACTGAGTATTTGTTTTAGCAGTGCCTCTAGGAGTTAAGCATTCAGTATCATGAATAAATCTTTCATACCTGGAGCCTCTGTGGTTTGAATCCGTGGAGCTTTCTCTCCCAGAAACGTTTCTCCTGCAGCAGGCTCTCTGCCGATAAGCTCTAGGCAGGGCTGTGCTTTCTGGCAGCTTGGTAAAACCTGGTGTGGATTCAACTTTATGCTTCGGTAAGAACTTAGCTTTGTCAGAAACTGCTTTTCCTTTGGTGCCTGGTAAAACTTGACTAGTATTTCCCAGAGACTGAAGGCTTTCTTCCAAACCTATCTCTCTGGTTCTCTGGATACGTCTCTCTGCTTTTGAATCAGGAACGTTGTTGGAACAGGGAGTGGCAGACTCTCTAGCCTTAGTGCTTTCTCCAGCAGACTCCCTCTGAACAGCTGCTCGCTTAGCCTGGCCCTTTTGAAATCCACCTTTGTGAACTCTGTTCCTTTGGGCTTGCTCAGGTAGGATTCTTTCTCCGAGTCCTTCTCCTTCTCTTAGAGCTGCTCCTTCCCTCAGATCTGTTCCTTCTCTCTGTCCTCTCTTCTGTCCTTCTCCTGGAGCTGTTCCTCCTTTCTTGATCCAGTTCCAGTTCTGCCCTTCCTCTGGAGCTGTTCCTCCCAATAGAGGTGTTTCTCTCAATAGAGGTGTTCCTCTCAATAGAGGTGTTCCTCCTCTGCTAGCTTTCAGCTTCTGCTTATAAAGGAATCTTTCCTTTGAAACTCCCGGGCTCATTCCCAGGTGCAAGTCATTAGCTCTCTTAGGCTCATTAGCTCCTGTATGATCACTCCTGCCCCCTCTAGCTGTGCCTTGAGGTAACTGCACATCTAGATTTCTCTGAGAAACAGGGTTTCTTTTCAAGTTTGCATCTTTATTGATACCCACTTCATGACAGCACATATAACAACATTTTCTATACAGAGGATGTAATTTAAGAAGAAAGAACTTGAAGAGTTGAATTCTCAAATATGAGCAGGAGAACGACTCCTAACCAAGAGAACTGATTCAATGGTCCTAATACGGTTGCAAAAGCTGAGATACCAATATAACTTCATCCTCAGTACAGATGCCTAATGGCACAGCAAATCAAATATTACCACGAGAACAACCGAGCAGGGTCACTGCTATCTCGTACACTTAAAGCTAGAGAAGCAGCGACCCACATTACAGCACTGCAAAGTGCAAATGGTGATCTTCTTACCAAGGATGAAGAAATATTGGAACGATGCAGAGAGTTTTACTCAAACCTCTATCAATCAGAGACAGAATGGGATGGTAAGACATTTGAGGACCTGGTTTCCACTATGGAGGGACCAAAACTTTTGGAGGCCCAAACTATGTCTCTTGAGCAAGACATCAGATCTGCGGAAATTCAAAAGGCAATTAGACAGCTAGCCAAAGGTAAGGCAAGATTTAAGAAAATTCACAGAAGTAAATACTTACAATTGCAGATCTCTCTCCAGAAGTAGCAGTCCCTTTATGTAATCCAAGACTTATCTTTTGGAGGCTTGGAGGGAGACGTGGTTTTCTTAGTCTTCCTCTCCGAGTGCCTCGACTCCTTGGAGTGCTTCGAACTGTGGGAGCAGGATGATGCTCTGGATGAAGTAAAGGCCAATGACAATGAGTCCGAAGGGAAGAGTTCCCCAAACCTTTTGGCCCGGTTCCCTAGACCCCTCTTTGTCATCTGCTTGCAGAGGGAGCAGTCTTGGGGAATATGGTCGGGACCAAGACACTTCAGACACCAGTCATGTTTGTCAGTAACCGAGATGGTGCTGGAGCACTTGGTGCATTTTTTTAAACTGCTGGTGGGTTTCTCCATCTTAAGATGGTGGGTAAGGCCCAAGGGGCACGAGGCCCTGAGGAAAAAATAAAGAGGTTCTTTTTTTTTTTTTTTAAAGAAACGAAAAATAAACAAAAAGATGAAGAGCATAGTATTGGGTGATACTGAGGAGAAGGAGTTGGGAGAATGGGAAGACACAAGCACAGGCACAGTGGACTTCTCCCAAAGGCTTTCCTATTGGTAGCTGGGGAGCTTCCCGCACGGGCTCCATCGATACCCGATGTCACCCATATGTGAAGCCTATATTCCTGCTTGTTCCTGGAGATCATAAGATATTTTTATTTTTTTTAATTTTATTGTTCTTATATACCGCACTCTTAAAAATCAGCGTGGTTTACATACAACGATACTGTGCCAAATAGGCACTTACAATGAAACAGGAGATTAAACTCGGAATTCAACTGGGGGAACTATGTACAATATTAACAGATTATCTACAATTTGTAGCTACAGTATGTACATCTTTTGACAGTATTTTATGTATTCCTTGTCATACTGGGTCAGACCAAAGGTCCATCAAGCCCAGTATCCTGTTTCTAACAGCAGCTAATCCAGGTTAGAAGTACCTGTCAGGTTCCTAAAAAGGTAACAGATTCTATGCTGCTTATCCTGGAGTAAGCAGTGGATTTCTTTATTTCTCTTTAATAATGGTTTATGGATTTTTTTCTTCAGGAACTTCTCCAAACCTATTTTAAACCCAGCTACACTAGCTTTTACTTTATCCCCCAATAACAAATTTCAAAGTTTGCATCACGTTGAGTAAAAAAATATTTCCTCCGATTAGTCCTGTTGACCCCAACTACCGCAGTGCCCTATGTCTTTTGGGGTCTGCCACATTGCTTCCTTGGCCTTGGTGGGATATGTTGTGGCTGCTGGGAACTAGGCTCTGGTGTCTCTGCAAACTGTTGATAGAAACATAGAAACATGATGGCAGAAAAAGGCCACATGGCCTATCTATTCTGCCCTTCCATATCAACTACAATAGTCCCTTTTTTACCTTTAGAAATCCTCTGTGTTTGTCCCATGCTTTTTTGAATTCAGATACTATCCTCATCTCTACCACCTTTACTGGGAGACTATTCCACGAATCTATCACTCTTTCCATAAAGAAATATTTCCACATATTACTCCTGAGTCTATACTCTTTCACCCTCATCCTATGTCCCCTCGCAGCAGAGCATGCTTTCAATCGAACGAGGCTCTCCTCCTATGCATTTATGCCATAGAGGTATTTAAACATCTCTATCATATCTCCTCTATCCCGCTTTTCCTCTAAAGTATACATATTAAGATTTTTAAACCTGTCCTCATATGCTTTATAACGAAGATCACTAACCATTTTAGTAGCCACCCTCTGCACTGACTACAACCTGTTTATATCCTTTTGGTATTATCTTCAGAAATGCACACAATACTCCAAACGAGGTTGCACCAGAGATGTATTGTTGCTGGGCCAGCTGGAACATGGCTGCTGTGAGGCCCTGTAGATTTTGGTTTAGGGTAGCAAATCCCCTGCTCACAGCATCTTCTATGCTCTCTAGTCTCTGGTTTATGGTACCAAATCCACTCCTCACAGCATCCTAGGCTCTCCAGCCTTTGCTCCATGCATGTCATGGTCTGAGTGAGAGCTGTGAAGATGGTGGAGAAAACTTGGTCAGACTCTAGTAGCATTTGCCAAACCTCTCAAATGCTAAATGATGACAGACAACCACATGCTAGGTGACAGTTCATAGTGAGCTAGAGCAATGTGAGGTCTCCAGTATGCCCAGTGCTGTTGTTGACAATGGGAAAAGGCATAGGTCTGGAGACAGATAGCATGGCTGGAGACATCCATGTGGCCATGGGTTGCTGATGTGGAGTGGGACTCCTAGACAGAGCATGAGCACAGAGGCCAGATATGTCTTAGAGTGGAGCACCAATGGAGCCCCATCTTCCTATAATCCATTTTTGCATGCTACATCCTAGCTATGACTGTCCACCATGGCAGTCCTGGCCCCCAATATCTTCTGATGCTCCTCTCACTCCTATAAATATGCCATGTTGTACACACCTATACCTTCCTTCCCTCCTGAATTCTGTGCCACCACACTAACAGCTGCCTCTTGGTCCCCCTCATACTGCATGTGGATCTGATGCTGTTCAACATTCAGCCAAGGACAGCCTCTATATCTGTCAACATGGGAGCTGTGCAGTGAAACAGGGATAGGAAAATGCAGTGGAAGGGCTGGGCCAGTAACTAGGGAAACAGCTATGTCTCTGTGACCACTTGCATCCGCATGGCCCCAAATGGTCCCTTTGCCTCATTCATCTGACCTTACACCAACATTCTTGCCCAGCAGTGGTACTATCAGAGCCCACCCAGCTACGCCCACAAGTGTGGCCACATCTCCTTCCCCACATTATCATTATCACATAACAATACCCCAAACCAATGAAGTAGCACCAATAGTGGGTAGACACCTAGCCAGAGAGCCTTGCTCACTGGAAACCTCTAGCTAGGGGAGGGAAATGTGGTGGATGTATAGGATCACACACACATGCAATGTACTAACACATTCAACTGGAGTCTGCATCTCAGCCAGGGACTGTGCTGTGAAGTGCTAGGTAGCCACCTTGGCCGACCCTTCACCAGCTGACATGTCAAATATGTAGATGTCCATGCCATACTGGAGACACAGAGTAACACATGGCAAAACAGTGCATATGTGGGAACTGACAGGACAGATGGGGATATGTGTAGTGAAGCAAGCCCTGTGGCTGGCAAGACTATCTCCAGATCATTCCTCCATCCCAGTGCATCACTCGATTATGGTCAGAATCAACATATCAGTGTATCGCCATGACCCCAGAACCATCCCCCATATACTCACCTGAACTGAGTTGTAACAGGTGTCTATGAATGCCACTGGTGTGCAGTGTCAGGTCATCCTGGATACCCTACAGGATCCTTGTCCTCACAGCTGACAGACTGTGGTTGGGCCTCTGGCACACCTATGACAGGGGGCCCACACACAGCATCTTCCAGTGCTACCGATGTTCCGGGGGTCTGTCCTCCTCTTCTTCCTCCTGAGAGCTGGAAAACTGTGACTGATGCAGATGTGCACCCCAGGGAGAGGTGCAGGTCTGGTTCAGCCTTGGTCCCAGGAGTTGACACCCATGCTGGACTCTCAGTACCTATACCTGGGCTGCCCCCTGTCATGTTGCTGATGCTGGCCTTATTTCCTCTGCCCCTGAGCTGGGCCCACCGTCCCCTGCCAGCATCTCCTGCCAGGCAGCAGGTGTTGGCTTGCATGCTGCAGCCAGGCTAGCTGTGAATGGCAAAACACATACTATCAGACCTCGCCCATGCCCCAAACAGCTCCACACATAAGTATAGTCTATGGCATGAGTTCACAAGCTAGACTCATAGTCAGTCAGGATATTAGTATATGCACTAATCTCAAGTATCAGAGAGATGTGCAGACATCACCTCCATTGAAAGTCTATCTGGCTCATGCAGTGTAATAGTGGATCTGTGGAAAATCTGCCAGGCTATGGACAGCCAGGGACTGGTTTGGGAACCCCTGGACTATGCACACATCCCCACACCTCAGCTATGTGCCAAACTATCCATCCAATGCAGCGTACATAACGAGCAGGCCAAGTGTCTGTACTACTGTTCATCTGTATCCCACATTAGCTCTGCTGGGGTCTCCATCGCTGATATCTCCCCCCAGGCCATCAATGTGTTGGGTTAGGTCTGAGAGTTAGGTGCAGCAGCTATCAGTCTTGCATCTTGCAGCTTGTACCACAGCTTGGGGGGGGGGGGGGGTGGTCAGCCTCACACAGCAACATCATGGGAGTGTAGGAAATTAATGCCATAGGTTACCTCATGTACTACACATCACATACTGCATTGTGATCCACATGGCAATGGAGAACTGTGAAACCAAGTAGCGTCAGGTTGTGGGTACCTTGGCCACTCTGCATGTCTGATAGTGTGACAGTGATTGGGAGGATGCGTCACACTGCACTGATCAAACACCAGGTCTACCAGGGCAGTTACCTGGCCTTCCTGGTCTCATGCCCTTATTATCTTGGGACAGCTGTAGTCAACATCATTGATAGACCTGCCCCTAAACCCCTCACTGCGCAAGTGCCCAGATATCTTGGAATCACACGACATGCCCTCAACATATATGTGCACAGATATCTGACACTACAAATCATCAGCTCACACACAACTCCAATGAATATATTGTATGCCCTAGACCATACATTATTGACAGTACATACATAGAGCCAGGGTTCAGAGAAAGGCCATATCTGTCTGACCTGAGGAAGCAGCAACACATTGCTGTACACTATTGCACACTGGTGATTGATTGTTAGATATCACATGCCGTCACTCACAAACAGCATGCTGCGTACAATGGCAACTCTTTCTATATCCACCCTCCTGTGCCCAGTTGACAAGTGAGAATATGGAATAGCTATCAGAGACCATCTACAGTAAGAGACCATAATCACACCAGATGAAATAGCTACAGGGTATAGTGGCATTTACAACAAACTGGGGATACCTGTGTGCACAGTCTGTGATGTTAGTCAGGATAACTTGCAACATTGGATCTGCGTAGTGACAACGTGGATGTGGTATGAATACCATACCTAATACCATTCACCTGCAAAGATTAGTGATAATTGTCAGGCAAACTACACATACAACAGTCAACGAGCTTCAGGGTGAGCCAGAGAATATGGACTGGTGGTTTCACCCACACCATACACCATGCACTAGGCAAAGAGGATAGTGGCAATATTGGACCGCTACCCGGTTAGCAGCCATGGCTAGAACTAGGCAAGCTGAAAGCTTGCCTAGTTTTAGACATGGAGGGCTAACCAGGTAGTGGTCCAATATCGCCACTTCCTGGTTATTGGGACTCCCTACCTCTGGCCCGCCCCAGAATGCCCCCATGTCCTGATGCTACCCGTACAGCATCGGAGCACATAGTGGATATAGTTGGGAATATTCAATGGCACTAACCTTGTAGATGCCGTTGAATACTCCAAGTTAAACCATGTACACAGTTTACTGGCTGTAAACCGTGTAAAAGCCTTTTGAATATCGAGCCCGGTATGTCCACATACCTGCTGCTTCCTGGGTGCTGTTTAGGAATTCGGGCAGGCCCAGAATGTATACCCTGTAAAAAGTGTTCCTCCATGGGAGTCAGTGTGAGTTCCTGAGGTGGCCCTCCACCTGTGCCACGTGCATTGTCCCTTTGTGCACAGACCCTTGACTGCAGGGCCCATTTTATGTCATTAAGGCACTTTTGATGCTCTCAGCATCATTCACAGGGCCCCCCAAGCCAGTCACAGCCTGCTCAATACTGTGCCAGATGGCCTGACCTGCAGAGGTTGGTGTGTGGGTGCTTTGGTTCCCCCAAAAGCCGCTCATAATATTCCATGACCATCTCGAGGATGAGCTCATTGGCCTCAGGACTATAGTGCTGGGCCCTCTGCTGTGCTTCCTCAGGCACAGGGCGCTCCCTCCTCTTCCTCTTAAGTGCTGGCTCATCATCACCATCACTATCGGAGGGCCTCACCACCCTTGCAGGTGGGTGAGATGAGGGTCCTGGCTCATCCTCCCGAGACCTTGAGGGAGCACCTCATCCCCCCCCCCCCCAGCAATAGCCCCTGATGGTCCTTGTGCCTGTGCTGCATGACTACTCCTCCTCTTCCCCTCTTCCATGCCACTACTCCTCTCCTCCATGTCGCCACTACCAACACCGCCCCACCACCAACAGCACACCACCGCCAACACTCCTCCTTCACCAACACTCCTCCAAAACTCTAATAATTTCCTCTCACTCTCCAGCCCTGTAGAAGCTGATAGATAGTTAACGGGCACCATTTATATGGTGGCACGATGACATTGCGTGCTACCTGCGCACACACACACAGGGTGTCCAATGTCAGATATGCTGCTATAAAAGGTCCTATTAGAGCAAGATACCAAAAGCACCATGTCCTATACCATAATTGTGGTATGTGCATGTCTATTGTGCGTCTGTGAGATCTTCCTTAGTTATTGAACAGGCTGTTTCTACCACTCTATAATCTCAGGTTATGCATTTGATATTGTCACCTGGCCTTGGAAAAGTACATTACATATGGACACTAAGTACAAGGATCTTTTATGTTGCAAAAGAGGGTTATGTGTCTTGTCTGAGGTCACAGGGAGTGTTTGTAGGAATCAAACCCTGATCCTTTTTTTCCTAAGCTAATGTACTAACCAATAAGCTACTCCTCTGTTTGCCTAAGCAAGGTTTGGGCAGCAGTATAGTGGGTCTGTCTGTGAAGCCAGCATAGAGGTCATATTCTCCATGCCCCACTCCAAACAGCCCATTCCTCTACCCCCTTAGATCATGACGCCACTCACAGCATTGAGATGTGAAAGTGATTAGCTACCACTGCATTTGCCCTGTAGCCAATGGACACACATTTGTCACTGCTGCATGGTAATAGGCTAGGGTGTGAGATGGGACTGCACAATGCAGCAGTGAGCCCTGCAGCCACTTAGTGGCCCTGCTGTACTCTAACCCTGATTGAGGTCTGCCTGTTGTGGCAGATGGTACCCAGGCTATGTGGGCCCATCCACACAGTCATGGTGAGTAGTGTGAATTTGGAGCCTCACATGTGTTGGATATATTACAGCATGCACACACAATGCCCCACCCCATATATCTACTCCTCAGAGGGATATGTGGATTATCCACAACCTCCGCTGTGGTTATATGTTACCATAGTGAGAGACTATGATAAAATGAGGAAAATAGTTAAGAAAAAACTAAAAGGAGCAGTTGCAAAGGTTAAAGACTTACATCAAGTTTGGATGTTGTTTAAAAATACTATCTTGGAAGCCCAGACCAGCTGTATTCCACACTTTAAGAAAAGTGGAAGGAAGTCCAAAAAACTGCCAGCATGGATTAAAGGTGAGGTCAGAGAGGCTGTTGTTGCCAAAAAAGCATCTTTCAGGAAATGGAAAAAAGAGTCAAATGACAAAAACGGGAAATAGCACAAGCACTGGCAAATTAAATGCAAAGCATTGATAAGGCAGGCAAAGAGAGAATTTGAGAAGAAACTTACTGTGGAAGCAAAAACACATAATAAAGACTTTTTCAAGAACATTTGTAGCAAAAAATCTGTGAGAGAGTCAGTTGGACCATTAGATGATAAAGGGGTAAAAGAAGCAGTAAGAGGGGATGAGGCTATAGCGGAGAGACTGAATGAATTCTTTGCTTTGGTCTTTACTGAGGAAGATGTCGGGATGTTACCCATGACTGAAGTGGTATTTAAAGGTGATACTGCGGAAAAATTGAAAAAAATATCGATACACCGGGAAGATGTATTACAACTATTTGATAAACTTGAAGAGTAGCAAATCACCTGGATCGGATGGTATACATCCAAGGGTGTTGAAAGAACTGAAATATGAGATTGCAGACCAGCTATTAGAAATCTGTGAACTATCATTAAAATCATCTGTAATACCTGAAGATTGGAGGATGGCCAATGTAATGCAAATTTTTAAAAAGGGTTCCAGGGGTGATCTGGGAAACTACAGGGCAGTGAGCCTGATGTCAGTAATGGGAAAAATGGTAGAAACCATCATAAAGAATAAAATTACTGAACATGTAGATAGTCATGGCTTAATGGGAGACAGCCAACATAGCTTTAGACAAAGAAGATCTTGTCTTACTAATCTGTTTTTTGAAGGTGTGAATAAACAGGTAGACAAAGGTGAGTCGGTTAATATAGTGTATCTGGACTTTCAGAAAGCTTTTGGCAAGGTCCCTCATCAGAGACGTTTGGCAAAACTAAAACGTCATGGGATAGGAGACAGTGTACTATTGTGGATCAGGAACAGGTTAAAAGATAGAAAGCAGAGGGTAGGGCTAAATGGCCAATTTTCCCAATGGAAAAAGGTGAATAGTGGAGTACCCCAGGATTTACCCCATTGCAAGCACTGACCTGGTTTTAAACTGTGCATCACAGCATGCTATGTAACTCATACAGGTATTCCAAGGGCTGTGGTAAAAATCTGCAGCCATTTTGTGGAAAGTGGTATTTGGCATTCTGTGGTCTCCATTTTCCCAGAAGTGTTGACATGATGCTGTCTTGGCTTGACATGTGTGATAAAGTGGGACACTGAGCAGATGGTCTTGCTACTAATGCAAGCATATCTTAAGGGGACACTGAGCAGCAAGACATCTGTGCACACATATAGCTGTGGTCATCATTATTGGCAAACTTGCACTTCAACCACTTAATGTCCAATATCTCCCAAAAAATGTGGCCAGTGAAGTGACTTTGAACTATATATGCACATATATTTGGCAAATAAATGAATCAAATAAAACAAGACCAATCTAAAAAGGAAATACTGTGGGATAGCATGTGGTGGCAATGTTTAGCAGTGGTCCGATTTTGGAGGAGTGTTGTGGAGTGCCTTGCCACCATTTTGGGATGTCCAATTAAAAGAGATCCTTGAGTGTTGGTATTGGGTGGGACTAGATGGGCAGAGGGCTTGGGAGGTGGTCAGAGGTGTTGGTTAGGCAAGGTATTGCTGATAGCGCGGAAAGTGATACTGTTAAACTGGCTGATGCCAAGAGGCCCGACTATGGGTCAGTGGAGGAGGGAGGTTTATGGGTTGTTACTCCTTGAACAACAAGGGGTTAGGCAGGGGGAAGTGGCCACTAGGTTGTTTTTGGAGGAATGGGGCCCCTTCTTATACAGATTGTCGCCACGGAATAGGAGTAGAATTCTTAATGTACTTTATTGAAGGTCAATGGGGGGGGAGGGTGTGGATCTGTTGTGTCTGTGGAACTGGGGGAGGGAGGGAATAGGGGTTAGGGTTATTGGAGAGTGAAGGACTGAAGACCCAGGAGGGGGGAGGGGTGGAGATATATCAATAGGTGGTTGGGGAGGGTTCCTGGGTTTTGTGAAATAGGGTGGGCAGTGGCTGGGTAGAGTGGTGAATGGGGGTAGTATATTGGATCTTGGCTCTTTGGGGTTCGATGATTTTTGCACCATCCATGCTTCGCCCCGAGGAATTGGTTGCACTCTTGGGTGTTATTATTGGTAGTACCTGTGTATAGCGTCTGCTGTTATCTGTTAATTTGGAATACTCTTTGTTTATTTTATAGTACAGGGGACAAGTTATTGTTCTACTAGAGTAATTTTGATGTGCGTGAAGCGGGGAGGGTAGGGGGAGGTGGGTGGTGGGGGGTGGGGGTGAGAAAACTTTAAAAGATTGTGAATTGTTTTAAGACTGTGAGTGTTGCATTGTTGGAATGTACTGAAAAGTTGTTTGTTTGTTTTTTGTTTGATGATGCTACTATAACTATGCTCAATAAAACAAATTTAAACATAAAAAGGAAATAGACGGAGATAGTTTAAAAACTGGGACATTGCCAGGACGTGTTTTCAGTACCCTTATAAACAATTCATATCAGTTTGAAAAGGAGAACCACATTCTCACTGCAGTACAATTTAGACACACCTGTGATCAATTGTCACTACTCCCATGAGTTGAATCCACCACTGGTTTTCCTCCTTCCACCAGCTCTTTGAGATATCTAACCTCTCATCTAGTACTATAAATTATAACTCTCTCATCTTATTTTTTAGACTTCTAGCATTTGCATACAGGCATTTTAGAGGTTGTATTTTATTCATATTAATCTGGTTATCAGTAGGCAGGAGTAATTTGGAATCTTTACGCACTGTCTGCTCCGTACGTTTGGGGTACTTTTGTCTTTATTGGAACCTCTCTGTCGATATACCCTATCTTCAGTCTTTTGCTAGTATCCTTTAAGGATACATCGAAAAGTCCCTCCTTTCCCCAGAATGTTGCCCAGTTCCTAACAAATCCAAAATGCTCTTCCTTGCACCATAGTCTCATCCATGCATTGAGACTAGGGAGCTCTGCCTGCCTTTTGAGTCCTGTGCATGGAACGGGAAGCATTTCTGAGAATGTTACGCTGGAAGTTCTGGATTTCAACTTCCTACCTAAAAGCCTAAATTTGGCCTCCAAAAACTCCCTACCACACTATGTCATCGGTACCAACATGTACTAAGGCATGCTTTGCACCCATACCATTCAATGGCATGTTCATGCCTGCTAAGCAGCCACTAGTGCTCTTGCCACAGGAATGCCTACTCCCCGCCTCAGCCTGCACACTGGGACCCTTTAATGGTGCCATTTAGCGCTCGTAAATCCTGTGCCCTTAACGGTCCTTAGTAAAGTTATCCCTTAATTTTTAGATTTCTAACATTTGCCTACAGGCATTTCAAAGTTTGTAATTTGTTCATTTTAACAATCTGGTTATCAGATAAGAGGAGTAATTTGGAATCTTTGGAATATTTTGAATATCTATACTCCCCATGGGAAACTTGCTCTCTGTCACATATTCATTCCTTTAAGAATGGCATTCAATTGCCATTTCTGAATGAGGGACAGAAGGGCAAGATGGTGGCAAGAAGGGCCACCAGCTGAATGAGGAACAGAAGGGCAAGCTGATATTACCTCAGGAACTGCCTGAAGTAGTCACGGGGATCCCATGTGGAAAGAATCCAGGGCCAAATGGATATCAAATTGAATGGTATAAACAATTCCCTCACTCATCTTTCCCCCATGCTACTGGATGTATTTGAGGATATGTATCTCTCTAGCATCATGGGAAATTAGTTAGATGCTAATAAAGTAGCAATCCAGAAAAGGGGAAGAGATGCTCTAGTGCAGTAAATCCCAAACTTGGGGTCGGGACCCCAAATGGAGTCACATCATCAGTGGATGGGGTTTGGTTTATGGTTTGGTTTATGGGTCACAGAAACATGGCCATTTCCCATTCTCTCTGGACTTTCAACTGTGACTTATGCCAAGTCACCAGTCAGCATCTGGCTTGTGAGCCAGTGCACATTCATAGGCCCTTGCCCCCCCCCCCCCCACCTCCCTGCTAAGCTTCCTGTTAGACCGGAAACCCGTGCTGAGTCTGTAAGCACACATTGCACACTGACACAAGAGACCCTATGCTGACTGCTGTTGCTGCTGCTGTTGCCACTATTGTTGCTGTTGCCTTCCTGCTTTAGAAGAGTGATGGATGGGGAAGGAGGCTGGAGACCTGCTATTTTGTTTTCATAATCATCTGGAATCACATGAATTTTCAGTTGTTAAAATGGGATCATACAGGATTAAAGTTTGAAAAGCACTGCTCTAGAGTGTGCTCTTACTAGCCTATATCTTATCAATTGACAAAATTTTGCAATTGAAATTGAAGGACATTATCATCTAGATGGTCCATCCAGACCAGAGTGGGTTTGTCAAAGGAAGGTCCTCTACAGCCAATAGCGATGATTGTTTAACATTTTAAGCTGTGCCACAAATAATAAGGTCAAAGGGACAGTTTTCTCACTAGATGCCAAGAAGGCATTTGATAAAGTTTCCTGGCACTTTATGTTTTCAGTAATGGAGAAATTTCAGTTTGCCCCCAGATTTGTAGTGTGGATCCAAGCCCTAAGGTGCAAATAGTGGTGAACAGTGGCATCTCATTTCCTTTCCCTATCAAGTGGGGCACCCAGCAGTGTTGCCCCTTATCCCTATTACTTTATAACCTAGTTATAGAACCTATGACTCATCTTGTCAGTCAGAACTCTGCAGTTCAAGGCCCTATTATAGATCTGATTGCCCGCAAAACCTGCTGACGATGTACCCACCTAGACATATCGGCACCTACTGTTCTGTAGCTGCTGGACGCTTACAGAACTGTTTCAGGTTATAAAATAAATATCACTAGATCTGAGGTGTTCTTGATGGTATCACATCTTGCCTTGCCTAGTTTGTGCTTCAAATGTGTGATTTATATTAATCATGTATTAAGATAATCTTAAACAGGTTCCTAAGCTGATAGGGTAACTATCCCCCTGTTATCTGACAGCTACTTCACAACTTGCACACATGGGAGCATCTTCCTATAGTATGGTCTGGCAAGATCAACTCTCTCAAAACGAACGGGTTATCCAGGTTGCTATATTTATTCCTCCATAATCCTTGCCTGGTCCCTGGATAGGTTTTTAGAATCTGAATAGTAACTTGTCTCACTATATCTTGGATAAGCAAATGTCTTGTATCAAACTCAGGATGCTCTGCCGTCCTAAGATCAGGGAGAAATGGCTTTGCCTAACATTCAGGTTTTCTACTGGGTGGCTCATCTTGTGTGGATTCATGACTGGTTTGGCCCAATATACTGAAGGGTTGGCTCAACATTGAAAATCATGTGCACAGGAGAATGAGCTACTTCATCTTAACTTTTGATCCTACCCCATCCTTGTATGTAAGAGGTTGGGCACATTGCTGAGCTTCTTTCTCCTCTGCTCATGTTTTGAGACAATCCTATCTTGTCCCATGCCTCCCTTTTGCAAACTTAAGGCAGTGAGAGGAGAGTAGGCTCAAATATGTAGGATTAGTTTGGTGTGATGGAAAAATTAAAACCTATAATTCATTGGTAACAAAATATGATCTTCCCTCAGTTGATTTATGACACAATCAAGATTGGTTTTATTCAGTGTCAAAAGTCAGGGGATGGGTGCCTCAGTTGGCTAATGTTATAGGATGTATTTTGCTTAAGAGCCACCCTAAGCCCAGGTGCATCTCCAAGATCTGTCAGGGGCTGTTGGAATCTGTACATGGAGGCTACTTGCAAAAAGTTGGAAAATAAACTTATGATTAATTTAGATTTGAGAGGCTGATTCCTTATATTGATTTTATTTATTTTATTTAGCAAGGTTTGGAAAAAAATGTAAACCGCCCCTGATCTCTGGAAGGGGCAGTATAGAAGAAATAGATAAATAAATAAATAAATAAGGTTTATATCCTGCCTTTCTCTGTGGTCAAGGTGATTTACATAGAGCAAAGGTAACGATTTTACATTGAACAATTGAACTTATGTACAGGTAACTATTAACTATATACAGTTAGGTAGATGATATGAGACCTCTAACATTTTGAGATCTATGTAGAGTACAGAGAAATCAACTTTGGTTTCTTGAGTTGATTTATTGTTGTTGATGGGTTTCCTGGGAGTGGGGGGTAAAGTGTTTGGCAAATAGAAGGGTGTTCAGGAAGAGGGCAGATTTAATAATGAGACTTTTCCATTGGACCTATTTATTTCCAGCTTTTTTCACCAATTTGACCAATTTGCCTCTGATCCCCTGTGTTGGAGGAAATGTGGCTGTTGGGGCATGCATTTATATGCTTGGTAGAAATGTCCATTTGTGCAGAATTTTTGGTAGGTTTATTTTCTGAGATTTCTCAGTTTATTCACTTTTATCTTCAGCCAACTCCTGACCTGACCTTGCTGGTTCACTGGGAGAAAACACAACTGGTGTCATCTAGAATTAAGCCATTGGTCTTACAAATGCTATTTACTATAGCTAAACTTTGGGAGTAGCCTCCCTCATTGGAACTATGGGGAAGTCAAATATTGAGGTGGCCCAAATGGGAAAAAACCCAAAAACCAAATAAAACGTACTCAGTCCCTTAGAGTAAAAGAGTCTGGAAATCCATGCAAGTGGAGGATACAATGCAATATGAGGAAAGTTTTGATCACATTATGAATTGCCCATTGATTCAGTTAGTGTGAGTGGTGCCTCCGTTTGTTCTTTATTCTCTTTTCTGCTTTCTCTTTTGTTTTATACTTTTGTTATACCTTATTGATGAGAACCTCCTTTTTGTCTGGACTGTTTGGCTTCACTCTCTGCAGATTACTGTCTGCTAGTGTAGCTTGTGTTTTTGTCATCTTGTGATATACAGCTTACTGGGCAGATTAGATGGACCATACTGGTCTTTATCTGCCGTCATTTACTATGTTACTATGTTACTGTACATTCCTGCAAACAATGTGTCTCAATGAAAAATAAAAAGTAAAAAAAAAGGCTGACCCCTCCAAATCAAAGGCACACAGACACAACATGGCTACAGACACACACATAGGGGTATATTTACAAAGCAGTTATAGCGGCCTCCGTGCGATAATGGGCTGCAGCTACAATATCGCACGGAGGCCGCTACCGCTGCTTTGTAAACATACCCCATAGAGAATGGAAAGAATTTAAATAGCCATGCTCTGCATGCTTTCCTCACTTATTTTAATTTTTTGTAATGATTTATGAGACTGCTTCTCACACTATGTTCAATTCACCAGATAAATTGTTTAGGAGCACAAGCCAAAAATAAATCTTCTTGAAGTATGCAGCAAAGTGAGACATCTGTGAATCATGCCTGGTCAGTTCGAGGATGAAAAAGGACTGAATGGCTAGTATTCTAGACTTTTAAATGATTTGTAAGAATCATTTACTATTAGAACTTAAGAACATGATATGGCATACTGGTCAGATCAAGGGTCCATCAAACCCAGTATCTTGTTTTCAACTGTGGACGTTCCAGGTCTCAAGTACCTGTTGGCAGGGCCGGATTTACCTTGAGTGAGGCCCTACGCCAACAAAAATTGTGGGCCCCCAGAAAAGATAAAAACGAGCACGCCGGATCAGCTGCGTGCTGTTGGCCCTGATGTCATAATTAAACTGGAAATCCCAAAAGCCAAACTTGGAATGTACAACACTGTAGAAATAGCACAGTTACTTACCTGTAACAGGTGATCTCTGGGAACAGCAGGAATTAGTCCTCACATATGGGTACGTCGGTACCGACGGAGCCTGAGCGGGAAAGCTCCCCAGCTTCCCAGAAGGAAGCTTTTGGAGCCTCCCACTGCACATGCGCACTGCCTTCCCGCCTTCCTGACCAGCTCTCCTCAGTTCGAGTTTATAGTTGAGACAATAGAGAGAGGAAAGGAAGATAGACAGAAGATACAACTCCTAGGGGAGGTGGGTGGGTTGTGAGGACTAATTCCTGCTGTTCCCAGAGATCACCTGTTACAGGTAAGTAACTATGCTATCTCCAGGAACAAGCAGGAATAAGTCCTCACATATGGGGACTCCCTAGCTAAGATGCCTGGGAGATCCCTTTTCAAGGGTTCGCCATCTTCGTATGGATCTCAGGCATCCATCTTGGGAAGGTGGGCAGGAGTTGTTCAAGTATGGAACAGGTGTTTGAGGACAGCCTGACCAAACAAGGCATCCCGGCGGGAGTCCTTGTCCAAACAGTAATGGGCTGTAAAGGTATGAACCGAGGCCCATGTGGCGGCTCGACAGATCTGATCTATAGATACAGAGTGAAGATGAGCCATAGAAGTGGCCATGGCTCTCACATTGTGAGCTGTGACATGGCCTTCCAGAGAAATATTTTTACTCTGGTAAGCAAAGGAAATACACTGAGCAATCCAATTGGAAAGTGTACGTTTGGAGACTGGAAGTCCCAAATGAGAAGGATCAAAAGCCACGAAAAGCTGGGAAGACTTTCGATGTGGATGAGTCTTGTTGAGGTAAAAGGCGAGAGCTCTTTTACAATCTAGAGTATGAAGGTTCCTCTCTTCACTGGATGCATGAGGAGCTGGAAAAAAGACAGGTAGATATACCTCTTGATTTAGATGAAAAGGCGAGACCACTTTGGGCATAAAGTGGGGATTCCTCCTAAGGATCACCTTATCATGATGAAACCTGGTATAAGGTGGATGAGCCACTAAGGCCTGTAGTTCACTGATGCGGCGAGCCGAAGTGACTGCAATATGGAAAATGACCTTCCAGGAAAGAAATTTCAAGGAGGTAGAAACCAACGGTTCAAAAGGTGGCTTCATAAGCTGACCTAGAACTAGGTTCAAATCCCATGCTACCGGAGGAGGCCGGATGGGAGGTTTAGTTAGAGTCAGGCCTCTCATGAACCTTGAAATAAGAGGATGAGAGGAGACAGGTTGTCCATTTATAGGTTTTAAGGATGCTGCAATAGCACTCAAATGGACTCTTACTGAATTCGTCTTAAGGCCTGCATTGGAAAGATGCAGGAGATAGTCTAGTAGAGAATTCAAAGGAAGTGCTAGAGGGTCAAGACCCTGTTGAGCACACCAAATGGAAAAGCGTTTCCATTTGAAAGCATAGGAACGCCTCGTGGAGGGTTTCCTAGAGGCATAAAGGATATCTTTCACTGGTTGAGAAAGATTGAAGTCATGAAGGCTTAGGCCTTCAGTAACCAAGCTCTGAGGTGTAGGGACTTGGGGTTTGAGTGCCACAAAGTCCCCTCCTCCTGAGACAGAAGGTCTGGCGCAGCTCCCAGGTCCAGGGAGGGTCCCTGGGAGAGATGCAGAAGTAGAGGGAACCACACTTGGCGTGGCCAGCATGGAGCTATGAGGATCATCGATCCGTGATCCTTCTGGAGTTTGAACAGAGTCTTGGGAATCAAAGGAATGGGTGGAAAGGCATATAGCAATTCCTGACCCCAATGCAGGAGAAAGGCGTCGTTGGCCTGAGCTCCCTGACACGGATTCCTGGAACAGAACCGGGGAAGTTTGGCATTCCACGGACTTGCAAAGAGGTCTATGTTCGGGGTTCCCCATTCCTGGAAGATTCTGCGTATCTGGTCCATATGTAGGGACCATTCGTGTGGAAGCAGAACTCGACTGAGTCTGTCTGCCCGAGAGTTTTGAACCCCTGGAAGATAGACTGCCAGAAGATGAATTTGATGCTCTCTGGCGAAGGCCCATAATCTGAGAGCTTCGTTGCAAAGCGACAGAGAGCCTGTCCCTCCTTGTTTGTTTATGTAGAACATGGCCACCTGATTGTCTGTCTGGACTAGGACGGTCAGGTTGACCAGGAGGGTATGGAAGACTTTGAGGGCAAAGAAGATTGCTCGCAGTTCCAGGAGGTTGATGTGAAGGGTGGTCTCCTGTGGAGACCAAGTACCCTGAGTGGAGAGGGATTGTAGATGAGCTCCCCACCCTGTTTGGGAGGCATCTGTTGTGAGGGTTGCTTGGGGCAACAAAGGTTGGAAGGGGGTCCCCAACAACAGATTGTTGGTGGACATCCACCATTGGAGGGACCAAAACAGACGCTTTGAGGTGAGTATTTGGTCGGAGAGCGCTCCTGATGCTTGAGTCCACTGGGTGGCCAAGGTCCATTGAGCTGCTCTCATATGAAGACGAGCGTAGGGCACCACGTGTACCGTGGAGGCCATGTGGCCCAGAAGTCGTAGCATTTCTCTGGCTGTCAAGTGACTGCTGGACTGAGCTTGGGAGGCCAAGCACATCAGACGTTGGCTCCGGACTTGAGGTAGGTAGGCCCTTGCAGTGGTGGTGTCCAACTGGGCCCCTATGAATTCCAGAGACTGAGTAGGGGTAAGTTGAGACTTGGGAAGGTTTACCACCAGTCCCAGATACTGCAGAATGTGCCTTGTGCGGTCCAGGGAAATCTGGGCCTGTGATTGAGATGGAGCTCGGATGAGCCAGTCGTCCAGATATGGGAATACAAAAATTCCCAGACCTCTTAGAAATGTGGCAACAACTGCCATGCATTTGGTGAACACTCTTGGAGCAGAGGCTAGACCGAAGGGAAGTACTCTGTACTGGAAATGTTTTCCCTGAAACAGAAATCTTAGATATTTTCTGTGGGATGGGTGGATGAGTATATGTGTGTACGCATCCTTGAGATCTAGAGAACAAAGCCAATCCTGACTCTGAAGGTATGGAAGGAGAATGCCTAGAGAAAGCATTTGAATTTCTCCTTGTACAGAAATTTGTTCAATTCTCTCAGATCTAGGATAGGTCTGAATCCCCCTGTCTTCTTTGTTATGAGAAAATAAGGGGAGTAGAATCCTGTCCCTTGTTGAAGAAGAGGAACCTCTTCTATTGCCCCTTGGGCAAGGAGAGAAGAGACTTCCTGATCCAACAGGCCCAGGAGAAATGGGGGAGAATTGAAGTGCCTCATCATGGTATATGGAGGAAGGTTGGAAAAATGAAGTTTGTAGCCCTCTCTGATGATAGAGAGGGTCCATTGCTCTGATGTAATTTGCTCCCATCTGGTAGCAAAGTGAGCTAACCTTCCGGGAATGGTGAGGGGCTCTGGTTGTTCTAGAGCCAGAAAGGTTAAGTTCTCTAGGGGCAAGTCAAAACCCCTGAGGGGGTTGAGCCTGCTGAGGAGTGGCAGACACTGCAGGCTTTGACCTTGCCTGTTTAGGCTGCTGACGTTTAGCAGCAAAGCGAGGCTGAGAAGATTGTTGGCCAGTATTTGTGGAAAATCTGGCCTTCTTGTAGTAAGGCCTCTTGAAAGACTTTTTCTTGGCAGGAGTAGAGGTAGACTTAGAAAGTCTATCTAAGGTAGCATTTTCTGCGTCCATTTGAGTGGCTTTAATTTGCCAGTCTTTACCAAATAAGTTCTCACCTGTACAGGGCAGATTCCGTAAGCCATCTAGGACCCAGGGTTCTAGGTCAGAGGCCTGGAGCCAAGCAAGTCGTCGGGCTGCAATGGCAATGCCCGAAGCTCTACCGGTACCTTCAAAGGAATCAAAGGCTGCTCTGTTGGAGAACTTAGAAACATCTAGAAGGTGTTTCACTATAGAAATGAACTCCTCCTTTATATCCTCAGGGATAAAGGAGGCAAAATGCCGTACCTTTAGGGCAAGTTCCCTGAGAAACATGCCCATATACAGACTGTAAGAATTAATCCTGGCTATAAGCATACTAGCTTGGAAAAGTTTCCTACCAAAAGAGTCTAGGGTCTTACATTCTCGCCCTGGAGGGGTAGAAGAGTGCCTTTTGGTGCTCTTAATCTTTTTCAGCGCAGACTTCACCACAATGGAATGGTGAGGCAGCTGAGCCTTTTGAAAACCAGGAGAAGGAGGGACCCGGTACATGGTGTCCAACCTACGAGAGTAAGGAGACAACGTTAGAGGAGCCTCCCATAAGTCCATCAAGTGTTCTTGAAGGATTTCATGGATAGGCAGGGTGACTGCCTCTTTAGGAACCTTAGGGTATCCTAAAATATCCAATTTCTTTGACTAGAAAGAAATAGAATGTGGTAATAGAAAGTCCTTTAGCTAGTTCTATAATGAAGTCTTGAAAGGACAAATCCTCTGGTGGAGACATTCTCCTCTTTGGGGAAGAAGGGTCTTCCTGAAGAACTAGAGACAGCTCATCAGAGTCCTCAGAGGAGTCAAAATACTCAGAAGAATCAGAGTATTCTCTATTTGCTTCCAACGCACGATACGCATACCGATCGGTATCGACATCGGGCGTACCGGGTATGGGATCGGTATCGGGTGAAAACCCGGATCCGGCATGCGGAACCGATCTGCGTTTGGAAGTCGATGGTCTCGGTTCCGGTATGGGAGACGATACCGGAACCGGACCCGGTACCGCTGAACGCGGTACCGAGGGCGTCGCAGCTTTAATAAAAGCCAGCATGGCCTGCTGCATGGTCTGAACAGTATTGCTCATAGACGCCACTGCTGCCTGGATGTCGGTACCGGTATGGGCCGGTACCCCAGAGCAGTCTAACAGGTGATCGGTCGAGGCCGTGCCATCGATGTCAACCTGTAACCCCATGTTTGGAGCTTTGGAAGTCAGAGCTTCCCGCCGGGGTTGTTTGGCTGGGGCAGGTTCCTCAGATTCAAAAGAGAGAGCCTCTCGATGCTTTGAAGGAGATTTGCTCTTTGAGGACCTGCCCGAAGAAGGTTTGGTTACCTGAGATCCATCCAGAGAGGAAGACCTGGATGACTGTGATGCTGGATTATCTGAAGCAAACAGCACATGGAATTTGTTGGCCCGGTTCTGCAAACCACGTTTAGACATTTGGGAGCAGGATGGGCAGTCCGGAATGGAGTGGTCAGGTCCCAAACATTTAAGACACCAATCATGGGTGTCTGTGACTGAAATAACAGCACTACACTTGGAACACTTCTTGAAACCAGGGGCTGGTTTCTCCATGAGGAGAATTTGTGTAGGCCTGAGGGCTAACCGAAGTCACCAAGTTGCTAAATAAAAGTTTTTTGTTTTTTTTTTTGTAAAGAAAAGAAAAGAAAGACCGGCGGTACCGGTTTCGGTATGGGGAAGGCAGGTACGCGGTCTAAAGAAATAAACTAAAACAATAATTTCTTCAGCGGTGACAGGAACACGACCTGCTGGCTCCGCGGAAAAAGAGAAACTGAGGAGAGCTGGTCAGGAAGGCGGGAAGGCAGTGCGCATGTGCAGTGGGAGGCCCCAAAAGCTTCCTTCTGGGAAGCTGGGGAGCTTTCCCGCTCAGGCTCCGTCGGTACCGACGTACCCATATGTGAGGACTTATTCCTGCTTGTTCCTGGAGATAAAACTATACATTAATTTGCTCTTGTACTAAACAAAGCGCAGACGTTAATGATGCACATTTACCAGAGCTGAGATATTCCAATTAATAAATTCAAAATAAAGAGATATTTTTCTACCTTTTGTGCATTTTTTTTCAGCTGCAATTGCTCCAGCCACTTTCTTCTGGTTTCTTTGTGTCTTCTGCTAACTCTCCATCGTCTGCTGTCCATTTGTCCTTTCTTCTCTCTTCTAGTTTTTTTCCATTCTCTCTCTACATCTGCTTTAACATACTAATCTTTCTCCTTTTGCTCTTTCCTCATTCCTATTTCATCCACTCAAATTTTACCCCTCCATCCTCAATCCCCACTTACTCTCCCAATACCCGGCCAATTGTAGATTTTTTATCCCTCCCACACAAAATATTTTTCCCTTCTCCATTTTACTCTTCCAGCCCCATCCCATTCTAATCCTCCCCCAACATCAGCTCCCTTCTAGTTTCAGCCTCACCCAGCATCCATTCCCTTCTAGTCCCTGCATCAGCCCATTTCCAGTCCTAGCCCCCCATCAGCCCATTTCCAGTCCTAGCAACCCCCCAACCCAATACCAGTCCTAGCCCCCCATCAACCCACTTCCAGTCCTAACCCCCCATCACCCCATTTTCAGTTTAAGCCCCCCCCATAACCCATTACCAGTCCTAACCCCCCATCAGCCCACTTCCAGTCCTAACCCCATCAACCCATTTCCAGTCAGCCCCCCATAGCCCATTGCCAGTCCTAACCCCCCCCCCCCATCAGCCCACAGCCCATTACCAGTCCTAACCCCATCAGCCCACCTCCAGTCTTAACCCCCCCAGCCCATTTCCAGTCCTAGCCCCCCATAGCCCATTACCAGACAGCCCCCATCAGCCCACAGCCCATTACCAGTTTTAACCCCCCCCATAGCCCATTACCAGTTCTAGCCCCCCATAGCCCATTACCAGACAGCCCCCATCAGCCCACAGCCCATTACCAGTTTTAACTCCCCCATAGCCCATTACCAGTTCTAGCCCCCCATAGCCCATTACCAGACAGCCCCCATCAGCCCACAGCCCATTACCAGTTTTATCACCCCCCCATTGCCCATTACCAGTTCTTGCCCCCCCATAGCCCATTACCAGACAGCCCCCATCAGCCCACAGCCCAATACCAGTCTTAACCCCCCCCATAGCCCATTACCAGTTCTACCCCCCCAGCCCACCTCCAGTCTTAACCCCCCCAGCCCATTACCAGTCCTACCCCCCATCGGCTCAAGTAAAATTTAATAAAATTAAACGCTGGCTGCTGCTGCTGCCGTCGCGGTAGCGGCAGCATGGAGTGTCCCGCGGGGCCCCCTCTGAATCCCTCCCTCCCTCCGCGACGGCTGAGCCCCTCCGTGCCGGCTTTGAGAGGCGCGAAGAGAGAGTGTCTCCCTCGCGTCTCTGTTAAGCCTGCAGGGGCAGATGGGAAATTTCCCATCAGCCCCTGCGGGCTTAACAGAGACGCGAGGGAGACACTCTCCCTTCGCGCCTCTCAAAGCCGGCACGGAGGGGCTCAGCCGTCGCGGAGGGAGGGAGGGAGGGATTCAGAGGGGGCCCCGCGGGACAGTCCATGCTGCCGCGGCAGCAGCCAGTGTTTTTTTTAAACTATTCAATTTACCTATATGCCAGTATTCAATTTTTGTGGGCCCTTGCCAGCTGTGGGCCCTACGCCACGGCGTAACTGGCGTATAGGTAAATCCGGCCCTGCCTGTTGGGCTCCCAAAGGTATGCACATACCATGCTGCTTGTCCCAGGGGTAAGCAGTGGATTTCTCCAGTCATCTTTAATAAAGGTTTATGGATTTTTCCTCCAAGAGCTCATCCAAACTAGTTTTGAACCCAGTTACACTAAAAGCTTTTACTACATTCTCTGGTAACGAATTCCAGAGTTTGATTACACGTTGAGTGAAAAGATATTTTCTCTGATTAGTCCTAAATGTGCCATATTGTAGCTTCATTGCATGTCCCCTAGTCTTTCTACTTTTTGAAGGAGTAAACAACTGATCTACATTTACCCATTCCACTCCATTCATTATTTTATAGACCTCTATTGTATCTCCCTTCAGTCATCTCTTTTCTAAGTTGAAGAGCCTTTTAAGCCTTTTCTCATAGGGATATCATCCTTCCATCCCCTTTAACATGCTGGTTGCTCTTGTCTGTACATTCTCTAGTTCTGCTATATCCTTTTTAAGAGATGACAATCAAAATTCCACACAATATTTAAAGTGCGGTCGCACCATGGAGTGATACAGAGGCATTATAATATGCTTTGTGCTGTTCAATGATTCATCCAACTATGTGGTTGATTCATCTGCTTGTTCATTGAGAAAAATCTGTCAGACTGCAGTGAAAATATTTTCTGGGAGTCGGAAAAGGTGGGGTTAAATATTTAAAGGCATTTATCCAGCTCATAGCACCAGCTGTTGACTGATTAAGTGCCACTAGTTGGTGCTATAAGTAATATTTAGCGGCACAATCTGAATTGTGCCACTAAATATCTGCCTAACTGCCTCAGCATTATCCTGATAGTACCAGGGCAGTTTGTGGGTGGAACAACAAATTATCCAGATACTGGACCAGTTTACATTAGGCACTCATATACAACAGGGTGAGGTGGAATATCACCCCTCTGATCTCACTGCTGCTCCCCTTGCTCTCCTCATGATTGCCATTGCTCTGCTACCTCTGCTGCCCAGGTCCTCCCCTCATGTTTCTATCCCTTCCTGGGCCAGCTGCATCAGTAGTGGCATACCCTGTTTCCTCCCCATGCACAGGTTTCACATTTATTTATTTATTTATTTTATTTTATTTTATTTTATTTAACCAGTTTTATATACCACCTTATCCTTCAATAAAAGTGGTTTACATCTTAACTTAGCTGGGTACATTTAACAGGACTGGGTACAATTGGAGTCAGACTTAGGAGGGAACGGGTAAAAATTGTGTATGTATATAGAAGCTCTTTACAGTTTAGTCCATTTTCTGATTGTGTGTGCCGTTGATGTGAAGGAATTAGGAAGGGATCCTGTCTGTTGCGTTTAATAGTCTATGTAATGTGACCAAAGTACTCAGTGAACAAGAGGGTCTTGAGCTTTTTCCGGAAATCCTTGATGTCTCCCAAGGCTCGAATGTCTTCAGGAAGGGAATTCCATAGGTGCAAAGAGTGAAGGCGCTCTTCTGGACTTGGTAAGATTGTTTTTTTGGTATTCTGTGGGTATGACAAGCATATTTTCCTGGTTGTTTCTCCTAGGTCTTGAGCCAGAGTCTCTGATAATTATGTTCTGAAGGACGTCTGCTGAACAGTGGTGAATGATTTTAAATATGTTTAGGAACATTTTAAATCTTGCAAGGGCGTGAATTGGCAGCCAGTGTAGCTGGTGGAGTATAGGTATGATATACTCATTTTTGGCTGTGCCTGTGATGATGCCGTATTTTGTGCCACTTGGAGTGGATGGATGGCTTGCTTAAGGAATCCTTGGTAAAGTGAATTACCATAATCCAGTATAGGGGTGATGATGATAGCCTCGCACACTGTGCAGACATGCTCCTGGCTTAGGACTGGTTTAAGCCTCCTGATGAGCTTTAATCTGTGGAATGCTTTTGCGGCAGTTTTGTTGATATGAGACTGGAGGTTACGATTTTTGTCCAAGGTGATACCCAGCTATCTCACTTCATCTTTTACTATTATTGTCTTGTGCAGGATGCTGATTGACTATGGTGTGTTGAATGTAGCACTTCTTGAGATGTACGGTGCTTCTGTCTTGTCGTAGATCACTGACAGGTTGCTGAGCCAGATTGTCATGTCTTCAAGGCATTGGGTTATGGGTGTGTATAGTTCAGGTGTGTATAGTTCGATTGGGGTGATCAGGTGTGTATAGTTCGATTGGGGTATAAACCATGAGATCATCAGAATATATTTGGTAATGTATCTTATTTGCACCACATTTGACTTGCTGTATTCGGTTACTTAGGTATGAGCCAAATCACTTTAGGGTGTTGTTGCGTAGCCCAATTTCTTGAAGATGTTGTAGCATTATATTATGGGATACAGTATCAAAGGTGGCTGAAATGCCCATAAATATTAGAAAGAACCCATTCCTGATGCTGTCAATGCTCCTTATGATGTTTATTTATTTTATTTAACAGGTTTTATATACCGCTTCATCATTTCAATCAAAGCGGTTTACATTGAAACTTAAACTTGGTAATGTACATTAAACAGGGACATTGATAACTTGGATGTTCTCAAAGAGCGTTTCAACATTATGGGACTTGTTTACAAAGCCGCAGTAGTGGTTTCCGATCGTTATCAGAGCCGCGGTCCTATTGATTTCAATGGGGCCGCGGCTCTGATAACGATCGGAAACCACTACCGTGGCTTTGTAAACAGGCCCCTATGTCGTGGTTTGAACTCGTGTTGGTGGGTGTCCAGTGGCTCATTCTGGTCAATGTGGTATGGACATCCATGCAAGAGGCATGGCATTGCAGGACCTATCAGAATATGAAGGGAGACAGACCTTGCACTTGTTTCACTTCGAGGATGCTGCAACTTGCACAGGAAGACAAAGAAGAGGCACAGATGGAGGCACAGAAACAATGCACTAGCACCTATCAAAATTTGGCAGCAGAGGCAGTTTCCTATGTTGTCTATGCCTAAAATCAGGTCTGTCCAAATAGTAGTGAATTCAGTCCACTATCCGGATAAATAACTGCATAAAGTTAGAACAGCAAAAAGGTCATATGTACTTTCACTTTGAAAATTGGTGTTAAGACCACAGGTAAAAAGTGCTCAGGAACTTTGCAGAAAAATTGGTAGTGTAAAAATTGCCCTTTATATTATTTAATAGCATTACTTGTGAAGCCACCGCACTAAAACTATATATTTTAATACCCATGGAATTCTGGTGCAAGCAATAAATAACTGTACTATGAAATGAATACAAGAAGTTTCCTTACTCAACAATGCGTTCCTTGGGATTAAAGGGACCCATGGAATCTAGTCCAAGTCTGCTGATCACCTATAAACAACAGAGAGAGAAGACAAATTTTATTAGCCAAAGCAACTATGGCACAGGCCTTCCATACAGAGACAATATTCTGCATTTATTTTTTATTGTACTCAATTTTTGATTTGTCTCATATGTTTTATTTTGCAACTTAAGGTAAGTTACATTAAACTAAGGAGTATGTTTACTAAAGGGCGTTAAGGGTGCCAGTGTACCGTTAATGCCTGTTATCGGTGTCCTTGAGCCCTTAACACTGTGAAAAAGCTGCTTTAATGGGTGTTAAAGGCTCCAGCATTAAGGGTGCAGTAGGTGGAGAGTGCGCATTAATGGGGCAGAGAATGGGCGTTAACAGCATGTGCTCCCTTAATGCCTGTTGCACAACATGTTTTAAAGCCTTCTAATGTTGGGAACCCTAACACAAAGTAAAACCTCATAGAAAGGGTGGATTTAGAGGGTAGAAAGCTTATTTAAACGTATGCAATGTGATGCACTGACAGGGGAGCCCCAGATAGTGATAGCAGTGCTCCATTAGCAGCAACAGCATGGTGCCCAAGTATGAACAGGAACTATGTTGATGGTGCAAATGGGGCAAAGGAGGTGGCACGTGGGTCATGCAGTGGGGGCTGCTGGTGCATAGGGCGGACCAGGCAGCTGCCCAGATGATACATAAGAACATAAGATCCTAAGATATGCCATACTGTGTCAGACCAAGTTTCATCAAGCCCAGTATCCTGTGTCCAACAGTGGCCAATCTAGGTCACAAATACCTAACGGTTTCCACAAAAGACACACAGGTTCCAGATTGCCCATAGTGGGGCAAGCAGTGGATTTCCTGGTCCCCTTGAATAATGGTATATGGACCTTTCCTCCCGGAACCTGTCCAAACCTTTTTGAAGCCCAGCTACATGAATAGCTTTTACTACATCCTCTGTTAATGAATTCCAGAGTATGACTGCGCATTGACTGAAAAAATATTTTCTCTTACTAGTCTTAAATGGGTTACACTGTAGCTTCAATGCATGTCTCCTAGTCTCGCTACATTTTGATGGTGTAAACAATCGATCTATGTTTACTCATTCCACTTTACTCATTAATATATAGACCTCTATCATATCTCCCCTCAGCCACTTCTTCTCTAGGTTGAAGAGCCCTAACCTCTTTAGCCTCTCCTCATAGAGGTATCTTTCCATCCGGATTACCATCTGTGATGTCCGTCATGATCCCACAGTGACAGTGGTGGCACCAGACATGCTGCTGTTGCAGAAAGGTGATTTGCCATATGGGGTGGTCCAAGGGTCCTGGCACCCTAGGCAGAGATCCTGGCTGCCCCCCCCCCCCAACTGCCGCTGAACCCAGTTGTGGAGGACGAGGCCAATAGCGTCAGCAGCTGTAGCCCTCCAGGTAACTGCAAAATGCAGGTGCATGGGGAACTACCACAGCAGTAGCTGTCATCCTCCCCCCAAGATGTATCAGGCGGTGATGGGGTCCTTACAGAGGCAGATGGTTAGGGGGGCTGAGTGGCAATCCATGTGTGCCTCTGCTCCCCACCATCCAGACCTTGCACCCTAGGGTGCCCACCAAATCCGCATGTTGGATGGGCTGGGACTGCACATCACCATTACTGACAGCACGTGGACATGTCAGCATGGTATGGGGATGTTGGTGGTGGGGGCGGTGGCATCTGCCTGCAGCAGTCCAAAGTCATGTCCTAGTCCTGTTGTCATGCAAATTGCAACATGTGCCAAGGTCTGTCTGAAGGGGAGCATGTCAGCCGCAGGGAATGTCATATCCATACGGCAGCACTGTGGCTCAATTCACACAGTCAGTGTGTGTATATAACAGAGGGTCACAAATTCAAGTCCTGGCTGTGGCTCATGTATTGCATGTCCCTGTGGCTAAACCTTAACTTATAGTGCAGGTACAGCACCAGCCTGTGCAACCCGCAATGAATCGGCCAGCAAGGGTACAAACACCCATCAGCCACACAGATAGGGTCCACTATCCACAGCTGGATGGACAGGCAGGCTGATAGTATGTGCACACTGGGTGGGTGCTAAGAACAGGCTAATGTCAGAGCACGCTACTAGCACCTGCCCAAGGAGCACACATTAACAATGCTTGAGCTGATATGGAGACCAAAGTGGCAGGCATGAATGCCAACCATCCCCACTTTTGCACAGCACAGCGATGTAAGTGTGTGTGTGTATGTCTCTCCATTATTCTGTGGCTTTCTGTACTTCACTGTGCCTCACATTGCCTAAGCTGTCCCCAAATGTGCCCGATGAGTAGCAGAGCATTGTGGGTATGGCCTGAAACAATAGATTGGCCAGGATGTGTCTGCCTTGGTGGTATGGTCAATGGCTGAGACTTCATAGTGCCTGTCTGCCTAACCGCACCGATATCGCTTGATACTGGTTTCCCTTTTCATTTATTTTTTATTTTCAAATTCCCTTTCTTTCTTTTTAAAATATTAATTCTTTACCTCAGGGCCTCATGCCCACCAGGCCTTGCACACCATATTTACCATGTAAAAACCCTCCAGTGGTTTCAAAAAATACACCAAGTGCTCTAGCACCATTTCTGTGACATATAAACTTGATTGGGTGTCTGAAATGTCTTGATCCTGACCACATACCCCAAGAATGCTCCCTCTGCAGACGAAGAGGGGCCTAGGAAACCGGGTAAAAGGTTTGGAGAGCTCTTTCCATCAGACTCAATGTCACTGGCCTCCACTTCCTCCAGGGCATCCTCATGCTTGCATGGTTCCAAGCATTCAAAAGAGTTGAGACACTCAGAGATGAAGACCAAATAAACCACATCTCCCTCAAAACCTTCAAAAGACAAGGTAAAACCCTGAGAGTCCTCACAAAAGTTGAAGGATCCGAAGGAAAGGTCCAAAGATTCCTCGGGCAAGTCTCAGGAATTGAGGGAGAGATCCCGCTCTAAGCACTGGGACTCATCCAGGACCTCTTCCAACTCTGGACATCGATCTAGGCACCCCCAGTGGGAGGACTTGTCCTCCAAAGCTTAAATATGGAATAGGGAGGCATCCGAGGCCGAGGCCCTGATGCCTTGTTCTGGTACGGTGGCACCCAGCCCTGTTCTTTCATTGGACCAGATGCAGACAACCTCCCTGGATCAGCGCATACAGTCCTTGGAGAGAACTTTAGCGGCCCTCCTGGCAGTTTGGGTTCCTCTTGCACCGACAGCCACAGGTCCGCAACCAGGAACATTGACTCGAATGACTCCATCTACCTCGGTGCAGGCTTCAGCATCGGTACTGCCTTCAGCACCGATGTACTCTGCACCGAGAACCGAAGCCTTGGTACTGGCACCGGCATTGGTATCAGTAGCAGACAACCCATGGACTACCCCAGGTGTAGACCCTGAAGACATTACCGAACATCGACACCGTTCATGCCACTGTCGGCATCATCGATATTCACAGGTGTCGGATTCATATTCCTCCGATTCCAACCACTGTTGTTTCGATTCCACGACCTCCAGGACATCGCCTCGGAACCCTCACTTCCATCCATCAGTACTCAGTGCAAATCCCCTCCTGAAGACATGTCATTTCAGGAGTTCATCCGAGACATGGCGACAGGCCTATCAATTTCAGCAGCATTGGAACAGAAACCGAGAGCAGAGGAGCTGGAAATTCTCTAGTATCCTACAGCTCCAAAGGAGGCCGCAATCCTCCTGGTACACGAGATCCTCCATAATTTGATGCTCCAGATGTGGGAAACCCCTCTCATAGTTTCCCCAATCAGTCATCCACTAGACACCATGTACAGGGTACCGGAGTGTCCTGGATTTCAGAAGCCACAGCTTCCACACCACTCCATGGTGGTGGAATCAGTAAGGCAAGTGGAGGAGTAGCCTAATGGTTAAGATCACTGGCTTGAGAACCCAGAGACCAGGGTTCAATTCCCACTAGCACTCCTTGTGGCCTTGGGCAAGTCACTTCACCCTCCATTGCTCAAAAAAATCCAAGTTATCAATGTCCCTGTTTAATGTACTGTATATTGCCAAGTTTAAGTTTCAATGTAAACCACTTTGATTGAAATGATAAAGCAGTATATAAAAAATGTTAAATAAATCACATCAAAAGTGGCAAGAACCATGCCTTCATTCCTTCAGAAAGGAAATCAAGAAATCTCAATTCCTTAGCCCAACATTCCTTTCAGGCATCCATGCTAGCCAGCAGGATTCATTCTTACATCCTCTATATGGGGATGTTCCTCAAGGAACTCAAAGAGGGGGAAGGTTTCCTTCCCTTCCTTCCAGAAGAAAAGAGGCCTGCCTTCCAGGCTGTTTTGGCACATAGCCAAAATGTCTCAACGTTTGTAAAAAGAGCAGCATCCAATGCCTGAGTCATCCAGCAGGGCCTCTTCCATTGCCATCAGTGCAGGATAGTTAGCTTGGCTCCAGGCTATGGACCTGGAACAATGGGTCCAGGATAAATTGGGCAATATACCCTGCACTGGGGAGAACCTTTTTGTAAAGAACTGGAGGGAGAAGGCTGGAGAGTTCGAAACGGATGATACAACCCTAAAGAGGCTCTCTAGAAAAACTGCAGATGATACCAAGAAAAAGGCAGCAGCTAAAAAACCTTTCTACCCTAAAAAGAGAAGGTTCTACCCCTCATATTCCCAACCGCCTTATCAAACCCAACAGAAACAACATGGTCCTAAGCAGGCAAACAAGCCCAGATTAGTCAAGCCACAGACAGCTACCCAAGCACCGACAACACCAAGCTTTTGACTCCCACATAGGGAGCACAGCTAGTCTTCTCCTGCACATTCAAGAGCCCACCATTATTCCAGGGAGATTTTACCATTTTGCACATCGATGGCATGCTGTCACCACAGAGAAATAGACTCTTTCCATAGTGCAAAAAAGGTTACCAATTACATTTTCAGGAACTTCGCCCTCACCACTTCAAGGGAGATTTTCTCACCCAGCTTCCCCTTGCTGCCCTGCTCAAGCAGGAAGTCAACAATTCTACCCAAGGAGCATAGAAGCAGTTCCTCCAAACCAACTTCTAAAAGGCTTCTACTCCCCCTACTTCCTCATTCCAAAGAAGTCAGGAGGCTACGGGCCTATTCTCGACCTCAGGGAGCTAAACAAGTTCCTTGTAAAAGAAAAATTCAAGATGATCTCTCTGGGAACACTCCTTCCCTACTTAGAGGATCTCAACTGGCTCACATTCTGATTCATCCAGACTACAGACAGTACCTTTGCTTCACCTGTCAGGGCATCAGTTACCAATACAGGGCCCTTCCCTTTGGTCTTGCATCTGTACCAAGGGTCTTCACAAAAGTGCATGGCCATGGTGGCGGCATATCTTTGAAACAAGAAAGTCTTCATCTTCCCTTACTTAGACGACTGGCTAATAAAGGCATACTCTCCAGGAGAACTCAGCTCATCTCGTCAAAGAACTCTTGCACTATTGCAGCATCTGGGATTTGTAATAAACTTCCCAAAATCCCACCTCTCTTCAAACAAAGGTTGGAGTTCATAGGAGCCATACTGGACACCCAACAGTCCAGAGCCTTTCTTCCTGTGGACCGCATAAGCAAGCTAATGGACCTAGCCATAAGGCCATAAGAACATAAGAAATGTCATACTGGGTCAGACCAAGGTCCATCAAGCCCAGCATCTTGTTTCCAACAGTGGCCAATCTAGGTCATAAGTACCCCAAGTTTCCCCAAAAGACACAGCTTCCTCAATGCTTGTATTGGGTCAAGCAATGATGTCCCTTTTAATAACGGTTTATGGACCGTTCCTCCAGGAACTTGCCCAAACCTTTTTTAAACCCAGCTACACTAACAGCTTTTGCTACATCCTCCGGTAACAAATTCCAGAGTTTGATTACACGTTGAGTGGAAAAATATTTTCTCATATTAGTCTTAAATAGGTTACCCTGTAGCTTCATTGCATGTCCCCTAATCTTTTTATATTCTGACGATGTAAACAATCGATCTACGTTTACCCGTTCCACTCCATTCATTAATTTATAGACCTCTATCATATCTCCCCTCAGCAGTCTCTTTTCCAGGTTGAAGAGCCCTAACCTTTTAGACTCTCTTCATAGGAGTATCCTTCCATCCCCTTTACCATTTTGGTGGCTCTTCTCTGTAAAAAGGGGAAGGCGATGGCAGTGGGGGTGTACTATCGACCACCTGGCCAGAATGAACAAATGGATGATGAAATGCTGAAATAAATCAAGGAAGCTAACAAACGTTACAGCGCAGTAATGGGTGATTTCAATTACCCCGGTATCGACTGGGTCAGTGTCACAGCAGGACATGCTATGGAGATAAAGTTCTTAGATGAAATAAATGACTGCTTCTTGGAGCAGCTGGTTCATGAACTGACCAGAGGGGAAACCATATTAGACATAGTCCTTAGTGGAACACCAGATCTTGTGTAAGAGATAAGGGTATTGGGGCACCTTGGCAATAGTGATCATAGCAAGATCGCGTTTGATTTAATTAGTGGAGGAGGGATAGTAAGGAAATCCACAGTACTACCCTTTAACTTTCGAAAAGGAGACTATGATAAAATGAGGAAAATAGTTAAGAAAAAACTAAAAGAAGCAGTTGCAAAGGTTAAAGACTTACATCAAGCCTGGGTGTTGTTGAAAACTACAATCTTGGAAGCCCAGACCAGCTGTATTCCACGCTTTAAGAAAAGTGGAAGGAAGTCCCAAAAACTGCCAGCATGGTTTAAAGGTGAGGTGAGAGAGGCTGTTGTTGCCAAAAACGTATCTTTCAGGAGATGGAAAAAAGAGCCAAACGACGAAACCTGGAAACAGCACAAGCACTGGCAAATCAAATACAAGGCATTGATAAGGCAGGCAAAGGGAGAATTTGAGAAGAAGCTTGCTGCGGAAGCAAAAACACGAAATAAAGACTTTTTCAAGTACATTCATAGCAAAAACCTGTGAGAGAGTCAGTTGGTCCATTAGATGATAGAGGGGTTAAAGGGGCACTAAGAGGCGACAAGGCGATAGCGGAGACTGAATGAATTCTTTGCTTCGGTCTTTACTGAGGAAGATGTGGGGATATTACCCATGACTGAAGTGGTATTTAAAGGTGCTGAAGAACTGAAGGAAATATCGATACATCGGAAAGATGTATTACAACTATTAGATAAATTGAAGAGTAGCAAATCACCTGGGCTGGATGGTATACATCCAAGGATGTTGAAAGAACTGAAATATGAGATTGCAGACCTGCTATTAGTAAGCTGTGAATTTTCATTAAAATCATCTGTAATACCTGAAGATTAGAGGATTGCCAATGTAACGCCAATTTTTTAAAAAGGGTTCCAGGGGTAATCCAGGAAACTACAGACCGGTGAGCCTGACATCAGTACCGGGAAAAATGGTAGAAACCATCAAGAACAAAATTACTCAGCATGTTGATAGTCATGGCCTAATGGGAGACAGCCAACATGGCTTTAGACAAGGAAGATCTTGTCTTACTAATCTGTTATGTTTTTTTGAAGGTGTGAATATACAGGTAGACAAAGATGAGTCGATTGATATAGTATATCTGGACTTTCAGAAAGCCTTTGACAAGGTCCCTCATCATAGACTTCTGGCAAAACTAAAGAGTCATGGGCTAGGAGGCAGTGTACTATTATTGATCAGGAACTGGTTAAAAGATAGAAATCAGAGGGTAGGGCTAAATGGCCAATTTTCCCAATGGAGAAAGGTGAATAGTGGTGTACCCCAGGGATCTGTGCTGGGTCCGCTGATTTTTGAGATATTCATAAATGACCTGGAAAAGGGAATAACGAGTGAGGTTATCAAATTTGCAGATGACACAAAACTATTTAAAGTTGTTAAAACCCAAGAGGATTGTGGAAAATTGCAAGAGGATCTTGATAAACTGGAAGACTGGGCATCAAAATGGCAGATGAAATTTAATGTGGACAAGTGCAAAGTTATGCACCTAGGGAAGAACAACCCAAACTATGGTAACACGATGCAAGGTTCCACATTAGAAACCACCACCCAGGAAAAAGATTTAGGCGTCATTGTGGATAACATGTTAAAATCCTCGGCCCAGTGTGCAGTGGCGGCCAAGAGAGCAAATAGAATGCTATCATAAGGAAAGGAATGGAAAATAAAACAAAAGATATTATAATGCCTCTATATCGTTCCATGGTGAGACCGCACCTTGAATATTGTGTGCAATTCTGGTCGCTGTATCTTAAAAAGGATATAGCGTTATTAGAAAAGATTCAGAGAAGAGCCACCAAAATGGTAAAGGGGATGGAAGGATATTCCTAGGAAGAAAGGCTAAAAAGGTTAGGGCTCTTTAATCTGGAAAAGAGACGGCTGAGGGGAGATATGATAGAAGTCTATAAATTAATGAACAGAGTGGAACTGGTAAACGTAGATTGTTTACGTTATCAGAATATCGAAAGACTAGGGGACATGCAATAAAGCTACAGGGTAAACTATTTAAGACTAATAAAATAAAATATTTTGAGTGGCCTTACAGACATCAGGAAACATCTGCACCTTAGCACCACTGAACGGAACAACTTAGGAGACAGGTTTTTTTAGCTTTGAAACCTAAGGTATTGGCTCTTTCAGCAAGTTTTTTTCTTCGTTACCCCTGTAAGTGTTTAATTACATTTCAAGGGTCTAAATATACCTTTGTTGATCCTTCTCAATTGCAGTTATTTTTGGATAATAAATAAATGTGCACACTTTGTTAGGAGAAGTGGGGATAATGGGGTTGAGCTGTCTTAGTAGTAGGATTTGGGTTCCTGAATGTTTGGTTATATTAATTGCTTTTTCTTTCTCCCCTTTATAGTGGGCTAAGAATATGATATGCTGATGTGTTTATTATTTCTTATTACTATTTGGAGGGTTTCTCCCTTTTTTTTTATGTTTCTGGAACGACATTGGTATCTTGATTGCTTGCATACTTTCTTGTAAGTATGTTTAAAATTTCAATAAAAAAAAAATAAAAAATAAAATAAAATATTTTTTCACTCAATGTGTAATCAAACTCTGGAATTTTGTTACCGGAGGATGTAGTAAAGGCTGTTAGTGTAGCTGGGTTTAAAAAAGGTTTGGACAAGTTCCTGGAAGAAAGATCCATAAACCATTATTAAGAAGGGACCCAGGATATCAATGCTTGACCCAGTACAAGCATTGTGGAACCTGTGTCTTTTGGGGAAACTGCTAGGTACGTATGGTCTAGATTGGCAACTGTTGGAAACAGGATACTGGGCTTGATGGACCTTGGTCTGACCCAGTATCTTATGTTCTTATATACCTTTTCTAATAACGCTATATCTTTCTTAAGATACGGTGACCAGAATTGCACATAATATTCAAGGTGCGGTCGCACCATGGAACGATACAGAGGCATTATAATCTTTTTTGTTTTATTATCCATTCCTTTCCTTATGATACCAGCATTCTATTTGCTCTCTTGGACGCTGCTGAACAATGGGCAGAGAGTTTTAACATGTCGTCCACGATGATACCTAAATCTTTTTCCTGGGTGTTGGTTCCCAATGTAACCAATGTAACCGATGTTCCCAATGTAACCATAGTTTGGGTTGTTCTTCCCTAGGTACATAACTTTGCACTTGTCCACATTAAATTTCATCTGCCATTTGGATGCCCAGTCTTCCAATTTATCAAGATCCTCTTGCAATTTTCCACAATCCTCTTGGGTTTTAACAACTTTAAATAGCTTTGTGTCATCTGCAAATTTGATAACCTCACTCGTTATTCCCTTTTCCTGGTTATTTATGAGTATGTTTAAAAGCAGTGGACCCAGGACAGATCCCTGGGGTACTCCACTAATCACCTTTTTCCATTGGGAAAAATGGCCATTTAGCCCTACCCTCTGCTTTCTATCTTGTAACCACTTCCTGATCCACAATAGTATATCAACTCCTATCCCATGACTTTTTGTTTTGCCAAAAGTCTCTAACGAGCGACCTTGTCAAAGGCCTTCTGAAAGTCCAGATACACTATATCAACCGGCACACCTTTCTCTACCTCTTTATTCACACCTTCAAAAAAACATAACAGATTAGTAAGACAAGATTTCCTTGTCTAAAGCCATGTTGGCTGTCTCCCATTAAGCCATGACTATCTACATGTTGAGTAATTTTGTTCTTTATGATGGTTTCTATCATTTTTCCCAGTACTGACATCAGGCGC
This sequence comes from Ichthyophis bannanicus, assembly GCA_033557465.1. NCBI lineage: Eukaryota > Metazoa > Chordata > Amphibia > Gymnophiona > Ichthyophiidae > Ichthyophis > Ichthyophis bannanicus. The sequence continues at coordinate 378,853,460 of CM066036.1, forward strand.
ACCGTTCTGTAGTTCCTGGATCACCCCTTGAACCCTTTTTAAAAATTGCCATTATATTGGCGATCCTCCAATCTTCAGGTATTACAGATGTTTTTAATGATAGCTCACAGATTACTAATAGCAGGTCTGCAATCTCATATTTCAGTTCTTTTAACACCCTTGGATGTATACCATCCGGTCCAGGTGATTTGCTACTCTTCAGTTTATCAAATAGTTGTACTACATCTTCCCAGGGTAGCGATATTTCTTTCAATTCTTTTTGCAGAATCACCTTTAATATATAACTTCAGTCATGGGTAACATCCCTAGATCTTCCTCAGTGAAGACCAAAGCAAAGAATTCATTCAGTCTCTCCGCTATAGCCTTGTCCCCTCTTATAGACCCTATTACCCCTCTATCATGTAATGGTCCAACTGACTCTTACAGGATTTTTGCTATGAATGTACTTGCAAAAGTCTTTATTATGCATTTTTGCTTCCACAGCAAATGTCTTCTCAAATTCCCTCTTTGCCTGCTTTATCAATGCCTTGCATTTAACTTGCCAGTGCTTGTGCTGTTTCCAGTTTTGGTCATTTGGCTCTTTTTTCCATTTCCTGAAAGATGCTTTTTTGGTAACAAAAGCCTCGCTGATCTCACCTTTAAACCATGTTGGCAGTTTTTTGGACTTCCTTCCACTTTTCTTAAAGTGTAGAATACAGCTGGTCTGGGCTTCCAAGATAGTATTTTTAAACAACACCCAAGCCTGATGTAAGTCTGCTCCTTTTAGTTTTTTCTTATCTATTTTCCTCATTTTATCACAGTCTCCCTTTCAAAAGTTAAAAGGTAGTAATGTGGATTTCCTTACCATTCCTCCTCCATTAATTAAATCAAATGTGATCATGCTATGATCACTGTTGCTAAGTGGCCACAACACCCTTATCTCTTACACCAGATCAGGTGTTCCACTAAGGACTAAGTCCAAAATGGCTTCATCTCTGGTCGGTTCTTGAACCTGCTGCTCCAAGAAGCAGTCATTTATTTAATCTAGAAACTTTATCTAGCATGTCCTGCCGTGACACTGACCCAGTCAATTGAAATCACCCATTATTATTACTGTTCTGAAATTTTGTTAGCTTCCCTGATTTCTGCATGTCCTTCCCTGATTTCTTTGAGCATTTCATCATCCATTTGTTCATTCTGGCCAGGTGGTCGATAGTACACCCCCACTGCAATCGCCTTCCCCTTTTTACATGGAATTTCAATCCATAGAGATTCTACAGCGAATTTTGTTTCCTGTATAGCTTTAACTCTTTGGGACTCAATGCCCTCTCTAACATAGAGTGCAACCCCTCCACCAATTTGATCAGCTCCATCATTACGCCTGTACCCAGGTATCACGTGTCCCACTGGTTGTCCTCCTTCCACCATGTCTCTGAGATACCAATCATATCTAACTTCTCATTTAGTACTATATATTCAAACACTCCCATCTTATTTTTTAGACTTCTAGTATTTGCATACAAGCATTTTAGAAACTGTATTTTATTCATATTTATCTGGTTATTGGTAGGCAGGGGTAATTTGGAATCTTTAAGCTCTGTCTGCTTTGTACCTAAGGGCATTTTGGCTACCTTTGTCTTTACTGGAACCTCTCTGCTGATGTGCCCTAACTTCATTTTTTTGGTAGCATCCTTTAAGGATACATTGTTCTGAACCATGCACTCCTGGGCAACTGTCGGCTTTCCCCTATTATCTAGTTTAAAACCTGCTCTATCTCCTTTTTAAAGGTTAATGCCAGCAGCCTGTTCCCATCCCAGTTAAGGTGAAGCTCATCCCTTCGGAAGAGCCCCTCCTTTCCCCAGAATGTTACCCAGTTCCTAACAAATCCAAAACCCTCATCTTTGCACCATTGTTTCATCCACACATTGAGACTCCGGAGCTCTGCCTGCCTTTTGGGTCCTGCACGTGGAACAGGAAGCATTTCGGAGAACGCTACCCTGGATGTTCTGGATTTCAACTTCCTACCTAAAAGCCTAAATTTAGCCTCTAGAACCTCCCTACCACATTTTCCTATGTAATTGGTACTGACATGTACCAAGACAGCAGACTCCTCCCCAGCACTATCTAAGACCTTGTCTAGGTGGCACGTAAGGTCCGCTACCTTCACACCAGGCAGGCATGTTACTAAGCAATCCTCACGTCCACCAGTCACCCATCTATCTACATGCCTAATGATCGAATCACCAGCTATAATGGCTGTCCTAACCCTTCACTCATGGGCTAATGGCCCTGGAGAAACTTCCTCGGTGCAAGAGGGTTTTACTTCACCTGGAGGACAGGTCCTAGCTACAGAATCACTTCCTGCTACACCAGGGTGATGCTCGCCTGTCACGTGACCTCTCTCCTCCATGGCAACAGGGATGCAGCCAGACTGAAGGTGGGACTTCAGGACTAAATCCCTGTAGGTCTCGTCTATGTACCTCTCTGTCTTCCTTATGTCTTCCAAGTCTGCTACTCTTGCCTCCAGAGATCGGACTCGTTCCCTGAGAGCAAAGAGCTCCTTGCACCTTGTGCACACATAAGACCCCTCACCAACTGGGAGAAAATCATACATGTGACACTCAGTGCAAAAGACTGGAAAGCTGTCTGCATCTTCGTTTTAAGGCTGTGTTTAGATATTTAAGTTCTTTACCTACTAAGGGTTGTTGGGGATACTTACACTAATAAAACTATACCTAATACGTTTAATGTACTTTGTTCACCTGAAATTTAATTAATCTCAGGTCCTTAATGTATGCCGACGAGAATAAACAGCTGCACCTGAGAGTGAATAGGGCATCTCCTTTCCTTTAAGAGGTTTAAGCACCTATAAAGCTATGATTCTCCCAGGGGTGGGTGGGTGTTGTGGAGCAAGGGAGGAAAAAATACTTATTAAAAGCTGGCTGCTACACAGTACCCTGTCCTTTACTTCTAAGGTAATCTGTGACCAATCTCCAGGGGGAGTCCCACAGCACTTGCTTGTATAGAGGGAGTCTTGGGTTCTAAATCTAACCAGAAAGCTCTCCTCCGTGTTTTAAATTTAAACTAGGCCCTTTCTGCGTATTAAATGTAAACTGGAAGCTCTCTGCTGGGTTCTAAATTTAACCAGAAAGCTCTCCTCTCTGTTTTAAATTTAAACTGAAAACTCTTTGCTGCTACTAGGCCCTGACCAATTTAACAAATATTCTGGGTTCACAGATAAATCCACTTTAATCTAAAGAATTCCTTTTCCCCAAAGATTTAGAAAATTTCCTAGAAGTAATACTTACAATTGCAGATCACTCTCCAGAAGTAGCAGTCCTCTTTTGTATTCCTTCAGGACTGAGAAGCACAGAATTCTGGTTGAACTATTTATGCCTGTTCTTCTGAGGTAAGCTGTGACCAATTCCCTGAGTGATTAACACAGTCCTTGCTTGAAAGTGGAAGTCTTTCAAACTAGCCTTTTGATCTGTTGCCTGACTTTAACACCTATTTAAAAGATTTCACAGGTCTCTATGTAGAAGGCCTCTTTGTAAAGGTCTCTAGAAATAATTTATTGCTCAAGGAATACTGACCCTGTTTTGCCTTTTATGTTAAGTTATATTCTGATTTGATTTAAATTAAAGCTCTTTTGTGCTACTTGGCCCTGACTGTGTATGAAATTTAAAGTAGAAGCTCTCTGCTGGGTTCTAAATTTAACCTGAAAGTTCTCCTCTGTGTTTTAAATTTAAACCAGGCCCTTACTGAGTATTAAATTTAAACTGGAAGCTCTCTGCTGGGTTCTAAATCGAACCAGAAAGCTCTCCTCTCTGTTTTACATTTAAACTGAAAACTCTTTGCTCCTACTAGGCCCTAACCGATTTAACAATAACACTGGGTTCACAGATTAATCAGCTTTTATTTAAAGAATTCCTTTTCCCCCAAGATTTAGAAAAATTCCCAGAAGTAATACTTACAATTGCAGATCTCTCTCCAGAAGTAGCAGTCCCCTTTTGTAGTCCTTCAAGCCACCCACATGTGCCAGCAACAGACTGCCATGGCTCGAGATTTCCTGTGCCTATTGGGATACATGGCTTCTACAGTACATGTACTACCTTACGTGAGACTCTCTCAACCCAGTGGACCCAGGCCACAGGGAATCTATCAGACAAGTAACACGCCCTCTGGCCGAATCTCTCCTATGGTGATGCACCCTAACAAAACTTCTCATAGGGCCACCTTTTTGATTGCCCCAACCTCAGCATACCCTGACTACGGATGCATCCAAGCTTGGTTGGGGAGCACATCTAGATTCCATCTCCACACAAGGGCTGTGGACAGCCCAGGAATCAACCCAACAGATAAACCTCCTCAAGCAGTCACGAATGCTGTCTGAGTTTTCCAGCACCACCTCAGGAAGTTTATTTGATGAAATTTCTCCTAGAGAGACCAAAGACCCTGAATATGAAACTCATCTACACTGGCTCCCTAGCCCAGTTTGGACACATTTGTGGATAGCACACTTTGTACTGAAGGAGTTTGGAAAGGGATTCCTTATGCCTGATTGAAATTGTGCATCACTCTCAAGGTCCTGGCAGTATGTTGACTGTAGGAGTGTTCACTAGAACAGCATGACTAACACCTCCAGCAATACCCCCACATCATCAGCTGTGAATACCACTAGCACCACCTCTCTACTAGGAAAGCCACCCACTACCCACAGACACAGCTCCTCAGGAAGCAAATGGCAGCTCTCCTTTCAACATCGCCAAGCTCACAGAGGCTAAGCCTTTGTCTCTGAACCAAATTTGTAGCAGAAATTTATTGTCAGTCATTGTACCAGTATATAAAGGACAAGGAGAGATTACTGCTTATTTATCATCTCACAAATCAAGAAGTGTCCTGATTTTGCTCTTCCAATGGAAGAAACCACACCTCAAACAGCTGAACACCCAGTCTGGAAGAGGAATTTATTTGAATGTAAAGCATCACAAGACTATCTCTATCAAGCCCATTATGTCACTAAAGGAAAGGTTTCAGAACAAGGTCTTTTAAAAGCGTATCACAGTTGAAGGCTTCCCATCGGACTCTGCCAGTCACTGCAGTGAGAGCACATCACTTACTATGGAGGGCACATCATTAGGAATGACTGCACAGACCAGTTAGATAATAGGGCTAATGAGAAAAATGAGCAAAACTGGGCAAGAACTGCCCAGAGTCTGTTTTTTCTCTTGTTATCCCCCTGTAGGAGCAATGACTAGACTTAAGGAGGGCTTGAAAATGATCCTATAGCTTCTGAGTGGCCTGAGAACACTGAGAGCACCAAGTCCATTGGACCTGGCTAATTTTGGGATGTACAAATAAAATTAACCAGTGCATACAAAATACTAACATTCATCACACAAGGCACTAGAACTCCTCCAAAACACACAAGTGGAGAAAAAAGACCTAGTGAATAATGTCGCCAAGCCAACGCAACGGCTCTTTGTCAGCATAGCTGAACCAAATATATATCATGTGCTTTGCAACCACACCATCATGGGTCGGAAAAAACTCAAGAATACAAAATGTGCAGCTATCATATGATCCACCTATTCGTTACAATCATCACTGAACAGACGACAGCTTAATCAAACAAATCACTTAGCTGGAGCAACAGTTGTAGCATTGTAGTGTTGTCTACTCCAAACAATGCCAAAAACTCCGACACCAGGCATTTCGCCAAAGGCTGCATCAGGGAAAAGGACAAACTTGCTGTGGCCATAAAACACATGCATCTGCAGTGACAAAATATTCACATAAAACACCAGAAGGATCAGGCACTGGAAAAAGTTACTTGCACCTATACACCAACAAAACTACAGCCCATTGCCCAAAAAAACCACTACACCACACTTAAAAAACATGCAAACTACTCACACGCCATGGCACCAAGTAGCAGACAGCACATTCGGCCGCTATAACAGTGCAATCAACTGATGCTAAACACCATGCGTGCGCTTTAAATACAGCACAATAAAGGCGGGGCTTGATGACAAAACTACTCTATTGAAAAAAACACAACACACACAATCTTAAACTGCGATCAATGTCACTCCCAAAGCACCCCAACCACAAGAAAAAACCTAAGCAAAATGTGCCAAAACCAAAGTACCAACCATCCGCTACACAACTCACAGATATTACCAGCGCAACTCCACATACCACACCAGCACACATATCAATGTCAAAAACTACTAATGCAATCAGTTTTCTCAGGAACCACCCAATCTACCAGCAAGACCTTCATTCAATGTTTGCTCAAACCAGCCAGGACAATTGTATCCAATGTGCAGATCCACGAATGCTCCCTCTAGGTCATTATCAAATCTCTGTCACCCTCTCTCTGTAAAGCATAAGTTACTTACCTGTAACAGGTGATCTCTGGGAACAGCGGGAACTTAGTCTTCACATATGCGTGACATCAGGTACCGACGGAGCCCCTGCGGGAAGCTCCCCAGCTACCAATATGAAAGCCTTTGGGAGCAATGCACTGCATCTGTGCCTCTGCCTTCCAGCTCTCTCAACTCCCTATCCTCAGTTGAGTTTGTAGCTGAATAGAAGGAGTGAAAAAATGAAAAAACAAAAACAACCCTACAACTCCAAGGGGAGGAAGGTGGGTTGTGAAGACTAAATTCCTGCTGTTCCTGGAAATCACCTGTTACAGGTGAATACCTATGCTATCTCCAGGAGCAAGCACGAATGTAATCTTCACATATGGGACTCACTAGCTCCCAGATCTCTGAAGAGTTGAACTGGGTCAGAAAGTCGGACAAGGCAATGTGAACCTAGACTTCCCCGCCAAGGAGATCTGGCAAGAATAGTGGGGCGGTGGGTAGGAGTTGTTTCTATGTTCCAAAGAGATATTGAAGGACCGCCTAGCCAAAGGCTGCATCCCGGCAGGAGTCCTTGTTCAAGCAGTAGTGGGCAGCAAAGGTATGGATAGAGGACCATGTTGCTGCTCGGCAAATTTTGTCAATGGCTATTTAACAAAGGTTTGCCACCAATGTTGCCATTTCACAGACATTATGTGCAGTGACATGACCTGTGAGGGTAAGTCCCGCTTTGTAATATGAGAGAGAAATACAATCTACTACCCATCTGGAGAGCATACATTTTGTTACAGGAAGACCCACGTGATTAGAATCAAAAGACACAAACAATTGGAAGGACTTTCTAATGTCCTGTGTCCTTTGGAGATAGAAGGCTAGAGCCCTCTTACAGTCAAGTGTGTGCAGGATTGCCTCTGCACAAGGTGCACGAGATCTTGGGAAGAAGACCGAAAGGATAACTAACTGATTAATATGGAAAGGAGTCACTACTTTTGTCAAGAAGTGGGGATGTGTACGAAGGATGATTCTGTCATGATGAAATCTTGTATACGGTGGATGTGCCACAAAGGCCTGCAGCTCAGTGATGCGCTTAGCTGAGGTCAGGGCGATGAGAAATAAAACTTTCCAAAATAGGTATTGCAGAGATGTAGTTGCTAAGGACTCAAACAGAGGCTTGAGGAATTGAGCCAATACCACATTAACATCCCATGCTATTGGGAGTGGTCAAAGTGGTAGCTTGGTGAGCAGGAGACCACTCATGAAGCGTGCCACTAGAGGAAATGTGGAGATGAACATAAGAACATAAGATATGCCATACTGGGTCAGACCAAGGTCCATCAAGCCCAGTATCCTGTTTCCAACAGTGACCAATCTAGGCCATAGGTACCTAGCAGTTTCCCCCAAAAGACACAGGTTCCGCAATGCTTGTACTGGGTCAAGCATTGATATCCTGGGTCCCTTCTTATTAATGGTTTATGGACCTTTCCTCCAGGAACTTGTCCAAACATTTTTTAAACCCAGCTACACTAACAGCCTTTACTACATCCTCCGGTAACAAATTCCAGAGTTTGATTACACGTTGAGTGAAAAAATATTTTCTTTTATTAGTCTTAAATAGTTTACCCTGTAGCTTCATTGCATGTCCCCTAGTCTTTCTATATTCTGATAACGTCAACAATCGATCTACGTTTACCCGTTCCACTCCATTCATTAATTTATAGACTTCTATCATATCTCCCCTCAGCTGTCTCTTTTCCAGGTTAAAGAGCCCTAACCTTTTTAGCCTTTCTTCATAGGAGTATCCTTCCATCCCCTTTACCATTTTGGTGGCTCTTCTCTGAACCTTTTCTAATAATGCTATATCCTTTTTAAGATACGGCGACCAGAATTGCACACAATATTCAAGGTGCGGTCTCACCATGGAACGATATAGAGGCATTATAATATCTTTTGTTTTATTTTCCATTCCTTTCCTTATGATACCTAGCATTCTATTTGCTCTCTTGGCTGCTGCTGCACAATGGGCCGAGGGTTTTAACATGGTATCCACAATGACGCCTAAATCTTTTTCCTTGGTGGTGGTTCCTAATGTGGAACCTTGCATCGTGTAACCATAGTTTGGGTTGTTCTTCCCTAGGTGCATAACTTTGCACTTGTCCACATTAAATTTCATCTGCCATTTTGATGCGCAGTCTCCTAATTTATCAAGATCCTCTTGCAATTTTCCACAATCCTCTTGGGTTTTAACAACTTTAAATAGTTTTGGGTCACCTGCAAATTTGATAACCTCACTCGTTATTCCACTTTCCAGGTCATTTATGAATATGTCAAAAAGCAGCGGACCCAGCACAGATCCCTGGGGTACACCACTATTCACCTTTCTCCATTGGGAAAATTGGCCATTTAGCCCAACCCTCTGCTTTCTATCTTTTAACCAGTTCTTGATCCACAGTAGTACACTGCCTCCTATCCCATGACTCTCTAGTTTTGCCAAAAGTCTCTGATGAGGGACCTTGTCAAAGGCTTTCTGAAAGTCCAGATACACTATATCAACCGACTCACCTTTGTCCACCTGTTTATTCACACTTTCAAAAAAACATAACAGATTAGTAAGGCAAGATCTTCCTTGTCTAAAGCCATGTTGGCTGTGTCCCATTAGGCCATGACTATCTACATGCTGAGTAATTTTATTCTTTATGATGGTTTCTACCATTTTTCCCAGTACTGACGTGAGGTTCACCAGTCTGTAGTTTCCCGGATCACCCCTGGAACCCTGTTTAAAAAATTGGTGTTACATTGGCGATCCTCCAATCTTCAGGTATTAGAGATGATTTTAATGATAGTTCACAGATTACTAATAGCAGGTCTGCAATCTCATATTTCAGTTCTTTCAACATCCTTGGATGTATACCATCTGGCCCAGGTGATTTGCTACTCTTCAATTTATCTAATAATTGTAATACATCTTCCCGATGTATCGATATTTCCTTCAATTCTTCCGTACCTTTAAATACCACTTCAGTCATGGGTAATATCCCCACATCTTCCTCAGTAAAGACCAAAACAAAGAATTCATTCAGTCTCTCCACTATCGCCTTGTCGCCTCTTAGTGCCCCTTTAACTCCTCTATCATCTAATGGACCAACTGACTCTCTCACAGGTTTTTTGCTACGAATGTACTTGAAAAAATCTTTATATCACGTTTTTGCTTCCGCAGCAAGCTTCTTCTCAAATTCTCCCTTTGCCTGCTTTATCAATGCCTTGCATTTGACTTGCCAGTGCTTATGCTGTTTCCAGGTTTCGTCGTTTGGCTCTTTTTTCCATTTCCTGAAAGATGCTTTTTTGGCAACAACAGCCTCTCTGACCTCACCTTTAAACCATGCTGGCAGTTTTTTGGACTTCCTTCCACTTTTCTTAAAGTGTAGAATACAGCTGGTCTGGGCTGCCAAGATTGTATTTTTCAACAACACAACCTCTGGGTCAACCATCCACAGGTTTATGAAAGGCTGTAAAAGCACTCAGGTGCACCCCTACTGAATTCATTTTGAGTCCTAGAGAGGACAAATGCAAAAAGGTATTGAAGAAGCATGGGAACTGATACTTCAAAGGAGTTTTGATTATTTTGAAAGCACCATGACATGTATCTATGCCATTTGAAAGAGTCTTCCTGATGGAAGGTTTTCTGGAAGAAAGGAGGATATCTTTCACAGCTCTTGATAGTGATAGATGTTGAAACATCATGTTCTCAGCATCCATGCTGTCAGACAGAGAGCCTGAAGATTGGAATGGAGGAATGTTCCGTTGTCCTGAAACAGAAGATCCAGCTTGGAGCCCAATGAAATCAGAGGAATCTGTGTCAGCCGAAGCAGGAGAGGAACGAAGGCTGATGGGGCTAGCGAGGGGCTAAGAGGGTCATAGAGCCCTTCTCTGCTTGGAGTTTGAGGAGGGTCTTCGGGATCAGGGGAATGGGGGGACATGCATAAAGCAGTCCCTGACCCCAGTGGATAATGAAGGTATCGGATGCCAGACTGAATTTGGATGGCATCCTGGAGCAGAACTGTGGAAGTTGTGGGTTCTGTGGAGTGGCAAAGAGATTTATCACTGTAGTTCCCCAGGCTTGGAAGAGTTTTGCCACTGTCTTCGGATCAAGGGTGAGTTTGTAAGATCCGACTTAGCTTGTCCACCAATGATTGGACTCTCCTGTAAAGTGCACGAAGATGCATCTGGTGGAGAATGGCAAAGTTCCATAGGTGGCAGGCTTCCTGGCAGAGAGGAAGAGAGCCTGTCCCCCCCCCCTTGTTTGTTTATGTAAAACATTGCCACCTGATTGTCTATCCTGACCTGTATTTGGCTGTTGGAGAGGTGGTGCTGAAAAACTCAGAGGGCATTCGTGACTGTTCGAAGCTTGAGGAGGTTGATTCCTGGACTGTCCACAGCCCTTGTGTGGAGATGGAATCTAGATAGGCTCCCCAACGAGCTTGGACGCATCCATCCATAGTCAGGGTTTGTTGAGGTTGGGGCATCCAAAAAGGTGATCCTACGAGTAGATTAATTGGGGTGCACCACCCGAGGAGAGATTCGGCCAGAGGTGTGTTACTTGTATGATATCCCATAGATTTCCTGTGGCTTGGGTCCACTGGGTTGAGAGGGTCCATTGCGTTAGTCGCAGATGGAGTCTTGCATAAGGTACTACTTGTAGATGCCTTGTGGCTCAAGAGACACAGGAAGTCTTGAGCCATGGCACTGTTGCTGGCACATGCGGGTGGCTAGTTCTACCAACTTTCTCATGCGGTCCATAGGAAGGAAGGCTCTGGATTGCTGGGTGTCTAGTATGGCTCCTATGAACTCCAATCTTTGGGATGAAGCGAGGTGGGATTTTGGGAAGTTTATTACAAATCCCAGATACTGCAATAGTGCAAGAGTTTGTTGATGAGATGAGCAGAGTTCTCCAGGAGAGTCAGCCTTTATTAGCCAGTTGTCTAAGTAAGGGAAGACAGACCCAGCAAAAACAACAGGGTCCTAAGCAGGCAAAAAAGCCCAGATTAGTCAAGCCACCACCAGTCACCTAAGTACTGGTAGCACCAAGGCTTTGACTCCCACATAGGGAGCACAGCTAGTCTTCTCCTGCACATTCAGGAACCCACCACTATTCCACTATTTGTTGTTTCAGAGATATGCTGCCACCACGGCCATGCACTTTGTGAAGACCCTTGGTTCAGATGCCAGTTCGAAGGGAAGGGCTCTGTATTGATAATGGGAGCCCTGACAGGTGAAGCAAAGGTACTGTCGGTAGTCTGGATGAATCAGAATGTGAGTGTAGGGTTCTTTGAGGTCTAGGGAACAGAGCCAGTCATGTTCCTATAGGTAGGGAAGAAGGGTTCCCAGAGAGATCATCTTGAATTTCTCTTTTACAAGGAACTTGTTTAGCTCCCTGAGGTCGAGAATGGGCCTGTCGCCTCCTGACTTCTTTGGAATGAGGAAGTAGGAGAAGTAGAAACCTTTTAGCAGTTGGTTTGGGGAACTGTTTCTACGGCTCCTTGGGAAAGGAGATTGTGGACTTCCTACTTGAGCAGGGTATCTAGGGAGGTTGGGTGGGGAAGTCTCCCCTGAATTGGAGAGGGGGAAGTTCCCGAAAATTTAGTTGGTAACCTTTGTGAACTATGGAAAGAGTCCATTGCTCTGTGGTGACAGCATGCCATCGATGTGCAAAATGGCAAAGTCCCCCTGGAATAGTGGTGGGTTCTTGAATGTGCAGGAGAAGACTGACTGTGCTCCCTATGTGGGAGTCAAAAGCTTGGTGCTGCCAGTGCTTGGGTGGTGGCTTGACTAATCTGGGGGGGTTTTGCTTGCTTAGGACCATGTTGTTTCTGCTGGGTCTGACAAGCCAGTTGGGAATATGAGGGGTAGAACCTTCTTAGGGTAGAAGGGTTTCTTGGCTGCTGCCTTTTTCTTAGTATGGTCAGCAGTTTTTCTAGAGAGCCTCTTCAGGGTTGTCTCATCCATTTTGAGATCTCCAGCCTTCTCCCTCCAGTTCTTTCCAAAAAGGTTCTCTCCAGTGCAGGGGATATTGTCCAGTTTGTCTTGGACCCATTGTTCCCGGTCTGAAGCCTGGATCCAAGCTTAACTGCCTTGCACTGATGGCAATGGAAGAGGCCCTACTGGCGGACTCAAAGGCATCGAATGCTGCCCTATTCACAAACTTTGAGACATTTTGGCTATGCGCCAAAACAGCCTGGAAAGCATGTCACTTTTCCTCTGGAAGGAATGGAAGAAACCTTCCCAGTCTATGTTGAGTTCCTTGATGAACATCCCCATATAGCGGATGTAAGATTAATCCTGCTGGCTAGCATCGATGCCTGAAAGGATCAGCAGGCAAAGGAATTGAGATTTCTGGATTCCCTTCCTGGGGGAATGGAGGCATGGTTCTTGCCACTTTTGATGCGACGCATCGCTGATTCCACCATCATCGAGTAGTGTGGAAGCTATGGCTTCTGGAATCCAGGACACTCCGGTTCCCTGTATATGGTATCTAGTCAACGGCTAATTGGGGAAATTGTGAGAGGGGTTTCCCACATTAGGAACATCAAGTTATGGAGGGTCCAATGTACTGGGAGGATTGGGGCCTCCTTTGGGGCTGTAGGATACTGGAGTATTTACAGCTCCTCCACTCTCAGTTCCAGTTCTGATGTTGCTGAAATTGATTGGCCTGCGCCATGTCTCCGATGAACTCCTGAAATGACATGTCTTCAGGAGGGGATTTTCATCAAGTATTGATGGATAGAGATGAGGGTTCTGAGGCGATGTCCTGGAGATCAGTGGAATTGAAGGAACAGTGATCGGAATCAGAGGTATCCAAATCAGACACTGGTGAATATCGACGATGCCGACAGCGGCATGAACAATGTTTGGCAATGTCTTTGTGGCCTGCACCTGGAGTAGTCCACGGGTTATCTATTGCCGATGCAGATGCCAGTGTTGATACCGAGGCTTCGGTTCTCGGTGCAGAGTTCATCGGTGCCGAAGGTATGCTGAAGCCTGAACTGGAGTTGATGGAATCATCGATATCGATGTCCCCGGTTGCGGTCTTGCAGCTGTCGGTGTAAGAGGAACTGAAGCTGCAAGGAGGGCCGCTAAAGTACTCTTCAAGAACAGCATCTGCTGATCTAAGGGGGTTGCTTGCATCTGGTCCAAAGAGAATGGGGCTGGGCGCCACTGTACCAGAGCAAGGCATTGGGGGCTCTTCAGAGGCTGAGGCCTCGGGTGCCTCACGATTCCCCACTGAGGCTTTGGAGGACAAGACCTCCCACTGGGGATGCCTAGGCCAATGGCCAGATATGGAAGAGGTTCTGGAAGATTAGAGCGGTGATTGGAGCGGGATCTCTCCCTCGATATCCGAGACTTGCCCGAAGAATCTTTGGACCTTTCCTTCAGAACCTTCGACTTCTCTGAGGACTCGAAGCTTTACTTTGTCTTTTGAAGGGGATTTTTTGTCTTCTTCTCCAAGTGTTTGGACTCTTTCGAGTACTTGGAAACATGAGAGCATGAGGATGCCCTAGAGGAAGTGGAGGCTGGTGACATCGAGTCCAATGGAAAGAGCTCTCCAAGCTTTTTGGCCTGGTTCCCTAGGCCTCTCTTTGTCATCTGTTTGCAGAAGGAGCGATATTGTTGTATATGGTCAGGATCAAGGCATTTCAGACACAAATCATGTTTCTCCTAGGACAAGCAGGATGCGTCAGCCACACATGGTGACGTCATCCGACGGCGCCGTGACGGAGTGCTCTCTAGAGCTCAGAGTTCTGAGCATGTGCGAGTGGCCCCACCTCCCCGGCCCGCCCCTAGCCAGATCAGTTTTTTCTTCCTCCGCCTTGCCGCAAGATGGATAGTTAGCTCTCTGCAAAAGTTATCTCCTTCTACAATGCCGGGTTTTAAAAAATACCCAGAATGCAGCCGCAAGATGAATGCCATCGATACTCACCGATGCTGCCTCCGTTGCCTTGGAGCTTCCCATAACACGGAGGACTGTGCTGCCTGCACCAGGATGTCCCCACGGGCCAAAAGGCACAGGGAACATAACCTCAAGGATTTCCTTGCTTCCTCTTCGGGCTCCGGTGCAGCGTCTAAAGACCCCACGAGTGCCAGGAAGAAAACCAAGAAATCTGCAGCAAAAGCTACTAAAGGTCTGACGCATGCAGCCACTGCTCCGGCACGGGATGTGCCCTGCAGGGCCTCCATCCCCGGCCGTTCCGAGCTCTCCCTCAATGCCTCACTAAGCCAGGATGCCGTTTCGGTGAGTACGCCGGCTCACATGGCGAATTCAAATACTCCTGATGCTCCTGCTACCGGGCAAGATGGCGCCGGCATCGTGGCCTACGGTAGCTCCGCCCTGCAGCCTCACATTGGGTGTTCCAGCCGGGCTTCCCCTGGCTCCGCCCATGGCGCCGCCCCTCAGCTCCCAATTGGCTCTGCCAGCCGGGCTTCCCCTGTCTCCGCCCACCAGAACGAAGGGAGCCCCTCTGCCCGCCCCGACGTGACGGAAGCTCCACGTCAGTGCAGGGAATCTCCAAGGAATGAGGCTGCCGATCCGCGCCGATGCAGGGAGTCCCCCTCACGCTCTAGTCATCGGCGCGGTAAGAAGAAGAAGAGCCGTCAGCAATCCCCTTCATGCTCCAGTCATCGGCGCGGTAAGAAGAGCCGTCGGAGCCGATCTGCTGCAAGAGAGAGCAGCGCGGATCGGGCACACGGCTCAAGCAGAAACAGTATAAGGTGCTGCAGCAGCCCCAAGCACCATAGGCATCACAGGGCTGTCCAAGACACCGCCTCCTGCTCCCACCACAAGCAGAAGACAAAACACAAAAAGCAGCAGCACGCTCATCACAGACGGCGATCATCCAGCTCTTCTTCCTTCATTACCTCCTCCTGCTCTACCACCTCCAAAAGACCGCGATCTGAGCATTCTGCAGAGGCGAGGACATCGGAGGCCATCCTTCAGCTCCTCTCTAGGCTCGTGCAGCAGACTGCCAACCCTATAGAGCTCACGCAGGAACAAGTCCCAGACAAGGAACAACGTCACAAGGAAAAACCCAGGGCTTCCTCGGCGGTTTCCAGCCGGCCTCGCCGCAGCCCTTCTCAGTCCCCTGCCAGAAACTCTCCCTCCTCGGAGCACGAGGGTTCTTCGGGCAAGGACGGAGCCTTGTCCTCTTACGAAAGTGATGCCGAGGACGTGGACTTGGGTTCCTCCGCTGCCAAGGACACTCTCGCCCCAGAGGAGACTCAGCGCACACTACCACCCGAGGATCTCACCTACCCAAATTTTTTAAGGAAGGTGACGGACCGGCTACACTTGAACAAGGACGATGCGTCCACAGAGAAGGAGCCAGAGGTCATGAAGTACCTCAGTGCTCCCAAGCCTGCGCTGGCCTTACCCCTGCACAAAAAGTTGCAGGACACTCACAACTCTGTGTGGCAATCCCCAGCCTCCAGACGGGCCTTCCACAAGAGACTTGAGACGAAGTACCTCCTGCACCCTAGTCCAGCTTTCCAGAAGACTCAGCTGTCACACCAATCTATCGTGGTCTCATCAGCTTTAAAGAAAGTTAAGTCCTCACGCACCCAGTCCAACCACCCGCCAGGCCGAGATCCTAAGCTCCTCGACAAGGTGGGCAGGAAAGTCTACCAAGGTGCAATGCTCAATGCCAAGGTGGCGGCCCACCAGTTCCAACACATCCTCTTCCAGGATGCCCTGATGGCCGACCTCAAGGAAAACCTGTCATCACTCCCTAGGGAGAACCAGCAAGCGGCCTCTGCCACGCTACAGGACCTAGCCGAATGCAGCAAACACTTGATGAGCACTGCGTTCGACGCCTTTCACACTGCTGTCCGGACCGCGGGCACTGCCATTGCGGCCCGATGCTGAGCGTGGCTCCGTGCGTCCGGTCTTAGAGAGGACACGCACAACAAGATTGTGGACGCCCCCTGCACAGGCGACTCCCTCTTTGGAGACAAAGTCGCAGATACGGTGAATGACCTCAAAGAACACTGTACCACCTTGCAGACACTAGCGGCAGATGGACTGGAACGCCCCTCCACTTCTCAGAAAGGGAGTTCTTACCGCAGGCCATACTATGCCTCCAAAAAGTACGGCTCCGCCAAAAAGTGGCAGACCCCAAGGTACAAGCAACCTTATCACTCCTCCTCCTTTCAAAGGCAGCAGCCGAGAAACCGTAAACAGAAGAAGCAGGCCACATCACAAGCCGCAAAGACCGCGGCCTCCTTCTGACTACCAGACACAGACGGAAACGCCCACAGTGCAACAGGAGGTTCTACCTGTGGGCGGCCGTCTCACTCATTTCTTACAAGCATGGAAGGCCATCACAACCGACAACTGGGTGCTACAAATCATCGAGTCGGGCTACCGGCTGAACTTCGCCTTCACACCTTGCCAAGCCAAGCGACCGATCAGCGAGACACCCCCACACCTGGCAGCAGCGATGTCGGAACTCCTACAATGCCTTCTGGCCGCCCATGTGATAGAACCGGTGCCTCCGGATCAATGCAACACTGGGTTTTACTCCCGGTACTTCCTGATTCACAAGAAATCCGGTGGCGTACGACCTATACTGGATCTCCGCAAGCTCAACCTTGCCCTTGTGAAGGAAAAATTCAGGATGTATTCCCTCAACTCAATCCTCCCGCTTCTCCAAGCAGGAGACTGGCTGGCCACTCTGGACCTGCAGGACGCATACTCACACATCCCAATTCACAAGACTCACAGGAAGTTCCTGCGCTTTATAGCGATGGGCCACCACTACCAATACCGAGTACTGCCTTTTGGACTGTCCCCGGCACCCAGAATCTTCACGAAGTGTGTAGCCGTGGTAACGGCACACCTGCGCAAAAAAGGTGTCGCCATATTTCCCTACCTGGACGACTGGCTTCTCTCTGCCCCCTCACCTGCCGGTCTACGGACCGCGGTGCACACAACCACGTGCACACTTACCGCAATGGGATTTATCCTCAACAAAGAAAAGTCTCACCTACTGCCGACACAGTCCACGGAGTTCATAGGTGCGATCATCGACACCAGCACCTTCAAGGCATACCTGCCGGAACAGAGAGTTACGGCCATTACATCCCTGGCCATAAAGGTCTCCATGTCCAGACAGTTCACGGCGCGCTGCATATTGCGCCTTCTCGGACACATGGCGGCCACCACCTCAGTCCTTTCCCTGGCGAGACTCCGCATGCGCCCCCTACAGTGGCACCTACGGGCTCAATGGAAGCAACGTTCACAGCCTCTACATGCCCACATCAACATTACCATGCAAATAAAGAAGGACCTCCGATGGTGGACGAAACCGAGCAACCTGTCCACGGGCCGGGATCTCGTGAACCCCAGACATCAGATTGTCCTCACAACAGACGCCTCTGCCACGGGTTGGGGAGCTCATCTACAACACATCAACACACAAGGCGCCTGGTCCAGGGTGGAGCAGTATCTCCACATCAACCTGCTCGAGCTCCGGGCTGTCAAATATGCCATGAAAGCTTTTCAAGAACAACTGACGGGAAAATCGGTCCTCGTCCAAACGGACAACCAAGTCACGATGTTCTACATCAACAAGCAAGGGGGCACGGGCTCTCGAAGCCTATGCAAGGAAGCCCTGGACACCTGGTACCTGGCACTCTCCATCAACTGAATCCTGCAGGCGACCTACCTGCCCGGGGAGCAAAACACTTTAGCGGACAGACTGAGCAGACAACTACAACCCCACGAGTGGTCTCTCCACCCCAGAGTGGCAGACAGCTTATTTCTTCGCTGGGGCACTCCCCAAGTAGACCTCTTCGCGTCCGAAGTCAACACGAAGTGCCCAGTTTTCTGCTCCAAGCTCCCATCCAGCAGAAGCCTCGCAGCCGACGCATTTACAGTGTCATGGGGCAGTTGGACGCTGGGATATGCGTTTCCGCCTACACCACTGATTCCCAAAACACTTCAGCGGATCATCTCAGACTCTGCGCACATCATTCTGATTACACCGTATTGGCCACGGCAGATGTGGTTTGCCATGCTTCTTCGCTTGGCACAGGAACCACCGCTGCGACTACCGACGAGACCGGATCTGCTATCCCAGAACGACGGGAGCACGTTGCATCCCAACCTCCAGGTCTTAGCCCTGACAGCTTGGAGATTGAAAGGATGAGTCTCACGGCCCTTCATCTATCTTCAGAGGTCCAGCAAATCGTGCTAGCGGCCAGAAGACCGTCCACCCGCAAGTCTTACAACCTTAAGTGGAAATGCTTCAGTTTTTGGTGCGAACACCAAGGCCTCCTGCCTGTTTCCTGCCCAGTACACAAAATTCTGCAGTATCTCACCCACCTCTTTGACTTGGGACTGAAGCCACAGTCTATCAGAGTGCACCTAGCAGCAATTGCATCCCTGCACGAGCATGGGAGGGATGCAAACTCAAGAACCCTGGCAGCATTACCCGTTGTAGCCCGGTTCATGAAGGGCCTTGTGAACCTCTGCCCTCCGGTGCAAAAACCAGTGCCGGCTTGGGACCTTAACCTGGCACTACAGCAGCTCACGCAGGAGCCTTTCGAACCGCTACAGTCAGCAGACCACAAGTTCATGTCTTGGAAGACACTGTTTCTCATTGCCATCACCTCTGCCAGACGTATCAGCGAGCTGCAAGCGCTCGTGGCACATCCACCGTACACACAGCTCCACCACAACCGTGCTTCCCTCCGAACGCACCGAAAATTTTTACCCAAAGTCGCATCAGAGTTTCATGTGAACCAAACGGTCGAGCTGCCAACTTTCTTCCCTGCTCCACACTCCTCCCCGGAGGAGGAGCGCCTGCACTCCCTGGACTGCGTCAGAGCTCTGCGCACCTATATCGACAGGACCTCCGCCGTCAGACAAGGAGCACAGCTTTTCGTGTCATTTGACCCCAACAGGCCTGGCCGGCCGGTCGGCAAACGCACACTGTCCCTTTGGATTTCAGCATGTGTCGCCTACTGCCTACAGAAGGCAGGCGCACCTGCAGCCGGCAAGGCCGGAGCGCACCAACTTCGCGCTCTCGCTACCTTACTTGCCAACTTGCACGAAGTTCCAGTCAGAGACATTTGTAAAGCCACCACCTGGTCCTCACGGCTCACTTTCCAGAAACACTATTGCCTGGACCTCCTGGCGGAGTCTGATAGCGCATTCGGCCGCACTGTCCTAACAGCAGCCACCAAGACTGCGCCACCCTCGCCTGACCTGTTGCCATAGGCCTAGTCCGGCCATGTCTGACTGTTGTGCCTTACAAGAATGTTAATGCTTATATGACATAGGTCTACACGGATATTATGTTCATGCCAAAAAAAAAAAAAAAAAAAGGAAAGGTGTCGTGTTTTGCACAAACATTGTTATAGCACCTTATGTTGTTTCTTGCACATCACCGGTATGTTGTTTCTTGCACATCCACATTTGCACTATGTTATGCAGGCTACACGTTGTACTGCCTGCACACTCGTTGCCTGCCTGCACTGTCTTCACTTTGTGCAATATTACTTACTGTTCGTATTATGTTCTTATGCACTACCTCCTGTGTGAGAGTTTCACTGTGTGCAATACGTTTTAATGTTCCTAATAAATGTATGCATTATTACCTCCTGTGCGAGTGTCCTTCCATCGCATGCCTCCCTCATCCACCACAGCTATTTCTACAGCTTGGGAGGCACCATGTGTGGCTGACGCATCCTGCTTGTCCTAGGAGAAAACGGAGTTACTTACCTGTAACAGGAGTTCTCCGTGGACAGCAGGATAAGTCAGCCACACGCTCCCACCCACCTTCCCCTGTATGAGGCAGGCCTGCTCCCTAGCCTGACGCCTCACGGCGGAGCTAATCACTAACTGATCTGGCTAGGGGCAGGCCAGGGAGGTGGGGCCACTCGCACATGCTCAGAACTCTGAGCTCTAGAGAGCACTCCGTCACGGCGCCGTCGGATGACGTCACCATGTGTGGCTGACTTATCCTGCTGTCCACGGAGAACTCCTGTTACAGGTAAGTAACTCCATTTTATCTGTTACTGAGATGGTGATGGAGCACTTGGTGCATTTTTTAACCCATTGGAGGGTTTCTCCATTGTGAAGATGGTGAGCAACCAGTGGGCACAAGGCCCTGAAGTAAAAAAATTTTTTTGAAAAGAAAGAAAAGGAATTTGAAAAGAAAAAAT
This sequence comes from Ichthyophis bannanicus, assembly GCA_033557465.1. NCBI lineage: Eukaryota > Metazoa > Chordata > Amphibia > Gymnophiona > Ichthyophiidae > Ichthyophis > Ichthyophis bannanicus. The sequence goes on from CM066036.1 coordinate 378,874,024, forward strand.
AAAAGAAAAAGGATACCGGAATCGAGCAATACCGGTGCGGAGAGACAGAAGCGGTTTTAAGAAAGGTTTTGAAGTTCTTTTCTCCGGTGAAAGGGTTATAACCCATTGGCTCCACAGAAAAAGAAGAACTGAGGAGAGGGAGTTGAAAGAGCAGGAAAGCAGAGGCACAGGTGCAGTGGAGTGCTCCCAAAGACTTTCCTATTGGTAGCTGGGGAGCTTCCTAAGCGGGCTCCATTGGTACCCAATGTCACCCATATGTGAATACCACATTCCTGCTTGTTCCTGGAGAGTGGTGGGACATAATTGATGACCCAACATTTAAGGTCAACAAAACGTGAAACATGGATTGGCAGTGCTCCACAAGAGAAGCATAAGGAAGAGTATGTTTTAATTTACTTCAATGTTCTAACAGACAATTCCGTAATTGTCGAGATGTCTTACCAACATATGCCAGCCCACAAGGGCACACAAGCATAAACACCATAAAGTCAGACCAACAATCCATTTTCCATCGCAGCCTGTAAACCCAATCATGATGTGTGAACAATTGTAAAGACAACATAGTGGCACAAACCTCCCACAAGTGGAGCCACCCACCTCTACTAATCTCTCACTAAATTTCCTAACAACCATGGGACTCAAAATATCACACAAATTATGCCCACGGGAAAACACCATCCGAGGATTGTATTCACTCAACCCTGGGATCGTACGTAGCACCTCAAAAAGTAAAAAAATGATGCGACACAACACCCCACTAAATGCTGTATACTTTGTCACAAAATGCAAAAAGCAAGGGTCATCAATTGTATTCCGTCTCCAAGAACCCACAGGGGATAATAACCATCCATGATCATTATACAAAGCCCTCTGCTGAGCCCTCTTCACTACTAGTAAGGGGTATCCCCAATCACGGAAAGCCAACACTAACCATTGAGATTGTATTTTAAACTCTGATGTAGAACTACAATTTCTATGATAATGTAGTAATTGAGAAAACGGAAGTCCATTCTTTAATGAAACAGTATGGGCACTGGTATAATGCAATAAAGCATTCCTGTCTGTGGATTTTTTAAAAAACTGAAGTTTGAAAACCAGACATTGTTCGTAAAGTCTTAACATCCAAGAACTATACTATTGTAGTGTCATATGTTAAAGAAAACTGAATATGTTCGTCCCCCAGATTCAAATGATGAAAAAACTGTAAGAGAGCTTCTTCAGACCTGCACCAGATGACAAACACATCATTAATATAGCGAACCCAAGTGTGTAATGCCATACAGTCACATATATCAAGAGGCCAAGATGCCTCAAAACAGGCCATATATAAAATTGGCCACTGATGATATGTGACCCCCATCGCTATACCAGTGCATTGCTGATACAACACTTCATTATAACAAAAAAATGATTCACAAAGTATCAGACGTGCCAATTTCATCAAAAACTCCAATAGGCCAGGACTAACATCATCCTGTCCCTGCAATGCCTATTCAATAACTACAAGTGCCCCTGCTTGAGGGATACTCGTATAGAGGGCAGCAACATCCAAAGTCACAAGGATGCAGTCCAAATGCTCTTGCAGTATCTGGACTTGATCCAGCAGAGTTAAAAAAATGAGTTGAATCTTTAACAAAAGACAGAATGGACGAAATCAATGGTCACAAGAACGTGTTTAAGTAAATGGACAATGGCTCTAAAAGTGATCCTACAGATGATACAATAAGGTGACCCGGCGGTATTAAAGCATTTTTGTGAATCTTCGGGAGAATGTACAAATAGGGTACTTTCAGAAATTTCACATTCAAAAACCGAAATTCTTTTTTATTAATTAACTTCCTCTCCAATGCCCCTTGTGTTAAATCATGAATCAATGAACTCAAATACTTAGTCGGATCGTCCTCCAATTGTTGACAGGTGGTTGTATCAGAAAATCTCCTGATGATAATAGGAAGAGTCCAATACAACCACTGCTCCCCCTTTATCCACTTGTTTAATGGTGATAGCCGAATTCTCTCTTAGTTGACGTAAAGCTGTACATTCATCTTATGATAAACTGTTGAAAAATCTTTTACAAGAAGACTTCTCCAGATGTCGAACATCACGCAATACTAAGGGGTATGTTTACTAAGCAGTCTTAACGTGCGCTCTGCCATGTTATTTATTTATTTATTTACATTCTCTTATATACCGCGCTATTCTGCATCAGTGCGTTTTACATTGAACAAACTGAAATTACATTGAACAGGGCATTATAACTTGGAGATAACTATTTTACAGGGATCACGCGATAAGGTACATTATCATGCAATAATGGCACTTTATCAGGTGAAAAGGTACCTTAGCGCGCGATAATGTGCGCAGCGGCGCAAATGAGCGCTGAGGTCGGAGATAGGCTCATGGAGGGCGGAGGAAGGCTCCCCAGGGGCGGAGAGAGAGGGTCAATGGGTGGAGAGTGGGTGGGGAGAGGCTCCCCGCACAGTAACGCTGTGAAATCCGAGGCTCAAAACTAACACCAGTGAAACCCTGGCGTTAGAGCTGATTTAAAGGGAAAAGAAACCATTTCCGTCAGCAATGTATAGCAAAACTAGGGAAACCTACAAAAAGTGATAAGTGTGATACATGTGCACGGAACAAAAGGGCAGATAAAAAGTGAAAATGAACAGAAGAAAATGTAAAAAAAAACATAACCAAGCTGGGCAATAGTGATATTAATGGGAAACATCAAAAAACACTCCCAAGAAAGCTCCAAGGAAAAGATATGAATTTTTGAAGGATCTATGCTCCGTCCCCATACAAGGTGAATGAGCCCACAGTGAAATTGCACTGATCAGGGTTTCCCCTCTCCATTGGACAGGTTTCCAATGGCATGCACATGTTCCACAACAGCAGGGCGGGTATGTCGGAACGGGCAACTGGACAGATGCTGGAAAAGGGGACACAGAGGGCTGCAGGCGGCACATGCTGTGGTGCAGCTGGGCCACAGTGTGGACTAGGGTGATGCCTAGGTGGCCCATAGGAATGCTGAAACAGAAGAGCAGCCAGACAGCAACTGATGAGACCCAACATGGGCACAAGTGTGTTCCCCACAGTGTCACAGGGGATAGTACCCAGCAGATACCCCCTAGGGCACAGAACATTGGCAGGTGGTGCTGGAGGGAAGCATGGACGGCTATGCAGGCACCCAGAACCCGCACCATAGGCAGCCGCATACATGCACACTGGATGGCCTGAGACTGTGCACAACCAGCAGAAGGGCATGTCAGCATGGTGGTGGAGGGGTACTGGTGGTGGAGGGGGCAGTGGCAGCTGCCCAGAGCAGACCATGGCCTAGCCCTGTGTAGGTGGGTGCCATGTACTGCAACAGACAGGCCCTGTCTGACGAACAGTCATGGTATCACCAGGGAATGCACTGTCTCTTTGGCAACATGGTGGTGCAATGCACACAGCCAGTGTGTTCAGAAGCAGAAGATCACAGGTTCAAGTCCCAGCTGTGGTTCCTGCCAACCCAGTCCCCATATTTTACCCACCACTAAAACGTGCTAATACAGACAGAACCTTTATTGCAGATGACATAAACATGCCTAAAACACCTACATTTTACCCTACAGAGCACAGACACCATAAACATGTGCATTACCTAGAGCAGAGTCTCCCAAATGCAGTCTTGGAGGGCCAAACACCATTCAGGTCCCATGCTGCCTCTAATAAAGATGCCTGTGCTGCATGTCTATGCGCCGCCCCCATGGTATGCAGATGTATCTCATGCATATTCATGAGGGACAGCATGAAAACCCGAACAGTGTTTGGCCCACCAGGACTGGAGTTGGGAACCTCTGCCCTAAAGCAGCGGCCAACAGGGGCAGACACCCGCACCCACAGGCTCCATTATCCAACGCCTCCTGGAGAGGCAGGATGTTGGGCCCTGCGTGCATCCCCCAATACGAGCACTTGCAGACCTTAGCAATGCCACCCTAAACCTGGGAATACAGTACACATCTATCAAAAGGTTGCTATGATTACTGGCAGATAGCAATTCCTAACTTAAGCACAATTTGCTGATTGAGCTGCATCATAGCAACCTTTCTGATGTCTGTGGAGTGTGCTTCAGGTCTGGTGTCTGACAGTGTTTACCACCCTGGGGAGTGACCCCAACAGTATTGCGTACCATAGCCATGCCTGCACTGTGCCCAGGACTGGTGCGGTGGCCAGGGCTGCCAAACACCTCTATAGTTGCACAATGCTGGCATAGGTGTGGGGAGTGTGTGTCTGTCTATCCAGTGTGTGGTGGCTGCTAACACCTTCCTCAGCCCACACTGCTAACACTGTTCTCAGTATTGACCTGCCAATGTGCATAATGAGGAGCAAGGTACTGTGGGTATAGCCTGGACAGGGTGGCCTGACCTGGATGCATCAGCACAGGGCATAGGGCTTGGCTTGGACATTGTAGTGCCTGGCCACGACCTGCACTGACAGGGTGGCCACAGCATGTCCAGTTGGGAGGTCACCCTCACCCTGACTGACAGCGACCATGGCATGGCTAGGCTCCCCTATAGTGCTATATTGTATTTCTCTTCAGTGAAATATATGGGTTCTCTTCTCTGGGGCCTAATCACTGACTTATCTGCTTGGTGGGTGTGCTCACATCCCAATGTTTGGGTGCACACATCTCTTCTAGGATCATGCACTGTGGCCTAGCTAGCAGACTGTCTGCAGTTATATGTGTATGGCTGGAACACTTTGCAGGGTGCAGTGGCTTGTGATTCACTGTGCTTGCTGCTGGTGAATGTCAGATGGTGGTGGGGGCAGCTGAGCATTTCAAGGCCTACTGTCTCCCTGCCATTCCCTTATGGATGTGTACAGCTCTGCATTGGCTGTCCTGTAAGGTGTCTGTTCCCCAGCAGGACTGGGGTTGATGGCCCCCCTCTACTGCCACTGTTGCAGAGAGGTAGAATGTGGATGTGTTGGTGGGATCTCCTGTCCTCCACTGTGAGCCACAGAGGGTGGGGTGGGTTGGGTGGTGGTACAGAAGCTGCCTATGGGTCCAAACACCCCCCTTCACCTACATCATGTTACCAGTGCACCAGCACAGAATATGCACCATTCTGAGTGCATCATAGCCCATAAGGCTAGACTGGAGTGACACCTACAGGTGGACACTAATGTATCCTAGGTGGGTCTGAAGGAACTGCCTGCTGCCCACACACACGCACTTGCACTTGCACTCTCTAATGTGTATCTGTGACATGGCCTCATTCAGCCATGGAAGGTGCTGCGGACCTGGTGCTGGCCGGCCCACCTCATCATCAGGGTGAGCGGAATACCCACACAATGTGACGGTCTGTAGCTACTCTGTGCCACTAACACCCACCAGGCTGAGGTGCTGTGGGGGTGCACTCGGTGAGTTCCCCCTACCAGGCTTGGAGCTGTGGGGTGCATACCCCATCTTGTGATCATCTGTAGACTGCTGCTTTGCATCATGGGTACGGGTGGGTTGACCCTATTCTGGTAATCACAGCAGAATGGTTATGTGGTGACGTGCAGTCCTTCTGTAGCCAGCCAGGGGTGTGTTAGCAGCTGTAGAGCTGTAGCCCACTGATTACTGCACTGCCTGTGGAGCCAGTGGTCATGGGTTTGAAACCACAGTGGGCCTACCTGATAGGGCTGTCTGAGGCAATGCATTTTTTTAATGCACATTAGTGCTGCCAGCAAAAACACCCTCAGTACTGTAACCATAAGGCACCTTATAGGGCGCCTTATAATGTGCCTTATAAGGTGCCATATAAGGTGTCCTAAAGGGGACATTATAGGGTGCCATGGCAGACAGTGTACTTTATAATGTGCCCTATGGATTCCCTATAGGGTGCCTTATGCGGCACTGTAGGTTACGCCACTGTGAGGGTGTGTTTGCTGGCAGCACTAATTTAAAAAAAAGAAAATGCCTCAAAAAGCAATACATACATGTAAAGGTTAATGCCTCAGCCAGCCTTATTCATCAGGCACACTGGGGGATGAAACCCATGACCCCTTTACAATCAGTCAGTGTATTAACCATTGTGCTACACCTCTGCTGCTGCATTTGTAGGTGAGTGCACCTATCTAAGACCAATGTGCATTAACGTGGCACGCCCCCTTCTAACGTGTGATAATGTGTGCCACGCACATTATGGTGCAATTGCCACGTTCACGCCAGAACGGCCCCTCTCTGTATGGCACCCTGCACAGTATTGCTGGGTGCACATTAAGATGGTTTAGTAAACATACCCCCTGGTGTAACTGTTCAGCCAGCCATTGCTATGTGAATAGGCATAGCACACTGGGTAATGCAATGCCCTAAGAGCCAGTGGTGATGGGTTTAAGACCCAGGTGTGTCAACAACTATAGAACTGCATAATAAACAAATTTTGATTAAATAGGTCAGACACATCACTGCAATGTGTGTCAGCAGCATAGAGCATCACAGATAGTGTTTGCGGCACCATATCCTGTGTTCCAGCTGTGGCATAGGCAAGGGTACATTGAGAGCGTGCCTCATTGATGCGTTGCGGCGTGGAAGGAGCGGTATACAAATACCTGTTTAAATAAATAAATAAATGTGCGTGATGCGCACGTTGCGTGTTGCATGCGTGCGTGGGAAAGGCATTCCTCAAAATGGCTACCCGTTCCCGTAAGCCAGCGTTTCCTTGCAGGGAGCTAAGGCACCTTGCTGGGCTCATTTGCAACAGGCAAAGCAAACTTTTTCCTGGCTCCTCGAGGCAACAGGACCTGGAGCGTATACACAGGGCCTTGGACCACGTCACAAGGTGCTACAATCGTGTTGCGGACTACCAACGAGAGGTAAGTGTATGGGGACAGGGCAGTATATGTACATACAGATCCAGTGTTGCTTGTAGCTGTGCATGCTGCTGTACGTAGGTAGTCTAACTAGTTTATGTCTAGTAGTTCAACACACCTGATATGCTGTCCATGTCTTACATCAGAGTTCTTTGCCCTAACCCCAGGAGGCTAAGATGTCAGAGAGTCCCAGATGTCAGCCTGGTGTTATGGCATCTGCTGCTGATGAGGTGTTAAAACACACCATAACACAGGGAGCCCATACATCTCCCTAAAGAAGTGTGGCAAACATCATGCTGATATGGTAGGGTCCGCATATGCAGGGTCACACATCTGCCCTACACCTAGGGGTCCCAGTACATGCTCCAAACGATCTGTCAGTCCCCCCCCCCCAACCTGGTGATATGGGTGAGTGTGCATCTACAGGTTACAACATCCCCCTATCCCCAGGAGTCCCGAGAGCCCATCAAAGTGGGCTGTCACTCACCCTGGTGATATGGGTGTGTGTGTCTTTGTAGTTTAACACATCCCCCCTATCCCCAGGAGCCCTGAGAGCCCATCAAAGTGGGCTGTCACTCACCCTGGTGATATGGGTGTGTGTGCCTATGCAGTTTAAAACATCCCCCCTATCCTCAGGAGTTCTGAGAGCCCATCAAAGTGGGCTGTCACTCACCCTGGTGATATGGGGGTGTGTGCCTATGCAGTTTAAAACATCCCCCCTATCCTCAGGAATTCTGAGAGCCCATCAAAGTGGGCTGTCACTCACCCTGGTGATATGGGGGTGTGTGCCTATGCAGTTTAAAACATCCCCCCTATCCCCAGGAGTTCTGAGAGCCCATCAGAGAGGGTTTCCAGTCACCCTGGTGATATGGGTGTGTGTGCCTATGCAGTTTAAAACATCCCCCCTATCCCCAGGAGTTCTGAGAGCCCATCAAAGTGGGCTGTCACTCACCCTGGTGATATGGGTGTGTGTGCCTATGCAGTTTAAAACATCCCCCCTATCCCCAGGAACCCTGAGAGCCCATCAAAGTGGGCTGTCACTCACCCTGGTGATATGGGTGTGTGTGTGTCTTTGCAGTTTAACACATCCCCCCCTATGCCCAGGAGCCCTGAGAGCCCATCAAAGTGGGCTGTCACTCACCCTGGTGATATGGGTGTGTGTGCCTATGCAGTTTAAAACATCCCCCCTATCCCCAGGAGTTCTGAGAGCCCATCAAAGGAGGTTCCCAGTCACCCTGGTGATATGGGTGTGTGCCTATGCAGTTTAAATCATCCCCCCTATCCTCAGGAGTTCTGAGAGCCCATCAAAGGAGGTTCCCAGTTACCCTGGTGGTATGGATGTGTGTGCCCATGCAGTTTAAGACATTGCCCCTATCCCCAGGAGCCCTGAGAGCCCATCAAAGTGGGCTGTCACTCACCCTGGTGATATGGGGGTGTGTGCCTATGCAGTTTAAAACATCCCCCCTATCCCCAGGAGTTCTGAGAGCCCATCAGAGAGGGTTTCCAGTCACCCTGGTGATATGGGTGTGTGTGCCTATGCAGTTTAAAACATCCCCCCTATCCCCAGGAGCCCTGAGAGCCCTTCAAAGTGGGCTGTCACTCACCCTGGTGATGTGGGTGTGGGTGTCTTTGCAGTTTAAGACTTCCCCCTATCCCCAGGAGTTCTGAGAGCCCATCAAAGTGGGCTGTCACTCACCCTGGTGATATGGTTACTGCTGCTGCTGATGTGTTATACGTCACCCTACCCCCAGGAGTCTGGAGACCTGCTGAAGATGTCCTGTCAGTCACCCTGGTGCTATGGTGTATGTTGCTGATGATGTGTGGTGTGACACCCCACCCCCAGGAGGCCTGAGACCTGATTGCAACGGTGGGTATTGCAGTCGTATATCATGGTAGGTTATGCTGGGCCGTTCGCACATCCCCCCCAGTCCGTGGGGCCGACACCTCATTACACACGTCTGTGACGGATCAGGATGGTATGGTGGGTGCAGCTGTGGATGTGCTTTACTCAACCCCACCCCCATGAGCTCGGAGAAATAACTATTGAGGGCTGGAACAAACCCATATATCACAGACCTGTACATGAACCTAGAGGTATAGTGGAAAGCCAAATGGCATGGCAGTGGCCCCTGGCAAGGTGCATAGGGCCACCAACCCTCCACTCCATGTATGGACACAGCACCCATGCATGTGAGGATATCATGTTGCCATTGGGGTTGCGTCGGATGCTGTGTGTAGATTGGGAAATACAAATGTGTCTGTCAGACCACATAAGGGGGTTAGGGGGGTTCCCTGGACACCAGCATGGCCAAACCACACGTGGCATGGTGCTGCCATGTCATGCAAGGGGAGCATAGGAACACGGAATGTTGTGTCCAGGGTGCTACGTACAGTACATATAGGTGTCACTGCACACATGCCCAGACCCAGAGCCACACATGCAGGTGGCACTGGCAACAGTTAGTACATGACACACAGAGCAGCGGAGCAGGAGCAGCGCGATGCTCCTCACAGAGATGTCTACTTAATGTTGGCCACCCACCATAGATAATCCGTCATTGATGCTTCCACACATTGTTTCCTCCCCCCCCCCCCCCGCAGGTCAAGGACCTCCGTAAGAAGGGTAGAGAGCTCCGACTACACCACCCCGAGTACCTCGCCCGCCTCCAGAGGGGGGAGATGGCACAATGTGCAGGTGAGTATTGCGCACATTGCTGCCGAGTAATTACTGTCACAGTGGCCCACAAGCCTGTGTGTTGCCTGAATATGTACATATGTTATGTGATGCACATGATAGTGTACTAATGACTGTCACCCTCCACAGAGAGCGATGGCGATGATGACGGTGAGGGCCCCTCCATGGCCATACAGTCTCTGAGGCGCTCCCCTGCCCGCCATGCAACAGAGGAGGAGGAGGAGGTGGTGGAGGAAGGGGCCGAAGAGGTGGAGGGCGAGCCCGAGGAGGAGGCGGCAGCTGCAACGGAGGAAGAGGGGGATGATGGGGGCATGGAATGGGTGCAGGGTGGGGTGGATGGGGAGGGAGAGGGTGTGGGTGATGGTTTGGGGGGGGGGGAAGAGGGGGAAGTGTGGAGGGTGGGTGGGGGGTGGCAGGGGGGAGGTGGGGGTGTTGGGTGGGGGGAGGGTGGTAGTGAAAACAGGGCAGCACAGAGCACTGTGGATTCCCGCCATCCACTGCCTGTGGTTCCAGGGGATGGATGACTGGCTGTGCAAATGCCATCCAGGGTCACACATGGAAGGGGTCCTGCTGAGGGGTCATGGGAATCACAGAGCTCACACATGGCGGTGTGGCAGGTGGATCATGTGCTGTTTGGTCTGCACACTGGTTGTCTGAGATAGGTCAGATGACGTGAGGAGTAAGTGCACACACATACAGATATATATTGGGTTACAGCTCCCTACAATGCTGGGGCACAGTGCAGATCATGTTGGCAGACCATGCAGCTTAACAATAGACATGGAGGGATGTCTGTAGGGCGAGGTGTCTGGGTGGCGTAGAGCAGTGGTTCCGTGTCTGCTCACCTGTGGGATATGGTCATGCACAGTATGTGTGTGCCTGGACCCCTCATACATGCTGTCACTCGCCAAATCATCCAACATGAGGGTGAAACACACCTGGCACATGATACCCCTCCCTCAACATCATACACATTCAGCTATGTTGTCTTCGCCATTCCCCATGTGGATGTTGCCCAAACATCCATGGGGATAATTGTGAATGATGTTACCCACCTTCGCGCCGTACAGAGGCACTGTGGGCCCTCAGCTCTGCGAGGATAGTGGTCATTCACGTTGGTGCTGCGCCTGCTGAGCCTGGTGCCTGCGTGTGGTGGGGGCTCCCCTTAGGTTCAGCAGCCGACACAGCCTGTGGGGTGCTGTCCCCGTCCCCCACTGTGGCACCCTCATGGCTGGCCCTGTCCTGTGGCTTGGGCACCTCAGGGCTAGCCGGTGACTGATCCCCCTTGCTCGTGTCACCGGACACTGCTGCCTCTGGTCCCTCCACACCCAGAGGCCCTGCCACGTCCTCCTCCTCAGGCGGCTCCATGATAATGTAGTCATCTGGGTTGTGGAAATGCATACACATCACAGATAGTTTTCACAGTCCACCTATGTACACGTGTGTAGTACATCCACCCCACAATCGAGGAGTGCGTGGGGTGCCCTGTATGTGTGCTACATAGATACCATTACACCTCACACCACTAATATTAAGCAACTGTTGTGCACTGCCAAGCACACGCCTCACTGTGAAGATGGTATGACAAACAGACATTCCCTGATCAGCGGGCATTACAAGGCTAACGGAGATAGCAATACCAGGGTTGGGTGGAGGTTAACAGCAGGAGTGAGGGGACATATCCATAGCAGATGCGAATAGGGATGGCATCAGAAACACATGTGAGAGGGGGGCAGAAACATGGCAACTGATAGGGGTGTGATGGAGTACAGCACACTGTCACAGGGTGGACCTAGGGCAGCATGAGAGAATGCAGGGCAGTATGAATGATCAAGGAAAAAGTGACAGGATGAATGAAGGAATGCTTGACAGTTGCCAGGGACAACGAAAGCACACGTGCCCAGAGCCTGGAGAGACACACCCCGGGAGTAAGGCACGGGACTCTGCTTCACCTAATGAAGCGCAGCTGAAGAAAGGTGGAGTCAGAAAATACATAGATAAAACGGACTACCAAACATTCAGGGGTAGGCTACCTTGGAGAGAGAGGCTACCTTTGAGAGAGAGGCAACCTTGGAGAGAGAGGCTACCTTGGAGAGAGAGGCTACCTTCGAGTGGGAAGCAAGCTTGGAGAGAGAGGCAAGCTTGGAGAGACAGGCAAGCTTGGAGAGAGAGACAGCCTTGGAGAGAGAGGCGTTCTTACAGGCAATCTTGGAGAGAGGAGCCGAGTAGGCAATCCTGGAGAGAAGAATTGTGGAAAGAGTCCAGAGACCTGTGTGGCTCTGAGAGAAGGCAAGTGAAATATAAGAAAGCTGCAACAGCAGATACAGGGGAAAAGAAGGGATATAAGGGATATTTGCCCTCTAAAAGAGAAGAGTCTTGGAGGCAGAAAAATACCCTTACAAAGCCTAGACATTCAGAGGCTGATAGCAAGTTTTCTCCTGTTTATAAAAGTATTAAAAGAAGGGAGTTTCACCTACCGAGAGAAGCAGAAGAAATCCCTTATTACAGTGAACTCTTAGCTCCAAGAGAAACGCCGTTACACAGTTTGCAATCGGGTACAGCTGAGCCGGGAGAGCTGAGGCAGACCCAGCAGGGAGCGTATCACAATTACTCAGCTAGCAAGCTAAACAGAGACCTGAGCTATCCACTGAAGCACCAGCGGGGGCAGGGTTCTAGAAAACAGCATACAGAGTTTGGTGACCTTCCCCAGGGAAGCAGTGCTACTCAGAGGAAGAGGAACTTCTTAACTAACGAGGCAAATCTGCCATACTTTTATTCCACATTAGAAGTGGGCAATGCAGATTCCTCCGGACCAGAATTGATGGAATATGAAGATTCTGGTGCATTAGAAGATACAGAATTAATGGAATGTTCTCTTTCTACAAAAGAACCTGAATACTCCTTAAGGTAAAGGTTTGTGTAACCTTAATTCCATATGCAGGTAGCAAAGGCTACAAACTCTCTCTCTCTCCCTAGCCAAACAGACAAAGTAGGCTGTTTGTTCTTTTCTTTTGTTTGACGTTATATGCTGAAGAAAGCTATTTGTGTTATCCAGTTACTTTATGTTATAAGCCAAGTTAGGCTATTTATTTCTGTTGTTAAAGAAGAAAAACCTCAAAGGGACGGGGAATAAAACCCTAAAAGAAAAGAAGGTTTTATGTGTGATTTGTATAGAAACAAGCACGGCACAACTACCCACCTTCATAAGCCAAACCATACCAGCAGTCAAGGCTGGGGCGGATGAGGTGTGACATATATAAATGGCGTAGGATCTGAGGATAAAAAAAAATTTGGAGGGGCATGAGAAGTGCCTGAAGGAAAGAAAAAAAAAAAAAGGGGACACTGCTGGAAAAGCAGGAAAACTTGCTCCAGGAGAGGATTCGGCTGGCAGACCGGCCAGTGGTGAGTGAATTTGGAGAAGATTCGGCTGACAGACCGGTCAGCGGTGCAAAGACCTTTTCTCACATGCTGGATTCTACCAGGAAACCGAGGTATTGGTAACCTGGGAGGACGGGATAGGATATAGTGAGAAAAAGGGGTGATATAAAAAAGGGAAAAGAAACCTTATCTGTGTGATACCGCACTTGGTGGTGTTTTTTTTTCCTTTATTTCTAGGTGCAGTGAAAAGCCAAGAGGATGGATCCTCAGGATATGCTGGCCTGGATGGGTGAACAGCAAGAAAAACAGGCCGGACTGCTACAGCACCTGCAAAAACAGTACATGGCAGCGATGCAGGAGCAGCAAAAGCCGCTATTGGATGCGATGACTGCACTGCTGAGGAAGTCTGCAGAAAGAGATGCAACTATACCGCAAATAGACACTCATACAAGTCTTGCTATGAGACATTTGGGGCATGAAGATAACCCAGATGACTTTATTGAAGCGTTCGAACGCATAGCAGGAAATTTAAAGTGGCCTACAGAACAATGGGCGATGAGATTTGCTCTTACTCTAAGCGGAGAGGCTTTATCTGCCTTCAAGGCAATGCCGGCTAGCCTGGCAAATAATTATATAGAGATAAAAAAGGCAGTAAAAGATCGCTTAGGTTTGACCCCAAGGCATTATAAAAGGTTGTTTAGAGAAGCCGTACTATTGGAGAGTGAAACTCCAAAGGCTTTGTGTCAGAGGCTTAAAAACTTGCTGTATAAATGGTTAGACCCTGAGAATAGAACCTTAGAATCTGTGTTAGATGAGCTTGTGCTAGAGCAATTTTTATTAACTGTTCCAAAAGAAATGAGAATGTTCCTGACCTTACAAAATTGCTTGACTTCGGATGAAGCAGCAATAATGGCAGAGGTGTTCAGTGAGGCAAAGCATAGTACTGTACCTAATGTGAGCCTTTTAAAAAGTACAAGTATGTATGGGATGGATGAAAGTGACAAGCATATACCCAGAGGAGTGAATGAATATAACCCGGATAAGAGTAATATAAAAAGGAGCGCTAGGAAGTGCTATAAGTGTGGCAAACCAGGCCACGTGATAAAAGAATGTAGGGTTAAGACAGTCCTGATGGTAGGGACAGCGAAGATGGTACCAAAAGGCCTATGTATACCGGTACAGGTTGAAGGAGAAAGTACTATGGCTGTACTCGATTCTGGGGCAGAACAGAGCTTAATAGCACAAAGATTTTGGGAAACTTTGAAGCCGTCTCACCCAGTAACCCAAGAAGAGGTAGCAGTAAAATGTGTGCATGGCGCCCAGCTGCCCTATCCTTTACGTCGAGTAAGCGTTGAGGCATTCGGGGCAGAAAAAAAGTTGCAAGTGGCAATAGTGCCTGGGCTACCCCAGAAGGTAATTTTAGGACGGGACTGGCCATTGTTTCCAAGGATATGGAACCTAGGGTTTGGCACGAAAACGGGATTCGTCACCACACGATCCCAAACCCCGGTAGTAAAACCCCAAGAAACACCGGTAACTGAGCCCCAAGAAACTCCAGTAAAGGAACCCCAAGAAGCTCCAGTAGAGGGGGTAGAAACCCCTACAGTAGAGAGAGCAGACACCCCTGAAAAAGAGGAGGTCAAAGAGGCTCCTGAGAAGGAGGCAGAAGCGGAAGAGAGGGATCCGCTACCCAACTCGGATGAGTTAGTTCAGAGCCCGGTGGGGGAGGGAAAGAAAACCAAAGCTACCAAGCGACAGGAAAGGGGTAAAAGAGAAAAAGGAAGGAAGGAACTAGAAACAGGGGAAGGATTACCCTGGGTCCCTGCTGCCCTCGTACAAAAGTTCCCATCCTTTCCGATGGAACAGAAGGCAGACTTGGCCCTCAAAAGAGCGTTCGAGTGGGCTCAAGCGGACCGTAATACATTGCCACGATTCCTAATTGACCAAGATATTTTATACAGGGAGAGTTTAGATCCCTATACAGGAGCTGTGAGGAAACAGCTAGTGGTGCCAGTAGCCTTTAAGGCGGTAGTTTTGCGCCTGGCCCACGATCATCCAGTCGGGGGACATAAAGGTGTCCAAGGGACACTGGATCAGATTTTAGCACGTTTTTATTGGCCAGGGGTATACCAAGACACCAAGAGGTATTGTGATGCTTGCCCAGCCTGTCAAAGGGTCTCCATATCCAGGCCCAAGCCAGCACCCCTAATGCCATTACCCACGATAGCTACGCCTATTAGGCGAATGGGGATGGACATCATAGGCCCATTAATAAAAACGCCAAGGGGTTTCCAATATTTACTAGTTATAGTAGACCATGCAACCCGATTCCCATGGGCTATACCCCTTAGGAACATATCCGCTAAAATCATAGCGCAAGAACTTATCAAGCTGTTCTGCGAGGTGGGGTTTCCCCAAGAAATATTAACCGATCAGGGTACAAACTTTGTTTCAAAGTACCTTGCTCAAGTCTGGGAGGCGTTTGGCATACACCATATAAGGACGAGTGCGTATCATCCCCAGACCAATGGGTTGGTGGAGCGCACCAACCAGTCAATAAAACATTTGTTACGTAGAGGCCTACGAAAAGGAGAAATGATGGAATGGGATACGCTGCTCCCGTTCGTCATGTATGCGTGCAGAGAAAGAGTTCAAACTTCGCTAGGGGTATCCCCATTTGAACTACTATTTGGGAGGTCCCCAAGGGGAGTGTTGGATATTTTAAAAGAGGAATGGGTAGAACCCAGAGTGCCCGAAGTGGGGATCCCACAGTTCCTAAAGGAATTAAGAACACGCTTAAAGAAAACGTCCCAGGCCTCGATAGAAAACTTGAACCGTAGTAAGCAACGCCAGAAGAAGTACTATGATAGGGACACACAGACTAGGGAACTAATAGCAGGGGACAAGGTCCTCATACAAGTGGCGGATCCCGGTCCAAAATTTGAATCACGGTGGAAGGGTCCAGCCGTAGTAGTAAAAAAGGTAGGCTTCGTGTCCTACTTAGTAGAAAATGAAAACGGCCGTAGACAAGTATACCACGTGAATGTCTTAAAACCGTGGAAAGAAAGAGTGGCCACAGCTAATTTAGCCTACAGTGAACAGCACCATAGAACCCCGCAAGTGATTACATGCTGTCCACGAAAAATCGCGGCAGCAAGTAATGTTTTAAGGGGGGGAATGTGTCACAGGGTGGACCTAGGGCAGCATGAGAGAATGCAGGGCAGTATGAATGATCAAGGAAAAAGTGACAGGATGAATGAAGGAATGCTTGACAGTTGCCAGGGACAACGAAAGCACACGTGCCCAGAGCCTGGAGAGACACACCCCGGGAGTAAGGCACGGGACTCTGCTTCACCTAATGAAGCGCAGCTGAAGAAAGGTGGAGTCAGAAAATACATAGATAAAACGGACTACCAAACATTCAGGGGTAGGCTACCTTGGAGAGAGAGGCTACCTTGGAGAGAGAGGCTACCTTCGAGTGGGAAGCAAGCTTGGAGAGACAGGCAAGCTTGGAGAGAGAGACAGCCTTGGAGAGAGAGGCGTTCTTACAGGCAATCTTGGAGAGAGGAGCCGAGTAGGCAATCCTGGAGAGAAGAATTGTGGAAAGAGTCCAGAGACCTGTGTGGCTCTGAGAGAAGGCAAGTGAAATATAAGAAAGCTGCAACAGCAGATACAGGGGAAAAGAAGGGATATAAGGGATATTTGCCCTCTAAAAGAGAAGAGTCTTGGAGGCAGAAAAATACCCTTACAAAGCCTAGACATTCAGAGGCTGATAGCAAGTTTTCTCCTGTTTATAAAAGTATTAAAAGAAGGGAGTTTCACCTACCGAGAGAAGCAGAAGAAATCCCTTATTACAGTGAACTCTTAGCTCCAAGAGAAACGCCGTTACACAGTTTGCAATCGGGTACAGCTGAGCCGGGAGAGCTGAGGCAGACCCAGCAGGGAGCGTATCACAATTACTCAGCTAGCAAGCTAAACAGAGACCTGAGCTATCCACTGAAGCACCAGCGGGGGCAGGGTTCTAGAAAACAGCATACAGAGTTTGGTGACCTTCCCCAGGGAAGCAGTGCTACTCAGAGGAAGAGGAACTTCTTAACTAACGAGGCAAATCTGCCATACTTTTATTCCACATTAGAAGTGGGCAATGCAGATTCCTCCGGACCAGAATTGATGGAATATGAAGATTCTGGTGCATTAGAAGATACAGAATTAATGGAATGTTCTCTTTCTACAAAAGAACCTGAATACTCCTTAAGGTAAAGGTTTGTGTAACCTTAATTCCATATGCAGGTAGCAAAGGCTACAAACTCTCTCTCTCTCTCTCCCTAGCCAAACAGACAAAGTAGGCTGTTTGTTCTTTTCTTTTGTTTGACGTTATATGCTGAAGAAAGCTATTTGTGTTATCCAGTTACTTTATGTTATAAGCCAAGTTAGGCTATTTATTTCTGTTGTTAAAGAAGAAAAACCTCAAAGGGACGGGGAATAAAACCCTAAAAGAAAAGAAGGTTTTATGTGTGATTTGTATAGATACAAGCACGGCACAACTACCCACCTTCATAAGCCAAACCATACCAGCAGTCAAGGCTGGGGCGGATGAGGTGTGACAACACCCATGTGCCCCATGCATAGGTGAATGGTGAGGCTGCAGAGACAGGTATGGGAGATTGCATGCCGATGGCTCATGCATAGACAAAGGAGATTACAGGCATGGGCTGAGAGCATAAAGGTGTACATAGCAGACCTACCTGCCCGAGGATGGGCGGTGTCCAGGGCCTCTGGCAGCCCCCGCAGGTATATAGGGCCTAGACGGTCGGCCAGCTCCTGCTCCAGGGTCATGAGGGTTGGGGTGAAGGGGCCGCCCCCACCGGTGCCCATGGCATGTTGCCTCTCGGCAACCATGTGTGCTCTCACTCCTCTTTTAATATCATTAAACCTCTTCCTGAGGCTGTCAATGTCCCTGGTTGGCCCCCCTGCCTCTGCCACAGCCACCTGCACCTCCTCCCACACCTTGGTGCGCGTGGCCACAGTGGTGCGGCTGCTGAGCCGCCCATACAGGACATCATAATGTTCCAGGACATTAGCCAACAGGATGTGGCTCTCCTGAGGGCTAAACCGCACAGCCCTCCTCCGTTGGGCAGCAGGCACCGGTACCCGCTTTCTCTTGGCAGTGGGGGTCCCCTGTGTGGTCTGGGACCTACCCGATGTGCCTGCTGCCTCCCCACCAGCGCCACTACCCCCTCCCTGCTGAGCAGGTGGCCGACCCTCCTCCACCACAGCCATGTGTTGCTGCTCCAACACCCTACGCTGTTCCCCCTCCCCCTCCCTATGAGTCATCCCTGCCCCCCCATGCTTCCCCTCATGCCTACCCACGCCCCCCCTCCCTGCTGTCTTCCCCCTGCCTCTCCTGTCACCTCCACCTGCTGCTCGCCTCGCCACCGAACTCTCCACCTGCCTCTGCCCTCTCAGACACCTCTCCAACTGCCACTGACTCTCTCCACCAATGCTACCTCTCCAAAGACTATCCAATACTCTGTCTCTCTGTCTCCCTCTGTCTCTCTCTCTCTCTCTCATACACAAAACCCTCAACATGACGCAGATGTTTGAGTATATATATAGGTTTATTTTCCGTAACGTGCATTGTGCATGCGCAGTTGCGAATGTGCAGACGCTGCGTGCGTTGTGCATGCGCCGCACAGATGCTGGTGCGTGCGCAGGACATGTCATACATGCACAGTGTGCATAGGGTGTGGTGCATACGCAAAGTCTAACGCGTATCGTGGCCTCCTTGCCCCACCTAGGTGGTTGCCTATAGAAGGGAAAGGGGGCCCTTTCAATGTCCCCTTTATGTGAGCTCCCAGAGCTAGGGCTTCTGGGAGTTGTAGTTGCTTGCACTGAGTTGTAGTTGTGAATAAATGATTAAGCCGAGGGTTTGAAAGCAACACAGGAAATGTATTTGCCTCCTTGGTTCAAGGAACTTCCATAGAAGCTTGGCACATCATATAAGGTAAGATACTTTTGCTCAAAAGAAAGATAACTTCTGTACAAAACTTTTTCCAGAGTCTCTAATTACCTTTGCTTCCCTCAGCCAGGTAAATATCTTTTCACACCACAAATTATCACATTACAGTCTCTGGCTAGCTTTAGCTTCAAAACAGCATTCTTTAAACTGCAGCACTTATACTTTAAGCCAAAACAATGGTCTTTAAACTGCAGCACTTGTACTTTTTTTCCTTTTTACTTGGATTATCACAGGTTTTGTTAATTGCTCCAGACACATTCAGAATGCAGTCCTGACGGTCTCATGCCTTTTAAAACCACAGCAGCAACTTCATATCAAATCTTCTTAGGCTTGTTTTAGCCACAGACATTCAAGCATAATAAGCCTGGGATTTTCTTCAGGTTTACAATCTATAGGTTTTCACTTCACCCTCCAAGATAAAGCACAGTCCATCTCACATTCTGAGAAATCAGATTCAATATCAGCCTCATCTATTTGCATACACTCACAGTCAGACTCTGCAGTCTCCGGACTGGAAACAGCTTGGGACAGTGTGGGTTTAATTTCTTCCAGCAGCTTAACAACCCGTTCCCAATGAGACCTCCCTCTTGGCTCAGGGGTGTTATCAGGGCACAGGAAATCCTTATCCCATAGCAAGCTATTTAGAACTTCTAAAGAATTCAGCTCCTTTCTTTTAACAGCTCTCTTTAACAGCCTTCCCCAAGGTAAAATTATTTGACCCAGCTCCTCCTGGAAAGTCCCCGTACCTGGGTTATAGACAGTAGTCTCTTCAGGAATAAACCTCCTGCTTTCTAAACCAGCTGTAGCCTTTCTACCACACTGGCTCTGCTCAAGCCTCTGTTGCTGGCTATGAGGAGAGTCTTCCCTTAAGCTGTCATTAGAGTACCTTTCTCTGGGCTCTCTGCTAGAATCCTTTCTTTCTGTTTCCTTCAGGATTTCTTCCACTTCTGTTTCTCTGCTGTTCTCTTGGTTGTGCTTGCTCCTGATTTCTCTTCCGTTCCCCCTTCCGTCTCTCTCACTTCCTGTTCTCTGGGGCTTAAATGAGTGGGAATGCCCTGCACCTTTCCACTCCTCCCTCAGCTGTCTCTCATTACCTCCCTTAGTTGCTATGGTGTTGGGGCGTGGTCTTAGGACAGCAGCTTTAGATATGTTTTTTTTCTCTCCAGCTGAACTTTTAAAGTCACGGCTCCCTGCACTTTCTTTCTGCCTGGAGGTAAAGGTCTGTGTTTTTTCTATTTCTCCAGGCTCTGGAGCAGATTCGTCAGCACAGTATGCACAGCGCATGTACCAGGTTGTTGCGCGCACACATCTCCCACGCCCCTGCGGCGCATTCGCAATGGGCGCAACAGACGCGCCCGTATGCGGGCGCATGCGCAATGCATGCAACGCAGGTACGCTCTGTAAATACACATGAAGAACTTTGTCATATTGAGGGGTTTGTTTAGGAGTCTGAGAGGCCGTGTGTTGATAGTTAAGCTTGTGGAGAGTCTAGGGAGTGTGTACTGTGTGTTTTGACCGTGTTTGTGAGTGTTGTCTGTATTGTGTGGCTGCCTGTGTTTGTGTGGTGTGAACGGTGTGTGGCTTCGTTAGTGAGGTGAGTGTCTGTGTTTGTGTGTAGTTGAGAGGCTGGCTGTGTGGAGTGTATGGCAGCCTTTGTGATTGGTGCGGTTGCAGAGGGGGTGAGGAGGGGCTGCGATTGCCTGATGGGGGAGATGGTGTCGCTGTGGCTGCAGCACAGGGCATGGATGAGGACCCGCTGCAACAAAGGCCTGCAGCTGTGATGGAAGGCCAGGCAGAGGCTGTACCCGCACGGGGCAGGAGACGTGCCGAGGTGCAGGCTCGCCTATACAGGCCCAGGGCACAGCTGCAGGGCATGCGTGAGGACCAGGTCATCTCCCTCTACCGCCTGAGCACAGGAGCTATTAGGGAGCTATATGAGGATCTAAGACCTGACCTTGAGCCCCTGACTGGTCCGTCAAATGCCATACCGGGTTTGGTCAAACTCCTTGGTGCCCTACATTTCTTTGCCTCTGGCTGTTTCCAGTCATCTGTGGCCGCAGTGGGTGGCATGAGCCACCCCACCATCTCACGGTGTCTCCAGCAGGTACTGCGTGCCATGGTCAGCTGGGTGGGGAGTTACATATCCATTCCCCACACTAGGCTACAGTGGGGGACCCTGAACCAGTCCTTTGCGGCGTTAGCCTGGATACCACGCGTGATGGGAGCTATTGCTTGCACACATGTTGCCCTGGTCCTGCCTAGAGACAGGGAGGTAGTGTTCTGCAACCGCAAACACTATCATTCCCTGAATGTTCAGGTTGTATGTGATGCAGATATGCATATTCTGAATGTGGTTGCCAGGTTTCCAGGGTCCACCCATGACTCCCATATCCTGCATCGCTCGGCACTATTCACTCAATTTGAGGAAGGACAGTATGAGGACTGTCTATTGCTGGGTGTGTATTTATCATTTGTGATGAGCACATGATGTCCATGTGACTAGGAGGTGTATCCCTCATTGTGTGGATCTGTCATATTGTGTGTGTTATGTGATGGGGGGACTCCAACTCCATCTTGCTATGGAGCTGTGTTCTGATAGGGTGATGGATGCTAGCATTTATGTTGTGGTTACAGTTTATGTTGTTTCCAATCCGTACACCTACCCTGTGTCGTGTGTGCCTGACCTTCTCTCCCTGATGCATAGTTGTGACCTCCCATCATGTGATGTCATATGTTAATGTCAGGATGTGTTATGCATTTGTTTCGCAAGTATTTACCTGTGTCAAATTGGGTGGACATGAGCTCCTGCTGTAACATCGCACATTTCTGTTTTTTGCAGGTGATGCAGGATATGGGTGTCGCCACTGGTTGCTGACCCCTGTGTGTCATCCACGGACACATGCAGAGAGGAGGTACAATGAGGCCATGCCACCAGCTGCTCCATCATAGAGCGCACCTTTGGCGTTTTAAAGAGCAGCTTCAGGTGTCTGGATAGGACAGGTGGGGCCTTACAATACAGACCACAGACTGTGGCAGAGATCATTATAGCCTGTTGCATCCTGCACAACATTGCTCTCAGGCACCATATCCCTGTCGAGATTAATGAGGGTCTGGAGGATGACCCTGTGTGCCCCCCTGCACGTGCCCATGGCGACACATGTGAGGGCACAGCGGTCAGGCTGCAGCTGATAGCAGAGCTCTTCTCATGTAAGTACCTCATATGTTCCCACATACATCTGTTTAGATATGTGTGTGATGCTACTACTAGTTACCCTTTGTAATACGATATCGTTATGATACAGTACTGCATTGACATGTAACTGAGACTGGCTAGCCATAACATTTTCAAAACTACACATGCCTGCTACACATCAGATGTGGGCAGGGCACAACAGCAGGTGGAGGTGGATTATGTGGGTGTGACATTTGAGGCTTGGGGGAGGTGTTGGGCTGACATACCTGGGTTGTGGCTGCATGTGATAGGGGCTTACGTGCAGCTGCAAGTGGTTAGTTTTGATACTGTGCGTGCAGCAGGATGACAGGCATGTGGTATGGCGTTATCAATGGGGTAGCAGCCCATGGATGGGGACAGTTATCTAGTTGTGTGTGCTTGTCATTGAGTGGTTGGAGCTGCTTGTGGGGTTGTTATGCTCTGATGTGCATGGTGTGTGTTTTGTTTTTTGGTATGATGCTACATGTGATACGTACTTATATCTACATGATCTGTGGTTATTGCATTACTGGTATGTGATATCCTTGAGGGACATTAATGCCATACCACAGTGTGCCTGAATGTAGGGGTCATCACGTAGCCCTCACAGGGATACCAGGAAGGGTAGGGAACCTGTGAGGTGTCCTGCCATGGGGGGGTACTATTGTGTTACTTTGCGGGGATGTAGACTAGCTATGCTGTGCAGTGTTGCATATTTACACGTTGACAGAGCTTATTCATGCCAGATCTGCAAGGTGTAGGTTACTGTGGACAAGTTGTGGGTGAAATATGGGGGTGTAATGATCTTTTGGTGCTATTGTCAGGGTAAGCAGGGCAAATCTAGCTGATGACATATAGACATATACCATACCACTCACATACAAGCTGGGTGGGTGTGTAGAGGAGGAGAGTGCAGTCCAATACAACAACTACATTGCCGGCCCTAGAGACGGAGAGTTATGTCCCCACACACAAAGAGGCTCTGATGGGGGGGGGGGTGTGATGTAGGTACACATATAGGCTATCCATGCTTCGCCATCATCAATTTCACAGAGTAGTATGACATGCAACCATTATGGTCCAGTCTCATACACACATCGGGGTGTGGTTGTGCAGACAGAACTCAGCTGTTGAAATATATACTTTCAGCTCATCATCAAACAGCTGTTAATGTCGGTGAAGGCATGGGATATACACACCACAGACATGTATATGGTCAGAGGATGGGGAGGTGCCCCTGCATAGTTCCCTGTGTTACAGGAATTGACAGCGGGGTAGCTGACAACATTGAGACACCAGACCACACAGTGAGGGGTGTTGGGGATATGTGAGGGACACTGGATGTTACTGCAGCCTTGGATTGCTGCAGGGACACGCTATTGAGGAAATTCTTCTGTCCACCCTTTTGTACATCAACAGAGAGGTGTGAGTGGGGACAGACTGAGTACTGACCCTTGTAATTTGACAGTCACATGTCAGAGATAACTCTCACATGAATGGAATCTGTACAGTGTGTTATTGAACTGTCATTCTGTGCATGATCTTGGGGTGTCTGTGAGCTGAGGACAGGAAGATACAGTGTGTGCTGCACAGCTAGAACATTACATATGTATGTTTCCCTTGTGTTTCCGACTCCACAGGACATACCTGTTGCAGCTCCTGTTGCAGGGGTGCATTGACAGGTGACTGTAGGTCTTCCAACATGCAGAGGTCTGGGGTAGGTGGACCTACAGCTACATTGTCTGTGACAACAGTCAGGGGAACCACATGTCCTCAATGATGGGTCATATTGTACATATGATGTTGCTTACCTATTTCCCTTGCACCACCATAACCCATATCTTGGTGTTGGCACACATATCCCCATGTGTTCCTGTCCAGTTTGTCTTTTGCAACACTGTGTCTGTGACACATACAACAGAGCTGCATGTGTGTGGGTGTCCTAGGTTTTTGGGTGGTGGGCTACACATACAGCCTTCCCTGACATTGTAACATCAGCCAACACCAGTGTATCATTGGGTTTAACAGGGCCTTTAAGTCCACCAATGTCCAATTGCGCACATACCAGCCGTATGCTACTGCTGACATACTCACATTAGCATACTGTGTGGGTGTGTTTCTTTGGGGGGTGTGGTTGATGATACAGTGTGCAGGCATATCAAACACATTCCTGGAAGCAATGTCGAACCTCGGTTACAAACAAATCGTGATGGACCCTACCCATAATAAAGGAAACCTTCTCAATTTGGTTTTTGCCACAGCCACAAGCACAAGACGCAACCTCAATCTCTCCACCACCCCTGTCCCTTGGTAAGACCACAACCTGATAACTTTCCATATCCCAGTACAACAGAATGCAATCAGCCAACCAGACAACCAAGCATCAAACAACCCAGTTCGTTTCAAACCACTGGATAAGGAAGTTATCATCAATCAGGCACTCCCAAAGCTCGCTCTCTCATCATCATAGAAACATAGAAACATAGAAATATGACGACAGAAAAAGACCACATGGCCTATCTAGTCTGTCCTTCCATAACAACTACAACAGTCCACTTTTTGCCTTTAGAGATCCTCTGTGTTGGTCCCATGCTTTCTTGAATTCAGTTACTGTCCTCATCTCTACAACCTCCACTGGGAGACTATTCCACGGATCCACTACTCTTTCCGTAAAGAAATATTTCCGCATATCACTCCTGAATCTATCTCCCTTCACCCTCATCCCATGTCCCCTCGTAGCAGAACTTGCTTTCAATTGAAAGAGGCTCTCTCCCTGAACATTTATGCCACGGAGGTATTTAAACATCTCAATCATATCACCTCTATCCCGCCTTTCCTCTAAGGTGTACATCCAACCTCAACGAGACAGTAGCTAACTGGAATGATACACTTCGGCTATATGCTCAACAAACACCTACTAATAAACAGCCAGCACCTAATGACCGTATTAACAAAAGGCTTCCTGCCCCATGGTTCTCTCCTGAGCTATGAGCATCCCTACAGCATCTGAGAAAACTCGAGAGAAAATGGAGGCGCACCCGTAACACCCTAGATCAAGAAATCTACTTAGATCACCTGAAAAAGCACCGAGAAATAACTTGGCTTAAGAGGAAGGAATAGCATTCTGATCTACTTAACTGATCACTCAACAAACCACGCGATCTTTTCAACCTAGTAAAATCTCTAACTAAAGAACCATCACCGCCACAACAAGAATCTATACATCCACAACTATATGCCAACTACATTCAATCCAAAGTAGTTAAAGCAACTGCAACCACATTTCTAGAACCTGCCAAAACCATCCAGCAACAAGCACTACTTACTAAACTCTCACCCCCTTCGGCTGAATCCATTGAAAACATTATTACCACAATCAACACTACTACTGCACCTAACGATCCTTGTCCAGCGTATTGGATCAGAACAATGCGCTCTGAGCTTAGCCCATTCATAGCCAAGATCGCTGACCTATCTTACTCGTCTGGAATATTCCCTGCTGCCCTCAAGCAAACATCCATCCGACCTCTGCTGAAGAACAACCACCTAGACCCAAAGAAGGAGGAATCCTACCGGCCTATTTCCAGTATTCCTTTACTAGCCAAAATACTCGAGAAAGATACTCAAAGACAAATCCAACAACACTTAGACACATCATCCCCTCTAGACCCCTGCCAGCATGGATTTAGGGAAGCCCATAGAGTTGAAACTCTCCTTACCTTCCCCTCTAACACACTCATCAGTGGGATTGACAGCATCAAGAAGGGTTTTGCATTGATCTTTCTCGACATTGCAGCAGCCTTTGACTCAGTAGACCACCAACAACTACTAGCACGACTGCATGAGAAGGGTATCCAAGGCCTCGCATTGAACTGGTGTAAATCATACCTTGAAGACCGTTGGCAACAAGTCCGCATTAACACTAACACCTCTGAACCTTTCCGGCAAAAACAAGGAGTTCCCCAAGGCTCCTCCCTCTCTGCACTGCTTTTTAATATATACATGCAACCAATTTGCGAAATCACCCGTTCTTTCGGGTTATCCTGCCTTATCTATGCAGACGATGTGCTCATCTTTACCCCGATCAATATCACTAATCCCGACTACACAACTTTAATCAACTGTTTCAACAGGATAACGGACTGGCTCCTTAACCAGAACCTGAGGATAAACTTCAAAAAGACTGAAGTCTTAATCATCAAAAGAAACAAACGTTTCATACCTCCTCCATGTCTCAAAATAAGAGACGCCGATCTTCCAGTAAAATCGTCCATACGCTACCTTGGTGTTACAATTGATCAGCAACTAGACTTCAAGGAACACATAAAAAACACAGTAAAAGCCATTTATCACAAGATCAAAACACTTCGACTCCTAAGACCATTGCTGAATCCCGAGGACTTCCGCACAATTTTCCAAGCGTTAGTCACCCCCCATTTTGACTACGCAAATATCATACTACACGGTCTACCCAAGAATACCCTACACCCCCTTCAATTGGCCATGAATACTGCAGCCCGCATTCTCTCTGGAACATCAAGTAGAGACCACATTACACCGATATTAATGGAACTTCACTGTCTTCCGATAAGCTGCAGGATCACTTATAAAGCCCTTCTCACCACTTTTAAAGCCATAAACAACTTATCCTCACCTTCAATGTCTAATCTACTCATGAAAACCCCGAACAATAGACTTAGGAGGTCAACAGCTGAAAATACACTAGTTATCCCTAGTGAATCAACAAAATGGTCTCAAACAACTAATAACAGAACATTTGCATCATACGCCCCAAGATGCTGGAATCAACTCCCTCCCAACATCAGATCCATCATAGATCTTATGCAGTTCAGAAAAGCCATAAAACACCACCTGTTCACTATGTACTTCACTGAACTCATCAACAAATCACTGCCTACCCCAATACCTCAAGATCCCACGTTGACAAACCATTCACACTTCCCACTGAACAGTTAATGTAACCATATAGTCTATGCATGTGTTACCATAATGTAAATGGAATTTTCAATCATGTTTTCTGTTGGATTGTACATAGTTTACCCCAGTTGTAAGCCCATGTTACCTTCCCTGTTATTTGTAAACTCAAGACATGTCCTAAATGTCTGAGTAAAAATCTGTTTTATGTAAACCGCACTGATAACAAATAGCGCGGTATATAAGAACTGTTAAATAAATAAATAAATAAATATTACATTATCATGTGGTGTGAGGGGTCTGTACACCTGGGGGGCAGTGGTGACTGTGCTATCTGTACCTTACTACTGTTTACCATGTGACCATTTTGGACATGTGTTGTGTGCAGTGATCAGAACCGTGTCTTGTGTTGTGACATATGGCTGTTGAACTGCATTTTTGTATCACAGATCTCGCCATAATTTGGACATGCATCAACAGTGGCTTGACATGGTGACATGGTGATCCTATACATTTTGATGACATCAGTTCCCTTCACTGTGACGTGTTTTGGCCTTTGAGTGACTGAGGGGATCCAAGACATACCCTTGCTGCAGGCACATGGTAGGTTGCACCTTTTTCTCTGGCAAATGACATCAGTCGTCACATGTTGAAGATTTACTGTGTGGAACATAGTCATCTTCAGTTGGCTCTCTGTCCACAAACACTGATGCACATGGGGTAGAGCTGTGAAATGCCTGTGTGACATGGCCATGGACATGAAGATCATTATGTAACAGCCACATCAGCATTTAGAAATCCAAATGTGAACAGCATGCAGTGTTGTCTGTGCTGTAATCATATTATCTTTTCCTGTGTGTCGTTTTAGTATGTGCATATTACTGCTTGACTCTCTCCTATTTGTGCTGATGTTGCAAGCAGCATAACAATACATCATTTATCCTCCTCTGATACAGAGCGAAGAACAAACCGAACATACCTACTGGAGTGCATTCAGCGTCGCCATCATCCACCTGTTGGGGGACACACCACCATGGAACTATCCCTGGAATATGCTGGCATAGGATATTTGACCTTTGCGAGTCGGACACATGCCTAGGATGGACATTATTACATTTTGGTGTGCTATCTTTGCCATGACAGACCTGTCCAACACACTGTTTCTGGTGTGCTATGACTGGGTGTTGTGTTCATCGCAGGAGACACACATGACCTTTCCAATATTCTAACATGTTGTGATGTGACACTTGACTATGGCTGGCCAGGATTTCAGGACAATCTTGACCTGACTTGTTGTATTGCAAACACACCTTGCACTTTGGACACTGTGTACTGGTCCCCACATGCGCAACAGGGACTTACATTGTTGCTGTATGTTGAACATTCTTCATATGTTGTGTTTTGGACATGTGTGTGACATGGACCACAGGAAACTCTCATCTGTTTGGTTCACATGACACATACAGCCATGCGTGTGGAAAAGCGGAAGCAATGGAGAGGTTCTGTTGTCTATGTCCACCTACTCTCCACTTGAACATGGTATAGTTTCTGCCACGACAGCGCTTTGTTGCACACCAACAGCTTAGATTGATGTTGTCACTCGCCAAGGATGTTTTCGTGCATGTGTGGCATCACTGTATCATGTTGATACGTCCACGGTGCACGTGCATATGAGTGACTTCGTTGGGGAGGCACAGCATGTGGCAATATGGCTTGTGTGTGGTTTACGGTGTAATGTTTGCCGTCACTTTCCATCTGTGTAAACTTATTTTGGGTTTGCTTACTGTACAGACGTGACGCTAAACATGTATTTAGGAACCTTGCATTGGATGTCTGCACACTCCTATTTATCCCCTGGGATACCGACATTCACATTGCCCCATTATATTTGTAATGTCATAGTGTGAGTGTCCATTGTGTTCCTTCAGTTGTGCATTCCATGTACAGTTATATATGGGTACAGACACTGTATCCACGCCAGCCACTGCAGGGGGACCTTCTGCATAGTGTTATCTCTGCATGTATCTGCAGGTGGTTATTTTGCAATTGTCTCTGTGTTCATGTGGCTTTGCTACCTGTTAGCATATCCTCATTGTGCGTTTTACATTTGTTTAGGGTTACATTGTTGCAGCTTTTGATCCTATCTGACGCATTATTTGACAGCTGTAACATATATTTCCATATGTATGTTTCAACCTTCAGGATTTTACAAACATATTTGGTTCTCATTTGTGTGTCTCTTGTGTTGGCAGATAGATATGGTTTAGGGAACAGATCATGATTGATGTGTGTGGGGCCCTCATCATACACCACGTGCTGTCTACATGCACACATATGTACGTAACACATTTGTGGCGTGCAGCAGCATGTTGTGTGTGGAGGCCAAATGCATATTGCACACCATGCACCTGATGCACACTATCTCTCCTGCCCCTCATTTGTTGACGTGACAGTGACCTTTAGGTAGGATGTGGGTTGCTGCCCTGCTAAATGTTTGCTAGGTCTTTCACCAGGGATCTACTAACCTGGCTATTCTGATGGCGGTACCTACAGTATCTGTGATGAATAACCAAAATAAACATATGTGTCTGACATACATTTTTCTCGTCTGCTGCTTGCTCACACTGACACTTATATCTGCTGATTTCCTGGTCAAATCCATGGCCCACCTGTGCTCACATCCTTGTATGGTGCCAACTGTCTATGTGCCAGGCATTTACCACATCACTGCTTGTTGCAGGTTCACATACACACCTTCCCTTTGAGGAACTATTTTGTGATTTTGCTCATAGTGCCTGTTTGGGATAGTGGTTACGGAACTGTGTTATAGGACCATAGGTTGCAGGTTTGCTCCCCACATGGGTTTCTTTTGTACAACTATTCATTTGGCCTAACATAACCATTAGGAACCTGCTGCTTCTTCGCCTATGCACACACACTTCCATCTCTTCACTGTACACCAAGGTGTGCCCTCTTTTATGCCTATCCTTCACATCTTGGCTGTTGTATATGTCTCTTACTTGATGGGGTTTACATGGCAGTTGTGATACC
The DNA here is from genome assembly GCA_033557465.1 of Ichthyophis bannanicus. Lineage (NCBI taxonomy): Eukaryota > Metazoa > Chordata > Amphibia > Gymnophiona > Ichthyophiidae > Ichthyophis > Ichthyophis bannanicus. The sequence continues at coordinate 378,904,147 of CM066036.1, forward strand.
GCAAGCCCTCTGATGCAAGAAAGGAAACTTTTAAATCTTGAAAAAAACAGGATTTGCCTGCAATTACGAGAAGGGACACATAGAGGGAGCAGGAGAACAAACCTGAAAGTGGAAGAACCACACCTCTATGGGCAGGACTCAGAAGCAGCTGCTCTGGATTTAAGTAGGAACAGAGCACTGCAAGGGGGAGAGCCAAGAGAGAGAGACGAGAGAGCCAAGAGAGGCAAAGGTGCCAGGAAGGCAGTCAAGAGAGCCAGAAAGGCAACAGAGAAACCCCGAAGGGAAGAACCCAGAGGAGAAGCACAGGAGGAGGCAAGGAGCTTGGCAGAGACCTTCATGTGGAGAACAGGAGGCAGTGCCAAGGGAAGCTCCAGAGGCCAGACTCAGAGACCGAGGTGAGGTCACTGACAAACCCAGCAGAGCTAAAGGAAAGGAAGCTACTGGGAGAGCAGGCCTAGAGAAAGGCCATACACAACTTCAAGGGGCAGTATCACGGACTGCAGCCAAGGAAGGAAGTGCTTATCCCTCCGGTTGGAGAAGAAACCTTCAAGAGAAAAAAGGTACTTTTAAAAGCTTTTACAAAAGTAACTTGAAAGATAAAGGAAAAGTTCATAGCCTTGAGAGAAAGGATATACCTGGAGCACAAAACTCTCAGACTAGGCCTCAAGCCTTTTTCAAGAAGCCTAGAGAGGAACAAAGGGCTAGTTTTTATCTGGACAATAAGGACTGTTTTAAACCAGATATAACTGATAAGTTTTACAGGAAAAAGTTTAATGTTGCCAGAGAATGGAAGGAGCAAACTTTTAGTCCTGAAACGACAGCAAGCCCAGGGAGATATACTAGACCTAAAAGCCGACGCCCCAAACTCCCAAGCCAGCACTGGGATACAGTATGGCATGCTTTTAGGAAACCAGGTTTTAATATCCAAGAGATCTCAGAGACCTCAGTGTCAGATCCCATAGACATGGAATGGCTGCCAGGGGAATCTGAGAGCACTGAAGATATAGAATCAATGGAATGTGACTTTTGCACAAGAAGATATCTTTGAATAAAAGGCAAACAAATCTAATGTGTGCAAACTGTACTGGAAAGTTTATGCTTTAAGTTGGTGAAGGAACCATGTTATTTTGAGTATTTTGCTGACTCACGTGTTGATGCAACTGAATTTATGTTCTGTTACTCATTACCTCATATTTTGAATTTCTTCATGCGAAAAGGGGAAATAAAAGCCTTTTTGTACCCTACACTTGGCAAGAGTTACTTTTTAGGTTGTTGACGCTGAGGCTGACAATGTGACCTGCTATCCCATTGACCCTCACAACAGATCAACCCTGAACCTTTTAATTCTTATGCGCTCCCCAGCCCCTGTGGAACCACTACGCCGCCACTAGAGGGGGCTGCGGGGGACATAAGTGGCGTAGTTTCACGGATTTTTGGGGTACTCTTGAGTGTACAGAGCAACGTGGGCAACTACTCAAAAGAGAAATAGAAGCTCTTTTCTTTTTGAAAAAAAAAAAAAAAACTGCAAGTAAAACCCGGACTGACCTGTATTAGAATCCGGATCGGAAGAGGAAAACCAGGAGACCGGAGCAGTTGCTAGAAAGTGGACCGGAGTTAAAAACCAGGAGTGGAGTCCTAGGAACCCGGACCGGAGTGGAAAAAGAAAAAAAAAGGAGGAAAATCCTAAAGGTGAAAGATCATCTGGCGAATCCAGGAGCGGTGGAGCAACCCCTGGACGACCGCACTACATTCCCCAAAAAGCTGATGCAACACTAAAGCAAGGTAAGGCGTAGATAACCCTACCTAGTGTTGGACACCTGGGGAAGTTGAAAGAAAAAATATAGAGGGTCTGAAAAATATATTTTGTGAAGAGCCGCACTTGGGTTTTTTTTTTCTTTCTGTTTTTTTTAACAGGTACAATGGAGCCCAAGGAGCTGTGTGCCTGGATGGCACACCAGTTCACCAAACAGGCTGAGCTGGCACAACGGAGCCAGGATCAGGCGCTAAAGGCGATGCAGGAGCAGCAGACGCCTGTCATAGAAACAATGAGCGCATGGATGGCGCAACAGCGAGAGGAGCTGGCTCAGAGCAGGAAAGAAGGAACATCACTCGTCGGACGGGTAAACCCTGAACTTGGACATTGGTCTTGTTCGGACTTACTGATAGGGAAGCTCAGTCCAAGTGACGATATTGATGACTTTCTAGACACTTTCGCTAGGATTGCGAATTCGGCTAAGTGGCCTGAGGAGCAGTGGGCCATACGCCTAGCGGCATCACTTACAGGTGAAGCGCTGGCGGCCTACAGGTCCATGCCCCCAGAGCTCGCAAATTCATATCAGGATGTAGTAAACGCAATTAGAGATCGTGTTGGTCTTACGCCGGTGGCGTACAATAAAATGTTCAGAGCTGCTATGCTTAAGGTAGATGAAACACCTAAGGCATTAGGCCACAGGTTGCGTAGTCTTGCTTACAAGTGGCTACAACCTGAAAGGAGAAGTATAAATACGCTCATGGATGCGATAATTTTAGAGCAATATATGAATGCACTACCTAACAGGGTGCAGAATTTTCTGATGCTCCAAAATTGTAGCAATACCACTGAAGCTATTGTGCTTACTGAAAGATACTTAGAGGCTGAAAAGGTGACACAGCCTAGTGTAAATCCACGAAGTGCCATGGGATTGGAGGCACAAGGGAAGGGAAGTCCCTCACGTCCTCCAGGTGGTAGGTGGCAGAGTTATAAACCCCTGGAGAAAGTGAATACAAAAAAATGTTTTGCGTGTGGGAAAAAAAGGACATGTACAGTATGAATGTCATGCGAGAACAGCCTTGGTAGGAGAGTCACCAAGAATAGTGCATGATGGGTTTCTTGTCAATGTAAAAATACATGGCATAAGTGTACGAGCATTGTTAGATTCTGGAGCCGACCAGACTATGCTTTCAAAAAGGTTATGGTCGACCATCCAGGATCATGGACTGTCGGTCCCAGAATCACCCGAGGGGTATGTCAAGATTAAGTGTGTACATGGAGCAGCTACCCGCTACCCCATTTATAAGTTGTGGATAAAGGGGATGGGTATTGTGAAAGAGATGCCAATGGCAGTGGTGCCAAGATTACCGCAGGATTTAGTCCTGGGCCGAGATTGGCCTCAATTTAGAAAAACTTTGAAGAAAGAATGTTTACCTCAAGATAAACCCGATTCCACTGGCAGGCCACTCGACTTTATTAAAAACTCCACAGTACAGCGGAGCAGCCTGGCTGCTGCGACGGATATCACGATCCCTAGCCCGCTGTGGGAGAAACCCCCAAAGACCATTGTAAAGGATCGGTCACAGCCGCTCAAAAAGTTTGTGCTTCGCTACTGCAAGACATCCGCAAGAGCGCGGACACCTCAAAGAGCATCAGCACAAGCGGCAGGCTATGACCTCCATAGCGCCGTGGATATGGTCATACCGAAGCGAGGGAGAACATTAGTGACCACGGACTTACAAATTGAACTGCCACCTGGATGTTATGGAAGAATAGCCCCGAGGTCCGGACTGGCCGCCAAACACAACATTGATGTAGCTGCAGGAGTCGTGGACCCTGATTATAGGGGTGTCCTAAAGGTCCTCTTATGCAATTGTTCAGAGAAGGACTACGAGGTTCAAGTCGGCGACAGAGTGGCACAGCTCATTTGTGAGCGGGTAGGATTTCCTGATCTGGAGGAAGTCCCGATGTTAAATCCCACAAGCCGAGGAGTGGGAGGTTTTGGCTCGACGGGGAGAGCAGAAGTAGAAAATTTAATGGCCATAGGCGCTGATCCACCCGAGGAAGAATTGGGCCCTCGTCTGGAGGATTGTAAAGAAGACTCTACCCCAAAGCTAGGAGAAGAACTCTCGATAAAACAAAAGGAAGATTTGACCCGATTGTTAAATAAATACAAAGATGTCTTAACGCCAATGCCTGGAGAGACCTCGTTGGTGGCGCACGAGATCCAGACTCCTCCAGGTAAAATTATCCGGCAGCGTCCATACCGACTGCCGGAGGCGAAAAAGCAGGAGGTCATTAATCAGGTGCAAGAAATGTTACAGATGGAGATAATAGAAGAGTCACACAGTCCCTGGTGCAGCCCGGTGGTGTTAGTACCAAAGCCAGATGGATCTATGCGTTTTTGCATAGACTTTCGGCAAGTCAACGCGATTTCAACTTTCGACGCGTACCCGATGCCGCGTATAGAGGAGCTATTAGATCGGCTCGGGCAAGCAAAATACCTGACGACATTGGACATGACCAAAGGATATTGGCAGGTCCCTTTAACGCGAGATGCCAAGCCGAAAACTGCCTTTAGTACACCCTTGGGGCTCTACCAGTTTAGGAGAATGCCTTTTGGCTTGCATGGGGCAGCCGCCACATGCCAACGCCTAATGGATGTGATTCTTCGACCGTATCAGAATTTTGCGACCGCATATATGGATGATGTGGTGATCCACAGCGCCACGTGGACAGAACACCTCCAGCAGATAGGCACCATATTAGAGGCTATGAGGAGAGCGGGCCTCACTCTTAATCCTAAGAAATGCACGTTCGCAGCGGAGGAGGTCAAGTACCTGGGTCATCTAGTAGGTCGGGGAACCGTACGGCCACTATTGGATAAAGTTGAATGTGTCAGGAACTTCCCGGTTCCTCAGAATAAGAAGCAGCTGAGAAGTTTCCTCGGACTCATAGGGTATTATCGTCGGTTCATACCGCATTTTGCCGAGGAGAGCAACATCTTTACAGAGATGCTCAGAAAAAATGCCCCGAATATAGTACGATGGACGCCCGAAGCAGAAGCTGCTTTCCAAAGATTGAAAGGGAAGTTGTGCCAGGCCCCCGTTCTACGCGGGGTAGATTTCCAGCAAACGTTCCTACTTCAAACTGATGCCTCAGAAACCGGGCTGGGTGCCGTTTTATCCCAGGTACAAGAAGGAGCAGAACATCCCATTCTGTTCCTTAGCAGAAAGCTCTCATTAGCGGAAAGAAAATATGCCACCATTGAACGCGAATGCCTCGCTATCAAGTGGGCCATTGAAGCATTAAAATTTTACCTTACCGGGAGGAAGTTTGTCCTCATTACAGACCATGCCCCCCTGAAATGGCTGCATACAATGAGGAACGAAAATGCCAGGTTAACCCGGTGGTATATGGCTTTACAACCTTATGACTTTCGTGTTGAGCATAGAGCTGGGAAGCTACATTGTAACGCAGACACCATGTCTCGGATTACGTGCTGCGGTGAAGAGCTTCCCCCAGCCCGTAATATTTTGAGAAGGGGGATATGTGATACCGCAAGCCCTCTGATGCAAGAAAGGAAACTTTTAAATCTTGAAAAAAACAGGATTTGCCTGCAATTACGAGAAGGGACACATAGAGGGAGCAGGAGAACAAACCTGAAAGTGGAAGAACCACACCTCTATGGGCAGGACTCAGAAGCAGCTGCTCTGGATTTAAGTAGGAACAGAGCACTGCAAGGGGGAGAGCCAAGAGAGAGAGAGCCAAGAGAGAGAGAGCCGAGAGAGCCAAGAGAGGCAAAGGTGCCAGGAAGGCAGTCAAGAGAGCCAGAAAGGCAACAGAGAAACCCCGAAGGGAAGAACCCAGAGGAGAAGCACAGGAGGAGGCAAGGAGCTTGGCAGAGACCTTCATGTGGAGAACAGGAGGCAGTGCCAAGGGAAGCTCCAGAGGCCAGACTCAGAGACCGAGGTGAGGTCACTGACAAACCCAGCAGAGCTAAAGGAAAGGAAGCTACTGGGAGAGCAGGCCTAGAGAAAGGCCATACACAACTTCAAGGGGCAGTATCACGGACTGCAGCCAAGGAAGGAAGTGCTTATCCCTCCGGTTGGAGAAGAAACCTTCAAGAGAAAAAAGGTACTTTTAAAAGCTTTTACAAAAGTAACTTGAAAGATAAAGGAAAAGTTCATAGCCTTGAGAGAAAGGATATACCTGGAGCACAAAACTCTCAGACTAGGCCTCAAGCCTTTTTCAAGAAGCCTAGAGAGGAACAAAGGGCTAGTTTTTATCTGGACAATAAGGACTGTTTTAAACCAGATATAACTGATAAGTTTTACAGGAAAAAGTTTAATGTTGCCAGAGAATGGAAGGAGCAAACTTTTAGTCCTGAAACGACAGCAAGCCCAGGGAGATATACTAGACCTAAAAGCCGACGCCCCAAACTCCCAAGCCAGCACTGGGATACAGTATGGCATGCTTTTAGGAAACCAGGTTTTAATATCCAAGAGATCTCAGAGACCTCAGTGTCAGATCCCATAGACATGGAATGGCTGCCAGGGGAATCTGAGAGCACTGAAGATATAGAATCAATGGAATGTGACTTTTGCACAAGAAGATATCTTTGAATAAAAGGCAAACAAATCTAATGTGTGCAAACTGTACTGGAAAGTTTATGCTTTAAGTTGGTGAAGGAACCATGTTATTTTGAGTATTTTGCTGACTCACGTGTTGATGCAACTGAATTTATGTTCTGTTACTCATTACCTCATATTTTGAATTTCTTCATGCGAAAAGGGGAAATAAAAGCCTTTTTGTACCCTACACTTGGCAAGAGTTACTTTTTAGGTTGTTGACGCTGAGGCTGACAATGTGACCTGCTATCCCATTGACCCTCACAACAGATCAACCCTGAACCTTTTAATTCTTATGCGCTCCCCAGCCCCTGTGGAACCACTACGCCGCCACTAGAGGGGGCTGCGGGGGACACAGTCCGCTTGGGGGATTGGCATTGCTGCAGTTCAGCTGGTCTGTGGCACCCCAGTTTGCAGCTTCAATTCTGTTTTGTTGTGTTCCATAGTTTCCCCTGCTCCAACATGGCATCCCCTTCCGCCCTTTGGCTTTAGGTTCTTTTCTCTTTTGCATGCTGTATCCACTGCATAACATCTTGATTGTGTGTGTGCGTATAGGTATATTTGTGTGTTGTCCCAATTACAGACTGTGATCTGCTGTGTACACACCATATCTGCATGTGCATGTGATGATGTTTAGGTTTGGTGGTCTGCCTCTCATGGCAGCCATCAGGCTTCTTGTGTGATGCCCTGCAGTATTCTTGTATGCAGCCTTTGCCACTGATCTCCGGTTGGTGGTCTGGCCTACCGGTTTGTGCATTGAGGCCTGTGCTGGTGGTCATAGGTTTGATTTGTGTCTGTTCTGTTTCATTTGCTTGCCTGTGCTGCACAGCTACTTTTCATCCCTGTGACAGCCATATCTGTGCATATCTGTATTGTTAGCACATTGTACCCTTATCACATTTATGAACCATCCTTGTGTCCATCTAGGTGTGTCTGTCAGCTGTTTGCCATCCTACCCTGCTGTGCAAGCTGCTAACCCACATCCTGAACTTGTACACCTTTCTGCATTGCAGCTCTCCCTGGTTGCCTCTCCTGTGTGTGCTGTGCATGGCACTACTCTCCTCTGTCCGCCTGTCATTGCACTTCTCCTGCCAACACTGTCTCCTCTGGTGGACACGTATCCCCATCCTCTGCCACACTGTCCTTGCTGCACTGTACATTACTATCACCCTGTACATCAGTACAGCTTCCCCCAATATGTTTGTCTGCTTTACCTGCTGCCACATGGGCTGCACGCAGATGTGGCTGGTCCATGAGCTCCGTCATCTATTTCCTTCCATCATCTGTTCCTTGCCATTCCTTGTTGCTTTGTGCTGGGTTCTGCGTACATCTGTGTTTGAGCCATACATTTCATGCTTGGGACCTTGGAGCACCATTGGGCCCCTGGGCACCATCTCGTGTGTCACCTTCACATCCCTGGGGCATCTTGTACATCACCTTAGATTGTTCCAGCTTCTGGGGCGCCTTATATGCTGCTTTGAAGGGTGCCAACCTTTCCTGTCGCACACTGGCCCACAGTATGCCCTGCCCTGGTTCTTTATGATGTGCCTTCTTGTGCGCCCTAAAAGGTGCATTGGGTTGTGGCACTGGGGGGCAGCTTTTCTCGCTGGCAGTGCAGAATGTTGGGATGTGTCCAGCTGTTCCAAGCAGCAAAAGGTCTTTCCACAGACAGCCTTTTACCTGACCCCACTGGGGGCTTGAACTCATTACCTCTGCATCACTAGGCAATGCATTAACCAGTGTGCTACACCTCATTTGTTTTCTTTGCAGGTAAGCACGACTACTTGGGTCTAACGCGCGGTAATGCGCACGGCTCACGGTGACGCGGGCAAGCATGGTACACCCACCCCATTTATGGCATCCTGAAAACTATCACCCATAGCCAGCCAGGGGTTTGTTAGCAGCTATAGAGCTGTAGCCCACTGGTTACTGCACTGCCTATGGAGCCAGAGGTCATGGGTTTGATCCCATAGTGGGGTTATTTGACAGGACTGTCTGTGTCATTGTCTATTTTTACTGTACATTGGTGCTGCCAGCTACAACACCCTCACAGTGCTGTGACCTTGAGGTGCCTCATAAGGTGCCCCATAGGGTGCCTTATTGGCACCTTATACAGCGCCCTATAGGATGCCTTATAGGGCACCCTATAAGGTGCCTTCTAAGGCATACTGTAGGGGACATTTTAGGGTGTTTGCCAGACAGTGCCCTTTATGAGGTGCCCTCTGGATTGCCCTATAGGGTGCCTTATGTGGCACCTTAGGTTACGGCACTGTGAGGGTGTGTTTGCTGGCAGCAATACTAAAAATATAAATAAAAGGCCACATAGAGCACTACTTAAATGTAAGGGGTGATGCCTCAGCCAGCCTTATGCATTGGGTGCACTGGGGGATTGAACTCATGACCCCTGCATCACTGGTCAGTGTATTAACCATTGTTCTACACCTCTGCTCCTCTGTGTATACATCAGTGCGCCTAATTATGATTACCACGCGTTAACGTGCTTAGCAGCTTCTCGCATGATAATGTGCGCAGCGCACGTTATCGCGCGATGATCCCGTTTTGCTATGCTAAGACAGGAGCGCCCACTCCTTTTATGGCAGCCTGCACACTATCGCCGGGCGCACGTTAAGACTGCTTAGTAAACATACCCCTAAGTCCCGAAAGACCTGAATAGGCAGTGGTGAGGGGGGTCGGAGGAGACCAAGTGGACACAAAAAAGAAATGATACTCATCAGTCCCTCACGGAAACGTCTGACTCTGGAGAGACCTCCTGCTGAGTAATAGTGGAAGCAAAAAAAGATTGTAAATGTACTTTCCGCAGAAACTTTTCCAAATCAAGATGAAACGAAAAAGCATCATACTCAATGCGTGGAACAAAGGACAATTCCTTGCCCAGTACTGAAACCTGCATAGATGTCAATTGCACAGAAGACAAATTCACCACTAGACTTCTTGAAGAGGTTGAGACTGTGTCCATGGCCGGTGGCTGGATGATTCTTTGTCCAATACAACTGATGACCCTTGGTTTTTGCATTTTGTGACAAAGTATACAGCATTTAGTGGGGTGTTGCGTCGCATCATTTTTTCACATTTTGAGGTGCTATGTATGATCCCAGGGTTGAGTGAATACAATCCTCGGATGTTGTTTTTCTGTGGGCATAATTTGCGTGATGTTATGAGTCCCACGGTTGTTAGGAAACATAGTGAGAGATCAGTAGAGGTGGGTCACTCTGTTTGTGGGACCTGTTTGTTTTGCACCAATATGGTGTCTTTACAATCTTTCACACATCGTGACTGGGTTTACAGGCTGCAATGGAAAACGGATTGTCAGTCTGACTTTGTAGTGTATATGCTTGTGTGCCCTTGTGGGTTGGCATATGTCGGTAAGATGTCTCAACAATTATGGATTCATCTGTTGGAACATCAAAGTAAATTAAAACATGGCTGTTCCTCATGCTCCTCTTGTGGAGTACTACCAATCCGTGTCTCATGTTTTTGGTGATCTTAAATGTTGGGTCATCGATTACACAGGTACACTAAAAAAAATTTTTTTTAAACTGCCTCTAATGTTTCGATTGATTTTTACGTTTTTTGGTGCGCTGAATCCAAATCTGGTAACCAATTTGCTCCATCACATACAGATTTTTTGCTACATTGGGTTAGCAGTTTGAGGTGAACGTTTCAGATTGAGTGCGATCGAGATAAAAGTTTCTTGGATGAATTCTTTATACTAATTGTTTAGTAGTTATTCAAATAAGAATAAAGAAAATTGTAACAAGGCAGCACATAAGAATAGAGTAATGTCAACAAAACACACTGTGATGGTAGCAAAATTGTCTGCACTTAAAACAGCCACATACATGTGCACAAACATTGAGCATATAAGAGCGAGGTTAGACACAAAGCAAAGCAAAGAAATGTGCAAAAAATGTTGTACAGGTATGTATGTAAGAATAGAAAACGCAAACCGCACCATTGCAATACATGAAGACAAACACCCGATGGTGTGAAAATAAAATTCTAATAAATGAGATCCGACACTGTGGTAATAACTAGCAAATTTTTATTTCAAAGTTTAGTAAAAACACGATATTTGTCAACACAGTTTAGATTTTAAAGTCATTCTTGGGTCAATCAATCTCCTGGTGGGCCCGTTTCTTCTTCCCCCGAATGCTTCTCTTGGTGCGCTGCTTGGCGTATTTTTCATCTGGGGTTTCCCGCAGCAGCAACCAGCAGAAATCAGCCATCATAGTGGTGTTCCATCTTCCTTGGTACCTTCTCTCTGCGTCCTTGATGTCCTGGTGAAACCTTTCACCTTGTTCTTCACTGTACGCCCCCAAGTTTTCGGGAAAGTAGTTCACATGGGAGTGCAAGAAATGGACTTTCAGGCTCATGTTACAGCCTTGTTCTTTGAAGGCATTGAGCATCCTGGCAACAATATCCTTATAGTTCTCATCCCGCCTGTTCCCCAAGAATTTGAGAACAACATCCTTGAAGGAATCCCAGGCTTCTTTTTCCTTCTCAGACATCGTTTCAGCGAATGCTCCATCTGAAATGAGTTTCCTTATATCAGGGCCAACAAACACTCCTTCCTTTAGCTTTGCTTCAGAAAGTCGGGGGAACTTTGAGCAAAGGTACCGAAAGCACTCACCATCTTTTGGAAGGGACTTGATGAATTGCTTAATGAGACCCAACTTAATGTGGAGAGGTGGTAATAGAATTTTATCACGAGGTACCAAGCTCTCATGAAGAACATTTTTCTCACCGGGTCTCAAATACTCCCGAATTGGCCAGTCTTGTTTCCCCCAGTGTAGGTCGCGGGCCCGGCTATCCCACAAGCAAAGGAAGCAGGGATATTTGGTGAAACCGGATTGCTGCCCTAATAGCATGGATAGAATTTTAAAGTCTCCACAAATCATCCACTTATGCTCATCATAACGAATCTTCTGAAGAATCAGAGCCAAATTCTCGTATTTTTCTTGGAGAATAACAGAGTGAGCAATAGGAACTGAAGCGAATGTGTTGCCATTATGAAGAAGAACACCTTTTATGCTGTCTTTTGACGAATCAATGAACAGCCGCCATTCAGCAGGATCATACTTGAGTTTAAACTTTTCCATCACTCCGTATATATCGTTGCAAAATACCAAATCTTCCTCTTTGCTGAAATACTTCAAAAATTGTGTCTCGCGGTTGCGGTACCAATAAAAAGTTGTTCCTGGTGACAATAGATTTTTCTGTTTAAGCCGAGAACCTAGCAGTTGGGCAGCATCTTTTGGGAGTCCTAAATCCCGGACTAAATCATTCAATTCAGCTTGAGAGAAAAGTTCAGGTTTCGGATCTGGTTCAGTTTCAAACTCGGAAGTACTGGACTCATCGGGAAAAGCCATCTGATGAGTCTCATCATGATCAGAACCGTCCACACAAATATGATCCAAAGATTTTGGTGGTTCAGGCACAGGTACTTCGTTGCTATGAGGCATAGGCCTAATTGCTGAGGGAAGGTTGGGGTAACTTATTACGTTCTTATTTTTTAAGTTGTATCCCTTCACAATGCAAGAGCAAAAATAGCAGTCACTGCTGTGGTCTCTTTGTTCACGCCACATCATAGGTATTCCGAAACGAAATGCTTGTTTTTTACCTTTCATCCATAAGCGTAGATCTTCCTCACATGTCTTGCACACTTTGTGAGGAGCCCACGGTTTGTCTTGATCGCCTAACTTCAAACCGAAATAGGCGAAATATACTTTTTTAATAAATGCAGAAATGTTCCTCTGCCGCTTTTTCACGGTATATTCCCCACAAATAAAACAAAAACTGTCCGGAGAGTTGACGCAACCTCTGACTCTGTGAGCCATCACAAATACACAGCACTGCAAACTACAACTGTAGTGAACCACTTCGGAATAAAGCTGGATTACGACTGAGCAAACAAAAGGTAATAATGAACTTGCAAGAAACTGAAATTTGACAGGAACGTTCATGTCGCAACCACCGTGTTTGAGCGAGCGAACGAGGCGAGGCGAACAGGAAAGAACATGCGCCAGCGCGAGTACTGGATTTAGCCCCCCACCTCCCAATTGTCCTGTTAATGTATAAAATGAATACAAAACACTCTAAAATATCATGAGGGAGTGTTTCTAGTTAGTTAACCATTACAACCTCTATTTTGGGCCAAGAAAATAAACTGCAGTCGGCTAAAAAGAAATTATGTGAACATTCCTTATATGGGTAAGAAATCTAATTTTGCAAGAAAACGTGACGTGATGGAACATTTTGGCTATTTTTCCTGGATTCAGCACCCCAAAATCTATAGGAATCAGTTGCAAAACTGGAGGCAGGTTTTTGGTAGTGTACCTGTGTTATGTTACAGAGAAGGGGTGACAGATTGATACTGACCCGGAGGGAACAGTCATGGATCTTCAGTTTGGGCACAATTGCCCCGGCTGGTTTTGATGAAACATTGAATGGAGGGCTTGCTGCTAGATGTGGGTGGTTCCTGAACAAGCTGGTTGCATTAGCAGTTTTTGACATTGGTATGTGAGCTGGTGTGGTATGTGGAGTTGCGTTGGTAATATCAGTGAGTTGTAGTGGATTGTTGGTTTTGTCACATTTCGCTTAGATTTTTTTCTTGCGGGTGGGGTGCTTTGGGGCAGCATTGATTGCTGTTTAAGATTGTGTTGTGTGTTTTTTCAATGGAGTAGTTTCATCATCAAGCCCTGCCTTTTATGTGCTATGTTTAAAGCGCATGCACAACATTTACCATCGGTTGATCACGCTGAAGTTATTGTGGGTGAATGTGCTGTCTGCTGCTGGGTGCCATGGCGTGTGAATAGTTTGCACATTTTTTAAGAGTGGTATAGTGGGGTTTTTGGGCAAGTAACTTTTTCCAGTGCTTGATCCTTCTGGTGCTTTATGTGTATATTTTGTCACTGCAGATGCATGTTTTATAGCCACAGCGAGTGTGTCCTTTTCCCTGATGCAGCCTTTGGCGAAACGCCTGGTGTCAGAGTGTGGGCATTGTTTGGAGTAGACAACACTACAATGCTACACCTGTTGCTCCAGCTAAGTGCTTTGTTTGATTAAGCTGGCACCTGTTCAGTGATGAGTGTAGTTAATAGGTGGATCATATGATAGCTGCACATTTTGTATACAAGAGTGGAGTTTTTCTCTGACCCATGATGGTGTGGTCATGTAGAACATGATACATATTTGATTCAGCTACGTAGACATAGAGCCATTGCGTTGGCTTGGTGACTTTATTCACTGATGTCTTTTTTCTCCACTTGTGTGTGTTTTTTTAGGAGTTCTAGTGCCTTGTGTGATGAATGTTGGTATTTTGTATGCACTGGTATATTTTCATTTGTAGTTTGCTATACCAGTGCTTTGAGGTTTGTATGTGTGCTGAGATGTAATTGTGAGATGTGCCATAGTCGTTATATGCACTGCTTGTGCACACAAGGGCACACAAGCATATACACTGTGCCAGAGTCATTATATGCATTGTCGAAACCATATGTACAATCTCAACATGCCCCAAACTGATGTCTGCTGACTTACCTGAATTTCTTATACAAATGGCATTAAGGTGGTAACCTTTTGCTGTGAGAAAAAGGGTTTTGCTTGAGTCATATCTACTACTACTACTGATCATTTGTATAGTGCTACAAGGCGTATGCAACACTGTACAGACACATGTAAAAGACAGACCTTGCTCATCAGAGCTTGCAATCTAGTCAAGACAGACAACACAACAGCTGAGGACAAAGATAAATCTAGGAGAATGGTAAAGAAACAATAGGAGGCTAAGAAGATCAGGATCCAAAAGCGGCCTCGAAGAAAAAAGCCAGAGATGAAGCCCAGTGTACAGACTAAGGTAGTTTGTTCCAGGCATAAGGAGTGGCAAGGTGGAAGGACTGAAGTCTGGAGTTGGCCGTAAAAGAGAAGGGCACAGATAGATGCAAACTACAAGAAGAGTGGAGTTCCCAAGGAGGGGTGTAGGGAGAGATAAGAAAGGAAAGGTAGTGAGGAGCAGCAGAATGAGGTGATGAATTCCAGTTGAGGGTGATGGGCTCATGTGCTTTCAGTAAATTATAAATAAATAACCATAGTGATTTCCACACCCTTAAGGTTATGCCCATGAACTTTTGAACTCTTTCCTGCATGTGCTCTTGACCAGCCAATTGCATAGACAGACAAACACATGCACTCCCAACTTGTGAAGGTGTGTGACTACCATGGTTAGACATTTTGAGCCCGATATTGAAGTACACACATTTTCAAAGGGCTATACGCCACATCGGCGCATAGCCCTCCCACTGACCTCTAATGCAGATCTTCAATTCCACAGGAACGGCATTGAATATCCAGGTATCGCCGCACACGCGGAAGCCACCAAAGCTAATTGGGCAGCAGCGATATTGCATGCTGCTGAGTTAGTTCATGCGCCTTAAAGATAGGTGAGGATTTTCCTTGCCTATCTTTTTGGCACAGATTGCTAACCAGGCAGCATGCAAATATCATTGCTGCCCGGTTAGGGCAATCACCGTCTCTGCTCTGCCCTTGAGCTCCCCCATGCTAACCAGATAGCATCGGAGCACATAGCAGAGTTAGAAGGGGATATTCAATGGCACTAACCATGTAAGTGCCGTTGAATATCCCCATTACGGCATGTTCACGGTTTACTGGGCTGTAGACCATGTAAATGCCTTTCGAATATTGCAACCTTTGAGTTTTGAAAGCAATTCAAACAGATGGTCTGTATCCCAGATGATTAATTTTTAAGGGAGGAGTAGTCCAGTGGTTGGGGCAGGGTACTTCAGGCCAGAAGGTTGGGGGTTCAAATCCCACTAGAGGACAGCAACCTCAGGCTGGAAGGACTGGGGTTTCTAGTCCCACAGATGCTCCTTGTGGTCTTGGGCAAGCCACTTAACCCTCCATTGCCCATGTTCCCTGTAAGCGTAGTTACTCACCTGTAACAGGTGTTCTCCAGGAGCAGCAGGAATCAGTCCTCACATATGGGTGACGTCGGCGCCGACGGAGCCCTCGCGGAGCAATTTTCCCCAGCTTTCAAAGAAAGCCTTTGGGAATTGCAACGCGCATGCGCGGTCCCCTTCCCGCCCAAGGGTGCCATCTTAGCCAGTCAGATGACATAGCTAAAAGACAGCATAAAAATTTGCAAAAAAACTAAAGCAGATAATTGCAACTCCAAGGGGAGGAGGGTGGGTTGTGAGGACTGATTCCTGCTGCTCCTGGAGAACACCTGTTACAGGTGAGTAACTACGCTTTCTCCAGGACCAAGCAGGAAGTCAGTCCTCACATATGGGACTCCCAAGCTTAAGGCTACCGGAGACCCTAAGCACAAAAATGAGCTCCCTCTAGCTCAGCAGTATAGAAGGAAGGAATCTTCACTGAATTATTACCCACCGGTAGCCCCCATCCGGGATGGAGGGTAGGAGTTGCTCAAATCTCGAAGAGATTTCGGAGGACTGCCTGTCCGAAAGCACTGTCCCTGCGGGACTCCCTCTCGAGGCAGTAATGGACCGCAAAAGTCTGGCTCGAAGACCAAGTAGCGGCCTGGCAGATGTCTGCCAATGGAACAGAGCGGAGGTAAGCCACTGACGTAGCCTTCGCCCGAACACAATGAGCCGTGACTCGACTTTCTAACGAGAGTCCGGCTGCCCCATAAGCCCAAGCGATACAGTCAGCAACCCAGATGGACAGAGTACGCTTGGAGACAGGGAGCCCCAATTTATTGGGGTCAAAAGACACAAAAAGCTGAGCAGCTTTACGGTGCTCCCGCGTACGGTCAAGGTAGAAGTTCAATGCCCTTCTACAGTCCAGGGTATGCAGGACCATTTCAGCTCGGCTGGAGTGTGGCCTGGGAAAGAAGGTCGGAAGTACCACCTCCTGATTGATGTGAAAAGGGAAAACCACTTTCGGAAGAAATTTAGGGTGAGTCCGTAGGACTACCCTATTTTTGTAGAACCGAGTGTAAGGGGGATCAGACACGAGGGCCTGTAGTTCACTAACGCGTCTAGCGGAAGTGAGGGCTATCAGGAACAAGGTTTTCCAAGAAAGAAAACGGAGAGAACAGGTAGCCATAGGTTCAAAAGGCGGACAGGTGATCCGCTGCAAAACCACATTCAGATCCCAGTCAGGTGCTGGCGGGCGCAGAGGTGGTTTAAGTAGAAGGAGACCTCAGAGAAACCTTGCCACGAGAGGGTCGCTGGACAGAGGTCTGCCGTCCACCGGCACATGATGTGCTGAAAGAGCACTGAGGTGAACTTTGACGGAGTTGGACTTAAGTCCCAGATTAGAGAGGTAGAGCAAGTACTGCAAGATCACCGACACCGAGCAGGAGAAGGGATCCTGAGACTGCTGGGCACACCAAGCTGAAAAGCAACGCCATTTAAGGGCGTAGCATTTGCGGGTAGAAGGTCGCCGGGAAGCTAGGACGACCTTTTCTACCTCTGCCGGCAGTAGAAGGGGAGCAAGGACTACCCTTTCAGCAGCCAGGCCATCAGATGTAGAGATCTGAGGTTGGGGTGTAGTAGGGACCCCTGATCCTGTGTTAGGAGATCTGGTTGAAACCCCAGAGGGAATGGATCCTCCACCGCTAGTTGCAGCAGGAGTGGAAACCATGGCTGTCTGGGCCACCGAGGAGCTATCAGGATCATGGAAGCTTTGTCTCGGAGAACCTTGAAAAGAGTTCGAGAGACTAGCGGTATGGGAGGAAAAGCATAGAGAAGGCTTTTCGACCATGAGAGCAGAAAAGCATCCGCCGCTACTCGAAGGGGATGCGGCTGCCGAGAGCAGAAGCGAGGAAGTTGCCGGTTGAGAGGACTGGCAAAGAGATCCATCTTGGGGAGGCCCCACTTCAGAAAAAGTTTCTAACTACCAAGGGATCCAGTCGCCACTCGTGCGGCTGGAGGATTCTGCTGAGTTTGTCCGCCAGGCAATTTTCTTGGCCTGGGAGATAAACTGCCTTGAGAAGAATGCCGTGGCTGACGGCCCAAGAGCAGAGCCTCTGTGCTTCTCGACAGAGAAGGAAGGAGCCCGTGCCCCCCTGTTTGTTCACGTAGAACATGGCAACTTGATTGTCCGTCTGGACAAGGACGGACCGGTGAGAAGTCAGGTGGGAGAAAGCCTTGAGAGCCAGACGGATCGCTCTGAGCTCCAGGAAGTTGATCTGCTGCGCAGACTCCCACGTGGTCCAGAGACCTTGAGTACATGCCCCTTGGCAATGCGCTCCCCATCCTAGGAGAGAAGCATCGGTCGTCAGCACTTGAGCCGGCGGAGGAGACTGAAAAGGCATTCCGAGTATCAGGTTCGGCCGATGAAGCCACCACTGTAGAGAAGAGGCCAGTGGGCCGGAGACCCGCACTAAGTCGGCTAGGCCGCCTGTGGCCTGTTGCCACTGCTGGCGAAGGCACCACTGAGCAGGCCGCATATTCAGGCGGGCATTGGGGGTCACGTGGACGGTGGAAGCCATATGGCCGAGTAGTCGCAGGAAGCGCCTGGCCGAGACCAGGGACTGGCTGCGAAACAGGCTGGCTAGGTCCATGAGCCGTTGAGCCCTGTCGAGAGGCAGGAAAGCTCACGCCTGAAGAGTATGCAATCTTGCGCCAATGAACTCGAGATCTTGCGAGGGGAGCAAAGTGGACTTTGCGAAGTTTATGACAAAGCCCAAGTACTGCAGAAGAGTCACAGTGCGGTGTGTGGCTTTTGTGACTTCTGGAGAGGACGATGCTCTGATGAGCCAGTCGTCTAGGTACGGAAAGACATAGAGGCCGTGAAGCCGGAGATAAGCCGCCACCACCGCGAGACATTTTGTGAAGACTCGTGGTGCGGAGGATAGGCCAAAGGGCAGTACTCTGTACTGGTAATGATTTCCTGCCACCACAAACCTTAGGTATTGGCGGTGGCTTAGGTGGATGAGGATGTGCGCGTAGGCATCCTTTAGATCCAAGGAGCATAGCCAATCTCCCTGCTGGAGGTAGGGCAGAAGGATTCCAAGGGTAAGCATCTTGAACTTCCCCCTCACGAGGAACTTGTTGAGGTTGCGCAAGTCCAGGATGGGTCTGAGGCCTCCCGTTCTTTTTGGTATTAGAAAATACCTGGAATAGAAGCCTTGACCCCTCAGGTGGTGGGGCACCGGTTCCACAGCCTGTTCCTGAAGAAGACTTGCTAACTCCTGAAGGAGTAAGTCCCTGTGCAGAGGGAGTCGTGGAGGCTCTCCCGGGAAATAGGAGGGAGGGACCTGGTGGAAGTGGAGAAGATAGCCTTCTCTCACAACATGAAGCACCCAGGCATCTGAGGTGATGTTGGACCACCTGTGGGCAAAGTGAACCAGCCGGCCTCCTGTGCTGGGAGGAACCAGCTGAGGGGGAGAGGCTATGCTGATGAAGTCAAAAACCCCCACCCTGCTGAGCAGGGGCCGGTGGTGCAGGCTTGGGGGCTTGCTGCCTACGGGACCCGTTACCCCGTCCCTTGGCCTGCTGACCCTGTTGGGGAGCTGCGGAGGCCTGATATTGAGGGTAGCGTTTATAGGCAGCCGCCTTTCTCGGGTAAAAGGACTTCTTTCCCGAGCCCTTCTTCTTCTGGGAAGGGGCAAAGGTCTTCCTAGAGAGCCTAGTTCTGGTGAGAGTCTCCGTCTCGATTTGTGCAGCCTTCTCAGCCATGGGCTTGCCAAAGAGGTTCTCACCTCGGCAGGGGACATCGACCAACTTGTCCTGCACCCAGGGTTCAAGGTCAGACGACTGAAGCCAAGCCTGTCGGCGGGCACCGATGCCGGCTGCGGCCACTCGAGCCGATGCTTCAAAGCCATCATAGGCTGCTCGAGAAATGAATTTGGAGCATTCCCGAATACCAGTTGTCAAGGCTAGGAACCTCCGCAAAGGTTCCTCGGACAGCCCAGCGGAGAATCCGGCTATCTCTTTAGCCAGGTCTCTAAGGTACATGCCCATGTAGAGCTGGTAGGTCTGGACCCGACAAGCAAGCATAGAGCCCTGGAAACACTTCTTACCGAGGCCATCCAGGTTGCGGGCCTCCCTGCCAGGAGGCACCGAGGAGTGCATCTTCTGGCTCTTAAGCCTATGCATGGCCGATTCCACCACCATGGAATGGTGCGGTAGCTGTGCTTTTTGGAAGCCAGGGCTCTTGCGGACTCGATAGGTGGAATCGACCCGCTTGCTTAATACCGGCGACGATGCTGGACTCTCCCACATGCGGAAGAGTAGTCGTTCCAGCATGGGAGGAACCGGTACAGTAAAGTGCTCCCTGGCGGGAGAGTCGTACTGAAGGGCGTCGAGCTCTTCGGCTCGAGGCTCCTCCTCGGGATCCGCTGGGAAGGCCAAAGCCTTGGCCATATCCCTGACGAAGTCCGAGAACCGGGCATCCTCCGGGGGGGACTGTTTCCGAGGTTCGGACTCAGGGGAGTCCGAGGGGACACACCGAGTCCGAAAAGAATCAGGTGACTCTTCCTCTTCAGACTCCCAGGCCGACTCCGAGGAGGAATCGGTGGGGTCGGTTCGGGAGGGCGGAGGCGTCGGCCGCCCCGACGTCGAGGGAGTCGGCGTCGACGACCTCGGTCCCGAACGGGAGGCCGAGGGTGACCTCGACCGAGGATCGACTCGAGCCCACATGGACTCGAGGATCGGCTCGGTCTCCGGGGTCGACTTAGACGTCGACGTCCCGGCGGTCGGGGCAGAGGCGCCAGCGAGGCTAGCGATCAGTGCCCGCTGCTGGTCCATGAAGGCAGATAGTCTGCTCTCCAAGGCCGTCAACCTGAGTCCGACCTCAGGTGACCCAGCAGCCCCCGACTCGGGCCCCGACGGCATCGGGCCCGACGTCGGACCCCTCGGAGGCGAGTCCAGGAGGACTACAGGACTTACCCGAGCAGGCAACTCCGATTCCAGACGAGGTCGCTTCGGGAGTCGTTCCTTCTCCAAAGACCCGGGACGGCTATCGGGGCTATGCGACCTGGCCCTCGCGGAACCAGGAGCGTCCACCGATGCCGCCCTCGCGGGTTTCGCCTTCCGACGATGATCCCCGGAGGGAGAACCTCTGTCGGAGGAACTCCGGCGAAGCTCAGAGCTGGAGCCTCTGGACGCCGAGGCCTCCGACGAGGTCCGGGTACGGGTGGGATCTGCGAAGATTCGTTCCCGCTGATGCCGCCGACTCCGTAACGCTTTGGAGGACATTTTGCTGCAGGCCCCACAGATCAGTTCCTCGTGATCTGGGCCAAGGCAGCGGAGGCAATTATCGTGTGTGTCAGTGAGTGACATATTTCTGTCACACTGAACACACCGTTTGAAACCACTGGCAGCCATCGGGGGAAAAAGGGCCCCGGCAAGGTCAAAGGACCGGGCTGCCAGCGAAAAACCGAAAACGAAACTGACAAGAAAAATCAGAAAAACCGAAAAATAAGAGAAGGACTCGCAACGGCGTCGCGAGTCCGGGCAGGAAAGAGACCGGCGTCGAACCGAAGAAAAAAGAGAAATAAACGACGAAAAATCAACTTTTTCTGCGGGGACAAGAAGACCATGTCTGTAGGGCTCCGCGGAAAAAAGAAGACTGGCTAAGATGGCACCCTTGGGCGGGAAGGGGACCGCGCATGCGCGCTGCAATTCCCAAAGGCTTTCTTTGAAAGCTGGGGAAAATTGCTCCGCGAGGGCTCCGTCGGCGCCAATGTCACCCATATGTGAGGACTGACTTCCTGCTTGGTCCTGGAGAAAGTATTAGTGTATGTGTCTCATATGCCCACATGTTAAATGTATCCCCCAACTGTGTTGTGACTGCTTTGATTGAAGGATAAGGCAGTATACAAACACTGTCTAAATAAAAATAAATAAAAAACCCAATATTCAAAGATCAAAAGAGGCTAATAGCAAAAAACCTTAGCCTTCCTCTTACTGGAAGATTTTATGAGAAGGATACTAGAATACTGCTTATGTTCTCCTTTGCCATCTCTGGTTTTGGCTGAGGAGCAGATTGTGGTTTCTGAACTCTATTGCCTGATTCAAGAGTGAGATCTGCATTTATTAGGAAAGAAATGAGGAAGAGTGTATCTATGCATCTGATTGTAATAGGTTCTTCTTAACCATTCATGTGAGTACCTCCTGGAGGAAAAGGAGGCTTGGTAGAAATGGACTGTGAAAGGGACCTAAGGGATTTGCAGTACTTCTTATAAAACAAAAAGCTGCTTCCTTAGCTTTATTTCTTTCCCAGATGCAATGGAGCTTGACTCTGATGTGGCAGACATTAACTCTGAGACCGTTTGAGACCTTGGCCTCAGTGAATCTCCTCCAGGGATTGCATGTGTCTCAATGATCTACTGACAGACTTTCTAAACCAATATCAGTACTGTTGAAGCCATGGCATTGCATCATACAATGATCCATTCCAGTATCTCATCAATTTTTTTTGTTGGGCTTTTTCAAAGACCGCTGTTGTTAAGGGACAGAGAATCCAAAAGTGAGGCTATGTCCTCCTGAGTCACATGAGAAGTATCACTGGCTGGTTTTTCAGAGATTATCCAAACCTCACTGGTACTGAAAATAATTAGTAATAGCTAGTACTTCACTCAACACAATCTCACAGAGAAACCATCACAACTCAATCCAAAGCAGGACCAGGGATCCAAACAACTATAGGCTCAAAACCTGGGTTTAAGGGTTGCTCGCTCCCCCTTCAGTCAGAGAAACCCATTATGAACCTGCCAGCTAGAGACTGTAGTTTAGCAGGGAAGACTATATGAGTGATGGTGGGAGGGGGGGGGGGTGTCAGCCCAAAGCCTGGTCTTAACTAGCTGAGCAGCTGTTGAGACAAATTCCTGAGCATTTTGAAGTAGAAAGATCACGGAGGCTGGGAGTGTTGGACTTTGGGAGAGGATACATTGGTATCTAATTTGCATGGACTGAGTGAACTACAAACTTCTCCTGGGGATACTTTCCAAATAAGGGGTAGATTTCTCCAGTAACCCCTTAGAGCAGGGGAACTGTTATGTCTGCAATAACCTTGGAAGACTAAAAAGAATAATTTCTTTGTTGAATACTCACATTCACTATACAGGCAGCACAGGTTAAAGACGTCCCAGCAAGGAAGACTATCCAATTCAGCACTAATGCCCTTACTTTAAAGTTAAGGTTCTTGTTGTTGCTGGTTGAGAGAGCTTTGGAAAGACCAAGACCAAGGCCAAGTCCAGAGAAGAGGAGTATTGTGGTAATGGACATATAGGACCTGATTTTGACTTGGATGTACAGAGAAGTTTGTGATTTTGATCCCATGGGGCACATCTAGTCTTATAAAATCAGATGTGCAATCAAGCTTGTATGTGGTACAGACACTACTTGGCTAATTCAACCAGGGCTTTTAAATAGAGCTGAAATGCTATGGCATCATGTTGCCATAGTACCACAGCTCCATTTAAAAGTCATGATGTCAGCTGCCTGCTAAAAATATTAATTCCCCACAGCCTGACCACTGATCTGGCCTCCTAAGGCCAGGGTTGGGCTGCAAGGAATTAACACTAACACCCCCCCCCCTCCCCGGAGCCGCAAAATTGAAACATGCAGAGAAGTTATTTCACCCTGGAGGTGGAATAACAGCCCCGGCCATTTCGCCAGCCCTGGACGTACAGGGCTGACATTAGAATCGGCCCTGTACTTCCAGGGTAGGCAACTGCCCACCCACTCTCTGCCCCCATATAACTTCCCCGCACAGCCAGCGGGGAAGTTATATAGGGGCAGGAGCTGACACGAATAGCAGTTGGGACATCCATCCCCACTATTCGTGTCTCAGAATGACCCCCATGGTGTCAGGAATAAGATCATAAAACTGCCTGTGGTTTTAGGTGACTGACTGCGGGAACACTTGGATCCAAGAATAGACTAGTGGAGCGAAGACTCGCCTGTGCTGGAGGTAAAGCACAGTTACTTACCTGTAACAGGTGATCTCTGGGAACAGCAGAAATTAGTCCTCACATATGGGTACGTCGGTACCGACAGAGCCTGCGCGGGAAAGCTCCCCAGCTTCCCAGAAGGAAAGCTTCTGGGGCCTCCCACTGCGCATGCGTGCTGCCTTCCCGCCTTCCTGACCAACTCTCCTCAGTTTGAGTTTAAAGCTGAGACAATAGAGAGAGAAAAGGAAAGAGAGAGAGAGATACAACTCCTAGCGGAGGTGGGTGGATTGTGAGGACTAATTGCTGCTGTTCCCAGAGATCACCTGTTACAGGTAAGTAACTGTGCTATTTCCAGGAACAAGCAGGAATGAGTCCTCACATATGGGGACTCCCTAGCTAAGATGCCCTGGAGATCCCCTCAAGGGTATGAGACCCTGAAAAGTTCCTCATCTTCCTATGGATCTCAGGCATCCATTCAGGGAAGGTGGGCTGGAGTTGTTCAAGAATGGAACAGGTGTCTGAGGACAGCCTGACCAAACAAGGCATCCCGGCGGGAGTCCTTGTCCAAACAGTAATGGGCTGTAAAGGTATGAACCAAGGCCCAGGTGGCTGCTCGACAGATCTGGTCAATGGACACAGAGTTTAGATGAGCCATAGAGGTGGCCATGGCCCTCACATTGTGAGCGGTGACATGGCCCTCCAGAGAAAGGTTCTTACTCTGGTAAGCAAAAGAGATACACTGAGCAATCCAATTGGAGAGTGTTCTTTTAGAGACTGGAAGTCCTAAATGAGAAGGATCAAAAGCAACAAAAAGCTGAGAAGACTTTCGATGTTGCTGTGTCCTGTGGAGGTAAAAGGCAAGAGCTCTTTTACAATCTAGAGTATGAAGGTTCCTCTCTGCACTGGATGCATGAGGAGCTGGAAAAAAGACAGGTAAATATACCTCTTGATTAAGATGAAAAGGGGAGACCACTTTAGGCATAAAGTGGGGATTGGTCCTAAGGACCACCATATCATGATGGAACCTTGTATAAGGTGGATTAACCACTAGAGCTTGCAGTTCACTGATACGGCAAGCTGAGGTGACTGCAATAAGAAAAATAACCTTCCAGGAAAGAAATTTCAAGGAGGTAGTGGCTAAGGGTTCAAAGGGTGGCTTCATAAGCTGACCAAGAACCAAGTTTAAGTCCCATGCCACCGGAGGAGGTCGAATGGGAGGTTTAGTTAAGGTTAGGCCTCTCATGAATCTTGCAATAAGAGGATGAGAGGAAACAGGTTGTCCATTGATGGGCTAAAGGGATGCTGCAATAGCACTCAAATGGACTCTTACTGAATTCGTTTTGAGTCCTGCATTGGAGAGATGCAGGAGATATTCCAAAAGAGAATTCAAAGGGAGTGCTAGAGGGTTAAGACCCTTTTGAGCACACCAAATGGAAAATCTTTTCCATTTAAAAGTGTAAGAATGCCTAGTGGAAAGTTTCCTAGAGGCATGGAGGATATCCTTCAATTGCTGCGAAAGATTGAAGTCTTGAAGGTCTAGGCCTTCAGTAACCAAGCTCTGAGGTGAAGGGACTTGGGGTTTGGGTGCCACAAAGTCCCCTCCTCTTGAGACAGAAGGTCTGGAGCCGCTCCCAAGTCCAGGGAGGGGGCTTGGGAGAGTTGCAGAAGTAGAGGGTACCACACTTGGCGTGGCCAGCGTGGAGCTATAAGGATCAAGGATCCTTGATCCCTTTGAAGTTTGAACAGAGTCTTGGGAATCAAAGGAATGGGTGGAAAGGCATACAGGAAGCCCCGACCCCAATGAAGGAGGAAGGCATCCTTGGCCTGCACTCCCTGACATGGAATTCTGGAACAGAACCGGGGAAGTTTGGCATTCCACGGACTTGCAAAGAGGTCTATGTCCGGTGTTCCCCATTTCTTGAAGATTCTGAGTACCTGATCCATGTGCAGGGACCAATCATGTGGAAGCAGAACTCGACTGAGTCTGTCTGCCCAAGAGTTTTGGATTCCTGGAAGATATACTGCCAGGAGATGGATTTGATGCTCTCTGGCGAAGGCCCATAATCTTAGAGCTTCGTTGCAAAGCGACAGAGAGCCAGTCCCTCCTTGTTTGTTTATGTAAAACATGGCTACTTGATTGTCCGTATGAATAAGGACTGTCATGTTGCTGAGGAGGGTACGAAAAACTCTGAGAGCTAGAAAGATTGCTCGAAGTTCCAAGTGGTTGATATGAAGGGTGGTCTCCTGTGGAGACCAAGTGCCCTGAGTGGAGAGATCTTGAAGATGAGCTCCCCAACCTGTTTGGGAGGCATCTGTTGTGAGGGTTATTTGGGGCAACAATGGTTGAAAGGGGGCCCCCAACAACAGATTTTGAGTGGACATCCACCATTGGAGAGACCAAAAGAGACGTTTGGAGTTTGCTATTTGGTCTGAGAGAGCTCCTGATGCTTGAGTCCACTGGGTGGACAAAGTCCATTGTGCTGCTCTCATATGTAAGCGAGCATAAGGCACCACATGTACTGTGGAGGCCATGTGGCCTAATAGTTGTAGCATCTC
This sequence comes from Ichthyophis bannanicus, assembly GCA_033557465.1. Classification (NCBI taxonomy): domain Eukaryota; kingdom Metazoa; phylum Chordata; class Amphibia; order Gymnophiona; family Ichthyophiidae; genus Ichthyophis; species Ichthyophis bannanicus. The sequence continues at coordinate 378,929,987 of CM066036.1, forward strand.
CCTGGCAGTCAAGTGGCTTCTGGGAGGCCAAGTGCACTAGACGTTGGCAACGGGCCTGAGGAAGATAGGCCCTTGCAGTGGTGGTATCTAACCAGGCCCCTATGAATTCCAGGGACTGAGTAGGGGTGAGTTGAGACTTTGGCAGATTGATCACAAGTACCAGATACTGCAGGATGCATCTGGTGCGGTCCAGGGAAGTCTGAGCCTCGGACTGAGATGGAGCTCAGATGAGCCAGTCGTCCAGGTATGGGAAGACAAAAATTCCCATGGCTCATAGAAATGCAGCCACTATTGCCATGCATTTGGTAAACACTCTTGGAGCAGAGGCTAGACCGAAGGGAAGTACTCTGTATTGGAAGTGTTTTCCCTGGAACAGAAACCGTAGGAATTTTCTGTGGGATGGATGAATGAGTATATGAGTGTACGCATCCTTGAGATCTAGAGAACAAAGCCAATCCTGACTCTGTAGGTATGGAAGGAGAGTACCTAGAGAAAGCATCTTGAATTTCTCCTTGCGTAGGAATTTGTTCAATTCTCTGAGATCTAGAATGGGTCTGTACCCCCCTGTTTTCTTGGGAATGAGAAAATAAGGGGAGTAAAATTCTGACCCCTGTTGAAGAAGAGGAACCTCTTCTATTGCCCTTTGGGCGAGAAGAGTGGTCACCTCCTGACCCAACAGGTTCAGGAGAGATGGGGGAGAATTGAAACATCTCACCATGGTATGGGGAGGAAGGCTGGAGAAATGTAGTTTGTAGCCCTCTCTGATGATAGAGATGGTCCACTGTTCTGATGTGATTTGCTCCCATCTGGGAGCAAAATGAGTTAACCTTCCTGGAATGGTGAGAGGCTCTGGATGTTTTAGAGCCAGAAAGGTTAAGTTCTCTAGTGTTAAGTCAAAACCCCTGAGGGGGTTGAGACTGCTGGGCTGTAGCAGCCCCTGCAGGTTTTGCCCTGGCCTGTTTAGGCTGCTGACGCAGAAGATTGTTGGCCAGTATTTGTAGCAAATCTGGCCTTCTTATAGAAAGGCTTCTTGAAAGATTTTTTCTTGACAGGGGCAGAGGTAGACTTAGAAAGTCTATCTAAAGCAGCATTTTCTGCATCCATTTGAGTGGCTTTGATTTGCCACTCCTTTCCAAACAGATTCTCACCTGTACAGGGCAGATTTCCCAACCCATCCTGGACCCAGGGTTCTAGGTCAGAGGCCTGGAGCCATGCAATTCTGCGAGCCGCTATGGCAATACCTGAGGCTCTGCTAGCACCCTCAAAGGAGTCAAAGGCTGCTCTGTTGGAGAACTTTGAAATATCTTGGGTATGCTTAAGCAAAAGAAGGAACTCCTCCTTTCTATCCTCTGGGATAAAGGGGAGAAAATGGCGTATTTTCAATGCAATCTCCTTCAGAAACATGCCCATATAGAGGCTGTATGAATTGATTCTGGCAATAAGCATACTTGCTTGGAAGATTTTTCTACCAAAAGCATCCAAAGTCCTACATTCTCTTCCTGGAGGAGTAGAAGAGTGTCTTTTAGTACTCTTTATCCTTTTCATAGCTGACTGCACCACAATAGAGTGGTGAGGGAGCTGAGTTTTTTGAAAACCAGGAGAAGGAGGGACACGATACATGGTGTCCAGGCGACGAGAATGTGGAGATAGGGTGAGAGGAGTCTCCCATAAGTCCATCATGTGTTCTTGAAGAATTTCATGAATGGGCAAGGTGAGTATCCTAAAATATCTAATTTTTTTGCTCTAGGTTCTTTTTCAGAGGTCACTGAAATAGAGAGACCTTTAGCTACTTCAATGATGAAGTCTTGAAAGGACAAATCCTCTGGAGGAGACATTCTCCTCTTTGGAGAAGAGGGCTCCTCAGGAAGAGTAAGAGATACTTCAGAGGAGTCATCTGATGAATCAGAATCATCAGAAGACTCGAAGTATCGTCTATTTGCTTCCAGGGATCGATAAGCGTATCGACCGATATCGACATCGGGGGTACCCGGAACCGGGAACCGGAATCGGTATCCTGGTCGATGTGGATGCCCTGGGTACCGGTATCGGTTGTGGTACCGGAACCGGACTCGGTACCGCTGGCTGCGGTACCGAGGGCGTCGCAGCTCTAATAAAAGCCATAATGGCCTGCTGCATGGATTGAACTGTATGATCCATAGACGCCACGACTGTCTGGATGTCGGTACCGGAAGATTGAGCCGGTACCCCAGAGCAGTCTAACAGGTGATCGGTCGAGGCCGTGCCATCGATGTCAACCTGTAACCCCATAGGAGGAGCTTTGGAAGCCGGAGCTTCCCGCCGGAGTTGTTTGGCTGGGGCAGGGTCCTCAGGGTCAAACCCGGGGGCATCTCGATACTTAGAGGGAGATTTGCCCTTTGAGGACCTGCCAGAGGAATGTTTGGTTACCTGAGATCCATCAGGAGAGGAAGACCTGGAAGATGTCGATGCTGGAGTATCTGTAGAAAACAGCATGTGAAACTTGGCTGCCCGGTTTTGTAAGCCACGTTTAGACATCAAAGAACAGGATGGGCAATCCGGAATGGAGTGGTCAGGCTCCAAACATTTAAGACACCATTCATGGGTGTCTGTGACTGAAATAGTACCGCTACACTTGGTGCATTTTTTAAAACCAGAGGCTGGTTTCTCCATGAGGGAGAATTCTGTGAAGGCCTAGAGGCCTCACAGGACAAACACACCAAATGGGGAAAAATAAGATTTTTTTTTTGTAAAGAAATAAAGAAAAAAGACCGGCGGTACCGGTCTGGAATCGGAGAAGGCAGACACGCGGCCAAAGAAACAAATTAAAATAAGAACTTCTTCAGCGGTGACAGGAACACGACCTGCTGGCTCCGCGGAAAAAGAAGAACTGAGGAGAGTTGGTCAGGAAGGCGGGAAGGCAGCGCGCATGCGCAGTGGGAGGCCCCAAAATCTTTCCTTCTGGGAAGCTGGGGAGCTTTCCCGCGCAGGCTCCGTCGGTACCGACGTACCCATATGTGAGGACTCATTCCTGCTTGTTCCTGGAGATAGAGTACTAGGGTGCAGATAGGGGGAGTCGGTAGGTTTGGTTGTCTTAAGAACTGCAGTTGGGGTGTCTTCTCTTCTATTTTAGGGCCAGAGAGACTGCTGCAGAGGACAGAAAGGCAGAATACTGAGACCTGAATGCTTGACACACCAGTAGCAATGGGGTACAATCTCAATGCTTCCTGACCTCTGACCAACACTCAGCATCATGAACCATCTTGAAGAAGAGGATGAATCTTTCCTTTTCTTTGGACAGGACTTGACTTACATCTAGTCTCACTGGCTTCTACATACTCTTAATGTTATTAATACACTCTTGATGTTGATAAATCCGCAGCATCCAGTGTAGCTCCTGGATTCTGTGAAACTGACTCCTCTGATATCAATATCAGTGGATCAGAATTTGATGCACCAAAAATTTTATCACACTGTTTTTCAGGGTGAATTCCTCTTTTTTGTCATCTGAGAATCCAGATGACATTGAGAGGGTTCATGATCAGGCTCAAGGCATTGTAAGCACCAGATGTGAATATATCAGCTCTGGATATTGTCTTGCTGCACCACCACATTTCTTAAAGCTGGTGGGGACATTTTTTTCTGAGAAATGCCACAGACAAAAATAGCCACAACAAAATCAAATGTCTCAGTTTGGAAAACAGGCATAATCGGGATGCCCTAAGGGCAAAAGGAGACCTGAAAGGGCAAATGCCAAGAAAACAAGAGTATATTTAAAGTAAGGCAAAACTCCAACCTGGAAGAGTTAAAAAAATATAATAGAAAAAGGTTTGTACAAGAATGAGAAGAAATAATGTCAAAGTTTTACACAGGAAAAGATGAAGATGGGATACATCCATTCAGCTCCACAAAAAAATGAAGTCTGAGGAGGACCCGTGCGACAACAATGACTGGGAAACTGCACACGTGTGATAACTGAATTGTAAGCTTTGATGAGCAGGGACGATTTTTTACATGTGTCTGTACAATATTGTGTACGCCTTGTAGCACTATACAAATGATCAGTAGTAGTAGTAGTGGTTCTTAAAATCATCTAGAAATTTTTCTAAGCTGAAGAGGCTTCTCCTTGCAAGTTCCATTGGATAATGTAACCCATCTGTGAGGACTTGCTATCCTTCTTTTCCTGGGAGAATAATATAACCACTGCCCATAGATCAGTGTTTAACCATCCACGACTCAAGCCAAACATCTATAGTGGGAAAATATGTATAAAAAACATACACCTAGGGGTAAGATTACTAAACTGCGGTAACATTACCTAACGCGCGTTATGTAACGTTAATGATCGTTAATGTCACATAACGCGCGTTATCGTTACTTAACGATCGTTGACGTTCTGCGGCGCGGTAAACACCGCAGAAGGTGGAGAAAGGGCGGACAGAAGGGGTCACTGGGCGGAGTGTGGGCGGGGAGAGGCTCCATTCACACTAACGCGCTGATCTGAAGAGCTGAATCCTAATGCGATTGAAAACCTGCCGTTAGATGCACATATGCAGGAGAGAGAAACCATTTAAGTGTCAGCAATGTACAGCCCAGGCAGGGAGCCCAAAAACTGTGATAGTAGTGCTCCATGTACAGCAATACCATAGTGCCAAAGTATGAATGGCCACTATGGCGATGGTGCAAATGGGGCATAGGGGGCCGCAGGCGGGACATGTAGCATGGGCAGCTGGGGCACAGGGTGGACCAGGCGGGTGCCTAGGTGTCACATAGGAACATAGACACCAGAGATCAGCAAGACAGCAGTTAACCAAGGCCAAACACAATCCACCAATATCTACCTGGTCCAACCTAGCCAATAGTCGCTAGGGCACAGACCTGACATCCCCCCAGCCATCCCGCCCCCATGTGGAGGGGACATAATAGTGGTAGGCAGTGATGGGGGGATGTGAGGATGTCCATGTGTGCCCCCCCACCCTGGAACCCACTCCCTAGGCAGGCGCCTTCCTACACAGTGGATGGCCTGGGACTGCGTACTACCAGAAACGACAGCAAATGGCGACATCAGCTTGGCAGGGGGGCGTGTGCCCGTACTGGAGGCGGAAGTGCCACCTCCCTGCAGTGGACCTAGGCCATGCTCTGCATCAGTACGTGGTGTGCAGTGCAACATAAAATGTCTGGCTGAGGAAAAGTGCAGGTAGCCCCAGGGACTACCATGCATCTGTGGCAACAGTGTGGTACAGTACACCCAGCCAGTGTATCCAGGAGCAGAGGGTCACAGGTGCAAGTCCCAGCTGTGGTTCCTGCAGAGCATGTCCCTATATTTTACCCTACAATGCAGATACAACAGCAACATGTGCAAAGCCCAAAGCAGCGGCGAACAGGGGTGCAAACACCCACTCACACAGGCTCCACAATCCAATGATGCATGGAGCGGCAGGCTGTTGGCCCCAGCATTGGGATGATGTTATCACCAGAGCACTACTACTACCCCCTGCACAATTTAGCAATGTCGGCACTGTGCTCAGGACTAGTGTGGTGGCCAGGGCTGCCAACCACCCCTATCTTTGTATAATGCTGCAAAAGGAGTGAGCGTGTTTGTATGTCTATCCATTGTTCTGTGGCTGCCCACACTTCACTGGGCCCAAAATGTCCCACTGTTACCAGCGTTAGCCTGATTAGATGCATAATGAGGAGCAAGGTATTCTGGGTATGGCCCAGACAGGGCAGATTGGCCGGGATGCATCTTCACAGGGTGTGGGGCAATGGCTAGGACACTGTAGTGCCTGACCACCACCTGCATGGACAGGGTGGCCACAGCATGGCATGCTGGGAGGGCACTCACTCTGAACGAGAAGTGACTATGGCAGGTCTAGGTTCCCACATAGCGCTCTACACTATTTGTTTCTAGTGATATGTTTGTGTTCTTTAGTGCTGGGGTCCCAATCACTGAGATGCCTGCTTGCTGCACATAGTTCTTGGTGGACTGTCTGCAGTTAGACTGTGCATGGTCAGAACACTTTTAAGGTACAGATGGACTGTGCGGACTGCTGGTGACTGGCATTCAGTGGTGGGAGGCAATGGGGGTTTCAAGACCTAACCCCAGCATTGCTGCTAGTCTGCCACTGTCCCAGTCATAGGTATGGCTCTGGCCCACCAATCCTAGAAGGCCGTCTCGTACAAACAGGATGGAGGTTGCTTCCCTGGGGTGGGAGCACTGTTCTTTACCTACAAAAGGATGAGGTGGGCCCTTTGGGGTATGTAGTGTATACCAATGTGACCTATACAGCCACTGCTACACACACCTCATGCAAGTCTAGGAACCCCTCTGCCCTGATAACAGCTGCCCATGTCAGCCAGACCCTCACACAGGGTACGCACTAATCTGGCTGGTGTCTGGTCCCACAGGGCCACATGTGACTGCAGGATAAAGATGGACACCAAATTACCTTCGGCTGCACTGCACGGAACACCTGTCACACACTGGTAGTGATGGGGATGTACAGTAGGACCTATCTCTAGCACCACATGTACTGCAGACCTAGTGCTGGGCACCCATCCTATCCCTCAGGGTGAACACAGAACCTGCACAATGGCATGGTCTGTAGCTACTCTGTGCCAGTATCACGCACTGTCAGTTTGTCTTTCCAAGCTGAGGTACCGGAGAGGTGCAGACCCCATTTGTTGATCAGTTGTAGACTGCTATTCAGCATGTGCATTGCATCATGGGTACTGGTGGGGTTACCCTATCCTGGCACTCAGAGTAGACAATTTGTGCGGTGACCTGCAGGCCTTCTGTACCCAGACATTGCTGTGACATACACCATGGAGGTATAGCCTACTGGTTAATACATTGCCATTCTTGGCAGTGTTCATTGGTTCAGTTCCTCATTGTTCCCTCCTCTCATGCCTGTCCTACTCAAATAGTGTGCATGCCTGTAGAGGTCATATTTTTGCAGATCTGCGCTTCCAGCCCATAATACCCTCGCCACAATTGCCAACATTCCCTTGGTCCATCTATCTGCATCTGTCAGCTGTGTAGAGTCCTTTCTGCAAGTGCAGGCTGCCACCCCATTGTCATACCAAATGCATGTCATACCCAATGCATGTCATACTCTTTCCTGCATTGCGCCTCTTCATGCTTGCCTCGCCTGTGCCTGATCTGCATAGCACCACCACTCCTCTGTCCACCCATCATTGTAACTATCCTGCCACCTCTGCCTCCACTGGGGGACATGTATTCCCATTGTCTGCCACCAACTGTTTTTCTGGTACTTTACATTGCCAACACCATGTTTGTCATCAGTACTGGCAGGCACATGGGATGCCCACAGATATGGCAGGTCCAGCGACTCCCACTTCTCCCTCCTTCACTCGCCTGTTCATTGCCTTTCCTGAGTGCTCTATCTAGTGTTAGGGCTACATCTGTCTCTGTTCCGCACAGGTCATGCATGTCATCCTGAGGCACCTTGCAGTCCCTTCGGCACACTAACCTAGGACACCATAACCTTGTTAGGCCACCTTAACCTATGGTTCCATAGCCCAGGGTGCCTTCTGCGGTGACTTGTCCAAGGGTGCCTAATATGGCGCTTAGCCTAGGAGGTCCTATAGGGCGCCTTATGAGGCACCTTACAGGGCACATTACTAGGCACCTTATAAGACACCTTACATGGCACCTTATAAGGCACCTTACAAGGCGCTTTACAAAGCGCCTTACAAGGTGCCTTGCAAGGCGCCTTGTAATGCTCGTTAGTCTAAGGCGCCTTGTAACGCGTGTTAGCGGTCGGCTTGCTGTAACGATGCAACGCCCATGCCTTTTTTTTTTTTTTTTTAAACTTTTATTTAAATTTCTACACAAAACAGTGACAAAAAAAAAAAAAACCCAACCAGCTTATAAAACAACCATCACTCCAACCCTCCCAACACCCCACTTCCCCCCCCTCCCCCCACCCACCGAGTTACAGGCTGCACTCTCATCATACACACTATTACAGAAAAGGGCACACAGACACGGGCCGAACCTCCTGATGCGGGCTAGCAACACAATTCAGGGAGGGAGCCCTCCATCAGTGTAATGTGCCACATTACAAAATTTCAGCAAAGATTGCCACTTTCTCAAAGAATCAGCGTTATGCCTAACTCCCTTTCGGGGCATCATCTCATACTTACTATACAAGCATACTGTATTCCACCACACCTGATAATGAAGATCAGATATCACTTTCCAATGACGCATATGGCAACAGATGGCAATCCCCAACAGAAAATCTAGGAGAAAGGCATCATGCCGCCCCAGTGAGGGGAGCCGCGCATTAGAACGGAAGATCAAGACCTCCAACGTGAAAGAAGCCTGAAAGGAGAGGATTTGCTGAATACGGGCCCATACCTGCGACCAGTAAGACTGAAGGAGGGAGCATTCCAACATCATGTGCCGAAAGGTCCCCACCCCAGTCTGACAAAGCCAGCAATGACCACTCACTGAGGCATCCCATTTAGCCACTTTCTTCAGAGTAACATATGCTCGGTGAGAAAAGAAAAACAAGGTCTGCGTGACTGAAGCTGACTTGGATATGCGTGTTTGCTTGGCCCAGAAAGTCGCCCAGATACGCAAGGACGGCGCTGCGCCAGACTCACGTTCCCAAGTCTCTTGTGTATCCAGCACTCGTGACAAGCGCTGCTGACCAAACAGCTGATATAAGGAGGAGGCTGTATTATGATCCCGCCACACCTGGGTAACTTTAGTCAATAACGTTCCGGACATGCTAGAAAACTTTATGCTCCCCAAGGCCCGCCCAATACAATGCTTCACTTGCATCCATTGAAAAACTAAGGACCCTGGGATGCCGAATTCTCGCTGTAATGCACTAAACGCCTTCCAGTCATTATTGCTAACTAATTGCCCTAACGTCCATATGCCTTTACTATACCATGACTTCCAAGCAAATGACTTATTCTGAATACGGAACAGAGGATTATGCCAGATCGGAAGATCAAGAGAAAGCCTCTCCGACACTAACCCTTGAGATAATAACGCCTGAATGGCTCGTTGGGTGTCTACCATAGGCTGCGGCCAATGATGGGACCGGGGGAAAAGCATACCCGGAACCAGCAACAAAGGAATCGGAGCTACCATAGCCTGTTCCAGAGCTAACCAAACAGGACTGAGTGCAGTCACTTTTTCTAACCATCTACCACCCTGTTTCATCAGAAAAGCATAATGATATAGCTTGAAGTCAGGGAAGTTCACTCCCCCCTCTTCCTTAGGCCCTTTCAATTTAGTAAGCGCGATACGCAGGGGTTTCCCATTCCACAAAAAACCGGCAAGCACTCTCTCAACTTGTTGATACACCTGATCCGGAAATAATATTGGTAACATTTCCAAAAGATAATTAATTTTGGGAGCGATAGTCATCTTAATAGACTCCAAACGCCCCCACCACGACAAAGACAAAGGGGACCAATTGGCTGTCAGCGACTTAACCAACTCTACTACCCTGCCGGAATTGAAACGAACCGCTTCCTCTAGAGGAGAGCAATAATATGCCCCCAAGTACTTAACCATCCCCGTTTCCCAAACAAAAGGGAACTGCGCCATATCAGCTTTGAACGTCCGGGCGTTTAAGGGAAAGGCGACCGACTTCGACCAATTGATTTTATATCCCGAGAGGGCGGCGTAAGCCTCAATTTGTGAAAGGATATGAGGAATCGAATCCGGCTTGGTAAAAAGCAGCAAATCATCGGCATAGGCTGATAGCTTCAACACAGTCCCCCGAATCTCAATACCTTGGATTAACCCATTCTGCCGCACCAAGAGGGCTAAAGGTTCCAACGCCAAATTAAAGAGCAGAGGCGAAAGGGGACAACCCTGTCTCGTCCCTCTGCCAAGACAGAAGTTCTGAGAACAGGCATTATTCACACAAATCCGAGCAAAGGGGTTAGCATATAATACCTTTATAAAGTTGATAAACTCCTCCCCGATCCCAAACCACCTAAGGGATTGAAATAAGAAGGACCATTCCATACGGTCAAATGCCTTCTCAGCGTCAAGGGAAATCCCAACTCCGGGCGTCTCATGAGATGCAACCTCAGCCAAAACATGACACAAGAGCCTGGCATTATCAGCAGTGGACCGGCCTCCTACGAAGCCACATTGGTCCGGATGAATCAGCTGCGGGATCACAACAGATAAACGCTTTGCTAGGATAGAGGCATAGATCTTATAATCTGCATTCAACAGAGAAATGGGACGGTAGCTACCAACTTCCAGAGGGTCTTTACCAGGTTTCTCTATGACTATAAGATTCGCAGACGCAAAAGAGCCTATCAGAGGACACTCCTCAAGCAAAGATCGGTAATATTGTAACAAAGAGGGGCCCAAATCCTTAAAAAAAACTTTGAAAAACTCCGCCGGCAACCCATCTGGGCCCGCCGCCTTCCCTACCGACAAAGAATTAACCGCCTCCTCAATCTCCGACAAGGAGATAGGAAGGTCAAGCGAAGCCAATAACTCGGGGTCCAACACCGGTCTCTGCATCTTATCCATAAGTTGTGCGAAAGCCTCAGCCGAACAGGTCATTTCGGAAGCATACAACTGCTCATAAAAAACTTTAAACACATGTAGGATATCCGAGTCTTTAACCAGCAGCTCATCTTGAGGGGCATGCCGAAGGGCAGCCACTCTTCCCACTTCTTTCCGAGCTTTCAGTTTGTTGGCTAAAAACTTTCCTGCTCTATCACCTTCCCAATAATAAAGGCCGTCCTGCAGTCGGATACGCTGGACCGCCTTCGACGTAAGAAGTTGGTTGTACCTGAATCTTAAATGCTGTAAACGCAGCAAAATACAAGGATCCGACCTGTTGGTCAAAATCCGCTCTCCCGCCTTGATCTGGCTGTCCAACGCCTCCAGTCTTTGCTTTTGCAATTTTGCCTGAGCAATGCTAAAACTGGTGATGACCGCCCTCATAGACGCTTTAAAACCCTCCCATCTCGCCCAACCAGACGTCAAGGAAGGGGGATTAAACTCAAAGTACTCCTTTATTGCTGCTTTCAACAGTAGCTGGAAGTCAACATCCTCTAGCCATGTCCGGTCAAAACCCCACCTTCTCGGGCCTGCGTCCGGATGCATTCCCTCCAGGCCGATAGACACCGCCGCGTGATCTGAAATGTGTGCGGTATGAATATCCGCTGAAACTAAATAGGGGATGAGAGACCTAGATATCAAGAAGAAATCTATACGAGACTGGGACTTGTGAGGGAAGGAGTAAAAAGTAAATTCCTGCGCATCGGGATGCAACAATCTCCAGGCATCGATCAGTCCTGCCTCCCGCGACAATGAATGAAGAACCCCCTGCGCCTTACTACCTCCCTGAGTACGGGGAGGTTTCTTATCAAGTAGCATGTCCAAAACTAAATTGAAATCGCCTCCCAGGATCAATGGAGTGGCAGAGATAGAACAAGCCAACTCAGCTAAGGTTTGAAAAAATACAGGGCTGTCACAATTGGGGGCATACACATTAATTATAGTCAAATCCAAGGACCCCAGTCGCACACAGACCTTGACCCATCTTCCCTCCCCATCCCCTTGTGGGTGGCTCGCCTGCAAGCCAAGGGATTTGCGTGCTAGAATAGCCACCCCATTATGTTTGTTCCGCGCTGCAGAAAACACAAGTAATACAAACGGAGTAATATTCAATTTCAGAGATTCTTTCTCATTCAAATGCGTTTCCTGCAGCATCAAAATATCACAATTAGTTCTTTTAGCATACAACATGATTTTCTTTCGCTTTATGGGGTTATTCACCCCTTTAACATTCAAGGAGTAAATATTAAACAATGCCATAATAGTCAGAGAGATACCAACATATTAGCATCACGTTGCCACACCCACGTCAACCAATCAACATGACCCTCCCACCTCAAACATTCTCCCGTATCAGCTATTAAGGCCCACCACATGATATCATACAATATGTAGCCGCCCTTTATTCGCAGCACAAATATGCAGCCAATGCAACCCAGGGGATGGGGGAGGACCCTAACAATCGCTATGGGTGAACCCATACTAGAGGGAATAAGACACAACAGAGGGTATAAAAACACATTGAACATGTGTCTGCACCAACCATCATAACATTATAATAGTAAACAATGAACTCCAAAAATAAACTCATGCAAGGGAGCCCACCATAGGGCAAGAAAAACTGCTAGACCCCCCTTCCTTTCCACCAACAGCAGTTACCACCCAAAAGAGCATATGAGAGCACACAAAAACATCAGCTCATTAACTCTGCTTCTTTCTCCTCAATGTACAGGCCCAAGGCGGTCGGATCATCAAACGTTTTGGTGACATTATGTAACGTAACCCGCATCCGAGCGGGTTGAAGCAGACCGAAACGGGCCTGCAACCGCTGCAATCGAGGTCTCAGTTCCAGAAAACGTTTCCGCTTGATCACGGTACTCTTCGCAAAATCCGGAAAGAACTGCAATTTGCGACCTTCAAACTCAACAGGAAAGCGAATACGCGCTGTTTCAAAGATTTTCACCGCATGCTGATGGCGCAAAGTCTTAAAGATAATAGGCCGTGGGCCTTTATAGTTGGGCAGGGCCTGTGAGGGGACTCGATGCACCCGTTCCAGTTCAAACGGTGCATCGAAGGATAGTTTTAATGTAGAGGTCACTAGCGTGTGAATAAAGGCAAATAGATCTTGGCCCTCCGCCCCTTCAGGCACCCCCACCACTCGAACATTATTGCGCCGAGCCCTGTTGTTGATGTCCTCCAATTCTTTCTGGAGGTGTTCTATTTGCCTGGAATGCTGCAGCACATCTTTCAGCCTCTCCTCATGAACCACCAGCTTTCTTTCCATTTGCTCCTGACACACCGAGAGATGCCCAAGCTGCTCCTTTAGCTGCCCAATGTCCTCCTGCATGTTCTGCAAGGAAGCGCTGTTAGCGGAGACAATATCCTTCACCGCGCGGATCTCTAATAACAACTCCTGCAGCGCATCCGGTTGCTCGCGCACAGCCGCCATTTTGTTTGGGGAGGGGGGCTCCGTCTTCGACCGTTTATTGCCTGAACCGGTCCCCGACGTGAAATCCAGACGGAGAGGTTTAGAGCTAGCCATCTCCGATTACGGCTCCCTTGCTTTCTACGGAGTTGCAGTCACTAATACTGGTGCAGACACAGGATTGTCACAGAAGCCCTCCGGAGCTCACGCTCTATGCGCCCATTCCTCTCCGCTCCAAGCTCCGCCCCCCCGCCCATGCCTTTAAATGGGATTCTCTACCTTTACTGCGGAACCTACCGTGAATGACATTACCACAGTTTAGTAAACATACCCCCTAGACTAATATACACAGTGACACAGATGCCAGAAGAAATGGACCACTTGGTTCATCCTTTCTACCCATTAGTACCTGTTGTAACAATCTTCCGATTTCAATCTGCTTTTCGTCCATTTCATTCTACTGAAACAGCTTTTGCTAAAGTTTCCAGTGATCTGTTCCTCACTAAGTCCAAAGACCTTTACTCAGTTCTCAATCTTCTCAATCTTTCTGCTGCTTTTGATACTGTTGACCACCTTCTCCTCCTTGTTGATACTTTATCCTCTCTTAGTTTTAGAGGCCCTTTCGGTTCCATATTCATTTCAGATTACTTCTCCTAACCTTTAAATGCATTCACTCTATAGTTCCTCATTATCTTTCCTCCCTCTTCTCTCCCTACTCACCCCCTCGGAAACTCCGCTCCTCCTCCAGTCTCCTTCTCTCTATGCCCCTCTCTTCTAATGCTAACTCCAGACTTTGATCCTTTCACACTGCTGCTCCCCTATCTCTACGTCAAATCTCTTCTCTCTTCCTTTTCAAATCCTTGTTAAAAACATACCTCTTTGAGACCACTTTCGGACCATGATCTTTGTTTTCCTTGTGTCTTCTTTTCCCTTTGACCTCATGCTTCTTGTATTGTCACATCTGTTTGTCTTTTAGATTGTGAGCTCTTTGAGCAATGATTGTCTTTCTTTTAGTTTGTACAGTGCTATGTACTCCTTGTAGTGCTTAATAAATGAATAATAATAATATTGTCTTGATTCTCTCCTTATCTCTCCAATCACTCTTTCATTGTTTGTTGTGGAGGTTTCTCCTCTTCTGCCATCCCTCTCTCAATTGGTGTAGCTCAAGAGTCTATTCTGGGCCCTCTCCTTTTCTCTCTAAACCCAGTCCCTTGGTGCCCTCATCTTTTCCCATGGCTTTCAGTATCATTTTTATGCTGATGACTCTCAAATCTATCGACACCTGACATCTCTCCTTTGCTTCAAACTCATATCTCTACATGCTTATCTGACATTGCAGCCTGGATTCACTGCCGCCTAAAATTGAATATGGTTAAAACTGAACTTCTTATTTTTCCCACTAGGCCCTCCTCCCCCTTCCTGCTTTCTCTATCACTGTTGACAACGCTCTTTTTCTTCCTGTTTCCTCGGCCCACAACCTTAAGGTCATCTTTGACTCCTCCCTTTCCTTCTCCACACATATTCAATATATACTTAAAACCTGTTGTTTCTTTCTCTACAACATTAAAAAAAATTCATCCCTTCCTCTCTGAACACACTACTAAGGCTCTTATCCACTCTTTGGTCACCTCCTGTCCTGACTGTTGCAGCCTCCTCCTTGCTGGTCTCCCTCAGTATGATCTCTCTTCTCTTCAATCTATCCAGAACTCTGCTGCATGGCTAATCTTCTGCCAGCCCTGATACACTCATATAAACGCCTCTTTTAAATCACTTCACTGGTTCTCCTTTCACTTTCATATCCAATTCAAACTTCTCCTTCTAACATATACATGCATTCACTCTACTGCCCCTCATTACTTTTCCTCTCTTCTTTCTCCCTACAGAGTGTGAGCAGCCTGTTTTCTAGCTTCTCCCCCTCCACCGTGGGACCGTTCAGACTCTCTCAATCCTCCCTTTAACGGCATCTGCAACAGGCATTTATTGAAAGGAAAGGAATCCCTTTACAGTTTGAGCAGCCTCAGTGATCATCGGGGCACAGTGTGAACAGCCTGATTTCTAGCTCCTCCCCCTCTACCACGGGACCAATCAGACTCTCTCAATCCTCACTTTAATGTCATCTGCAACAGGTGTGCCCGTGTCTGGCGGGCCTGCGCCTAAGGGCCTCGCCAAAGGGCCCTTTGGCATGGCCCTTAGGCATGTGATCTTAGCTACAGGCCACGGCACTTTCGTGATCTGGGGCAGCACCCACACTCGTTTACCTGATAAGCAGATCTGTTTACTCTCCGTTGTTGATTTATCACCTGCTGCATGCTTACTGAACCTATAGCTCCGAAGCGTATAGTATGATTCTATTATAACTTTTGTTTAGCCTTTCTCTTCACTCTGTGCTCCACATCTCTCTTTATTCTCCCTACCTCATACTCTGCTTCCCTCCTTCTCCTCTTTGGTAATTTAAATGCCATCCTTAGCCCTTCTTTCATCCCATGTTATGGTGAGGTCACGTAATTTGGCTAACCTTATCCATATCTTCCCTAATCCCGGTCTTCCTAGAGTTACCCCTCACTCTCTGAAATTCCCTGCCCTCCCTAAACATTTCTCTCACGTTAGGATAAGGCCTTTTCGCAACTTATCCAACCTTATTCACATTCCTCTCCTCTCCCCCTCTGCTCTCCCCTTCTCAGGTACCTTGTGGAACGCTCACTCTATCTCTAACAAACTTGCTTTTATATATGACCTTTTTATTTCTCACGCACTTCACCTCCTTGCTTTAACTGAGACCTGGCTTCTTCCTGAAGACACTGCCTCTATTGCCGCGTTTTGTCATGGGGGCTTTCAGTTCTCCCACACTCCTCGTCCCACTGGACATGGCGGGGGTACTGGGCTTCTTCTTTCCCCCTCTTGTCACTTCCAGACCCTCATCCTACCTCAATCTCACTCATCTCTCTCTTTTGAGGTCCACTCCATCCACCTCTTCACTCCTCTTCCACTTCGGGTAGCTGTTATCTATCGGCCTCCCGACATTTCTGTGTCTGCTTTTCTTTCTGACTTTGATTCTTGGTTGTCTACCTTTCTTAACCCCTCCTCCCCCACTCTTATGCTCGAGGATCTTAACATTCATGTTGATGTCCCCTCTGACCCCCATGTTTTAAAGTTCCTCTCCCTTACCTCCTTTTACAACCTTCAACTCTGCTCCACTGCCCCTACTCACCAACATGGTCACTGCCTTGACCTGATTTTCTTCTCTAACTGCTCACCCTCCAACTTCTGTAACTCTGTCCTTCCCTTATCTGACCACCACCTTTTAAGTCTTATTATTCATCTTCCCCCACCTCAGTCTCGTCCTGTCTCCACTAACCTTTCTAGAAACCTTCTTGCTATTGATCCCTTAGATCTTTCCTCCATTATTTCCTCACCCCTTTCATCCATTCTGTTATCCAAATCCATGGCTGTGACCTCATATAATGCTGTACTCTCCTCTGCCCTGGATGCTCTTGCTCCCCTTACCCCACGTCCTGTTAGGCGCTCTTCTCCCCAGCCCTGGCTCTCTCCCACTGCCCGCTATTTGCACTCCTGTGCCCGCTCTGCTGAACATGCCTGGCTTAAATCCCACTCCCATGCTTTCTCCACTTTAAATTCATTCTGTTCTCTTTCCAATCAGCCATTGCACTTGCTAAACAAGTCTACTTTACTCATCTGACGAACTCTCTTGCCTCTGATCCTCGTTGTCTCTTTAACACACTCAGTTCTCTCCTCAGTGTGCCTCCGCCTCTGATTCCTTCCTCCCTTCCTGCCCAAACCTTGGCTGAGTTCTTTCATGACAAAATTCACAAGATCACCCTCCAATTCCCCACCATCCTTACTACCTCCCTTTTCCCCAATTCTCCTCCCTCACTTCTGCTACCCTTTCTTCCTTCCCTATGGTCTCTGATGAGGAAACTTCACTCTTTCTTTCTTCCTCTAAACTTACTACCTGCTCGTCTGACCCCATCCCCTCCCACCTCCTTAGTTCCATCTCCTCCACTATCGTCCCTTCCATCTCTCATATTCTCAACCTATCGCTCTCCACCGCAACTTTCCCTTCTGACATCAAGCATGCTGTGGTCACACCCCTTCTCAAGAAACCCTCACTTGATCCCACCTGTCCTTCTAACTATCGACCCATCTCTCTCCTTCCCTTCATCTCTAAACTACTTGAGCGTGCAGTCTATCACCGCTGTCTCGACTTCCTCTCCTCTCATGCTCTCCTGGATCCTTTACAATCTGGCTTCCGTCCCCTACATTTCACTGAAACAGCTCTTATCAAAGTCACTAATGATTTGTTCCTGGCAAAATCCAAAGGCCTCTATTCTGTCCTCATCCTTCTTGATCTCTCTGCTGCTTTCGATATTGTTGGCCACAACCTTCTTCTTATCACCCTGTCCTCACTAGGTTTCAAGGACTCTGTACTTTCTTGATTCACCTCCTACCTCTCCCATCGCTCTTTCAGCGTGTGCTTTGGTGGCTCCTCCTCCTCTTCCACCCCATTACCTGTAGGTGTTCCTCAGGGTTACATCTTGGGACCGCTCCTCTTCTCTTTCTACACCCAGTCCGTTGGTGCCCTTATCTCTTCCCATGGCTTTCACTATCATCTCTATGCTGACGACTCTCAAATCTACCTCTCTATGCCTGTTATCTCTCCAGAAATCCAGGCTAAGATCACGGTCTGCCTCTCTGACATTGCTAGCTGGATGTCCCTCCACCGCTTAAAATTGAACATGGCTAAGACTGAACTCCTTATCTTTCCCCCGAATCCCTCCCCTCCTCTTTCCACTTTCTCTGTCTCTGTGGATAACTCTGTTATCCTTCCTGTTTCCTCAGCATGTAACCTTGGTGTTATCTTTGACTCCTCTCTCTCTTTCTCTCTACATATCCAACTCATAGCTAAGTCATGCCGTTTCTTTCTCTACAATATCTGCAAAATTCGCCCCTTCCTCTATGTTAACACTACTAAAATGATTGTCCACTCCTTAATCATATCCCGCCTTGATTACTGTAACCTTCTCCTTGCCGGCCTCCCCGCAGACCACCTCTTTCCCCTTCAGTCTATTCAACATTCTGCTGCTCGTCTGATTTTCCGCCAGTCTCGTTTTTCCCACATCACTCCTCTCCTCATGTCACTTCATTGGCTCCCTATCCGTTTCTGTATCCAATTCAAGCTTCTCCTACTAACCTATAAATGTATTCACTCTTCAGCCCCCAGAACCTTTCGTCTCTTATCTCTCTTTACACTCCCTCTCGGTACTTCGCTCTTCTAATAGTCTTCGTTTATCTATGCCTTTCACTCGTATTGCTAATTCTAGACTTCGCTCCTTTCACCTTGCTGCACCCTTCACCTGGAACAGCCTTCCTGTCTCTTTGCGCCAGGCGTCCTCCCTGGCCATCTTCAAGTCCAGGTTGAAATCCCACCTGTTCACTATTGATTTTCATTCTTGATTCTTGTGTTGTGATATGACTATTTTATATATGCTGTGTTTACTCTCTCTAACATTAGATGTATACTTTGTCCTGTTGATCTGTAATTTGTATTATGTAATTTTTTGTCTTGACTAGATTGTGAGCTCTGATGAGCAGGGACTGTCTCTCTTATTTGTGTGTACAGCGCTTTGTATGTTTTCAGTGCTTTATAAATGCTTAATAATAATAATAATACACCCATCCTCGTAAACTCCGCTCCTCCTCTGGCTGTCTTCTCTCTATACCCTTTTCTTCTTCTGCAAACTCCAGACTTCGATCTTTTCACTGTTCTGCTCCCTATGCATTGAACAAACTTCCTCTATCTGTACATCAAGTCTCTTCTCTCCCCCTCTTCAAATCTGCCACATTTGGCTCCTAATCCCTTGTTCTCCTTGTGTCTCCTTCCCTATTTGAACCCCCCTTGTTTCTCTTGTATGTTCTGTCTGTTTTGATTAGATTGTAAGCTCTATTAGCAGGGACTGTCTTCTTTATATGTTTGTGCAATGCTGCGTATGCCTTCTAGCACTATAAAAATAATTAATAGTAGTAGTAGTAGTCGTAGGAGCAGTTCTCTGGTCCTTTCCATTATTTTCCCTTTTATCAAGAACCATTTATTTATTTGTTTTATTTATAAAAGAACTTAGCCATCTAAGGAACTGTCTAGGTAACAAATTCCGGAGTTTGATTACACGTTGAGTGAAAAAAAAAATTCTTTTATTAGTCTTAAAAAGTTTACCCTGTAGCTTCATTGCATGTCCCCTAGTCTTTCTATATTCTGATAACGTAAACAATCGATCTACTTTATTTATTTATTTTATTTTATTACAGTTTCTTATATACCGCGCTATTTAGCATCAGTGCGGTTTACATTATAACTTAACGACCATAACAACAAGCTGTCAGGTTTACATCGAACAGGAGTATAAACATGGAAAACAGGGTCAACTATATACATAATCTATTTACATTGGAAGGATAGATAAAAGTCAGATAATGCATGTAGGTCTTTTCTAACTAAATTGGGTCAATTCCTGGAGGGTATATCTAGGATCAATTGGTGTCAGGTAAGTGTTGGAGGAACAAGTGGGTTTTGAGGGCCTTCCTGAACTGATATAGGCTGGCTATGGCCCTAATGTCAGGGGGTAGAGCATTCCAGCATTTGGGTACGTAACAGCTGAAAGACCTGTTTGTGGTTGAATAGTTGTACTTTGTCGAAGCCTTTGGTATTGCAAGCAAGTTTACAGCTGTTGATCTTCTGGATCTGTTGGGAGGGACAAAGTGGATAAGATGAGTGAGTGAGGAGGCTGAAATACCTTTGATTGCTTTGAAAGCTAATAGAAGGGTTTTGAAGGTGATTCTCCCATTGATTGGTAGCCAGTGCAGCTGTTTGAGAATGGGGGTCACGTGGTCATATCTGGATGCTCCGTAAAGGATCCTAGCTGCGGTGTTCATGGCCAACTGTAAGGGGGTTAATGTGGATTGGGGGAGACCTTGTAAGATGGAATTTGCAAAATCAAAGTGCGGCAGTATCAGCGCTTGATATATGGTTCGGAAGTCATCTGGGTCCAATAGGGAGCGTAGGTGCTTGAGAGAGCGTATTTTGAAGTAGACGGCTTTGACTATGTTGCTTATGTGGCTTTTCAAGTTAAGATGTTGATCCAAAGTAACTCCCAAATATTTTATTGCATCTTTGGTTCTCAAATCAGCTTCATTGACACTGACATGGGATGGGGGGGTAAAGTAGGTGTCTCTGGTGATGAATAGCACCTCCGTTTTTTTTATGTTGGATGCGAAGGTTCTGTGTTTGGAGCCAAGTTGAAACTGCGTTGAAGCAGTCTGTGAGGGGGGTCAGGTCCATGTGAGTTGTGGAGAAGGGCATGTATAATAGGATATCGTCTGCATATATCAAACAATTCACGTTGAATGATCTTATGATATTGCAGATGGGCTGCATGTAGATATTGAAAAGTAATGAGGATAACGATGAGCCCTGGGGTACTCCTTGCTTTTGATGGAGTAAACATTACGTAAACATTCATTAATTTATAGACTTCTATCATATCTCCCCTCAGCCATCTCTTTTCCAGGTTAAAAAGCCCTAACCTTTTTAGCCTTTCTTCATAGGGGTATCCTTCCATCCCCTTTACCATTTTGGTGGCTCTTCTCTGAACCTTTTCTAATAACGCTATATCCAATATTCAAGGTGCAGTCTCACCATGGAACGATATAGAGGCATTATAATATCCTTTGTATTATTTTCCATTCCTTTCCTTATGATACCTAGCATTCTATTTGCTCTCTTGGCCTCCGCTGCACACTGGGCTGAGGGTTTTAACATATTATCCACAATGACGCCTAAATCTTTTTCCTGGGTGGTGGTTCGTAATGTGGAACCTTGCAACGTGTAACCATAGTTTGGGTTGTTCTTCCCTAGGTGCATAACTTTGCACTTGTCCACATTAAATTTCATCTGCCATTTGGATGCCCAGTCTTCCAATTTATCAAGATCCTCTTGCAATTTTCCACAATCCTCTTGGGGTTTTAACAACTTTAAATAATTTTGTGTCATCTGCAAATTTGATAACCTCACTCGTTATTTCCTTTTCCAGGTCATTTATGAATATGTCAAAAAGAAGCGGACCAGCACAGATCCCTGGGGTACACTACTATTCACCTTTCTCCATTAGAAAAATTGGCCATTTAGCCCTACCCTCTGCTTTCTATCTTTTAACCAGTTCCTGATCCACAATAGTACACTGCCTCCTATCCCATCACTCTTTAGTTTTGCCAAAATTCTCTGATGAGGGACCTTGTCAAAGGCTTTCTGAAAGTCCAAATACACTATATCAACCGACTCACCTTTGTCTACCTGTTTATTCACACCTTCAAAAAAACATAACAGATTAGTAAGACAAAATCTTCCTTGTCTAAAGCCATGTTGGCTGTCTCCCATTAAGCCATGACTATCTACATGTTCAGCAATTTTGTTCTTTATGATGGTTTCTACCATTTATCCCAGTACTGACGTCAGGCTCACTGGTCTGTATTTTCCCGGATCACCCCTAGAACCCTCTTTAAAAATTGGTGTTACTTTCGTCATCCTCCAATCTTCAGGTATTACAGATGATTTTAATGATAGTTCACAGATTACTGGTAGCAGGTCTGCAATCTCATATTTCAGTTCTTTCAACGCCCTAGGATGTATATCATCCGGCCCAGGTGATTTGCTACTTTTCAGTTTATCTAATAGTTGTAATACATCTTCCCGATGTATCGATATGTCCTTCAATTCTTCTGCACCTTTAAATACCACTTCAGTCATGGGTAACATCCCCACATCTTCCTCAGTACAGACCAAAGCAAAGAATTCATTCAGTCTCTTCGCTATCGCCTTGTCACCCCTTAGTGCCCCTTTAACCCCTCTATCATCTAATGGACCAACTGACTCTCTCACAGGTTTTTTGCTACAAATGTACTTGAAAAAGTCTTTATTACGCGTTTTTGCTTCTACAGCAAGCTTCTTCTTCCCTTTGCTTGCCTTATCAATGCCTTACATTTAACTTGCCAGTGCTTGTGCTGTTTCCAGATTTCGTCGTTTGGCTCTTTTTTACATTTCCTGAAAGATGCATTTTTGGCAACAACAGCCTCTCTGACCTCACCTTTAAACCATGCTGGTAGTTTTTTGGACTTTCTTCCACTTTTCTTAAAGCGTGGAATACAGCTGGTCTGGGCTTCCACGATAGTATTTTTAAACAACACCCAAGCTTGATGTAAGTCTTTAACCTTTGCAACTGCTCCTTTTAGTTTTTTCTTAACTATTTTGCTCATTTTATCATAGTTTCCCTTTCGAAAGTTAAAAGGTAGTACTGTGGATTTCCTTATTATCCCTCCTCCACTAATTAAATCAAATGTGATCATGCTATGATCACTATTGCGAAGTGGCCCCAACACCCTTATCTCTTGCACCAGATCTGGTGTTCCACTAAGGACTAAGTCCAATATGGCTTCCCCTCTGGTTGGTTCATGAACCAGCTGCTCCAAGAAGTAGTCATTTATTTCATCTAGGAACTTTATCTCCCTAGCATGTCCTGCTGTGACACTGACCCAGTCGATACCGGGGTAATTGAAATCAACCATTATTACTACTGTGCTGCAGCTTTTGTTAGCTTCCTTGATTTCTTTGAGCATTTCATCATCCATTTGTTCATTCTGGCCAGGCGGTCGATAGTACACCCCCACTGCCATTGCCTTCCCCTTTTTACATGGAATTTCAATCCATAGGGGTATGTTTATTAAACTGCGGTAATGTCATTCACGTTAGGTTCTGCGGTAAAGCTACAGATGCCCATATAAAGGTGTGGGCGTTGCATCGTTACAGCAAGCTGACAGCTAACACGCGTTACAAGGCGCCTCAGACTAATGAGCGTTACAAGGCGCCTTGTAAGGCGCCTTGCAAGGCACCTTGTAAAGCGCCTTATAATGCGCCTTGTAAGGTGCCTTGTAAGGTGCCTTGTAAGGTGCCTTGTAAGGTGCCTTATAAGGTGCCTTGTAAGGTGCCTAGTAAGGCGCCCTATAAGGCCTCCTAGGCTAAGCGCCATATTAGACACCCTTGGACAAGGCACCGCAGAAGGCACCCCGGGCTATGGAACCATAGGTTAAGGTGGCCTAACAAGGTTATGGTATCCTAGGTTAATGTGCCCTAGGGCCTGCAAGGTGCCTCAGGATGACATGCATGACCTGTGCGGAACAGAGAGAGATGTAGCCCTAACACTAGATAGAGCACTCAGGAAAGGCAATGAACAGGTGAGTGAAGGAGGGAGAGGTGGAAGCCGCTGGACCTGCCATATCTGCGGGCATCCCATGTGCCTGCCAGTACTGATGACAAACATGGTGGGGCAGCTTTACCACAGCACAGGGTGTTGGCAAAGTACCAGAAAAACAGTTGGTGGCAGACGATGGGAATACGTGTCCCTAAGTGGAGGCAGAGGTGGCAGGATAGTTACAATGATGGGTGGACAGAGGAGTGGTGGTGCCATGCAGAGCAGGCACAGGCGAGGCTGCATGAACGGGCACAATGCAGGAAAGGGTATGACATGGGGTGGCTGCCTGCACTGGCAGACAGGACTCTACACAGCTGACAGACGCAGATAGACGGACCGAGGGAATGTTTGCAATTGTGGTGAGGGTATTATGGGCTGGAAGCGCAGAGCTGCAAGAATATGACCTCTACAGGCATGCACACTATTTGAGTAGGACAGGCATGAGAGGAGGGAACAATGAGGAACTGAATCCATGAACACTGCCAAGAATGGCATTGTATTAACCAGTAGGCTATACCTCCATGGTGTATGTCACAGTAATGTCTGGGTACAGAAGGACTGCAGGTAACTGCACAAATTGTCTGCTCTGAGTGCCAGGATAGGGTAACCCCACCATACCCATGATGCAATGCACATGCTGAATAGCTGTCTACAGCTGATCACCAAATGGGGTCTGCATCTCTCCGGTACCTCAGCTTGGAAAGACGAACTGACAGTGCATGATACTGGCACAGAGTAGATACAGACCATGCCATTGTGCAGGGTCTGTGTTCACCCTGAGGGATAGGATGGGTGCCCAGCACTAGGTCTGCAGTACATGTGGTGCTAGAGATAGGTCCCGCTGTACGTTTCCATCACTACCAGTGTGTGACTGGTGTTTCTTGCAGTGCAGCCGAAGGGAATTTGGTGTGCATCTGTACCCTGCAGTCACATGTGGCTTTGTGGGACCAGACACCAGCCAGATTAGTGTGTACCCTGTGTTAGGGTCTGGCTGACATGGGCAACTGTTATCAGGGCAGAGGGGTTTCTAGAATTGCATGAGGTGTGTGCAGCACTTCCTTTATAGATCACAGTGGTATACACTACATACCCCAAAGGGCCCATATCACCCTTTTTGTAAGTAAAGAACAAGTGCCCCCACCCCAGGGAAAGCAACCTCCATCCTGTTTGTATGAGACAGCCCTCCAGGGTTTGTGGGCCAGAGCCATACCTATGACTGGGGCAGTGGCAGACCAGCAGCAATGCTGGGGGTCAGGTCTGGGAAACCCCAAACGCCTCCCACCACTGTCTGCCAGTCACCAGCAGACAACACAGTCTGACTGTACCTTAAAGGTGTTCTGACCATGCACAGTCTAACTGCAGACAGTCCACCAGCCTGCTCACAAAACTAGTTGCAGCAAGCAGGCAACTCGGTGATTGGGATCTCAGGACTAGGGAACACAAATATATCACTGAAGGTGTAGAGTGCTATGTGAGAACATAGATCTGCCAGGGTCACTGCTCATTCAGAGTGAGCGCCCTCCCAGCATGCCATGCTGTGGCCACCCTGTCCATGCAGGTGGTGGTCAGGCACTACAGTGTCTCAGCCATTGCCCCACACCCTGTGAAGATGCATCCTGGCCAATCTGCCCTGTCCGGGCCATACCCAACATACCTTGCTCCTCATTATGCACCTATTCAGGCTAACGCTGGTAACAGTGGGACATTTTGGGCCCAGTGAAGGGTGGGCAGCCACAGAACAATGGATAGACATACACACACACTCACTCCTATTGCAGCATTGTACAAAGATAGGGGTGGTTGGCAACCCTGCCCACCACATTGGTCCTGATCACAGTGCTGACATTGCTAAACTGTGCAGGGGGTAGTAGTAGTGCTCTGGTGATTAACTTCAGCTCACTGCTGGGGCCAACAGCCTGACTCTCCATGCATCTTGGGATTGTGGAGCCTGTGTGGGTGGTTGTTTGCACCCCTGTAAGCTGCTGCTTTGGGCTTTGCACATGTTGCTGTTATATCTACATTGTAGGGTAAAACATAGGGACATGCTCTGAAGGAACCACAGCTTGGGCTTGAACCTGTGACCCTCTGCTTCTGGACACACTGGCTGTACTTTTCCTCAACCAGACTTTGTATGATGCACTGCACCCCACATACTGATGCAGGGCATGGCCTAGGTCAGGGGTGGGCACCTCCGGTCCTGGAGGGCCGCAGACCAGTCAGGTTTTTGGGATATCCCTAATGAACATGCATGAGATATATATGCATTAGAGATATCCTGCCAACCTGACTGGTTTGTGGCCCTCCAGGGCTGGATTTGGAGACCCCTGCCTTACACCTCTGTCATTTAAGATCGTGAGTGGGCAAGGTACAGATGTCCTAGACATCGAAAGGGTATATAGAATATGTCACATTCCTCCTCGATTCTCACCACCACCAAAAAGTTGTCTAATAGACAATTTTTTGGTGGTGGTGAGAAGTGAGGAGGACTGTGACAAATTCTATATAACCTTTTTGATGTCTTGGACATCTGCACCTTGTCCACTCACAATCTTAAATGACAGAGGTGTAAGGCAGGGGTCTCCAGATCCAGCCCTGGAGGGCCACAAACCAGTCAGGTTGGCAGGATATCTCTAATGCATATATATCTCATGCATATTCATTAGAGATATCCCGAAAACCTGACTGGTCTGCGGCCCTCCAGGACCAGGTTTGCCCACCCCTGGCCTAGGTCCACTGCAGGGAGGTGGCACAGCCCCCTCCAGCACGGGCACACACCTCCCTGTCAAGCGGACATGGCCATTTGCTGTCGGTGCTGGTAGTGCGCAGTCCCAGGCCATCCACTGTGTAGGTAGACGCCCGCCTAGGGAGCGGATCCCAGGGTGGGGGGGCATACATGGACATCCTCACATCCCCCCATCACTGTCTACCAATATTATGTCACTTCCACATGGGGGTGGGATGGCTAGGGGGATGTCAGATCAGTGCCCTAGCAACTATTGGCTAGGGTGAACCAGGTAGATATAGGTGGATTGTGTTTGGCCTTGGTCAGCTGCTGTCTTGCTGATTTCCGGTTTCTATGTTCCTGTGTGCAACCTAGGTGCCTGCCTGGTCCACCCTGTGCCCCAGCTGACCATGCTACATGTCCTGCCTGCGGCCCCCTATGCCCCATTTGCACCGTCGCCATAGTGGCCAGTCATACTTTGGCACTATGGTGTTGCTGAAAAAAGGAGCCTCTCCCCGCCCACTCTTTGCCCATTGACCCCTTCTCTCCGCCCTCTCTCCACCTTCTGCGGTGTTTACCGCGCCGCAGAACGTCAACGATCCTTAAGTGACGTTAATGCGCGTTCACGTTACATAACGCACGGTATGTAACTTTGTTAACGTTACATAACGCGCGGTATGTAACATTACCGCAGTTTAGTAAACATACCCCTTAGAGATTCTAAAGCAAATTTTGTTTCCTGCAAAACTTTAATCCTTTCTGACTCAATGCCCTCTCTAACATAGAGCGCAACCCCTCCACCAATTTGATCAGCTCTATCATTACGATATACTTAGTACCCAGATATCACAGGGCATTTGGGCTATTGTACTCTTTTTGGAACCTCTCTGTTTTTGATAGTATCCTTCATGGATACATTCTTCCGAACCATGTGCTCTTGTGCGACTATCGGCTTTCCCCTATTATCTAGTTTAAAAGCTGATCTATCTCCTTTTTAAAGGTTAATGCCAGCAGCCTGGTTCCATCCCGGTTAAGGTGAAGCCCATCCCTTCGGTAGAGCCCCAACTTTCCCCAGAATGTTTCCCAGTTCCTAACAAATCCAAAACCCTCATCCTTGCACCATCGTCTCATCCATGCATTGAGACTCCGGAGCTCTGCCTGCCTTTTGGGTCCTGCGTGTCAAACGGGAAGCATTTTGGAGAATGCTACCCTGGAATTTCTGGATTTCAACTTCCTACCTAAAAGCCTAAATTTAGCCTCCAGAACCTCCCTACCACATTTTCCTATGTCATTGGTACCGACATGTACCAAGACAGCAGACTCCTCCCCAGCAGTATCTAAGACCTTATCTAAGTGGCGCATGAGGTCCGCTACCTTTGCACCAAGCAGGCATGTTGCCAGGCGATTCTCACGTCCACCAGCCACCCAATTATCTACATGCCTAATGATCGAATCACCAGCTGTCCTATCCCTTCCCTCATGGGCACATGGCCCTGGAGAAACTTCCTCAGTGCCAGAGGGTTTTACATCACCTCCTGCCACACCAAGGTGATGCTCTCCTGTCACGTGATCTCTCTCCTCCATGGCAACAGGGATGCTCCCAGACTGGAGGTGGGACTTCAAGACTATATCCCTGTAGGTCTCGTCTATGTACCTCTCTGTCTTTCTTATGTCTTCCAAGTCTGCTACTCTAGCCTCTTGAGAATGGACTCGTTCCCTGAGAGCAAAGAGCTCCTTGCACCTAGCAAGTAAGTAAGCTCACTTTCTTCATGGACAAGCAGGATGAGTCAGCCACACACTTCTGACTTGCTAGCTGTGGCCTGTGAGAGAAAGGGGTGCTAATAATAATGTACACTCCCCTCCAGCCATGCTTGGACTGTGATAGGAAGAGGACCCAAGAAATCTAGTGTTTCCCTGGGACAAGCATTGTGGAACCTGTGTGCCTCTTTGGGAACCTGCGAGTACTTGTGGCCTGGATTGGCCACTGTTGGAAACAGGATACTGGGCTTGATGGACCTTGCTATGACCCAATAAGGCATTTCTTATGTTCTTAGGTCTGTGAGCCATGTGTGAGAGTTCCAGGGTGTCCCTGGATCTAGTATATAGGCAAAAGCACTCAGTTTAAAAAATTTTGCTCAAGCAACTTACAAACAGTCAAAGTAGGCAGAGAATACCAAACTTGTGAGTACCAAGCAATGAGTGTCATCTTTATAAACCATACACAACATTTTTATAACGATACCATACAGAGATGTAATTTAGACTGCACAACAATTTTAGCTATGTCACATCTGCATCTCTCTTTTTTTTGTGTGTGCTGTCAGGGGAGTTCAGCCATGTAGAGGACCACTCATCCAAAGGCGCTGTTCACGAGGGCATGTTGGTCTATGCAGTAATGTCTCTGGAAGGTGTGTATGGAAGACTATGTTGCAGCCTTGCATATGGTGTCCACAGGAAAGGGGCACAAGTACTCGCAAGTACCAAATCACAAAGCGAAGAGCGAGTATCCAAGTACAAACTTTATTGAAGGTCAATGCCAAGGCAACAAGCCAACAAAAGAACAAAGCCCTGCATTTTTATCCACTCATGATAATTTTTGTATCTATGTTCTTATTTGGTCCGATCAGATTTTATATGATCCACAGTTCAATTTTAGATATGTTTTTACTCTAAATCAGGAGTTTATTATTTATTTAATGTTAATTATATTTGTGTCTTAAATTTTAAGCACATGTATAGGATTCATCTGTACATAGAAGGAATCTGTTTTTATGGTCTCTGTCTGTTTATATGCTTCAGTGGATATATTTTTTGATCTTTTGATATAATTATGATTGAATTATTTTTATCTGATGTATAATGAAGATATATTTATGTTTTTATTTGTATTTTCAGCAGACCATAGTCCCTGAGAAAGGCCTTGCTGAAACATGGCCATGTAGGGCTTTGTTCTTTTGTCGACTTGTTGCCTTGACATTGACCTTCAATAAAGTTTGTACTTAGATACTTGCTCTTCGCTTTTTGCAGCCTTGCAAATGTACTCTACCGATATGGAGTTGAGGTTTGCCAGGGTGACTGTAATGGCTCTGAGCTGTTGGGCCCAGATGTTGTCAGCTGTGTGCCAGTTTTGGAGTAGCAGAATGCAATACAGTCTGACATCCACTGCGGCAGTGTCCTTTGTGACTGGAATTCCTAGTCTATGGAAACTGAAGGAGACGAAGAGTTGCACTGCCTTCTGGCTGGGTTCAGCCCTCTGGATGTATATGCACAGCACCTGCACACAGTCCATATTGTGGAGCTGTTGCACTTTTGGCGTAGGGTGAGGCTCAAGGTAGAAGGTATGTAGCTTGATGGCCTAATTAATGTTGAATGGCAAGGCCACTTTTGGGAGGAACATGGGCTGCATTCTGAGAGTGGCACAGTCTTGGTAGAGTTGGGTATAGGGTGGATGGGAGACTATCAACTGCAGTTTGCTGATGTGTCTGGCCAAGGTGATGGCTATGAGGAAGAGGGCCTTCCAGTAATGAATGCTGCTTGCAGGGATTTAAATGAGCTCTGCATGGGATGGTGTAAGATAGTGTTGAGGTCCCAAAGAGTCAATGGTTGGGGG
Organism: Ichthyophis bannanicus; assembly: GCA_033557465.1. Taxonomy (NCBI): domain Eukaryota; kingdom Metazoa; phylum Chordata; class Amphibia; order Gymnophiona; family Ichthyophiidae; genus Ichthyophis; species Ichthyophis bannanicus. Next base: position 378,959,612 of record CM066036.1, read on the forward strand.
ATTAGAGGTTGGTGAGGTCTTTTATGAATCATGAGATCAGTCAGTGTGTTGAACTGGAGCTATTGAGGCAGTCGTGGTATGCTGAAATGGCACAAAGTGGACTTTAACAGAGGAAGTCTTGAACCCTGCATTGATGAAGTTGGTAAGGTAATGAAGGACCTGCAGGACTGGGCAGGAGAAAGGGATCTTGTCCTGTCAAGGTGCACCAGGAGTTAAATCACTTCTTTGAGTGCACATGATTTTCTTAACCTGGTGGTTAAGATTAAATTCTGTATCTAAGGAACAAGGTGAAAAGAGGACAAGGTCCTCCTTTCAACCTCCAAGCAGTCAAGACTAGGGTTGAAGGGCTGAAATGGGGTGTGCTGTCCTGCTCTAGGTGATGAGCTCCAGCACTTGTAGAAGTCTGATAGGTGAGCGCACCACTAGGAATGGCAGGAATGGAACCACATCAGTTTTAGCCAGTGGGATGTGATCAATATGACTGACACTTGATTGCAGATTATCTTCTGGGTGGACTTGGAGATCAACAACGTTGGGGGAGTATGAGTACAGAAGTGTCTGGTCACCCCAGTGTATGTCAAATGCGTCCAGTGCCAGGCTGCATGTGGATGGGCCTTTGGAGCAATGGACCACTGGAGACTGGTGCACTTTGTGTTGGTCTGGTTGAACAAAAGGTCCATATCTGGGTTACCCTACCACTGAAACAATGACAAAAAGTGAGGGTTGAGAGACCACTCATATGGGTCCAGTTGCTAGCTGAGACTGCCTGCTAGTTTGTGGTGTTTCCCTGGTAGATAGGTCACTTGTAAGAGGCATCCCTTGGATAAGATGAAGGTCCAGATCTTGTGGATTTTCCTGCATAGATTGAGGGAGCCCATGCCACTCTGTTTATATAGAAAATGGCCACCTGATTGACCATTTGTATCATGAAGACCTTGTTTGATATCCATGGATGAATGTCCTGAGTGTGTTCCTGATAGCCTGAAACTCCAGCAATTTGATGTGGTACATCTGCTCTCTGGAATATACCTTTCATGCATAGATGCGACCCCCAGCCCTTATTGGAGGCATCCATCATGATGATAAGATGATGCCATGGTCATTGTAATAGTCTGCCTCAGAGAGGTTGTCTTGTTTCAATCACCAAGCAAGAGCTGCATGTGCAGATTTGATAGTGTTTTGATATGGCAAAGGCTGAATGTACTGGTTCCAGTATTTGTGCAAATGCCAATGTAGATGGTGCACAAAGAATCGGGCTAGGGGAATAGCTTATGTGGACACTATCATGTGCCCTAGTAGATAACAGATGATTCTTGAGGATGATACATGCTGGGCCAAGGCCATGTTTGTGTCCACTCACTGCATGAGGAGGAATGCCTTTGATTGAAGAGTCCTGATATCTGCCCCAACAAACTCCAGGGACTGTAGTTGTGACTTCCTTTTGATGATGAAGCCTACTTATTGTAGGAGTGAGATCATCTGCATGACCAAGGTCTTGACTTCCTGTTGTGAGAGATCCACAATGAGCCAGTCATTCAGGTAGGGGAAGGCACAGCTGCCCAGTTTGTGGAGGTGTACAGCAGTCCCTGCAATGCATTTGGTGAACACCCTTGGGCTACAGACAAGAACTTTGTACTAGCTGTCCAATACTGAGAAGCACAAGTACTTTCTGTGTGCTGGGTATTCATTTCCTGGAGATTATCTAGAGATACCAGACAGTTATTGGTTTGCAGGAGAGGGAGAATATTCCAGGGAATTCATGCAGAACTTATTTAGACAGTTTTGAATACCACCTTATCCTTCAAGGAAAGTGGTCATGACACAATTGGAGGGGGGGTACATTTAACATGAGGGGATATGAGATACATACATTAAGGGGTATGTTTACTATACCGTCTTAACGTGGCAGTGGTGGTATTATCACGCAATAAGTGACATTATCGCGCGATAACATCACACAATAATATCACATCGCGCGATAACGCGGCAGCGGCATTAAGGCACACTAACGCTGTGAAATACGGGTCTGAAGGGTGGAGTAAGGCTTCCCAGAGGGCAGAGAGAAGGGATCAATGGGCGGCGAGTGGGCGGGGAGAGGCTCCAGGCACACTAACGCTGTGAAATACGGGTCTGAACACTAATGCCAGTGAAACCCTCGCATTAGGCACATTTGCAGGAAATAGAAATAATTTCAGTCAGCAATGTGCAGCAAAGGCAGGGAAACCCAGAAAAGTGATAGTTGTGATACATGTGCAGGAACCAAAAAGGCAAATAAACATATAAAATGACCAGAACCACATTTAAAATTCAAATAACCAAGCTGGCCAATAGTGATATTAATGATAAACATAAAGAAACACTACTGACAAAGCGTAAAAATTAAGATATCATATTTGGAAGGGTCTATGCTCTGTCCCCCTACAAAGTGAATTGAAATAGCGCTGATCAGGGTTTCTCTCATTTAGATTGGGCAGGTATGTCATGGTGTGCACATGTGCAGCAACAGCAGAGTGGGCACGTAGGAAAGGGCAACTGTACTGATGCTGTAAATGGGATACAGGGGGCTGCAGGCAGCACATGCTTGTGGTCCAGCTGGGGCACAGTGCAGGCTAGGCAGATGCCTAGGTGGCGTATAGGAATGCCGAAACTGTAAAGCATCAAGACAGCAACTGACGAGGGTCCAACATGGGCACGAGTGTGTGTCCCACAGTGTCACAGGGGATATTACCCAACAGGTACCCTCAAGGGCACATAACATTGGCAGGCGGTACGGGGGGGGGGGGGGAGCACGCATGTCCATGTAGACACCCCTACCCGAGAACCCACACCATAGGCAGCTGCTTACCGGCATACAGGATGGCCTGGGACTGCGCACCACCAGCACCACCGGCATAATAGCATGGCAGCATGGTGGCGGAGGGGTGCTGGTGGCGGAGGGGGCAGTGGCATCTGCCCACAGCAGACCATATCCAAGCCCCATTTAGGTGGGTGCCGTGCAATGCAACAGACAGGGTCTGTCTGACAAACAGTCATGGTATCCCCAGGGAATGAACTGTCCCTGTGGCAACAGTGTGGTGCAGTACACACAGCTGGTGTGTTCAGGAGCAGAAGGTCACAAGTACAAGTATTTTACCCAGTACTAAACCGTGGTAATAAAGATGGAATCTTTATTGCAGATAAAATAAACATGCCTGAAACGCCTATATTTTACCCTACAGAGCACAGACACCATAAACATGTGCAATCCCTAGAGCAGAGTTTCCCAACTGCAGTCCTGGAGAGCCAAACACCATTCAGGCTTCATGCTGTCCCTAATAAATATGCCTGTGCTGCATTAGTATGTTCCGCCCCCATTGTATGCAAATGTATCTCATGCATATTCATTAGGGACAGCATGAAAACCTGAACAGTGTTTGGCCCAGCAGGACCGGAGTTGGGAACCTCTGCCCTAGAGCAGCGACCAACAGGGGCATAAACACCCACACCCACAGGCTCCACTATCCAAAGCCTCATGGAGAGTTAGGCTGTTGGGCCCTGCACGCAGCAGCATCTCACAATACTAGCACTTGCATACCTCAGCAATGCCGCCCTAAACTTGGGAATACGTTACACATATATCAAAAGGTTGTTATGATTAATGGCAAATAACAATTCCTAGGTTAAGCACAATTTGCTGATAGAGCTGCATCATAGCAACCTTTCTGATATCTGTGCAGTGTGTTTCAGTTTTGGTTTCTGACAGTGTTTACCACCCTCGGGAGTGACCCCAACAGTATTGTGTACCATAGCCACACCTGCACTGTGCTCAGGACTGGTGTGGTGGCCAGGGCTGCCAAAAGCCTCTATATTTGCACAATGCTGGCATAGGCGTGGGAGTGTGTGTCTGTCTATCCAGTGTGTTGTGGCTGCCTACACCTTACTCAGCCCACACTGCTTGCACTGTTTCCAGTGTTAGCCTGCCAATGTGCATAATGAGGAGCAAGGTACTGTGGGTATGACTCGGACAGGGTGGCCTGGGCAGGATGCATCTGCACAGGGCATAGGGCAATGGCTGGGACATTGTAGTGCTCAGCCACCACCTGCACGGACAGGGTGGCCACAGCATGTCCTGCTGGGAGGTCACTCTCACCCTGACTGTGCAGTGACCACGGTATGGCTAGGTTCCCCCATAGTGCTGTATAGTATACCTGTCAAGTGATTTTTATGGGTTCTGTTTTGTGGGGTTTAATCACTGATTTATCTGCTTGGTGTGCATGCACACATTTTCTCCAGGGACATGCACTATGGACTAGCTAGCAGACTGTTTGCAGTTAGTATGTGTATGGTTGGAACACCTTGCAGGGTGCAGCAGCTGGAGACTGTCAGGTAGTGGTGGCGGGCAGCTGAGCATTTACGAGCCTACTGTCTGTCCGCCATTGCCTTATGGCCGCGCACAGATCTGCATTGACTGCGCTGTAGGGTGCTTGTTTCCCAGCCGGACTGGGGTTGATGGTCCCCTCTACTGCCACCATTGCAGGGATGTAGAATGTGGATCTGTTGGTGGGAGATCCTGTCCCCCCACCCTGAGTCTCAGTGGGGGGTGGGGGGGGTGGGGTGGTGCTACATAATCCACCTATGAGTCTAAACACCCCCCTTTCACTTAAATCATGTGACCATGGTACCCACACAGGATATGCACTATTCTGGGTGCATCATAGTCCACAAGGGCTAGATGTGACTGGGAAATACAGATGGACACAGGTGTATCCTAGGTGTGTCAGCAAGGACTACATATTGCTTACTGGCACTGATGGTGACCTGCAGTATAGTCTATCTCAGCTCAGCCAGGTGCTGCGGACCTGGTGCTGGGCGCCCCACCTCGCCCTCAGGGTGAGCACAGTACCTGCACAATGTGATGGTCTGTAGCTACTCTGTGCCAGTAACACACACGGTTAGTTCCCCCTACCAGGCCGAGGTGCTGTGGGGGTGCATACCCCATCTTGTGATCATCTGTAGACTGCTGATCTGCATGTACAGTGCATCATGGGTATGAATGGGTTTACCCTATCCTGGTAACCACAGCAGACAGTTTGTATGGTGGCCTGCAGTCTTTCTGTAGCCAGCCAGAGGTTTGTTAGTAGCTATAGAGATGTAGCCCACTGGTTACTTCACTGACTGTGGAGGCAGAGGTCATGGGTTTGATTTTGTAGTGGGCTTATGTAAGATTCTGTAGTGGGCTGTCTGAGGCATTTCCTTTTTTAATTTAAATTAGTGCTGCCAACAAAAACACCCTTACAGTGCTGTAACCTTAAGGTGCCTCATAAGGCGCCCTATAGGGAACATTATAAGGTGCCTTGGCGGACAGTGCACTTTATAATGTGCCCTCTGGAGTACCTTATAGGGCGCCTTATGCGGCACCTTAGGTTACGGTACTGTGAGGGTTTTTGCTGGCAGCACTAATTTAAATTAAAAAAGAAAATGCCTCAGACAGCCTTCTTACATATCCCCACTGCAGAATCAAACCCATGACCTCTGCCTCTGCAGTCAGTGAAGTAACCAGTGGGCTACATCTTTATTCCTTCTGACACTGCACTGGCATTAACTTAGGGTTAACATGCCACAGCACTCACTATTGCACAATACCAATTCTTGCTACCTTAGGTCCAGAACACCCACCTACTCCTTATATGGCATTCTTCACATTATTGCTGGAGCTAGCACCAGTAACATTAAGACAGTTTAGTAAACATGTCCCTAATACTTACAGGTAACATGGGCAATGGAGGGTTAAGTGGCTTACCCAAGACCACAAGGAGCACCTGTGGGACTAGAAACCCCAGTCCTTCTGGTACAAGGTTGCTGTCTTCTAGTGGAGTTTGAACCCCCTGACCTTCTGGACTGAGATAACTTGCCCCAACCACTAGGCCACTCCTCCCTCCTTCTTATTGTGAATGAACTTGTTCAGATAATGCAAGTTGAGGATGGGGATTGAGGCCCTCTGTCGTCTTGGAAATCAATAAGTACCTGGATTAGAACCCGTGGTTGATCCTACTGGGGGCAACAGGTTCTATGATTCTTGCCTCCAGGAGGGAGTGTATTTTTGCATGGTGGGGAAGAGATGTATCAGGGTCTTGTTGGAGGGAGAGACCTTGTGATATGGGGAAGCAGAGAATCTGATGTGGTAGTCCTGGCTGATGTCCAGGACCCATTTGTCCATTGTGATCTCCCCCCAGGCATTCTTGAAGGATGATAGGTGCCCCCACCCCCCACTGGTGGGCTCACACTATATTTATTCAATGCATTTTCTATACCACCTTATCATTTACTCAACGTGGCTTACGTTTAACTTGAACTGGGACAATATACAGTGAACAGAATGTGGTACAGTTACATTGTGCACAGAGTAACAATGAAGTAAACAGAGTGTAGACAATAGATTAGCCAAGTATAAATGGTGTAGTTACATTGCAGAAACATGGGTAGCGACCTGTTCATTTCAAGATATACTGGTCATATTAGGATATAATTGTCATTGGTTGAGGTTGATATTGAGTAGTTTATGTTTATCGAGTGGAGTAGTCATCTTATGGGATAGGGTTTTATGGCTGTGTATTGTCCTTTTGTCTCTCTGCATTTCCTTATGCTTTGATGTTAGGTTAAGTATCTATTCTAAAGTGTTCTGTAAAGAGGCATGTTTTTAGCCTTTTTTGGATTTGGGGGTATCATCAATAAATTTTAGTTTGTCTGGAAGTGAGTTTCATAGGGAAGATGCGAATAAGGAGAATGCCATGCTGCAGGTTGTTTGTTTGTTTTTTACATTTATGGTGGGGATAAGGGAGTTTTGATTGTTGGTTGTTCTTGGTTTGGTATCTGGAGATTGGTGTATCAGGGTTTTAGACACTCTGGGCCTGATATTCCAAGGCATTTACATGGTTTACAGACCTATAAATTGTGTAAATGGCCCTAAGCGGGATATTCAGCAGCACTAACATGCTAAATATCCCTGATTAATGCCGCTATAAGCCCCAATGCTAACTGCTTAGCATCAGAGCATGTTGTGGCAATCCTGGGTGGAGTGGAGGTGACTAACCAGTCGCTAACGGGACTTATCTTTACCTGTGGGAGCTAACTGGGCAGTGGCCCGTGTCCTACATGGAGCCTCGAGAAGAGACCATATAACTCCCATTTTTCAGCACCTCCATTGGCTTCCCTTCCATTGCAGGCTTACCTTCAAAGTAATGCTTCTTACTTATAAAACCCTTAACAAACGATCTTCTACCTCCCTCTTGGACCTTGTTCACCCCACCCCTCTGAATAGATCCAGAAGATCTGTAGCCGCAAACACACTCACCGTCCCTACCTCTATAACAAAATGTTCCCTTGCGACCGAGCCTTTATGTTTTATGCACCCGAACTGTGGAATGCCCTTCCTGTCTCTATCCGATCTATTTCTGATATCACACAATTTAGGAAGGCTCTAAAGTGTCACCTTTTCAATCAGTACTATTCTCATGCCGGTGACATCACACAGCTCAATTCATCCTTCATATCTACCTTAACCATTGTTTTAATTACTCAGCCTAGTTACTCACCCAGTTTTAATCCAAGTGGTCTTACTTGTTCTCTGTAAAGTTCAATGTGTGCTTCTTACTGCATAGTACAAATTATTGTTTATTGTAAACCGCACTGATTCTGAATAGCGTGGTATAAAAAAAATATATATATATTGCCATTGCTTGGTTAGCTTCTGCAGCATTGAAGGCTGTGTGGTGATCCCAGATATTCAATGTAGGGGCCAGATATGGTCCCGGCATTGAATATCCGGGTTAAGTCTTCAGCACTGGAGGCTAGCCACTGTAATCGTACTAGCCACTGGCGCTGAATATTGGGCCCTCTGTGTAGGATCTTGAATATGAAGAGTATTATTTTGCCTTTGATACAGAACTGTAGTGGAAGCACTGTTCCCTCTAAGCTGTGTGCGTGTGCGCGTGCACACACACCTCACCGAACGAGCGCACATACTTCACAACAGAGCGCACAAAAATTACGGTTCTGATTCTGATAGAAAACAACACAGATGTCTTAAAATTTAAAAGTTGTTAAGTATTTACGGTTTTCACAAGTTCTACAATGTTTTCTAGTGCAATCAATGTGGTGTACATACAGTATTCTGATGTGTAGTCAAATTTTAAAGTATATAACTCCGAGTGTCTTTATGTGGCGCACAAAAATTTAACCTTCCTTCAAAAGCTGCACAGCTGATATTTTATGTGCACACAGCCTACAGAAAATTAGAGGGAACATTGGGGAAGCCAATGTATTTGTTTTAAAATGGATGTTAAGAGGTGCATAAAGATACAACCACATATTATATGAGCTGCCGTTGTTTGGGCCATTTGCAGAGCATGGATTACATGCTTTGGGAGACCTTGGTAGGTATGTTGCAGTAGTCCAAGTGCAGTGTTATTGTACCCTGGCATACTGTGCGAAAATCATTGAGGTCAAGTAGTTTCTGAATGACTTTCACTTTATGGTAGGTGGCTTTTGTTTTTCTCTTGACATGTGCTTGTATGTTTAGATTTTGGTCGAGCATGACCTCAGACTTGACTAATAGGTCATTGTTTGATATTCTTAATGATGGTGGAGGGGTGAAGGTGGTCTCTCTGGTTATGTATGATTAAGGCCACAACCTGAAAACACAGGCATTACTGTAAATAATGTGTAGATATGTTACCCCAGTTAAATCCAAGTTTTAATCCCTGTTCGATGTAAAATACTCTGTGGCCCTTCTGCACAGTATATTGTTCTGTTTATTGTAAACCACACTGATATGTAATAGCGCGGTATATAAGAGAAGTAAAATAAATAAATAAATAAATAAATGTAGAGCACCTCCGTTTTTTGTACTTCATGGTCAGATTGCCTGTGATAGCCATTGAACGACTGCCTTGAAGCATCTTTTTATTGTTGTATAGTCTGGATTGGTTGTGGCAAAGGGTGTGTATGTCATATCATCATCATCTATATACAAAGAAAAACCACAAATTGCAAACAATTCACACTTATACAAAATCACAATGCAAAAAATTTCTTAAAGAATAAATATTGCCTATATACTCATACATCAATCCAAAAAATTCACAGAATATAAATAATACAATTCGTGTGTTATAAATATTTATGAATCTTAAATTGTTTTACCAAATTAAATTTTAATTGTAAAAAATTTATGATTCATAAATATTTATAACATGCTAATTATTGTATTATTTATATTTTGGATTGATGTATGAGTATACTGTATATATATATATTTTTTAGTGCCATCAAGTCAGTGTTGACTCATAGCAGCCCAGTTACCTCTGGGTTTTTTTGGCAATGTATCACCAGAAGTAGATTGCCAGCCTTTTCTTCTGAGGCAATGGAGAATAAAGTGACTTGCCCAAGGTCACAAGGAGTGCCAGTAGGAATTGAACCCTTGATCTAGGCTACTCCTCCCTTTGTATGAGTATATAGGTAATATTTATTCTTTAAGAAATCTTTGCATTGTGATTTTGTATATCATCATCATCTGCATAGATATGGTACAGTACATTGCAGTTTTGTATTACAGTGCATAGTGGTTGGAAATATACATTAAAAAATAATGAGGAAAGAGTAGTTACTCACCTGTAACAGGTGATCTCTGAGAACAGCAGGAATAAGTCTTCACATATGGGTGATGCTGACATCAAAGGAGCCCCGTGCAGGAAACTCCCCAGCATCCAATAGGAATGCTTTTGGGAGTATCCCTCCATGCCTGCCTTCGCATCTTCTTAGGAATTCTCCTCAGTCAGGTGTAGAGCTTAGAGAAAAAACTCCAAAACAAAACCCATTCTACAACTTCAGGGGAGAAGAGCGGGTTGTGAAGACTTATTCCTGCTGTTCCCAGAGATCACCTGTTACAGGTGAATAACTGCTATCTCCAGGAGTAAGCAGGAATGGAGTTTTACATATGGGATTCACTAGTTCCCAGCTACCATGGATGGCAGATAAGGAATGTGCAACAGAGAGGGAAAAAACCTGGAACAGTAATGAGGGTAGAGTATGGATCCCGTCAGATCCAGCCCCTTGAGCACACTCTGCACTGAGGTAGCCGGAAGGGGGTATAGTTAAGTCCCAAAAAGGTACCAAAGAACGGCTTGGCCAAATATAGTATCTCTACTAGAATCCTTATCTAGACAGTAATGAGCAGCAAAAGTATGAATGGAAGACCATGTGGCAGCTTGGCAAGTCTCTGAGATAGAGACAGAGCATAGGTTGACCACAGTGGCGGCCATCGCTCGGATATTATGAGCTGTGACATGACCCTCTAAGGAAAGTCCAGCCTGCGCATAAATGAAGGAAATGCAGTTAGCAATCCAGTTAGAAAGAGTACGCTTCATGACTGGTAGGCCTAAGTGACTAGGATCAAACAAAACAAAAAGTCCTGTCTAAATAATAGGCCAAAGCTTTTGCCCGAGAAGAATGAGTCTTGGAAAAAAGGTCGGAAGAGAGACTAGTCGGTTAAGGTGGAAGGGGGAAATGACTTTTGGAAGGAACTTGGGATGGGTCCGGAGGACTACTCTATTATGGTGGAAGCATGTGTAAGGAGCATAATCCACTAGAGCTTGTAACTCACTGACTTGACGAGCCAATGTGAGAGCAATCAAGAAGGTAATCTTCCAAGTTAGAAACTTCAGCAAAGCTATGGTGAGGGGCTCAAAGAGAGGTTTGAGCAGTTGAGCTAGGACAACATTAGGGTTCCAGGTTACTGGAGGCAGTCTGATTGGTGGTCTTGTTAAGAGAAGGCCTCTCATGACGCGTGCTACGAGAGGATGAACATACCGTAGATAGGTTGACTGTCAACTGGTCTGTGAGAGGCCGAGATGTCACTAAGGTGGACTCAAACTGAGTTTGTCTTTAGTCTTGCCTTAGAGAGATGGAGATGATATTGTAGCAGAGACTCCAATGGGCAAATAAATGAGCTGAGGGCCCTCTGGGAGCACCAGAGGGAAAACCGGCACTATTTAAAGGGGTAAGTACATTGAGTGAAGTCCTTTCTAGATGCCAGGAGGACATCTTTTACCTTGTTTGGGAGGTCTAGATGAGATAAGACTAGGCTTTCAGCAGCCACATCTTCAACCGTAGCGCTCTGAGACTGGGGTGAAGGAGCATCCCCTGGTTCTGCAATAGGAAATTGGGTGTGCATCCAAGCCTAAGAGGTTGGTGTTGTACACCCAATCATGCCTTGGAGGAAACCATGGTTGATATGGCCAGAATGGGGTGATGAGAATCATCATTCCCCTGTCCACTTGAAGTTTGAAGAGGGCCCTTAGGGGTATGTTTACTAAACTGTGGTAAACATACATAACGCATGTTATGTAACGTTAACGATCGTTAGCGTTATGACGCGCTAACGAGCGTAATGCTCCGCGGTGCGGTAAAACACCGCAGAAGGTGGAGAGAGGGCGGAGAGAAGGGGTCAATGGGCGGAGAGTGGGCGGGGAGAGGCTCCCCTCACACTAACGCGCTGAATTTCAGGGCTGAATTCCAACGCGAATGAAAACCTGTCGTTAAAGGCACATTACAGGGGAGAAAAACCGTTTCAGTGTCAGCAATGTACAGCCCAGGCAGGGAAACCAAAAAACAGAGATAAGTGTGATACATGTGCACAGAACAAAAGGGCACAGAAACACTGAAAATGACCCCAACAAACTGGAAAAAAACAATAACCAAGCTGGCCAATAGTGGTATCAATGAGAAACTTCAACCCCTCCCCCCCCCCGAGTAAGCTCCATAGAACAGATATAAATCGTGGAAGGGTCTATACGCCGTCCCCATACAAGGTGAATGAGCCCACAGTGACATAGCGCTGCTCAGGGTTTTCCCCACCATCGGACAGGTGCACATGTCCCACAACATCAGGGCGGGCATGTCGGAACGGCAACTGGACAGATGCCGGAGAAGGGGATACAGAGGGCCGCAGGCGGCACATGCTGTGGTGGAGCTGGGCCACAGTGCGGACTAGGGTGATGCCTAGGTGGCCCATACGAATGCTGAAACAGCGGAGCAGCCAGACAGCAACTGCTGAAGGTCCAACATGGGCATGAGTGGGTTTCCCAAAGTTGCACAGGGGATAGTACCCAACAGCTACCCCCAAGGGCACGGAACATTGGCAGGCGGGGCTGGGGGGGAGCGTGGACGTCTATGCAGGCATCCCTACCCCAGAACCCGCACCATAGGCAGCCGCTTACCTGCACACTGGATGGCCTGAGACTGCGCACCACCAGCTCCACCAGCAGAAGGGCATGTCAGCATGGTGGCTGAGAGATACTGGTGGTGGAGGGGGCAGTGGCAGCTGCCCAGAGCAGACCGTGGCCTAGCCCTGTGTAGGTGGGTGCCATGCACTGCAACAGACAGGCCCTGTCTGACCAACAGTCATGGTATCACCAGGGAATGCACCATCTCTGTGATAACATGGTGGTGCAGTGCACAAAACCAGTGTATTCAGAAGCAGAAGGTCACAGGTTCAAGTCCCAGCTGTGGTTTCCACCAACCCAGTCCTCATATTTTATCCACTACTATAACGTGCTAATACAGACAGAACCTTTCTTGCAGATGACGTAAACATGCCCAAAACACCTACATTTTACTCTACAGAGCACAGACACCATAAACATGCGCATTACCTAGAGCAGAGTCTCCCAAATGCAGTCCTGGAGGGCTAAACACCATTCAGGTTCCATGCTGTCTCTAATAAAGGTGCCTGTGCTGCATTTCTATGCGCTGCTCCCATGGTATGCAGATGTATCTCATGCATATTCATGAGGGACAGCATGAAAACCCGAACAGTGTCTGGCCCACCAGGACTGGAGTCGGGAACCTCTGCCATAAAGCAGCAGCCAACAGGGGCAGACACACCCGCACCCACAGGCCCCATTATCCAAAGCCTCCTGGAGAGGCAGGACTTTGGGCTCTGCGTGCATCTCCCAATACTAGCACTTGCATACCTTAGTAATGCCACCCTAAACCTAGGAATATTGTACACAGCTATCAAAAGGTTGCTATGATTACTGGCAGGTAGCAATTCCTAGGTTAAGTACAATTTTCGGAGTGAGCTGCATCATAGCAACCTTTATGATGTCTGTGGAGTGTGCTACAGGTCTTGTATCTGACAGTGTTTACCACTCTGGGGGGTGACTCCTACAGTATTGCGTACCATAGCCATGCCTGCACTGTGCCCAGGACTGGTGTGGTGGTCTGGGCTGCCCAACACCTCTATAGTTGCACAATGCTGGCATAGGTGTGGGGAGTGTGTGTCTGTCTATCCAGTGTGTGGTGGCTGCCAACACCCTCCACAGACCACACTGCTAGCACTGTTGCCAGTATTGGCCTGCCAATGTGCATAATGAGGAGCAAGGTACCGTGGGAATAGCCTGGATAGGGTGGCCTGGCCTGGCCTGGCCGCATCTGCACAGGGCATAGGGCAATGGCCGGACATTGTAGTGCCCGGTACCACCTGCACGGGCAGGGTGGCCATAGCATGTCCTGCTGGGAGGTCACTCTCACCCTGACTGAGCAGTGCCCATGGCATGGCTAGGTTCCCCCATAGTGCTGTATAGTGTTTCTCTTATGTGATATTTATGGGTTTTCTTTTGGGGCCCAATCACTGACTTATCTGCTTGGTGTGTGTGCTGATATCCCCGTTCTGTGTACATGCATCTCCTCCAGGACCATGCACTATGGACTAGCTGGCGGACTGTCTGCAGCTAGTATGTGTCTTGCTGAAACACCGTGCAGGGTGCAGCGGCTGGAGGCTTGCTGCTGGAGAATGTCAGATAATGGTGGGGGGCTGCTGAGCATTTCCAGACCTGCTGTCTGTCTGCTATTGCGTTATGGATGTGTACTGCTCTGCATTGCCTGCCCTGTAGGGTGTTTGATTCCTAGCAGGACTGCGGTGATGGTCCCCTCTACTGCCACCGTTGCAGGGGGGTAGAAAGTGGATCTGTGGGTGGGAGATCCTGTCCCCCACCCTGAGCCCCAGAGGGTGGGTTGGGTGGTGGCATGTCATCTCCCTGGTAACCACAGCAGAATGTGGGTGTGGTGCCGTGCAGTCCTCCTGTAGCCAGCCAGGTGTTTATTGGCAGCTCTAGCCCACTGGTTACTTCACTGCCCATGGAGCCAGAGGTCATGGGTTCACAACCCACAGTGGGGTTCATCGATAGGGCTGTCTTAGGCATTGTCTATTTTTATTGTATATTAGTGCTGCCAGCACAACCACCCTCAGGGTACTGTCACCTTAGGGTGGCTCATAAGGCGCCCTATAGGGCGCCTCATACGGCGCCCTATAAAGCGTCTTATAAGGTGCCTTATATGGTGTCCTATAGGGGATATTATAGGGTGCCTTGGCAGACAGCGCACTTTATAATGTGCCCTATGGAGTGCCTTCTAGGGTGCCTTATGTGGCACCTTAGGTTACGCCACTGTGAGGGTGTGTTTGCTGGCAGCACTATTAAAGTACAACTAAACTTCCTCACAGCCCAATACTTAACCCTTTCCAGGCCAAGCCCAAAACTTTCGGGATCCACACTTCTGCCTAAATATTCCTATCAAATGGTATATAATACATGACCATGGCAGAGGGAACGTCACTATTGGAACATATTGAATAAGACGGGTACAATTTTCCTGACATATGCAAACTTTAACCCGGCTGCAGAATGTGGATTAAAATATTATAGTAGGCCTTCAAAGGGTTACACATGATGCCTCAGCCAGCCTTATTCATTAGGCACACTGGGGAATCAAACCCATGACCCATATACCATCAGTCTGTGTAGTAACCATTGTGCTACAGCTCTGTTTCTGTATTTGGGTGTCTGCGCGCCTTCTTATGCTTAACGCGCAGTAACGCGCCCTGTAACGATCGTTGCTGCACGGCGCCTTATAGCGCGCCTTAACGCGCGTTATTGTTAACGATGTACCGCCCATGTCCTTTTTTGGCATTTCTTCTACTAACGCGGCTCCTAACGCGAATCACACTAACGCAGTTTAGTAAACATACCCCTTAGTATCATTGGAATGGGTGGGAATGTATAAAGAAGTCCCTGTCCCCAGTGGAGGAGAAACACATCTGAGGCCTGGCTCTGTGGAGACATCATCCTGGAACAGAAGCGGGGAAGCTGAGCATTTATTGGAGTAGCAAAGAGGTCAGAGATGGGAGTTCCCCATAATCGAAATATGTGCTATGCTGTTTCAAGATGGAGCATTTATTTAGTTATTTATTTTATTTTCCATTTCTTATATACCGCCCCTTCCCAAGATCAGGAGCGGTTTACATTTTTAACATTATTACATGGAACATATTTTAACAGTTACATTTTTAACAGAGTAACAAAGTAGCATAGAGACTAAACTATATACAAACTGCTTTAGATAGAGCTATGTACAGAGGTGAATAGTTAGAGTTTTTAATAATGTAGCAAAGTGTCTTAACTATGTACATACTGCTAAAGCTTGTGTTATATACAGTGGTGAGGCATCCATTCGTGTGGTCGGAGGACTCTGCTCAATTTGTCTGATAGCACATTTTGCTCCCCTAGAAGGTAAACTGCTCAGAGAAGAATCTGATGAGATATCATGAAGGTCAAGAGGCAGATTGTCTCCCTGAAGAGGTAGTGAGATCCAGTTCCCCCTTGTTTGTTGATGTAATATATGGCAACTTGGTTGTCGATCTGAATGAGTACTGCTTGTCCAGTCAGTTGAGGATGGAACACATGATGGGCACTGGCTATTGCTCTGTGTTCCAAGATGTTGATGTGGTAAGTTGCTTCCTTGGGGACCATAGGCCCTGCGTAGTAACGCTGTTGAGATGAGCCCCCCAGCCCTGTTTGGAAGCATATGTTGTCAGGGTACACTGTGATGCAGACATTCGATAAGGTATCCTGATGAGAAGATTTTGAGTGTTGCACCACCATTTGAGGGAGTCCACCAACTGAGGCGTGATGGTGATCTTGAATGTGAGACAACCCGTTGACTGCTTCCACTGATCTGAAAGAGTCCACTGTGCTGGACACATGTGAAGTTGAGCATATGGGACGACATGGACCATGGAGACCATGCACCCTTAGAAACAGAGCATGTCTCTTGCACTAATACGGGACCGGCTTTAGCAGTGAATTGCCAGGTCGATGAGATGGTGGAGCCAGTCTCTTGGAAGAAAGGCTCTAGCTTGTGTAGTGTAGACAAGCACCCCAATGAATTCCAGTGTTCGAGTTTGAACGAGATTGGACTTTGGGTATTTGACTACAAGGCCCAGATGCTGAAGTGTCAAGATGGTGCATTGGAGCGATATGGCCACTACATGAGGGGAATTGCCCTTGATTAGCCAATCATCTAAGGGAAGACAAAGATGCCCAGAGTGCGGAGGTAGGCCACCATGACTGCCAGACACTTTGTGAAAACCCTTGGTGCAGATGCACAACCAAACGGTAGAACACGGTACTGATAATGGTGTCCCTGGAAGAAGAACTGGAGGTATTTTCCATGGGAGGGATGTATCAGGATGAGTGTAGGCATCCTTGAGATCTAGAGAGCAGAACCAGTCTTTTTACTGGAGGTAAGGAAGTAAGGTTCTTAGTGAGACCATCTTGAAATTTTCCCACACCGGGTACTTATTGAGATTCCTGAGGTCCAGGATAGGCTAGAATCCCCATGTCATTTTGTGGATAAGGAAATAACAAGAGTAAAACCAGAGGCCTTGATGAGGGAGTGGAACTTCCTCTATAGCCCCATATTCCCCACAAGCCATCCTGCCTTCAGACACTCTCGCCAGGTCTGGGTCAACCATTAGGCAAGCAAGGCAGCCACCTAGGGTGACATCTTTTCAGGGGGCAACGAAGAGTAGAGCATTGAAAGCTAAACAATAGATTCTGACAGCTAGGGTGGGCATGAGGCTTAAGGTTTGCCTAGGGTGCCAATACCTTGAACCAACTCTGGGGACAGCCCTGACTCTTACTTAGGCTTATGGCTATACCAATTTCAAATAAAAAGAAATAGGCATTAACCTACAGGTTGGTTTCCTGTTGCAATTCCATTGTTGTGCTCTAGCAGACACCCAAAAAATATGTATGATAGCCCCAGCATAGAAACAGAGAAACAGAGAAAAATGACGACAGAAAAAGACCACATGGCCTATCTAATTTGTTCTGTCATATCGACCACTACAACAGTCCCCTTTTTTCCTTTAGAGATCATCTGTGTTTGTCCCAAGCTTTTTTGAATTCAGATACTGTCCTCATCTCTACCACTTTCACTGGGAGACTATTCCACGGATCCACCATTATTTCCGTAAAGAAATATTTCCGCATATCACTCCTGAATCTATCCCTTTCACCCTCATCCCATGTCCCCTCGTAACAGAACTTGTTTTAAATCGAAAGAGGCTCTCCCCCTGTGCATTTATGCCATGGAGGTATTTAAACGTCTCAATCATATCATCTCTATCCCACCTTTCCTCTAAGGTGTACTTATTAAGATCCTTAAGTCTGTCCTCATATGCTTTATAATGAAGACCACTAACCATTTTAGTAGCCACCCTCTGTACTGACTCCATCCTGTTTATATCCTTTTGAAGGTGCGGTCTCCAGAATTGCACACAATACTCCAAATGAGATCGCACCAAAGACTTATACAGAGGCACTATCACCTCTTTTTTTCTGCTAGCCATTCCTCTCTGTATGCACCCAAGCATCCTTCTAGCATTTGCTGTCACCTTTTCTACCTGTTTAGCAACTTTAAGATCATCAGACACAACCACGCCTATGTCCCGCTCTTCTTTAGTGGACAAAAGTGCTTCACCCCCTATACTGTATTGATCCCTTGGACTGCTGCAGTCCAAATGCATGACCTTGCATTTTTTAACATTAAATCACAGCTGCCACATTTTAGACCATTCTTCAAGCTTAGCTAGATCCCTCCTCATGTTATCTACACCTTCCTAGGTGTCTACTCTATTGCAGATTTTGGTATCATCCGCAAAGAGACAAACCTTACCCGACATTCCTTCCGCTATATCACTAACAAAGATGTTAAAGCATATACTCCTCTGTCATAAACTGGCCCAGGAGCTTTCTCTTCTTTCCATTTTCTTTCTCTTTTTCTCTCACGCATCTCTTTCCCCCCAAGATACACTCTCTCTCTTTCTTTCCTTCCCTCATGCTGAGCACTTCCTTTCCTCTCCCACTAAGCTCCCTCCCTTTTTCCACTTCCTTGACCCCCTCCAAAGGCACACTCTCTCCTACAGCTTGCTTGCTGTTGAGGCCCTTCTGTGACTCCTAGTAATTACAGCAGTGCTGCATCACATATGTATACAAGACAGCAAACTAACTGAATTGCATTATAATGTGTAAACAAACAGTGGCATCTGGTGTGGAGATTTCACAAATAAGAGGAGATACACATGTCCCTTTGGTTGTTCTCTATGAATCTGTTTTTTTGTACAAAAGAAAAAATAAAGTCAAATAAATTAATGATAAATTATCCTGGTCTATTCCAATGGTGGTGTCAGAGAGAGCGTAGTTATTCACCTGTAATAGGTGATCTCCAGGAATAGCAGGAATTTAGTCTTCACATATGGGTGACGTCGGTACCGACGGAGCCCGCATGGGAATGTTCCCCAACGTCCATTAGGAAAGTTTTTGGGAGCACTCTACTGTTGAGTTTATAGCTTGAAAAAAGTGTAAATGAAACTCTATAATTCCAAGGGGAGGAAGATGGGTTGTGAAGACTACATTCCTGCTGTTCCCCGAGATCACCTGTTACAGGTGAATAACACCAGGAATAAGCAGGAATGTAGTCTTCACATATGGGACTCCCTAGATCCTAGATGCCAGATCAAGTGATCTCAGAACCGGTGGAGGTTCGCCTCGGAGTAGCTATGATGAGGTCATTGATCCTATATGAATTTCTGGTATCTTTAAAGTCCGAGACAGAGGGTAGGAGTTGCATCTAAGTCTAAAAGAGGTGCTGGAGTACAGCCTGACCAAACATGTCATCCCGATGGGAGTCCCTGTCCAGACAATAATGGGCAGCAAAAGTATGGGCAGAAGACCAAGTTACTGCTTTGCAAATTTCATCGATGGCTACTGAACGTAGGTTTGCTATCAAGGTGGCTATGGTGTGAACGTTGTGAGCAGTAACATATCCTTCCAGGGAGAGCCCTGTTTTGTCATAGGCAAAAGAAATGCAGTCCACTATCCATCTGGAGAGCAATGCTTAGAAACAGGTAATCCCAGGAGACTAGGGTCAAATGAGATAAACAACTGCAAGGCTTTACGTGATCTCGAGTCATTTGGAGATAGAAAGCCAATGGACATTTGCAGTCAAGAGTCTGCAGAGTTGCTTCCACTCTAGAAGCATACGGTTTAGGAAAGAAAACTGGAAGGTAAATTGACTGGTTTAAATGGAAGGGAGATACCACCTTTGGCATAAAGTGTGGGTGAGTCCAAAGAACTACTTTGTCATGGAGGAAGCGGGTATAGGGAGGATCCGCCACCAAAGCCTGAAGCTCACTAATGCATCTAGCTGAAGTGAGGGCAATTAGGAAGATTACCTTCCAAGAGAGGAACTTAAGTGAAGTCGTGGCTAATAGTTCAAAGGGCGGCTTGAGAAACTGCATTAGAATAACATTGATGTCTCAAGCTACCGGAGGTGACTTAACGGGCTGTTTGGACAGCAGGAGACCTCTCATGAAACACGCTACTAGCGGTTGCTTGGAGGTGGGCCGTCCATCCAGTAGATGATGAAAGGCTGCAATGTCACTGAGGTGGAGTCTCACTGAGTTTATCTTTAGACCTGTCAAGGACAGGTGGAGGAGATACTGGAGGAGTTACTCCACTGAAGCAAAAAAAGGGATCGAGATCTTTCTGGGAACACCAGACAGAAAATCTACAACTCATAAAAGCATATGAACGTCTGGTGGAGGGCTTTCTAGAAACCAAAAGTATCTCCTTAACCTCTTGGGTAAGGTCAAAGTCTTATAAAGCTATGCTCTCAGCAGCCAAACTGTGAGGTGGAGAGACTGTGGATTGGGATTGAGCAGTGAGTCGTCATCCTGGGAGAGGAGATCTGATGCATGTCCCAATCATAGAGGATGAGTCCAAGTCAGACGTAGTAGCAGTGGAAACCATGGTTCCCGTGTCCAGTGAGGGGTTATGAGTATCATGGAGCCCTTGTCGGACTGAAGTTTGAAAAGTGTCTTTGGAATGAGGGGTATGGAAGGGAAAGCATAAAGCAGACCCTAACCCCAGTGTAGGTGGAAAGCATCCACTGACTGGTTGATGGATGTCGGAGTTCTTGTGCAGAAGCAAGGAAGCTAGGCATTTTGGGGAATTGGAAAAAGATCTATGTCTGGAGTTCCACAGGTCTGGAAGATGTAGGATGTTGTATTCAGCTGGAGAGACCATTCGTGGGGAAGAAGGATGTGAATCAGTCTGTCTGCCAAGACACTGAATTCCCCTGGGAGATACACCACTTGGAGGTGTATTTGATGAGCAATGGCAAAGGACCACAGGAGTAAGGCCTCCTCGCAAAAGCCCGAAAAGCCTGTTCATCCCTATTTGTTCACACAGAACATGGCAACCTGATTATCTGTCCTGACTAGGGGGTATGTTTACTAAACTGCGGTAACATAGCAGCAGCTATGTTAACGTGCATTAAGTAGCGTTAATGTTACCTAACACGCGTTAACATCACCAGCCGCAGTAAGTCCCACAGAGGGTGGAGAGAGGACGGGGAGAAGGGGTCAATGGGCGGGGAGTGGGCAGGGAGAGGCACCTGCTACACTAATGTGAGGAAATGAAGGGCTGAACATTACCGGGACTGAAAACCTGTCGTTAGATGCACATTTGCAGGAGGGTGAAACCATTTCAGCATCAACAATGTACAGCATAGGCAGGGAGCGCTAGAAAAGTGATAGTAGTGCTCCATTTGCAGCAACAGCATAGTGCCCAAGTATGAACGGCCACTATGGTGATGGTGCAAATGGGGCATAGGGGGATGCAGGTGGGACATGCAGTGGGGGCGGCTGGGGCACAGGGTGGACTAGGCCGTCACCTAGGTGGCACATAGGAACATAGAAACTGGAAATCATCAGGACAGCAGCTGTCTAGAGACAAACATGCCCAGTAGTCTGTGTTCCACAGTGTCTCATCCAGGGGACATTACCCAGCAAGTACCCCAAAGGTCACACAGGTACCACTATGCCTGTAATAGGGCAATCAGTGCTCATCTGGGGACCACTCTAACAAGGGTCCACAGACCTTACCCATGATGTGTCCCAAACAGTTCGTAAACACAGCTAACTGAACACCCTTTACTGCAGCCCCTTGTAAGGCATTGCAGGGTGTCACTACACGTTGTCAGAAACATATATACCCCCAGTAGGCCAAAGTGGACACACTGGACCTGAGGTGCATGCCCTAGCCGGTCCACAGGCGGCTGTCACAACACAATCTACCTACATCTACCTGGTCCACCTTAGCCAACAGTTGCTAGAGCACCAACCTGACATCCCCCCAGCCAGCTCTCCCCCACGTGGAAGGACATAACATTGGCAGGCAGTGATGGGGGGGATGTGTGGATGTCCATGTTTGACTCCCCACCCCACAGCCCGCACCCTAGGCACCCGCCTACCTGCACAGTGGATGGCCTGGGACTGCGCACTACCAGCACCGACAGAATGTGGGCATGTCAGCATGGCAGAGGGTGGGGGAGTGGTGTCAGTGCCGGAGGGGGCAGTGGCACCTGCCTGCAGTGGACCAAGGCCATGCCCTGTTTCAGTATGTGGTGTGCAGTGCAACAGAAACGGTCTGTCTGATGAAAAGTAAAGGTAGCCGCAGGGAGTGCTGTGCATTTGTGGCAACAGTGTGGTGCAGTACACACAGCCAGTATGTCCTGAAACAGAGGGTCACAGGTTCAGGACCCAGCTGTGGATTCTGCAGAGCATGTGCCCACATTTTACTCCACAATGCAGAGACAACATCAAAATGTGCAATCCCCAAAGCGGCAGCCTACAGAGGCACAAACTCCCACTCACACAGGCTCCACTATCCAAAGCCTCATGGAGAGTCAGGCTGTTGGCTCCAGCACAGAGCTGCAGTTATCACCAGAGCACTACTACTCGCTCCTGCACACCTTAGCAATGCCAGCACTGTGATCAGGACCAGTGTGGTGGGCAGGGCTACCAAACACCCCTATCACTGCACAATGCTGCAATAGGAGTGTGTGTGTGTGTGTGTGTAAGTCTATCCATTGTTTTGTGGCTACCTACCCCTCACTGGGCCCACAATGCCTACACTGTTGCCAGCGTCAGCCTGCAAATGTGCATAATGAGGAGCAAGGTATTGTGGGTATGGGCCAGACAGAGCGGACTGGGCAGGATGCAGCTGCACAGGGTGTAGGGCAATGGCTGGGACATCGTAGTGCCTGACCACCACCTGCATGGACAAGGCGGCCACATCACATCTTGCTGGGAGGACACACTCACTCTGACTGAGCAGTGACCATGGCATGGCTATGTTCCCACACAGTGCTACATAGTAGCTATCATAGGTGGTATATGTGTGCCACTGTTTCTAGAGGACCAATCACTGAGGTACCTGCCAGGTGTCTGTGCTATACATCCCATGTCTGGGTGTGCATAGTTCTGCTGTTAGCGGAGTGTCTGCAGTTAGTTTGTGCCTGCTGTTGGTGAATGTCAGACCATGGTTGGGGGATGCGGAGACTCCTAGTACTACCGTTGGTCTGTCAGTGGCCTAGCAACAGGCACAGATCTGGTCTGACACCCCCCCCCCCCCCCGATGACATCCACAGCCTAAGGCACTTTAGGTCTAAGGTACCCCAAGGACTGTATGATACATCAGGTTGATAGGCATGAGCTGGAAGACCAAAGAACAGGACAATGGACAGGTAGTAAGGTGGTTCATCTTGTCTACTGTAGTGTGTGCAGTACTGTGGTGCTACGCACATTGCAGTGCTGCAGACACGGAGCGCTCAAGGTAGTGCATGTAGCGTTTGTTTGGGGGCGTACATAACCTAAGGCGCCTAAATGTATCTCATAAAGCACGTAAGAACATCTGTTACATCGCGCGCATTATTGTGCACACTGCGCGTCATCAGAGCTGCAACGCGTTGTGACGGCGCAGGCCAGAAAGAGCATGAGAGAGAGGAGAGAAATCCAGGGATTTTCCCAGTGAAAGACAGAGAAACCAGAAGTTCAGGGGTTAAAACTTCTGAATCTGAAAAAAACTCCACACAGAAAGCTGGTAGGCAAGGGACACGCCCTAGTTCCCTAGTAACCAAGCCCGTGCACGAGGGAGTGCAAGGGGTGGAGTCAGCAGGCAGTGAGAGAAACTGCAGGTATAAACACCGGAACTTTGAACAGAGAAGGGAGGAAGCCAGGAAGGCAGCCGGGGAGAAGCAGGAGGAAGCCAGGGAGAAGCCGGAGGAAGCCGGAGAGAAGCCGGAGAGGTCAGGAAGTTCTGAAAGCTCAGGAGGTGCAGGAGTTCAGAGAGGAATCCCAAGCAGAAGGGAAGGAGCTTGTGGAAATATCTGGAGAGCCCAGCAGAAAGGTCCTCAAACTGCCCAGCCTAGAAGTGCCCAAGAGGGAGGTGCTCAGAGAGCAGAACGGAGGTACACTGCAGGGAAAGGCAACCTTAAGGGAAGGTGCTTTAGGAGACCAGCTTCCACTGATGCTGAATCCTCTACTGAAAGAGAAAGGAGAGACAGAAGTTCCAATCCTGAAACCAGCCCTAAGGTAACTGGGTCAGAGAATTCCAGGAAGGGAAGAAACTCTGA
This sequence comes from Ichthyophis bannanicus, assembly GCA_033557465.1. Classification (NCBI taxonomy): domain Eukaryota; kingdom Metazoa; phylum Chordata; class Amphibia; order Gymnophiona; family Ichthyophiidae; genus Ichthyophis; species Ichthyophis bannanicus. Next base: position 378,983,468 of record CM066036.1, read on the forward strand.
GAACCCAAGGATATTACCAAAGAAAGGCACTCCAAGAGTGAAAGAAACCTTACCTGAGTTTCCAAGCAGAAAGGCAAAACCAGCCAAGGGTTTTAAAGCTGGCCAGGGAGAGTTCACAGACCATGTGAGTAATCCACAACGTTTCCTAGAAGATTTTACAGAGATTGAGCCAACAGCTGCAAGGACAGCCAGGTGCTTATCTCCACAAAATAAGGTGAGCGTGGCTAAGACTTTTAACCATTCTAAGAGTAAGGAATTGTATGAGAGAAAAAGCATTACCCAGAGGAAGAGAGATTCTGCCTTAAAGAAGGTTCTTAGATTGTTAGACCGTTTGCAGCCAGAGATAGCTGGTTTTAAACATGAAGCTGTTCTAACAGAGTCTGAACCTGAGAGCATGGATTTTGAAAGTGCTATAAACCAAGAGCTTAGTTCTGAGACAGAAATGGAATGTCTTCCTGTTTCATTATAGTAACTAAAGAGGTTTTTGAAAGCATTAAACTAGCAGCCGTGTTCAAAGGCCTATGCAAATTAGGTTGGCTAGAAAGCCTGAGAAGCTTAACCCTTAATGTGAAAGGCTGCACACAAAGTATATTGAGTCTGCTAGAAGGGCAGATAAAGAAACCTGGTTTGAGAAAGAAAAGAAAACCTCTTGCAGAGAAAGTTTGGCACTGCTGTTTTGCTGAAGAGACTGCAAATGTTTGGAAAGGAGGTTTTATTTCCAACCTTGTTTCAGTGGTATGAAGAAATACTTTGTTTGAGTTTATTAACAAGCTGCATTTGGAAGCTGTTTATTTTGTTACCTGTTTTTCTGGAAATTATCCGCCTTTGTGTTGAATATTTGGGACTGTGTAAAGATTCCCTTTGGCCTTGTGGAGAATAAAATCCTGCGTGCCTATATTACTGCTCGGCTGAAGTTATTTTTGCCCATACCACAGGCACTCTTATAAATAAAAGACTCTCACCACTTCATATACCTAGGCAACCGCCTAGGGCCCACGAAGTCATGACAGCGTGTTGCGTATGCCGCAATACTGTGCCATAACGTAATGCGTATAATATAGCAGACACGATGGCCACTTGTTGGAACATATTTGCATTGCGCTTTTTGTGGTTGTTTGGGATAGTGGTTGCCGACATGCATTGAGCCATCATAGGTTGTGGGTTTGATTCTCACCCTTTCCTTTCTTTTGTTCTGCTACCTTACCATACAATGGCTGCAGCTTCGTCACTTCTCCACACGCCCTTCCCTCTCTTCACTGTGCACTACAGTGTGCCCTCCAGGCAGCCTATCTGTCACATATTAGCTGTTACAAATGGTCCCTTTCTTTGACCTGTCTGGGTGGGCAGTTGGCTCAGTGGTTTGGTATTGGTGTTAGTGAGCTCTTCAGTGTACCCGTTCAATTCCCTCCTACCCCTTTTTGGATCTCTTTCCCATTTTGCCCTTGTACACACACCATCCACACAGCTGGCCCTTCAGAAAGACCCCTGATGTCCTTTCCGTTACATTTGTTTACTCTTCTGCATGCTGTTTCACTGCACACCATTTCATAGTGTGTGTGCATGTGTTTATGTGTGGCTCACGTCCCCATTATAGAATTCTATATCAGCTGCCTGTGGTCTTCGGCCTTACACCTACGACTCCGTTTCTCATGTGGCACCATGTCTGCACATCCCTAAGCACGTCTTCTACTGTCTGCGTGCCTTTGATTTCAGTCCTTTCGGATGCGCTGCTGCTTCCAATCGACTGTGACGTTAATGCGCACTGTACCATGTATTAGGCGCCTTATAACGCGCGTTACCTGACACAGCTTGCTTTGACGATGCACCGCCCACTCCTTTATACAGGCATCCGTAACGACGGTAACATTACCGCGGTTTAGTAAACATACCCCTAGGATTTATTGTGCTCTGAGGTGGTGTTGAAACATCTGGAGGGTATTGGAGAAAGCACGATGTTCCAGGAGATAGATCTGGAGTTGTGACTCTTGAGTTGTCCAGAGCCCTTGTGTGGTCAGGTTGCCTAGATGGGTTCCCCAACCCAGTTTGGAAGCATCTATCATTAGGATGCATTGAAGTAGAGGCATCTGAAAAGGTGAATCTATGAGCAGATTTTCTGGAGTACACCACCACTGCGGGGATGTGGTGAGACGGGCAGTAACCTGAATCCTATCTCGGAGATGACCTGAGGCCTGCCTCCACTGGGAGGTAAGAGTCCACTGGTTTATCCGAATATGTAGTCGGGTATATGGAACAACATGTACTGTAGAGGCCATGTGCCCCAGGAACTGTAGCATCTCTTAGGTGCTGACATGATCTCAAAGGAGGGTCTGTGACTCTAGCTCAACTAGACAGGTACAACGGAGTTGGGGTAGAAATGCCCTGGACTGTTGGGTGTCTAATAGGTCTGCTTCTACTAGCCAGTAGTCTAAATAAGGGAAGACAAATATCCCCAGAGATCTTAGAAATGCAGCTACAACCGCCATGCACTTTGTGAAGACTCTTGGGAGAGAGGCGACTCCTAAGGGAAGGACATAAGAACATAAAATATGACATACTGGGTCAGACCAAGGTCCATCAAGCCCAGTATCCAGTTTCCAACAGTGGCCAATCTAGGACTCTGTATTGATAATGTCTTCCTTGAAAGGTGAAGCGTAGATTATTTCCTGTGTCTGGATGGATGAGGATATGCGTGTATGCTTCTTTCAGATCTAGAGAACAGGGCCAGTCCTGGCTATGGAGATAGGGAAGAAGAATCCTGAGAGAGATCATCGTGAAATTTTCATGGATTAGAAACTTGTTGAGTTTTCTGAGGTCCAGAATGGGTCTGTACCCTCCGATTTTTTTTGAATGAGAAAATACATAGTGTAGAAGCCCATTCCCTGTTAGGATAGTGGGACATTTTCTAAGGCACCCTGAGACAGAAGAGAGGATACCTCGTCCTGTAGGACAGCAGTGAGTGGGGATTGCATTTTATATTCCCCACATGAAAGTGGAGGGGGGCAAAGTTTGTAAATAAGGTCTGTACCCCTCCTGGACTATGGCGAGTGTCCACTGCACTGAGGTGATGAGATGTCATCTGTGGGCGGACGTGACACAGTCTGCCTGCTATGTGGAGGGGTGGGGGCCCTAGAGCGGCAGGGTGGCAATGTGATCTAGTTCACATTTCATACTATATCTGAGCATAGCAGCAGCAAAGAGCTTTAATTTAAATCAAATCAGAATATAACTTAGCATAAAAGGCAAAACAGGGTCAGTATTCTTTGAGCAATAAATAAAGTCTTCTAGAGACCTTTACAAAGAGGCCTTCTACCTAGGGGGCAAAAGACCTGTGAAAACTTTTAAATAGGTGTTAAAGCCAGGTGGCAGGTCAAAAGGCCATTTTGAAAGACTCCTTCTATCCAAGCAAGGACTGTTAATCACCCAGGAAGTTGGTGACAGCTTACCTTAGAAGCACAGGACAGGGTATTGTGTAGCAGCCCTCTTTTCATAAGTGTTATTTCCCTCCCTCCCCAACACCCACCCACCCCTGTGATAATCGTAGCTTTATAGGTACTTACACATCTTAAAGGAAAGGAGCTGTCCGATATTAAAGGTACAGGTGGCAATCATACCAACTCAGCATATGCAATACATATAGTCCGGACTTAGCCCCTTCGGATTTTCATTTATTCGGACCTTTGAAGAAATTCTTGGCGGGGAAACGCTTTGCGGATCAGGAGGAATTTCAAGACACCGTAATGGGCTACTTCAAGCAACTTGATACACAACTGTACCATGAAGGGATGTTCAAACTAGTGTCACGCTGGGATAAATGTCTCAATGTTTATGGTGATTATGTGGAGAAGTAAAAAAAGTATGTAGTTTTTGTGGAATATATTGAATAATTTCTTTAAATACAAATGTTAGTGTAATTTTGGCCTGTGCCTTTAATATCGGAAACCCCTTGTAGATAGCTGGGTGGCTGGTGGACATGAGGATCGCCTGGTAACATACCTGCCTGGTGTGAAGGTAGCGGACCTCACGCACCACCTAGATAAAGTCTTAGATAGTGCTGGAGAGGAGTCTGCTGTCTTGGTACTGTCACACAGTGGCATAAAAATTATTATTATTAGATAGGAGAGTCCTTTTTAAGAACCAAGGAAACTTGGTCTAGTGGTTTTAAACTCCAATCCTTTAAAGCAATCAATTAAAGCAGAGTGGTAAGGATGAAAAAGGCTTTTATTCCCTTTACGCATGGGTTCATAAATTGGTCACAACTGAAAATAATGTCCTTAACTTCAGGCACAAAAGAAAACACAAGGTTTAGGGAAAACTGTTAACTTCACAGTAGTAGCAGGGCACAAACATAGCTTCCAGTTTAAAGCAAATTTGTACAATTCTTCTGCTCAGCACATAATAGACATTCTGCAGAAACCACAAGCAGTTCATACGTCCTCCAAATACTCTGTGCTATGGGAAATACAGAGAGAGCAATCCATCTCCTCTGGGTCTGGCAACTGTTCCACCAGTTCCACTTGCATCGGCTCAGGAATTGGTAAGTCTAATTCTGTGTTAACAGTCTCTGGAATATTGTATTCTGGAGCTTTGTATATTTCCCTTAATACTTTCCAGTGCCTCGGGCCTAGCCTGGAGTACTGGCCATGTGTCCCCTTAGTATTAACTGGGCTTTCTCTTCTTAGAGATTCCACACTTCCTTCATAAGAACTTTTACAGGGCAAAGGTTTCTTTGTAGGAATATAATTCTCATACCTTTTATTGCAGCAGCACGATGAGGAAAGGTTTTCTCCTTGGACTTGCTTCCTCCCTTCAGAAGCTTTGTGCCAAGCTTTTCTCTGAAAGTTTGGTTCCTCTCTCACCTGTGGGAATAGCTCTTCTGGTAAATGCCTGCTCTTGCAACAGCCCAAATCCTGGCTTCCTTGCTCAGCCTGGCTTTTCCTTCCCGGCTGATTCCTACTTGCTTCTTGCTTGCAATCAGTATAAGTCTTTCTCCTCTGCCCCGGTCCTCGCTCTTTCTCTTTCTCTTTATTATTTATTTATTTATTTTTATTTATTTACATTCTTTTTTATACCGCACTATTCTGCATCAGTGCGGTTTACATTGAACAAACTGAAATTACATTGAACAGGGCATTATAACTTGGAGATAACTATTTATAGGGAACATGGGCTATGGAGGGTTAAGTGGCTTGCCCAAGACCACAAGGAGCACTTGTGGGACTAGAAACCCCAGTCCTTCCGGCCCAAGGTTGCTGTCCTCTAGTGGGATTTGAACCCCTGACCTTCCGGCCTGAAGTACCTTGCCCCAACCACTAGGCCACTCCTCCACTCCTTTCTGTTTAGCTTGAGGCAGTTCTTCCTTATAAAGGACTCCTCTCTTTGAGGCTTGTGAAATGTTTGTCATGTGCTCCTGACCAGCTGGGCGTGGCCCTTCAGTCTCCCTGACTGCACTCCTGTTCCCTCTAGCTGGTCCCTGTGAATATTGCACTTCGTGCACATCTTTTCCTTGCTGACAAACAGGTTTTTTTCTTTTATCTTGGCTTTCATCAGCCCTCGCTGCATGACAGTACATATGGGTACTGTGATAAGGCAGAAGCCACTGAAAGCAGAAACTTAGGAAAAAAAGCTGTTTCTTACAAAACAAATAACTTGCAGAAGATGCAGTTCCCTTACAAAGCAGCTAGAGGGAGTAGGCATGAACCTACAGAGGCTGAGCTAACACACCCGGGGACTGATTGTGCAGGAGCTAATCAGCTCTACCTGAAGAGTAGCTCAGGAAACTCAGAAGTAAAACGGTTTTATAAGCAGAGAGGCAGCTCAGAAGAAGAGAGCCCAGCCTGGAGAGAGGAAGGAACCTCGGAAGAGAGCTCAGAGGAGAGCTCAGAAGGAGAGAGAGAAAGCTACAGACCAAGAAGACCTGGAGTGAGACCTGGGAGAGCCAAATTGGAAAGAGACCCGGTAAGAAGAAATCCCAGAGGCAGTGAGCTCAGAAGAAGAGAACCTAGCCTGGAGAGAGGTCTATGCTCACCAGAAGGGTCTGTAACAAGGTTTAAAGGTATTGGAAGAGAAAGTCCTGATAGGAGGATTACTTGTGCTAGAAAGCCAAGAAGCCTGGAGGCTTTATCTGGTCTTCCCAAGCTGCAGAGAAGACAAGCACTATCCAGAAGGATTCCAGAGGGAGTCTACAAAAGAGACCATGTCCAGAGAGAGGTGCCTGGTTGGGCAAGTACCGGTCACACGGACGTTACAAAGCCAAGGTACAGTGACTCTTTTTGTCTAAAGAGAAAGCCAGCTCATAGAGCGTCTGTGAGAGCAGATAAGCAGTTTGAGAGAAAAGAAAGCAGGCAGGAGTTTTACAAGCCATTGCCTAGAGGTGTGGGGACAAGCCCTGCTGTTTACTTGAAAGCCCTAGAACAGCCCAGCTGGAGGCTAGGGAGAAGGAATATTGACTTTCAAACCACTGCAGCCAGGGAAAGGTCAATTGCTGAGGGAAGCACAAATGACCCAGAGCCCATGCAGGTGGAATCTGGAGTTTCAGTTATATCGTCCCAGGAAGATTTAATGGATTGCTCTGTGTGTATGGCAGGAAGCCTTGAGTCACTCCCTGAGCTGTAATTGTATATGGACAAGCTCTAATATTGTTTTGTTTGTGCTGAGCGAAAGAGAAAAGCTCACCAAGTTATTTTTGCTCCAAAGTTGGAAAGCCTGTGTTGCTTTTACAAAGAAGCTGTGAAAGTATGTAACCGTTTATTTGTTCACTTTATGCCTTGGTAGAAGAATCTGACAAGAAGGAAATACTTTCATTTTTCTGTTACCTAGCGAACCTCAGTGCATAAAAGGGAAATAAAAGCCTTATTTACCCTCCATTTTGGCTCACACAACTTATTCTCATAAGGAGGAGGACTACAATGCCCAGGATGCATCTGGCTTAAAGAGTCTTTTACCTCCATCAATAAAATGCTCAACCTGCCCTTGCAGCCACAGGCCACCAAGGGGGGTTGATGACAGTACCAATGACATAGTAAAATGTGGTAGGGAGGTTCTGGAGGCTAAATTTAAACTTTTAGGTAGGAAGTTGAAATCCAGAACTTCCAGGATAGCGTTCTCTGAAATGCTTCCCGTTTCACGCGCAGGACCTAAAAGGCAGACAGAGCTCCAGAGTCTCAATGTGTGGATGAGACGATGGTGCAAGGATGAGGGTTCTGGAATTGTTAGGAACTGGGGAACATTCTGGGGAAAGGAGGGGCTCTTCCGAAGGGATGGGCTTCACCTTAACCTGGATGGAACCAGGCTGCTGGTATTAACCTTTAAAAAGGATATAGAGCAGCTTTTAAACTAGATAATAGGGGAAAGCCAACAGTTGCACAAGAGTACATGGTGCGGAAGAATGTATCCCTGAAGGATACTACCAAAAGCAGAGGGGTTCCAAAAAAGAGTAAAGTAGCCCAGTATGGGGCAGACAGAGCTTAAAGATTCCAAATTACCCATGCCTACCAATAGCCAGATTAATATGAATAAAATACAGTCTCTAAAATGCTTGCATGGAAATGCTGGAAGTCTAAAAAATAAGATGGGAGAGTTGGAATATATAGCACTAAATGAGAGGTTAGATATGATTGGAATCTCAGAGACATGGTGGAAGGAGGACAACCAGTGGGACACTGTGATACCTGGGTACAAACTATATCGTAATGATAGAGCTGATCAAATTGGTGGAGGGGTTGTGCTCTATGGGGTATGTTTATTAAACCATCTTAATGTTACCAGCGCTAGTTGCAGTGTTAATGTGAAGAATGCCATTTAAGGTAGTGGGCGGTCCAGCGGCAAGGTAGCAAGAATCTGTATCACACAATAGTGGTCGCCATGGCACGTTAATGCGCGTTAACCCTAAGTTTATGCCAACAGTGTTAGAAGCTATAAAGATGTAGCCCACTGGTTACTGCAATGACTGTGGAGGCAGAGGTCATGGGTTTGATCCTGCAGTGGTGTTATGTAAGAAGGCTGTCAGAGGCATTTCCTTTTAATTTCAATCAGTGCTGCCAGCAAAAACACCCTCACAGTGCCGTAACCTAAGGTACCGCATAAGGCGCCCTATAAGGCACTCCATAGGGCACATTATAAAGTGCCCTGTCTGCCAAGGCACCTTATAATGTGCCCTATAGGAGTGCCCAGAGGCGACACGCATTGTTACTGAAGCGGGGAAGTGTCCGAAGGAAGGTGCCGGGGCCCCCAGGTATAGTTCCACATGCAAAATGGGGGAATCTGAATCTGAGGACCCAAAGTATCGATGGGCATGGTGTTCGCCAGAAGCTAGATGCTGATACCGATGCGCTGAGGTATTGAGGTATTGAAGTACTGGTAAGCCGCTTGGGCTTTGCACCGTTAAGAGTTTCAAGGGAAGGCTGGATGGGAGCAACGTCAATGCCATTTCTAGCAGCCCTGATGTCGTGCCCAGAACTCGTGTCGATGTCGGACCGTAACCAGTATCAATGGGGTGGTGCCTGTACTAAGCTCTGCTTGATGGCCAGTATGCGCTGGTCTATCGAAGTTGCTAATGCATGGATATCTGTGACGGGTATTTGCATTACCATCCCAGAGCATGGCACCAGTAGATCTCCAAAGGTCAAGGCCTCGGGAGCATCCTGGCATCCTCAATGGCTTTGGAGGACAGGGCCTCCCACTGGAGCTGTTTAGCAGGCCGATCCACCTCCATGGCAACATCCGAGGGGACGATGCTTTCAGCGAGATCTTCCCCTGGAGGTATTGTCAGATTTTGATGCGACCTTGTGCTTGGACTTCGAAGATACCAGAGATCCATGGGAGGATGCTGAGGCCCTCGACGAAGTGGACATAATCGATACTGCATCCGATGCGAAGAGTGCTACAAATTTAGAAACCCGGTTCTATAGGCCTCTCCATTTAATTTTCTGACAGAGGGAACAGTCTTTTGGCTGGTGGCCTGGGTCAAAGCATTTTAAGCATCAATCATGTGTGTCAGTCGCCAGAATGGTGCTGACATAATTAGAACATTTCTTGAAACCACTAGTTGGTTTCTCCATGCCTTCAAGGATGCAAAGGCTATGGTAGGCCTTAAGGCCTAACAAGGGCGTCGATGCCCAAGTGTTCTTTTTTTGTTGTTATTTTGTTTTTTTATAGAGAATGATGAAGTAAAAGAGAGAATAAGGGAATCGGCGATGTCTTTGACGGTGCCGGTGTCGACGGGAAGGCAGAGGCACTATCCACAAAAGCAAATGTTTTTCTGCAGTGACAGGATTTGCTTCCTGCTGATTCCGCAGAAAACAAAGAACTGAAGAGAGGGAGTTGGGAAGGTGGAAGACAGTCACACAGGCACAGTGGAGTGCTCCCAAAAGCTTTCCTATTGGACGTTGGGGAGCATTCCTGCGTGGGCTCCGTTGGTACCGACGGCCTGTTTTCCAATCTTTATGGCCTCTTCGCAGCATTTAAGACTCCAGTCCAGTAGTTCAGGGTCTTACTAGTTTTGCCTGCATCAGGGACCAAATATCTGTCTACACACACATGCACCCCTGCCACTCTGCTGGGTATTATGGGAGCTTCTCTGCCTCAGGAATACCTACAGTGTGCATAGGGAAGGAGACTGGGCTCTCTTTCTATTTTTTTTGGTGTTGTTGTTTTTTTCGCTTTATTATGCCTGGAAGAGACCCTAGAAATCCCCAGCCACTGGGCTATCTTATGCCCCATCCCCCTCAAGTGCACTACTGAGACTGCTTCTCAGAGGGAGATGGAGGAGTAAGGGGTATGTGCAACTTGCCGAATAGACACAGCTCTGGGCTAGGAAAGAAATCCCAGGTTTTATCACCCTTCCTGCTGTGTGCCACATTGGGACTGCTTTTGTAATATGATTGTGTGTGTGTGTGTGTGTGTGCGTGTGCGTGTGCGTGCGTGTGTGTGTGTGCATGTTCGTGTGTGAAGGAAAGAGGAGAGGTTGCAAGGGAGCTGTGGAGGCTGCTTTTTTTTTTTTAAATTCTGCAACAGCTAGAGGCAGGGCCGTACAAATCCATACTTGCACCCTGTGCGACTTGCACATCTGGCACTCCCCCTCCCCGCCATCTTCCCATCTTATCCACACCTCCATGTCCAGCCGGTTGCCTGCCCTGGTCTGGCCACTTTGTGTGTTTTCTCTTTGGCGGTGGTGGCAGCAGCAGAGCACACCTGACTTCAAATTTTAAACAAAACAACACGTGAGTCTTTCTGATCTGATCCCGCCCTCCTCTGACATAGGTTCACTCCAGAGGAGGGAGGAACCAGACCAGCCATTCAAATGTGACTCTTTGCAACTCCACAACTGAATGGCTGGTCTGGTCCCTCCCTCCTCTGATGTTATGTTACGTCAGAGGAGGGAGGGAGGGACCAGACCTGCGTGCAATCATGGAGTCAGAAAGACCAATGTGTGGTTTGTCTGTTTTTTGGTTTTTTTTAATTTGAGGTCAGGTCTGCTCTGCTGCTCCTGGCACCATCGCCAACAAGAAAACAGAAAAAGTGGCTGTGGTGGCAGGGCAATGGCAGACAGCATGGGGGCGCTGAGGCCGGCAACCCAAACTGCACCCCTAATCTTTTGCACCCTGTGCTGCTGCACCCAGGGGCGGCCCGAAGGGGGTGCGGGGCCATGTGTGGAGATTCATTGCGGGGCCTCATTTGCATCAGGAGCCTCATTTGCATACATATTTGCATGCTGTTAATATGCGCTTCTAGTAAACATGCCTCTTAATGAGTGTTTGAATAAAGAAAGACTACCAGATTTCTACATTACTATATTCCAGTGCCAACCTCCAGGCCCATTAGGAAGTACTATAAACACTGACCATTTAGAACCCATAACAAACCCACCGTATCATAACAGCACTACCAGGACTCACAAAGCACCAGACCCTACCTATCAAAAAGGCAACACTGCAAATATTAAACCAATATGTCTCGGAGAATACCAATACATCTTACTAGGGGAAGAGAACAAATGGGACTGTCAAATAGAAACTACATGAACAGAATACCACAGCTTGGTTATACATGCAGAACATAGAACGCCACCACACAAAGAATAAGGGATCACAATTTAGAAATAGGAAGATAATAATTAAATTGGGAACCCCAAAAGCCAAATATGAAATGTACAACACCGGAGAAATAAAACTATAAATTAATTTCCTTTTGCACTAAACAAAAACGCAAAGATGTTAGCGATACACATTTCCCAGACCTGACATATTCCAGTTAATAATTTCAAAATAAAAAGTATTTTTCTACCTTTTGTTTGGGTATTTTATTTTTCATTTGCAATTGCTGCAATCACTTTCTTCTGGTTTCTTTGTGTCTTCTGCGAGCTGTCCGTTTGTCCTTTCTTCTCTCTTCTAGATTTTTTCCATTCTCTATCTGCTTTAACATACTGATCTTTCCCCTTTTGCTCTTTCCCACATTTCTTTCTTTATTCCTTTATCATCCACTCAAATTTCACCCTTCCATTCTCAATCCCCACTTACTCTCCCAATACCTGGCCAATTGTAGATTTTTCTTCACTCCCACATAAAATATCTTTTCCCCTCTCCATCCTCATTCCCCATCCCCATCCCCTTCTAGTCCTCCCACAAAATCAGCTCCCTTATAGTTCTAGACCCACCCAGCATCTGCTCCCTTCTAGTCCCATTCTCCCATGCCTCACATCAGCCCATTTGCAGTCCTAGCCCCCTATATGCTCCTTTTCAGTCCCATTCCAGCCCCCCATCAGCCCATTTCCAGTCCAAGCTCCCCCATCAGCCAATTTCCAATCCTAACCCCCCCATCAGCCCATTTCCAGCCCCATTCCAGCTCCCATCAGCCCATTTCCAGTCCTATTCCAGCCCCCATCAGCCCATTCCCAGTCCAAGTTCCCCCTGATCAGCACATTTCCAGTTCAAGCTCCTCCTGATCAGCACATTTACAGTCCTATTCAAGCCCATCAGCCCATTTCCAATCCAAGCTTCCCCATCAGCCCATTTCCAGTCCAATTTCCCCCATCAGCCAATTTCCAATCCTAGCCCCCCCATTAGCCCTTTCCAGTCCTATTCCAGCCCCCATCAGCCCATTTCCAGTCCAATCGCGCCCATCAGCCAATTTCCAATCCTAGCCCCCCCATCAGCCATTTCCAGTCCTATTCCAGCTCCCCATCAGCCCGTTCTAGTCCTATTCCAGCCCCCATCAGCCCATTTCCAGTCCAAGCTCTCCCAATCAGCCCATTTCCAGTCCTATTCCAGCCCCCATCAGCCCATTTCCAGTCCAAGCTCTCCCCATCAGCCATTTCCGGTCCTATTCCAGCTCCCCATCAGCCCATTTCCAGTCCAAGCTCCCCCCCATCAGCCCATTTCCAGTCGTAGCCCAGCCCCCCATCAGCCCATTTCCAGTCCCAGCTTACTCTCCCATCTGCCCATTTCCAGTCCTATTCTAGACCCCACCCCTCCCGCCGCCGAAGAGCCCCATGGCCGTCCAAAGAGCTTCAGAGGGAGCTGGGGAAGACCACACAAGGCCCTGGCTCCCTCTGCACAGCCGCCAGCATGAAGAGTGTTTTCCCTTATGCTGGCGGCTGTTTCTTTGAACTGCGCTGAATGCCGGGAAAGGTTTTTCCCAGCACTCGCGCGCGTCACAGAAACAGCTGCCAGCATGAGGGAAAACACTCTTCACACTGGCGGCTGTGCAGAGGGAGCCAGAGCTTCGTGTGGGCTTCCCCGGCTCCCTCTGAAGCCGTCCATTTGTGTGAGAATGAAGTTCGCGCGGGCCCCCTGAAGCATGGGGCCCTGTGCAAACAACATTCTCGTACAATGGATGGGCCGGCCCTGGCTGCATCACTCACACAGAGCTAGATATGGCACTGGCTGGAGGGAGTAGAGATCTCTCATTCTAAGAGAAATCAGTAAATTTTCTCTTTCTCTAATCTGTGTCACACAGAAAAGCTGCCTCTGATCTGAATCGTACACTGCAGGCCCCATACCAGCTCCCATTGATTCCTTTTTGTTTACTGCACTGAGGGAGCAGGGCTCCTGTGTCAGTCAGGCCATATGCAAGGAACACTCCCGAACATGCCTAGGGCCGGCCCTGTCTCTGATTTATATTCAAATCCAAGTTAAGAACCACCTCTTTGAGGCTGCCTTTAGATCCTGATCCCCTCAAAAGAGAAATTAGACTTACTTGCTAATTGTTGTTCCTTGAGGAACTCCAGTCCAGTCCCGCACCTCTGAGTAGTGTACCTCTTCCAGTAGCTTGGAGACTGAGCATGTCATCTTTTTGATGACACTAGTGTACATATGCAGCTGGCACCGTCTACCAGCCCCAGTACCTATTGACAAAGCAGACTCAGAGGAGCAGCAAATAAGTAGTCAAACATGCAACAAACACTTCTACGTCTAAATAAACTAGTATCCCCTCCATCCCCTGGGAAGGATACCCTGTCCCCCCCTCCAGGATGGGGAGGCCTACCTGTTGAGCGCCTGAGCAACTCCAACCAGCGGGGAGTGAGCAACCGACAGCTCTTCTGGCCACCCCTCCCCCAAATGCTGATTACACACCCCTCCCTGGCCACTTCCTCCACCAAGGGAACCAGCTTCAGGACCGGGGTGTGCACAGATTATCACAAAAAGCACTCAGGGAGTGTTCCGGGACTGGACTGGAGTTCTCAAGGAACAACAATTAGCAGGTAAGTCTAATTTCTCTTTCCTTATCATCCCTCCAGTCCAGTTCTGCATCTCTGGGATGTATCAGAGCAGTTAAACTGATGGGAGGGACCCGCACAACCAGCCTGAAGCACTGCCAATCCGAAATGAGCGTCCCCCGCTGCCTGGACATCCAGGCGAAAATGTTCAGAGAAAGTATGCCACCCTAGAGATCTCCATTGGCGGAACTAAACTATACTCTGCCCACCAGGCTGCCTGAGCCCTCATGGAATGCGTCTGCAACCCTGCCTTCACTGCTCTGTCCTTCAAGATGTATGCAGATGTGATTGCCTCACTGATCCATCTGGAAATGGAGGCTTAGCTGCCGCCTCACTTTTGCGTGACCCGTGTGATGCAGTAGCTCCCCAGGAACCGATGGACACAGATAAGCATCCGGTGGTAGAAGCCGGTACTGCAGGAGAAAGCAGGAATTTCTCTGCAGAAAGAAAAAAACTCAGAACTAATCAAGCAGAACAGCTCACCTCGGGGGAGGGGAGTAGTAAAGCTCTTGATTGGGCACGCCCTAAGAGGAGGCGGGCAGTGCAAGCTAGAAGCACCTGGTTAAATAGTCAGAAGCCAGGAAGTGAACTAGAGCAACGGAAGCAAAGAGAGCAACAAGGGCAACGGGAGCCAAGAAAACAAAGAGAGCAACAAGAGCAAGGGCAAGAACAGAGACGGAGGGAATTTCCAGAAGGAGAAATAAGAGTTTCAGAGGGGAAGTCTGGAAGGAAGCATCTTTGCTGCTGTGATTCCTCAAATAGTTTGCAACTAGCAGGTAGCTTGGTGGAAGGCTCAGAGGCTGAAAGAAACTGCTGGGGGCAGAAGACTTTCAAAACACTGAGAGATCCAAGGCTGCAGGACCAGGCAGAGCTATGGAATAAAAGGCAGAAAGACAAAGAATTCTCCAAAGGAAAACTTCTATCTAAGGTACCCAGTGGGGGAGAAATAGTTGATAAGTTTTATGCTCTAAAGCCAGAGGGAGTGTGCCCTAGTTTTAAAAGCCAAGTCAGACAAAATGGTGGCAGCTGCTTTCAGCAAGGAGAGGGTTTGAATAACAGTGAATATTCTTACAAGCTAGCTGAAGTACCTAGCCAGGAAGGGGCTGACATCCATGCTTTTGAATCTCTCTTTAAAGACTCTCCCCGTACTGCCAAATATCTAAGCACAGCACCCACAGGTAGAGAGAGGTGGAGAGATAACGTTAGCAGCACGTTGAATGTTTGTTTTCCTGATACAAACAAGTATGTTAATCAGCCTGAGATAAAGAGCCTCAGCAAACAATTGCTCATGGGAGAAAAGGGACATCAGCTAAGTGAAGGGAAGTCACCAGCTGAATCACTTCTCCAAGAGTTTAGAGAGTTTTTGGAATGTAAGGCAAGTTTTAATTACAGTGCCCCAGAACCAGTTGCTGGCTGTGAGGAAAGAATGCCTTTTCCTAATTCTCTGCCATCTACAGAAGAGGACACATTAATGGACTATTCAACCTGCTTAATTGAGAAAGACAATTAAGAGGAAAAAGGTTTATTTATTGTAGGAGGTAATATAGCAGATGTACTTGACTCTTCCTATACAAAGAAGCTGGTAAAAAGTGAATGAGTTAAAATTCAACTGATTTGTATACCAGAAGCACTACTGTTGAATGAACCTTTCTGTTCTTCAGTTCATGATTGGATCACATGAGGTGAATGTGAATTCCTGAAGATAGCACAGCATTGCAAGCCTGTTTATCTAGTTTCTTTTACTCTTGTTTTGGATTTATAACTTCTGCACCGTCTGTTGCATTTGAACTGCACAACTGGCAAATAAACCTCATGAAAATAAATTTCTCTTTGCCATGCCTTACTGCTCGAAGCACTAACACAACTACAACTAATTGCCTCAAGGGCATCACAAGGCAACCCCTCCTTAACCCTCAAGGTTAGGGAGCGGGAGGCGTGATACCCGCCAAACAGAACCAACAGACAGTCCGATCTCCGAAAGGACGATGCCCTTTTCACATACCTTCGCAGGACTCTCTTACCATCCAGGTGGTACAGCTGTGGAGTGGCGGAGCCCATATCCGCTCTCACCCACATCCGCACTCGCCAGAGCCAGTAAGGAAACGGCCTGATTTACATGAAATGCTGACACCACCTTGGGCAAAAATGAAGGTACTGGGCACAGGACCACTTTCTCCTTGGAGAAGAAAAGGAATGGCTCCTGGCTTGACAGGGTCCAAAGCTCCGAAATCCTGCGTGACAAGCCAGTCGCCACCAGGAATACCATTTTCAGAGTCAAATACTTCAGGAAAGCTCGACTCAATGGCTCAAAGAGTTCCCCAGACAGCACCATCAGCACCAGACTGAGATTCCAAGGTGGTACCACTGCCCTCTTTGGCAGACAGAGGTGGGTCATCACCCCTAGAAAGCTCAGCACATCTGAGTGTGTACCCAACGGCACCCGTGGACTTTCCCGCGATAACCGGAAATCACCACCAGTTGCACCCTCAAGGAACTGGCAGTTACCTTATCAAAACCGGATTGCAAGAACGCCAAGAGGATCGCCAATGTAACGCCAATTTTTAAAAAGGGTTCCAGGGGTGATCCCGGAAATTACAAACCGGTGAGCCTGACGTCAGTACCGGGGAAAATGGTAGAAACCATCATAAAGAACAAAATTACACAGCATGTAGAAAGTCACGGCCTAATGGGAGACAGCCAACATGGCTTTAGACAAGGAAGATCTTGTCTTACTAATCTGATATGTTTTTTTGAAGGTGTGAATAAACAGGTAGACAAAGGTGAGTCGGTTGATATAGTGTATCTGGACTTTCAGAAAGCCTTTGACAACGTCCCTCATCAGAGACTTTTGGCAAAACTAAAAAGTCATGGGATATGAGGCAGTGTACTATTGTGGATCAGGAACTGGTTAAAAGATAGAAAGCAGAGGGTAGGGCTAAATGGCCAATTTTTCCAATGGAAAAAAGTGAATAGTGGAGTATCCCAGGGATCTGTACTGGGTCCGCTATTTTTTGACATATTCATAAATGACCTGGAAAAGGGAATAACTAGTGAGGTTATCAAATTTGCAGATGACACAAAACTGTTTAAAGTTGTTAAAACCCAAGAGGACTGTGGAGAACTGCAGAAGGATCTTGATAAATTGGAAGACTGGGTATCCAAATGGCAGATGAAATTTAATGTGGACAAGTGCAAAGTTATCCACCTAGGAAAGAACAATCCACACTATGGTTACATAATGCAAGGTTCCAAATTGGGAACCACCACCCAGGAAAAGGATTTAGGAGTCATCGTGGAAAACATGTTGAAACCCTCTGCCCAGTGTGCAGCAGCGGCCAAGAAAGCAAATAGAATGCTAGGTATCATAAGGAAAGGAATGGAAAATAAAACAAAGGATATTATAATGCCTCTGTATCGTTCCATGGTACGACCGCACCTTGAATATTGTGTGCAATCCTGGTTGCCATATCTTAAAAAGGATATAGCGTTATTAGAAAAGGTACAGAGAAAAGCCACCAAAATGGTAAAGGGGATGGAAGGCTACTCCTATGAAGAGAGGCTACAAAGGTTAGGGCTCTTCAACCAGGAAATGAGACAGCTGAGGGGAGATATGATAGAGGTCTATAAATTAATGAATGGAGTGGAACAGGTAAACATAGATCAATTGTTTACGCTATCAGAATATAGAAAGACTAGAGGACATGTAATGAAGCTACAGGGTAAACTATTTAAGACAAATAAGAGAAAATATTTTTTCACTCAACGTGTAATCACACTCTGGAATTTGTTACCGGAGGATGTAGTAAGAGTTGTTAGTGTAGCTGGGTTTAAAAAAGGTTTGGACAAGTTCCTGGAGGAAAGGTCCATAAACCATTATTAAAAAGGGACCCAGGATATCAATGCTTGACCCAATACAAGCATTGTGGAACCTGTGTCTCTTGGGGATACTGCTAGTTACGTATGACCTAGATTGGCCACTGTTGGAAAAAGGATACTGGGCTTGATGGACCTTGGTCTGACCCAGTATGGCATATCTTATTTTCTTATATTCTTATGTTCAAGATGTCCGGGATGGAGGCAGTGGAAGGGCACCCCTGCCTCTCTCTGCACCATGATTCAAAGATGTGCCCTATGCAGATGCACACCAGGTTCGTAGACCACCTCTGGGCCTTTAGAAAGGTTGCTATCCCCGAGCCTGATTATCCTTTCTTCTTCAGCCTCGCCCTTCCAAGAGCCATGCCGTAAGCAAGAATTGATCCATCCGGGGCATGTGATGTGGCTCCTGCGTCAAGAGGTCCTTCCAAACCAGAAGCCACCACAGTCAATCTGTCAGTATCTGAATCATGTCAGCATATCATGGGCACCTCTGCTAGTCTGGTGCCACCAGAATTACAAACCCCGGTGCGGCTCTATCCATTGCACTAACTAGCCTATCCGCGCCCACGGGAAAAAAGAGAGAAGACCCTCTTCGAGCCACTGCTGAATTAGAGCATCCAGGCCCTTGGACTTCCTCTCTTCTTCTGCTGAAAAACCGGCAGGCCTTGGCCGACTCGAACATTGCCATTAGGTCCATGACCGGTGTGTCCCATTGGTGGACCACCTGCTCGAACACCTTCTGATTGAGCTGCCACTCTCTGGAGTCCATGCGCACTCAACTGAGGTAGTCTGCCATCACACTGTCAACTCCTGCTACGTGCGCCACCAATAACGCCTGGAGACGAATCGCTGCCCATCCAAACAGCCTTTCAGCCTCCTTTGACGGCTTATGTAAGCCACCATGGTCACATTGTCCGAGAGGACTTGGACCACCTTCCCCTGCAACCATGGTTCAAAACTTTCTAGCACCAAGGTCACCGCTCGCATCTCGAACCTGTTGATCAACCACGGCCTCCTGTGGTCTCTTGTCCCTGAACAAAGCGTACTTCGCAATGGGCTCTCCAACCTGACAGGCTGGCATTGGTCATCAGAGGAACTCACACCGGGGACTCCTTACAGGCTCCCCACATGCAGCCACCAACTGAGGTCTCTCTTTGTGCTCCGTGGGCAGGGGAGTACTTGGGACAGGGGTTGACTCTGATGGGACCATTGACAGACCATAGCCCTCTGCAGCGGTTGCATGTGCGCGCTTGTCCATGGGACTAGCTCAAGAGTGGCTGCCATGGTCCCCAGAACCTGCAGATAATGCCACGCTGATGGTCTTGCCATCTTCAGGACCTGCCGTATCCACTGTCATAGCTCTTGCGCCTGGCGAACTGGCAGGAAAATCCTGCCCACACAGGTATGAAAGCATGCTCTCAACTACTCTAACTCCTGGGCTGGCCGTAACTGACTCTTGGCCAGGTTGACCCCAACCGAGACTTTGAAGGAACTCTCCCACCCGTGCTATTGCTCTTTTTGCTATCGTCCCTAGACTTCACCTGGATCAGCCAATCGTCTAAGTATGGGTGGACGAGAACCCCTTCCTTGTGGAGAGCTGTCGCCACCACCACCATGATCTTGGTGAAGGTATGGGGGTAGTCTCCAGACCGAAGGGCAATGCTCGAAACTGGAAATGGCCCCTTGGCACCACAAAGAGGAGAAACTGCTGATGTTCTGGATGGATGGGAACATGCAGATACACCTCTGTGAGATGGAGAGTCACCAAAAATCTCTGCTTCCTACCGCCACTATTACTGTGAAATTGCGGTACCTGGAGACCGTAGTTCATGCCCTTGAAGTCGAGAATTGGGTGAAAGGAACCTTACTTTTGGGCACCATGAAATACAAGAAGCATCGACCGCAGATGTACTGGTCTCGCAGAACCAGTTCCACGGCTCTCAGCTGCAGGAGACAAGTCAAGGTCTCTTCTACTGCTGCCAACACTGCTGCGCCCACTTTGGGTGATCAAAGGAGCTCGTTCTTGCTCCGGCAGCAAGTATAGGCATGTCATGGTGTGCATCCCTTTAAGGCCAACCTCTGACAGATCCCACTCATCCTGGATCATATGTCTTACTACTCCATGTACTGGTAAAACCTTCTGCGATTTCCATAATGCCTGGAACAGCAGATCCTACAGCGCTTCTTCCTCTGACGGGAGGTTAGCAGGCATATTCAGGGCCTTGAGGGTCTCCAAGGTACACATAGATTGTGAGCCCTTTGGGGACGAAGAATTGTATCAGTACCCGCTTGTAGTGATTGTAAACCGCCCTGATGCCCTTCGGCCTGGGTGATATATCAAGAAATTGCATAAACATAAACATAAGCATAAAGATGAGTGCTGGTAGCTCCTCCTGGCGGAAAACCCAAACAATCCGGGCCTGATCCTCCTGTTCTGGGCTCTCTCCTTCTTCCAACTCCTCCTGCAGATCTAGCTCCATGTCAAGGTCTTCCCCATCTAGCCCCTCCAACAACGGTGATTGCTGCCACTCCTCTAAGCCTCTACCCCACTTAGACACTACTGCTCCTGACTTGTGCTCTTTAGCGTCCGACACCCTCTTAGCTCTGTGTTCCTGGGCTAAGGAACCACTTGGTAGGCAAAACTCCTTATGCAAAAGTAAGACAAACTCTGGTGAGAACTCCCCCAGGAGCCCTATCGCCCCCTAGGCTTGAAGGGTGGATGGTCCGGGCATCGTGCAGGGACCAGGGGACGGATCCGTTGAAGGTAACATGGCGCCCCCCACCCCCAGGGTCTCTTGCAACCAGGAGGGACTCTCCTGCCTCATCTTATCTTGCAAGCCCTGCTCCCATGACAGCCTCTTGCATGCAGTTTAGGCAGATGCCTGCCTCCAAGACCATAACACACCACATAGGGGACCGCATATCTTGAGGATTTTTAGATTGTGCTGCAGTGTTGTATATTAAAGATATGAAATGGACCTTGCCCTGATCCAATCAAACTGACACATTTTTATTCTAATACCACAAATGGCTATAAGGGAGTACAGCTTCCCTTACAAGCAATATTACAAATTTAATAGATACATAATCTGGGCTAAAAGACAAGAGATGATCATGTCAGGTTACTCACTGACCATAGACAGATGGAAGGATTTCATTTGCTTCCTATCCACTGACTATCTTTCAAATTATATACATTTCTTGTATGCAGGTACTTCCTGTTTTCCACAGAGCTGTAGCTGCTACAAACCTATAGCAGCACCCCTTTTTTTTTAAACTTATCTTTATTTCTATCTCTGACTTTTTATCTGATCCTCCTCAGGAGAAAGTAACAATGTCTCAACCAACTGTCACTTACATCACCTGACCAGGCGCAACAGCACTCTGAAATCCGCCCAGCAACAACAATGGCATATCTGATTAGGCTTTTCCCACATGTCTGCATCAAGTCATTGTGCACTGAATAAGTTTTGAGCTGTATAACACAAGGAATGCTTAAGGATTAAGTGGGGCTCACGCCCCTTGATACCATCCTATACCAGGCACTGCAGTCTGGCCAGCATGGTGGGAAGGGTTGGGGGCACTCCCCAGGAACACCCTCAATCTGTACACGGGTAGGTAAAAGGATCCCCAGCACAGTGCACTGCCACGGGCTCAGGCACAGAGCACTAGAGTACTTGAACTAAAATAAAATAAAACCAAACCAAAATCTAATTAACTGAAACTGAAATTAAAAAGAAACTGCAAATTGCCCCCTAGGAAGAGGCTGCTCTGCTTTACTCTCCAGTGGCTGCCTCTCCTGGGCACCCAAAACACAGCATGGGGTTAAACACATCTGGGCTTGAATAAGAAGAAATCACGCCTAAATACAGCGGGGGGGGGGGGGGCCCTAGTTTCCCACATCGTTGCAGGATCCAAAACATGCGACTGCAGGCCGCTCTTTGTCTCCTCATGTTCTGGTGGTTGCTAGTGGTTTCTGCTGTCTTCCCCCCCCCCCCACCACTCTTACCTTAGAGCCTCTTTGCCGCATTGCTTTTCTACCCCTCGCGCTCAGAATTCCTTCCGGGCTTTGGCGCTGAGGGGGACAACTCAGGGCTGCCAGTTTTCACTCCTGTCAAGCAACTGCAGCCCCTGCAGTGACCCCTCACCCAATAATGGGTTCGGGAGCAGCCAGAAGTCTCGGACTGAGGAAGAACCCCCCCCCCCCCCCAAAAGAAATCCTGGGAGGAGACGGGGGAAGAATGAATATCCTCCCCTCAACCCTGTTGTCCCCCAGGTTCTCTCTGTTCCTTCTGATTTCTTATTTTTTTAACTTCTGCCTTTAAAAACAAAGAAATCTGCACCTTAACAGGGGAAATAAAAGCAAACTCTAACTAAACCTATCTCCTTAGTTGTCCCTTCTGCGAGTCAAGCACCCTGGCTCACAATCTCCTCCAGCTGCTTGGAGACTGAGCATACTGGGGCTGGTAGGCAGTACCAGTTCCATATGTACACTAGTGTTATCAAAAAGATGACATGCTCAGTCTCCAAGCTGCTGGAAGAGGTACACTACCTAGAAGTGCGGGATTGGACTGGAGGGATAAGGAACTCCTGTTTACCACTCAAGTGTGCTTGAACCGTTTCCCCCTTAGTTCTACTCTTGTCCCCTGTTTGTTGTATTTGTCTGTCTTGGATAGATTGTGAGCTCTTTTGAGCAGGGACTGTTTCCTACTTGTATATGTGCAGTGCTGCATATACCTTGTAGCACTATACAAATGATAAGTAGTAATAGTGGTGTGCAATGTATTTTATTTTATTTTATTTATTTATTTAACTATTTCTTTTATACCGCCCCTTCCAGAGATCAAGGGCGGTTTACATATAACAGTTTAACAGACTTGTACACATTTGTATACATTTTACATTGAACAATAGAAGTCAACTATTTACATTGAACAATAACTTTAACTTTGTAGGTGTGTTAAAGCAAAACAAAACATCAAACTTTTTACAAATGTATATTTACAGTGGTTGTGTGTGGTGTATAGGGCAGATATTGGTGTAGGTGCTGGAATTTAATTCCTTTTAAGTCGTCTTTGGGGCGTGAATGGGGAGGGGGACAGACATGTAGTTAGATTGTTGGGATTAAGGGAGTTTGTGCATGTGTGACCACGTTTGTTGTGGAGCTGGCTTTGGGGGAGTAGGGGATTTCAAAGTGTTCAGTGAACAGGTAGGTCTTTAATTCTTTCCTGAATTGGATGAGGTCTTTTATGGTGCGAAGGTCAATAGGGAGGTCGTTCCAGAGTGTAGGAGCAGTGAATGTGAATGCTCTGGAGCTAGTGGTTTTCTTAGTTTTCCGGATGGCTTTTGGTATGATAAGGGAGTGGGCTGCGTTTTGTCTGTGGGCCCTTGTCGATGTTGGAGAGTGCAGTAATGTAGATAGGTGTGAGGGGGTTATGTCATTTATGAGTTTATAGGTTGTTAGGATAGTTTTATATTTAATTCGGCTGTTTATAGGGAGCCAGTGGAGTTCTAGCAGTATTGGGGTTACATGGTCTGTTAGGCGAGCTTTAGCAATTACTTTTGCACAGATGTTTTGAGCTCTTTGTAGAAGGTATGTGCTTTTTTGAGGAAGGCCTATTAGGAGACTATTGCAATAGTCGAAGTTAGGGGTGATCAGTGTACTTACTACAGATCTAAAGTCTTGTGTTTCGAGGAGTGGCCTTAGGTGTTGAATAGTTTTGAGTTTATAGAAAATGGTTTTTACTGTTTGTTTTATGTGTGGTAGCATGGTAAGAGTGTGGTCTATTATTACTCCTAAGTATTTTACCTGTTTTCTAACAGGTATGGAGGTTTTGTTGATTGTGATTGATTCTGGGTAAGTGTTCTCAGTCATAGATGACCTTGTTACGAACATTGCCTCAGTTTTTTTGAGGTTGATGCTGAGGTGGTTGGATTCCATCCAGGAGGAGGTCTCAGCCATGCATTTGGATAGTGAGTCATATGTAGGGTTTTTAATGGTTATGGGGATAGCTAGCATGATGTCATCGGCATATATAAAATGGTTAATCCTGTGTTTTTTAAATATGTTTGTTATCGGTTGCAGGTACAAGTTAAATAGGAGGGCTGAAAGGGCTGATCCTTGGGGTATTCCCTGTCCTTGGGGGAATGTTTCTGATGCTTGTTGGTCAATTTGGACGCGTATTAATCTATGTGAGATGTAGGATTTGAACCAATTAAGGACAGTCCCGCCTATTCCTAGGTTCTCTAATCTGTTGATCAGTGTCAGGTGGTTGATGTTATCGAAGGCGGCAGAGATATCTATAAATAGAAGTAAGAAGCCTTGGTGTTTGTCATCTGTACCCCTGATGAGGAAGTCCATTAGGGTGATTAGGAGGGTTTCTACTCCATGGGATGGGCGGAAACCAAATTGGTGTGAGTCAAGTGGTTTGTGCTTATCAATGTGTTCTTGTAACTGAATTTGAATTGTTTTCTCTATTATTTTGGCTATGAATGGAATGCTGGCTATGGGTCTGTATGAGTTCGGGTCTTTTGAGTCGAGCTTATTATTCTTTATTATTGGTCGGAGCGTTGTGAGTTTTAGGGCATCAGGCATGATGCCTTGTGAAAGGGATTGGTTAACTATGTGTTGTAGGTTTGCCGCCAGTTCATTTTTCGCACACTTAATCCATGATACAGGGCATGGATCGAGTGGGGAGGTGGTGGTGTTTATCATTGTTATGATTTTGAGGAGTTGCTTTTGTTCAACCAACTGGAAACTTGTCCATTCATGTGTGGTTTTTGTGTTTGATAATGGTGGAGTCGGGGTAGTGGTCTTGCTTTTTAGTTTTTCTGCAAAATGTTTTGCTAGTGTTTGTATATTTATTGCTTGTTGTTTAGGTTCAGTGCTATTAGTTTTGGTTAGTGTTCTTACTATCGCGAATAACTCCCTAGGGCGGTTGATGGATGAGTTTATTACTTTAGAATGGTAGTCTCTTTTTGATTTGTTAATTGCGTTTTTGTATTCTATAAGTAGGAGCATGTATTGGGATTTGATTTCATCAGATTTTAGTTTTTCTCCATCTCTTTTCTTGTCTCCTCAATTGTTTTTTTAGTTTTGTCAGCTCTTTCGTGAACCATTTTTCTATCTTTTTTGTTTGTTTATGTAAGACTTGTGTGGGGACAGCTGCTTTTTGAATGGTTAGATTCCAATGTGTTATGGTTGAGTTGATGTCTGGTGAGCTTGTGTTTAGATTGGGTAATACTTTGTTGAGGAATGTGTTTTTGTCAAAGCGTACGAAATGTGATGTATGTGGAGTTGTGCTTGCATTGTTTTTTGGGACTTGTGCCGGTAGCTGGATTGTGATGAGATGGTGGTCTGACCAGGGTACTTCGGTTATATTCGGAGTGGTATGTAGTAGGTGACTGTAGAGTGTGGATGGGAGGAAAATTAGGTCAAGCATGTTACCTTTTTTGTGTGTGGGAGCATGTATTATCTGTGTGAACCCCATATGTGTCATAGCATCTATGAAGTTGTCTGATTGTGAGTGGTTCAGTGATGGAAGGTTCAAATCACCAAGGAGTATAAGTGGTTTGTTTTGCGATGCTGTGCATGCGAGTTCTAGGATAGGGGTGAGGTTTTTTTGATCGGATGAAGGGGGTCTGTAGATGAGGGTGAGAGCCAGGGTTTTATTTTCTATGTTAACGATGTCCATTCCATCTATGTTATTTAGGTTTGTTAGGGTAAATTTTAGGTCTTTTTTGGTGAGAATCAATACACCCCCTCCTCTTTTTATATTCCGTTGGCAATTGAATATGTCATATTGATATGTGGTTAGTTGGTTTAGTAGTATGGTGTCTGTAGGTGATAGCCATGTTTCAGTAATGCAGATAATGTCAGGAGATGTGTCATTTATTATGTCGTTAATTATTGGTATTTTGTTTCGTATGGACCGGATGTTTATTAGGATGAGTTGTAGTTTGGTATTTGTATTGTCAGCTTGGTCAATTATATCACTGATGGGTTGGTGCTTTATTTGGATGAGACGGTAATGGCGTTTGTGTGAGGTGTGGTGCGAATAGTGATTGTGAGAGTTTGTGTATGTAGAGCTGTGTATTGGATTCTGGTACTGATTGTAGGTGATTGGGAAGTTATTATAAGGGTTCCGGTAATGATTGTGGATGATTGGGATGTTTTTGTATGGGCTTTGGTTGGTTTTGTAAGTGTATATGTGTTGAGTTAGGAGGGTTATTAAAAAGAGAGTGAGAAGGAGATTTATAATCTTAGTAGGAGGCATTGTGTTCATTTTTTTGAGGTAGAGGGTTGAGTGGGGGGGAAGTAGTTAGAGAGAGGGAGATTATTACTGGCAACAGTATCTCAAAATAACTGTGCAGGAAGGGTAATTATTACTGGCAATAGTATCTCAAAACAGTGCAGGAAGGGTAATTATTACTGGCAACGGTATCTCAAAATAACAGTGCAGGAAGGGTAATTATTACTGGCAACAGATTATAAAGGTGCAGAATGGGCATGGATATAGCACACAAACAACTGTTCTTTAATTATTTTAGCTTCCAGTACTCCGACAGTAAGAATAGAGATGGAAGGGTCCACAGTTATGGTTTATGGTTTATTTTATAGAGTTAAAAGTTAAAGGTTTAACATTACCAAACGTATTTTGTGCTCTTCTTCCAGGATGAACAAATTTTCCTTTTGCATGTAAAACTCTGCTGTCTGAAGAATAGCCATAAGAGGTACAAGACCCACGAGCTCGGATCCCACCACAGGCAAGCTCAGAACCTGAGGATAACAGAAAAGTGAGAAGCAGGGTGAACAGATTGTGCTTTTGCTGCATTGTTCAAAAGGATGAAAGGAAATTTCTTTCCACCCAGGAGTTACAAACTTTTCCACAGATTATAACTGGACACCCAAGAGCAGCGAGGGGCCTGGATACAGGGCAGGATTGGGGGCAAAATCTGTGGAGGTCCATTCTGAGCCCAAGGATAAAGAGAGACACATGCTATAAAATTAATGTTATTAATGTATTAATGATATTATATATGCTAACAATTAAGAGAGTAGTTTTATATAGATCCCAGGTAGATGAGGGTGCCCCAGAAAAGGGCAACCTATATGTGCACTGATATTTTATAATGTGTGGGGAGTCTGGCACATACTTTATAAAATACTTGTTTATGTGTCTAAAGTACACAATGTCTACCAAAAGGTATGCACACACATCGATGTCTGCACATCATACACATATATGTGATGTGTATGCCAGTTTTAGTGAGGAAAAAAAATTCTCCTCACCCAGCTATTTTCTGGCCATCTGCAAAAGGTTTTACTACCATCTGAAGAGGTTGAGTAAAAACTGGGAGCACATTTATAAGCGATTTAATTGCAGCTTCCATCTCCGCCCCGTGCCCATCTGGAACAGACTCGCCATGCCGCATTTTTCTTTCTGGCTCCTTCCCTCTGGAACTCACTCCCCCTTGTCCTCCACCAAGAACAATCCTATCTCAAATTTAAGGTCTTCCTCAAAACGCATCTCTTCTGTCTAGCCTATAAACTCGCCTCCTCTGACTTATAAGGGTTAGCTCCCTTTTCTTTATTCTTCTTTTCTCTCCTCTCCTGTGGTTTGCGTTCTTTCCTGTCTAAATTGTAGTTCCCTTTCTGTTTCTGGCTCTGGCCACTGAATATTTTGCATCTCTGTACACAGCCCTGATGTTATGAAGGGCGGTTAATCAAGCCTCGTAATAAAGATAAAGATAAAGGTAGGCAACCTGAGAAGTAAGAGCCTACAAAGGAGTGCATGTCACAGCCCCAGCATATTAATCTAGCTGGAGGGAGGAATGGGTGCAGGAAGGCAAACCTTTGAGTAAACCATCATGCAGCTCTCACACCATCACTCGCACCTTCCTCACACAGCATCAGACAGCCTTGAGGATCTAGAGATGCAGGTAGCAGTGATCACCAGATGGCATGGTTCAGTATTAGGACTAGGGCTGTTAAAATCCATTCAAAAGCGAGGGTCTTAAACTTTAGGAAAACTAACTTTGCCAAGATGGGCCAATACCTCAGGGAGTCGTTAGCGGGATGAGAACAGCTGGGGGATGAAGAAAAACAGTGGGCAAAACTGAAAGGGGATATTTTAAGGACAACTAACCTTTTTGTTAAAATAGTAAATAAAGGTAAAAAGAAAAGGAGACCGCTATGGTTTTTGAAAGAAGTAGCTGAAAAGGTGACGAAAAAGAGGGAGGCCTTCATGAAATACAAGAGATCACAGAGAGAGGAAGACAGGCATCTATATTTGGAAAAAACTTAGAGGAGCTAGCAAAGTAGTCAGGAAAACAAAGATTCACAAGGAGGAGGAAATAGCCAATGCAATAAAATGGGGGGATAAGAATTTTTTCAGATATGTTAGTGAGAAGAGGAAGAGTAAAAGTGGTATTGTCAGACTCAAGGGTGAAGGGGAGGAATATGTAGAAGCTGATGAGGATAAAGTGGAATTGCTTAACAAATATTTCTGTTCTGTGTTCACAGATGAAGAACCAGGAGCAGGACCTCAGAAAACACCCACAACAGGAATAGAAGCGAGGGGCATCTTGAACAATTTTCAGAAGACTGTGTTTGTGAGAAATTAACTAAACTTAAAGTAGACAAAGAGATGGGACCGGATGGGATACACTCTAGAATACTGAGGGAACTTGGGGATGTTCTAGCAACTCCACTGACTGACCTTTTCAGTGCCTCGCTGGAGTCAGAGTGTATAGGGAAAGGAACGGCCAGCAGAAGAAAGGAGGTAATAGTGCCTCTATATAAGTCTTTGGTGCGACCTCATTTGGAGTATTGTGTGCAATTCTGGAGACCGCACCTTCAAAAGGATATAAACAGGCTGGAGTCAGTACAGAGGATGGCTACTAAAATGGTTAGTGGTCTTCATTATAAAGCATATGAGGACAGACTTAAGGATCTTAATATGTACAACTTACAGGAAAGGTGGGATAGAGATGATATGATTGAGACATTTAAATACCTCCGTGGCATAAATGCACAGGAGGAGAGCCTCTTTTGATTGAAAGCAAGCTCTGTTACGAGGGAACATGGGATGAGGGTGAAAGGGGATAGATTCAGGAGTGATATGTGGAAATATTTCTTTACAGAAAGAGTGGTGGATCCGTGGAATAGTCTCCCAGTGGGGGTGGTAGAGATAAGAACAGTATCTGATTTCAAAGAAGCATGGGACAAACACAGAGGATCTCTAAAGTTAAAAAGGGGACTGTTGTAGTGGTTGATATGGAAGGACAGACTAGATAGGCCATGTGGTCTTTTTCTGTCATCGTGTTTATTTATTTTATTTATTTTATTTAACACTCATTTATATACCGCATCTTCCAGAGATCAGTTGCGGTGTACAATTAACAACAAATTAACAAAGCGAGGTTTGTTTTACATAGAACATCTTAAATTTTACATAGAACATCTTAAATTAAACAAAGCTATGTCTAGTAAACTAAACAGTATATTTAAACTGGAACAGTGTGAATAACAATTAACTAACAATGTAGTGTCTATAAAGCGTAAGACAGTACATAACAGATACAACTATATACATGTGAAGGTATTAGGGCATAAGAGATTGGGTCGTCAATTCGTTTAAGCTATGTGTGTTGTCCATTTAAGTGGGAAGGTTTGTACTTTGTGGTCAGATACCTGTTTAGCCTTTATCTGAGTGCAAGGTTTTCCATGGTATTATAGTGTTTTGTGAATAGATACGTTTTTAATTTTTTTCGGAATTCCATGATCTCTGTTAGTGATCGTAGATCCTCTGGTAGGGAATTCCAGATAGTTGGAGCTATATGGGAAAATGCTCTATTGTTGGTTAATTTATGTGCTTTTTTGAAGTCTTTCGGAATCTTTAGTTTATTTAATTGTCCTTTTCTGCGAGTAGGCTTAGTTGGTTCTTTGCATATTAGATTACATAGTGTAGTCGGAGCCATGTCATTTAATGCTTTGAATGAGGTTATTATTGTTTTGTATATTATCCTGCTTTGTATTGGTAACCAGTGAAGGGATGCTAGTATTGGTGTTATGTGTTGGAGTGAGTTTATTTTTAAAATAATTCTAGCTGTTACATTTTGGGCTAGTTGAATTCTTTTAATGTTCTGTTTTGAAATGCCCATTAGTATTAGGTTGGCGAAATCGAAGTGAGGGGTTATGGTAGCCTGTATTATATTAATAAAATCTTGAACAAATACTAGCGGGCGTAGTTGTTTGAGGATTTTAAGTTTGAAATAAATTTTCTTTATAGTATTTCTAATGTGGGTTTCCATTGTAAGGTGTGTATCTAAGATAACACCTAGATATCTTATTTCGTTTTTTTTATTTAATTTCTTGGTCCTGTAGTGTAATGTGAGTTGGAGGGATGAATGATTGATTTTTTGTTACGATTAGGACTTCAGTTTTAGCATGATTTATGTGGAGGTTTTGAGTTTTTAGCCAAATTGTGATTTCGTTATAACAGTCTGAAAGGAGTTGTAACGGTAGGTTAGGGATCGTAAATGGAATGTACATCATAATATCATCTGCATAGAGGTGATATTGTACTCCAAATTTTTTAAAGATATTGCAGACCGGTTTTATGTAAATATTGAAAAGTAGGGCTGATAATGCTGAACCTTGTGGTAAACCTATTTCTTGATTATATGTATTGGAAGTTTGATTACCTATTCTTACATTTTGTGTTCTGTTATTTAAATAAGAGGTGAACCATGTTTCTATGTTTCTACCTAAAGATGTGCATAAATGCTGCAACAAGATGGTAGTGGCCTAGGAAGTTTCCCCTAGAACATGTGACAACTTCACCTAGCCAAGTACATGCACCAAAGCTGTGCACACATCTTCAGTAGGGAAGATACATCATTACCTCATAAGGGTCTAGGTTATGCATTGCAGATGGAATGTTCACTTAAGGAAGCACTGGCAACTCTGTCTCTCATTCAGCCTATCGAGAGAGGATCTGAAAAAGCAGGTCCACTTCCTTAGACTCCATTGGCAAGCCTGGCTGGAGGAGGCCAATGAAGTCATATTGCAAAAAAGAAGTAGCAAACCAACTATACGGCACCAACATCCAGAATCCACTAAGCATAATTTTTTACGTTCAGTGGTATACCCAGGTGGATGCAAGAGCTCTACAGATCATATAATCCATAACCATGCCCATAGCAAATTTTTTCCACAACACCGACAGCTTATATCAGAGCCATCTTAAGATCTCAACCCACTCATTTATTTATTTAACGTTTTTTATATACCGCTTTTCAGCTTCTCAAAGCCGTTTACATAGAACGTAACTTTGTTGACATAGAACGGTTTATTAGTAACGGCAGCAGAACAATTAACAATAACAGTGACGTTTTACAACATTTGTAACTTTTTACAGATGATACATTTTGGAACTATTTACAGCGTATTGTTTGCTTAAATGTCTTGTCCTTTTGCGGTGAGTTAAGTTGTCAGTGGAGTTATGTGACTCCTGTGGTGTCGAAATGCTCTTTAAATAGGTGGGCTTTTAGGAACTTTCTGAAGTCGGTGGTATCAGTAATTGCTCTCAGTTGGTGAGGTAGGGAGTTCCATAGTGGGGGGGGGGGCGGCAAAATGTTCAAATGCTCTACGGAGCGTGTTCTGGGTGGTGCCTGTAGCGAATGTGTTATTTATAAGGGTGTTTGTGTGCTGCTTCCTTCTTGCACGAGTGTTAGGGACTTTTCTGATTAAGTTGGTTAGACAACTGGCAGATTGATTGTGTAGTATTTTGAAAGTTATCATTATTGTCTTATAATTTATTCTGGAGTGAATGGGGAGCCAATAAAGAGATTCCAGTATAGGGGTAATATGAGCCTGCTTGTTTGTGCCAGTGATTAGCCGGGCTGCTGTGTTTTGAGCCAGCTGTAGAGTTTGGGTTGCACCTCTGGGTAGGTCGTGAAGGATCAGGTTACAGTAGTCAAGCTGCGGGGTGATCAGTGCTTGGCAAACAGATCTGAAATGGTTCTGGTTGAGTAGAGGTCTAAGGTTTTGCAGCATTTTCATTTTGTAGTATACTTTGGAAGTTGTTCTGTTAATGTGTGTTTGGAAATTGAGTCTGTGGTCCAGGTGGATTCCTAAGTATTTTACTTCACCCTTTACTGGGATTGTCTGTGTTCCCATTAAGAGGCTGAGAGGTGGGTTGAATGAGGTGTCTCTGATGATTATGAGAGCCTCTGATTTGGTGTAATTGACTGTTAGGTTGCATTGCGCCAGCCATTCTGTAACTTCTGATAAGCAGGATGAGATAGCGGAGTAGTCTGGGTTCTTTATGTCTAGGGTGGTATATATCCTTAGGTCATCTGCGTAAAGGAGGTAGAATATATTGTGGTCCTGTAAGATCTTGCAGACTGGTTGGATGTAAATACTGAAGAGGAGTGCAGAGAGATCCTTGGGGAAGACCTATATTTGTTGGGAAGGGGCTTGAAGCACTATTTTTTATCTTGACCAGGGATGTTCTATCCGATAAGTAGGAGGGAAACCATGACAATTAATATGAATAAAATACAGTCTCTAAAATGTTTGTATGCAAATGCTAGAAGTCTAAAAAACAAGATGGGAGAGTTAGAATATATAGCACTAAACGAGAGGTTAGATATGATTGGAATATCGGAGACATGGTGGAAGGAGGACAACCAGTGGGACACTGTGATACCTGGGTACAGACTATATCGTAATGATAGAGCTGATCAAATTGGTGGAGGGGTTGCGCTCTGTTAGAGAGGGCATTGAGTCAGAAAGGATTAAAGTTTTGCAAGAAACAAAATTTGCTGTAGAATCTCTATGGATTGAAATTCCATGTAAAAAGGGGAAGGCGATGGCAGTGGGGGTGTACTATCGTCCGCCTGGCCAGAATGAACAAATGGATGATGAAATGCTCAAAGAAATCAAGGAAGCTAGCAAAAGTTACAGTGCAGTAATAATAATGGGTGATTTCAATTACCCCGGCATCGACTGGGTCAGTGTCACAGCAGGACATGCTAGGGAGATAAAGTTCCTAGATGAAATAAATGACTGCTTCTTGGAGCAGCTGGTTCATGAACCAACCAGAGGGGAAGCCATATTAGACCTAGTCCTTAGTGGAACACCAGATCTAGTGCAAGAGATAAGGGTGTTGGGGCCACTTGGCAATAGTGACCATAGCATGATCGCCTTTGATTTAATTAGTGGAGGAGGGATAGTAAGGAAATCCACAGTACTACCCTTTAACTTTCGAAAGGGAGACTATGATAAAATGAGGAAAACAGTTAAGAAAAAACTAAAAGGAACAGTTGCAAAGGTTAAAGACGTACATCAAGCTTGGATGTTGTTGAAAAATACTATCTTGGAAACCCAGACCAGCTGTATTCCACGCTTTAAGAAAAGTGGAAGGAAGTCCAAAAAACTGCCAGCATGGTTTAAAGGTGAGGTCAGAGAGGCTGTTGTTGCCAAAAAAGCATCTTTCAGGAAATGGAAAAAAGAGCCAAATGACGAAACCTGGAAACAGCACAAGCACTGGCAAGTCAAATGCAAGGCATTGATAAGGCAGGCAAAGAGAGAATTTGAGAAGAAGCTTGCTGCGGAAGCAAAAACACGAAATAAAGACCTTTTCAAGTACCTTCGTAGCAAAAAACCTGTGAGAGAGTCAGTTGGTCCATTAGATGATAAAGGGGTTAAAGGAGCACTAAGAGGCGACAAGGCGATAGCGGAGAGACTGAATGAATTCTTTGCTTCAGTCTTTACTGAGGAAGATGTAGGGATGTTACCCATGACTGAAGTGGTATTTAAAGGTGCGGAAGAATTGAAGGAAATATCGATACATCGGGAAGATGTCTTACAACTATTAGATAAACTGAAGAGTAGCAAATCACCTGGGCCGGATGGTATACATCCAAGGGTGTTGAAAGAACTGAAATATGAGATTGCAGACCTGCTATTAGTAATCTGTGAACTATCATTAAAATCATCTCTAATACCTGAAGATTGGAGAATCGCCAATGTAACACCAATTTTTAAAAAGGGTTCCAGGGGTGATCCGGGAAACTACAGACCGGTGAGCCTGACGTCAGTACCGGGAAAAATGGTAGAAACCATCATAAAGAATAAAATTACTCAGCATGTAGATAGTCACGACCTAATGGGAGACAGCCAACATGGCTTTAGACTAGGAAGATCTTGTCTTACTAATCTGTTATGTTTTATTTGAAGGAGTGAATAAACAGGTGGACAAAGGTGAGTCGGTTGATATTGTGTATCTGGACTTTCAGAAAGCCTTTGACAAGGTCCCTCATCAGAGACTTTTGGCAAAACTAAAGAGTCATGGGATAGGAGGCAGTGTACTATTGTGGATCAGGAACTGGTTAAAAGATAGAAAGCAGAGGGTAGGGCTAAATGGCCAATTTTCCCAATGGAGAAAGGTGAATAGTGGTGTACCCCAGGGATCTGTGCTGGGTCCGCTGCTTTTTGACATATTCATAAATGACCTGGAAAGTGGAATAATGAGTGAGGTTATCAAATTTGCAGATGACACAAAACTATTTAAAGTTGTTAAAACCCAAGAGGATTGTGAAAAATTGCAAGAGGATCTTGATAAATTGGAAGACTGGGCATCAAAATGGCAGATGAAATTTAATGTGGACAAGTGCAAGGTTATGCACCTAGGGAAGAACAACCCAAACTATGGTTACACGATGCAAGGTTCCACATTAGGAACCACCACCCAGGAAAAAGATTTAGGCGTCATTGTGGATACCATGTTAAAACCCTCGGCCCAGTGTGCAGCGGCAGCCAAGAGAGCAAATAGAATGCTAGGTATGATAAGGAAAGGAATGGAAAATAAAACAAAAGATATTATAATGCCTCCATATCGTTCCATGGTGAGACCGCACCTTGAATATTGTGTGCAATTCTGGTCGCCGTATCTTAAAGGATATAGCGATTTTAGAAAAGGTTCAGAGAAGAGCCACCAAAATGGTAAAGGGGATGGAAAGATACTCCTATGAGGAAAGGCTAAAAAGGTTAGGGCTCTTTAACCTGGAAAAGAGACGGCTGAGGGGAGATATGATAGAAGTCTATAAATTAATGAATGGAGTGGAATGGGTAAACGTAGATTGATTGTTTACGTTATCAGAATATAGAAAGACTAGGGGACATGCAATGAAGCTACAGGGTAAACTATTTAAGACTAATAAAAGAAAATATTTTTTCACTCAACGTGTAATCAAACTCTGGAATTTGTTACCAGAGGATGTAGTAAAGGCTGTTAGTGTAGCTGGGTTTAAAAAAGGTTTGGACAAGTTCCTGGAGGAATAGTCCATAAACCATTATTAAGAAGTGACTGAAGATATCAATGCTTGACCCAGTACAAGCATTGTGGAACTTGTGTCTCTTGGGGAAACTGCTAGGTACATATGACGTAGATTGGCCACTGTTGGAAACAGAATACTGGGCTTGATGGACCTTGCTCTGACCCAGTATGGCATATCTTATGTTCTTATGTTCTACTGGGTCAGACCAAGGTCCATCAAGCCCAGTATTCTGTTTCCAACAGTGGCCAATCTAGGTCATATGTACCTAGCAGTTTCCCCAAAAGACACAGGTTCCACAATGCTTGTACTGGGTCAAGCACTGATATCCTGAGTCCCTTCTTAATAATGGTTTATGGACCTTTCCTCCAGGAACTTGTCCAAACCTTTGTTAAACCCAGCTACGCTAACAGCCTTTATTACATCCTCCGGTAACAAATTCCAGAGTTTGATTACACGTTGAGTGAAAAAATATTTTCTTTTATTAGTCTTAAATAGTTTACCCTGTAGCTTCATTGCAAACAATCAATCTACGTTTACCCGTTCCACTCCATTCATTAATTTATAGACTTCTATCATATCTCCACTCAGCCGTCTCTTTTCCAGGTTAAAGAGCCCTAACCTTTTTAGCCTTTTTTCATAGGAGTATTCTTCCATCCCCTTTACCATTTTGGTGGCTCTTCTCTGAACCTTTTCTAAAATCGCTATATCCTTTTTAAGATACAGCGACCAGAATTGCACACAATATTCAAGGTGCGGTCTCACCATGGAACGATATAGAGGCCTTATAATATCTTTTGTTTTATTTTCCATTCCTTTTCTTATGATACCTAGCATTCTATTTGCTCTCTTGGCCGCCGCTGCACACTGGGCCGTGGGTTTTAACATGGTATCCACAATGACGCCTAAATCTTTTTCCTGAGTGGTGGTTCCTAATGTGGAACCTTGCATCGTGTAACCATAGATTGGGTTGTTCTTCCAAGGGTGCATAACTTTGCACTTGTCCACATTAAATTTCATCTGCCATTTTGATGCGCAGTCTTCTAATTTATCACGATCCTCTTGCAATATTCCACAATCCTCTTGGGTTTTAACAACTTTAAATAGTTTTGTGTCATCTGCAAATTTGATAACCTCACTCGTTATTCCACTTTCCAGGTCATTTATGAATATGTCAAAAAGCAGCGGACCCAGCACAGATCCCTGAGGTACACCACTATTCTCCTTTCTCCATTGGGAAAATTGGCCATTTAGCCCTACCCTCTGCTTTCTATCTTTTAACCAGTTCCTGATCCACAGTAGTACACTGCCTCCTATCCCATAACTCTTTAGTTTTGCCTAAAGTCTCTGATGAGGGACCTTGTCAAAGGCTTTCTGAAAGTCCAGATACACTATATCAACCAACTCACCTTTGTCCACCTATTTATTCACACCTTCAAAAAAAACATAACAGATTAGTAAGACAAGATCTTCCTTGTCTAAAGCCATGTTGGCTGTCTCCCATTAGGCTATGACTATCTACATGCTGAGTAATTTTATTCTTTATGATGGTTTCTACCATTTTTCCCAGTACTGACATCAGGCTCACCGGTCTGTAGTTTCCCAGATCACTCCTGGAACCCTTTTTAAAAATTGGTGTTACATTTGCGATCCTCCAATCTTCAGGTATTAGAGATGACTTTAATGATAGTTAACAGATTACTAATAGCAGGTCTGCAATCTCATATTTCAGTTCTTTCAACACCCTTGGATATATACCATCCGGCCCAGGTGATTTGCTACTCTTCAGTTTATCTAACAGTTGTAATACATCTTCTCGATGTATCAATATTTCCTTCAATTCTTCTGCACCTTTAAATACCACTTCATTCATGGGTAACATCCCTACATCTTCCTCAGTAAAGACCGAAGCAAAGAATTCATTCAGTCTCTCCGCTATCGCCTTGTTGCCTCTTAGTGCCCCTTTAACCCCTCTATCACCTAATGGACCAACTGACTCTCTCACAGATTTTTCGTTACGAATGTACTTGAAAAAGTCTTTATTTCGCATTTTTGCTTCCGCAGCAAGCTTTTTCTCAAATTCTCTCTTTGCCTGCCTTATCAATGCCTTGCATTTGACTTGCCAGTGCTTGTGCTGTTTCCAGGTTTCGTCATTTGGCACTTTTTTCCATTTCCTGAAAGATGCTTTTTTGGCAAAAACAGCCTCTCTGACCTCACCTTTAAACCATGCTGGCAGTTTTTTGGACTTCCTTCCACTTTTCTTAAAGCGTGGAATACAGCTGGTTTGGGCTTCCAAGATAGTATTTTTCAACAACACCCAAGCTTGATGTAAGTCTTTAACCTTTGCAACTGCTCCTTTTAGTTTTTTCTTAACTATTTTCCTCATTTTATCATAGTCTCCCTTTCGAAAGTTAAAAGATAGTACTGTGGATTTCCTTACTATCCCTCCTCCACTAATTAAATCAAAGGCAATCATGCTATGATCACTATTGCCAAGTGGCCCCAACAACATTATCTCTTGCACTAGATCTGGTGTCCCACTAAGGACTAGGTCTAATATGGCTTCCTCTCTGGACAGTTCATGAACCAGCTGCTCCAAGAAGCAGTCATTTATTTCATCTAGGAACTTTATCTCCCTAGCATGTCCTGCCATGACACTGACCCAGTCGATACCAGAGTAATTGAAATCACCCATTATTATTACTGCGCTGTAACGTTTGTTAGCTTCCTTGATTTCTTTGAGCATTTCATTATCCATTTGTTCATTCTGGCCAGGCGGTCGATAGTACACCCCCACTGCCATCGCCTTCCCCTTTTTACATGGAACTTCAATCCATAGAGATTCTACAGCAAATTTTTGTTTCCTGCAAAACTTTAATCCTTTCTCACTCAATGCCCTCTCTAACATAGAGTGCAACCCCTCCACCAATTTGATCAGCTCTGTCATTACGATATAGTTTGTACCCAGGTATCACAGTGTCCCACTGGTTGTCCTCCTTCCACCATGTCTCTGATATTCCAATCATATCTAACCTTTCATTTAGTGCTATATATTCTAACTCTCCCATCTTATTTTTTAGACTTGTAGCCTTTGCATACAAGCATTTTAGAGACTGTATTTTATTCATATTAATTTGTCTATTGGTAGACATGGGTAATTTGGGATCTTTAAGCTCTGTCTGCTCCATACTCGAGGGCATTTGGGCTACTTTACTCTTTTTTGGAACCTCTCTGCTTTTGGTAGTATCCTTCAAGGATACATTCTTCCGAACCATGCGCTCTTGGGCGACTGTCGGCTTTCCCCTATTATCTGGTTTAAAAGCTGCTCTGTCTCCTTTTTAAAGTTTAATGCCAGCAGCCTGGTTCCATCCCCGTTAAGGTGAAGCCCATCCCTTCGGAAGAGCCCCTCCTTTCCCCAGAATGTTCCCCAGTTCCTAACAAATCCAAAACCCTCATCTCTGCACCATTGTCTCATCCACGCATTGAGACTCCGGAGCTCTGCCTGCCTTTAGGGTCCTGCGCGTGGAACGGGAAGCATTTCAGAGAACGCTACCCTGGAAGTTCTGGATTTCAACTTCCTACCTAAAAGCCTAAATTTAGCCTCCAGAACCTCCCTACCACATTTTCCTATGTCACTGGTACCGACATGTACCAAGACAGCAGACTCCTCCCCAGCACTATCTAAGACCTTATCTATGTGGCGCGTGAGGTCCGCTACCTTCACACCAGGCAGGCAGGAGCGGGATGCTAGATATTGGGCAGTATGAGGTGGGAGACGTTGGGTCGGTGGTGTTGCTCTTTAGGAGAGGTCTTATGGAGGAGGTTTTCAGTAGCAATGGCATGAATCCTTATGATAGGGATAAGTTTATTATTATTCTTATCACTGGAGATATATTTTGTGCAACTGCCTTTATCCAGATGGATGGGCAGGGATCAAGTGGGGAGGTTGTTGTGTTTAGGTGGCATTAGACTAGCCAATTCATTAGATCTTTCAGTTGCTTTTGGCTTGGTCAGTTATTCCATACTACTAACCCCTCTTTCAGAAATAGGGATTACTGGTCAGGTTCATAAATAATTTTCTTCCTTTCTTAAAGACAAATCTTTTCAGGAAGCTATTGATTTCTCCCTGTCTACATTGAAATCCCTGTTTTACATAGAAACATAGAAACATAGAAACATGATGACAGAAAAAGACCACATGGCCTATCTAGTCTGTCCTTCCATAACAACAACTACAACAGTCCACTTTTTACCTTTAGAGATCCTCTGTGTTGGTCCCATGCTTTTTTGAATTCAGTTACTGTCCTCATCTCTACCACCTCCACTGGGAGACTATTCCATGGATCCACTACTCTTTCTGTAAAGAAATATTTCCGCATATCACTCCTGAATCTATCTCCCTTCACCCTCATCCCATGTCCCCTCGTAGCAGAACTTGATTTCAATTGAAAGAGGCTCTCTCCCTGAACATTTATGCCACGGAGGTATTTAAACATCTCAATCATATCACCTCTATCCCGCCTTTCCTCTAAGGTGTACATATTAAGATCCTTAAGTCTGTCCTCATATGCTTTATAATGAAGTCCATTAATCATTTTAGTAGCAACCCTCTGCACCGACTCCATCCTGTTCACATCCTTTTGAAGGTGCGGTCTCCAGAATTGCACACCATACTCCAAATGAGGTCGCACCAAAGACTTATACAGAGGCATTATCACCTTTTTTCTGCTAGCCATTCCTCTCCGTATGCACCCAAGCATCCTTCTAGCTTTTGCCGTCGCCTTTTCTACCTGTTTAGCTACTTTAAGATCATCAGACACAACCATGCCTAGGTCCCGCTCTTCTTTAGTGGACAAAAGTACTTCACCTCCTATACTGTATTGCTCCCTTGGATTGCTGCAGCCCAAATGCATGACCTTACATTTTTTTAACATTAAATCCCAGCTGCCAAATTCTAGACCATTCTTCAAGCTTAGCTAGATCCCTCCTCATGTTATCTACACCTTCCTGGGTGTCTACTCTATTGCAGATTTTGGTATCATCTGCAAAGAGGCAAACCTTACCCGACAGCCCTTCCGCTATATCACTAAGAAAGATGTTAAAAAGAATCAGACCAAGGACAGATCCCTGGGGCACACCACTGGTAACATCCTTCTCCTCAGAGTGAGCTCCATTTACTTGTACTCTTTGTCGCCTCCCACCCAGCCAATTTCTAACCCAAGCAGTAACTTTAGGGTCCATCCCTAGGGTGCTCAGTTTGTTTATAAGTCGCCTGTGAGGAACAGTGTCAAAGGCTTTACTGAAATCTAAATACACCACATCTAGAGCTCTCCCTCGGTCCAACTCCCTGGTCACCCAGTCAAAGAAATCAATCAGATTTGTCTGACAAGACCTGCCTCTGGTGAATCCATGCTGCCTCGGATCCTGTAATCCGCTGGACTCCAGAAACCTCACTATTTTCTCTTTCAGCAGCGTTTCCAATAATTTACTCACCACCGAAGTTAAACTAACCGGCCTGTAGTTTTCAACCACATCCTTACTTCCGCTTTTGTGTGAAGGCACCACATGAGCCTCTCTCCAGTCCTTTGGCACCACTCCCGACTCCAACGAGGCATTGAAAAGGTCAGCCAGTGGAGTTGCTAGAACGTCCCCAAGTTCCCTCAGTATTCTAGGGTGTGGAGTCTTGCAAGGATCAGTTCTCTCACCATTACTATTCAACATTTTTCTTAGCCCCCTAGCTACCTTAATTCAGGATCACAATACTTCTGCTTATTATTATGCAGATAATGTGTTATTAGCCCATGGGAACTCCTTGGATACAGACTTATCTGCTATCAATCATACGTTAACTGCTGTTTCCTCTTGACTTTGCCTGAACCAGCTGAGAATTAACCCCAATAAGACATTAACTATGTGGTTTACAGGAGTCTCATCAACGCCAGCCCTTTCTCCGGTACTAGATGGTGCCCCACTGCAAATCAGTGATTCCCAAACGTGGGGTCAGGACCCCAAATGGAATCACAGAAACACGGGTAACTGCCCTAGTTAGCCATGTAGTGCCCTTTGAAACTCCCGGATAAGTCCCTAACACGCCCAGATGCTATGCAGTTAGCTTTCGGGCATGTTAGGGGCATGTTAGGAACATTCCGGGGCAGAGTGGAGGCATAGGGAAGGGCTTACCGGGTAGCACAGATTTTCGATGCTACCTGCTTAACCCTCTGCGCCTTAAAGATAGGCAAGGTTTTTCCTCGCATATCTTTCAGGCGCAGGGGCTAGGCGGGTAGCATTGAAAATCGGTGCTGCCCAGCTAGCTTCTGTGGCTTCTGGGGTGTGCAGCGAGACCCGGATTTTCAATGCCGGGTCCGCATATGACCCCAGCATTGAAAATACAGGTTAGGTGGAAGGGGGAAGGGCTATGCACCGATGCACACATAGTACCGCCCAGCTGAAAATTGGGCCTCTTAAGTATGTAAAGGTCTGTATCATATCTCCCTTGTCCCTCCTCTCCTCTAGCATATACATATTTAGGTTTTCAAGTCTCTTCTCATATGTCTTCTGGTGCAAGCTCCAAATCATTTTGTTCACCTTCCTCTGATCCGTTTCCAGTCTTTTTATATCCTTTATGAGATATGGTCTCCAAAACTGAACACAATATTCCAAGTGAGGCCTCACCAGCAACTTGTACAGTGGCATTAGTACCTCCTCCTTTCTGCTGGTAATTCTTTCTGTATGCCACTGTCTGTCGCACTGTTTCACCACCTTGAGATCCTCAGAAACAATCACTCTGAGGTCCTTCTCCTGCTCCGTGCACACCAACCTTTTGCCCCCTGTCACATACAATTCCCTTGGATTTCTTTATCCCAAATGCATGACATTGCACTTCATCACATTAAATCTTAACTGCCAAGAATTAGATCATTCTTCCAGCTTTTGTAGATCTTTCCTCATGTTATCCACTCCCTCAGAGGAGTCCACTCTGTTGCATATGTTTGTGTCATCTGCAGAAGAGACAGACTTTTCCATTTAGTCCTTCAGCAATATCACTCACAAATACATTGAACAGTACCAGTCCAGGACCGATCCCTGTGGCATGCCACTAATCACCTTCCTTTCATCCGAGTGAGTTCCGTTTACCATCACCTTCTGTCATCTGTCATTCAACCAATTTCTGACCCAGTTCACATCCTTGGGACCCATCTATAGGCTGTTAAGTTTATTGATAAGCCTCCTATGAGGAACAGTATCAAAGGCTTTGCTGTAAACTAGGTAGATCACATCCATCGCATGTCCTTGATCTAGTTCTCTGGTCACCCAGTCAAAGAACTCAATCAGCTTTGTTTGGCATGATCGTCCTTTGGGTAAAACCATGTTGTCTCGGATCATGCAACCTATTGGTTTTGAGGAAGTCCACCAGTCTCTTTTTGAGGAGCGCCTCCATTACTTTTTCCGCTACCGAGGTAAGGATTACTGGCCTGTTTGTCACTTCTTCCCTATTGCCCTTCTCCAGTTCTGTGGAACTTCTCCTGTCTCCAAGGATCTTTTAAAAACATCCATTAATGTCCCTGCAAGAATATCTTTGAACTCTTTAAGTATCCTGGGATGTATCCCATCCTGTCCCATGGCCTTGTTCACTTTCAGTTTTGCAAGCTATTCAAACACATCATCTTCTGTGAATGGTGTGGTATCTACTCCATTCCCATTTGCATATTTGTCAATCACAGGTGGTCCTTCTCCAGGATTTTCTTTCGTTAAAACAGAACAGAAGTATTTATTTAGCATTTTTGCTTTTTCAATGTCACTTTCCATAAATCCTTTCTCGGCACCTTTGAGTCTTGCAATTCCATCTCCGATCTTCCTCTTCTGAAAAGTTTTGTCATCACACTTTAGATCTTTAGCCATCTTTTCTTCTGCCTTTGATTTTGTTATCCTTAGTTCTCTGTCTCTGTTTTCTTTTTTGTGTTCCTCTGTTTGCAAACTTCTGAATTTTGTGAAAGCTGTGTTTTTTGCCTTTATTTGTGCAGTCATTTCTTTAGAGAACCAAATAGTTTTCCTTTTCCTTTTTTTTTATTTACTTTCCATACATATGTATCTGTTGCCCCTTTTATTGCCTCCTTTAGTTTAGCCCACTGCAATTCCACTTCCCTTGCCTCCTCCCAACCTGCCAACCTCTTCAGGCACTTGGCTATTTTACTGAAGTCAGCGTTTTTGAAGTTTAGGATTTTGAGCTTGCTCTGCCTTGGCTTTTTATCTCAAACCACACCGTGTGATGATCGCTGCTTCTTACATGGGCACCCACCTGGACATTTGACACACTATCTCTGTTGGAGAGTACTAAATCCAGCATCAAACTTTCCCTGGTTGGTTCCATCACCATTTGTCTAAGCAATGCATCTTGGAAGGCATCCACAAATTTTTTACTTCTTTCCAGATTTGCAGAAGGAATACTCCAATCCACATCAAATAGATTAAAGTCAACCATTATGATCACTTCCCCCTTCATGGCTACCTTTTGCGATATCAATAATAAGGGGCATGTTTACTAAAACCCCGCTAATGTGTGAGGTGCGGTAGTGTACGGATGCCATATAAGGAGTGGGCGTTCCAGTCTGAAAAAAGAAAAAAACAGGGAGTAAGCGATCGCACATGTGCGCGGCGCGCTATTGTGCGCCGTGCACAATAGTGCGTGGGAAGGCTAAGTGGCGCCCTGATGTGCACTGCAGTACTACCGTGCAGGTCAGAACCAAATGACAAATGATTGACTAATGCATGAGAAGTGGATAATACTTCAAGCACAATATGCATGAAAGCAATACTGCATGAGGAATAATACAGTGAATACACTCAAGCAATAAAAGAAGTCAAAATAAAATGACATAGATACAGTCAAGTCAATGCAATTAAGATAATGCATGGTAACTTCAAACTCAAGAGTATATATATATAGCATCCAAACCAAAAAGGCATATCAATAATGCAATATAATGTGTTAGTGTAACACCAAGGTGAACACTGAAAAGTAATGATAAGCCATGTGTAACAGTTAGTAAAATAAACACATGCTATCTATGAACAAAAAACACAACTCAATCAAGAGCAATGGATAACTTTCAAAGGAAATGGTGACACTTA
Source organism: Ichthyophis bannanicus (assembly GCA_033557465.1). Lineage (NCBI taxonomy): Eukaryota > Metazoa > Chordata > Amphibia > Gymnophiona > Ichthyophiidae > Ichthyophis > Ichthyophis bannanicus. The sequence continues at coordinate 379,027,530 of CM066036.1, forward strand.
TTCAAAAGTGTGGTGTTCCAGCAAATCCTGCAGACGCATGGCAGGCAGCAGAGGTGCAGGATGCATAGAGCGACGAAGAGTACGAATCTGTCTCTGTTGATACAAAGAGATAAGAAACTGGAGCACCAACAGAAAGAAAAGACCAGGAACAATGACATGTGACAAAATCAGTTTGTAAAATGTCCACATCTCGTGAATCAAAGTTATAATCAGCAATGGCAAGGTCGGCCTGGTCAATGGACAGTTCAACTGTGTGAGAGTCCTTATAGTCCAAAAGATAGGTCAAGGCTGCAGTGAAGTCAATCTCATGACCTCGAAACACATCCAATATCTGGAGCTCTGTCGAAACAGGGTCAGCATCAAGATAAAACAAGGAAACTCCATCAACATTAACAATGGAGTTCTTGGGAACATCAATCAAGCAAACATTGCAGGGTAGAGGAACTCTATTATGAATGTCATGTTTATTCATGGTGACCAGGAGTTCACTCAAAGGGGTACTAACCAGCCAAACATTGTTGACAGCAACTTTCGTCTCTGAAAAGTCATCGGACTTGGTCATGGTAACTTTACATTGTTCTTTCACATTTTCAGCAGACAAGCCACAAAGAGCCGTAGAAGTGTCCTTCAGGAAAGGTTTACCAGGACACAACCAATGAATGTCTTTAGAGCGTTGGCACATGCCAAGATTAGGCACCACGTATATTAGCGATGCGTGCAACAGACGACTCAAAATGTTTCCGTAAAACATGTCGGGGATCTAGGGACACAAAAACTTTCTGTGTGACAGTCTGGGACTGTGTAATCAGGAAACCAGGCGCATCCTGTAGCACGACACCAGAAAGAGGGCCAGGTTCAATCAATCTGGCAGCCTCGGATCCCGCTAACATCAAAATCAGGAACAGGACCTTCAACGTTCGTGACTCCATCTGTAAAAGAAAACAAACAGGCTATCCTGCCTCAAGGTTAGTATCACTCACTTCAGCAAGAGGTTCGTCAGGAAGGAACTTACTGGGATGACACGTCTAAGCTGATTAATGTGGACCCATTTAAGGGAGCCTTCCCTCTCAGTACTTGACTTCATTCAAATTTGATAAGCAAAAGGGGAGGCTTTATCCACAATAGGAAATGGACCGTTCCAGCTAGGTAGAAATTTACAGTCTTTGACCTTATTCTTACCAAAATTGTAGTAGAATACCTTATCGCCAATCTGGTATTCTTTAGAGGTAGTCCTCAAATCATAGTAGGCCTTCCTACCCCTAGCAGCAGTGTCCAAATTCTTTTGGGCAAAGGCACTTTGCAAGTGTTGTCTTAAATGGGAAACATATTCATGAGCAGTTGTAGCAGCAGCGAGATTCACATCATTAGTCCTGTAAAGAAGATGAAGGGGTAAAACCATGTCCCTACCTGTCATCATCTCAAAAGGGGACACACCAGTAGCACGATGACGCGTGGCTCTGATAGCCATCAGGACCAAGGGCAGTTTGATGTCCCAGTCCTTCCCAGAGGAAGAAACATACTTTTTCAAGATACTGATGATAGTTTTGTTCGCTTTCTCCACTTGTCCAGAGGATTGTGGACGATAAGCAATGTGGACTTTGGCCTTCACACCTAGTACCTTCCACAGATGCTTAACGACTTGTCCCGTGAAGTGGGAACCCTGGTCGGATTCCACTCGCATGGGGAGGCCCCACCTGCTGAAAACATGGTTTAACAACAAGGTGGCTGTGGTCTCGGCGGTACAGTTGGGTGCTGGGATGCACTCGACCCACTTAGTAAATAAGCAGGTAACTGTCAACATATATTTGTTGCCTCGAGAGGATCGGGGCACGGGGCCGATACAATCAATCTGGAGATCAGACCAAGGCATGGTCAGACCTCTGTTTCTCAAAGGTGCTCTATGAGAAGGAGCTGCAGGTTGAAATCTGCAACAGGTCAGACAACCTTTAGTATACAATTGGACATCTTGGTACATGTGGGGCCAGTAGGCCACTTGTTTCAACGTTTCATAGGTTAGTCGGTCACCTCTATGACCGGCACAAGGTTCATCATGAGCGTGCTGTAACATAACTCCTCGGAAGGCCCGAGGTACCACCCATTGCACAATACCATGCTTACTCGTCCGTATCAACAGATCTTTCTGGAGATGGAACATGTCCTTGGAGATGTAGAGTATCCTCAGTTCCTCATCGTCCTGACAATCCTCCAGAGTTAATGGGAAGAAACGGAACATATCCGTGAAACGCGATGGCGCTGAAGTAGGCGTTGGGACAAACTACATTTTAAGATAAGCCTAACTTCTGTTTTATATTATGCATCTTGGATAAGTTATCTCAAAACGCTTGGAAAAAAACACACGTTTAAAAACAAAAAGGGTCGTTGATGTACACCAGGAGTAGTTACTGGCTTTTGCCATTGTCACTGAAAAAGCTCCGTGAGAGTCTGAGACCTGCTGTTCAAAAAACGTGTATATGTTAAAGAATTTTTATAATTCATCATCATTTGTTTTTATCTGGAGATTCAGCAATTTATATTGAGTAAAATATATATTTTTGGCTTAACTGCAATTTTACTCTTGAGTTTAAGACCAAACTAGATTGTTTTCATACAAAGCTAAGCGCCAGCTAGAATCCTTCTTGATGACAGGCCACAGTGGGGCATTGTAAGTACTGTTGCATTGACGTATAATTCCCTTTTGTTCCAGGGAATTAATGATTTCCTGAACGGATTCATAGGAGGCCAATTGGATTTTATACTGCCTCACAAAGACAGGTTTACTGTTTGGATCCGTAGGAATACGGGTGACATGTAGGTCGGTGAGACCACAGTCATAGGTGTCAGTGGCAAACAGGTCCTTGTGACGGTACAGCAGTTCTTTTAATTGGGCCTTTTCTGACTCATCAGTGCAGGCGTCTGCTTCAGCAAGTTTTCCCGCAACCATTTTGTCAAATCCCAGAACAGGTTTGTTTGAGGGTATTTCAACCTTCTCCTCAATCTCATCTTGGAGAGAGGAGACCTGGATGGCTTGGACAGCATGGGGCTCCCCCCCCCCCCCCCTGGTGGGTGAGGGAACTAACAGCCTCATTGAGTTTACTTGACAAAATCAGATGGTCAGACTCGAGGACCACCTGAGAGGTCACAGCACTATGTGGCCAGACAAACTGTAAGGTGAGGAGGCCTCGGGGTGAGGATCGTACACACGCAGGGCCCCCCCCCCCCTTCACAGATGTTCCAGGAAACAGGGGCTTCCCCAATAATCTGGAGACTCAATTCCACACTTGGGAACGATTCTCCTACTAGGAATCCCAGGGGTTCGCCTTTCACAAGGTGAATGCGATCTGGATTTGGATTGGTGAGCAATAAGTGTAAGGAGGGAGCTGTGGCCTCCATGCAGGGTATGGGACCCATGGCTAGGCCCAGCTCCTCAAAACGGGAATTTGGACTGAAGAAGACCAAGTTGTCTGAGACCACATGTCCTCGGGTCACCTGTATCGGCAGGGAACAATCCTGTACCCTCCCAGGTATGTGGGTGTCTTCTGCACTGACCACTTCACAGACTTGAGGAATAGTCTGACCAGCCCGTAGGGATGGGTGGGCACCAGAGAAATCCACCGGATCTCCTTCCATCCTACTCCAGAGGATGTTGTTCACGAAATCCACATAAGTTCCCAGTCGAACAAAGCAATCTGAGCCTAAGGAGAGGGGCACCTCAAGTCCTCTGATGATGGAGAAGGTGTGCCGAAAACCTTTGACCCCAACTTGTAAGGGAAGATTGCAGTAGCCCATTAATGTCTTGAGCCCTTCCCCAGGCACTTGGAACGAAGTCTTCGCTCCCATTACCCAATCGAGGGTAAGCTGTTTGAGTCGATAGAAAAGAGTCTCACTGATGAGGGAGTGGTCACAGTGGGGTAATAGATAGGCCCTTTCCTTTTGGGACATGCCCACCTGCACATATATAAAGGGACCTTTCTCAGCCGAGAATATGTCCGTCAGTCTCCTAGGGTAATCTAGGCAGGGATGGGTTGGAGGAGGGGTTTGCACCTCACAACCTTCCACAGGTTCCTTCAGGAATATCTGCAGGCAGTCAGTATCAAGGACAATGTTAGCTACTGAACCTACTGCAATGGCAACCACGTCGCTGATGCCCTGATCCTCATCTCCAGCCCTTTCATACTGGAGCTGAAGGATTTGGGGATCAGCTGACCTCTGGAAATTAATCCTGATGGACTGGTTTGTGCGTTCCACCGAACAAGGACCACTGACTCTGCTGTCATGTTTTACCCTAGCATAAGGTATGGGATGCGTGACCTGTGTCCAGATCACTTCCTGGACATAGTCCAGAATGGGGCGTAACCGTTTCAGGAGCTCATTGCCAATCAAGAATTCTTCCCCAGGGCACTTAGTAATGATGACAGGATGTTTCACCTGTAATTTTCCAATTTGGAGGTTAAGCCAGACCTGCCCCATGGACTCTATGGGCTGATTCCCATAAGCTGTGAGTGACAAATCACTGGGTGTGACGTGTAGGGTCCTCTGACTCCCCAAGGAAGCAGTGAGTCTATCAAAGAGACTCGAGGTAATCAGGGTAGCCTCGGAGGCTGAATCTATCAGGCCCTCACAGAGAAAAGCCTGCTGAATTGTAACAGGAACAGTGTACCTCTGTCCTTTTGGCTTGAGTTTACCTAGAAAGTACTTGTGCTTCCTGATGGTGTCGAAGGCTGGACCCTCGCTGTCCATTGCGGGACTGTCACTCCGTGTCCATGGGGTGGCATCTCCAGCTGGCTGCACCTGTGCAATAGTGACCTGTGGGACAGAAACAAAGTCGGTTAGTCATTCAGTCGCATTAGAAGGGGAAGAGGAGGCAACCAGTTCCTCCTCTGGCTTCTGAGGCTTTGCTCGTGGCTTAGGAGGCGCACTACTAGCAGGAGCCTCCTGTGAGGAGCTGAATGCAATGGTAGCCTTCATCATATCTGTCAGCTCGCTTATTCTCTTCTCCAGTTCCAGGTATTTGTCAAAACCGGGCTTTCTCTTCCAGTTCCGGTTCTGTGGAGTGAAACGCTGATTCCCAGAGCGCTGCTTAGACCCAGATGACTGGTTATTCTGGGGTGGCCTGGGAGGATTCTGTGGAACAGAAGGAGAAGAGTTATTTTCCAACGAAAGAGTGGATTTTACAGCACTAACACACTGTTTTGGCTCTCTGACTTTGCTTGGAGCCTTGACTGTGCTGCCAGTATTGGTTGCTCTCATGTTGGGAACAGCTTCCCAAATCCACTCAGCATGTTCTATCACACGTGACAGGGGTTCGTGATGCTTGTCAGACATATAAGGCTTAATGGATGGAAGGAGCACCCCCACAGCACCTTGGCCTGGTAGTGGGTACTGACCGTGTGTGTTACTGGCACAGAGTAGCTACACACCGTCACATTGTGCGGGTACTGTGCTCACCCTGAGGGTGCGATGAGGCACCCAGGACCAGGTCCACAACACCCTCCATGGCTGAGAGAGGCCATGCCAGAGCTCCAAAGCAGTATTAATCTGTGAGATAGGTAGTTTCTGCAGAAACACCTTGGATATGTCTTTCTGTCTTAGTCAGGGGAACCCATTATGGACACCTAGGTGGGCTATGTACCACCATCCCCCCCCCCCCCCCCCAAGTTGAAAAACAGGGTCTCCTATCAACAGATCCATATTCTACCTCCTTGCAATGGTGGCAGTAGAGTGGACCATCAACCCCGGTCCTGCTGGGGAACAGACACCCTACAGGGCAGTCAAAGCAGCTCTATACACATCCATAACACAATATCAGACAGACATTAGGCCTGGATATGCTAAGCTGCACCCCACTACTATCTGATATTCTCCTGCAGCAAGCCTTCAGCCGCTGCACCCTGCAAGGCGCTCCATCAAGACACAGACCAGCTGAAAACAGTCTGCTAGCTAGTCCTGGTGGAAATGCATGCACCCAGAACTGGGATGGCAGTGCACACCAGCAGATAAGTCAGTGACTGGGCCCCAAAAGGAAACCCATATATATCACATGAGAGAAATACTATATAGCACTATGGGGGTGCCTAGACATGCTGTGGTCACTGCACAGTCAGGGTGAGAGTGATCCCCCAGCAGGACAGACAGAGGTCACCCTGTCTGTGTAGGTGGTGGCCGGCCACTACAATGTCCCAGGCAGTGCCCTATGCCCTGTGCAGATGCATCCTGGCCAGCCCACCCTGTCAGAGCTATACCCATGGTACCTTGCTGCTCATTATGCACATTGGCAGACCAATACTGGCAACAGTGCTGGCAGTGTGGGCTGTGGAAGGTGTTTGCATCCAACACACACTGTATAGACAGACACACACTCCCACACGTATGCCAGCATTGTGCTACTATAGAGGAGTTTATCAGTCTTGCCCACCACACCAGTCCTGGGCACAGTACAGGCATGGATATGGTACGCAATACTGTTGGGGGTCACTCCCCAGGGTGGTGACCACTGTCAGAGGCCAGACCTGAAGCATACACCGCAGACATCAGAAAGATTGTTATGATGGAGCTCAAAGAGCAAACTGTGCTTAACGTAGGAATGTCTATCTGCCAGTACTCATAGCAAACGTTTGAGAGCTGTGTACCGTATACCCAGGTGTAGGGTGGCATTGCTAAGGTATGCAGGTGCTAGTATTGGGAGATGCACGCAGGGCCCAATGTCCTGCCTCTCCAGGAGGCATTGGCCAATGGGGCCTGTGGGTGTGGGTGTGTCTGCCCCTGTTGGCTGCTGCTTTACGGCAGAGGTTCCCAACTCCAGTCCTGGTGTGCCTAACACTGTTCGGGTTTTCCTGCTGTCCCTCATGAATATGCATGAGCTACATCTCCATGCCATGGGGGTGGTGCATAGATATGCAGCACAGGCATTTGTATTGGAGGCAGCATGGAACCTGAATGGTGTGTGGTCCTCCAGGACTGCATTTGGAGACTCTGCTCTAGGTAATGCCCCTGTTCATGGTGTCTGTGCTCGGTGTGGTAAAAGATAGGCGTATTACCAATGTGTATGTCCTCAGCAATACAGGTTTGTCCTTACTATCACGGTTTAGTTGTGGGAAAAATATGTGGACAGGATTGGCAGTAGCCCCTACTGGGATTTGAACCTGTGACTCTCTGGTACTAGAGGTACTGGCTCTGTCCGCTGCACCACACTGTGACCACAGAGACAGTGCAGTCCCTGGAGATAGGAAACCTGACCGAAAGAGTCGGAAACCCTGCTCTGCACATTTTTACTGTGGGCTCGTTCACCTTGTCTGGAGACAAAAGTGCAAATAAACCCTGCAAATGACCACGAAAAAAGTGGGAAAAAATATAACCAAGCTGGGCAACAGTGCTATTAATGGGCAAACATAACAAAACTCCCAGGTAAGCTCCATAAAAAGGGAATGATTTTTGGAGGGGTCTCCGCTCCGTAGACCCTTCCAAAAATCATTCTTTTTTTGGAGCTTTCCTGGGTGTGTTTTTTATTTTTGCCCATTGCTAGCACTGTTCCCCAGCTGAATTATAATTTTTAGAATTTTTGTTGTGGTCATTTTCGCTTTTTATTTGCACTTTTGTTCTGTGCACATGTATCACACTGCTCACGTTTTGTAGGTTTCCCCGGTTTTGCTGTACACTGCTGACGGAAATGGTTTCTCTTCCCTTTAAATGCCCTCTACCGCAAGTGTTTCACTCGCGCTATTTTTAACTTGTAAATTCGGCCCCGATAATGTGCGGGGAGCCTCTCCCCTCCCCTTCCCCGCCCATTAACCCCGTCTCTCCGCCCCTCGAGAGCCTTCCTCCGCCCTCAGAATGCCTTTCCACGCCTCTATCGGACATTTGCGGGCCGCGTACTTGTGCGGACCCGTTAGTGCAGCGCGCAATTGTGCGGGGGCCCGTTAGTGTGACGCGCAATTGTGCGGGGCACTTAAGAGCGCTTAAGTGCATCATTGCCGTGCACTATTGTGCGGTGCGCAATTGTGCGAGGTTTAGTAAACATACCCCTAAGTCTCTATTAATTTCTTCAGTTTGAGTTGGAGGCCTGTAAACTACACCAATACTGGTGATAGTGCCATCTCCTCTTTCCAACACAATCCACAGTGCTTCTTCTTTTCTTCACATCCCCTGCATTTGAGCAGCTTTACTATTGCTTTTGACATATAGGACTACTCCTCCTTTTCTGCCTTCTCTATCTCTTTTAAATAAATTATAGCCAGCTATGGCTATATCCCATTCATGCGACTAATTAAACCATGTTTCTGAATGGCCACAATGTTCAAGTCCATTTCCATCATTAGGGCTTCCAGGTCAGGAACTTTGTGGCTAAGGCTTTGAGCATTTGTGCTCATTGCTTTCCAGCATTTGTTGACTGGCTTGCCTGTATTTTGCATGAATTTTGTACTATACACCTTTTCACATTTGCCATTGATATGTGGGTTAATACTGTGGCTGTTTCCAATGTTATTATGTTTTTGCTGGAAGTGATGTCCTGAACTTGTTCTTCTCCATCTGTCACCCCCTTTCCCTAGTTTAAATGCCTGTTCACATAATGCCTGAATTTTTCACTTCTAGGATTCTTTTCCCTGCAACAGAGAGATGTAGTCCATCAACACAGTACAGCCTCTTGGTGTTCATCTATTTCCCCAGTTGCCTATATATCTAAATCCTTCTTATTTTCACCAGGTTCAGAGCCATGTATCAAAGCTGATTATGCAATGCAGCCTTTCTGCCCCCTTAGCCAAAGCAATGACCTTAGAGGTAGCTTCGCGGAGTCTCTTTTGGCTCCGTAACTGGGCAGCAGATGTGGCCTCTAAAGTTCAATTGAGTAAGCTACCTTTCAAAGGGAAAATGATGTTTGGGGAGGGAGGAGTGGTCTAGTGGTTAGGACATGGTACTTCAGGCCGGAGGGCTGGGAGTTCAAGTCCCACCTGGGTACAGCAATCTCAGATCGTAGGGACTGGGATTTCTAGTCCTATAGGCACTCCTTGTGGTCTTGGGCAAGCCACTTAACCCTCTATTGCCCATGTTCCCTGTAAGTATTAGCATATGTGTCTCATATCCCCTTGTGTTAAATGCATCCCCCAATTGACCGCTTTGACCCAGTGAAAAGCAGAATATAAATACAGATAAATAAATAAATAAGGAGCTGGTCAAGGATTTGGAAGATTCCATGGGTGGTAAATTACTGGAGGACAAACCTAAAGCTGGCCAGGGTCAGCCCCTACCGTATTGTGGGGGACCGCGTGATTTCCGGCATTTTAGGATGGCTTGCTCTGTGCCTCCTCAGTGGGGGAGGTTCCCATACAGGGGGAAGTCCTTTAGAGGATGAAGACAAGGCCAAGATACTACACGGCTTCCTCAGCCGCAGCCCGCAAACCGCAATTAAGCGAGGCTGGCCCAGGAGATGGCAGAACGCATCAGGGCAACTCCAGCATTTCTACCACTCCTGGGTCCACATAACGTCAGATCAGTTGTGCTGAAAATCATCCACTGTGGTTACACGCGAGAGTTTCTTCATCCTCTGCCCGATGTGTTTATAGTATCCCCCTGTGGAACTCTGATAAAGGCTCGGGCAGTAAGGGCGACGCTAGCTCATTTCCTGCAGTTAGAAGCAGTGGTTTTGGTGCCTCCGGCTGAGTGCGGCTTAGGTTGATACTCCATTTATTTTGTGGTGCCGAAAAAGGAGGGCTCCTTTCAGCCCATCTTCGACCTCAAAGGTGTCAACAGAGTGCTCCGGGTTCCGCATTTCCTCATGGAGACTCTTCATTCTGTGATGGTAGCAGTGCAAAACGGAGACTTCCTTACAGCACTAGACCTTACTGAGGCCTATCTCCATATTCCCATTCGGAAGGAACATCAGAGGTTCCTGCGCTTCGCAGTGGCTGGGGAACATTTTCGCAGTGGCTAAGGTGATGGTGGTGGCGGCCGCGGTGCTCCACAAGCAGGGCATTCTTTTGCATCCGTACCTTGATGATTGGTTAATAAGGGCAAAGTTGAGGGAAGAGAGTGTGCAGGTGACTCAGCAGGTCATATCCTTTCTGCAGGAGCTGGGTTGGGTCATCAACCAAGCAAAAAACAAGTTATGCCCAGTGCAGCAGTTGGTGTATTTTTGGGCGTTGTTCGACACGGAGGCGGGTTGAGTGTCACTTCCAGAGCATCGAGTCAACAGATTGCAGAAGGTGTTGCAACAGTTTTTATGGATAGTGAAGCCCTCGGCCTGGCATTACCTGCAGGTATTGGGGTTCATGGCAGCGGCATTGGATCTAGTGCCATGGGCCAAAGCACATATGTGTCCACTACAGCGGGTGCTTCTCTCCTGGTGGTCTCCACAGCGGCATCCTATGTCTCGCCGACTTCAGTGCCCTTAACGAGGCCGGATTGAGTGCTCGTGACAACGGATGCCAGCCGGGGGGGGGGGAGGGGCGAGCGGGGGGGGGGAGGAGTGCATTGTTGCGCCAAGGTGGCGCAAGGACAATGGTCGGAGCAGGAGTGCTCCTGGCCCATCAGTCATCTAGGGATCAGATCAATTGGGCTGACACTGAGACAGTTCCAGGCTTTCTTGGAGAATGGGTGTTCTCAGACAATGCAGCAGCAGCAGCTTATGTGAACAGGCAGGGGTATTGAAAGAAATATCACTACACCGTGAAGATGTATTACAACTATTTGATAAACTGAATAGTAGCAAATCACCTGGACCAGATGGTATACATCCAAGAGTGTTGAAAGAACTGAAATATGAGATTGCAGACCTGCTATTGGTAATCTGTGAATTTTCATTAAAATCATCTGTAATACCTAAAGATTGGAGGGTCGCCAATGTAACGCCAATTTTTAAAAAGGGTTCCAGGGGTGACCTGGGAAATTACAGACCGGTGAGCCTGACGTCAGTACCGGGGAAAATGGTAGAAACCATCATAAAGAACAAAATTACAGAGCATGTAGATAGTCATGGCCTAATGGGAGACAGCCAACATGGCTTTAGACAAGGAAGATCTTGTCTTACTAATCTGATATGTTTTTTTGAAGGTGTGAATAAACAGGTAGACAAAGGTGAGTCGGTTGATATAGTGTATCTGAACTTTCAGAAAGCCTTTGACAAGGTCCCTCATCAGAGACTTTTGGCAAAACTAAAAAGTCATGGGATAGGAGGCAGTGTACTCGGGATCGGGAACTGGTTAAAAGATAGAAAACAGAGGTAGGGCTAAATGGCCAATATTCCCAATGGAAAAAGGTGAATAGTGGAGTACCCCAGGGATCTGTACTGGGTCTGCTACTTTTTAACATATTCATAAATGACCTAGAAAAGGGAATAACTAGAGAGGTTATCAAATTTGCAGACGATACAAAACTGTTTAAAGTTGTTAAGACCCAAGAGGACTGTGGAAAACTGCAGGAGGATCTGGATAAATTTGAAGACTGGGCATCCAAATGGCAGATGAAATTTAATGTGGACAAGTGCAAAGTTATGCACCTAGGAAAGAACAATCCACACTATGGTTACACGATGCAAGGTTCCACATTGGGAACCACCACCCAGGAAAAAGATTTAGGAGTCATCGTGGATAACATGTTGATACCCTCCGCCCAGTGTGCAGCAGCGGCCAAGAAAGCAAATAGAATGCTAGGTATCATAAGGAAAGGAATGGAGAACAAAACAAAGGATATTATAATGCCTCTGTATCGTTCCATGGTATAAACCGCACCTTGAATATTGTGTGCAATTCTGGTCGCCGTATCTTAAAAAGGTTATAGCGTTATTAGAAAAATTACAGAGAAGAGCCACCAAAATGGTAAAGGGGATGGAAGGCTACTCCTATGAAGAGAGGCTACAAAGGTTAGGGCTCTTCAACCTGGAAAAGAGATGGCTGAGGGGAGATATGATAGAGGTCTATAAATTAATGAATGGAGTGGAACGGGTAAACGTAGATCGATTGTTTACGCTATCAGAATATAGAAAGACTAGGGGACATGTAATGAAGCTACAGGGTAAACTATTTAAGACAAAAAAGAGAAAATATTTTTTCACTCAACGTGTAATCAAACTCTGGAATTTGTTACCGGAGGATGTAGTAAGAGCTGTTAGTGTAGCTGGGTTTGAAAAGGTTTTGGACAAGTTCCTGGAGGAAAGGTCCATAAACCATTATTAAAAAGGGACCCATGATAATCAATGCTTGACCCAGTACAAGCATTGTGGAACCTGTGTCTTTTGGGGATACTGCTAGGTACGTATGACCTAGATTGGCCACTGTTGGAAACAGGGCTTGATGGACCTCGGTCTGACCCAGTATGGCATATCTTATGTTCTTATGTTCTTAGTGATGTGCAAAAGTCCTGCATAGGCTGCATAATCAAGCTATTCTCAGCTTTATTTTGACAATCTTTCCAAATTTTGTGGCAGAATCCTGGCTTATTATATACTGTTTTGTTGCAAATTTAATTTGGCAGCCATTTCTGTTTGCAAAATTACATGTTCATGAACTTTTGTGTGGCTGTCATGAGGAAACAATGTTCCAGTATGATCAACTGATTTCTGTGTCAAAGCGGGATCAAAATGAACCAATAGTATACTGTGTTTCCTCAGTGAATAGGAAGTCATGTTTGATAGCTAATCAGTGCATGGTATTTTGGCGGCACACAGGTTTTGAATTTAATGTGAATCAACTGATGTGTATCACATCTGATGCTCAACGTCCTGGCATGATGAAGAGGTCGCATGTTCTATCAATAGAGGACTGGGTCCAGGTGGTGGTTTTGCATGAGGAGAGGTATTCCAGCCTGAAGATTGCAGCCAAGGTCAGCTGTAATCAGAACACAGTTGTCTGCATTCTGCAGAAGTATAAGGAGACGGGAAATATGCAGGATCAACATTATAGCGGTCAGCATAGAATGTCTACCAAGAGGGATGACAGGGCTTTGATAGGGACATCTCTTGGGAACCGCAAGCTAACCTCCCCTAAGCTTCTGCGGGAATAGAAGGAGAAGTGTTCCATTGCAGTTTGCATTTCCAGTGTGAGGAGATGATGCTTGGAGTATGCACTGAGGGGCTGTAAGGTGCGGAGGAAGCCGCTACTTATGTGGAACAGAGGAAGAAACGCATTGAGTGAGCATCCAAGTACTCAAAATGGAGCAAAGCTGACTGAGAGAAAGTTCTCTTCAACAATGAAAGCACGTTCTGCATTCTGAGTGGCCAGGGCAAAACTTATGTGAGGAGGTTTCCTCATGAAGAGTACAAACCAGAGTGCGTGAATATCTCAGTGAAGCATTCAACCAAGGTCATGTTCTGGGAATGCATGGCAGCCAGTGGTGCTGGAAGACTCCATATTGTTAATGGGATGGTGAATGCAGTGAAATACATAGCAATTCTGCAGAGGTGCATGCTGCCATCAGCTGAGCAACTGTTTCCGGGCAGATATTTTTTCCAGGATGACAATGCATCTTGCCACCGAGCGAAAACATTCGCCAACTGGAAGAAAATAAATAGAGTTCAGACCATTGACTGGCCAGCTCAATCACCCTATTTCAACATGGTTGAGAATCTTTGGTACAAGGTATCATTTGAGATTGCCAAGAAGCAGCTATGGAGCAAGTGAGAGCTGATTGAATCACTGATTGCAGCCTGGAATTGCATCATAATGTGAGGACACCTCATCAAACTGGCCCACTCCATGCCAGACAGATGTCGTCTGGTAAGAAAGAGCAAGGGCTGGTCCATTACGTACTAATGGTCACCAACAACAAAAAACAGCCCTTTTCAAAGCTGCCTAATGAAATTAAGAAGAAAATATGCACTCTGTTAACATACATGGAACAGAAAACACAATAATGTTTTGGACACACATTGCATCTTTGTACACAGGTTCACAATCAAATAAACGTGGGTATTAAACAATCATAAAAGAATGCTCAAGCCATGGCAAATTTGTCAGATTTTTACAAAGACAAAAGGGAAGAAATGGCATGCAGAAGGGGTTGTAAATTGTAACGTATTTTGTCCCTGTGATCCAAACAACTAGAAACTGCCAGTTTGGCACTACCTATGCAAACCTGTTTCACACCACTGTAAATGAGAACAAGAGTACAATAGGGAAAGGTAATGAGATAGGAGAAGGATTAAGATCCAAAAGCGGCCTGAAAAAGGTGAGTCCTTAGCTTGGATTTGAAAAGGGAGAAAGTTAAAACCTGACATAAAGATACAGGTAACTTGTTCCAGGCACAAGGAACAGCAAAGTGAAAGGATCAAAGTCTGGAGTTGGTACTGGAAGAGAAGGGCATAGAGAGAAAAGTCAGAGGAAGAGTAGAGGTTACGAGGAGGAGTGTAGAGAGAGAGGAGAGAGGAAAGGTGGTGAGGAGCAATAGAATGAATGCATTTATAGGTCAGAAGAAGAAGTTTGTCAGAGGCGAGAGTTAGTTAGATGGACGTAGTCGTTTTTCAAGGCAAGAGCTATGGCAGATTGGAAAGAAGCAAGCATGAATTTGAAGTGAAGAAAGTCAGAAAGGGAGTAGAATTTGAGCAAAATATGCCCAGCTGAGCAGGCACAGGAGCAAAGGTAGCAGGTAGTTGGAGAAAGCCATGGCTGAGGTATAGTGCGCCTCATAGGACGAAGGATAGGCAGAGGAAGAGTATCCAGAGCAGAGAGGAAACTATAGCTTAGAAGACAAAGAAGAGGAGAGAGGTGATGAGACTATAGTGGAGAAAGCCAATGGATTGATAGCCTGAAGAGTCCTGGAAAGATAGGAGGAGACTGGGAGAAAATGAGGTCAGGAACGATGAAGAGTGAAGCTAAGCAGGTGATGGTCAGATAAGAGAAGAACTGAGGTATGGAAATTAGAGGGTAAATAATTAGAGAAGAAAACAAGATCAAGGCTTTATATGCTGATTGCCCCTCCTCTTCTGGGCCTACCCTTCATGTGCTACCTGGGAGACCACACTTTTCCGTATTGCTGGAAATAACGAATCCCTTCTCTGGATTTTGGGATTGCTTCATCCAGGACCGTGGAGGAGAGGCGCTTATCAGGTGCCGACTTTGTGGCAGAGAGGCTCTTGAAAGGACCCTGCTCTCTTTCTTTTTTTTTTTTTTTAAATAATATTTCAACAGAATTTACAAGCAATCATACTTGAAATGGAAACAAGACATGAGTAAGTAAGGGTAAATCAAGTAATATACATGTATAAAGTTATTTACACCCCATCTTAAGCTAGTCCACATACTGGCGAGATCCAAAATGAATAAGAAAAATACAACAAAATGAACTGGTAGGAATAAAAAGACCCACAAAGATCCAGTCCACCTATCCTGCTCTCTTTCTAAGTGGTACGCACAGTGCAACAGCAAAATAAACTCCAGAGAAAAAAAGCCTCCAGAGTGCTAGCTCGAGAGGGTCTTTCTACAATGGTGGGTGCTGTTCCTGTAATCCTCGCGTGAACAGGAGCTGCTGGCTGCAGGCCGGAGGACAAAATGGCCACCGGAAACATAGGGCGGGAAGTTTTCCGTCTCAATAATGACAGACTCCCGTTACAACCTTCCTCTGTTTCCCGATCATGCGACCAGCCCCACCCCCACCCCCTCCCCCAGGTAGTGAGCCTTGCTCATCCCTACACTGTTCCAACACTCTACTTTCTCTTTCACAGGCCTTGCAACAGCTGGTCTGCGAAAGCGAACTGTGCCGCACACCACATGCTGCACACACTGGCTTTGTTGATGGCATTGATTGCCTCCTCCATTTCCTGGACAAAGACTTACCACGGGAAGAAACAGACGGTGGCCAACACCCAGGATCCTCTCAGGGCTGCTCGTGCTGTCTGGAGCCATTGATGCCGACCAAATAGCTCATGGTGCTCCCTCAGAGGCTTACTCCTACCCACTGAAGGGCTCTGGAGAGGACTGCCAATAACGCTGGGCAAACTCCCTTTCTCTGGGGTGTTTTTTTTTTTTGCAGTAAGCCTCTGCTAAACAGATCTGCTTGTTCCCAAAACCAATAATCATAAAATGTTCGGGGTAATCTGAGCTACTCAGTCAGTCCAGACAGAAATGTTCTGGACAAACCCCAGCTGCTGGAGACTGAATTACTGAGGAGGGAAGAATATTCCTGAGTTAATATGGGGTGATGTCACAAAGAAAATTTGCATAATTCAGTCTCCAGCTGCTGGTGCATGAGCACAACCCGTCTGTCTGGACTGGAGGGACATGGATTAAAGCACTATTAAACCAAGCAGAGTACTAATCTTAGAGTCAAATATATAGGGGGTCATTCCAATGTTAGAATAGCATGGATGTACATCTGGTTCAGTTGTAAAGCCCCTGATATTTGCTTAGGGCAGATTCTGTGCCTAAAACTCCCCACACGTACAGAGGAGATGTGTGGGGAGCTCTGGACAGAGGTGGAAGGGGAGGGCCGGAGGAGGGGTGGAGACAAGACTCTGACTCCAGATTACAGAGCCAATTCCGGTCACAATCCTGTACGTCCAGGGTGGAGGAGATAGTCGGGGGACTTATTCCACCTTGGAGGTGGAATAAGGCCCCCTGACTGTGGTGCATGGCACCGGTGGACCTCATCCTGAAGGTGAGAGGCAGCAAGGGGTTCCTGGCTACCTAATCCCAGCCTTGGCAGGCACCTCCGGGTGTCAAGCAGCAGAGGACAGCACATTTGGGGCTGTGCAGCAGATCGGGACTCCTACATGGTGTTCCAGTGCCATGCAGGTGCTTCGGCAGGCTAGCCAAGGATCTTGCTGGATGTCTGGTGGCACAGAATCGGGGCACACCCTGTCCATCCAGGCACTCTGCCCCAATTCTGCTCCCTTGGGAATGTCAAGCTTTTGGATGTCTGGACGGGCCGTATGTGCCCCGATCAGAATGGGGCCCATAGATAGAGCCACCAATAGCTACAAAAATATTGCAGAGTAACTCAAGGTGTCCTTAGACTGCAACTGCAAATCAGATCTCATCCTCTGCTGATCTTGCGATGTTAACCATGCTTTTCTTCTTAGATGCCCATTGATGGCACAGCAATTGTCCATACACCAGCAGTCCATGAAGTATAAGTATTTGCAGAATTCTAGGTTAATATCCAAGAAAAACGAAAGGCGCTTAAACAACTGCACTGTGATCCAGTGTCGGACTCCATCCTCTAAGCATAACTCAGAGTAAATGACATGTCTCAGTCCATCATTATACAGATGACATGCAGTTAGATATCCAGGCTTGCTATGGTTGATGTGTTTGTTGCATGCCCATTAGAATGGGGCAGGCTGTTTAGATATTTCCATGGCACAAGACTGAAGCAATAAGAGGTGCATTCCAAGATAAACTCAAGCCATCTTATGTGCATCCAGAGTTCTATATATGTGGCAGTCTTTTGTAAGTGACTCATTTTTGCTGGATACAGCAGCCTGAATTGAGCATCGAGATCTTTAAGTGGTTTCCTTAACCATAAAAATTCCTTACGTTTCACTGTGGTAGTTTTATCCAAATCAGAAACAAATAACACTTTGCATCCTTGGTACAGAATTGAAGGTTTCAGCTTTGAACCATTAGAATTTGCAATGCTTGCTGGTACTGCCGCAATTTGGCCACTTTAGGCCATAGACGTTCGGCACCAGGTAGAGGCCAGGAGAGACCATATGAGCTCTTTCACATTACAATGGTACGGAAAATTCTATGTCCAACACTTTAGATATCAGAACTTCTAAAACTTGTATTACCTCAGCTCCCTCCGTCCCCTCAGGAACTGCTAGAACACTGATATTTTGCCTGTTGCTATTAAACAGGTCTCCTAGGTCTAACCGAAGTGGAGATATTCTCCAGGAATAAGCAGGAAGTCGTTCCTCACATATGGGTGACGTTAGCACCAATGGAGCCTGTGCGGAAGCATCTCCCCAGCTTTCAAAGAAAGTCTTTGGGAGATGCACCATGTATGCATGTTCTTCTTCCTGCCCAAGGGTGCCATCTTGCCTCAGTCACCTTTTTTCCCCACAGAGCCCACCAGATGTCCGTCCCGTTTCCCTGGAAAAAGTCTCTCTTTTTGTCTTAAAATTTTTATTTTCTGGTATGCGCACCGGTTCCTCTAACCACCCCCGCTCTTTGGGTTTGTTTTCCTTGGTCCCTCAACCGGCACTTCACACCCTGTTTGGCCAGCAGGACTCGGATCCTCGCCTGGGTTCAAGGACCCATTTTTCCCATGTCTTCCAGTGGCTTCAAGAAATGTGATTGGTGCAGTAAGATGAAGTCCCACATTTCTGCTGCCTCTGTTGCCTGGGGCCGGTCCACAATGACTTGGACTGAGACCTTTGTAAGTCCATGTCTGCAAAGGCCATCAAGAGCCGCCAGCTGCAGCAGGAAAAGCTTTTACATAGATCTGACTCTGTGCTGGAGTCCCCAGTGATGCCATACTTCAGGGCCCCCTCCGGTACCTCGGTGCCCCACGATGTCAGGACTGCCTCAGAGTCCTGCAGCCATGGCTTCTCTGAGAGGAACTCCCCGGAAGTGGAATGCAAGAAGAGCTCGAAGCCCTCAAAGCCCTCAAAGACCGCTTCGGAGGACAGATCTGGAAAAGTGGGTAAATCTCGCACCAGGCTCTACAGTCCCCGGCGTGAGTCCGAGGGGTCGGAGCGGAAGCAACCTCAGAAGCTGCCCCGGAAGAAGTCGTCAGAGTCGGGCGAACAGCCTCAGACCCCCGAGGTCATCCTCATCGAGGACTACCACTTGATGGAACCGGCGCTGGGCCCAAAACCATTGGTGCCCGCATCGAAGGCTGCAGAGCCATCTGGCATGGAGACCAGAATGGCGACCCTGGAGTGCAATATCACTGCCTTCCTAGCACAGCAGCAGGCATTGATGTCCAGTTTCTCTGGTTCATCCTCCCCGAGCTTCCCCAGGGCATCGAGCTGATCCTCGAGTGCCAACTGCTCAAGAGACCCATCAGCATCAGTCGAGGTCCCGGTCCCATTCCTCGGGACGTCAATCCTCCCGAACCACAAGAGCATGGAACCTTGGATTCTTTCTCTGATTCAAGTCAGACTGGAAGACTGAGGACGAGGGAGTCTCCAGACACCCGGCAACACTGAGACATGCTCTTGGACCCATCTCCACCAGTGTCCCGTGCCAATTGCTGCCCGAGGATGATGTCTTCCTCAATTTTGTGCAGGATATGGCAAAGGGTGCTTATACACACATCTTGATCCATCCCAACCACCAAAAATACCTCCAGTTCATGGTGGGAAGAGGTCACTACCAGTACAGGGTGTTACCCTTCTGGCTGGTGTCATCACCAAGGGTCTTCACCAAATGCTTAGTGGTGGTCACAGCCCACCTTCGTATCCAAGGGGCCTTTGTCTTTCCCTACCTGGATGACTGGCTCATAAGGGAAGGCACAGCTGCAGAGGTGCACCATGCCACCGAGCACACCATCCATATCCTACAACATCTGGGGTTCGTCATCAACTACCCGAAGTCCCACCTCTCTCCGGCACAGTGCCTGGAGTTCATAGGGGCTCAGCTGGATACTCTCCAGACCAAGGCCTTCCTCCCTCCCGAGAGGGCAGAGCACCTCATGGCACTAGCCGCAGAAGTGCAATACCAATGGTCAGTGTTCGCTCGCCTTCTCCTCTGCCTGCTGGACTGCATGGCCTCCACATCCACATAACCTGTACACCTGCCTGCATATGAGGGCGGCCCAGTGGAACCTCCACTCTCAAAGGACACAAGCCACGGGCAGACCGGGACAGGGTAAAAGTAACCCACCAACTGGCAGATTCCCTGCCACTTTCAGGCTGGGATCCCCTTCCAGGTACCACCCCCCAAAAGGATTCTCACCATGGACAATTCCCTCAAGGGTGGGGAGCTCATTGCGAGGACCTCCTCACCCATGGCACATGGTCCTAGACAGTGTGCCAGTTGCAGATCAACCTCCTGGAGCTCCAGGTGATATTTCTGGCCCTCCCAGGCTTTCGCCATCCGTTGCAGCACCACTCAGTGCTGGTCCAGACGATCAATCAAGTTGCAATGTTCTATGTCAACAAACAAGGAGGCATGGGGTCATATTCCCTCTGCCAGGAGGTGGTATCCATTGCTTCATATGTAACACACAATGGGATGCTCCTGTGGGTGGTCTACCTCCCAGGCCTGGACAACGCCATGGCAGACAGACTGAGAAGTCCTCCAACCGCATGAGTGGCTCCTGGAACCAAGAGTAGCCTCCCAGTTTTTCTGACTCTAGGGAGTCCCCCTTGTGGACCTGTTTATAAGCGTAGACAACACCAGTTGCCCCGCTTTTGATCATGCCAGCCACACCCCTTCTGGATGGTGGTATATGCATTCCTCATCCCATGGATGGAAGGCCTCCTTTATACCTTCTCTCCAACACCGCTGGTCACCAAGACCCTCTTCAAGGTTCAGCATGACAAGGCATCACTGATTCTGGTAGTCCCCCTCCCCTTGTGGTCCAGGCAACCCTGGTTCCTGCTGCTTCTCTGTCTGTCAGTGGAACCTCCGATTCCCTTGGACTGTGCCCAAGGACTACTCTCACAAGAGGAGGGTTCTCTCCTGCACCCCAGCCTGGGATCCCTGGTGCTCACATCTTGGCTGCTGAGAGGGTAGTGCTAGCTCCCTTCAATCTCCCACATCTCCTTTTGGCCTCTTGAAGGGCCACGAGAAGGGTGTATACTTTCAAATGGCGTTGATTATCGGTGAACCCTTTCTCCTGCTCGGTGCAGCTGGTGCTCCAGTACCTACTCCACCTGTCACAGGTGGGACTGAAGTCCAACTCAGTCAGAGTGCATCTGAGCACTTATCTCTCATTTCCAGTGGGGTCTTATGCTGTCCAAGCCACCCATCCGCCTACCAATAGCGGAGTGGGATCTCAACATGGTGCTCACAGCTCACTAAACTGAGCCTCTGGCCTCATCAATGTTAGATCGCTAAAAAATAAAATACCAATTTTTCATGACATGCTTACTGATAACTCTCCAGATATTATCTGCATAACAGAGACATGGCTCTCTGATACAGACACAGTTACCATTAACCAACTGAAAACCCCAGGATATGAAATATTTCACACCCACAGAACTTCAAAAAAAGGAGAGGAGTTCTCCTAATTATAAAAGAAGCACTAAAAACCTATTTAATCACCTCTGACAATATAGCAAACATTGATATACTCACCATAAAAATAAAACATCTCCACATTTTGTCTAATCTATAGACCTCCAGACTCAAGACATAACTTTGATATCACAACTGAATTACTTTGCTCATCCACTGACAAAAACCCATTGATCTTGCTAGGTGACCTTAACCTACCTTCCCTTCCATCTAATCACATGTCAACTTTTCTAACCTCAATGGAAGAGATAGACCAGCACCAAATAATCAATACTCATACACACGCCAAAGGTAACACAATAGACCTTGTGTTTCTGCCCAGACCTCTATTCAATGCCTATGATCAAAAATCATTAGAGGTACAACCCATACCATGGTCAGACCACCACCTAATAAAGTTTCTACTCCCATATTGCTCCAATATGCAACTCAAACTCCCATATACACACAGACCCAAAAAATTTAAAAACTTTAACAAAGATGAATTTTTGAACAAAACTACGCAACACCTTGTCCAAACCTCTACAAATCTTGAAGAAGCAATGACATTGTGGAATGACACAATATCAAAAGCAGCTAGACTACACACATACCACATTCATTCCATAAAAAGACAAAATTCTCCATGGTACAATCCCAATTTAAAACAGCTGAAAGCTGACCTATGAAAAGGTGAGCGCAAATGGCGCCACACAAAATCTAATATACACCGATTTCAATACTTAAATACACTCAAACTCTACAGAGAAACCATTAACACCACCAAAAAAGACCATTATACCAACTTACTATCTATCTAAGTCCTTAAACCACCCAAGGGAATTATTTGAAATAGTAAAATCCCTAACTAATAATACTGCCAAAGACTCAACTAATCCTGTAATAGCACCTCAGACTAGCCAACTACTACAAGGATAAACTAAAGCAACAATATCAACCACAATCAATACACCACACAAAACGCCTCCTGGTCAACTTTCTACCCTACTACTAAGGACACCCTCAAAAACATCATTTCCAAACTAAATACTACTAATTCCTACCTCGATCCCCGTCCTGTAAACTGGATAAAAGAAATAAAATTGGAACTTTCATCACTTATCCTACCCATTATCAACCTCTCACTTCAGAATGGCCATTTACCGCCCTCCCTTAAACACGCACTCATCCGCCCAATTTTAAAAAACAAATCCATGGATAAAACCTCACCAACAGCCCCCAGGTAAGTGAAAGCCCCCAGGTAAGTGATACATCAAATACCTTTATGGAAATGGGTAACAGGGGTAACATATGGAAAGCAGTGTGTATTAATGCCCGTAGCATGGGAAATAAGATCTCTGAAGTTGAAGCTTTGGTGGGAGTGGCTGACTTAGATTTAGTGGCAGTTACAGAAACATGGTTCACAGAAAACCATGACTGGGATGTAACTATACCTGGCTATACTTTATTCAGAAAGGACAGGGTAGGAAGAAGGGGAGGAGGAGTAGCACTATATGTAAAAACTACTATTAAAGCTTTGGAATTACAGAGCTTAAAAGGGAGAGAGGAGGCATTGTGGGTTAAACTAGAAAGAGGGAAAGAGAAATCTATTTGCATTGGTGTGATATACAGACCTCCTTCACAAGAGGAAGAGGTGGACAGAGTTAATTGAAGACATACGCAGCATTGCTAGGAAAGGGGAAGTGCTACTGCTAGGAGATTTCAATATGCCAGATGTTGATTGGCACATTCCTGCTGCAGTATCATCTAGGAGTAAGGAGATCCTGGATTCTCTACAGGGAGAACTATTCAGGCAATTGGTAACAGACCCCACACGTGAAGGGGCCATACTGGACTTGGTGCTTACCAATGGTGAAAGTGTTTCTGATGTTGTAGTGGGAGATCATTTTGCATCCAGTGATCACCAGATGGTGTGGTTCAGTATTAGGACTAGGGCTGTTAGAATCCATTCCAAGGTGAAGATCTTAGACTTTAGGAAGACTAACTTTGCGAAGATGGGCCAATGCCTCAGGGAGTCGTTAGTGGGATGGGAACAGCTGGGGGATGTAGAACAACAGTGGGCAAAACTGAAAGGGGGTATTTTAAAGACAACCAACCTTTTTGTTAAAATGGTAAACAAAGGCAAAAGGAACAGGAGACCGCTATGGTTTTCGAAGGAAGTAGCTGAAAAAGTGAAGAAAAAGAGGGAGGCCTTCATGAAATACAAGAGATCACAGAGAGAGGAAGACAGGCATCTGTATTTGGAAAAACTTAGAGAAGCTAGCAAAGTAGTCAAGAAGGCAAAGATTCAAAAGGAGGAGGAAATAGCCAATGCAATAAAATGGGGGGATAAGACATTTTTCAGATATATTAGTGAGAAGAGGAAGGGCAAAGGTGGTATTGTCAGACTCAAGGGTACAGGGGGGGAATATGTAGAAGCTGATAAGGATAAAGCGGAATTGCTTAACAAATATTTTTGTTCTGTGTTCACAGATGAAGAACCAGGAGCAGGACCTCAGAAAACACCCACAAATAAGAACAGAAGCGAGGGACATCTTGAACAATTTTCAGAAGACTGTGTTCGTGAGAAACTAGCTCAACTCAAAGTAGACAAAGCGATGGGACCGGATGGGATACACCCTAGAATACTGAGGGAACTTGGGGACGTTCTAGCAACTCCACTGACTGACCTTTTCAATGCCTCGTTGGAGTCGGGAGTGGTGCCAAAGGACTGGAGAGAGGCTCATGTGGTGCCTTTACACAAAAGCGGAAGTAAGGATGTGGTTGAAAACTACAGGCCGGTTAGTTTAACTTCAGTGGTGAGTAAATTAATGGAAACGCTGTTGAAAGAGAAAATAGTGAGGTTTCTGGAGTCCAGCGGATTACAGGATCCGAGGCAGCATGGATTCACCAGAGGCAGGTCTTGTCAGACAAACCTGATTGATTTCTTTGACTGGGTGACCAGGGAGTTGGACCGAGGGAGAGCTCTAGATGTGGTGTATTTAGATTTCAGTAAAGCCTTTGACACTGTTCCTCACAGGCGACTTATAAACAAACTGAGCACCCTAGGGATGGACCCTAAAGTTACTGCTTGGGTTAGAAATTGGTTGGGTGGGAGGCGACAAAGAGTACAAGTAAATGGAGCTCACTCTGAGGAGAAGGATGTTACCAGTGGTGTGCCCCAGGGATCTGTCCTTGGTCCGATTCTTTTTAACATCTTTCTTAGTGATATAGCGGAAGGGCAGTCGGGTAAGGTTTGCCTCTTTGCTGATGATACCAAAATCTGCAATAAAGTAGACACCCAGGAAGGTGTAGATAACATGAGGAGGGATCTAGCTAAGCTTGAAGAATGGTCTAGAATTTGGCAGCTGGGATTTAATGTTAAAAAATGTAAGGTCATGCATTTGGGCTGCAGCAATCCAAGGGAGCAATACAGCATAGGAGGTGAAGTACTTTTGTCCACTAAAGAAGAGCGGGACCTAGGCGTAGTTGTGTCCGATGATCTTAAAGTAGCTAAACAGGTAGAAAAGGCGACGGCAAAAGCTAGAAGGATGCTTGGGTGTACTGGAAGGAGGAGTAGCCTAGTGGTTGGGGCACGGTACTTCAGGCCGGAAGGTCGGGGGTTCAAATCCCACTAGAGGACAGCAACCTTGGGCCGGAAGGACTGGGGTTTCTAGTCCCACAGATGCTCCTTGTGGTCTTGGGCAAGCCACTTAACCCTCCATTGCCCATGTTCCCTGTAAGTATTAGTGTATGTGTCTCATATCCCCGCGTGTTAAATGTATGCCCCAATTGTGTTGTGACCGCTTTGATTGAAGGATAAGGTGGTATACAAAACTGTCTAAATAAATAAATAAAAATAAATAAATACGGAGAGGAATGGCTAGCAGAAAAAAGGAGGTGATAATGCCTCTGTATAAGTCTTTGGTGCGACCTCATTTGGAGTATGGTGTGCAATTCTGGAGACCGCACCTTCAAAAGGATGTGAACAGGATGGAGTCGGTGCAGAGGGTTGCTACTAAGATGATTAGTGGTCTTCATTATAAAGCATATGAGGACAGACTTAAGGATCTTAATATGTACACCTTAGAGGAAAGGCGGGATAGAGGTGATATGATTGAGATGTTTAAATACCTCTGTGGCATAAATGTTCAGGGAGAGAGCCTCTTTCAATTGAAAGCAAGTTCTGCGACGAGGGGACATGGGATGAGGGTGAAGGGAGATAGATTCAGGAGTGATATGCGGAAATATTTCTTTACGGAAAGAGTAGTGGATCCGTGGAATAGTCTCCCAGTGGAGGTGGTAGAGATGAGGACAGTAACTGAATTCAAAAAAAGCATGGGACCAACACAGAGGATCTCTAAAGGTAAAAAGTGGACTGTTGTAGTTGTTGTTATGGAAGGACAGACTAGATGGGCCTTGTGGTCTTTTTCTGTCATCATGTTTCTATGTTTCTATGTTTCATACAGACCCATCTCAAGTCTCCCAAACATGACAAAACTAATAGAAAAAAAAATAGTACAAATCCAACTACAGGATCATATTGAATCCTATGCCCCCCTAGACAAACATCAATATGGCTTTCGGCCATTCCATGGAGTCGAGACTCTACTCACAGTACTATTCAACGAGGTTTTTCTTCTTTTATTCCTGGGCATTACTGCAGCCTTCGACAGCATAAACCATCAGATCATGCTCAACAGGCTCCAGCAGATAGGTATCAAAGATTTAGGGGTATGTTTACTAAACCCTCTTAACGTGCGTGCCGCGTTAGTCTGCAGGATGCCATAAAAGGAGTGGGTGGTCCGGTCAAAAGTAGCAAAATGGGATTAGCGCGTGCGCTCTTGTGTGCTGCGCACATTAGTGCACGAGAAACGAGCGCGGGAAGCATAAGTAGGCGCGCAAACAGAGGAACAGGGCTGCAGTACAATGGTGAAGACACTGACCGATGTTGCAGGGGTCATGGGTTCAATACCCCACTGTGCCAAATGAATAAGGCTGGCTGAGGCACTACCATTTATGTGTAATATTGCATTATGAGGCATTTTAATTTTATTTTAATTACTGCTGCTAGCAAACGCACTCTCAAAGTGCTGTAACATAAGGTGCTGCATAAGGCACCCCATAAGGTACCCCAGAGGGCTGATTTTAAAGTGCACTGTCCGCCAAGGCACCCTACAATGTTGCTTAAAGGGTGGCCTATAGGGCGCCATATAGGGTGCACTATGAGGCACGGCAGGGTCATAGCACTGTTTTTGATGGCAGCACTGTGCATTTAAACGCATGGAAATCTTAAGTAGGTGCGCTGACAGGCAAGGAGGAACAGCAGTGTAGCACAATGGTTAAGGCACTGACTGATGATACAGGGGTCATAAGTTTAATCCCCAGTGTGCCTAATACTTAAGGCTGGCTGAGGCATCAGCTTTGACATGTAAGTATTGTTTCCTGTGGCACTTTATTTGTATTTTATTAATTGCTGCCAGCAAACACACCCTCATGTGCCATAACCTAAGGTGCCGCATAAGGCACCCTATAAGGCACTCCATAGGGCACATTATAAAGTGCACTGTCCGCCATGGCACCCTATAATGTCCCCTATAGGGCACCCTATAAGTCGCTCCATAGGA
This sequence comes from Ichthyophis bannanicus, assembly GCA_033557465.1. Classification (NCBI taxonomy): domain Eukaryota; kingdom Metazoa; phylum Chordata; class Amphibia; order Gymnophiona; family Ichthyophiidae; genus Ichthyophis; species Ichthyophis bannanicus. The sequence continues at coordinate 379,054,249 of CM066036.1, forward strand.
TACTGTATAGTGCACCTTATATGGACGGTAACCATAAGGTGCCCTATAGGGCGCCCTATAAAGCGCCCTCTGAGGCACCTTATGGGTACAGTACACTGAGGGTGTTTTTGCTGGAAGCACTAATGTACATTAAAAATAGATAATGCTTTGGACAGCCCTATCAAATAACCCCACTGTGGGTTTGAACCCATGACCTCTGGCTCCACTGGCAGTGAAGTAACCAGTGGGCTACAGCTGCTAGCAAGCCCCTGGCTGGCTGCAGAAGGACTGCATGTCACCACACAAACAGTCTGCTGTGGTCACCAGGATAGGGTTAGCCCACTCATACCCATGATGCATTGCACATGCAAATCAGCCGTCTACAGATGAACACAAGATGGGGTATGCACCCCCACAGCACCTCGGCCTGGTAGGGGGAACTGACCATGTGTGTTACTGGCACAGAGTAGCTACACACTGTCACATTGTGCGGGTACTGTGCTCACCCTGAGGGTGCGGTGGAGCGCCCAGCACCAGGTCCACAGCACCTTCCATGGCAGAAACAGGCCATGCTGTAGGTCCCCAGCAGTTCTAGTATGTGAGATAGGTAGTTCCTGCAGACAAACTTTGGATACATCTGTATTTCTCAGTCAGGTTTGACCCTTATGGACCCATAGGCAGATTATATACCACCACCCAACCCACCCTCTGGAGCTGAGGGTGGGAAACAAGGTCTCCCACTGACAGATCCACATTTTACGTCCCTGCAATGGCAGCAGTAGAGGGGACCACCAACCACAGTCCTGCTGGGGAACAGACACCCTACAGGGCAGTCAATGCAGCTCTGTACATATCTATAAAGCAATAGCAGACAGACATTAGGCCTGGAAATACTCAGCTGCACCCCACCACAATCTGATATTCTCCTGCAGCCACTGCACCCTGCAAGGTGTTCCAGCAAGACACATACTAGCTGCGGACAGTCTGATAGCTAGTCCATAGGGCATGTTCCTCGAGGAGATGCATGCATCCAGAACTGGGATGTCAGCATACACACCAAGCAGATAAGTCAGTGATTGGGCCCCAAAAGGGAACCCAGAAATATCATATGAAAGAGATATTATAAGGCACTATAATATCATATGAAAGAGGTATTATAAGGCCATGCTGTGGTAACTGCTCAGTCAGGGTGAGAGTGAACTCCCAGCAGGACATACTGTGGCCACCCTGTCTGTGCAGGTGGTGGCCGGGCACTACAATGTCCCAGCCATTGCCCTATGCCCTGTGCAGATGCATCCTGGCCAGGCCACCCTGTACGGGCTATACCCATGGTACCTTGCTCCTCATTATGCACATTGGCAGGCCAATACTGGCAACAGTGCTGGCAGTGTGGGCTGTGGAGGGTGTTTGCAGCCACCACACACTGGATAGACAGACACACACTCCCACACCTATGCCAGCATTGTGCTACTATAGAGGTGTTTAGCAGCCCTGGCCACCACACCAGTCCTGGGCACAGTGCAGGCATGGATATGGTACGCAAAACTGTTGGGGGTCACTCCCCAGGGTGGTAAACACTGTCAGAGACCAGACCTGAAGCACACTCCACAGACATCAGAAAGGTTGCTATGATGGAGCTCAATCAGCAAACTGTGCTTAACGTAGGAATTGCTATCTGCCAGTAATCATAGCAACCTTTTGATAGCTGTGTACCGTATTCCCAGGTGTAGGGTGGCATTGCTAAGGTATGCAAGTGCTAGTATTGGGAGATGCACGCAGGGCCCAATGTCCTGCCTCTCCAGGGGGCATTGGCTAATGGAGCCTGTGGGTGTGGGTGTGTCTGCCCCTGTTGGCTGCTGCTTTACGTCAGAGGTTCCCAAATCCAGTCCTGGTGTGCCAAACGCTGTTCGGGTTTTCATGCTGTCCCTCATGAATATGCATGAGATACATCTGCATACCATGGGGGTGGTGCATAGATATGCAGCACAGGCATCTTTATTAGAGGAAGCATGGAACCTGAATGGTGTTTGGGAGACTCTGCTGTAGGTAATGCGCCTGTTTATGGAGTCTGTGCTCTGTAGGGTAAAATGTAGGTGTTTTGGGCATGTTTACGTCATCTGCAATAAAGGTTCTGTCTGTATTAGCACGTTGTAGTAGTGGGTAAAATATGGGGACTGGGTTGGCAGGCACCATAGCTGGGACTTGAACCTGTGACCTTCTGCCTCCAAACACACTGGTTGTGTGCACTGCACCACTGTGTTGCCACAGAGACAGTGCATTCCCTGGTGATACCATGACTGTTTGTCCGGCAGGGCCTGCCTGTTACAGTGCATGGCACCCACCTACACAGGGCTAGGCCATGGTCTGCTCTGGGCAGCTGCCACTGCCCCCCTCCACCACCAGTACCCCTCTGCCACCATGCTGACATGCCCTTCTGCTGGTGGTGCTGGTGGTGTGCAGTCTCAAGCCATCCAGTGTGCAGGTAGGTGGCTGCCTATGGTGTGTGTTCTGGGGTAGGGGTGCTTGCATAGGCATCCACGCTTCCCCCCAACACCGCCTGCCAATGTTCTGTGCCCTTGGAGGTACCTGCTGGGTACTATCCCCTGTGACACTGTGATAAACACTCTCGTGCCCATGTTGGGCCCTCATCAGTTGCTGTTTGGCTGCTGTTCAGTTTCAGCATTCCTAAGTGCCACCTAGGCATCTGCCTAGTCCGCACTGTGCCCCAGCTGCACCACAGCATGTGCCGCCTGCAGCCCTCTGTATCCCCTTTCCCAGCATCTGTCCAGTTGCCCATTCCGACATGCCCGCCCTGCTGTTGTGGAACATTTGCATGCCATAGGTAACCTGTCCAATGGAGAGGGAAACCCTGATCAGTGCTATTTCACTGTGGGATCATTCATCTTGTATGGGGAAGGAGCGTAGACCCTTCCAAAATTCATATTTATTTTTTGGGGCTTTCTTGGGAGTGTTTTTTGATGTTTCCCATTACTATCACTATTGCCCAGCTTGATTATGATTTTTTTTATTTTGTTGGGGTCATTTTCAATGTTTATTTGCACTTTTGTTCCGTGCACATGTATCACACTTATCACTTTTTTGTAGGTTTCCCTGGTTTTGCTGTACATTGCTGACAGAAATTGTTTCTTTTCCCTTTAAATCAGCTCTAACGCGAGGTTTTCACTTGCGTTAGTTTTGGCCTCGGATTTCACATCGTTATTGTGTGGGGAGCCTCTCCCCTCCCACTCTCCACCCATTGACCCCTTCTCTCCGCCCCTGGGGAGCCTTCCTCCACCCTCCGGGAGCCTTTCCCCACCTTCAGCGCTCATTTGCGCCGCTGCGCGCGTGAGCGCTCACTAAGGCACATTTGTGCCCCATAAAGCATCATTAGCGCGCGCTAAGGTACCTTAGCACGTGCTAATTGCACAGCGCGCACGTTAAGAAGGTTTAGTAAATATACCCCTTGGTTCTAAGTTGGTTTTCATCATATTTATCTGATAGAACACAACAGGTAAGAACTGAACAGCAAATATCCGAACCCTACAAACAAGAACAAGGCCTACCACAAGGTTCCGCCCAATCGGCACTACTCTTTCACATTTACCTCCAGCCTATATGTTCCATTTTTTTTAAAATTTCAAGTACATTTTCATATATACGTGGACGATATAATGTTATATCTCCCGTTTAATACATCAAACCCAGCAATCCAACAACTTACCGATTGCTTTTCGGAAATAATTGTTTGGCTTGAAAATCACAATTTCAAGATCAACTTCACAAAAATGGAAACCATGTACATAACTAGAAACCATAACTTCTCATCCCCAACAACCATCACACTGCAAAATATAAACATATCAGTAAAAAGTGAAGTACAATACCGCGGGATAATTATTGACCTCACCTTCAACATGACATCACATATCAACCAAACAACTAAAAAGATATTCTATAAGCTCAAAATGCTAAAGCAAATCTGCCCACTGCTTCACCAACATGATTTTAAATCAATCATCCACTCAATCATTACTGCACACTTTGACTTCGCCAACACTATTCTACAAGGCACCACAAAACAAATATTTTGACTGCTATTTTGCACAATATTTCAGCGCCCCCATTTCGGGGACACTATGTATGAAAGGGCGGGTGAAGTGGCTGTTATATAAAACAACTGCAAATAATGTCAAACAACTGCAAATACATTTCCAAAACTTATTATAAATGAAATGTAATTAGTATTATGTGGAAATGATCTTTATGTATTAAAATTGTGTAGCCAGCGATATCACATATGACAGTGGTGCGTGACATGTACAGGGGGCAGGATATGGAGAAGGGAATGGCCCAGAGTAGGCTATGGATGTGGCAGACTCAAGTAAAGTGGGTGGCCCAGATGTTTGGGTATGCCAAGAAGGGATGTGGAGGGACCCATGGCAGGGTGGGTGGGCTGGAGGAAGGGGCCACATGCTGCCACAGACACCTGTCCTATGCATGGGGCCATCTGTGTGGAAGCCTTACCACCCCATGGTGACAGAAACAGGCCTGGGACCGCAGTGCCCGATGGCTGACATGCATGCCCTGTGCAGCTAGATAGCGATGTGCTGGGGGTACCATGTGTATGCAACACACCATGCACATGTCCCACCCCCCATGACAGCCACCATGTGTGCAGCACTGGCATCGTGCAATGGGCAGGTGACACTGCACCCTTGGCATATCTCAGCAAAAATATTGGTGGAGTTGGCCTCGAACCCCCAGATCCAGAGGCAGTCCCCATACCAGCAGCCCACAATGCAACACTGCTGTGACCAATGTCCCAGGCAGGCAATGTGCATGATGCACAGAGGCATGGGCCAGCCACACATGGTGTAGACATGCACAGGCCTGTGGCAGCTGCTGCTCATACCGCAGCCCCTCCCCAGGTGCTGACATGTGCATTGAGTGGTATAGGCATATGGCTCAGGCAGTCATGCAAAGTAATGTATATGTCGGCTGCTATTCATTCATCATCATCCTCCAGCATTGAAATAACTTCATGTAATTTGTAATGCCTTGACATTCTAAAGTTGAAAATTGTGAAAAATCATAAACAGACAACACAAAAACACCAAATAGCACAGTTTGTGGAATAATTGTACACTGCACATGCTCTGTTACACTTAATTGCTCATATTATCGCTCATCGTAAATGCCCTACCCATTCATGCATAGCATCCCCATAACGGGGATGGCAGAAATATGTATCATACTCAGAACGGAATCACTGTAAATTCTACATACAAATATATTTGATTAAAAACAATATATTAAACAAAAATCAAGCTTACTTAAGAGAATGACTGATTGCGTTCTTGTCGAAAAAAACGCTACTTTTCAAGCGTACGATAAATTTAGCAAATTTTACTAAACTCTTAATTCAATTTCTTTTATCGGTTCTACAGAACGTTTTCTAATGCATTCATTCTACATTTGTTCCTAATAAAATCTTGCGTGATTGAATCGTTTTATGCGTGGTTTAATATGACCTGAGGCATAAAATTTGAGCGTACCATTTCGGGGACGCTATGCATAAATGGGTCAACTCCAACTATCGCAAAACGTTGCAGCAAGAACAACAATGCACATTAACTCAATGGAACACATTACCTCAACACTGTACAACCTCCACTGGCTCCCCATTCAGAGCCACATAAATTACAAAATAATTGTTATGACCTTCAACTTAATCAAAAATATAGCCCCCTCTTACCTATCCACCCTCATTACAAAGGAAGCTCAAAATCACATACAATGAGACCTGAACAAAAATAAACTTGCAATACCTATGGATTTCAGAAAAACAAGAAAGACGACCAACAACAAAGCATTTTCCCACATTGCCCCCACTCTTTGAAATGCCCTTCCAGCCCATCTAAGATAAATAAATGATCTCATCACGTTCAGAAAAAAATTAAAACTCACCTATTTACTCTTCATTTTGGAACACAAGTCGAACACAATAGCTCAGACTCTTTACTCCCTCCTTCCTAAAAAACTCCTCATAACATTCCCCCCTTACATATCATCCAGAATGTATATAGTTTCATACTAATTACTCACTGTTATAACACCTATAATCAATGTTAATGTATATATGCTGATTGTAAAAGTGCGGTATATAAGCATAAATAAATAAATCAAATATAGTTATAATATGTTTAATGTAACTGAATATGTAATTGTTACAGTACTATTCAACATTTTATTATATGTAAACCGCTTTTGATTGACTGGAAAAATGTGTTATGAAATTTTTTAATAAATTAATAAAAATAAATACTGGACATTCAAGGCTGCAGTCTGGCCAGATCTCATCAAATTTACTCAGCATGTTTCCTTCTGACAAATCAGTAGACCTATTGAAAAGATATTCTCAATGGTGGGGAACATTGTTGTCTATTTCATTCACAACTGGCACCAGAATTGGTAGAGAAGTTGGTCTTTATTAAAAAAAAAAATCTTCTACCTTTTTTTTAAGTTCTCTATGTGAGTGTTAGGAAGACTGCTCACTCAATTACTTTCATGTTTTGGGGGCTATCCTGAACTGGAGTGGTCAGACCTTTGCAGGTTCATTCCTCTGGACCAATGTAATCACTTGTTGTCTTTGGTGCCCTCTTGCTGCTGCTGCTGCTGCTGATATGATATGATTGCACTCTCAAAGACATGGTGGAAGGAGGATAACCAGTGGGACACTGTGATACCTGGATACAAACTATATCGTAATGATAGAGCTGATCAAATTGGTGGAGGGGTTGCGCTCTATGTTAGAGAGGGCATTGAGTCAGAAAGGATTAAAGTTTTGCAGGGAACAAAATTTGTTGTAGAATCTCTATGGATTGAAATTCCATTTATGAAGGGGAAGGTGATGGCAGTGGGAGTATACTATCGACCGCCTGGCCAGAATGAACAAATGGATGATGAAATGCTCAAAGAAATCAAGGAAGCTAACAAAAGTCACAACAGAGTAGTAATAATGGGTGATTTCAATTACCCCGGTATCGACTGGGTCAGTGTCACAGCAGGACAAGCTAAAGAGATAAAGTTTCTAGATGGAATAAATGACTGCTTCTTGGAGCAGCTGGTTCATGAACCGACCAGAGGGGAAGCCATACTGGACCTAGTCCTTAGTGGAACGCCAGATCTGGTGCAAGAAATAAGGGTGTTGGGACCACTTGGCAATAGTGATCATAGTATGATCATGTTTGATTTAATTAGTGGAGGACAGATAGTAAAGGCATCCACAGTACTACCTTTTAACTTTCAAAAGGGAGACTATGATAGAATGAGGAATATAGTTAGGAAAAAACTAAAAGGAGCGGTTCCAAAGGTTAAAGACTTACAGCAAGCTTGGGTGTTATTTAAAAATACTATCCTCGAAGCCCAGACCAGCTGTATTCCACGCATTAAGAAAAGTGGAAGAAAGTCCAAAAAACTGCCAGCATGGTTTAAAGGTGAGGTCAGAGAGGCTGTTGCTGCCAAAAAAGCAACCTTCAGGAAATGGAAAAAAGAGCCAAATGATGAAAACTGGAAACAGCACAAGCACTGACAAGTTAAATGCAAAGCATTGATAAGGCAGGCAAAACGGGAATTTGAGAAGAAACTTGCTACGGAAGCAAAAACACGAAATAAAGACTTTTTCAAGTACATTCTTAGCAAAAGGCCTGTGAGAGAGTCAATTGGACCATTAGATGATAGAAGGGTAAAAGGGGCAGTAAGAGGAAACAAGGCTATAGCAGAGAGACTGAATGAATTCTTTGTTTCGGTCTTTACTGAGGAAGATGTAGGGATGTTACCCAAGACTGAAGTGGTATTTAAAGATGATACTGCAGAGGAAATAAGAGAAATATCGCTACACCGGGAAGATATATTACAACTATTTGATAAACTGAATAGTAGCAAATCACCTGGACCGGATGGTATACATCCCAGAGTGTTGAAAGAACTGAAATATGAGATTGCAGACCTGCTATTGGTAATCTGTGAACTTTCATTAAAATCATCTGTAATACCTGAAGATTGGAGTGTCGCCAACGTAACACCAATTTTTTAAAAGGGTTCCAGGGGTGACCCAGGAAATTACAGACTGGTGAGCCTGACGTCAGTACCAGGGAAAATGGTAGAAACCATCATAAAGAACAAAATTACGCAGCATGTAGATAGTCATGGCCTAATGGGAGACAGCCAACATGGCTTTAGACAAGGAAGATCTTGTCTTACTAATCTGATATGTTTTTTTGAAGGTGTGCATAAACAGGTAGACAAAGGTGAGTCGGTTGATATAGTGTATCTGGACTTTCAGAAAGCTTTTGACAAAGTCCCCCATCAGAGACTTTTGGCGAAGCTAAAAAGTCATGGGATAGGAGGCAGTGTACTATTGTGGATCGGGAACTGGTTAAAAGATAGAAAGCAGAGGGTAGGGCTAAATGGCCAATATTCCCAATGGAAAAAGGTGAATAGTGGAGTACCCCAGGGATCTGTACTGGGTCCGCTGCTTTTTGACATATTCATAAATGACCTGGAAAAGGGAATAACTAGTGAGGTTATCAAATTTGCAGATGACACAAAACTGTTTAAAGTTGTTAAAAACCAAGAGGATTGTCGAAAACTGCAGGAGGATCTGGATAAATTGGAAGACTGGGCATCCAAATGGCAGATGAAATTTAATGTGGACAAGTGCAAAGTTATGCACCTAGGAAAGAACAACCCACACTATAGTTACACAATGCAAGGCTCCACATTAGAAACCACCACCCAGGAAAAAGATTTAGGAGTCATCGTGGATAACATGTTAAAACCCTCCGCCCAGTGTGCAGCGGCGGCCAAGAAAGCAAATAGAATGCTAGGTATCATAAGGAAAGGGATGGAGAACAAAACAAAGGATATTATAATGCCTCTGTATCGCTCCATGGTACGACCGCACCTTGAATATTGTGTGCAACTCTGGTCACCGTATCTTAAAAAGGACATAGCGTTATTAGAAAAAGTACAGAGAAGAGCCACCAAATTGGTGAAGGGGATGGAAGGCTACTCCTATGAAGAGAGGCTAAGAAGGTTAGGGCTCTTTAGCCTGGAGAAGAGACGGCTGAGGGGAGATATGATAGAGGTCTATAAATTAATGAATGGAGTGGAACGGATAAACGTGGATCAATTGTTTACGCTATCAGAGTATAGAAAGACGAGGGGACATGTAATGAAGCTACAGGGTAAACTATTTAAGACAAATAAGAGAAAATATTTTTTCACTCAACGTGTAATCAAACTCTGGAATCTGTTACCAGAGGATGTAGTAAGGGCTGTTAGTATAGCTGGGTTTAAAAAAGGTTTGGACAAGTTCCTGGAGGAAAGGTCCATAAACCACTATTAAAAAGGAACCCAGGATATCAATGCTTGACCCAGTACAAGCATTGTGGAACCTGTCTTTTGGGGATATTGCTAGGTGCGTATAACCTAGATTGGCCACTGTTGGAAACAGGATACTGGGCTTGATGGACCTCGGTCTGACCCAGTATGGCATGTCTTATGTTCTTATGTTCTTATGCTGCTGCTGCTGCTGGCCTCCTGCTGCTTCCATGCTCTTTCTTGGTTTCAATGGGGCGTTTTGACCCCAAATATAAAATCCTTTAAAGGAAAGAAAATTTTCCCTATTCCTGTCAGGATGCCTTGGGATCTTGTTGCCACTCTAGCTGTTGTTTGACCACCTTACGATCTTCAGAAACAATCGCACCCAGGTCCTGCTCTTCTTTTGTGGACAGGTGTATTTCACTTTTGCAATAGAGTACACATGCAGGAAGGAGTAGATAACATGAGGAGGGATCTAGCAAAGCTTTAAAAGTGGTCGAGAATACAGCAGCTGAGATTTAAATGCAAAAAATGCAGGGTCAAACATTTGGGCTGCAAAACTCCAAGGGAGCAGTGCAGTATAGGGAGTGAAGAACTTCTGTCCAGGGAAGAAGAGCAGGACTTTGGCATGATTGTTTCTGGTGATCTTAAGATGGCTAAACAGGTAGAAAAGGCAATGGTAAAAGCCAGAAGGATGCTTGGGTGCACAAGGAGAGGAATTGCCAGCAGGAAAGAGGTGGTGATAGGTCTTATCAAATACAGAGGCAGTAATTTGGAGTGTTGTGTGCAGTTCTGGAGTCCATACCTCCAAAAAATATAAAATAGGATGGAGTCAGTGCACAGGATGGCTACCAAAATGGTCAGTGGGCATCATCATAAAGGCATATCAGGACAGAACAAGATCTAAATATGTATACTTTTGAGAAAAGGCAGGAGAGGGGAGATATGATAGAGATGTTTAAATACCTCAGCTCTAAAACGAGGGGGCATGGGATGAAGGTGAAGGGGAATAAGAGTATTAGCATGGGCATGGTGATTCATTTCTGAGATTTTCTCTTTAAAACAGGTTTATGAAGTACCTAAGACTGTCATTCCTAATAGGGACTCAATTGCAAACTAGGTAATTCTGTGTAGCTTTTTAAAACAAGCTCTCTGCCTGAAAACTCTTAAAGAGGTTTTGGTTTTCATTTTTAAAAGCTTATTCTTTTTCTATACTGCAAAGGGGAAATATTTTATTGTGTTGGGCAAAGCTCTTTCAGAGTTAATTGTTGTTTTTTTTCCAGCTATGAATTCAACGCTAGCTCTTTGAAGCCACTGACCTCATCAGGTATCAGATCACTCCCTACCCACCTGAGTCCCCATGTGAGCATTCTTGCTTTATAGGGCAACTCCCCAATTAGCTACACATAGGGACATAGAATAGCGCTGTTAGAACACACTTAGAAAAGGGGCGGAGCCTGGTTTCTGGTCAAGATGGACATGTAAGAGCTGTGCTCCAGAGGGCAATAGACAATAATCCTGACTTCGGCAATCTTTAATCAAATAGTTCCTACCTACGTTGATACCATTCGATCCCAGATATGTCTGGCTCCAAACAGATGCAGCTGGATTACTAAATATCCCAAAATGCTAGTACAAAGAGAACCAAGACGGAACCTATCTCACCTCACAAGATGGCGGTCATCCAAGCTTGTCCTGAGACCTTGCAAGAGATCCTTTCTGAGATTCAGGCAGTCAAGGACTTGGTCAAAGCTAATGGATAATCGCTATGTGCAATGCAGGAAGAAATCAACGCTTTGCGATCCTCTTTGGAGTCAAATATGGCTCATTTGGAGAAGGTGGAGAACGTGGTGGCTTCACATGGAGAAAGGCTCGAGGCCGTTGAGAAGCAGGCCAAGTTGATACGTTCATTACAAAGAGAGGTGGAAGACGGTAATAATCGCTCTCGGCAGAATAAGAATACTAGGAGTTCCTGAGGGAGCAGAGGGTCCTGACTTGGTGTCCTTTTTGCAGGCCATGATTCCAGGTGTGTTAAAGTTACAGTTTGCTATGCCGTTCGAGATCGAGCGCGCCCATAGAGTGACTACTCAATCTGTGGTTATGGGCAAGGGTCCACGCCCAATCATCTTGAAAGTTTTGTGTTTTCAGCAAGTTTTGCAAATAATGGGAGCAGCAAAAGCACTTTCAACTTTGGAATATCAGGGACATAAACTCCTGTTCTTCCCGGGCTTCGCGAAGGCGATGGTGGATCGGAGAAAATGTTTTCTGGCTCTGCGTCCATTCTTGGTGCAACTTCAGGCCCATTTTGGACTGCTATATCCTGCCCCCATGAGAGTCAAGACTTTTGATGATCCTGGGGAGTTATATGCATTTCTGGAAGCTAAGGAGTTGATGGCGATGCGGTGAAAATCATTCTGCACTTTTATTCGCTACTGTTTTATGGCATTTGCTATCATGGGCGTTTGACTGGTCTGAGGTCATGTAAATGCGACTTATCCACGCAAAAACGACATTTCATTAAGTAGCATTGTTATATACTGGGACATCCATTCTGTATTGTGTGAAGGAGTTCGAAGGTACTATCCTGGCGGAGATGTTTCTTTTGTTTTCTCTCTTTCTTTCTTTTACAGAGCATGATATTTTGAGTGACGTAGAAGAGCGGAAGTATTAGGTCTTTTGCCCTCCGTGTCCGTCTTGTCCTGGTGGGCTCACCCACTAAGTTTTGTGTGTTATATAGCCCCCCTGGGTTTAGTTGATTTTGGGAAGATGTTTTTCCAATTTTAGGTGTTCTTATTAGGACTGATCATATGACGGGGCTGGGGTTAATATGTGCCTTTTTTTGTTGTTGTTGGATTTTCTTCTCTAGGCTATAGGGGCAGCTAACACTTTAAGGGCGCTTAAGAAGTTCTTCTAAAATGTAAACTAAATGCTACAATTTGGTATGTTTCTGCAACATTTGATTATTAGTCGGAAATATATTGTCAATATGTTTGCCTTTAAGATAGTTTAACTGAATGTTGGGGCATTAATAATCCCACTAAGAGGAAAAGCTTTTTGCGGTATGGTCGGAAAGAAAGTGCTGACATCTTACTGTTGTAGGAGACACACTTAAATGGAGAGAAGTCGTTGAGGCTAAATAGAAGGACATACTCTTTAGGGGTTTCTCAGCTGCCCATCATAAGAACACTAAGGGTATATTTACTAAACTGCGGTAATGTCATTCGCGGTAGGTTCCGCAGTAAAGGTAGAGATGCCCATATAAAGGCGTGGGCGTTGCATCGTTACAGCAAGCTGACAGCTAACGCACATTACAAGGCGCCTTAGACTAATGAGTGTTACAAGGCACCCTGTAAGGCACCTTACAAGGCACCTTGCAAAGCACCTTATAAAGCGCCTTGCAAGGCACCTTGTAAAGCGCCCTATAAAGCGCCTTATAAGGTGCCTTGTAAGGTGCCTCATAAGGTGCCATGTAAGGTGCCTAGTAAGGTGTCCTGTAAGGTGCCTCATAAGGCGCCCTATAGGGCCTCCTAGGCTAAGCGCCATATTAGGCACCCTTGGACAAGGCACTGCAGAAGGCACTCTGGGCTATGGAACCATAGGTTAAGGTGGCCTAACAAGGTTATGGTGTCCTAGGATAGTGTGCCCTAGGGACTGCAAGGTGCCTCAGGATAATATGCATGACCTGTGCGGAACAGAGACAGATGTAGCCCTAATACTAGATAGAGCACTCAGGAAAGGCAATGAACAGGTGCGTGAAGGAGGGAGAGGTGGGAGCTGCTGGACCTGCCATATCTGCGGGCATCCCATGTACCTGCCAGTACTGATGACAAACATGGTGGGGCAGCTGTACCACAGCACAAGGTGTTGGCAATGTAAAGTACCAGAAAAACAGTTGGTGGCAGACGATGGGAATACGTGTCCCCCAGTGGAGGCAGAGGTGGCAGGATAGTTACAATGATGGGTGGACAGAGGAGTGGTGGTGCCATGCAGATCAGGCACAGGCGAGACAAGCATGAAGAGACGCAATGCAGGAAAGGGTAGCAGTGCAGGACATGGGGTGGCAGCCTGCACTGGCAGACAGGACTCTACATAGCTGACAGATGCAGATAGATGGACCGAGGGAATGTTGGCAATTGTGGCGAGGGTATTATGGGCTGGAAGTACAGATCTGCAAAAATATGACCTCTACAGGCATGCACACTATATGAGTAGGACAGGCATGAGAGGAAGGAACAATGAGGAACTGAACCCATGAACACTGCCAAGAATGGCATTGTATTAACCAGTAGGCTATACCTCCATGGTGTATGTCACAGCAATGTCTGGGTACAGAAGGACTGCAGGTCACCGCACAAACTGTCTGCTCTGAATGCCAGGATAGGGTAACCCCACCAGTACCCATGATGCAATGCACATGCTGAATAGCAGTCTACAGTTGATCGCCAAATGGGGTCTGCATCTCTCCGGTACCTCAGCTTGGAAAGACGAACTGATACTGGCACAGAGTAGCTATAGACCATGCCATTGTGCAGGTTCTGTGGTCACCCTGAGGGATAGGATGGGTGCCCAGCACTAGGTCCGCTGTACATGTGGTGCTAGAGATAGGTCCTGCTGTATATCCCTATCACTATAAGTGTGCGACAGGTTTTCCTTGCAGTGCAGCCAAAGGTAATTTGGTGTCCATCTGTATCCTGCAGTCACATGTGGCCCTGTGGGACCAGACACCAGCCAGATTGGTGTGTACCCTGTGTAAGGGTCTGGCTGACATGGGCAGCTGTTATCAGGGCAGAGGGGTTCCTAGAATTGCAAGAGGTGTGTTTAGCAGTGCCTTTATAGGTCACAGTGGTATACACTACATACCCCAAAGGGCCCACATCACCCTTTTTGTAGGTAAAGAACAGGTGCCCCTGCCACGGGAAAGCAACCCCCATCCTGTTTGCATGAGACAGCCCTCCAGGGTTTGTGGGCCAGAACCATACCTTTGACTGGGGCAGGGGTAGACCAGCAGCAATGCTGGGATTAGGTCTGGGAAACCCCAAATGCCTCCCACCACTGTCTGCCAGTCACCAGCAGACAGCACAGTCAGACAGTACCTTAAAGGTGTTCTGACCATGCACAGTCTAACTGCAGATAGTCCACCAGCCTACACACAGAGAAACTATGTACAGCAAGCAGGCAACTCAGTGACTGGGAAACCAGGACAGGAGAACACAAATATATTACTGGAGGCAGATAGTGTAGAGTGCTATGTGGGAACCTAGACCTGCCATGGTCACTGCTCGGTCAGAGTGAGTGCCCTCCCAGCATGCCATACTGTGGCCACCCTGTCCATGCAGGTGGTGGTCAGGCACTACAGTGTCCCAGCCATTTCCCCACACCCTGTGAAGATGCATCCTGGCCAATCTGCCCTGTCCAGGCCATACCCAAAATACCTTGCTCCTCATTATGCACCTTTTCAGGCTAACACTGGTAACAGTGGGACATTTTGGGCCCAGTGAAGGGTGGACAGCCACAGAACAATGGATAGACATACACACACGCTCACTCCTATTGCAGCATTGTACAAAGATAGGGGTGGTTGGCAACCCTGCCTGCCACACTGGTCCTGATCACAGTGCCGACATTGCTAAACTGTGCAGGGGGTAGAAGTAGTGCTCTGGTGATAACTTCAGCTCAATGCTGGGGCCAACAGCCTGACTCTCCATGCGTCTTTGGATTGTGGAGCCTGTGTAGGTGGGTGTTTGTACCCCTGTTCACCGCTGCTTTGGGCTTTGCACATGTTGCTGTTGTATCTGCATTGTAGGGTAAAACATAGAGACATGCTCTGCAGGAACCACAGCTGGGGCTTGAACCTGTGGCCCTCTGCTTCTGGACACACTGGCTGGGTGTACTGCACCACACTGTTGCCACAGATGCACAATAGTCCCTGGGGCTACCTGTACTTTTCCTCAGCTAAACTTTGTATGTTGCACTACATACCACGTACTGATGCAGGGCATGGCCTAGGTCCACTGCAGGGAGGTGGCACCCCCCCCCCCTGCCAAGCTGACATGGCCATGTGCTGTCAGTGCTGGTAGTGTGCAGTCCCAGGCCATCCACTGTGTAGGTAGGTGCCCGCCTAGGGAGCGGATGCCGGGGTGGGGGGCCATACATGGACATCCTTACATCCCACCCATCACTGCCTACCAATATTATGTCCCTTCCACATGGGGGCAGGATGGCTGGTTCACCCTAGCAACTATTGGCTAGGGTGAACCAGATAGATATAGGTGGATTGTGTTTGGCCTTGGTCAGCTGCTGTCTTGCTGATTTCCGGTGTCTATGTTCCTATGTGCCACCTAGGTGCCCGCCTGGTCCACCCTGTGCCCCAGCTACCCATGCTACATGTCCCGTCTGCGGCCCCCTATGCCCCATTTGCACCATTGCCATAGTGGCCATTCATACTCTGGCACTATGGGGTGTTGCTGAAAATGGAGCACTACTATCACATTTCTTGGGCTCCCTGCCTAGGCTGCACATTGCTGACACTGAAATGGTTTCTCTCTCCTGCAAATGTGCATCTAAAGGCAGGTTTTCATTCGCGGTAGGATTCAGCCCTTCAGTTCAGCGTGTTAGTGTGAAAGGAGCCTCTCCCCACCCACTCTCCGCCCATTGACCCCTTCTCTCCGCCCTCTCTCCACCTTCTGCGGTGTTTACTGCGGCCGGGGACGTTAACGATCATTAAGTAACATTAACGCGCGTTAACGTTACATAACGCGCGGTATGTAACATTACCACAGTTTAGTAAACATCCCCCTATATGAGAGGTTAGATATGATTGGATCAGAGACATGGTGGAAGGAGGACAACCAGTGCGACACTGTGATACCTGGGTACAAACTATATCATAATGATAGAGCTGATCAAATTGGTGGAGGGGTTGCGCTCTGTTAGAGAGGGCATTGAGTCAGAAAGGATTAAAGTTTTGCAGGAAACAAAATTTGCTGTAGAATCTCTATGGATTGAAATTCCATGTAAAAAGGGGAAGGCGATGGCAGTGGGGGTGTACTATCGACCGCCTGGCCAGAATGAACAAATGGATGATGAAATGCTCAAAGACATCAAGGAAGCTAACAAAAGTTACAGCGCAGTAATAATAATGGGTGATTTCAATTACCCCGGTATCGACTGGGACAGTGTCACGGCAGGACATGCCAGGGAGATAAAGTTCCTAGATGAAATAAATGACTGCTTCTTGGAGCAGCTGGTTCATGAACCGACCAGAGGGGAAGCCATATTAGACCTAGTCCTTAGTGGAACACCAGATCTAGTGCAAGAGATAAGGGTGTTGGGGCCACTTGGCAATAGTGATCATAGCATGATCGCCTTTGATTTAATTAGTGGAGGAGGGATAGTAAGGAAATCCACAGTACTACCTTTTAACTTTCGAAAGGGAGACTATGATAAAATGAGGAAAATAGTTAAGAAAAAACTAAAAGGAGCAGTTGCAAAGGTTAAAGACTTACATCAAGCTTGGGTGTTGTTGAAAAATGCTATCTTGGAAGCCCAGACCAGCTGTATTCCACGCTTTAAGAAAAGTGGAAAGAAGTCCAAAAAACTGCCAGCATGGTTTAAAGGTGAGGTCAGAGAGGCTGTTGTTGCCAAAAAAGCATCTTTCAGGAAATGGAAAAAAAGAGCCAAACGACGAAACCTGGAAACAGCATAAGCACTGGCAAGTCAAATGCAAGGCATTGATAAGGCAGGCAAAGGGAGAATTTGAGAAGAAGCTTGCTGCGGAAGCAAAAACGCGAAATAAAGATTTTTTCAAGTACATTCGTAGCAAAAAACCTGTGAAAGTCAGTTGGTCCATTAGATGATAGAGGAGTTAAAGGGGCACTAAGAGGTGACAAGGCGATAGCAGAGAGACTGAATGAATTCTTTACTTCGGTCTTTACTGAGGAAAATGTAGGGATGTTACCCATGACTGAAGTGGTATTTAAAGGTGTGGAAGAATTGAAGGAAATATCGATACATTGGGAAGATGTATTACAACTATTAGATAAACTGAAGAGTTACAAATCACCTGGGCCGGATGGTATACATCCAAGGGTGTTGAAAGAACTGAAATATGAGATTGCAAACCTGCTATTAGTAATCTGTGAATTATCATTAAAATCATCTCTAATACCTGAAGATTGGAGGATCGCCAAAGTAACACCAATTTTTAAAAAGGGTTCCAGGGGTGATCCAGGAAACAACAGACTGGTGAAACTGACGTCAGTACCGGGAAAAATGGTAGAAACCATCATAAAGAATAAAATTACTCAGCATGTAGATAGTCATGGCCTAATGAGAGACCGCCAACATGGCTTTAGACAAGGAAGATCTTGTCTTACTAATCTGTTGTTTTTTTTGAAAGTGTGTGAATAAACAGGTAGACAAAGGTGAGTCATAGTGTATCTGGACTTTCAGAAAGCCTTTGACAAGGTCCCTCATCAAAGACTTTTGGCAAAACTAAAGAGTCATGGGATAGGAGGCAGTGTACTACTGTGGATCAAGAACTGGTTAAAAGATAGAAAGCAGAGGGTTGGGCTAAATGGACAATTTTCCCAATGGAGAAAGGTGAATAGTGGTGTACCCCAGGGATCTGTGCTGGGTCCGCTGCTTTTTGACATATTCATAAATGACCTGGAAAGTGGAATAATGAGTGAGGTTATCAAATTTGCAGATGACACAAAACTATTTAAAGTTGTTAAAACCCAAGAGGATTGTGGAAAATTGCAAGAGGATCTTGATAAATAGGAAGACTGGGCATCCAAATGGCAGATGAAATTTAATGTGGACAAGTGCAAAGTTATGCACTAGGGAAGAACAACCCAAACTATGCTAACACGATGCAAGGTTCCACATTAGGAACCACCACCCAGGAAAAAGATTTAGGTGTCATTGTGGATAACATGTTAAAACCCTCGGCCCAGTGTGCAGCGGCGGCCAAGAGAGCAAATAGAATGCTAGGTATCATAAGGAAAGGAATGGAAAATAAAACAAAGGATATTATAATGCCTCTATAGCGTTCCATGGTGAGACCGCAACTTGAATATTGTGTGCAATTCTGGTCGCCGTATCTTAAAAAGGATATAGCATTATTAGAAAAGGTACAGAGAAGAGCCACCAAAATGGTAAAGGGGATGGAAGGATACTCCTATGAAGAAAGGCTAAAAAGGTTAGGGCTCTTTAACTTGGAAAAGAGACGGCTGAGGGGAGATATGATAGCAGTCTATAAATTAATGAACGGAGTGGAACGGGTAAACGTAGACCGATTGTTTATGTTATCAGAATATAGAAAGACTAGGGGACATGCAATGAAGCTACAGGGTAAACTAGTTAAGACTAATAAAAGAAACTATTTTTTCACTCAACGTGTAATCAAACTCTGGAATTTGTTACCGGACGATGTAGTAAAGGCTGTTAGTGTAGCTGGGTTTAAAAAAGGTTTGGACAAGTTCCTGGAGGAAAGGTCCATAAACCATTATTAATATTAAGAAGGGACCCAGGATATCAAGCATTGTGGAACCTGTGTCTTTTGGGGAAACTGCTAGGTACGTATGACCTAGATTGGCCACTGTTGGAAACAGGATTCTGGGCTTCATGGACCTTGGTCTGACCCAGTACGGCATATCTTATGTTCTTATGTTCTTATAGAACAATGGGATAGTCATCTTAATGAGGAAAATTCTATCCTTTATGGATTTTCAAATATCATGTACTGATTTTTCCTAGTTTCCAAGGGACTTTGTTCTAGAGCTAGTGAGTCTACTATTCCTGAGGCTCACATTTCTGTTCATTTTGCAATCTCATTTACCCTATTTGACTCAACGAGCTTTCAGCAGTATTACAGAAAAGTGGTCACTGGTCTGTTTTATTAGTGGGGTCGTTTTAAAGCTATAAATATGACTATCACTCCTAAAGTGAATTTTATCAGTTCTCCTTACAGGGAGAGTCTATCATCAAATTGAAAAGATTCTAGCTCAGTTTCTATGGGAAAATAACCGCTCAGAATTGCTTTCAGGAAGCTTAAATCTTAAAAAGAGGAAGGGGGGTGATTCTCTCTGATTTTCAGGCCTAGTATTGTGATTTTTTACTAAATCAAGGTTAACGATGGGTGGAGGGGGCCATAGGTTTGTGCTCAATATGGCTTGAACTAGAAGAGAGGTTAAGTAATCCCTTCCTCTAGAAACTTCTTCTTGGCATGGTGTCTGTTAGGAGGTTGAAGTCTCATAGGGTATGTCGGATACTCGGAAGGCCTTTCAAAAGTAGTAAATGCAACTCCTAAGGAGGATTGCCTGTTGAAAGGTAGCTAAATGGGTTCAGACAGCTGGGAATGAGTGTTAGTCTCATCAAGGAGATGTCAACACTTTGAGACAAGTGGTGTGTGATTGTGCCAACATTCAGTCTTATTGGGTTTCAATATGGAACCGTATTAAAGAGGTGCTGGGATTTTGGGCCAATCTCTCCTGGTCTATGGTTATGGTTAGGCATTTGATATACCGCCCTTTACTTACGCATCAGAGCAGTTTACATGTATATACTAACAGGTACTTTTATTCCCTTGTCCCCGAAGGGCTCACAATCTAAGTGTACCTGAGGCAATGGAGGGTTAAGTGGCTTGCCCAAGGCCACAAGGAGCAGCCATGGGACTAGAGACCTCAGTCCCTCCGGCCTGAGGTTACTTGTCCCCATGCGGGAATTGAACCCCCGGCCCTCTGGCCTGAGGTAACCTGTCCCAACCACTGAGCCACTCCTCCCTCTCCCTGGGATAGTTTTTCAATCAATAATTGGCATCTCGCCGTAAAAGCGAGATTGTCTATTTTAATTAACTGCATATTGGAAGTGGCCCTATTTTTCGTTATTTCTAACTACAAAACATGCGGCAGAGTTGGGTTGACGCGAAGGGTGGAACACTTGTGCTTATGATATATATATGTGCAAACATCATGGTGTAGTTGTTCCCTTGCATCCTTCTTTTCTTAAGCGAAACCTCTTCCTTTATAGTTGAGTGGTTGCTCTTATATTGCCCTTGTAGGCCTAGTAAGCTCGCAGATGTTTTGTGTTTCTTTTATATAGCCCCTAATGATCGCATGATGATGGGAGGGACAGGGTGGGGCGGGCTATGTTTAACCTTTTCTTTTCTCATGTTAAAGAGAAGAATTGTGTATATTTTGTTGGAAAATATAAATCAAGAAAATTTAAAAAAAGAAAAAAAAAAAAGAACACACTTAGAAAGGCTAACTGGGTTTTTTTTCTTAAAGGACAGCTGAGGAAAAGGTAGGGACTTTGGTAGGTCTCTCTCTTTTACTTCAACAGGTACCAAAGCTCCACCAATGGAACAATGTCTGCGAAAAATCATTTGCCAAAGTTTTTGCCCCTCTACAGCCTCTGTCCAGACAGAGTTCCCAATGCTAGTTGAAGGAATGGTTCCATATGCAGGATGCCTGCATGCTGAAGCTCTCAGGAAACAAGTGGAGAAGCTCAGAGAAGAGGTGGCGAGGCTGAGAAGAATTTGAGACAGTGAGAAGTTCATTGATGAGATGCTTCTTGAAAAATCCAAGCTCTCCGACAGAGGTGAGGATGGGAGGCTTCAGAATGTAGAAAGTTGGACACGAATCAACAGAGCCTGCAGAATCAACAACTCCTCCAGCCCTTGAATTGAGGAACCAGTGTGCAGCTCTGGAGGTGGAGGAGATGAAGGCATCCCAGGAAGGAGAAGAACTAGAGTTCGAGCACCACAGGGTTGCAAAATAAGTGACCACAAGGAGGCAAAGGGTAGTGGTGGTTGGTGGATCTCTGAGGGTACCAAGGCATAAATTCTGCCAACAGGCTTGTTTTCCAGAGAGGTATGCTGTCTGTCAGGTGTCAAAATCCATGATGTTGCAGAGAGTTTGCCACAACTCATCAAGCCTACTGACTATTATCCAATGTTGCTCATCCATGTCAGCACAGGTGATGCTGCTAAGTATCCCTCTGAGCATATCAAAAGTGATTTCATGGTTCTGGGGCTAAGGGTGAAGAGAATGGGTGCACAGGTGGTGTTCTCTTCAATCCTCCCTGTTTAGGGTAAAGGCAGAGAAGCTCACATCCTGGAGATGAATACATGGCTGTGTGAATGTGCCATTGAGACTCTTTTGGTTTCCTGGATCATGGGATGATGTTCCAAGGGCTGCAGAGCAGAGATGGTGTCTATCTGTCCAGGGAGGGTCGAAGTGTCTTCAGCAGAGGGTTTTAAACTAGATTCATTGGGGATGGGTGAAGAAAGCACCCAAGTAAGTGAAACATTGAATACCTTCCCACCCCGGCTCCCACCCAACTCATGTGAGAATTCTTGCTATATTGGGCAACTCTCCAATTAGTTTGTTGACAGAATTTTCCATTCTTCAAGAAGCTTTGATTAGGTAATTTTACAAAGGAAACACATATACTTCTGACACATAAATATCAAAATTTACCAGTATAAGGTATTAACTGTCTAGCAAGGAAGCAGGGCTACATACAGGGAGATAGAACAGCACTGTTAGACCACACATAAAAGAGGTTAGCTGTTTTTTCTCTTAAAGGACAGCTGAGGAAAAGTTAGGGACATTAGTAGGTCTCTCTTATTTACTTCAAGATACCAAAGCTCCACTAACTGAACTATGACTGGGAAAAATCGTATTGCCAAAGCTGTTATCCCCGTTACAACTTCTGCCTCTGTCCAGGCAGCCCAATGCTAGTCAAGGGACTGGTTCCATATGTAAGATGCCTGCAAGCTGAACCCTCATGAAACAAGTGGAGGAGCTCAGGAAGAGGTGGTGAGGCAAAGTACATTGATGAGAGGCTTCTAAAAGGATCCAAGCTCTCTGACAGAGGTGAAAATAGGAGACTACTGAATGAAGAGAGTTGGACACAAGTCACCAGAGGCTGCAGAATCAACAACCCTACTCCTCCAGTCCTCAAATTCAAGAATCAGTATTCAGTCCTGGAAGTGGTGGAGGTGAAAGCATCCCAGGAAAGAGAAGACACAGAGCTCAAGCATCCCAGTTATGGAATCAGGGACCACAAGGAAGCGAAGGGTAGTGGCGGTTGGTGACTTTGACTTTCTTCTGAGGGGTACTGAGGTATCCATCTGCTGACCAGAATTATTTATTTAACAGGTTTTATATTTTGCCTTATCATAGATTCAAAGTGTTTTACATTTACTACTACTACTACTACTAAGCATTTATAAAGCACTACCAGCCGCACGCAGCGCTGTACAATGAAAACACAAAAAGACAGTCCCTGCTCAAAAGAGCTTACAATCTGAAAAGACAAAGCAAGAAAAGGAGTAGAAAAAAGATAAGAAAAAGGGCAAAGAGACAAGAGCAGGAGAGACAGGACTAAGGAAAGAGGTAAGAACAAGTGTAAGAGGAAGAAAGAAAGGTGAAATAAAAGAAGGGAAGGAAGGAGAACAGCAAAATCAAGAGCCAAAGGCAGAGGCAAAAAGATGAGATTTTAACCTGAGTTTGAAGAGGGGCAAAGAAGATGCCTGACATATAGACAAAGGAAGTTTATTCCAAGCGTAAGGAGCAGCAAGGTGAAAAGAGCGGAATCTGGAGTTGGCAATAGAGGAGAAGGGCATAGCAAAAAGCAACTGGGAAGAAGAACGGAGTACACGAGGGGGGAAATAGGGAGAAATGAGAGAAGAAAGGTACCGAGGAGCCACAGAGTTAATGCACTTATAGGTCAGAAGGAGAAGCTTAAAGTGAATATGGAAACGGATAGGGAGCCAGTGAAGAGATCTGAGGAGAGGAGTGATGTGGGCAAAACGAGGCTGACGGAAAATCAAATGGGCAGCGGAGTGCTGAATAGACTGAAGGGGGAAGAGATGAGATTGAGGGAGACCAGCAAGAAGGAGGTTACAATAATCAAGGCGGGAGGTGATTAGGGAATTTCAACTTAAATTTACATTGAACAGGGTCAAATAACTTGGAGGCAGACAATCTAACAGGGGACGTAGAACTTGGAGCAGTGAGGATTGTTATCTAAAGTGTTCCATTCATATAGATACTTAAAGGGGGGAGGGGAGATGTCAGGTGTTGGGTATGTCTGCATTAGTGAGACTGTAGTGTTCTATAAAAAGGAGTGCTTTTAGATTTGATGTCCAGAGAGGTGTGCTGTCTGCCAGGTGCCAAAATCCGAGATCTTACAGAGAGTTTGCAGAGACTCATCAAACCTGACTATTATCCAATGTTGCTCATCCATGTCGGCACAAATGATACTGGCAGGTATTCCTACAAGCATATGAGAAGTGACTTCATGGCTTTGGGACAGAGGGTGAAGTAGTTAGGTGCATAGGAGGTGTTCTCTTCAATCTTCCCTGTTGAGGCAGAGAAGCTAGAGTTAAATGTGTGGCTGTGTGGCTGTGTGGATGGTGCCATCGAGAGCATTTTGGTTTCCTGGACCATGGGATGATTTTCCAGGGGCTGCAGAGCAGAGATGGTGTCCACCTCACCAAGAAGAGTCAAAGTGTTTTGTGCAGCAGACTGGCTAACCTACTGAAGAGGGCTTTAAACTAGGTTCATTGGGGATGGGTGAAGAAAGCCCTCAGAAATACCTCTGTTGAAATGGGGCAACCTGGAAAGTGGTGTGCATAAATACCCATAGTTTGGGAAATAAGATCCCAGATGTTGAAGCTTTAATGGAAGAGGCTGACTTGGATTTAGTGGTGGTTACGGAATTATGGTTCACAGACAACCATGACTAGGATGTAATTATACTGGGCTATACTTTATTCAGAAGACAGGGTAGGAAGAAGGGGAGGAGGAGTAGCACTATATGTAAAAAATTATACTAAAGCTATAGATTACAGGGCTCAAAAGGGAGCGAGGAGGTACTGTGGGTTATACTAGAAAGAGGGAATGGAAAATCCATTTGCATTGGCGTGATATACAGATTTTCTTCACAGGGAGAAGAAGTATACAGAGATTTAAAAGAAGACTATACACAGTATGGCCATGAAAGGAAAAGTGCTACTGACTGGTGATTTCAATATGCTAGATATTGATTGGTACATCCCTGCAGCAGTGTCATCTAGAAGTAAGAAGAATCTGGAGTTTCTACAGGGAGAACCATTCTGGCAACTGTTAATGAACACACACGTAAAGGTGCCATATTGGACTTGATGCAAATCAATGGGGAAAGTGTTTCTGATATTCTAGGTATACAGCAAAGAAGGAAAAAACACTAAATATGACCTGAAAGGATTAATGGCATCCTTCACTAATATTTTGTTGCAGTGATGACAGCCTCCAAAGGTTTCTTGTTGTCATCTATAAATTTTGTACATCTGTCTGCTAGTAGTTTCTTCCACTCTTCAACTGCAATTTGTTCCAGCTCACGAATGTTTCTAGGATTCCTTTTACCAACGGCAGATTTCAGCTTTTTCCAAAGATTATCAATTGGATTGAGATAAGGACTCATTGCTGGCCAATTTAAAACAGTAGATTTTATCCTTTTTAACCATTCTTTTGTATTTTGGATATATGTTTCGGGTCATTGTCCTGATGGTGGTCCCAGGACCTTCGACCCAGACCTAGCTTTCAGACACTAGGTAGAGTCTTAACCTCTTTGGATGTTGTATGTGGTGTTTTTCCAACAGTTCACACTAACCTTCAAAGACTTCTTGGATTAAATTTTCTACTTTCTACCACATCCTGGAAGGTTCTTGACAGTTCCATGAGCAAAACAAATCTTAATAAGATTGTGAACTGTAGACGCTGAAATCCCAAGGTCTTTGGAAATGGTCTTTTATCCCTTTGAAGTTTGATGTTTGGTGATAATGACTTTTTTGACGGTCTCAGGCAGCTCTCTTGTCTTCACCATTGTGAAAATGGAACAGGGAGTGAATGTGGCCATTTTAAATATTTGAGCCATCATTCATTGGTTAATTCAAGTCATGTGAGAACTGACAGATGATCACAGGGGTCTAATTTTACTGCAATAGGAATATGGTTCTTCTGTTAAAACTGATTTGAATTGTCTATAAGAGTGCCAATAATCAGGTCCTGGCAATGTACCAGGTTTTTTTAATGTTTCCTTCTTTAATTGGTCTTGTTTTATTTGATTCTTTTTACATGTACATGTCAAATATGTGTGCATATATAGTCCAAAGCCATTTCACTGGCCACTTCTTTTTTTAAGGAGATATTGGACCTTAAGGAGTTGAACTGCAAGGGTGCCAATAAGGTTGACTACAATGGTATGGTCTCTGTCTGCCATCATGTTTCTATGTTTTAACTGCTGCCATTCATCTTCCTTCTGCTGATCTGAAAAAAAATCTTCTCCTCCCCTATTACTCTTGTGATACTTTGTTCTGTCCAAGCCACTGTTGATGGAACTTTGCCTTATGCATGACACTTTTGGTAATGATGTGCCCCTTTTTGATGCATATGGGTATTGCGTCTCTTATGAAAAATGCATCAGTATTAAGGCCTATATGATGAGTACTGGTCAGCTTCACCTTCAGTGTGGGGTGAAGAGCAACCAAATATCTTTTTTTATGGCAAAAGAAATGTGGCACAATTCATCATTTGGCTCCTATTTGCCAAAAACAGCTTGAATTTCTGCAGTTAATTAAGCCTTCAAGTGTGCTCCAAAATACCAATTTCTTGTTGTCCAGAGATGGCAACCAGATCTTAAGAGTGCTTTTATACTGCCAAATGTAGGCTTGGGTTCTATCCATCTCCTTCATTAACACTTCCAACTCATTTCTTCTCAGTTTTATAGGCAAAATAATTTTACCTACTCTAGTATTGCTTAGCAGAAATGGTTTCCATAATTCAATATGCATTCCTCAACACATGGAAACTAAAAGGGGCATTTTCAAAATGGTTTAACCAGTTAGCAGAGGGCAGCATCAGGGGTTATCCTGGCAGCTCAATGGTTGTCCTAACTTTAGCCACTTTTGCAATCTAGCCAGCAGTTGAATATCATCACTGATCGGAATGCAAGATTGCAATCTAGCCAACCCAGTGATAGCAGCCAGATATGGCCCCGGAATTTGGTTCTGCATAAAGCGGCAACAGCTAGCCTTTCATGAGCAGGCCACTGCTGAAAAAATCCGACCGCCCCCCCCCCCCCCTCCATCTTAATTTTACAAACTCATCCCTTAATCCCTCCCCAGAATTTGCATGTCATGATTAGGACCACCACCTATCATTAGACAGGAGGCCACGGTCAATTCTGTCATCGACCAAATAACTAGCAGGTGGAAGACTGGTTTTTCATCTATTTTCCCATTCTACAGTTGGGGCACTTGTTAATCATGTACTACTTGCTTCCCAGATACCTTTAAATAATGATGATGATATGGTTTCTTACTTTGGCCTCCTTGCAGACTTCCTCATACACTTCATGCAAGCCTGTGATCTCAAAATCCAACAGATTGGCAGAAACCTGAGCCAGATTCTTCTCATCTAGGTACCAGCTTATTGCCTGCACCTTCTTCAAGCGGCCAGGCTAGAAGAGACCAAAAAGCATTATATGGTATCCTCCACCGATTCCTTGTGTAACATCACGTTTATGCTGTTTCTACATACTTTGCTACTTCAATAGCAAATGTACATTTACTGTGAACTTAATGCTTCTTATATTGACATTAATAATGTATGCATTTGTTTGAGACACAAAGGGGCCCCTTTACTAATGTATGGTAAGGTTTTTGAACATCTTAACAGCAAGATTCAAGGTGCATCAAGTGCAAATTCCATGTGGCAAATGCAGGGGTGTGCCAGCATCTGTCCAGCATTTACCACACAGGGCAGACGCTTACCACATGGACCCCATGTTACATGCATTGACAGACAGCATGGGTATATCTGTACTATCTGTCAATGCATGTAATGCAGGGCCCACTGCTGCCCTCATCCAAAAACAAGCAAAGACAGCAAACACCAATCCAAGCCCCAATCATCGGGCATAGCCTTCCATTGCTTGATGTAATCCCCCCTACCAATGACAACACCCTCCCCCCCATCTGATACTCCTGATAACAACCCTTCTTATCACATATACCCTCAGTGCAAAATCCAACCTTCTCCCACCCCCTGACCCCCTCCCAGTACTTGCT
Organism: Ichthyophis bannanicus; assembly: GCA_033557465.1. Lineage (NCBI taxonomy): Eukaryota > Metazoa > Chordata > Amphibia > Gymnophiona > Ichthyophiidae > Ichthyophis > Ichthyophis bannanicus. Next base: position 379,081,733 of record CM066036.1, read on the forward strand.
TCAACCTTAACCCTGATATCTAGTGGACCGAGTAAAAGTGATCCCCCTTCACTCTTGGCCCATAGCTGTCTAGGTTCAAAATGGCAGATTTTACCCTTATTAGTAATCTCACTATTCTACAATAGTATGGGTTTTGTACCAAAGCACTGGTTTTAGCACATGGCAAAGTCCACGCTAAGTGCTTGATGCTCTTTAGTAAACGGGCCCCATAATTAAGAATGCAAGAAAAAGGTTGATTTTGTTTCATTTCAAAACAAACCAAAAGGATCATGACAATTTTTTAAATTTTATTTCATTGTTAGTACACTTTGGGGTATGTTTACTAAAACCCCGGTAAAGTGCGGGCCGCGGTAGAGTGCGGGTGCCATATAAGGAGTGGGCGTTTTGCGCTGAAGAAGGAAATCCGTGATTTGCATATGCGCTAAGGTGCGCGGCGCCCATATGCGCCCCGCCCTTTAGCGCATGAGGTGGCTGCGCGGAAGGAATAAGTGGTGTGCTGATGTGCAAACAGGAGAGCAAAGCTACAGCACAATGGTTAAGACACTGACCAATGGTGCTGGGATCAGAGGTTCAATCCCACACAATGCAGACAGCTGGCTGAGGAGCTATTTTAGGAGGCATATAAATAATGGGCGTCATAAGGCGGTGCGCTAATGTTTTTTGAGGCAATTTAATACTGGGTGGCATAAGTGGCGCACTGATGTTAAAACAAAAGAGCAGAGCCACAGCACAATGGTCAGAACATTGACCAATGGTGCAGGGATCAGGGGCTCGATCCCCCACAGTGCCCAATGAAGACAGCTGGCTGAGGCATTATTTTAGGTGGCATATAAATAATGGGCAGCATAAGGCGGTGCGTTGCTGGGCATAAAGCGTCGCGCTACTGTTTTCTGAGGCATGTTAATACTGGAAGGCATAAGTGGCGTGCTGATGTGCAATTAGGAGAGCAAAGCTACAGCACAATGGTTAGAATACTGACCAATGATGCAGGGATCAGGGGTTCAATCCCCTACAGTGCACAATGAAGACAGCTGGCTGAGGCGTTATTTTAGGAGGCAGATAAATAATGGGTGGCATAAGGCGGAGCGCTGCTGGGCATAAGGCGGTGTGCTAATGTGTTTTTGAGGCATGTTAATACTGGGAGGCATAAGTGGCGCACTGATGTGAAATCAGAAGAACAGAACCACAGCACAATGGTTAGAACACTGACCAAGGGTGCAGGGATCAGGGGTTCAATCCCCCACAGTGCACAATGAAGACAGCTGGCTGAGGCAGTACCTGTTAGGGGTAATATTGCTTTAGGAGTTCCTTATTGTATATTTGTGGAATTATTACTGCTAGCAAATGCACTCTCAAAGCAGTGTAACAGAACGTGGCCCATAAGTTACCCCAGAGGGCACATGTTAAAATGCAATGTCCGCCATGACACCCTACAATGTTGCTGAAAGTGTAGCCAAGGGCGCCATATAGGGTGCCATATGAGGCAGGGAAAGGTGAGAGCACTGTCTCTGATGGCAGCACTGTGCATTGTAACGTATGGAAATCGTAAGTAGGTGTGCTGACCCAGGTCTGCCATTCTTGATTTAGCAGGGAGGGGCTGCAGACAGGCCCTGGCGACTGATATCAACAGGGGGTCTGAGTTAATCTCATATTGTAATCAGTCGCCAGGGCCTGTCTGCAGCCACTCCCTGCTAAATCAAGAATGGCAGACCTGGGTCAGCCATTCTTGATTTAGCAAGGAGGGACTGCAGACAGTCCTTGGCGACTGATATCAACAGGGGATCAGAGTTAATCTTATCTTGTAAACTGCCCTATTACCTTTGGAGACTGAAATCAGAAGAGTAATACTGCTCCATGAAATCCAAGCTCTGGGGAAAAAGCCAATGCTCCTATGTCATGTATGCTGACAACTGGTGAAGACAGTGAATGATGGTGCCGTGGTCATGGGTTGAATGTTCCAGTGAATAAGGTTGGCAGAGGTATGTCATTTTTCTGTGTGCAACTGTACAGCAATCTGTGATGCCATCTTAAAAGAACCACACCCTTGTGCCAGATATTAATGCACCTTTTATGGTGCATCAGAAGGCACATCCTAAACATACGTTGTCAGCAAAGGAAAACTTAATTGTCCCCAGAGGCCATGTTGAAAGGCTGTCAACTCCCAAGGCACTATCGTAGGCACCCCATAAGCTGCCTGAATCGAAGGTGTGCCAGAAGATGCCCCAAGGATGTATAGGTGAACTCAGAAACATTACCCAAGAGCAGTAACATCCCCCAATTTGAATGGCAAGGGAGGTATGTGCCAAACACACACGTAACACAAACACTGCACAGAGCTAAAAAGTAAGACAATACAAAAGTAAAAGAAGGATGTAGATCAGTTGATGGACTGCAGAAATCAGCTCCATCCCATGTGGCAGCCATAAAAATGGACAAACATATTCTGGCCAGCTAGAGCCATGAACAGAGTGATGTTAATGTACCATGCTATAATGACAGTGTGTGACAGAGGATGGGAAGATGTGGGCAGCAGAGGAGGCTGAAATGGCAGAATAGGTGAAATATCAGGATGACTGTGGAGTAAAAGTGCTATGCAGAGCACACACAGGAGAGGCAAGCAGGGAGAGCTGCAATGCAGGAATGTGTAGGAGGTCAGGACGTGGGTTATCAGCATGCACATCAGGGTAGGATGGCACACAGCTGCCAGACAGAAGATGGACGGAAGGATGGGTCGCAACTCAGATGAGGGTACAATATGCTCACAGCACAGATATGACTCTCATACAAATGTTAACCACTTTTGCAGGACAAGCATACAAATACAAGACAGCAGAGAGGAAGCACACCGACGACCAGTACCACAAATGGCAATGCCTAAACCGGTAGGCCATACCACCAATGTTAGCTCATTAGCAAAGGTTGCATAAAAAAAGAGTGCAGGGCAGTAAACAAAACGCCTGCTGGCTGTCAGGACAAGCAAACACCCAAAAGTAATCATGAGCAAATGCACATGCAGATCTGCTAAGTACAAATCATACTGCAGTCTGTATTTGGGACCTGGGACACATGCACACACACAATGAAATGTTCTGCAGTGGATACAGCATGCAAAAGAGGGAAAAACTAAACCACAAGGGCAGCAGAGGACGCTCTGTAGATCAGGTGAATAATCTGGATCAGGACAGGAGAAAGCTCAACATGTAATCAGGTGTAACACACACCACCTGAATCACAGCAATACCAAACCCCCAGGTGCACTGCCATGTAAACACCCTAAAGTGAGACACCTATGAAAAAAAGAATATGCGATGGCTATGCAGCACACAGGATGCACCTTGATGTACAGTGAAGAGAGAGAAGGGTGTGTGTAGAGGTGAGGAACCTGGTGGTACCTCATGGTACAGTTAGCAGAACAGAAAAAAAAGGATACAGCACATGTGGGGATCAAACCTGAAAACTACAGAGTAAAAACACATGACTGTAGCCACTCCGAGAAACAGCACACTGAGCACACTGTAACACAAATACCCCAAAGGGAGGGTGTGTATGGCAACCTTTAATACCCAGTGAAGTGACATATGTCTGGCAGATACACAGCTGCCACTGTACAAGGATGTGAGCACAGGTGGCACATGTACATGACCAGCAAATAGCCATAGACAAGTGTCAATGTGCTCAAAGAGTGGAGGACTAACCTAGTGGTAAGAAAACTGGCTTGGCCCCCAAGCAACCACTGATCAATTCACACTAGCACTCCATGTGGCCTAGGGCAAGTCACGTAACCCTCCATTACCTTGGAACAAAGACCAGTTAATCTTCATCCAGTGACATTGACAAGAAAACAATGCAGTCTCTGGGTCACAAGGAGTCAGGACTGATACAAAGGCACACATTGCATTGCATGTTTGTCACCATGATCAATCAGCAAAAGAGACAAATGTCTGTCGAATACATATCTTTATTTGGTTTATACATCACAGATAGTGTAGACAGTGCCATCATAATATCAAGGTGAGCGCATCCCTGTTGAAATACCGAAACACTTTTAGCAGGGCACAAATCCACCTCCTACAGAAAGGTTACTTGCTTGACCACAAATGAAGGGCAGGAGATATAATGTGCATCCGGTGCATACTATGCACTGGGCAGCAGACCCCCAGCCCCCACCTGCTGCCGCATGCTGCAAATGTGTTATGCACATATGAGTGCATGTAGAGAGTTGGCGCTGCATGTTGAGGACCCAACACACATCATCTGTCCCTCAAAACATATCCATCTGGCAACACAGGAGGCAAACAAACTAAAAAAAGCATATGTTGTTACAATGTTTTAATGTGAAAAACACGCTCTGAAAGTAATGTTTGAGCTCTCACCTAATGCCTGATCTAGGAATCAAAGCTGCAACAATGTAGATACAAACAATCCTCAAAATCACAATGAGCATATGCTAACAGGTAGCACAGGCACATGAACACAGACAGAATACAAACTAAACGACCTTCAGAAACCTACAGATATAAAACCATGAAGGAGGTGCCCCTGCACCTTTTGTTGAGTAGACAGTGTTTGGCCACATATAGCATGATACACGGAATTCACAATTGAAGAAGTACAACGGTCACCCACACTGCCACACTCCAAACATAATGTGGCAATGTGAGTGTCCCTACCACAGGGCATAACCAGGACCGTGCACATGGGAAATGCAAGGTGTTTACATACATGCAGACTGTCACGTCTGCACAGTAAACAAACACAAGAACCAGCATCTGAAGAAGGAAATGATGGCCAAACATCTTACACGGAACCACACAGAAGCCATAGGTCCACATGCTGTGTCTCACAAACATAGTCAGTCATATGCACAAGCACCATCTACATTGCAACATGATACAGTGTTGCCACACATGCACCTAAACACCCTTGGCTCATTGAAAACATCAATCCAAGATGGTGGTGTGCTTGAAAGCATTGTTGAGGTAAAACCTGTATCATGTCCAGGTGGAAAGCAGGTGGACATAGACAATAGGAGAGCTCCATCGTTGGCCCTATGCCAAAAACATGGTTGTATGCTTGAGTAGAAAGAAACAGATGAGCGTATCCTGGATGCCATGTCACACCCATGGCCAAAACTCAACAATAGCACAACTGTGTAGGAATGCAGCACCTACAGTGTCCATGTCATTCGCTGCTGCACACGGGGGAAACACTGTCCAAAGTCAAAATAGTATGTGCAATCCAACAGGTCAGGTTAAAAGTGTTCCTGCAACTATGGCCATGAATAGTCAAGTGTCACATTTCAATATGCCACAGTCCTTGAAAGTTCATGTGTGTCCTCTACAATGAGCAGGACTCCCTGCAAAACCATCGCAGCAACAGTGCGTTGAACACCTCTGTCATGGGGAAATCAGCAGGTCAAGAGTAATACTGTCCATCGCAGTCATGTGTCCCACTCTCAGAGGTCAAACATCCAATGGCTCACTTTCTCCTTTAAAAGTTCCATGGTGTTGTTTCCTCCAACAGGTGGGTGATGGTGACACCAGATGCACTGTAATAGATGTGTCCGGTATGTACTCTGCCCTGTGTCAGGAGAGGATAAGTATGGTATTGTTAGACACCTTGGAAAAACAGCACACATTGCACACCATTACACCTTAGGAAATACAGAAGAAAGGGATGCAAAGGCACGCATTACATGATAGCAATACTCAACAAAACATTTTTGGTGACATCATTAATCATAAACACACACACGGGTATAACATGGATATGGTCATGTCCAAGCTCATGTCACACAGGTGTCTCACAGCTACACACGACATGCATCTGTTTATGTGAACATAGAGGAAACATTACATGCACATGAGACAAATATGAAATCATCAACAGGTAAAGACAGATTTAATTCCCCAAATAACAAAGGTGCAACCTACCTTGTGTGTGCATCAGGTGTATGTCATCAATCCCTTGACCCACTAAACAGCAATATCAGGTCACAGTGAATGGAGACAATCACAGCAGAACGTGTAGAATCACCATGTCAAGCCACTGTTGATGCATGTCCACATTATGTTCATATCTGAAATAAAATACAGGTGCCCAACAGTGGTGACTCAGAACACAAGACACATTTCTTCTCACAGCACACAACACATGTTGATAATGCTCATAAGGTAAACAGCACTACGGAAGAGGTAGCACAGTCACAACTGCCCCCCAGGTGCACAGACCCCTCACAGCCCATGATAATGTACTATGCCTGAACACTGTCTCATCACACAGGCAACCTATAAACACCCACCCATAAAGTATGCAAAGTTCTGCGTGCCAGCTACAACACATGGCCTGTATGTGCACAAGTGGAGCTTTGTAGATATAAAGGCCCAGTGAACCTGCAATGATACCCTGTTGTTGGCTGATGGTACAATGTTGGGGTAGGGAGCAAGTGTAGGCAAACACCAGAAAACATTAAACTACACACACATGCAGGTCTGTTGTACATGTCGCATATAGAGTGTGGCAGAGGACATGCTGAACACAAACCATGGGGATATGTGTGACAACACCAAGAGATGGTTTATGGAGGCTGAAGTGAAAAAGAAAAAAATCACAACATCTGCCCAATATGATAGAGCAATGAAGACATGTTTTCCCCCTGACTGCAGGCACACACAATGTCGCTGTAGATCCACCTACCCCAAATCAATGCATTTTGGGTGATGTACAGTCACATGCCAATGCACCACAGCAACAGCATCCGCACAAACTATGTCCTGTGCAGTGGGAAACACAAGAGAAGCAAACATATGTCATGTTCTAGCTGAGCATCACACACTGCACCTTCTTGTCCCCAGCTCTCAGACCCCACAACATCACCTAATGACTGACTGCTCTCTATCACAATGTACAGGTCTCTGACATGTGAGAGGCAGCACGGAGGTGTTGGAGGCTATCTACAGGTGTCCGTAATCACTCTGTCCCCTCCCGTACCTCTCTGTTGTTGTACACACAGATCAACAGAGGTGTCTGCTACCACCATGTTTGCACCTCATCCCAAAGGCCGCAATATTAGCCCTAATCCACTATATTGGCAACAATGCCCCCTCTCCTTGTTTAGTGTTGTTCCACTGTTGTATGTTAACCCACTGACAATTGCTGAAACACATTTGAAATATGCAGGTGTGCCTCCTGTATCCACTGACCAAATACATATCCTGGTGTGTACATCTCATACCTTGAATAATATTGACAGCTATTTGCTGATGATGTGCACAAATAGCTGGCAATGTCTGCGTCATGTCAGAAAAACCACAACCCCATGTATGTGTGTAAGCAAACCATGATGGCTGCATGCCATCCCACTGTGTGTCAGTGAGAATGTCCAAGCATGGATAGCCTATATGTGCACCTCAGAAAAATAACTCTCACATAAGTCTGTGTTTCTATGCCGACAGAACCCTCCCTTTCTCGGTTCCGCAATCTATTTGTTGATATGGACTGTACTCTCCTGCCCTACTCACATACACAGCCTGTAGCTGATGCATGATGGCATATGTTGAGATAGTATCAGCAAGATATGCCATGTACTCCCTGAAAAACCTGGTCAACCACAAGCCACCCACACATTCAGCGCTCCACCTGCCTACTGTAACCCACCCCTTGCTGATATGGGCCGGATCACCTCTGTATGTGTGTAGATATGCAACACTGCACTGAAGGTCTATTCGCCAACAACAAAATGTAGCAATACTACCCCCCTGGCTGGACAATGCACAGATCCCCATCCTTCAACATGTCCATGTCATGGCTGCGTGTTGACCTATACATTCAGACACACTGTTGGGTGACATTAACACCCCTCACATATAGTTCTTAATATCCTGAGATACTAGTACTAAGCATGTGTCTTGTGCTATGTATGACCTTTTGCGACAAACATAACAAACACACACATAGCCAGCTGACAGGAGCTTAACAACCAAAAAAACACCACAAACGTGTATAATATAAGCTCACCCCACTGGACAACTGACCCAAAACGTGGACTGCCCTCCCACTGTGAACATCTCACCATATGGCTGACACTGTGCTGCACCCATATCATCACAAAACATCATTGGTTTTGAACAACAGCAGCTGCTATCACAAGCAGCCACTAACTGTGAATGTGACCTTCAAAACCTCACACAGGCATATGAGCAACCACCCACATCATCTGCCACCAACTGCTGTTGTGCACTGGCCACATTGTTTGTCGCACACTCATGCCTATATGTGACGTTTGCATTAACAGTCAAATGTTAATGCAGTGTGGCATCCGAATTATATCTTGACATAAACATCAACCTCTATAACCATAACACACATAGGATAACACATGAGTGTGGGTAGGTACTACGTACATGAGAAGATCTCTGCAATCAACCTCCGCCTGACTGCTGTGCCCTCCCGTGTGTCACCACTGGCACGTACAGGGGGGCACATTGGATCTTCCTCCAGATCCTCATTAATCTCTGCAGGGATATCGTGCCTGAGAGCAATGTTGTGCAGGATGCAACAGGCTATGATTATCTCAGCAACAGTCATTGACTTATATTGTAAGGCCCCGCCTGACCTATCCAGACACCTGAAGCGACTCTTCAACATGCCAAAGGTGCGCTCTATGACTGAGCGGCTGGAGGCATGGGCCTCATTGTACCTCCGCTCTGCACGTGTCTGTGGCTGACGCACAGAGGTCAGCAGCCAAGGGCGACACCCATATCCTGCATCACCTGCAAAAAGAAATGTTGCAGGACAATGTGGGAGTTAATGTTCAACATAACTGACAGTTGTTTAGACGTAAGAAACAAACACAAAACACATTCTGACAGAAAGATATAACAGCACAACTATTCAGCTCTCAAAAATATACATATGCTGACAGAAAAGGACCACATGGCCTATCGTGTCAGTACACTCATGGCAAATACTACAACAGTTCCATCTATAACTTTACAGATCGTGTGTGTGTGCGACATGCGTATTGTAATGCAGTTATTGTCCACATCGGCATCACCGCCAATGTGAGACTATACCAACGATCCACTTATCACATTTTCAAAGTGTATGTCTGAACAGTAACCAAGGAAAAACATGCTGCCATGTGAGGGAGGCACACACCCAGAACATGTATGCCATGGAGGCTTGGCAAAATGTAAACCATATCACCTATATACATCCTGTCCTGTAAGGGCAACATATCAAGATCTGTTAGTCTGTCTCCTTATGCTGTATATTGCTAACCGCAAATTGCTGTAATAGCCATCCTCTGCACTGTCTCTATCCTGTGCACATCCTTTTGAAGGTGCGGTCTTCAAACCTGCACACTGTACCCCTCATGACTTTACACCAAGGACATATACATAGGCACAGTACCTTCCTGTGTAGCTGGTAACAATACCACTCTGTATGCACCCACTTAGCCCCCCTGCTTTAGCCGTCCCCTTTCCATAATGTTAAGCTACATGAGGATCGGCAGACAAAATGAGGCTAACTTCCGCTCATCTACAGTAGCCAAAGGTACTGCACCACCTATATTGTGTTGCACCCCTGCTGTGACATAGCCAAGATGCGTGACCATACATATCCACACGAGTGCTCCCAGCTGGAAAGCACAAAAACATCCATCAGATATTCCCAGACATCTCCTCATATTATCTACTGCCTCCTGGGTGACAACTCCAGTACAGAGTGAGTGGGTGAACCCAACACACACATGACAAGGGTTAGTTGTATGGATGAGCAATAACATCAATGCTAAATGACATACAAACATTAGAGGACAATTAACCATCATGACAGGTGTATTTGAAGGGCAACCCCCCCCCCCCATCGAATGTGCGCAGTTGCTACAAACACACACTATGAGGGATCCAGCAACAGCATAGCCATATGCACAGGGGTGTCGTCACATGTACACCATGTGCATGTTAGGATCATATAATGTTATGATCCTGATGGTCTATGGTTGTTTCTATTTACTGTTACTATACTTCTATACCCCTGTAATAATATAAACTCACAACAGTCCTCTATATAACATTTCTCATATGTAAACTGCATATTTTAAACAAATAAAAGGTTGCTACATATGTGATTAAAAATAAAGAAATGTAGAAAGACATACAAAAATTACTACTCCTGACATACTCACCCAGCAATATACAGTCGGCATAATGGCCGCCCTCAAATTGTGTGAATAGTGCCGAGTGATGCAGGATATAGGAGTCATGGGTGGACCCTGGAAACCTAGGGACCACATTCAGAATATGCAGATTTGCATCACATACAACCTGAACATTCAGGGAATGGTAGTGTTTGCGGTTGCAGAACGCTACCTCCCTGTCTCTAGGCGGGACCAGGGCAACATGTGTGCAATCAATAGCTCCCATCACATGTGGTATCCCAGCTAATGCCTCAAAGGCCTGGTTCAGGGTCCCCCATTGTTGCCTAGTGTGGGGAATGGCTATGTAATTCCCCACCCAGCTGACCATGGCACGCAGTACTTGGTGGAGACATCGTGAGAAGGTGGGGCGGCTCATGCCACCCACTGCAGCTACAGATGACTGGAAACAGCCAGAGGCAAAGAAATGTAAGGCAGCAAGGAGCTTGACTAAACCTGGTATTGCATGGGACCGATCAGTCAGGGGCTCGAGGTCAGGTCTTAGATCCTCATAGAGCTCCCTAATAGCCCTTGTGCTCAGTCGGTACAGGGAGATGACCTGGTCCTCACGCATGCCCTGGGGCTGGGCCCTGGGCCTGTAGAGGTGAGGCTGCCGAGCCTGCACCTCAGCACGCCTTGTGCGCCGTGCACGCACAGCACATGCCTGGACTGCCTCCACAGCTGCAGGTCTGTGTTGTTGCGGGACTACACCCATGCCCTGTGCCTCAGCCCCGTGGACATCATCTCCCCTGTCCTGCAACTGCAGCATCTGCCCATGTCTCAGGACACATGCAGCAACATAAATCGCCGCCATAAACTCCTCCCGTCCCACTACACAAACAAACTCTAATACACACACAAACCTCCCTAAACAGTATACAACTTACAAACCACACCAGACAATACACACACAACACAATATAATACCCAATACAAACAACACCAATACAATCCACACCTACAACTGCTTAGACTCTCGTCCTTCTCTTCTTCGCCTACAACCCTCAACGTGGCCAAGGTTTTCACGTTTAATTATTGGCATCTTTTGGGGGGGTTTGCGGGCAATGCGCATGCGCAGTTGATCGCATGCGATGCTCGTGCGTCGCACGCGTGCGCGACTCTACGCATGGGTGTCCGTCTGTGCATGGCCACGCGCATGCGCGTCGACGTGCACATGCGCAAAACGCACACAGACACCCATGCGGTACTCACCGTAATGCGCATGCGTAATGTTACACATGCGTAGTACTGCGTCTCTTGGCGCATGTGCGTGTGTCCGCATACGGATACCCATGCATAGGTGAGCACGCGCGCGGCGCATGAGCGCCACGCCCACCCAATTGCGCATGTGCATTGAAAAACACGTGTCTAAACCCTATAAATAAGCCTGCACACGTGGATCACGTTGAGGGTTGTTAGAGGAGTTAGAGTTAGAGAGAGAGTGTTATAGAGAAAGTCAGAGACAGAGACAGTGGTGGGACTAGTGCACAGGAAAGAAGTAGATTTAGAGGTAAAGAGAGCTATAGGGAGAGAGGCTGTGGTGGGAGTAGTTCAGAGGAAGGAGGGAGAGAGGCTGTTTTGGGAGTAGGGCAGAGGAGAGAGGGAGAGAAAGAGAGTTAGGAGCAGTGTAAGTTCTTCTGTTTGTGCTTGTATACTTTAAAGGTGTCCTTTTTTATTGTGTCCTGTACTGTGTCCGGTATTGTACTGTTTTTGAATTCTGTATTGCGTTCAGTGTTTTGTTGTGTTTAAGTGAGTGGTGGTGTGGTGAGAGAAGCGTGTGCAGCATAGGGAGATGGAGAGGGAGATGGAGAGAGAGAGGGAGAGAGAGGGTGAGGGTGAGGGTGTGGAGGATGTGGGGCAACCTGTTGTGGGTGAGACATCCAGGCCAGAGACTGCACATCCTAGGGAGGAACAGGCAGGACCATCTGTTGGGCCACAGCCTGCACAGTACAGCCAAACTGGAAAAAGAAAAAGGATACCTGTGCCTGGTCCACAGAGGAAAAGAGCTTTAAGGTTCAATGAGAGGGAGAACCATATTCTACTCTCACATGTCATAGAGGCTCAGCAGCCGCACAACTGTGGCCACCAGAATGGCAGTGTGGGAGGAGGCAGGGGGGGCCCCCTGCACTTTCGGAGGCAGGGGGCCCCCACGTGATGTAGAAAGCCTCAAAAAGAGGTTTTCCGATATTAAAAGAGGGGTGCGGCAGCACATGGTCGCCGAGAGACAACATGCTCTTGGCACAGATGGCGGGGGCCCCTTTATACCATCACTCTCACCCCTGGAACAAGAGATGGCAACAAGATTGGGCCACATATATCTCCGTGGACTGCCTGAGGCCCTCGACACGGCACATCCTCACGCAGGTATGTATACTAACTGTCAGGTATAAATTCATGTCTAAAATGTCCCTTCAGTACACATCAGTCATCTGCACAGACACTCCCATACCTGTGACCCAATCCCCACCATGTTGCAATCCTGGTGGCACATGTGTGTGATATACCCCTGCACAACCTGTGTTGTTGACATGTCCCTCAACCCATCACTCTCCCCATCTGTCCCAAAAAAAACCACACACGAGTCATTACCCTACCACCACACCTGTGATTGCCAACCACCGTATGATTGTGAGGGCCATTGATCAGGTTATGTTTGTGTGACATACTATCTGCACAGTGTTACATGTGCTTTTCAGTGGGCCACAGGTGCTGGCTATTTGCAGTCCGCGGCACAATGGGTCACTGCCAAACACATCTAGCAATGAGCAGATAGTATGTCAGAAGAAAATATGCCCTACGCATAATCAAACAAAGACATACAATGTATGGCAAAAACAGGTGTAAGGGTGGTGTATCAGCAGGCATGTGTGGACATATGTTGCACAGATGGGGAAAGGGATGTGATGGGAGACACATGTGGAATGGGACCATGAAAATCAACATGGCAAACATGCAATCTGTGCATGGGCACACCACACACATGTGCCCCAGGAACAGGTACATGGTGTGGACACACATGTATGGGAGGGTGTATTGGGTTGTGTATGCAGCACACATGCACGTACCCACCCCATCATGTCTGTGGTGTCTGTAGCACACACGTATACATATGAGGATTGTTGAAACATATGTGTGCTCTCTCTGATTGTTCACAATGCAGGTGACTACAGTGAAATGGGGGCTGAGGAGGAGGAGGAGGAGGAGGACGTGGTGGAGGAGGAGGAGGAGGTGGACATCACAGTCCCAATGAGTGGTGGAGGCCGAGGCTGCTGTCTCAGGGGGCAGCACAAGTGCTGGTGATGAGCCCCTGGAGCCACCCGTACCCAGCAGAACAACACTGGGGGCAGCAGCAATGGAGGACAGCCAACAACCCAGGCCGGCAGTAGGCATGGATACACCTGACCCTGATGTGATGATGGCGGAGTTGAGGGCCCACGGCGCATCAGCACGTCGCGATGCTGAAGGTGGGTGACAAAAGACTGTCACAACCACAACACAGAAACCACTAGTCTCTAGTTGGTGTTTGTGTGGTGGATGTTGCAACATTACTTCCACAGATGTTACATGTATGGCTCATGTAGATGGGATGTTGTTTGGGAAAAAAAGGGTGTGGGGTATAATAGATGATGTTATTGTGTCACACAACAGAACAGCCTAAGGTCAGGTGACACCCACAGATGCAGACCTAAGAGGAATGGTGTTTAAGGTCCAGTACGTTGTCAGTTAATAAATAAATACAAACATTGGCCTTGCAACAGTCTGCCTCATTGCAGACACCCAGATATCTTGTAAACAACAGGATGACAACTAACCCATAGTCATCAAAAAAAAAGAGCATAGATAAAGCAATTTAACCTTCCTCTGTGATGTAACGTCACAAATTCTCCATTCCCCACAGTCTGCATCTGCAGGTGAGAAAAAACATAGCATATGCATAGAGCTAAGCAAATGTGTAAGGTCACCCATAGACAAGGATTTACAGAGGTGACTCAAGCATACAGAACTAACTTCTGGGTTTGTTTGGAAAACACATACCGCAATTCTACCTGTACATCAACAAATAAGATAGACTGCAATGCAGACAGACAAGGCCACCAACATGTCCCCTTCCTGTAGCTCAACCAATCCATCACCAGATTGCATAGGTTGTGAGCATGGGCGTCCCAGTGGGATTGCGGGGCTATGTGCCAATACTCTGTGATGGTCCCCATTATCATAAGTGGCATACTTGCAATAAGTGTTGTATGTAACCATACAGTAATGAGTATGAAACATGTCTATTAATGAGCATATGGATAAAGAAGGACTAAAACCTTTACCAATTACTGTACTGCAATGCAAAATGCAAGACACATGAGGAACTACAACAAATTCTGCCCATGTAGAGACCATATCATACACCACGTATCCTGACACCATTACCAGGATTCTCAGATCACCATACCCCACCTATCAAACTGCAACACTGACAATATTCCACCAAGACTTTACAGAACATACTGGGGAATGAGAACAATTGTCAATGTCAAATAGGAGTAACATAAACAAAATACCTCAGCTCACGTACAAAAGCAGAACATACATCATCATAAAACAAGCAACCACAATTCACATACAGTAAGCCAATAATTGAACTTGGAGCCACAAAAGGCAAACATGGAATGCAATACAACACTGTAGAAGTAGATCTATAAATGAAATGGGAAGTAGCGATATACAAATCTATGACCAATCAGTACAGTGATACATACATTGTCCCTTGCACCAAACAAAGTAAACAACATAATGATGCACATTATTTAAAGCTTCCATATGCTATGTAAAATGTAAAAAACAACAAATATCCTTTTCTACGTTTTGTGCATGTTTTTCCAGTTGCAATTGCTCCAGCCACGTTCAGCAGGCTTCTTCATGAGTTGTGCTCACTCACCATCGTCTGATGTCTATTTGGTCAGACTGCTCTATTCTACTGTTCTCTCCATTCTAAATTTTCACATCTGCTTTAACATACCCATCTTTTTCCTGTAGTACTTCCCTCAGTTCCCTCACTGTCGCTCAAGTTTTTATCATGGCATCCTCAAACCCCACCTACCCTCACAAAAGCAAGTCTATTCTAGATGTATCACCCCTCCCACACAAAACGTATATACCTCTCTGCATTAAAGTGTCCCAGCACCATCACATTCTATTCATTTCTCAACATCAGCTCCCTTGCAGTTCCTGCCTCAGCCAGCATACAATTCTGTCTAGTCCTTGCACCAGGCAATTTCAATGACTAGCTCAGCCATCCATTTACAGTTGAAATCCCCTCATCCGCCCCTTTCAAAACAAAGTTCCCCATCAGCCCATACATAGTCATGTCCTACAACAAACATCAGCCCATGTCAAACCTACTTCCCCGTCACACAGCCCAACCCAAGACTAAGGCCCCCCATGAGGCTACATCCAGTTCAAGCACCTCAAGGAGACTATTGTAACCCAAGCACCCACAACAGTCAATTCCAGTCATACCATCCCCCAACAGCTCATGTGCAGTCCTATCACAAATACTCCAAAACCCCAGAACCAGACATGGGCCTGCATCCCACAGCTCATTACTGGTCTCAAACCCCCATAGTCTATTAAGGGTCCTAGCCCCCCACAAAAGCCACCTTATGCCCTAAACCCTCACTAAAAACCCATATCCTGTCCTAACCCACCACAACCCACAGCCCTCCGCACGTCACGTCCTGACCCCCACCCCCCCCATTGGCTATGTGATGTCTTGCCAAACTGAACTGTGTTTTTTCGATGTTGCTGCAGCAGTAGCAGAATGGAGTGTCCCGGGGGGGGGGGGGAACCGCTCTGTCCGCTGAGCCCCTCTGCAGGGCCATACAGTATTGAAAGGGAACATTGTCTGCATTGCGTCTCATTTAAGGCAACGGGGCTATTGATACGCTATCCATCACACCCTTGTGTCTAAAGGAGCCTAGGCGACATTTCCCATGAGCCCCTGTGGCCTAAACAGAGACGGAAGGTAGACACTCTCCCTTTACAAATCATAAAATCCTTGCAGAGGGGATAAGAGAACAGAGGGGGACCTGCAGGACACTCCAATCTGCCATTGCTGGCGCGGCAGCGGCAGTAGGCAGGTTGTGAATTCATTTTTGGAAGGTTGCAAAAAACAACAATGTTCCTTGCGTGGGGACCCCTGGAACGGCGGGCCCTGTGCAAATACATACGTGCTCAAAGGATGGCTTGGCCCTGTTTGGGACTCACACACATAATCACATAGGTAAGATAAATACCTATGTGTTCTTTTAAAAGACTAGCCAACCCCCAGCTACCACCCCTGATGCCTACTGAAATCAGAAACACACCCCGCCAACTCTGGCTATCACTGCCCTTCACCAGTTAGTACCACCAGCTGTGGTTTCCCCAACATACCCGTCATTGTTTCCCTGGGTTTTGTCCACCTCTGATGGCCCCCTCTGTTGCTCCCCCTGCTCTGTACAAACCCTCCATATTTGTTCCAAGGTCTACAAGATCTGGTCCCCAAACCCTCCTCTGTGTTACACAAGGTGCATATGAACCCCTCAGGTGTCACACACGTGCAGCAGCAGTGCACTTGTGCAGGTAAGGTGTGATATCCCTGTGCTGACATTCCATCCCACTGAGTCAATAACACATCTCCTGTAACCGTTACAAATTGTGTTTATCCCTCAAACTGTGGCCTCACTTGTGCTGCCTTTTCTAGACCTTCATCACTGCTGCTGGCCAGCTGAGGTTTTTGTGGCTGGTGCATGCTGCACCTCCCCTACACGATGAATATGTGATAGCTCTCATTGCCCAATCCTGTTGCCACGTCAGTAGTATGTGGGTGTGTCTGCACAGCCTGTAGATCGTTGTGGTGGCCTCCCACATCTACGTTCTGTAAAGTGTCCTCTGGGTTTTTCTGACGTATACTACTGTGAGAATGATGTATCCTACCCCTATCCATGTTTCTACTTGAGTCTGCCCTATCACATTATCAATCGTGTGGGATGTGCATGACATGTTTGTGTATGACGGTGGATTAGTGGACAGGTATCTCATAGACCACCCTGTATCCCATTCACAGGGAATCGACGGGTTCTGGACAGGATCCGCAGTGCAGTGGAGCAGAACACGAGGGAGGTCTGTGGTGAGCTGCGCCAATTACGTGAGGAGGTCCGAGCCATGCCCCTCACTCGGATATGTGAGGCCCTTGAGGGCATGCTGGATGTGATGCGGCGAGCTGCACCTGCACCACCACCACCACTGGTTCCGGAAGAGGGTATTGCCCCGCGAGGGGGGGGCCCAACGTGGCAGGCGTGGGCGACCACGTCGTCGCTAACCTATGATTATATCCGCATTTACAGCAAAAAAGTATAAGTTTGTCTCTGTTGCAATGCTCAGTTGGAGCAACTATGTATATAGTTCACCTTGTTTTGGAGGTTGTTTTTTTTGTTATATTTCAAAAGCTGACATATGCAAATCGTATGATGTGTGTGTGTGTGTCATATAAACCACTCTGGTGGAAATTTAAACATTAATCTAGACATGTTTGTAAAAACGTTGAAAAATGAGAGGAGAGCTGTGACAATAAACAGCTGTCATACACTACATACACTGTGTGTTTCCAATGAGTGTCCTTGTGGTCCCCTGTGTATTTTAGAAATGCGTGGGGGGTCCCTGACTATATGACCTGCACCCAGGCCCTGTGCTGTAGCTATTTTGTCACAGGCAGGTACTATTTTCCAGATGCAAACATATGCAATGTGTCACGTGCACATTGTGTCACCACAGCCTCTGAGCTGCAGCGGGCCAGTGTGCACAGACATCCATGTTGAAACAGGGGGACTATGTTTGAGGTTGCCTGTTTAGTTTCCAAATTCATC
Organism: Ichthyophis bannanicus; assembly: GCA_033557465.1. Taxonomy (NCBI): domain Eukaryota; kingdom Metazoa; phylum Chordata; class Amphibia; order Gymnophiona; family Ichthyophiidae; genus Ichthyophis; species Ichthyophis bannanicus. Next base: position 379,099,832 of record CM066036.1, read on the forward strand.
ACCGTGTCCAACCCCTCATACACCACACATTGGTGGCATATGTGTGACCCTTGCCCTTGCCTATATCAGTGATCACATGCCTTCCACCCCACCATAGGCATGCATGTGACACAGGCAGAAATGGGTGGCATGCATATGTTGGCTGCTGATATATGCTTACAAATGTGGTTCAGCTATGCCCATCCCTGTGACATGGATGTCTCTGGGACAGCCGCTACGTTGCAACATATAATGCAGCACCCTGGTATCAGACACCTACACATATGGTTTTCCTGCCAAACTGCATGTGGAGCCAATTGATGTATCACACCCATGTCTACCCGTCCAGAACATATCTGTCCACACACATATCACATGCTGGCATCCATAGTCTTATGCTAAGTGAGACATGTGACCATTACAAAGTCAGTAACAAAATATTTTAATATGTACAAAAAAAAGGGAAACTATGTACATGTATAGGGAGGGGGACAATACCATCACCCTCCCCCCCAAACCATACCCTCCCCGCCCCTCACACACACACCCGCCCTGAACAACCTCCCACACCCCTCCCCCTACCCCCACATGAGCCCCACCCTCCCTCAGCATGCCCAGTGATGGAAGACAGGGCAGCAAAGGGCACATGTGTGGACATCACCGGCGTCATCACTGATGCCAGTGACGCCCTTCAGGGGGTGGTTGCCGACATGGTAGACGTACCACCTTGGCAACCACCCTCTCAATTACTCCCGCCAGCCACTGTTGTGAGTGACACAGATTGTGTAGCCATTGCTCCATCGCATCCAGGGCCACTAACAGGTTGTCCACGCATCTGCCACCACACACACACATTGTCACTGGTGTCTGTGTGGTGGCATCTGCGTAGCCCCTGTGTGGGGCCCTGGATGGTGGAGGCAACTGGTGTGGCTGGGGGGAGCCCACAGTGCCCTGTGGTGCCCTGTCTTCAACATCACTTTCCCACACAGCTGCTGGCCACTCCTCCCCCCCTGACCCCTCCCCACCACCCTCTACATCCTCCACCACCCACACATCATCCACACCCTCTCTCCCCCCTGCCTCCACCCCATCCACCCCTCCCAAATCCCCATCTGCCCCATCCTCCATGTCTTCAGCTGGTGCTTCTGCTGGCGCCTCCAACACCACCGCCGCCTCCTCCTCCTCCACCTCCTCCTCCTCCTCTGTGGTGTCGACCACCACCACCTCCACATCATGCGGTGTGGTTGGCCTCCGCAAGAGGTATGCAGAGGTGGTGGGCTGCTCGTCAGGGACATCACCATCTGTGGAAGATGACAGTAATCAGCAATTTGTTATGAGTTAAATCTAGCACCTGTACCTATGCAGGCACCACACAGGCGTCTGGCCCAATGGAACATATGTTACTGATCAGGCACTTTGTCACTATTCAACATCACCCTGTGACGAGCTCTCACCCTGGATGCGCTGGAGGTAGGCGCCATGGTGGAGGCGCAGCTCCCTGCCCTTCTTCCGAAGGTCCTCGACCTGTGGATGTGAAAGCAAAAGGTGAGGGCATTAGTAACTGATCACCTTCTGCTGGGTGGACAACAGACACACACATCAGTGTGGCCAGCGTCTTGCTGCTCCTGTTCCATTGCTGTGTGTGTGTGTCATGTATAGCATAGTTCATCACCTGTCACAGGGGATCGCCTTGTGCATCAGGCATATGTCATCACATGTGGTTAACGTCGGTGGCAACGGAGCCTATGTGAGAACGCTAACCAGCATCCTTTTGGAAAGCCTTTGGCAACATCCCACAGTGTGCGTGTGCTGCCTTCCCCCCTGTCCAACATCTCTCTCTCGAGTAGAGTATCCAGCTGACACAGGGAGGGAGAGATAGAAAACATTGGGAGTGTGACAGAGACAGAGAGAGAGACACAACTCACAAGGGGAGATGGGTGGGTTGTGATTACCTAATGCTGCTGTTCCAGGAGAGCATCTCTTACAGGTGATTAACTATGCTATCATCAGCTACACGCAGCACATGGCCAAACATGTGGCAAAACAGTAGATGTCAACGCCAGGAAAGTCTCCACAGAGTGCTGAGGGTCTGTGGGTGGCTTCTTCTCCCACACATGTCTTTAAAACATCCTGTTGGAGTGGCAGCTAGGAGTGTGTTACGTATGGGAGAGGTTTGGCAGGGCAGGCTGACCAACCAGAGCATGCCTGCAGGAGCCTTCATCCAAGCTTACATGGACCGTGAAAGGCGGACCAGGTAGTTGCTTCAACATATGTTGTTACTAGTTACAGATTGGACGTCATCACATGAGTCTGCCATGACTGTCACATTGTGAGTGAGAACATGCGCCACCAGTGAATGGTGGTATCTACGTTAGATAACAGAAGTACACTGAGCAATGCACTTGGATAGAGATCATTGTGACACTACTGTACCCAAATGCAAACAATGTGAGACTCTGCATAGTTGAGGGGACGTTTGCTTTTGCTGAGTCCTATGCAGATGCAATGCCACAGCTCATTTACAGGCCAAGGTAGGAAGCGTCCTCTCTGCATTTGCACCATTCGACTGTGTGAAGGCTACAGGTAACTACGACTCTTGTTGCAAATCCAAGGGGGGATCCACCTTAGGCATGCTCTGTGTATGTGTCCATAGGAGGACCTGCTCATGTTAAAACATTGTGTGGTGTGGATGAGGCAATAGAGCTAGGGATTCACTGCTACGTCTTGCTGATGTGATTGCAAGATGGAATTCTGTTTCACAGCTCACGAACCTTTGGGGATGTTGTGTCTGTGGCCTCAGAGGCCGGTGCCAAACACTACCCTGGCAACAGTGTGAGATCCCATGTTCCTGGAAGTGGGGTACGGGCAGGTCTTGTTTGATACAGGTCTCTCATGATCCCCAATAGGAGAACATGGGATGACATGGGTTGACCAGAGATAGATTCAGAAGGAGCAGCAATGCCACATCAATGGACTCTGACTGACTCAGTTTGGGCAGCATTGTTTGAAGAATAATGGCGTAAGGCACAAACATGTACATCAACGGAGGACAAGAGGGGTTCCAGTCCTTTTGTTATTAGAACATAAAATGTCATGTACACCTGATGGTACATGATTTGCCTGGGGAAGGTTCTTGGAAGCACAAAGGACATCATGCGCTTCCTGACTGAGGGGAGTGCCAACGCAAGGTTCAGCCATCAGTACCCAGTCTCTCGGATGCAGAGACTGGGTGTTAACTATGCCATACATTCCCGTCCTCCAGCAGAAACACATCTGGAGCTGTCCCACATACAGGGGTGAATCCAGGGTCATAGGTACAATACTAAACAATCTCAACTGTTGTTGCCAGTGCAAGACTATGATGATAATGTAGCCTTTGTCCCTCAGGGGCTGCAATAGGCTCTATGCAATCAAGGCAATGGAAGGTAAGGCATATAGGCATGTCTGCCCCCAGTTGAGCAGGACAACATCCCTTGCTTGATAGCTCTGAGCTGCGATTGCTATATAGAACCGGGTAGATTTTGCATATATGGGACATACAAAGATGTATGTCTCTTACGTTGGCCAGAGCTACAGTACTCAACAGAGGTAGTACATGTGTACAGAACAGTTTTCCAGTTGCCCAACACAATTGCTTTTGTATGGATAAGAGTTGTGATTGCCAGGGAGATAGACTGCCAGGAGATGTATCTGCTGCTGTGTGGCAAACACACACAGTTCAGGTGCGTCGTTACAAAGGGACACATAGGCTTCTCCTCCTTGTTTGTTCACCGATACCATAGCTACCGGATTGAATGCTAAAATTAATATTCCAGTTGCCTGTAAAAGTGCATGGAGTACATGAATATCCAGGCAGGTTTCGTTGAGCTCAAACAGATTGATGCGGAACTAACTCTCCTGACAATTCCAGGGGGCTTGGGTTGAGGTGTCCAGAACATGTGCATCCCAGCCCACATTAGACGCATCTGTTGTTCATGGGTTCTGAGGAGGGGTTTGCTGGACAGGTGACCCCTCCATTGGTTTGTGTGCTGTCGGCCACCTGTCCAGGCACAGGGTATAGGGGTTTGTGTTTACTGGCACATCTGAGAGATAGTCTGTTGCTTGTGTCCATTAGGAGAAGAGTGTGGCTACTGGGCTGCTCTCATGTGGTGACACGCGTAAGGAAGCACATGCACCGTAGATGCCATCTGACCTAGCAGCTAATGCATCTCTCAAGGTGAAAGATGCGCTTGTTGTAGTGGTGTCCAACCACGTTGACCAATGCAAGGACATTGCATCAGAGTCAGGTATGTCTTTGTGAGTCTGATAGGTAGTCGTGCACCTATGAGCTACAGCGTGTATGTAGGAGTAAGACCAGATTGCACACAATAGCTGACAGGGCCTACATGTTGGGGTCCACGCATTGGGTATGTGAGAGAGGCCTGGACATTTCTTTGTGACTGTGGGTGCATGTGGCAGTTGTTCACGTAGGGCCACCAGATCATTACCTTTTGAGGTATCAAACCGCAAAACCACAAACATGCACTTTGTGAATACTGTGGGTGCTGAGCCACGGATGCTGAAAAATATATTTGCACTAGTCCTTTCCTTGATGGGGTGGCCAAAGGAACCTCCGGTGTGCTTGTTGGCAGAGACGATGTGTGTACGCAGCTGTGTCATCTAAACAACACAGGCATATCTGCTTCTGTTGGTCAAGGATTATGTTTCCCCAGAGCTTCATTTTGAATGGCATCTGGAACAGACACTTCTTCATTTCTGTGAGATGTCATATGTATTTGTGACCTCCTTCTCCTGTAGGTTTGCACACATTGTGGGGTGGGAAGCCAGCACCCTTTTGAGGATGAGGTACCTCTTCCATTGCTCCGTGAGGTCGACAATGTGTTACCTTTGTATTCTGTTCGGGCGAGGTTTGCAAAGTGAATGCCCCCACTATTGATGGAGGCGGGGGACTATGTGCATGATGCATCTACCATCTTCTAGTACGGACACAGTCCAGGGTTCTGATCTCAGATCCGTCCATCTGGGCATAAGGTGACCTAATCTTTGTGTGCTTTTGGAATGTTGCTTTCCATGGTGGGCTATGAAGGCCAGGTACTCCATCACAGAGGCAAACGGCCTGTGGGGGGTGAGGCTGCTGGGTCTGCTGATGCTGAATAGCTGTCAGTGTCCTCTGCATAGTAGCATGTTGACCCTTTGAAGCAGCTTGTACTGCAGGTGATACGTACAAACCATCGGACTGCCTTACAATTCGGTTTTGGGGGGAACGCATTTTCTACAGCTCTCATCTTTGCAGTATCTGCAATATGTGGCGGCCTTGTTAAGGTAATATAGTCCTGCCGGCTTCTAAAAAACATATTTCAACACTACAGGGGATGGTAACCAGTTAGCTTGTACCCAGTGTTGCAGGTGAGAGGCTTGCAGCCAGCCATGTGTCCTTGCCACGATAGCAATGGGGGAGACTCTGCCTTTGCATGAAAAACAGTCAGAAGCTCCCCTAATCACCACATGTGAAATGTTCTAACCATGCTTGACAGGTGCTTCATAGTAGTGACCTATGTGATGTGAAAGATAGTGACTTAGAGCTTGTGGATGTTGTATGGCCTCCGTCAGCATCATTCCCATGTACATGATATAGGGACCTGTTCTGTCAGACAGCTTAAAGGTATGGAAGACACATCCACCAAGGGCCAATAATGGCTTACACTCCCTACCAGGAGGTTTGGTGGTATGTTGTTTGTAACGTTTAATTCTCCTCCTAGCACACACAATCATGATGGAGTAATCAGGGAGGTGTCCTTACTGCAGACCAGGGGACAGAGGCACATGTGAAAATGTGGGGAGGTGTTAGAAGACATCTTCCACATTATCAAAGTGAGATCCCATAAGGTCTGTTGTAATGGCAGGATGTCGTCCCCATATGGTGTTTGGTGATATAGGTGACTCTCTGTCTCCCTTGGCCTGTGCTCAGATTGTATTACTAATGATTTGTAGACGCCCCCCAACAACATGTGTGTGGAGATCCTGGAAGGACATATCTTGCGTAGGGAACATTTTTCCCTTGGGAGAGGCTAGCCTGTCGTGGAGAGGTACATCGTTACCCTTCGAGCTGTCACAGTCATCAGACCCCTCAGGGGATTGGATGTATCCTCTCTATGGAGGCTCAGTTAAATTGAGGTTTTAGGAACAATTGGCCACAGTATCGTAGTGACATGGTACTGGTGTGTGCATACCGGGACACATCAGCACCTATGGTGCATTTGCCAATGGCGGCTCAAGACTTGCTGCACAAGCCATTGTTGCACTTTGAAGGGTCTGTGGTGGAACCAGAGTACTGGATGGCACATGGTGAGCTGGCAGATTGTGTTCAATGGCCTGAATCCTCTGGTCAAACAACACTGACAAGATCTGTGGATGTGTGCTGGCCCAAGCCAGAACCCCACAGCATGGTGCAAGGTTCCTGGACTAGGTTGAGGCCTACAGAACATCATGGGGCCCGATTGTGGCTTTGGGGGCTAGGCACTCCTACTGGGGGTTGTTTGCCCAGAGTGTGCTCCTCAAGGGCAATGCCAGTGGCAGTCCACTAGTCAAGGGTGACGTACCCTTACAAGAATGGACTGATTTGTGTTGGGCTACCTCAACTCCACATGAGGAAGAGGAAGGCCTTGACAAAATGTGTGTGCCCCATGCCACATTGTTAGGGAGGAGGGTACCGAGGTTGGCTGCTCTGTCATGCCAGCCACTCTTGGCTACCATCCCACACTCCATACATTCTGACTTTTTGGCATATAGCCATTATCAATTGCAAAAGCAGACATGGTTGTTTGTGTCTGAGAACGTAGCTGCACATTATCAACATATGCTATGCAGACCAGGAGTGCTTCTCCATGATTGATGTGGGATTTGGGCCTAATGGCAAACCGGGGGGAGTTCTACAAAGTGGTTTCTCCTCTGTTTTTTGTAGCGCTTTTGTTGTGTGGGTGAATGTGAAATGGTAATATGTATTATTTGTAGAATATTTGTTCATATACAGAGACACAGCCAGACAGTGCCACAGGTGTTCCACTACAATAGGTGGTTTTCTGCAATACCAGGTACAAAGACTTGCTGGATGTGTGAGAACCAATGACCTGGAGAGTGCCATTTTGCACAGACATCAACGCACACAGGCACTATAGGTTGCTTATAATAGCTTTCCAATTGGACACTGGAGACTGTTTGTATGCAGACTCTGTTGGCACTAATGAGAACGACATGTAAGGCCTATTTCCTGGTTGTTTCAACCCATTTTCTTTTCCCACTGCCACCTGCATTCGTAGCTTTGTCTGTGCACATGTGTGCACTGACACCTATGTGCAGTGTGCCTGTCACCCTGAGCACATCATTGAAATACCCTGTGGCCCCCTTGCATTACATTGGAGGACCATGACACATTTTGATTGGCAATGATGGTGTCCATGCTAACCACCCTAACCCAGTATGTGCTCTGTTTCACACATTTGTGTGGTCATGATATTTGGACATCCTGGGACCCAACCCCAATGGTAACCTGATAGCCAACCAATCGTCGGCGCTGTGTCCCAACATGAAACATTGTGTGGGTGGCCCTATTCATCTTGCCAAGGTCCACCACCATGACATTTGCCCTTCTACAAGGCCCAGGGTACCAATGCTTGACCCACTAGATGCATTGTGTAAGGTGTCTCTTATGGGGAAGCATGCTGGCTATGTTCAACTGAGTTTTCACACTGTTGCAGAGAACATACTGTGTGTGAGGGAGTAGGGATTGACCCAGTATGGGCTATGTTATGTTGTTATGTTCCGATGCCCTGGCTCCTCTATGCTGACACCAGGTGTGGTTGGCCACAACATGGACAGGGGCCAAACCACCAGACTAGGCTGAAGGCACCTGTGCTCATGTGTGGGTTTATGTCTGTGTTGTCCAACCACAACAGGTGAATGTATTCTTACAACACCATCAGTGATGACCATGAGTTTCAAGGTCTTGCATTTGTAGTAGTTGGGAAGATGTGTAACCTAAATCTGCATAACGGTATGGGGAAATGGGTTCTGATACAGGCCTTTGTAAGCACATCTAATAGCTCATGGGGATGGGGTGCTTTTACACACATAGACATCTGCACCTAGTATATCATCTGGGTACCTCAAAGACATGTGTGATGAGATGGTGACCTCACAGACTATGGGATAGGTGCAAACTACCTGCCACAAACAACCACATTATCTTAATGACATACTCACCATTGCAATCCGGAATCTCGCCCCCTGGGGTTTGGGTGTCCTAGCACACATCATCAGCTGCATACACCTTAGCAAAAGGGTGACTGACAGGGCACATTACGCAGGTCACAGGACTCCTGGGGATAGGGAGAATGCATTGAACTTGTTAGGCACACACAAACATATCCCCAGGGTGACAGATTGCCCACTGTGATGGGCTCCCTAGACTCCTGGGGAAAGGGAGGCTGAAGCAAACTGTTTAAGCACATACAACCATATCCCCAGGGTGACAGATAGCCCACTGGGATGGGCTCCCTGGACTCCTGGGGATAGGGAGGCTGAATCAAACTGTTTAAGCACACATAACCATAACCCCAGGGTGACAGATAGCCCACTGTGATGGGCTCCCTGGACTCCTGGGGAAAGGGAAGCTAAAGCAAACTGTTTAAGCACACACAAACATATCCCCAGGGTGACAGATAGCCCACTGTGATGGGCTCCCTGGACTCCTGGGGATAGGGAGGCTAAAGCAAACTGTTTAAGCACACACAACCATATCCCCAGGGTGACAGATAGCCCACTGTGATGGGCTCCCTGGACTCCTGGGGATAGGGAGGCTAAAGCAAACTGCTTAAGCACACACAACCATATCCCCAGGATGACAGATAGCCCACTGTGATGGGCTCCCTGGACTCCTGGGGATAGGGAGGCTAAGGCAAACTGTTTAAGCACACACAACCATATCCCCAGGCTGACAGATAGCCCACTGTGATGGGCTCCCCGCACCCCTGGGGATAGGGAGGCTGAATCAAACTGTTTAAGCACACACAACCATATCCCCAGGGTGACAGATAGCCCACTGTGATGGGCTCCCTGGACTCCTGGGGATAGGGAAGCTAAAGCAAACTGTTTAAGCACACACAACCATATTCCCAGGGTGACAGATAGCCCACTGTGATGGGCTCCCTGGACTCCTGGGGATAGGGAGGCTAAAGCAAACAGTTTAAGCACACACAACCATATCCCCAGGGTGACAGATAGCCCACTGTGATGGGCTCCCTGGAATCCTGGGGATAGGGAGGCTAAAGAAAACTGCTTAAGCACACACAACCATATCCCCAGGATGACAGATAGCCCACTGTGATGGGCTCCCTGGACACCTGGGGATAGGGAGGCTAAGGCAAACTGCTTAAGCACACACAACCATATCCCCAGGGTGACAGATAGCCCACTGTGATGGGCTCCCTGGACTCCTGGGGATAGGGAGGCTAAAGCAAACTGTTTAAGCACACACAACCATATCCCCAGGGTGACAGATAGCCCACTGTGATGGGCTCCCTGGACTCCTGGGGATAGGGAGGCTAAAGCAAACTGCTTAAGCACACACAACCATATCCCCAGGGTGACAGATAGCCCACTGTGATGGGCTCCCTGGACACCTGGGGATAGGGAGGCTAAAGCAAACTGTTTAAGCACACACAACCATATCCCCAGGGTGACAGATAGCCCACTGTGATGGGCTCCCTGGACTCCTGGGGATAGGGAGGCTAAGGCAAACTGTTTAAGCACACACAACCATATCCCCAGGGTGACAGATAACCCACTGTGATGGGCTCCCTGGACTCCTGGGGATAGGGAGGCTAAAGCAAACTGTTTAAGCACACACAGCCATATCCCCAGGGTGACAGATAGCCCACTGTGATGGGCTCCCTGGACTCCTGGGGATAGGGATGCTAAAGCAAACTGTTTAAGCACACACAACCATATCCCCAGGGTGACAGATAGCCCACTGTGATGGGCTCCCTGGACTCCTGGGGATAGGGACGCTGAATCAAACTGTTTAAGCACACACAACCATATCCCCAGGGTGACAGATAGCCCACTGTGATGGGCTCCCTGCACCCCTGGGGATAGGGAGGCTGAATGAAACTGTTTAAGCACACACAACCGTATCCCCAGGGTGACAGATAGTCCACTGTGATGGGCTCCATGGACTCCTGGGGAAAGGGAGGCTAAAGCAAACTGTTTAAGCACACACAACCATATCCCCAGGGTGACAGATAGCCCACTGTGATGGGCTCCCTGGACTCCTGGGGATAGGGAGGCTACAGCAAACTGTTTAAGCACACACAACCATATCCCCAGGGTGACAGATAGCCCACTGTGATGGGCTCCCTGCACCCCTGGGGATAGGGAGGCTAAGGCAAACTGTTTAAGCACACACAACCATATCCCCAGGGTGACAGATAGCCCACTGTGATGGGCTCCCTGGACTCCTGGGGATAGGGAGGCTGAATCAAACTGTTTAAGCACACACAACCATATCCCCAGGGTGACAGATAGCCCACTGTGATGGGCTCCCTGCACCCCTGGGGATAGGGAGGCTGAATCAAACTGTTTAAGCACACACAACCATATCCCCAGGGTGACAGATAGCCCACTGTGATGGGCTCCCTGGACTCCTGGGGATAGGGAGGCTAAGGCAAACTGTTTAAGCACACACAACCATATCCCCAGGGTGACAGATAGCCCACTGTGATGGGCTCCCTGCACCCCTGGGGATAGGGAGGCTGAATCAAACTGTTTAAGCACACACAACCATATCCCCAGGGTGACAGATTGCCCACTGTGATGGGCTCCCTGGACTCCTGGGGATAAGGAGGCTGAATCAAACTGTTTAAGCACACACAACCATATCCCCAGGGTGACAGATAGCCCACTGTGATGGGCTCCCTGGACTCCTGGGGATAGGGATGCTAAAGCAAACTGTTTAAGCACACACAACCATATCCCCAGGGTGACAGATAGCCCACTGTGATGGGCTCCCTGGACTCCTGGGGATAGGGAGTCTGAATCAAACTGTTTAAGCACACACAACCATATCCCCAGGGTGACAGATAGCCCACTGTGATGGGCTCCCTGCACCCCTGGGGATAGGGAGGTTGAATGAAACTGTTTAAGCACACACAACCATATCCCCAGGGTGACAGATAGCCCACTGTGATGGGCTCCCTGGACTCCTGGGGATAGGGAGGCTAAAGCAAACTGTTCAAGCAAACACAATCATATCCCCAGGGTGACAGATAGCCCACTGTGATGGGCTCCCTGGACTCCTGGGGATAGGGAGGCTGAATCAAACTGTTTAAGCACACACAACCATATCCCCAGGATGACAGATAGCCCACTGTGATGGGCTCCCTGCACCCCTGGGGATAGGGAGGCTGAATGAAACTGTTTAAGCACACACAACCATATCCCCAGGGTGACAGATAGCCCACTGTGATGGGCTCCCTGGACTCCTGGGGATAGGGAGGCTAAAGCAAACTGTTTAACCACACACAACCATATCCCCAGGGTGACAGATAGCCCACTCTGATGGGCTCCCTGGACTCCTGGGGATAGGGAGGCTAAAGCAAACTGTTTAAACACACACAACCATATCCCCAGGGTGACAGATAGCCCACTGTGATGGGCTCCCTGGACTCCTGGGGATAGGGAGGCTGAATCAAACTGTTTAAGCACACACAACCATATCCCCAGGGTGACAGATAGCCCACTGTGATGGGCTCCCTGGATTCCTGGGGATAGGGAGGCTGAATCAAACTGTTTAAGCACACACAACCATATCCCCAGGGTGACAGATAGCCCACTGTGATGGGCTCCCTGCACCCCTGGGGATAGGGAGGCTGAATGAAACTGTTTAAGCACACACAACCATATCCCCAGGGTGACAGATAGCCCACTGTGATGGGCTCCCTGGACTCCTGGGGATAGGGAGGCTAAAGCAAACTGTTTAAGCACACACAACCATATCCCCAGGGTGACAGATAGCCCACTCTGATGGGCTCCCTGGACTCCTGGGGATAGGGAGGCTAAAGCAAACTGTTTAAGCACACACAACCATATCCCCAGGGTGACAGATAGCCCACTGTGATGGGCTCCCTGGACTCCTGGGGATAGGGAGGCTGAATCAAACTGTTTAAGCACACACAACCATATCCCCAGGGTGACAGATAGCCCACTGTGATGGGCTCCCTGGATTCCTGGGGATAGGGAGGCTAAAGCAAACTGTTTAAGCACACACAACCATATCCCCAGGGTGACAGATAGCCCACTGTGATGGGCTCCCTGGACTCCTGGGGATAGGGAGGCTTAAGCAAACTGTTTAAGCACACCCACCCCTATCCCCAGGGTGACAGATAGCCCACTGTGATGGGCTCCCTGGACTCCTGGGGATAGGGAGGCTAAAGCAAACTGTTTAAGCACACACAACCATATCCCCAGGGTGACAGATAGCCCACTGTGATGGGCTCCCTGGACTCTTGGGGATAGGGGAGGCTAAAGCAAACTGTTTAAGCACACACAACCATATCCCCAGGGTGACAGATAGCCCACTGTGATGGGCTCCCTGCATCCCTGGGGATGGGGAGGGTGTATTTAGCTGCTTAAGCACACAGAAACATATCACCATGATGACGGATAGCTCACTCTGATGGGCTCTCAAGACCCCTGGGGATGGGGGGATGGATGAAGCTGTTTACTCACAACAGCTTCACGTGTAAAATATAAAACTATAATTTATATTTTCAAGATAAAACAACAATATTCTGCAGAAAGCCTGACATATCTCATACAGTCAGATATTAGCAACAGACCTAGAAGAAGAGGATCTGACAACAGAATCAGCTTATCAAATGATGTCAGAAAAACACGTAAAGACACCTCTGAAAGGGCTTTCTCTTTTGCTGCACCTTCCATCTGGAACTCTCTACCTAATGAGCTGAGAGCAGCTCAAGACATCAATGACTTTAGAAAGCAACTGAAAACATCTTTGTTTATAGAACACTACGGTCATGCAATTAACTAACTTAATTTGTCTCACATTATAGTATAGCTCACTATGTAGATAATGCAACTCACTCTAACACATTATACCATAACTTTAACTTTTATTTCTTTACATTTTCTCACTAATACTCTTAATATCTTTGTTTGTAAGACCGCTTTGATTGTATGATAAGGCGGTATAGAAATCCAATTAAATAAATAAATAAATAAAACCCCATATCGCCAGGGTGACTGACAACCTACTTTGATGTGCTCTCAGGACCTACGGGGATAGGGGGGAGTAGTGGACAACATTGGCAGAAACACCCATATCACCAGGGTGACCGACCTAACATTTGTGTCATGTTTCACATACCCTTGTGGAGGGCAAAATGTGTTCCCCTGCAGGTACTGATCCCACCATAGCCACATGATGTTTTTGGTAGCCACTTAAGCAGATCTATGGCCTAGCTGTGTTAGAGCGTGTTGTGGCACATCAGCAGCAGCAGCTGCCATGTCACCAGGATAGCATCAGGACCTCTGTGACCAGGTCCAACGCCTCCTGGGTACAGAGCAATCCACTCAGATGTGATACAAGGTCAATATGTAATGTAGGTTCACCTGCTACATATTACTGAGACAGACTACCTAGACACAGCAGCATGGACAGCTGCAATCAACACTGGCTGTATAAATTAATCAACTGATCTGTCACAATACACTTACCTCCCGTGGGAAATCTGCGTCGCGATTGAAACGACGTTCCAGACGTGCCCATGCCCTGCGGACCTTGCCCATGTCTGCACACCCGGAGACACCAGGGAAAAGCTTTCGCTGTCTGCCAGCAATTAGCTGGGCCAGGTTGCGGAGCTCCCGGGGAGTAAAGGATGGCTTTCGTATTCGCCGCAACATTTTTAAGGATGATCACATGATGGCACGCACGCACCGTCATTTACGCGCATGCGCCCCGCAACTGGCGCAGCTGAGCGATGTATTCCGTGCAAATGCACCCCGCAACCAGCGCAGCAGAAAAACGTATTATATGCAAATGCACCCCGCAAATGGCGCAGAAGAGCGACGTATTTGATGCAAATGCGGACCGCAACTGGCGCAGATGAGCGACGTATTTGATGCAAATGCGGACCGCAACTGGCGCAAATGAGCGACATATTTCGTGCAAATGCGCCCCGCAAACACACGCTATTTTTGCCAAACCCAATTATGCACATGCGCTGCACAACTTTTATATACACTGCTGAGTGTCACATATTTCAAAACCACATAGAAATCATATTGTGAGCTTCTTGGGTTTAAACACTCAGGATTCAAACTTATCAACACTTCCACACTGCTTATTAATGTTTTTTATGATGGAATGTGCTATGTTTTTCACATTGAAGTGACTGCCAATAACGTTACAAGGGGTCAGGAGAGGCCATCAGAGTGGGCTATCTATCACCCTGCTGATATAGTTGTGGTCACTCTCGTGATATGTTTGTGTGTGCTTAAACAATTTAATACATCCTCCCTATCACCAGGGGTCCTAGGAGCCCATCACAGAGGCCTATCAGTCACCCTGGGGATTTGGGGATATGTGTCCCAAAGGAGCATGTTCAGTGGTTCATCTCATTGTGAGCCCAGCAAGGATGTGCTGGATGGCATAAGGGGGGGGGGGGGGGGGGCCTTATGCTCTGAACATCGGACATGCATGTTATGTTGCTTAGCACACATAATGATTCTATAGCGATAGGCATGCGACGTTCATGCACGTTGATCGTACGTAGGTGTGCTGACATACTGACATAGTGGCTGAGGTGTGGCACATTGTTTGCAAAAGCAACTGATGGTACATGACTCGTGGGTTCCTTCACAAAGTGGGCCTATTAAATAAGTTTTGCTGGGACATTACTCTTTGATATCAGCAGTGGTTTATGAGGGGTTATGTTTGTTGTTTTTTCTTGAGAGCAAATACACTTGCACAATTCAATAACGTAGGGTGGCACATCATGCATCCTATCGGGCACTCCAGAGGAAACATTCTGAGGTGCAGTGTCCACCACAGCACCTTTTTATGTTTTCTTACAGAAAACATATTGGGGGCTTGTGAAGGACCTCAGGGCTACAGCACTGAGGGTGTTGGTGGTGACAGTACCAACATACATTACAAAGAAGAAAGGCTCAGACAGCCATATCAGATTACCCCACTGTGGTATCATACCCATGACCTCTGGCTTTACAGGCAGTGAAATCACAAGTGAGCTACATCGCCATAGCTGCTACCAAACCCCTCTCTGGCTAACGTGGGACTGCAGGCCACCACATGACCTGTCTGCTTTGATTACCAGGATAGCTTTCAACCACACAGACCCATGATGCACTGCTCATGCAAATCATTAGACTGGAAAAAACAACAAGATGGGTTATACAGCCCCAAAACCACCTCAGCCTGATAGGGAGTACTGAGCGTGTAGGTTACTATCACAGAGTTGGTAGGCGGTATCACATTGTGAGGGTCCTGTGCTCACCCTGAGGGTGAGAGGGGGCACCCAGCACCATGTCCACAGCACCTAGATTAGTTGAGATAGGATATGATGTGAGTCCCCATCAGTGACAGTGTGTGATGGATATGTCTTGTAGATGCACTGCCAAATACACCTGTGTCCATCTCTTATTTCTCTGTGATGTTTAGCCCTTAACAGATTTCCTACACCCACATTGAGCATATCCTGTGTGGAGGCCATGACCACATGAGTTGGGTGGGGGTAGCGCAGGCGGTTTAGACCCATAGATGGATTTTGTGGAACTACCACCAACCGATACACATTGCACATCACTGCAATGGTGCTGCTAGAGGAGACTATCTACCTGGATCCAGCTAGGGGTCCAGACAACATACAGGGCAGTCCATGCATTTTTGTGCAAATCCATAAGGTGTTAGCAGACAAACGGCAGGCCTGGAAATGCTCAGCAGCCCACTAACACTATCTGACATTTTCCAGCAGCAAACACAGTGAAGCTGCAGCCGCTGTACCCTGCAAGGTGACCCAGCCTTTCACATACTAACTGCAACCAGTGTACTAGCTAGTCCATAGTGCATATTACTGGAGAATATGTGCACACCCCAAACTAGACTGTCTGCACACCCACCAAGCAGATTTGTAAGTGATTGGGCTCCAAAAGGCAACCCATAGATATCACTTGAGAAAGATGCTGTTGGCACTATGGGAGAACTAGCCATACCATGTTCATTGCTCAGTCAGGGTGAGAGTGACCTTCCAGGAGCACATGCAAGGGCCACCGTGTCCGTGCTGTTGATGGCTGCACACTACAATGTCCGAGCCATTGCCCTATGCCCTGCGCTCATGCACCATGGCCAGGCCAGTCTGTCGGAGGTATACCCACAGTACCTTGCTCCTCATTATGCATATTGGCACGCTAATACTGCACACAGTTCACACAGTGTGGGATGGTTAAAGTGTTGCAAACAGCACACAATGGATGTACAGACACACAATCCCACACCTATGCCAGCCCTATGCTACGAGATATTTTTTTTAACATCTTGCCCAACTCAACAGTCCTGGACACACTGCAGACATGGCTATGGTATGCAATACTGTTGGGATCACTCCCCAGGGTGTAGAACACTGTCAGACAACAGCCATGAGACACACTACACAGACATCATAATTATGAATGTGCATATTGTGCTTAACGTTGAAATTCATATCTGTCAATAATCATGCCAACATTTTGAAATATGTGTAGCGTATTTCAAGTTTTAGGGTGGCATTGCTAAGGTGTGCATGTAATAGTATTGTGAAATGTCCACAAGGGCCGATATCATGCCTGTCCATTAGGCTTTGGGTAAAGGAGCCTGTGGGTGTGGTTATTTCTGCTCCTGTTGGCTGCTGCTCCTAGACAGAGGTCCCCAACTCCAGTCCTGGTGGGCCATACACTTTTCAGGTTTGCCTGATATCCCTGATTAATATGCATGACATACATCTGCATACCATAGGCCGTCACATGGAAATGGAAAAAAGGCATCTTCATTCGACATAACATAAAACGTTGATTATTTGAGGCCCTCCACGAATACATTTGGGGAACTCAGCAGTGGGACATGCGCATGTTTCTGATGTCTGTGGTATTTCAGTTAAAAGATAGTTATGTTGGCCATGTTTGAGTTATCTGCACTACAGTTTCTGCCTGTATTACAACGATTGTGTGGTGTGTGACATGTGGGGACTGGGTTGGCAGGCCCAACACCTGGGATATGAACCTGTGACCTTCTGCTGATAACGACAATGGCTGTGTGTGCTGCACCACCATCTTGCCACAGATGCAGTGTAATCCCAGGGAAGTCAATGGCTGCTTGTCAGACTAGCCCTGTCTGTTGCAGTGCACGCCACCCACATGAAGAGATGTGGGCCATGGTGTGTTGTGCAGAGCTGCCAATGACCCCTCCGCCACCAGTACCCCTCCGCCACCATGCTAACATGTCCTTATATCGGGGACATCAACACACGTGAATGACTTGTGGCCTTCCAGAACTACATTAGGGGGACTGTGCTGTGGGTAATACACATGTTTATTTGTTGTATGTTGTTTAAGCTAAAATATGCATCTTTCACCCATGCTAATGTTCTCAGCAGCAAAGGAACAGTCTTTACTACCAATTGTTTTTGGCTTCAAAAATTATGGCGACTAGGTTGACAAGAGACAATGCAAGGATTTGAACCTGTGATCTTGTGTTGTTACACACACTGTCTGTGTACACTGCACCACTGTGTTGGCATAGATGTACAGCATTCCCTACTGAGTCCATGACTGTACATCCGACAGGGCCTGTTTGTTACAGTGGACGTCAACCACCTGGACAGAGCTAGGCCATGGTATGCTGTGGGCAGCAGCCACTGCCACCTCCAACACCAGTGCCACTCCATCCTTAGATTGGAGACAGTATAAAGGCTGATGGATTTGTGGTACGCCAGGACTGCATTGGGGGGATTATGCCATAGGTAATGCACATTTCTATGGTGCTTGTGCTGTGTAGGGTGAAATAGAGTTTTTGGAAACATACTTCTGATTTCAACTATAATGCTTCAGTCTTTACTACCATTTTTCCTTAATGGGTAAAAGATGGGGACAGGGTTGCCACAAGCCACAGCTAGGATTTGAACTTGTGACTCTCTGGTCCTAAAGGCACTGGCTGTGTCCACTGCACCAATGTCTTATCTCAGACACAGTGCATTTCCTGGGGAGTCCATGGCTGTTTGTCAGACAGGGACTGTCTGTTGGGGTGCACTGCACCCAAGTGTGCGGGGATAGGCCACTGTCTGCTGTGGGTAGCAGCCACTGCACCCTCCATAAACAGTACCCCTCCACCACCATGCTGACATGGCCTTATATTGGAGACACCATCACAGCTGATTGATATGTGGCCCTACAGTACTACATTTAGGGGAGTGTGGTGTAACTAATGCACATGTTTGTGATGTATGTGCTCTGAAGGGTAAAAAAGAGGTGCTTGTAACATGCTTATGTTCTCTGCATTAAAGCTTGCTCTCTACTATCACGGTTTAGTGGTGGGTAAAATATTGGGTTTGGGTTTGTAGGAGCCCCAGCTGGGATTTGAACTGCTGACCTTTTGATCCAGAACACACTGTCTGTGTTCAATGCACCACACTGTGGCCACAGAAACAGTGCAATCTCTGGAGATACACAACCTGGCCAGGAGAGTCATACACCCTGCTCCGCACCCTGGCCACGCCACCTTGTCCGACCTATACCCATGCTACCTTGCTCCTCATTATGCACATTGGCAGCCCAATACTGACAACATTGCTGCCAGTGTGGGCTTTGGAAGGTGTTTGCATCCACCACACCCTGGATAGACACACAGCCACCCCCACACCTATGCCAGCATTGTGCTACTATAGGGGGGTTCAGCAGCCATACCCAACACACCAGTCCTGGGCACAATACAGGCATGGATATGGTACGCAATACTGTTGGGGGTCACTCCCCAGGGTGGTAAACACTGTCAGACACCAGACCTGCAGCACACACCGCAAACATCAGATTGATTGTTATGGTGTAGCTCAATGAGCAAAATGTGCTTAACGTATTAATTGATATCTGCCAGCTATCATGGAAAACATTTGATAGGTGTGTAACGTATACCCAGGTGTAGGGTGGCATTGCTAAGGTATGCAAGTGCTAGTATTGTGCGAAACAGGCAGGGCCCAATGTCCAGCCTCTCCAGGGGGCATTGACCAATGGGGCCTGTGGGTGTGTGGGTGTGTGTGTGTATGGCCCTGTTGGCTGCTGCTTTACGGCAGAGTTTACCAACACCAGTCCTGGTGTTCCATACCCTGTTCTGGTTTTCATGCTGTACCTCATAAATATGCATGAGCTACATCTGCATACCATGGGGGTGGTGCATAGATATGCAGCCCAGGCATCATTATTAGAGACAGCATGGAAACTGAATGGTGTGTGGCACTCCAGGACTGCATTTGGGAGACTCAGCTCTAGCTAATACGCGTGTTTATGGTGTCTGTGAGTGGTGTGGTAAAATATAGGCATATTAACCATGCATATGTTGTCAGCTATACAGTTTTGTCCTTACTATCACGTTTTTGTTGTGTGAAAAAAATGTGGACAGGATTGGTAGTAGCCCCAGCTGGGCTTTGAACCTGTTCCCTTCTGTTCTTGCACACACTGTCTGTGTGCATTGCACCACTGCATTGCCACAGATGTGCTCTGTTCCCTGGGGAGGCCATGAATGTACATCCGACAGACCCTGTCTGTTGCGGTGGACGGTGCCAGCCTGCACAGGCCTAGCCCACTGTCTGCTGTGGTTTGCAGCCACTGCCCCCTCCCCCACCTGTACCCTTCCGCCAACATGCAGACATGTCCCTATCTTGGAAAAACATATGACCTGAGTGAGTTGTTGCACTCCAGGACTGACTTTGGGGGACTCAGCTGTAGGTAATGCCCATTGTTATGGTTTGTGTGCGGTGTAGGGTATAATATAGGTGTTGGGACCATGCTTATGTTCTCTGCAATAAAAGAGTGTCTGTACTCTCACTGTTTAGTGGTGGGTAAAACTATGGGGACTGGGTTGACAGGAGCCCCAGCTGGGATTTGAACCTGTGACCCTCTGGTCCTACAGGCACTGGCTGTGTCTGCTGCACCACACTGTGGCCATGGAGACAGTGCAATCTCTGGAGATAGGAAACCTGGCCACACTAGTCAGACACCCTGCCCTGCACAGTTTTACTGTGAGCTCGTTTACCTTGTATGGGGACAAAGGTGCACAAAAACCTCACATATGCCCTCCAAAAAAGGGGATAAAACTAAAAAAACAAACTGCGCAACAGTGCTATCAATGGGCAACCTGAAATACACTCCCAGGAAAGCTCCATTACAATGCAGTGCTTTTGAAAGAGTCTACGGAGCGTAGACCCTTCCAAAACGCATTTTTTTGGGGGGGCTTTCCTGGGAGTGCTTTTTATTGTTGCCCATTAATATCACTTTTGCCCAGCTGGATAATACTTTTCTTCGAATTTGTTGTGGTCATTTTCATATTATATTTGCTATTTTGTTCTGTGCACATGTATCACACTGCTCACGGTTTTTAGGTTTCCCCGGTTTTGCTGTACATTGCGGACGGAAATGGTTTCACTCGCGGTAGTTTTTACTTGTATATTCGGCCCCGCTCCTGTGCGGGGAGCCTCTCCCCTCCCACTTTCCACCCATTGACCCCGTCTCTCCGCCCCTCGGGGGCCTTCCTCCGCCCTCCGTTCGCCTTTCCCCGCCTCTATCGCACATCAGCGCACCGCACACGTGCGCGTTTTCGTCGCACATGTGCGGGGCCCATTAATGTGATGCACACGCGTGCGGGGCGCTTAAGAGCACTTAAGTGCATCATTTTAGCACGCTCAAGTGCGCCCCGCACAAGTGCACAGTTTAGTAAACATACCCCTAAGTATCTCAGAATTATAACTGCTAAATTTGACTTACACTCAAATTGGAAAAAATGTGAAACTTTAAGTGAAATTAAAACTGTTGTGCAACTGAGACCATTTAATGTTTGCACCGCTGCTATATATG
The DNA here is from genome assembly GCA_033557465.1 of Ichthyophis bannanicus. Classification (NCBI taxonomy): domain Eukaryota; kingdom Metazoa; phylum Chordata; class Amphibia; order Gymnophiona; family Ichthyophiidae; genus Ichthyophis; species Ichthyophis bannanicus. The sequence goes on from CM066036.1 coordinate 379,120,997, forward strand.
ACATCACCACTTGTTCATATTCTGCAAAGAATATTTTTATTTGAATATCGTGTACATAAATAATAGGTAACGTTTGTCATGTTCCCATACAGGAACATTGCCGGGAAAAAGCCACTTACATAGCCGCCACTGCCACCCCCCCCCCCCCCCATCAGACCATCACCAATCTGCACATCATAGTTATTTCGCTATGAGGGAAAATATAAAATGAGAAACTAATCCTGGTAGCCATGAATTCAAACGTTGGATTGGATTGTGCTAGAGCTGGAAAAGTCCGGAACTCAGCAGTGGTGAAGCTATCAGGCTATTAAACAAAATTAAACTGAGACATTCCTTTAAAATTTGAAATTTCCTTTAATTTGACCTGACAAAATATTTTAAAATTTCAGTCTGGCAGCATAAAACACAAAACTGCAAATCTCAAAGACAATACATATTCCTGTTCCCCCCCCCCACCCCAACACCCTAAAGAACCTCCATTTCCACAGAAACAGGAGCAACTTGGCGCCCCAACACAGCTCTTCCCACCCTCTAAAAAACAAGAGAGACTTTGTAACCAAGAAGGGCTTGGCAACCCCTGAAACTGCACACTGGACCAGTATGGTGTTAATGTAAATATATATTCTGCAAAATAACAAAGGCACCGTTTATAATGCAATGCAATGTATGCCTTCGAGTCAATGCTGACTCCTGGCGACCCAGCAGCTCCTGGGTTTTCTTGACAGTGTGACTGGAAGTAGATTGCCCAGCCTTTCTTCCGAGGCAATGAGGGTTAAGTGACTTGCCCAAGGCCACAAGGAGTGCTAGTGGGAATCAAACCTATATTATAACTCATTTTATTTTGTTATATACTGTGTTATGGTTCTCCCTTTTTCTTTTTGAATATATATTCTGCATCCACAGAAACTTCTCCCTCAACAATCGGTGTAGAGAAGTAGAATATTCATCCACAGAACTCAATATATTAAAAAAAAACACACCTGATTCTGGTCATCTCAACAGCAACAACGACCACCACCACCAAACATTCTCCAGTACCAGGCATATTGGGAACTAATATAAAACCCTACAAAGGTCACTGAAGATCTACAAGGATAAACTTCCAAAACTCACTTAAGGAACCTACCCAGAAAAACGACGCACTAGTTTAGTTGAAATAATACTGCTGTAATCCCTAGAATATCCATATACCTATTTGAAAAGCTGAACAATTCAAAATTACTACAGTACTGTATAGATCCCTATGTACAAATTCCATGTTAATAGAACACATGGCCTCAGTCACACACTCAGAACACAGACCCTCACCAAGTACAGAATAAGTGACTACAACCTAAAGTAAAAATAAAAATAATGTAGACAAAAATTAAACTGAATCCCCAAGAAGCCAGACTTCGCATGAAGTGCAATATCAGATAAATAAGAGATGTAGTTCCCCATAAAGATCATGCAAAGTCCAATCACTAAATTGAAAATAAAATTATTTTTTCTACCTTTGTTGTCTGATTATTTTATTCTCTGATCATGCTGGTCCTGATCTGACCATTAGTTGATAGGTGTAGCAATTAAAAAATCCAAAAACTATATACCAATATCTATATCTCCATTTTTGTCGGGATCGACTTGCCTGAGAGGAGAAATAGTGACACTCCCCCCTCGATGCAAGAAGTGCCCTTTTAATCCAGTGAAAAAAATCACCCAAAATATAGAAATAGTGTGTACACACTTATCTCAGACGATGTTCCCAGTCAAAGAGAACTAGATTCCAGACATACATCCACACGACATGCATGTTTTGGGCCAACAAAAAGCCCTGTATCAAGTGTTCCTCCGTTGAATGTCTACCAGCCTACTTTCCCGCCATCAAGTCACTAAAAATTGCTAAACCCAACAGTTCATATACATCGTAGTGATGGCTGCTGATAGGTCCTGCTGGCTGCCACCTGATTGGTCACATGACTGATACCTCCAATCAGAGCGCCTACCCCTGGACCGAGCCAGATTAAAAAATGTGAATGAATACCTGAAGAATACACAAGATCAAGCAAACCTCCCCACTGTTGAAACATTAAATCAAGCTCCACCAGTCCAATTCAGCATTCAAGCCCAAAGGAGCCACCGAATGCAATCGGAATATCCAACACTGTTCCCGTCGTTGTAATTGTTGTTCCCGATCACCCCCCCCCCCCCCGGGGGAGGGGTGGCACCTGATCAATCACTCTCCATTTAAAATCAAAAAAAGAATGATTTTTAAGAACACAGCGTTCAACCACCGGCGCTGACAAAACCCTTTGCTTTATCCTAGAAGCGTGCTTCCCGCAAGCACGTCTTGACCAGGTGAATAGTTCTCCCTACATACACGAGTCCACAGGGACAAATTAATATATACACCACATAACTAGACTGACATGTAGAAAATCCAGAAAATGAAAAAGACCGATGTGACATTGGGCAAACCCATTAAGACCCAACCATGGTAATGCCGCAAAACGTACAGCGGCCACATGCCCAATGACCTGGTACAGAACAATCTTTATCAGAAGTGGAAAGCGGCAAAATGGAATGGACCAGATGATCACGCAGGTTGGGACCCCTTGTATAGGCAAAACGTACAGGGTTTTGAAAACAACTATGCATTTGTAACACTCGCCAATGCTTACATATGTCTGGAATCCAGTTCTCTTTGACCTGGAATCCAGTATATCTGGAATCCAGTCCTCTTTGACCGAGAACATCGTCTGAGATAACTGGGACCCCTTGTATAGGCAAAACGTACAGGTTTTTGAAAACAACTATGCATTTGTAACCCTCGCCAATGCTTACGTATGTCTGGAATCCAGTTCTCTTTGACCTGGAATCCAGCATGTCTGGAATCCAGTTCTCTTTGACGGGAACATCGTCTGAGATAAGTGTGTCCACACTATTTCTATATTTTGGGTGATTTTCTTCACTGGTTTAAAAGGGCACTTCTTGCATCGAGGGGGGAGTGTCACCATTTCTCCTCTCAGACAAGTCGATCCCGACAAAAATGGAGATATAGATATTGGTATATAGTTTTTGGATTTTTTAATTGCTACACCCATCAGCTAATGGTCAATGACTTTTCTACTTGATTGATATTACGAGCAGTCATTGCTTGACGGAGGTTGTGTGTTTTTTGGTCCTGATCTGAGGCTTCTGCTTTCCTGTCTTCTCTTAGCTCTATTTATATGGTCTATATCCATCTGCCATTTCTTGTCTCTTCTTTTGTTTTCTTCATTTCCTTCCATCAGCCTATTTCCAATCCTAGTAAACCTCCCCAGTATCAGCCCCCTTTTCCAGTCCTCCCCCTCCCAGTACCTTCCAATTTCAACCCGCTTGCATTCCCAGGTCTTCCACTGGTGCCCACTCCCTTCCAGTCCCCCTCTTTCCCCACTGTCCAGCCCCTTCTAGTCCAAATACCATCCCAGTGCCAGTGTCCCCTCCCTTCCATCCCCCACCCCCATTACCCAGCCACCTATCAGTCTCATCACAAGTGTCAGCTCCCTTCCATCTCCCTGCAGTCCCATCCCCAGATGTCAGTTCCCTTTCATCCCTCTCCTCCCTTACCTAGTATCATCACCCTTCCAGTCCCCCCTCCAGTACCTCCCAAGGTATCAGCTCCTTTCCAGCTCCCTCCTCCCCCCATATCAGCCCCCTTCCAGCGCACACCTTCCCCTGTCAGTTCCCTTCCAGCCCCCTCCTCCCCCTCTGTCAGCCCCTCCCCCTCTGTCAGCCCCCTTCCAGTCCCCACCTTCCCCCCATGTCAGCTCCCTTGCAGACCCCACCTTCCCTTGTCAGTTCCCTTCCAGCCTCCTCCTCCCCCAGTGTCAGCGCCCTCCTCCCCCAGTGTCAACCCAGTTACAGACCCCACCTTCTCGTTATGTCAGTTTCCTTCCAGCCCCTTCCTCCCCGTGTCATCCCCATTGCAGACCCCATCTTCCCCTCATGTCATTTCCCTTCCAGCCCCCCCCCCCGTGTCAGCCCAGTTGCAGACCCCACCTTTCCCTTGTCAAATCCCTTCCAGCCCCCTCCTCCTCCCCCCATGTCAGCCCTGTTGCAGATCTCACCTCCCCCTCATATTAATTCCCTTCCAGCCCCCTCCTTCCCGTGTCAGCCCGCTACCAGCCCCCACATTTGCTCCCCTGCTGCAGACTCACCTTTTCCTTGTGGCTGTGGCTCCCTGCCTCTTAGAGAACAGCCTTTGGGGGCGGGACGGAGCTGCACGGAGTCCTTCACGGAGGCAGGAAGGCTTTGCATCTTTTTCAGCTTTTATTTTAACTGCAGTCAGATCACCAGCAGAGCCGCGGTTCTCTAAGAGGCAAGGAGCCGCGGCTGCAAGGAAAAGGAGAGGGTGAGTTTGCCGCTGCCGAGAAGCAGACTCGGCAGCAACTTGTGCACTTGTTTTTTGGGGTTTTTTTTAAACTTTTGAAGGCGGCTGTTTCGGGGGCATTTTTTGCAGCCCTCAAAACTTTGCTGCATGAGGCAGCCACCCCACCGCCTCATTACAGAGCCATCCCCATACATACATACGTAAGTAGTGTGTCCAGAAAGGAAGAGACAACATTTCTTAATGTTTTAAAAAAGGAACGACAGGTTTTAGCTATCAGTTCGATATATGTGGAGGAGGGATACATCAAAGATGATCCCAAGGTTGTGGGCTGAGGAAATAGGAAGCAGAAGAGTGTTACTAATAGAGATAAAATAGGAAGGGGGAGGAGAGGGTTTAGGGGATAAAATAATAAGTTTGGTTTTGGCCATGTTCAATTTCAAATGGCAGTATGACATCCAGGCAGCGATGTCAGATAGACAGGCAGATTATACTGGCTTGGAGTGTAAGAGAAATATCAGCTGTTTAATAAACATAAAACCAGTCATACATAGATCAATCACTTTTTCCTTTGGATGTCAATTCACATTTTTCTCACAATATTATTGCTTATTTCCCTTTATAGGTTTTTATTTCTTTAGGTGTCATTCTAAAAAGTTACTGTAGGAAATAGTAAGAACTGAATTCTTCCGATATAGGTTATACTTCCGTAAATCAGATCGCCAGAGGATCTGATTTGTATCTATTTAGTTGATCGGGATTTAAATGAGGCTTGGTGCGACTGTCTCCTGCAGCGTTAGACAGAACTTATATCAGACTTCTTTCCCAGCAGTGAAAGACAAATTAAATCCGAAGGCTTTTCCCGTTGTGGATGCATCCACTGAATGTTTCTCCCTCCAGTATCGAGATCCAGGGGATCCGCCAAATCCAGAGGATCTCAGTTATAAAGGAAGGAAGGGACACAGAGACAGAGTCCATGCATCCCACAGCTGGAAAAGTCTCTGGAGCTAGTGTGCATTGTAGCGCTAGGCAGGTTTCTTTTCTAGCAGTGAAAGGCTTAGATCTGGGGGATATGGCGGATCAAACTCTGGATTCACAGCTGGATGGCCGTCATCTAACTTTAGTCTAGTCTTTCACTGCTGTTAAAGAAACCTGACCTGAATCGAACTTAGGTCCAAAGCTGCAGGAAACGTCTCCGTCATTAAACACCGGATCCTCTCAGTGGGTCAGAGTTAAGCATATGGATTTTATCCACACCATGACTTAAGCTTCTTAAACACTAAATTGTAAAGGACATGTTTTAAATAAAGGCTGCGCATAAACAACATTATTTCAACTAAACTAGATGGTACAAGAAATTCTGAATGCATAGCCCCAGTAGTTCTGTCCAACAATATAATCGGTATTATGCAGCAATGTACAACCCAACGCAAAACAGACAATATCTCACCTGTGTAGGGAAATATAGTTACTAACGTGGCAAGGCTCAGCAGCGGAAACCGCCGTCTATTCATCCCTTGATCCAGAGTGCGGAACAAACACTCGGGCGGTTTATTTTCTTATTTCTGGCTTTCGATAATGCTGATAAACAGAAACGAATATTCCAAATTCCGAGGCTCAGGTAACGTGGGAATGTCCGTGTTACGACCCCACCGGATCTATGGTGAAGAGGCTAAGCTTAGCCCGATGCCACCACCGAAGTTCGAGTAAAGCGACAGGACAGTCCCTTGATGCCTGCGCAGATAATTTTTCCGTTGGTCAGAGACTCAGAGCTCAGTTTCACTTTGGTGATCAGAACGTTCCCCACAACTAGAGTTAGCTCGCGTGACAGAGAGAAAGAACTTCCCGTGACTCCCGTAACGAGCTGAAGACGAATGCAGTGAACCAAATAAATCAAACTATTGGAATACTTTCCTGGTGAATTATAAGGATCCTACAAAAAGGACCTAATTTAATACTAGTTTAGGAAGCTGATTTTATAACCGATGGGTCTAGAGCAGGGGTCCTCAACGCAGTCCTCGGGCAGATCTAGCCAGCCAGGTTTTCAGGATAGCCACGGTGAATATGCATGAGAGAAATTTCCATGCACTGCCTCCATTGAATGAAAATCTCTCTCATGCATATTCATTGTGGCTATCCTGAAAACCTGACTGACTAGGTATGTGCAGAGGACTAAGTTGAGAAACTCTGGTTTAAAGGACAAGAAGGAATCAAATGTAGTCACTTTTATAAAAATCATAAACTATGTCCTCTGTAAATATCTCTACAAATTAATAAAATGTAATGGGACCATCAGCAATGGGAGCTTCTACATATGCGTAACCTGCGAACCATATATATCACTCTACTGCTCATTTCATCATCCACCCAATTTATGATTCATTCAACAATCCTCTGGTAATAATTGAAATCCAAAATAGTGAAAAAAATATGATATAAAATATTCAGATATACTTCACTCCAAAATTTTTCTGAAACCGGGGCCAGGCTACCTATTAGATAAAATAGGTGGTCACCTAGAGCAGCAACATTCCCAGGCCCGCCCACTGGCATCCCTCTCCAGCAGGATGGTACTTTCATTAAGTGAACTAAGTGGTCACTTAGAGTGCCAGTGGTCAGAGGGCTGCACATTGATGCAGCTTCTACCCCTCTCCAGGATGTGCAGCAGTGGCAGTGCTTTTAAAAGGGTACTGCAATGCTTACCATTACTTCTGGAGCGGCAATGTGGTTCCTGTTTCCACCTTTCTGTTTCCATTTCCTTTTGCATAGGGATGGAAGCGATTGGTCTACCACTGCACGTCCTGGAAAGGGGCAGCAGCAGCGGCAGTGGGAGCATGATAAGGAGTAGCAGGGCATAAGGAATGAGGTTCGCCTAGAGCACCTCATATCCCTGCAGTAGTCCTGCTCTCCGGGACCTGCGGCAATGACATTAACCCTCGGATACACTCGGTAAATCGACTGACACGTATACACTACCCCCGGGTCACCCCTGACCCATATGTAGAAATATGGTAAAACATCTACTTTTGTTTGTAAAACATGGTTAAATTGTGAAGAAAAAGACATACTTTTATTTATTTTTTATAATACTTGTTATTAATTCACCCTTTCAAGTGAATAATGTGCAATGCTAGCCAAGATCAGGCAGGACAAGTTGTACAAGGTCAGATATATGCTGCATAATGTCAATACCTGTTAACTATTCAGTTGCAAGCTTAAAAATGGTGTGCAGCACTGCACGCTTTGCAAACTACAATAGTTCTATATTTATTCGCTAGGTGGACAGCAACAGTCAAAGTATGGTGCCATTATGTCAAGTAATGGCATGATGCAAATTGTGACAAAAAAATTACCGTGTTATAACAAATTGACAACGGTGCATTGTAAACAACAGAAAACTAGTAAGCAATACATGCCCCCTCCCATAGAAGTGAATGGTGAGTTAGCCCCGCCCACTCCCGCCCCCAAACTGTTGAGAGGTACCAATCAGTGTCCACTTCCGGTGTATGTCCCGCCTTAGGCCATGCCCCCCATAGAAGTGAATGGTGAGTTAGCCCCGCCCACTCCTGCCCCAGGCGTGGCCACCACCCCCACTTCACATGCCTCCACCCCGCCCCAAGGATGACATCATCCAATCAGCGCCCACTTCCAGGTTTCTGCCACACCCACGCACTGCCCCACAATATGGCATTAGCCAATCAGCACCCACTTCTGGGTTTGTGCCCCACCCACAGCCTCCCACCCTCAACCACGCCCCTGCCTACATCATTGGAAATGACATCACTGGAAACAGGGCGTCATCAGAAATGGACTGTCCCTTTTTGCTGACATCACCGAAAACAGGGTGTCATCAGAAAAGGGCCATGTCCTTTTCCGATGACCTCAGCGGAAGCAGAGTGACTGACTCCGGAAATGTGTTTTGCTTCTGGTTAATGTTTACATCTGCAAAAAGCAGGAACCCTGGAAAACGAAAAATGCTTCTCTCTCCCACTGCCCCAGTTCTTTTTTCTCACAAAAGATTCTTAGCAAGCACAGCACAGGGGCTTTTCACAGAGGCATAGACAGGGTAGAAGCTTTTCTTTACAAATGTTAAACCTCAATTAACACATCTTTTGTTAGAGAAACCAGTGCTGTCCATGTGATAGAATTTTGCTTTTAAGACCTCATGGTTAGAGAGAAATATTCTGGCAAACACAGTGTAAGTTCAGACTGAAATTCAGAGAGAGAGAGAGAGAGAGAGAGAGACCTGAGTTCAAATCCCCCTAATACAGCTATTTTTTTTTTGAGAGAGAGCTGAGTTCAAACACAGCCACAGCCATTTTTTAGTGGCTTTGAAAAAACCAATACTGAGAGACAAGTCTGTACATGCCTCTCTAGGGTGTGGTAACATGTGATTGGTTGAAACAAGAGGTCTGTTCTGAGCATGCTCCAGGTGTTCTGAGCATGCTCCTGGTGTAAGGGCTGTGTGTCCTGTGTGGGGGAACATTTTAACACAGAGATTCAAAAAGAAAAAATGGCTCTTTTTGGAACACCAAGCAAACTAGGATCAGCAGAGGTAAGAGAATGACTGACTCCGGAAATGTGTTTTGCTTCTGCTTAATGTTTACATCTGCAAAAAGCAGGAACCCTGGAAAACGAAAAATGCTTTTCTCTCTCCCACTGCCCCAGTTCTTATTTCTCACAAAAGATTCTTAACACAGCACAGGGCTTTTCACAGAGGAACAGACAGGGTAGAAGCTTTTCTTTACAAATGTTAAACCTCAATTAACACATCTTTTGTTAGAGAAACCACTGCTGTCCATGTGATAGAATTTTGCTTTTAAGACCTCATGGTTAGAGAGAAATATTCTGGCAAACACAGTGTAAGTTCAGACTGAAATTCAGAGAAAGAGAGACCTGAGTTCAAATGTTTGTGCTTTCTCTGTACATATCAAAGGGAGGCATTTGATGTCATAGCCAGTCAAAAGGACTACACAAAACCTGATGAAATAAACACATTGAAATCTGCTATACAAGCAACGGTGGGCTGTATTATCAGGAAATACTGGCAGGGCGTTATGCATAGAGACTGTGCAGCTTGTGTAATACATGCTCCAGGTCAAAGACATCATGATTGTGTGACATAAGGAAATAAAGCAGAAAATCCATAAAACTTGTAACAGGGTGTGTCTAGGACCTATTGTAAATGTTGCCATGATTGTTGGTCATAAAATGAAAGCAACTGCCCTAGTTTATGAAAATTTGAATTTTTTGTTTGAACTCATCAGAGGTTTTAATACCAGTAGAAATCCAGGACAACTGCTCAATATTTTGCTTAAATCTGTGGCAGACGGTGATATAGAACTAATGGAAGGTTTAATCTGTGACAGAGATTATAGATCATTCTTTAAAAAATGTTGCCATGATTGTTGATCATAAAATGAAAGAAAATGTATGTATTTCCAGAATCTATTAGTTGAACATACAGATGAACAAAAATTATATGTATACCTTTATATATATTTTTTAAAAACTTGTAATGCTCAAATGAATCATTTCACAAGATGAAAACATTTTATTTGAAATAAAACATTTTGAACCTATGTGTGGTGTGTTTTAGGAATGCCTAGTTAATCAATAGGTGTGCCTTACACAATAGGCCATATGATAAGAATGTGAAGAGAAGAGCTCTATTGTATAACTAAAATCCACTTAAGACGTCTGGGGATGGGGGTATGTGTATTAGCCACATACACAATATATAGCATCTATTACAATGTACTGTCTGCAAAAAAAAAAAGGCCATGTGAATTAGCCAGGTCGTATGATAAGATTATGAGACCCAGAGATATTTCAGTTAAAGAGTCTGGGGGGCTGTAAATCCCATCAAAAGAATTTCATTTTAAAAAGCTGCAGTATATTTCAGCAGCCAGAAGAGATCACATAGGGGTATGTTTACTAAAATCCTGCTAATATGCGGGCCCTGGTAGTGTGCGGGTGCCATATAAGGAGTGGGCGTTCCCCGCTAAAGACGAAACGCCGGAATTTACATATGCGCTAAGATGCGCGGCGCCCTTGTGCGCCCCGCACCTTAGCGCATCAGACAGCTGCGCGGGAGGCATATGTGTCACGCTGATAGGCAAGCAGCAGAGCAGAACCACAGCACAATGGTTAAGGCACATACCAATGGTGCAAGAAGCAGGGGTTCAATCCCCCACAGAGCCCAATAAAGACAGCTGGCTGAGGCATTAATTTATGAGGCAGTGAAATAATGGGCAGCATAAGGCAGCGTGCTAATTTTCTAGGAGGCATCTCAATATGGGGTGGCATAAGGTGGCACGCTGATGAGCAAACAGCAGAGCAGAGCCACAGCACAATGGTTAAGGTACACACCAATGGTGCAGGGATCAGGGGTTCAATCCCTCACAGTGCCCAATGAACAAGGCTGGCTGAGGTGTTACTTTAGGAGCCAGTCTACTATGGGGTGGCATAAGGCTGTGCACTGATGGGCATTAGGTGGTGTGCTATTGATTTAGGAGTCTGCTAATATTGGGAGGCATAAGGCGGAGCGCAGATGTGCAAGCAAAGGAACAGAGCCACAGCACAATGGTTAAGACACTGACCAATGGTGCAGTGATCAGGGGTTCAATCCTGCCCAATGAACAAGGCTGGCTGGGGCAATTCATATTATGGGGGTGATTGCTTTTGGAGTCATTTTATGTTTATTTTAATTATCAGTACTAGCAAACGCACTCTCAAAGCGTGTTAACATAAGGCGCCCTATAAGGCACATTTTCAAGTGCACTCTTCGCCAAGGCACCCTAGAATGTTGCTTATAGGGCGCTTTAGAGGGTGCCGTATGAGGTATCGCAAGGTCAGAGTACTGTTTTTTAGGGCAGCACTGTGCAGTTTAAGGAATGAAAAGCATAAGTAGGTGCGCTGACAGGCAAGGAGGAGCAGCAGTCCAGCACAATGGTTAAGGCACTGACTGCTGATAGAGGGATCATGAGTTGGCTCCCCAGGGTGCCTAATATGTAAGGCTGGCTGTGGCATCAGCTTTGCAATGTACATATTTTTGCTGCAGTACTTTATTTGTATTTTATTAATTGCTGCCAGCAAACACGCCCTCACGTGCCATAAGTGAAGGTGCCATATAAGGCACCCTATAAGGCACTCCATAGGGCACATTATAAAGTGCACTGTCCGCCACGGCACCCTAAAATGTCCCCTATAGGGCACCCTAAAAGTTGCATCACAGGATAATGTATAGTGCACCTTATAGGGACGGAAACCATAAGGTGCCCTATAGGACACCCTATAAAGCGCCCCAGAGGCACCTTATGGGTACAGTACACTGAGGGTGGTTTTGCTGGCATCAAAATATGTACATCAAATAAAGATAATGCATTGGACAACCCTATCAAATAACCCCATTGTTGGTTTGAACCCATGACCTCTGGCATCACAGGCAGTGAAGCAACCATTGGGCTACAGCTCTACAGCTGCTAGCAAGCCCCTGGCTGGCTGCAGAGAGCCTGCAGGTTACCACACAGACAGTCTGCTGTGGTCACCAGGATAGGGTTAGCCCACCCGTACCCATGATGCACTGCACATGCAAATCAGCTGTCCACAGATGAACACAAGATGGGGAATGCACCCCCACAGCACCGCGGCCTGGTAGGGGGAAGTGACCATGTGCACCCACACAGAACCCGGCCTGGTAGGGGGTACTGACCGTGTGTTTTACTGGCACAGAGTAGCTACACACCGTCACATTGTGCAGGTACTGTGCTCACCCTGAGTGTGCGATGAGGCAGCCAGGGCCAGGTCCACAACACCTTCCATGGCTGAAAGAGGCCATGCTGGGGGTCCAAAGCAGTGTTAAATGTGTCAGATATGTTGTTTCTGCAGAAGTACCTTGGATGTCTGCCTGCTTCAGTGAGGTGTAGCCCCCATGGACCATGCTCCGCCACCCCCCCCCCCCAGGGCTGAGGGTGGCAAACAGGGCCTGCCATCAACAGATCCACATTGTACCACCCCACAAAGGTGACAGTAGAGGGGAACATCAACCCCATTCCTGCTGAGGCACAGACACCCCACAGGGCAGGCAATGTAGCTCTATACACATCCATAACACAATACCAGACAGACATTAGGCCTGGATATGCTAAGCTGCACCCCACCACCATCTGATATTCTCCTGCAGCAAGCCATCAGCCACTGCACCCTGCAAGCCACTCCATCAAGACACATACCAGCTGCAAACAGCCTGCTAGTTAGGCCATAGTGAATGCTCCCAGTGGAGATGCATGCACCCAGAACTGGGATGTCAGCATACACAGCAAGCAGATAAATCAGCAACTGGACCCCAAAGGAAACCCATATCTATCACATGAGCAAAATACTATAGAGCACTATGGGGGTGCCTAGCCATGCTGTGGTCACTGCACAGTCAGGGTGAGAGTGATCTCTCAGCAGGACATACTGAGGTCAACCTGTCTGTGTAGGTGGTGGCCAGGCACTAAAATGTCCCAGTCAGTGCCCTATGCCCTGTGCAGATGCACCCTGGCCAGGCCACCCTGTCCGGCCTATAGCCATGGTACCTTGCTCCTCATTATGCACATTGTCAGCACAATACTGCCAACAGTGCTGGCAGTGTGGGCTGTGGAAGGTGTTTGCAGCCGCCACACACTGGATAGACCAGGCATGGGCAAACCTGGTCCTGGAGGGCCACAGACCAGTCAGGTTTTCAGGATATCTCTAATGAATATGCATGAGATATATATTCATTAGAGATATCCTGCCAACCTGACTGGTTTGTGGCCCTCCAGGGCTGGATCTGGAGACCCCTGCCTTACACCTCTGTCATTTAAGATTGTGAGTGGACAAGGTGCAGAGGTTAAATAGAATTTGTCACAGTCCTTCTCACCACCACCAAACAATTGTCTATTAGACAACTTTTTGGTGGTGGTGAGAATCGAGGAGGAATGTGACACATTCTATATACCCTTTCGATGTCTAGGACATCTGTACCTTGCCCACTCATGATCTTAAATGACAGAGGTGTAAGGCAGGGGTCTCCAAATCCAGCCCTGGAGGGCCACAAACCAGTCAGGTTGGCAGGATATCTCTAATGCATATATATCTCATGCATGTTCATTAGGGATATCCCGAAAACCTGACTGGTCTGCGGCCCTCCAGGACCGGAGGTGCCCACCCCTGGGATAGACAGACAGCCACCCCCACACCTATGCCAGCATTGTGCCACTATAGAGGGGTTCAGCAGCCATACCCACCACACCAGTCCTGGGCACAGTACAGGCATAGATATGGTACGCAATACTGTTGGGGATCACTCCCCAGGGGGGTAAACACTGTTGGAGACCAGACCTGCAGCACACACCGCAGACATCAGAATGATTGTTATGGTGGAGCTCAATGAGCAAAATGTGCTTAACATAGGACTTGCTATCTGCCAGTTATCATAGGAAACGTTTGATAGCTGTGTACCGTATACCCAGGTGTAGGGTGGCATTGCTAAGGTATTCAAGTGCTAGTATTGGGAGATACAGGCAGGGCCCAATGTCCTGCCTCTCCAGGAGGCATTGGCCAATGGGGCATGTGGGTGTGTGTGTGGGTGTGTCTGGCCCTGTTGGCTGCTGCTTTACGGCAGAGTTTCCCAACTCCAGTCTTGGTGTTCCAAACACTGTTCGGGTTTTCATGCTGTCCCTCATAAATCTGCATGAGCTACATCTGCATACCATGGGGGTGGTGCATAGATATGCAGCACAGGCATCTTTAGTAGAGGCAGCATGGAACCTGAATGGTGTGGGACCCTCCAGGACTGCATTTGGGGGACTCTGCTCTAGGTAATGTGCCTGTGTATGGTGTGGTAAAATATAGGCGTATTAACCATGCGTATGTTCTCAGCATTAGGGGTTGGCCTTACTATCACGGTTTAGTTGTGGGAAAAATATGTGGACAGGATTGGCAGTAGCCCCAGGTGGCCTTTGAACCTGTGACCTTTTGTTCTTGCACACACTGTCTGTGTGCACTGCACCACTGTGTTGCCACAGATATGTTGCAGTCCCTGGGGAGTCCATGACTGTACATCCAACAGAGCCTGTCTGTTGCGGTGGATGGTGCCAGCCTGCACAAGCCTAGGCCACTGTCTGCTGTGGCTTGCAGCCACTGCCCCCTCCACCACCTGTACTCTTCCGCCAACATGCAGACATGTCCTCATCTGGGATAAAGCATATGACCTGATTGAGTTGTGGCACTCCAGGACTGAATTTGGGGTACCCGGCTGTAGGTAATGCTCATTGTTATGGTTTGTATGCAGTGTAGGGTAAAATATGTTTGCTTGACCATGCTTATGTTCTCTGCAATAAAGGAGTGTCTGTACTATCACTGTTTAGTGGTGGGTAAATGTATGTGGACTGGGTTGGCAGGAGCCCCAGCTAGGATTTGAACCTGTGACCCTTTGGTCCTACAGGCACTGCTTGTGTCTGCTGCACCACACTGTGGCCACAGAGACAGTGCAGTCCCTGGAGATAGGAAACCTGGCCGGACGAGTCAGAAACCCTGCTCTGAACAATTTTACTGTGGGCGCATTTACCTTGTATGGGGACAAACGGGCAAATAAACCTCATAAAAAACCTAGAAAAAAGGGGCAAACACCCATAACCAAGCTGGGCAATAGTGATAGCAATGGGCAACAATAAAAAACACTCCAAGGAAAGCTCCACTACAATGACATGATTTTTGAAAGGGTCTACGGAGCGTAGACCCTTCCAAAAATCATTTCTGTTTTTTGGAGCTTTCCTGGGAGTGTTTTTTTATTGTTGCCCATTGCTATCACTATTTCCCAGCTGAATTGTAATTTTTAACATTTTTGTTGTGCTCATTTTTGAGTTTTATTTGCGATTTTGTTCTGTGCACATGTATCACACTGCTCACGTTTTGTAGGTTTCCCCGGTTTTGCTGTACATTGCTGACGGAAATGGTTTCTCTTCCCTTTAAATCGGTTCTAACGCGAGGGTTTCACTCGCGGTATTTTTAGGTCTATTTTCGGCCACGTTCCTGTGCGGGGAGCCTCTCCCCTCCCACTCTCCACCCATTGACCCCATCTCTCCGCCCCTCGGGGGCCTTCCTCCGCCCTCCGTACGCCTTTCCCCGCCTCTATCGCACATCAGCGCACCACACACGTGCGCGGACCCGTTAATGTGACGCGCACGCATGCGGGGCACTTAAGAGCACTTAAGTGCATCATTGCCGTGCGCTACTGTGCGCCGCGCACGTGTGCGCGGTTTAGTAAACATACCCCATAGTCTCTCTACAGCTTGTATCATCTGTAATTCTTCTTCAGACATGGTGGGTAGATATGTGCCTTACTTTCTAAAAATATTGTTGGCTATGTAATGTTTCTGTCTCTTATGATTGTCTTTTTAAAAAAATAGGAGCAGAAAAAGGGGGTTGCAAATAAACTTTCTCTTACAAAAAGAAGGCAACAAAGAATGTTAAAAGGTATGTCCGGTGGTTTTTAATTTTCCAGCAGCTATGCTCTTTATAATGTGTCTCACAGTGTTTCAGAGGACAGCCTCAACCTTTAACCTTTTTTATTTTAGACCAAGAAGATGTTACAAAACAAGATGACCAGCCTAATCAACAGACGGCACTTTACAGAAAACCAAAAGACAAGCAGAATCGTGAGTATTCCAATTTTATCCAGCTCCTATATCTTAAGGCCACTGTAAAAGAAAAAAATTATTAGCCCCTACGTTTTTCTTTTTCAGATCGAGAAAATGTTAGAAAACCAATGGCTATGGGGGAGAAGTCTAACAGGAAAAGATCACATAGCGAAAGTTTTTCTGCCGGTGAATCTACACACGCCGGTACAGAATACGGAGGGCGTGGTGAAAGCCGTGTCTTTGATCACAGTGTTTCAGAGGACAGCGCAAATAATCATGCATTAGGCCCCGCTGCAGAATCAGAACTAGTTAGCTATGTTCAGTTTGTGAAAAGGTGGGATCGTAAATTGAACAAGTTTAATGGTGTAATTTATTCAGAGGAAGTTCGGTTTATTAATTTAGACAGGGTAACATCATTATCTGAGGCTCAATTCACCATTCGGCAAGGTATTCAACATATTCTGGATGAGGTTAGCAGCAGGGTTTCACCCGGTGATTATGTACAGGTGCATCTACACCCATCTCTTTTTCACAATTCCATGTATTCTGGAAAGTTAAACCCAGAAGCATTAGATGCTGACGATTTCTTAAATCAGATCGCTAAACTCCTTCAGAGTCACAGAGAAGTCACAAAATGTTTTTTACCTGTGACATGAGGGCTGTGAGGCTACCTGCAAAACACAGGTTATTATCAGTGTTGTTCAAGTCTATCAAATACATCCTTTTCTTATGAATAATATGGCTAAATGGTATAGTCTTTAAGACCCTATGAGCTCCCCCAACCCGATTTCTTATGGCAAGTACAACAACACGAAATATATCACAAACCTGGATTTCTCTGTGACTCTGGGGGCGGGAGTGGGTGGGGCTAACTCACCATTCACGTCTATGGGAGGGGGCGTGGCCTAAGGCGGGACATACACCGGCAGTGGACACTGATTGGTACCTGTCAACAGTTTGGGGGCGGGAGTGGGCGGGGCTAACTCACCATTCCCTCTGTGGGAGGGGGCATGGCCTAAGGCGGGACATACACTGGAAGTGAATGCTAATTGGCTCCTGTCATCCTTATCTCACCTGTCAATCAGTTTGACGAGTAGTGTACCCATTATACTACTCGCCTGATCGTCCCTATGGCTCAATTTGGCTCCTCAGCTTTTTTTTTTTAAATTTAATAAAAAAACTACTGCCGCTGCTGCTGTTTGCTGCGATCAGGGCCATAACAGCATCGGACAGTTTTGATCGCAGCAAAGCTCCAAAACCTCCCTGCTCATCCTGCCCAATCTTTTGGCAGCACTCAGCCTCCATCAAGCAGTTTTATTGAGGAAAACCCCCCAAATTTTACTGCTGCTGACTACCCGATACCAGCTGAGCCCTGAACCAACCCTCAGACTGCCTACAATCCCAGATGCCGGTAATTCTTTATTTATTAATTTTTAATGCATGGGTTACAAAATGCCCACCCTCTGAGATGCGATGTGATGCATCAGAGAGAGTGGGCATTTGCAGTCTTTCCAAGCATGGAGTCACAAAGACTCGTGCTTTTTTTTGGCTCTGTCTTTGAAATCTGAATTCCACCACCACCTTAGCAGACATTGGAAAAGCGGCAGTGGTGGTGGGGGGAGGAGAAAATGGCTGGAAGAGTGATGCAGGACATGAAGGGGGATTGGGGAGAATGGCTGGAAGGGAGATGTAAGACACGAAGGGGGATGGGGGAGCAATGGCTGGAAGGGAGATGCAGGATACGAAGGGGGATGTAGGACACTGGCAGGGGGTGGGTGGCAGATGCTGGACATAAGAGGATAGAGGGTATAAGGTGGATACAACGTGGGGTAAAGGAATGGAGGGCAGGTATTGAACATGGGGTTCAGAGCAGAGGCTGGACATCGGTGAGTACATAAGGAGGGCAGATAGTGGCTATAGATTGGAGGGGCAGAAGGCAGATACTGGATTTTGGTTAGTGGTTATAGGGGGTTGGAGGGTAGATACTGGACACAGGCTGCCAGAATGGGAAATGGAGAGTCGATGGACATGGGATGGAAGGGTGGATAGAAGATGCTGGGCATAAGGTAGGTGTCATAGAGGTAAGAAAGGCAGATCCTAGACACAGGATGGGGGTATAGGGCATAGTGAGCAGAGGCTGGACACAGGGTAAGAATGGAGGGCAGATGTTGGACACAAAATGGGGTGGGTGGAGGGAAGATGCTGAACATGGGGTGAGGGAGAGAGGGGGATGCTGGACATGGAGAAGATAGGATGAGAAAAAGGGGAGAGGCGCTGGATGGTGAGAGAGAGGGAGACACAAGACAGGGCAGGAGAGAAGGGTAGAGATGCTGGACACAAGGAGGTCAAAAGAGAGAAAGAGAAAGGAGAGAGTTAAAAAGTGGGAATAACTGCCTGGGGAAGGATAGAGAGATGGGGTGTGAAAGGGCTTTGTTAAAGGTTGAATACTGTTAGGAAGATGCAGTTAAAAGATGAAGATTAAGAACTGAATGGTAAGAAGGAGAAATAAAATCTGAATTAATAGAAAAATGGAAGAAAGCTAATAGGAAAAGATCAATGTTAGAGATGGAAGGATATGAAGACGACAGGAGGGAAGAAAAGTGGCAGATGGACCAGAGACACTAGAGGGTGAGTTAAGATAAGATGAGGAAAACAGAAACCAGTGATGTGGATCAGCACGATTAGAGAATAAATTGACCAGACAGCAAAAGGTAGAAAATTTAAAAGTATTTTCAGTTTAGTGACTGGAATATGTCTGTCTTGGACTCCACAGGCCTGATATTCAACCTGCAAGTCAGTGTTTTAAAAATGTCTGACCGCCATGGTCAAAAGTGAAGCCAGATATTCAGCGACACAATCTGGATATCCTCTTGCGCTGAATATCTGATTTCAGCACTTACTGGCATGGATGTTCAGACAGTGGCAATATTCAGCCACTATTGGGATAGCTGAAATCACATAAAGTTAGAACAATTATTGAGATGACCTGACTTTGTATGGGCACTTAGCTGGTTAGCAGACTGAAAATCACTGCTAACCAGCTAAGTGCTGGGACTACTCTCACCCACTCTTGGACCGCCCTGAAACTCTCCAGACAGTGCCACAGTTTTTAGAGGGGATATTCAGCAGTACTGGCTGGTTAGTGCTGTGGAATATTCCTCTCAGCAGGATTTATCCAGTTAGCAGGTCCCACTGACCATATAAATCCCTTTAAATATTGGGCTGAGTGTACATATTTTATTTTTATACACTGCACAGAACAGGGGCATTTGCAGCTCTTTCTATTTCTCTGGTGTATTGCATTCAGAGTCTGGGTTTTTGGGATTTAAATTTAATTTTTGTCTACATAATTTATTTTTAGTTTGTGTTAATTTATATTATGCTTGGTGAGGATCTATCTATATTATCAGTGTGTGACCAAGGCAAGGTATTTTGTTAGCATGGAGTTTCTATGTAAGGATCGATAGTAATCTGGCTTGTTTGGTTTTCTGACTAGGTGTATGGATATTCTAGGGCCCACTGCAATAAAAATATTTAGGAGAATGTTTATTAAGCTGGTTTAACCCGGCAGATAGTGCATGCTATCTGGGTGCATTAACAGATAACGCAGGGAAATTGCAGGTAACACAGCAATTTTCTGCGCTATTTGCAGAAACCATGTTATCTGCAAGCATGGGGAGGATATGAGCGAGAGTGGGTTGTGTGCAATGTGCTCTTACTGCGGGTATCAACAGCGTGCAGTAACCATCAAAGTTGCAGACAACATGGGTGCTCATAATGCCACCTCAAAGGTTGGCGTTATATGCATCCATACTGCTACCGGAGAATGCTCTCTGCAATTTTGGTGCATTATCTGCTGGGGAAATGCTGTGCACGCTCCCAATAGATAATGCACAGCTTTTGCAGTTAAAACCATGTTATCTGCACTTTTTTTGCCATGCTAGCTGCAAAAGCCTAATGTGCTTTATTAAACAGATTCCCTTAGAGTGCTGCTCTTTTCCTGATAGGCTCCTTTGTGAATTTTGGAAGTCGATACTGTTATGGCATGGTAGATTTTCTCCATAGGTCCTGATTAATTTTTGTAAGGTTTTATATTACCTCACAATATGTCCATGGTTAAGATTTATATTGCTGATACTGAGTTGACACTAGAATCAGAAATTATTTTGCATATGTTGACAGTGTTCTCCCCAGGACCTTTTGAATGGGTGCACCACCTGGCTGATTTTATTGACCATCCAGCTAACATAATCATGGTAAAATACTGAGAAGGAATGGAAAAAGGAAAGACGACTTTATGTTGTCTGCTGCCAACCAGCTTTTAATATGACCCATCCGGCTACACTTTCATGCCACTTGGCTGGCAAAACTTTCTGGGGAGAATACTGGTTGAGTTCTATGGGGAAATGTCCTCTGCACTCATTACTGGGAGAAGAGTTTCTTTGGATGTAGAATATATGTTCAAAAATAAAAAGCGAGAAGCATAGTACAGTTTATAACACCAAAATAAAATTAGCACTGGTGCTTGCTTTTTCATTTTTTTTCCTTAGTTTGTACTCACCTAGTATCTCTTTTGTTTTTGCAGACTGTATAGTTACATTTAATAGCATGCCAATCCAGTGTACAAAGTCAGGGGTCAATATGCTTTACATTAGATTCCCAGGCTATATAATGAATGTGCTACATTTTTTGCTGCATAAAAACAGCATAATAAAGTGTTTTTAAAAAAAAGAAACCTTATATAGCCTGGGAATATATTGCTTTCCTTATTCATGGGATAACCACCTAACTGATGTTGAGGTGGGGGGGGGGGGGGGTGGAGGTCCTGACTAGGGCTCTGGGGAATTTCCCTCCATTTTGACTGGGGGTGGGGCCCAGCTTATGTCTTGCTTCAGGAAGCAGATTGCCCTGTGCATTGGTGTGATATAAAGATTTTCACAGGGAGAAGAAATGGATAAGGATTTAATAGAAGACATTAGCAGTTTTGCCATGAAAGGAGAAGTGCTACTGATAGGTGATTTCAATATGCCAGATGTTGATTGGCACATCCCTACTGCAATGTCATCTAGAAGTAGGGAGATCCTGGATTCTGTATAGGGAGAACTGTTCCAGCAACTGGTAACAGAACCCACATGTGAAGGGGCCATACTGGACTTGGTGCTTACCAAGAAGGAAAGTATTTCTGATGTCATCTCATATCCAGTGATCACCAGATGGTGTGGTTCAATATGAGGACTAGGGCTCATAAAATCCATTCAAAAGCAAGGCTCATAGACTTTAGGAAGACTAATTTTGCCAAGATGGGACAATTCCTCAACGAGTTGATAGCAGGATGAGAACAGCTGGGGTATGTAGAAAAGGAATGGACAAAACTGAAAGGGGATATTTTAAGGGCCACAAACCTTTTTGTTAGAGGCCACAATGGTTCTCAAAAAAAGTAGCTGAAAAGGTGAAGAAAAAGAGGACGGCCTTCATAAAATACAAGAGATCACAGAGAGAAGAAGATAAGCATCAATATTTGGAAAAACTTAAAGAAGCTGGGAAAATAGTCAAGAAAACAAAGATATAAGAAGAATAATAAAGAGACAGTGTAATAAAATGTGTGTGTGGGGGGGGGGACAAGATATTTTTCAGATATGTTAGCTAGAGGAGGAAGTGCAAAAATAGTACTGTCAGACTCAAGAGTAAAGGGGAGGAATATGTAGAAACTGATGATAATTGGAATTGCTTGACAAATATTTTTGTTCTGTGTTCAAAGATGAAGGGCCAGGAGCAGAACCTCAGAAAGCACCCACAAATAGGAAAAGAAGTGAAGGGGATTTTGACTGATTTTCTGAAAACTCTGTTTGTGAGGAGCTAGCTAAACTAAAAATAGATAAAGTGATGGGACTGGATGGGATACATCTGAGAATATTGAAGGAACTTGGGGACGTTCTAGCGGCTCCACTATCTGATCTTTTCAATGCTTCTTTAGAGAGGGTAGTGGTCCCAGAGGAATGGAGAAAGACACATGTAGTTCCTTTATACAAAAGTGGAAGTAAGGATGAGGTTGAAAACTACAGGCATGTTAGTCTAACCTCTGTAGTGAGTAATACTGGAAACACTGCTAAAACAGAGGATAGTTAGGTTTTTGGAGTCCAGTGGATTGCAGGATCTGAGGCAACATGGGTTTACCAGAGGCAGATCTTGTCAGACAAATCTGATTGATTTCTTTCACTGGGTGATCAAAGAGTTGTACCGAGGGAGAACCCTAGATGTGGTGTACTTAGATTCCAGCAAAGCTTTTGACACTGTTCCGCACAGGCTACTTATAAATAAATTGAGCACTCTAAGGATGGACCCTAAGGTTACTGACTAGGCAAGAAATTGGTGAGTGGGAGTTGACAAAGTGTACCAGTAAATGGCGTTCACTCTGAAGAGAAGGATGTTACCAGTGGTGTGCCACAGGGATCTGTCCTTGGTCTGATTCTTTTTAACATCTTTGTTAGTGATATTGCAGAAGGGCTGTTGGGTAAAGTTTGCCCCTTTGCGGATGATACCAAAATTTGCAATAGAGTAGACACCCAGGAAGGAATAGATAACATAAGAAGGGATCTAACTAAGCTTGAAGAATTTGGCAGCTGAGATTTAATACTAAAAATGCAGTCATGCATTTTGGGCTGCAAAAATCTAAGGGAGTGGTACAGTGTGGGGGGCAAAGTACTTCTGTCCATAAAAGAAGAGTGGGACATGGGCGTGATTGTCTCTGATGATATTAAAGTGGCTAAACAGGTAGAAAAGGTGACAGTGAAAGCCAGAAAAATGCTGGGGTGCATAGGGAGATGAATAGCCAGCAGAAAAAAGGAGGTGAGTACCTTTGTATAAGTCTCTGGTGCGACTTCATTTAGAGTATTGAGTGCAGTTCCAGAAACCACACCTTCAAAAAGATATAAACAGGATGGCGCTGGTGCAGAGAGTAGCTACTAAAATGGTTAGTGGTCTTCATTATAAAGCATATGGGGACAGACTTAAAAATCTTAATATATATAAGTTAGAGGAAATGCAGAATAGAGGAGATATGTCATGGAGGTATTTAAATGTCTCTGTCATAAATGCACAAGAGGAGAACCTCTTTTGATTGAAAGCAAGCTCTGCAACAAGGGGACATGGGTAAGGTGAAAGGGGATCAACTCAGGAGTAATATGCAGAAATATTTCTTTACAGAAAGAGTGGTAGATGTGTGGAATAGTCTCCCCATGGAGGTAGTAGAGACAAGGATGGTATCTAAATTCAAGAAAGCAGTAGAGAAAAAGGGGACTAAAATAGTTAATATAGAAGGGCAGACTAGATAGGCCATATGATCCTTTTCTGCTGTCATGTTTCTATCATTTTGGGAGAGCAAATTCACAAAATCCACACTATCAATGCCAATTTTATAAAGACATAGAGAGAGGACAGGTCTCATTCATTAGAAGCATGTCACAATCATTTGAAGGTTTACTCACTTTTACACTCAATCCCTTCTCTCAGCCTGTACTGATCCTGATCACTGTTTTCATGAGTGACAAGGCTAAGAGAAGAAAAAACAAAGGAGCTGGTAACTAAGCTGCAATAAATGCTTAGTTTTTACTACAGCTTAGTTAACTGCAGGAGTCATCTATCTGCAGTAATTCAGTACCATAGATTGGAAACTCCCGCTGTAAAGGAATACTGCAGTATGTGGTAAATCACTGCAAACTGAATTATTCCAAGGGGGAAACCAATGCCACTTCAAAGTTGGTGTTATTTTTACCGGGCCAAGAGCATTGGGCCTCTAAGACGCAGCCCAATGTTACTGGTCACAGTTTTAAAGGAGCTATGTGTTCTAAAAGGAGCGAGTGGTTCAGGGTTCTCCACCCCTGGCACCACAAAAGAACAGGTCCAAATAGCCCTCACCCCCACTCCCTCCCAAGGGCACATTCAATGCCACATTCCCCCATACCACCCTCTGTCCCCCAGGGCCCTGATCCAATCCCCACACCACTAAGGCCCTGCCCAGACCTATATTAACAAAAACCTGGTAGTCTAGTGGGGCCCAAATGGGAACAACTCCAACTTGCTCCCATATGGGCCACTTTCAGGTCCAAAATGGCACCTGCGATCTCCCTAATGGTAGTCTCGCAGTACTATCACTGGATTCTTGGGGTGACAATATTGGCAAGTAGCCTCATGGGCTCCGTCACAAGTCTCAACTCTGGACCACTAGGCCATAGGTTCACCTCTGGCAAACCAGGCAATTTAATGATTGGAATATGTTAGTTTTTGGAATTTACATCTGCAATTTGTATATTTTGCATAGTACAGTGGGGAAATGCATCACTATTTCTATTTCTTTGGTGATTCATCTGTTTGGAATGGATAGATGGGAGAAGAGAATGATCCCTCTTCCCTCCCCCACCCTCAATTGCACAATCCTGGAACTAAGGGAACCCCGCCTGGTGATGGATGAGTGTCCTAAATTTGTCTGCAATAAATCTAGTAACCTTATCCGATACAATAAGTGTTCCTGTAGAGAGACATAGACAACATGCAACAGTGATCCCCCATAGCCTAGTACTGAGAATACCTCACAGAGACCCCGATGGATAGATCGCCCAGATATTACCCAATGCAAAAAAAACCTAAAATAGACCTTCCCCTTGGACAACTCCCTGCCTCCATGATAGAGAGTCTGCCCCAAAGCAGAAAGCCCCTAAGCCTGACACTCTTCTCAGATGGAGACTAGCTCAAATTATAAACCCCCTGATAAAGATGCTTTTTTGAGACATATAGCCCCCTCAAATAGGAGCTACAGTACCATGGCTTATAGACAGACTTCCCCTTCTGATACAGACTATCCAATTCATGAACCCCTGAGACAAAGAACCTTTCCCTGTAGGGTTTATTGCAAGGATTGGAGGCGCCTTAGGTGGACCCTTCATCCTGCTGCCCCCCCCCCCTCCTTCGAAGCCCATTGCTGCAGCTCTATTAGCCAGCAGCAGTGGAAATTGTCTCTGAAGCAGTGCTGCGGCACTTAGTGAGGAGTGGCCTAGTAGTTGGGGCAAGTTATCTCAGACCAGAAGGCCAGGAGTTCATAATCCTGCTAGAGGACAGCAACCTTGGGTTGGAAGGACTGGGGTTTCTAGTCCCCAGGTGCTCCTTGTGGCTTTGAGCAAGCTCCTTAACCTTCTGTTGCTTCAGGTACAAAAGAATAGAATGTGAGCCCTTCGGGGACAAGACAGAAATATATATACAGTACCTGAATGTACACTGCTTTGAGTGGTAGAAAAGTGGTCTATAAGCCTAGATAAATAAATACCCTCTGTCCCTGTGTTGTGGTTTCACTCTGCCCAATTTGCTGCTTTGGCCCTCCCCTCTGCCACATATTTCTGGTTTATACAAAATCAGAGGTCCGAGGTGGAAGCAGCAGAATGGGCAGAATGAAACTGCAATGCAGCCTCAGAGATGGAGGGTAAGTGCTGTGTCACGGTTTCAGGAACAATTACTGTTGCTGTCAGCCCTTGTCCTGCTTCCCTCCAGATCGAGACACTCATAAGAAATGACATACTGGGTCAGACCAAGTTCCATCAAGCCCAGTGTCCTGTTTCTAACAGTGGCCAATCCAGGTCACAAATACCTGGCAGGTTCCCAAAAAGACACAAAGGTTCCACAATGCTCGTCATGGGGTAAGCAGTGGATTTCCTGGTTCCTCTTTAATAATGGTTTATGGACCTTTCCTCGAGGAACTTGTTGAGACCTTTTTTTAAACCCAGCTACACTAACAGCTTTTACTACATTCTCCAGTTAAAGAAGTTAAAGACCCTAGGGCCCAATATTCAAAAGAATTTTGCTCGTAACTTTGAAAATTATGATCCTAACTTGGCCCCTTTGAAAATTTACTAGGGCTGAGTGCCTAAATATTGTCTTAAAATTTCATTAAACTTCTACATTTAGGAGCATAAAAAGTGGGTGTGTTGGAAATACCTTTACCTGTGGCCAATTTGCCTATGGCCAATATGACCAATGAGACTCAGAGAGGAAAATATGGTGAAGCAGATTTATTATTGCTCAATACATTGTCTAGACAGCAGGTAACCGTCACGCCCCAGTCTGGAGGTACCATACTTTTATCCCCTTTCCACAAGCTCATCCCTTTCCTCTTTCCTCACCTGCTTACACCCTTATTTGGGGTTATCTCTCTTTTCTTTAGAACTGTGTGCCCTGCCCTCCCCCGAGGGGGGGGGGGGCAATCTAGGTGCAGAAAAAGAGGAAGTAGGGTTCTTACAATATATTTTTCAGATTCTTTAACAATTTTTTTTAAGTCTTCACACACATATATATACATATATCTATATATCTATCTTAAATTCTAATGCTTGTGCTATTTCTATTTTTCTATATTCTTCTACTTCACCTTTATGCTATTCCTACACATTATTAGCTTCACAGCCTTATTAGCTTTGCAGGCTTCCTCTTCAAGAATAGGTAGGTAAGAGAAAAAGAGGGGGGGGGGGGAACCTCTTCAGAAGTTCCTCAGAATTTTTCGGTGTGGCGCTGTAGCCTTGCACATCAAGCATTTATTTTCTGCCTTGCATGTTTCAGGGGGTTTTAGGATTAGAAAGGAAAAAATAGTCTTGAACTGTCAGTTTTAAAAAGAGAGAAGATGATAGCTTTCAGGTTTAAAAAGACAGTAAGAGATATATAGCAGCAGATATTTTAAAGAAAGGAATTTACTCAGCCTGCCATGGCTAAGAGAGGAGAAACTAGGGAAGTGGTCAATCAGGCTCAGTTGCGGAACCTCTCGGTTGCATAGAAGCTCTGTGAAGTATGAACTGAGGAAACTGGCAAGGGACTGATAAGCTAGCATCATATTCTACAGGCTCCTTTGATACCTTTGCTTAGCCTACTATAGTGCTATGCACATAGTGCTTTACAGAAATATAAGCAAAAAGACAGTCCCTGCTCGTCAGAGCTTACAATCTAGTCAAGACAACACAGAACTATAGACAGGTCAGGAAAAGTTAATTGCAAGGGATGGGGTAATAGGGATTATACGTTATGCAAGACATTTGTAAAAACATTTGTAAAAACAATAGTTTTCCATGCTTCTATCAGGTGGCATTGGGGGTGGATTTTGGGCAGGGAAAAATGTTAAGAGCTTGGTACTGATTTTCAGCACTAGGCATTTACAATAGGCTCATAAATCTAGACAAATGCATGGCAGGCCTAAGTTTAGGAGCATAAATTTTAGGGGGGGGGGGAATATTCAGTGATTTACATGGTTAGCAAAATTGCAAACCACGTTAATCGGACTGACCACGATATTCAGTGGCACTAGCATGCCTCAAATCTAGAGTCGGGGCGTTCCAGGGGCACCCAGCAATAATCAGGCAGCAGCAATATTGAGCCACTGCTTGGTTATTGCTAAGCAGCGCTAGTTAAGCACCTGAAAGGGTGGCCTAACTTTCACCACTGAAACTTCATCGCTATCCAGCTGACCTGGATATTAAATGACAGTGGCCAGATATGGCTCTGGCATTGAATATCTGGCTCTAAAGTTGAGCAGTGGCACTTAGCCGCCACTGCTGAATATCGGTCCCTAAATCCCTAAATTAGGATGAATTTTAAGATGAAAATTCAGGCCATTAAGTGTGTCTGAAAATAGGGCACAAATTTAGGATCCTAACTATAGGACCTCAGCTTTTTGGACTATTGGACCCTTACTTTTTTACTATGATTTTTGCTGGCTGATTCAAATAATTTTTTTAGCAGATGTGTATGGGTAGTATATTGTTTTTTTAATATTTAAGGCAGAAAGAATTAATTTATACTTTGTGTTCTGTGAAGTATTTTATGTATGTTTTACCCCACCTAGGATTTTATATAGTGTGGGCTATAAATGCTTTAACAAATAAATCATTGTAACATGTTTCTTTTACAGCCAGTCTCTGTTCTAGGCTCAGTTGCGATCACTGTAGACTATTATATGTATATTCTAGAATCAACTACATGTATAGAGATGGAAAAAAGAAAGGAAAAAAGTTATTTATATTAATGTCCGTAATATAGGAAATTAAGTCCCAGATCCAAGGCTGTAATGAAAGAAGCTGACTTTGATTTAGTGGCAGTCACAGGGACGTGGTACAATGAAAACATATTCATAAATGACCTGGAAAAGTGAGGTTATCAAATTTGCAGATGACACAAAACTATTTAAAGTTGTTAAAACCCATGAGGATAGTGGAAAATTGCAAGAGGATCTTGATAAAGTGGAAGACTGGTCATCCAAATGGCAGATGAAATTTAATGTGGACAAGTGCAGTTATGCACCTACGAAAGAACAACCCAAACTATGATTACACGATGCAAGATTCCACATTAGAAACCACCACCCAGGAAAAAGATTTAGGCGTCATTGTGGATAACATGTTAAAGCCCTCTGCCCAATGTGCAGCAGTGGCCAAGAGAGCAAATAGAATGCTAGGTATCATAAGGAAAGGAATGAAAAATAAAACAAAGGATATAATGCCTCTGTATCGTTCCATGGTGCGACCGCACCTTGCATATTGTGTGCAATTCTGGTCGCCATATCTTAAAAAGGATATAGCATTATTAGAAAAGGTACAGAGAAGAGCCACCAAAATGGTAAAGGGGATGGAAGGATACCCCTATGAAGAGATGCTGAAAAGGTTAGGGCTCTTCAACCTGGAAAAGAGACAGCTGAGGGGAGATATGATAGAGGTCTATAAATTAACGAATGGAATGGAACGGGTAAACGTAGATCGATTGTTTACTAATAGAAAATATATTTTCACTCAGCATGAAATCAAACTCTGGAATTTGTTACCGGAGGATGTAGTAAAGCTGTTAGTGTAGCTGGGTTTAAAAAAGGTTTGGACAAGTTCCTGGAGGAAAGGTTCATAAACCATTATTAAAAGGGACCCAGGATATCACTGCTTGACTCAATACAAGCATTGTGGAACCTGTGTCTCTTGTGGAAACTGCTAGGTACCTATGACCTAGATTAGCCACTGTTGGAAACAGGATACTGGGCTTGATGGATCTGGGTCTGACCCAGTATGGCATATCTTATGTTCTTATGTTATGTTAGAACCATGGGATATACAGTAAGTTTGTATTTGAAATTTCTGTCTGTCTATATTGTTGAAAGATTCCTCTGATGAGAGGGGAGTAGCCTAATAGTTAGAGCAGCAGGCTGAGAACTAGGGAAGCCAGGATTCAAATTTCACTGATATTTCTTATGATCTTGGGCCCTCAGAAAAGGCAGATGTGGCAAGAGGTTTTAGAGAAGGGATGGGAGGGGGGATATCATATGATGTTTAAATAATTAAAGAGTGTTAAGGAGCTAACAAACCTTTTCCAAAGATGGGTAAGCTGTATAACTAGGGGACATCACAAAAAAAACCCAGCAAGAGAAACCAATAATGTAGAATTTTTTTGTTGGAATGGCCAGCACAGTAAACAGGAAAAGTTCCTGCTACCACCGTGGCCCGTCCTTTTTAATCAATATTGAAAGTCAATTTAAAACAGCTCTATTCAAAAATGGCTGATACTTAGCTTTGTGGAAGAAAAGCAGGCTGTGAAAAGGATATAAGCAACAGTAGATCAGTTTTACATCAGCAGGTCACTTGTATGACGTGTCACGTTTCGGGGGTATACACATCAGCCCCCTGCTTCAGGTCAGACCTCTGTGTAAAAAACGTCAGCCCTAAAATCCAGCTGAAAAAAATTGGTTTTATATAACCCAGGCTCGCCACCTGAAATCCTAAATAGGCCACGCCCATCAGATGTAGCTCGTATAGAGGAACCAATCCACACAAAGAGGTGAAACCACCAACCAGATTTCACCTCCCAATCAGGAAGGTTAATGAATGCTGTAAAGAACCAATCTACAGAAGGAGTCACTAATCCAATCACATCTCTCGATCAAAAAATCAATGAATGGTATGCCAATCCACCTGCTGGTTAAGGCCATCCGGATGAACGGAATTCAGTCTAAATATCCACTTTTGCTCCAAATTCTGCAAACGCTGATTCCTGTCACCACCGCAGGGATTAGGGGGCACATGATCCAAAATTCGCCACCGAAGATCAGCAAACTTATGCGAGTGTTCAAGGCAGTGGCTGACCATAGGGGCTGTCAGTGATTTGGTGCGTAAGCGAGAGGCATGTTCTGTCAGTCGTTGTTTGCAAATCCGTGAGGTCCTTCCAACATAAGGTAACTGGCAAGGGCAGACAATTAAATAAACTACATAAGTAGTAGTACAGTCTGTGTGCCAACGAGTGTAATAACTTCTGCTGGTACGACTATCCGTCCAGGTAAGACCCAATAAAGTGCCCGAGCAAAATGAGCAAGCTCCACATGAATAGTGACCAGCATGATCATGATTTTTGGGGGGATGATCTAAAGGGGACGTGGTTTTCACCAAGAGATCTCGTAAATTAGACTTACGAGAATAAGCAATTTGAAGCGGTGTTCGAAAACATGAGTGAATGGCTAAAACAGGCCAAAATTTATGAATCAAACGAACTACTGCAGTAGTCCCTCTCATAAAGGGAAGAACCCCCGTTGTTTTATCCCCAGCAGGTGTAGGATCTCTAGGTGTCAAAAGCCATTCCCGATGGGTATTACATGCCCGTTTATAAGCTAAATGGACAACTTTTGATGGATAACCCCTTACTAAAAGACGAGAACTCAATTCTTGTGCATGAAGTTTAAATTGTGACAGCTCGGTACAATTTCTACGAAGCCTTAGAAATTGACCATATGGTAAGCCCCGTTTAAGGGCCGGAGGGTGATAACTGTCAAACCGAAGTAACGTGTTGCGTTGAACCGGCTTCCTATACAAAGAAGTTGAAAAACCTGCCGGGGTACACTCTATCGTGATGTCCAAAAATTGGATTTTATGTGTCTCCACTTGCGCTGTAAACTGTATATTAGGTTTAAAGGAATTCAGAGAGCCCAATAAAGAGTCTAAATCCCCTCTAGTTCCAGTCCACATGAAAAAGATATCATCCAAAAATCGCTTCCAAAGCTTAACGTGTGAAAACAATGGATGAGGATACACATGCAATTCTTCAAACCAGGCCATGTAGATCGTAGCAATGGACGGAGCCACCGTTGCCCCCATAGCAATTCCATAAATCTGTAAGTAGAATTGCCCCTGGTATAGAAAAAAATTTTGGTTTAATACCAAATCCAAAAGATCTAAAAAGAAATGCTTTGGAATGCGATCCGGTAATGGAATGGAGTACTGGGAGAGACCAATCATGACCTCACTCTGATCGATGTTAGTATATAAAGCTTGAACGTCAAGCATGACTAAAAATGAACATAAAGAGGAGTCAGAAAAAGCTGTTAATTGGCTCAAAAAATCCCCCGTATCTTTTATATAAGATGATACAGTTGCAGCAACTGGTTTTAAGAAAAGGTCACAAAACTGAGACAGGGGTTCCAAGTATGGAGTCTCTGCATGACACAATCGGACGTCCCGGAGGGTTGACCATTGACTTGTGAATTTTAGGCACAAGGTAGAAAGTGGGAATCCGAGGATATCGTTTGATTAAAAAATCTGCCTCCTTCCGAGTCAGCCAGTTGCGAAAAAATGCTTGAGAAACCATCTGAAAAATGCGATCTTTGAGACTCGCTGTGGGATCTTCAATCAGAGTGTAGTGAGTGCGATGGTCTAAATGAACATGCATTTCACGGTCATATTGATCCGCAGAGAGCACCACTGTAGCGCCCCCCTTATCAGCCTGTCTAATGACGAGAGAAGACTGAGACAGCTCCTGTAATGCTATATGATGATTTTTGGAAAAATTGTTATAGGAACTGATTTTTGATTGCTCTAATTGCGATAAACCTTGCAAAGTAAGCTGTTGAAAAGTCGAAATAGCCGCGTCCAATGGACCCGGCGGCTGCCAATAAGAAGGATTTTTTACCAATGAAATGTCCTCCAAGGCTACTTGCTCAGCCATATGTTGTATGACCCGCAGCTTTCTAAAGAATTTGTACAACGCTACTCGCATCTCAAACCCATCGTATCGCGGTGAAGGAATAAAGGACAAACCCATTTCCAAAATTTGAAGCTGTTCAGGTGCAAGGGAGACCTGGTCCAGAACGCGGAGTCGTCAGTTGTGAACATTTCAGGAGTCTCCCTTGCACCTGAACAGCTTCAAATTTTGGAAATGGGTTTGCCCTTTATTCCTTCACCGCAATACGATGGGTTTGAGATGCGAATAGCGTTGTACAAATTCTTTAGAAAGCTGCGGGTCATACAACATATGGCTGAGCAAGTAGCCTTGGAGGACATTTCATTGGTAAAAATTCCTTCTTATTGGCAGCCGCCGGGTCCATTGGACGCGGCTATTTCGACTTTTCAACAGCTTACTTTGCAAGGTTTATCGCAATTAGAGCAATCAAAAATCAGTTCCTATAACAATTTTTCCAAAAATCATCGTATAGCATTACAGGAGCTGTCTCAGTCTTCTCTCGTCATTAGACAGGCTGATAAGGGGGGGCGCTACAGTGGTGCTCTCTGCGGATCAATATGACCGTGAAATGCATGTTCATTTAGACAATCGCACTCACTACACTCTGATTGAAGATCCCACAGCGAATCTCAAAGATCGCATTTTTCAGATGGTTTCTCAAGCATTTTTTCGCAACTGGCTGACTCGGAAGGAGGCAGATTTTTTAATCAAACGAC
This sequence comes from Ichthyophis bannanicus, assembly GCA_033557465.1. Lineage (NCBI taxonomy): Eukaryota > Metazoa > Chordata > Amphibia > Gymnophiona > Ichthyophiidae > Ichthyophis > Ichthyophis bannanicus. Next base: position 379,153,741 of record CM066036.1, read on the forward strand.
ATCCTCGGATTCCCACTTTCTACCTTGTGCCTAAAATTCACAAGTCAATGGTCAACCCTCCGGGACGTCCGATTGTGTCATGCAGAGACTCCATACTGGAACCCCTGTCTCAGTTTTGTGACCTTTTCTTAAAACCAGTTGCTGCAACTGTATCATCTTATATAAAAGATACGGGGGATTTTTTGAGCCAATTAACAGCTTTTTCTGACTCCTCTTTATGTTCATTTTTAGTCACGCTTGACGTTCAAGCTTTATATACTAACATCGATCAGAGTGAGGTCATGATTGGTCTCTCCCAGTACTCCATTCCATTACCGGATCGCATTCCAAAGCATTTCTTTTTAGATCTTTTGGATTTGGTATTAAACCAAAATTGTTTTCTATACCAGGGGCAATTCTACTTACAGATTTATGGAATTGCTATGGGGGCAACGGTGGCTCCGTCCATTGCTACGATCTACATGGCCTGGTTTGAAGAATTGCATGTGTATCCTCATCCATTGTTTTCACACGTTAAGCTTTGGAAGCGATTTTTGGATGATATCTTTTTCATGTGGACGGAACTAGAGGGGATTTAGACTCTTTTTTGGGCTCTCTGAATTCCTTTAAACCTAATATACAGTTTACAGTGCAAGTGGAGACACATAAAATCCAATTTTTGGACATCACGATAGAGTGTACCCCGGCAGGTTTTTCAACTTCTTTGTATAGGAAGCCGGTTCAACGCAACACGTTACTTCGGTTTGACAGTTATCACCCTCCGGCCCTTAAACGGGGCTTACCATATGGTCAATTTCTAAGGCTTCGTAGAAATTGTACCGAGCTGTCACAATTTAAACTTCATGCACAAGAATTGAGTTCTCGTCTTTTAGTAAGGGGTTATCCATCAAATGTTGTCCATTTAGCTTATAAATGGGCATGTAATACCCATCGGGAATGGCTTTTGACACCTAGAGATCCTACACCTGCTGGGGATAAAACAACGGGGGTTCTTCCCTTTATGGGAGGGACTACTGCAGTAGTTCGTTTGATTCATAAATTTTGGCCTGTTTTAGCCATTCACTCATGTTTTCGAACACCGCTTCAAATTGCTTATTCTCGTAAGTCTAATTTACGAGATCTCTTGGTGAAAACCACGTCCCCTTTAGATCATCCCCCCAAAAATCATGATCATGCTGGTCACTATTCATGTGGAGCTTGCTCATTTTGCTCGGGCACTTTATTGGGTCTTACCTGGACGGATAGTCGTACCAGCAGAAGTTATTACACTCGTTGGCACACAGACTGTACTACTACTTATGTAGTTTATTTAATTGTCTGCCCTTGCCAGTTACCTTATGTTGGAAGGACCTCACGGATTTGCAAACAACGACTGACAGAACATGCCTCTCGCTTACGCACCAAATCACTGACAGCCCCTATGGTCAGCCACTGCCTTGAACACTCGCATAGGTTTTTTGATTTTTTTGATTTTTTGATCGAGAGATGTGATTGGATTAGTGACTCCTTCTGTGGATTGGTTCTTTACACCATTCATTAACCTTCCTGATCGGGAGGTGAAATCTGGTTGGTGGTTTCACCTCTTTGTGTGGATTGGTTCCTCTATACGAGCTACATCTGATGGGCATGGCCTATTTAGGATTTCAGGTGGCGAGCCTGGGTTATATAAAACCAATTTTTTCAGCTGGATTTTAGGGCTGACGTTTTTTACACAGAGGTCTGACCTGAAGCAGGGGGCTGATGTGTATACCCCCGAAACGTGACACGTCGTACAAGTGACCTGCTGATGTAAAACTGATCTACTGTTGCTTATATCGTTTTCACAGCCTGCTTTTCTTCCACAAAGCTAAGTATCAGCCATTTTTGAATAGAGCTGTTTTAAATTGACTTTCAATATTGATTAAAAAGGACGGGCCACGGTGGTAGCAGGAACTTTTCCTGTTTACTGTGCTGGCCATTCCGACAAAAAAATTCTACATTATTGGTTTCTCTTGCTGGGTTTTTTTTTGTGATTTACTATTTATTGAGGCTCAGTTTAGAAGGTCTTTGGTGCTATTTTGGTGTAACTAGAGGACATGACATAAAATGAAGATGGAAGGAGGTAAATTTAAAGCAACATCAGGAAATAATTTTTCACGGAAAGGCTGGTGTATGCTTGGAATGCCCTCCAGAAGGAGGTTGTGGAAGCAAAAACAGTGATGGAATTCAAAAAGGCATGGGACAGACACGGAGGATCCCTACAGTATACAGTATAGCAAGAGGATGGAATCAATACAAACTTATATAACTTCACAAACAGAGAGGAGTAAACTGCCTGGAGTGGCAGGTAAAACCTTACGCAAAGGCATAGAGGAGGAATAACCTACACGAGCAGCAGGTGCAACTCTAAAGCTCTAGTCACCTTACTGGACAGACTAGATGGACCATGCTGGTCTTTTTTGCTGTCATTTACTATGTTACATCTACATGCTCATTATTCTGGCCCAGATAGACTCTGGAACCTTTGCTGTGTAATGATGGTGAACATGTTGTTGCTCTGCTACTAGTTGGTTATCTTAACCTCTAAGGGTTGGCTGGGTGAGCTCCTCTCAGGGGTAGCCCCCAGATGTAAGGATCCTTACAAGGTTAGTCTATGGGGCATGTTTACTAAACATTCCTAACGTGCGGGGCCGCGCTAGTGTGCCTGTGCCATATAAGGAGTGGGCGGTTCAGGCAGAAAATAGAAAAAAAACGGTAGTAAGCAACCGGACGTGTGCGCGTCGCGCTAATGTGCGGGGGTCGACATTAGCGCGTGGAAAGGCAAAGTGGCGCGCTGCTGAGTATACAAAACAAGAGAGCCGTGGTACAACGGTGAAGACACTGACCAATGGTGCAGGGGCCATGGGTTCAATCCCCCAGTGTGCGCAACGACAAAGGTCAGCTGAGGCAGTAACTGTAATGATTAACATTGTTTTAGGAGGCAAATTAATTTGGAACGGCATAAGGCGGCGCACAGTTATTTTTGGTCGGCAGAAGGCGGCGCACAGTGCTTTTTGGGCGGCATAAGGCGGCGCACAGTTATTTTTGGGCAGCAGAAGGCGGCGCACTGGTCCCCTTGGGCGGCAGAAGGCGGCGCGCTGATAGGCACAAGGCGGCGCGCTGATGCACAAGCACAGGAACAGAGCCACAGCACAATGGTTAAAACACTGACCAATGGTGCAGGGATCAGGGGTTCAACTCCTCACAATGCCCAGTGAAAAATGCCTGCTGAGGCAGTATGTATTATGTTGTGGAGTGCTGTAGGAGGCTGTATAATTTTATTTTGTTATCACTACTAGCAAACGCACTCTCCCAGCATGTTAACATACGGCGGCCCATAAGGCACATGTTACAGTGCACTGTTCGCCAAGGCACCCTTGAATGACCCCTATAGGGCAGCATGTATGTTGCGACACAGGATAATGTATAGTGCACCCTATAGGGATGGCAACCATAAGGTGGCCTACAGGGCGCCCTATGAAGCACCCTCAGAGGCACCTAATGGGTATAGTAAGCTGAGGGTGGTCTTGCCGGCATAGACATATGTACAGTAAATAAAAATAAAGCTGTGGACAGCCCTACCAAAGGGCCCCACTATGGGTTTGAACCCATGACCTCTGGCTGTACAGGCAGTGATGTAACCATTGCGCTACAGCTCCATAGCTGTAAGGAGGCCCCTGGCTGGCTGCAGATAGCCGACACGTCACCTCACAGACAGTCTGCTGGTGTCAACAGGATAGGGTTAGGCCACCCGTACCCATGATGCACTGCACATGCAAATTAGCTGTCCGCAGATGGACACAAGATGGGGAATGCACCCCCACAGCACCTCGGCCCTGTTGGGGGAAGTGACCGGGTGCACCCACACAGCACCTTGGCCTAGTAGGGGGCACTGACCGGGTGTTTTACTGGCACAGAGTAGCCACACACCGTTACATCGTGCGGGTACTGTGCTCACCCTGAGTGTGCAATGAGGTGGCCAGGACCAGGTCAACAACACCTGCCATGGCTGATGGAGGCCAAGCGAGCGTTCCAAAGCAGTGTTAATGTGTAAGATAGCTAGTTTCTGCACAAACACCATGGATATCCCTGTCTGCCGCCATCAGGCACCCCCCCCCCCCCCCCGTGGCAAACATGGTCCCCATCAAGGGATCCACACTCTACCTCCCTGCAAAGGTGGCAGTAGAGGGCAACATCAACCCCAGTCCTGCTGAGGAACACCACCACCCCCCCCAGGCAGGCAGCTCCATACACAGCCATAACACAATAGCAGACAGACATAAGCCCAGGGTATGGTAAGCTGCACTCCACCACCAGATATTCCCCTGCAGCAAGCCAACAGCCACTGCACCCTGCAAGCCATTATAGCAAGACATTTATCAGCTACAAACAGTCTGCTGGTTAGTCCATAGTGCATGTTCCCAATGGAGATGCATGCACCCAGAACTGGGCTGTCTGTATACACAGCAAGCAGATAGATCAGTGACTGGGCCCCAAAGAGAAACCCATATCTATCACATGAGAGAACTACTATACAGCACTATGGGGGGGCCTAGCCATGCTGTGGTCACTGCACAGTCAGGGTGAGCGTGATCCCCCAGAAGGACATGCTTTGGCCACCCTGTCTGTGTAGGTGGTGGCCGGACACTACAATATCCCAGCCAATGTCCCTGCCAGGGCCCTATGCCCAGTGCAGATGCATCCTGGCCACGCCACCCTGCCCTGGCTATACCCATGGTACCTTGCACCTCATTATGCACATTGACTGGCCAATACTGGCAACAGTGCTGGCAGTGCGGGCTGTTGAAGGGGCTTGCAGCCAACACCCACTGTATAGACAGACACACACTTCCACACCTCTGCCATCATGGTGCTACGATTGAGGGGGTAAGTAGCCTTGCCCACCAAACCGGTCCTGAGCACGGCAAGGCATGGATATGGTACGCATTACAGCTGGTGGTCACTCCCCAGGGTGGTAAGCACCGTCAGAGGCCAGGCCTGGAGCATGCCCCGCAAACACCTAACAGATTGTTTGGATGGGGTCAACTAGCAGTATGTACGTAACGTATGGATAACTGCCTGCCTGTGCTCCTAGCAAACGTCTCCGAGCTGTGTACCGTATACCTCAGGTGTAGGGTGACATTGGTAAGTTATGCAAGTGCTCGTTTTGGGTGCTGCATGCACGGTCCAATGTTCTGCCTTTCCAGGAGACATTGGCCAATGGGGCCTGTGGGTGTGGGTGTGTCTGCCCTTGATGGCTGCTGCTTTACGGCACAGATTCCCAACTCCAGTCCAGGTTTGCATCACACTGTTCGGGTTTTCCTGCTATCCCTCATGAATATGCATGGGCTACATCTACATGCCATGGGGGTGGTGCATAGATATACAGCACAGGCATTTGTATGAGTGTCAGCATGGAACTGACTGGTGTGTGGCCCACCAGGACTGCATTTGGGTGATTCTGCTCTAGGTACTGCCCCTGTTCATGGTGTCTGTGCTCAGTGGGGTAAAAGATAGATGTCTTACCATTGCATATGTCCCCGCCATGAAAGGTGTGTCCTTACTATCACTGTTTAGTTGTGGGAAAAATATGTGGGCAGGATTGGCAGTAGCCCCAGCTGGGCTTTGCACCTGTGACCTTCTTTTCTTGTATGCACTGTCTGTGTGCACTGCACCACTGTGTAGCCACAGATTGGTTGGATTCCCTGGACTGTCCATGACTGTGGATCCGGCAGGACCTGTCTGTTGCAGTGGACTGTGCCAGCCTGCACATGGCTAGGCCTCTGTCTTCTGTGGTTAGCAGCCACTGCCCCCTGCACCACATGTACTTGTCCGCCAACATGCTGGCATGAACTTCTCTCAGAAAAAGCAGTTGACCTGATTGCAATGTGGCAGTATGGGACTGCATTTGGGGGACTTGGCTGTAGGTAATGCCCATTGTTGTGGTGTGTGTGCGGTGTTGGGTAACATATGGGTGTTTTCCCCATGCATACAGGGGTGTCTGCGCTATCTTTATTTAGTGGTGGGTAAAATATAGGGACTAGGCTGGCAGGTGCCCCAGCTGGGTTTTGAACCTCTGCCCTCTGGTCCTAGAGGTAATGACTCTGTCCGCTGTACCACACTTTGGCCACAGAGACAGTGCAGCCCCTGGAGGCAGTAAGCCTGGCAGGATGGAGTCACAAACCCTGCTCTACGCAATTCTACTGTGGGCATATGCACCCTGTCTGGTGACAAACGTGCACATAAACCCCGGAAATGACCACGGGAAATGTGGGACAAAATATCACCACGCTGGGCAACAGTGATATTAATGGGCAACCATAGCAAACACTCCCAGGAAAGCTCCAAAACGTGGAAATGTTTTTTGGAAGAGTCTCCTCTCAGTAGACCCTTCCAAAATTCATTTCTTTTTTCTGGAGCTTTGCTGGGTGTGATTTCTGTATTTGCCCATCACTATAACTGTTCCCCAGCTGAATTACTATTTTTAATAATTCTGTTGTGGTCATTTTCTATTTTTATTTTCACTTTTGTGCTGTGCACATATATCACACTGCTCACGTTTTGCTGGTTTCCCCGGTTTTCCTGTACATTTCAAATTCGGGCCCGATACTGTGCGGGGAGCCTCTCCCCTCCCACTCTCCACCCATTGACCCCGTCCCTCCGCCCCTCCGGAGCCTTCCTCCGCCCTCCTTTCGCCGTTCCACGCCTCTATCGGACATTTGCGGGCCCGCACTTGTACGGGGCCCGTTAGTGAGCCGCGTACCTGTGCGGGGGTGACACGCACGTGTGCGGGGCATTTAAACGCGTTTCTGCGCGTTTCAGTGCTGCGTTGCCGTGCGCTATTTTGCGGCGCGCTATTTTGCGGATTTTAGTAAACATGCCCCTATGTCTCAGAGGAGGTGACGTCTCAGATCTCCAAGGATCTTTTGCTGCTTCATGAGATCAACAGGATGTCTTGGCTGTGGAAACAGATGGTTCAAGTCTAGTCACTAGGCTACCTCTTTTTCTTCTTCCTGTTCTTGAACATAAAGCTTTGAGAAGAATCAGCCTCTTTAGAGTCTCAGAAGTCTTATGATTGGTCCCTCTCCTTGGAAAGCCTAAGGGCTGCTAAAGTGTGATAGAGCCATCCTGAGTTCCAGAGTGGTGCCACGTTCCCTTGACCCAATGGGTAGTGCAGCTGGTTATTCTTGGCAATGTCCTTGGAGGAGCATAGCCCATTTCTAATGTTTTGTACATAAGAGCATAAGAAATGCCATACTAAGTCAGACCAAGGTCCATGAAGCCCAGTATTCTATTTCCAACAGTGGCCAATCCAGGTCACAAGTACCTGGCAGGCTCCCAAAAAGGCACACAGGTTCCACAATGTTTGTCCAGGGGCAGACAGTGGATTTCCCAGGTCCCCTTTCGTAATGGTTTATGGACCTTTCCTTGAGGAACTTGTCCAAATCTTTTTTAAACCCAGCTACACAAACAGCTTTTACTACATTCTCCGGTTACAAATTCCAGAGTTTGTTTACGTGTTGAGTGAAAAAATAATTTCTCTCATTAGTCTTAAATGGTCTACACTGTAGCTTCTTTGCACACTTCCAAGTCTTTCTATTTTTTCTCCAAGAACAAGCAGGAACTCAGTCCTCACATATGGGTGACATCGTCGCCAACGGAGTTCCACGCGGAGCATTTCCCCAGCTTTCAAAGAAAGCCTTTGGGAATGCTATCATGCAAGCATGGTCCCCTTACTGCCCAAGGGTGCCATCTTGTTCAGTCTCCTTTTTTCCACAGAGCCCAACTGACGTAGTCCTCTGCTCTCCCGGAAAACATTTATTAAAATCCTTCTATATATCTGGTTTGCATACTGGTTCCCTTCCCGCCTCGAGCCAGCACCCTCGGTGCCATCCTCAGCTCTCCTTTCCATTTTTCCCTCGAAGTTCATCCTCGAATGGCCTTTGCACCAATTTTTGCCTGGGGGTCATCAACCCCAGCCAGGTGTTTTCCCACCATGACTTCCGGTGGGTTCAAGAAATGCGACCGCTGCAGTCAGACTATCTCAGTTACTGATACCCATGACTGCTGTATCCGCTGCCTGGGCCCGGACCACGACAGCTCCATCTGCAACCGGTGCCAGGCCATGACCCCCAAAACAAACAAAAAGCGGTCGGAGTTGCAGGGGAATCTGTTCCTGAGATCTGACTCTGCCCCAGCCTCTCCAATGCCAAGCCCCAAAGCTGGCACTTCCCATGATGTCTGGGCATCCTCAGAGTCCCACAGTGGCAACTCTTCCAGCACGGCCCCGAATCCTCCCAAGAAAAAGAAAAAGGCACTGAAGCCTGCCGAGATGTTTCTGATGAAACCTGGTAAAGTGCCACGATGGGACTCAGGCAACTCCAAGCAGCACCCTCAGACAGTCTCAAGACAGGAGTCCTTGGCCAGTGGAGACTGCACCAGGACCCATGAACCCATAGTCCTCCTCAAGGACGCACTTTCCAGAGTGCCGGCATTGGACCCGACGCCCTCGGTGTCCACGCCAAAGGCTGCACAGACATCAGGCCTCAAGTCCCAAATGGCTGCCATGGAGCAAAGCATCTCATCAATCCTGGCCTTGCAGCAGGCATTGATGACTGGTTTCCAAGCATCATCGGCCCTGACACTGGGCCCCCCGCCCTCAGGGGAGTCTCCGGGCATTGAGCAGGACACCGAGCGCCATCTGCCTTGGGTAGGTCCTCGATGTTGATTGAGATCTCGGTCATGCTCCTCAGGGATTCGGTCCTCTCCAGTGAGTTTTTGGGAGTCTGACCCCAGATCCTCCTGGGGCCCCAAGTTCCTCAGGGCTACCTCCGAGGCCGATTCCTTGACGCCCTTGGGATCCGACTGGGAGACTGAGGATGAGGCCTCTCCGGAGACCTCCCGGCACAGAGATGCTCCCTCCGAGCTCTCTCCCCTAGAGTCTCTACATCATTCCCACCTGAGGACGTAGCCTTTCATTATTTTGTCCACAACATGGCCCAGGCTCTTTCGGTCCAGACGGAGTTGGAGGAAGATCCACATACCAAGGAACTCGAGATCCTGAAATATGAGTCTCTTCCCAAGGAGACTCTCATGGTGCCAGTTCCACTCATCCTCGAGAGGCTACTCCGCAGGATGTGGGAGACCCCAGCCTTGGTGCTGATGGTCAGTCGGCACCTGGATGCTATCTACTGTGTCTAGAAGGGCCCCGGGTTCCATAAACAGCAACTCCCTCACAACTCCATGGTGGCTGAGTCCTCCATGCAGAAACTGAAGAGCCAAAAATCTTACTCTTCGGTTCCCCCCAGCAGGGAGGGCCAGGTGCTCAATGCCCTAGGCTGCAGGTGTTATCAGGGTGCCATGCTCGGGTGCCGTATTCAGACATACAAACTGTACATGGGAATATACCTAAAAGACCTGATCCAGGAGCTCGGGGTTCTCGGTGGGCCTCGCAGAGGTTCCAGTCCTTGGCGGCAGGCATCCGGGACTGTTACAAATTCCTCTCTAGGGCCACCTACAATGGGTTTGAGTCTGCGGCCAGGGTGGCAGTTGCTGGTATTGGTGCCTGGCGCCAGGCATGGTTACAAACCTCGGACCTTAAGCAGTGGGTGCAAGAAAAGCTACTGGATGTCCCCTGCAATGGCAAGAACTTGTTTGGGAAGCTGATGTCCGACAAGGCGGTTGAAATTGAGGCTGAGGTAGTGACCCGGCAAAGGCTGTCCAGGAAGCCCTCAACCCTCCTCAAGAAAAAATCCTTGGGGAAAAAGCCCCTTTTCCCAAGGAAAAAGGGCTATCACCAGGCCTGGCCCTTCCAGCCTTACTTGGGGCAGCAGCACCAGGCCTCACAGCCTAAAAGCCAGGGGAATGGGCCCCGGAAGCCTAAGGCCCCAAGTCTCAAACAACAGCCCCCACCGAACTGGGAGGGGTTTTTTGACTCCCTGGGCAGGGCCCCCCTCCCCCAGGAGTCCCGCCTCTGCCCACAGGGTATCGGCTGGCCTCATTTGCCCACAAGTGGTCCAAATTACCACGGACAAATCGGTCCTGCAGATGGTGAGGGAGGGTTACCACCTCTGTCTACAGCAGAACCCTCCAGACCTCTTCCCAGGAGAACCTTCATGGCTTCTCCTCCATCAGGTCTTGCTCATCACAGAACTCGCAGGCTTGCTCAGGGACAGGCAGTGGAGCCTGTACCCCAACACCTCTGGGGAAAGGGGTTCTACTCAAGGTATTTCCTTGTTCCAAACAGAACAGGGAGCCTTAGGCCCATCCTAGACCTGCACAACTTGAACAAGTTCCTGGTGAGGGAGAAGTTCAAGATGCTCTCCCTTAGGACACTGCTGCCCTACCTCCGCCAGGGAGACTGATTCTGCTCCTTGGACCTCAAGGACGCGTATACTCACATCCTGGTCCACCCCTCCCACAGACAGTACCTGAGATTTGTAGTGGGGGTGTGGGGCAGCACTACCAGATCAGGGTACTGCCATTTGGCTTCGCCTACTCTCCAAGGATCTTCACATAGTGCCTGGCGGTCATAGCCACCCATGTGCACCTCCAAGGAGCCCACATCTTCCCCTACCTTGGACGACTGGCTCATCAGAGGTGGCACGGCCCTCGAGGCAAGCCAAGCCACAAGACTTATAATTCATACCCTGCAGAAGCTGGGATTCATCATCAACTACTCCAAGTTCAGTCTCTCCTCAGTTCAGGACCTGGAGTTCATAGGAGCACAGCTGGACACTCTATAGGTTAAGGCCTTCCTCCCAGTAGAGAGGGCCCATTGCCTGATGCAGTTAGCGGAGGAGGTTCAAAGCTGCAGGTCAGTGCCAGCCCGGCTGCTCCTCTGCTTGTTAGGCCATATGGCCTCAACGGTCCATGTCATGCCTTTGGCTCACCTGCACATGCGAGCAGCCCAGTAGTGCCTCAGATTTCAATGGACAAAGGCTACAGGCAGGCTGAGGGACAGAGTAAGGGTCACTCACCGACTGGCGGCCTCCCTCCACTGGTGGTAGTCCCTGTAGCATCTCAGGACGGGGATGCCCTTCCAAGTACCACCACCATAAAAAGTCCTGACAACAGATGCCTCCTTAGTGGGCTGGAGTGCACATTCCGAGGGCCATTGCACTCAGGGAAATTGGTCCCCAGACGAGTCTCAGTTACAAATCAGCCTTCTCGAGCTCAGGGCCGTCTTCCTGGCCCTACAAGCCTTCCGCCACCTCCTGTGCAACCTTTCGGTCCTCATATAGATGGACAATCAGGTTGCCCTGTTCTATGTGAACAAGCAGGGAGGCGGTAGCCCTTCACTCCTTTGCCATGCGCAATAGCATGCTCCTGAGGGCGGTGTATGTGCTGGGCTGGACAACCTCCTGGCGGACAGGCTCAGCAGGATCCTTCACCCACACTAGTGCCAGGTTGGCACAGAGGCTCTTCTGTCTCTGGGGCAGACCCTGGATAGATCTGTTTGCTTCCCTGGCCAATGTACAACTGCACAGATTCTGCTCACCTCAGCCACACCACAGCAGGGTGGCAGCAGATTCCTTCTTCGTCTCATGGTTGAAGGGCCTACTTTATGCATTCCCACCGACTCCTCTAATAGCCAGGTACCTTTTCAAGATTCAGAGCAACCATGCTGCAGTAATCCTGATGGCTCCCAAGTGGCCCAGACAGCCCTGGTTCTCCCTGCAACTGTCCCTGTTAGTGGCAGCCCCGGTGGTACTGGGTCGTCAGCCGGATCTTCTTTTGCAGGAGGGGGGCTCCCTTCTCCAGCCCAACCTGGCATCCTTGGCGTTAACTGTATAGATGCTGAAAGGGCAGCACTGGCCCCCTTCAGTCTCACAGACAAAGTGCAAGAGATCCTCCTGGCCTCCTGGAAGCCCTCCATCAGGAGGGCATATGCCTTCAAGTGGAGGAGATTCTCTCTATGGGTGCAGAGTGGAATGAGAATCCCTTTTCCTGCCATCTGTAGCTCATTCTGCAATACCTGCTGCATCTCTCCCGCTCAGAGTTAAAATCTAATTCGGTCAGGGTGCATCTCAGCGCCATAGCAGCTAGTCATCACCTTGTGGAGGGGAGGCCCTTTTCCAGCCAGCCCCTGGTCTCCAGGTTCCTCAGAGGCCTTCTGCTATCAAAGTCCTCCCTCCGCCCACCTTCACCAGAGTGGGATCTCAATGTGGTGCTCTCACAGCTCCCCAGACCGCCATTTGAGCCACTGGCGACTTGCCACTTGAGGTATCTCTCCTGAAAGGTGGCCTTCCTGGTGGCTTTGATGTCCGCCCGGAGAGTGAGCAAGCTGCAGGCCCTGGTGGCGTATCTGCCTTATATCAGGTTCTATATAAACAGGGTTGTGCTTTGCACACACCCCAAGTTCCTCCTGAAAGTGGTGTCGCCTTTCCACCTCAATCAGGAGGTGGTCCTTCCCACTGTCTTCCCACAACCTCATGCCGGTAAGGCAGAGTCGGTTTTGCATATGTTGGATTGCAAGAGCGCCCTGTCCTTCTATCTACAGAGGACCCAGACCCACTGCAAAGCTCCTCAACTCTTTTCTCTTATTACCCCAGCAGGTTGGGGCTACCTGTGACCCTATCCACTTGGGTGGCGGATTGTAATTCCCTCGCTTATGAGAGAGCTGGCCTTTCTCTAGAGCACCAGATCACTGCTCATCATGTAACGGCTATGACCACCTTGGTGGCCAACCTATACTTAGTGCCGGTGACAGAAATTTGTAAAGCTGCCACATGGTCTTCAGTGCATACGTTCGCAGCTCACTACTGCCTCGAGAGTGAGTCATAAGAACATAAGATATGCCATACTGGGTCAGACCAAGGTCCATCAAGCCCAGTATTCTGTTTCCAACAGTGGCCAATCTAGGTCATATGTACCTAGCAGTTTCCCCAAGAGACACAGGTTCCACCATGCTTGTACTGGGTCAAGCATTGATATCCTGGGTCCCTTCTCAATAATGGTTTATGGACCTTTCCTCCAGGAACTTGTCCAAACCTTTTTTAAACCCAGCTACACTAACAGCCTTTACTACATCCTCCGGTAACAAATTCCAGAGTTTGATTACACGTTGAGTGAAAAAATATGTTCTTTTATTAGTCTTAAATAGTTTACCCTGTAGCTTCATTGCATGTCCCCTAGACTTTCTATATTCTGATAAGGTAAACAATCGATCTACGTTTACCTGTTCCACTCCGTTCATTAATTTATAGACTTCTATCATATCTCCCCTCAGCCGTCTCTTTTCCAGGTTAAAGAACCCTAACCTTTATAGCCTTTCTTCATAGGAGTATCCTTCCATCCTCTTTACCATTTTGGTGGCTCTTCTCTGAACCTTTTCTAAAATCGCTATATCCTTTTTAAGATACGGTGACCACAATTGCACACAATATTCAAGGTGCGGTCTCACCATGGAACGATATAGAGCCGAAACCCAGAAACCGCAGCATAGGTAGTTGCCAACATGCACACTGGATGGTCTAAACCTGTGCGGCCACAGCACCAGTAGCAGAAGGGCCTGCAGCATGTTGGCAGAGGTTTACTGGTATCAGAGGGGGGCAGTGGCAGGTGGCCAGAGAAGATGGAGGTAGAGCCCCCAAAACGTGGGTGCAGTGGACTACAACAGAAAGGCTCCCTGTGACAAACAGACATGCTATCTCCAGGATCCACATTGACTCTGTGTCCGCAGTGTGGTGCAGGGAACTCAGCCAGTGTGTTGTGGAGCCAAAGATTAGCAGTTCAACTCCCAGCTGGGTCCACCAGCAACACAGTGCACATATTTTTCCCACCAGTAAACCGTGATAGGAAATAAAAACCCCTCTTGTAGAGAAAAAAAAACATGTTCAGAGGAGCTCTATTTTACCATAAGGAGCGCATACCCCTCAAAAAGTGTACAACACCTACAGCAGAGTCCACACAATGCAGTACTGGAGGGCCACATGTCATTTAGCTGTGATTCTGTCCCCAATATAAGGCCATGTCAGCACGGTGCCGGATGCCTACTGCTGGCAGAGGGGGCAGTGTCTGCTGCACCACAGCAGATGCTGGCCTAGCCACCCTCATGTGGCTGCAGTAGAATCCAACAGACAGACCCTGTGTGACAAACAGCTATGGACTCCCCCGGGAATGTACTGTTGCTGTGCTAAGACGGTGGTGCAGTGGACGTAGCAAGTGCCTAAAAGAGCAGAAGGCCCCAGGTACAAATCCCAGCTGGGGCACCTGCCATCCCAGCCCCCATGTGTTACCCATGCACAAAACCTGATAGTAAAGATTGGAAATACCCTGCTGAGGACATAAGCGTCGGTCAAGATACCATATTTTACCATAAACAGCACACAACACATAAACATATGCCTCACCCACAGCAGAGTCCCCCAAATGCAGCCATGTTGGGTCACACATCACTCAGGTTGGCTGATGTCTCCAATAAAGATGCCTGTGCTGCAAGTTTAGTGAACACCACCATGGTATGCAGTTGTATCAGAGGCATATTCATCACGGACATCATGAAAACGCGACCAGTGTTTGCACCACATTGCCTGGAGTTGTGAACATCTGCCCTAGAGCAGTGGGCAACAGGGGCAGAAACACCTGCACCTGCAGGCACCGTTATGCGAAGACCAATGCAGCGGTTGGATGTTGGACCCTGTGTGTCCCCCCCAAAACTAGCATGGGCATACATTACCAATCCGAAACTACACATGGGGAGACGTCGCACAGATATCCAAAGCCTGTTATGAGCACTGACTGATAGAAATGCCAATGCTCAGCACAAGCAGATCATTGAGCTGTAACATACCACTGTCTCTGATGTATGTGCAATGTGTGTCAGGTCATGTCTCCCTCAGAGACTAGCACCCTGGAAAATAACTCCAAAAGTACACCCTTACATTGCCATGGCCGCACTGTGCCCATTACTGGTGCGTTGGCAAGGGCTCCCAAACAACACTACATCTGCTCAATGCTGTCCTAGGTGTGGGGAGTGTGTGTCTGTCTATCCTGTGTGTGTTGGCTGCCAACACCTCCCACAGCCCTCACTGATAGCACCGTTGGCAGTATTGGCCTGCCTATGTGCATAATGAGGAGCAAAGTCCTGTGGGTATAGAAGAGACAGGGCGGCAGGAGCAGGATGCAGCTACACAGGGCAAATGTGCATGCCTAGGACCATGTTGTGCCTTGCCATCACCTCCACAGGCATGGTGTCCATAGCATGGCCTGTGTGGAGGTCACTCTCACTCCGAATGATCAGTGACCACGGCATGGCTAGGTTCCAACATAGTGCCATATAATAGTTCTCTCATGTGATGTTTATGGGTTCTGTATATATGGGCCCCAATCACTGAGTTAACTGTGTGGTGGGTGTGCTCACATCCCAGTTATGGGTGCACAGAGCTTCCCTGATAACATGCACCATGGACAGGCTATCGGCTTGTCTGCAGGTAGCATGGGTCTGGCTGGAACACCTTGCAGGGTCAGTAGCTGGCCACACACTGTGCCTGCTGCTGCAAAATGTCAGATGGTGTTGGGTGAGCTGGGGGTCTCAGGCTGTTACTCTCTGTCTGTGTGCTCCTGAAATATGGATATTTGTGCAATGACAGAGCGTGACCTGTAGGTTGTCTGTACTACAGCAGGACTGAGTCTGCTGGTGCTGGCAGCTGCTAGCACCACAGATGGGATCTAGAACGTGGATATCATATGTTTGTGGAAACTGTCTTCCACACAGAAGGTTTGGTGGTCAGACAGACTCTGCCTATGTGTCTGAAAATCTCCTTTCACCCGACACCCCCTGCACATATACCATGAACGGCAGGGCACCCACACAGAATATGCACCCCTCTGTGAGCATTGTAGCCCAGATGGGTCTGGGACATACAGATGGTCTAAGGTGGACTGGAGGTGTGTCTGATGTGCCAACCTATCAGAGATCGGCAGACCAGTTTATATGATGTATAGGCCCTCTCATCCAGGACAGGTGCTGTGTGTCTCACCTCACCCTCAGGGTGAGCACAAGCCACACACACTGTGATGGGCTGTACCCACTCTGTACCCGCAACACAGAAGGTGAGTGGGCCACAATAGGCATAGGTGCTGTGGGGTTGCACACACTATCGTTGGTAAATGAGTACACCGCTGTTTTGCATGTGCAGTGCATCATGGGGTAGAGTGGATGGAACCTACCATGTTAACCGCAGCACAGAGTCTGCTGAGGTTATATTGCACCCAGCCAGACCTCACATCTGAGCCACAGAGCTGTAGTCTACTGGTGACTGTAATGCCTCTGAAGCAAAGGGTTGGTGGTTCAAATCCAAAGTGTGGTTGTACAAGCAAAGTATTTTAGATATTGACATTGTTCCATATACTGCGTCAGTCAGCAGCACTGCTGGTTACATTGCAGAATATTAACATACATTGAACAAGGCATTGTAACATAGGGCACATAGTTTTAAAGGTTCATGGGGTCTGTCAGGCCTGGAATGTGTGTAATGTCCTGTAGTACTGGCAACTCAAAAACCATCACAGTGCATTAACCCACGTCCACCCTATAAGGTGGTGTGTGCAGCACCTGATGCTGACAGCACTGTGTGGATCTCTGAACATCCTCCACTATTTTACAGTCAGGGACCTGTCATTGGCTGCACTCACCAATAACCACACTGTGTATGGAAACAGGCAAACTCTGGCTCCACATGCAGCAAGGTTAGGTGTGTGCCACAGCTCGATTGCTAAGAACATATGCCTGGCTGGCTAAAGAGGCAATCTTGCAGACTGTGTGCTGTGGTTACCAGGGGTGCGGTGCTCCATTAGTGAGAATAGTGTACTGCACATGATGTATGCAGCAGTGCGAGGGTCTTGGCACTAGCAGCACCTCTGTAATATAGAAAGTGGTCTGGGGCAGGTAACAATGTTGCAATGTATGAGGAAATATGCCTGGAGTAGCATAGATGTACATGAAAAGCACCATGTCCAATGTGGTACCAAAGTATGATAATGTGCGCTGCCTGACACAGGCACTCCAGAGCACAAATGGAAGATGTAACCCATGATGCCTGGTTAAGCAGTCCATGTATCAGCCACTGTGCTATATCTCAGCCACCAGGACTGTATGCCAGCACACATACCAAGGCATAAGGCCCAGTGTGGTGACATGCTGACCTACATCGCCTCGTAATGTCCAACACGCAACTTTACCTTGTGTGTGCAATGCTGATATGAAGCTCCCCCCAAACCCCTATGGCAACCACCACATCATTGCTGTCCCAACATGGAGATACACCACAGAACATATTCCACTAGCACACACAACCCCATATCACCAGGTTGATTGACACCTGATGCTGATGGTTGGTCTGCACCCATTGCTATCAGTGTGAGAGCAGTACATGCTAGGTGGCACACATAGCACACCTCATCTGACAATGCACCCTGAATCAGTGGATATGTGTCCAGAGGTTCAAAACCACACTGTGTGAACAAGTGTAATCCATAATAATAAACGTTTGTTATAGGGACATGAGAGGCACCTCCTAGCTATGTGAGTATGCACAGAACAGTACACATATTTCTAGTAAAACCATAAACAATGTGTATGACTGCTGCGTGCCGGTAATAATTACACTTTTCTGGCATACACGAATGCGGAGCGCAAGGGCCAGCATAGATTATTCACGCAGCCATGCGCCGCGCACGTGCGTGATCTGCTATGCGCCGCGCACGTGCGTGATCTGCTATGCGCCGCGCACGTGCGTGATCTGCTATGCGCATGTGCGGAAGTTGCGTCGTTTCGTTAGCGCGTATACACGGACAGAAAAAAACATGGCGTCCCGAACTCGGAAGCCCGCCTTCAGCCATCGGGAGCTGTGCCATCTGGCCTCCCTGATCGGCAGGAAGCAGGAGAAGCTTTTCCCAGGGCCCTCAAGGCAAAGAGACATGGGGAAGGTCCTGAGGGCCTGGGAGAGGGTGACCAGGCTCTTCAACCGTGAGGCAGACCACCCACGGGAGGTAAGTGAATGGCCACAGGTCACAATAAACATATACACACACAGGGTTGATGTCAGCTCTGCATGCTGTTGTGTGTAAGTAGTCTAGAGAATTAAACTGTAGCATGTGAACCGCACGCCATATGCATTGTGTATCACATCTGAGTGGTTGTCCATGTAGCCAGGTGGTGACGGATGTGGCCACAGAGGGCATGATGGCCCCCTTGTGTCATGACAGCTGCTGGTGTTGATGTAGTACAGCACACTATAACACAGCTAGGCCCGTCATCAGCCTAAGGAGCGTCTGGAAACATCATGTGATGATGTCAGTATCTGCATCTGCAGGGTAACACATAGGGCCAATCATCAGGGGTTGTAGAACGTTCAGCACATGGGCCCTCATCCACCCAGGTGCTCTGGGAGTGTTTGACAATGTTGGATAATACATCCCCCCTATCCTCAGGGGTCCAGAGACACCATCCAAGTGTTTTCTCTGTCACCCTGGAGATATGGTTGTGTGGCCTAATGTAGTTTGAACCATCCTCCTTACCTCCAGGAGTGCAGAGACACCATCCAAGTGGTTTCTCTGTCACCCTGGAGATATGGTTGTGTGGCCTAATGTAGTTTGAACCATCCTCCTTACCTCCAGGAGTGCAGAGACACCATCCAAGTGGTTTCTCTGTCACTCTGGAGATATGGTTGTGTGGCCTAATGTAGTTTGAACCATCCTCCTTACCTCCAGGAGTGCAGAGACACCATCCAAGTGGTGTCTCTGTCACCCTGGAGATATGGTTGTGTGGCATAATGTAGTTTGAAACATCCTCCTTACCTCCAGGAATTCAGAGAGCCCATCCAAGTGGTTTCTCTGTCACCCTGGAGATATGGTTGTATGCCCTAATGTAGTTTGAAATATCCTCCTTACCTCCAGGAGCTCAGAGACACCATCCAAGTGGTTTCTCTGTCACCCTGGAGATATGGTTGTATGCCCTAATGTAGTTTGAAACATCCTCCTTACCTCCAGGAGTGCAGAGACACCATCCAAGTGGTTTCTCTGTCACCCTGGAGATATGGTTGTGTGGCCTAATGTAGTTTGAACCATCCTCCTTACCTCCAGGAGTGCAGAGACACCATCCAAGTGGTTTCTCTGTCACCCTGGAGATAGGGTTGTGTGGCCTAATGTAGTTTGAAACATCCTCCTTACCTCCAGGAGTGCAGAGACACCATCCAAGTGGTTTCTCTGTCACCCTGGAGATATGGTTGTGTGGCCTAATGTAGTTTGAACCATCCTCCTTACCTCCAGGAGTGCAGAGACACCATCCAAGTGGTATCTCTGTCACCCTGGACATATGGTTGTGTGGCCTAATGTAGTTTGAACCATCCTCCTTACCTCCAGGAGTGCAGAGACACCATCCAAGTGGTTTCTCTGTCACCCTGGAGATATGGTTGTGTGGCCTAATGTAGTTTGAACCATCCTCCTTACCTCCAGGAGTGCAGAGACACCATCCAAGTGGTTTCTCTGTCACCCTGGAGATATGGTTGTATGCCCTAATGTAGTTTGAAACATCCTCCTTACCTCCAGGAGTGCAGAGACACCATCCAAGTGGTTTCTTTGTCACCCTGGAGATATGGTTGTGTGGCCTAATGTAGTTTGAACCATCCTCCTTACCTCCAGGAGTGCAGAGACACCATCCAAGTGGTTTCTTTGTCACCCTGGAGATATGGTTGTGTGGCCTAATGTAGTTTGAAACATCCTCCTTACCTCCAGGAGTGCAGAGACACCATCCAAGTGGTTTCTCTGTCACCCTGGAGATATGGTTGTATGCCCTAATGTAGTTTGAAACATCCTCCTTACCTCCAGGAGCTCAGAGACACCATCCAAGTGGTTTCTCTGTCACCCTGGAGATATGGTTGTATGCCCTAATGTAGTTTGAAACATCCTCCTTACCTCCAGGAGCTCAGAGACACCATCCAAGTGGTTTCTCTGTCACCCTGGAGATATGGTTGTGTGCCCTAATGTAGTTTGAAACATCCTCCTTACCTCCAGGAACTCAGAGACACCATCCAAGTGGTTTCTCTATCACCCTGGAGATATGGTTGTGTGGCATAATGTAGTTTGAAACATCCTCCTTACCTCCAGGAGCTCAGAGACACCATCCAAGTGGTTTCTCTGTCACCCTGGAGATATGGTTGTGTGGCATAATGTAGTTTGAAACATCCTCCTTACCTCCAGGAGTGCAGAGACACCATCCAAGTGGTTTCTCTGTCACCCTGGAGATATGGTTGTGTGGCATAATGTAGTTTGAAACATCCTCCTTACCTCCAGGAGTGCAGAGACACCATCCAAGTGGTTTCGCTGTCACCCTGGAGATATGGTTGTGTGGCCTAATGTAGTTTGAAACATCCTCCTTACCTCCAGGAGTGCAGAGACACCATCCAAGTGGTGTCTCTGTCACCCTGGAGATATGGTTGTGTGGCATAATATAGTTTGAAACATCCTCATTACCTCCAGGAATTCAGAGAGCCCATCCAAGTGGTTTCTCTGTCACCCTGGAGATATGGTTGTATGCCCTAATGTAGTTTGAAACATCCTCCTTACCTCCAGGAGCTCAGAGACACCATCCAAGTGGTTTCTCTGTCACCCTGGAGATATGGTTGTATGCCCTAATGTAGTTTGAAACATCCTCCTTACCTCCAGGAGCTCAGAGACACCATCCAAGTGGTTTCTCTGTCACCCTGGAGATATGGTTGTATGCCCTAATGTAGTTTGAAACATCCTCCTTACCTGCAGGAGCTCAGAGACACCATCCAAGTGGTTTCTCTGTCACCCTGGAGATATGGTTGTATGCCCTAATGTAGTTTGAAACATCCTCCTTACCTCCAGGAGTGCAGAGACACCATCCAAGTGGTTTCTCTGTCACCCTGGAGATATGGTTGTGTGGCCTAATGTAGTTTGAACCATCCTCCTTACCTCCAGGAGTGCAGAGACACCATCCAAGTGGTTTCTCTGTCACCCTGGAGATATTGTTGTGTGCCCTAATGTAGTTTGAAACATCCCCCCTACCTACAGGCGTCGGGAGAGGCCATCCAAGCGGGGTTTGGTCACTCTGGAGATATGTTTGGTTGTGCTAGTGTTTTGTGAGACATTCCACAGACTCCCAGGAGTGCAGATAGCCCCTCAAAGGGGGCCCACATTCACCCTGTGGATCCCTTTGGGTGTGCTAGTGTTGCCCAATACATCCCGCAATCCCCAGTCATCCGCAGAGCCCATCAGAGTGTGCCCCAGTCAACCTGGTGATATGGTGCTGTGTGACAATGCTGTAGAGTAGATCATCCCTAACTCATGCAGACCTAATACATGCGTATGGTGGCCAGGGTATGACCATGGTGCAATGCTGTATCTTGCTGATGACGTGCCCTAGGACACCCAAGACCCTGTTGGCTGAGAGATGATTGTAACGGACTGTATGTTAGTCTGATCTTTCCCATAGGGTATAGTGGTGTGGTTGCATCTCACCCACAGTCTATGGGTCACATAGGCCAAAACACACACTGTACATGTATGGAGATGATAGGTTTGCTGCAGATATGGATGTGTGTCAGCAAAACCTAACACACAGTAGCCTCGACATCCAGCTACACAGCCCTGTAAGAGGGACATGTCCACAGCTATGTATGCTGAGTCAGGTTGCACATCTCCACAGGACACCGTCATACTGCCCCTGTATGCAGATGTATCCCACAGATGCCGTTGAAAGGTTGCATGTCCCCAAACAGATTGAACAAAACAGCCTATAACGCACACATGGACAGAGGTGGTAAGAGCCCAGACCTGTGTAATGGGTCCTTGCCCCTAGTGTGTGCAGTTACCCCCCCCCCCTATAGCCATCCAGGACACAGGTCAGAGGAACATAACACCACCCAATAGGCCAGAAAGGGACAGATGCATGTCCACCAGGACAGGTATGCTGTGTCCAACATTTGCCAAGGTAGGTCCTGTATGTGTCAGTAGCCCTACCACATACAGGACACACAACCTCTGGAGTGGGTCAAGCAGTGAAACCAATGGCCTTGTAGAGATCAACGTGTCATGGACGTGTCCCCTGCCAAGGTGCATAGGGCAACCCACCCAATGTCACATGTTTGGTAAAACACCCATGTGTGCCGGTATATCCTGTTGCCAGTGGGTTCTGATTGCATGATATGTGTCGATAATGTGACCACAAATGTATGGAAAGTACCACCGACAGGGTTAAAGGGCCTAGCATGGACATTATCATTGGCCAACCAAATGTGGCATGCCACTGCCATGTCTGTGAGGGGTGCCTCAGGGAAACGGACCTATGCGTTCAGGGAGCAACACACACTGCACATAGGTGTCACTGGACACATGTTCACACACACAGCTAGGCATGTAGGTGGCATATGGGACAGCTCATCAACAGGAACAAACAGGAATGAGTTGACACATGTTGCTACCTGATGCCCTGTTATAGCCAGCATGGGTGCGCTCCCCAAAAGCCGGTATGATAGCATATGGGGGTATCCCACAGCACCTGTGGCCTGCCCTGATGCTACCCGCATATGCTCCTCCCCAGTTCATCAGGTTATGGCACACTGCCATCTCTGTGTCCCTGTAAGTGCAATACCCCTGTATGTTATAGCCACCCCTGTGTCTGCGTGTGCCGATGTAACCAATACCGGTGACACTGTTGTATTGGAAACCCAATCACTTTTTGCAGTGTGCACGGCACCCAAACACAATAACAGGGTAACATTGATAATGACCCTCTCACGTCCCTCCACCATGTATGCATAGGCCCAAACCACACCACCAGCATGGATGACTCACCATGTGCCAGAGGACGAGAGCAAAGAGTGTCGATACCTCCCTGGTCACTGTCAGCCATGCCTAGTGTGCTGAATGTATAGGTACCACACATGCCATGTCACCATGATTGGCCAGTGAGATGGCATCCAGGGGTGGTAGGCTGAACCGAGAAGCCAAGCTCTGCGCCCACCACCCCACCAACGTGGCTGTGGTGGTAGCCATGTCCCCTGTGGTGGGCAATGCTTTATGTTGATCACATGTAACCCCACATACAGCGGCCTGGCTACAAAAGGGTCACAAACCCTAAAACACCAAGATGCCCCGGCGGTGGCACTGAGGAATGCACTCTGTCCAGACAGCCCTGCTGGTATCACCAGCCCTAAAAAACGGCTATGTGACCACAGCAAGGTATGGAGTCCACAAATGCGTCTGAACCCCTTGTGCCGTGCATTGTGCTAGGGACTGTGGCCCTTAAAAATAGACAGACAGACCAAGTGTCACTAGCACACTGGATGCTGGCCAACAGACACGTTCCTGCGGCTATCCCTGGCCCACCAGGGCACCTGACACCACCCCCAACCACACGCATTGTGTCATTGCCACCCACAAAGGTTAGGGGCACCGCATGGCCATATGGACCATCAGTGCAGATGGTTAGCGTGTGTGACCCATTGTTACCAGGTTCCCTCTGTTACTATGCACCTCTGGTCCATAACCGCACTAAGCCACATCCCCCAGGGACAATATACGTCCAATCCTCGGAGGTGGCTAGTGAATGTGACAGGTCCGAGGGTATGAATGTAAATTGCAGGGGGGGGGGGCTGCATGTACCAAGAGGAAATACCTGCCGCCCTAAGATCAGTCCCACCAGGGGCTGCCACTACCTGTGCCCAGGGCCCACTCAGTTGCTGTAACAGCTGAGGTACAGCACAGGACACATGAGGCAGACCATCAACAATATCCAGAGACGCCAAGGGAGGATGACACACTGCCAGGACATCCAAACGTACAGGATACACCCCAGAACAGGATGGGATACACCTCCCAACAATTCACCACCTGGCCAAAAGCGAGATAACATCTATGCAGTGTTGGACGTTGCCTGCGTTCACAACTGGAACTCCCCCTGAGTGTGCTGTAATCAGTTTTATTGAGAGCCCAAAGTCACCAGTGACATGGCGTCACATACACTGGTAGGGGCATATGAACATTGATGCCTGGTTCCCCGTGTGTGCCATGCATCTCTGCTGTCAACCAGAATACTGTTCAAAGCCCCTTTCCATGGTGTTGGATCGGATGGAGTCTGCTGAACATATATAAGACCTATATGCGCCCCTCCCATATGTCAAGGGGAAGGTAGGGGTAGCATCTGTCTGGCATCATTGGGGTGACGGAAAATGATGCTAACTGGGTATCATTGGACTGGTGTAGGGACATTGGGTGAGTCCCCACCATTGCCATTGTGTCATGAACACGTGTTGGGCTAGTACCAGCCTAAATGACCCACATGCCACACAATACGTTGTGAAACACCCCCTGTACGTTTGTCTAACTGTCAGGGACAAGGTGGGAGCTAATATCCATAAGATGGATGCTGACAGGGCCCCCATGGCCATGAGGTCAGAAAACTAAGATACTGCAAGTGGAAGGCCGTCAATGACTACCCACTGTGCAGCACAAACAGATGCTAACAGGCATATGCCCATCATTAACCACCCCCAGCGTAAGCTGATAGAACTGTCAACGTGTCCCAAAACACCACATTTGGGAGACAACCAGCTGTAGCTGGTCCAGCAGCGACAGCACCCACAGGACCTCAGGGTACATGGTGAGGTACATCCACACCCCCTGGCCAAACACGGAGACATATGTGGATCATCTCATGGGGTCCATGTCACCACATGCATGTGTGGTGGGACAGACCATCGGGAGCATGGACTCGGCCCATCAGAGGAGGTGGGCCAGGCTAACCCCCCCAACACCCCCACACCCCACAACACAACGGAGGAACAGTTGCCAGTAACCTAACCCAGCAGCCGCCATGGGGAATGTGCAACCCAGATCAGGAGGGGTACAAGTGGGACCACCTGCAGACCTGGGTTGGGTGCATGACAGACCCTATCTACGCATAACTGAAACTACAGGAGGGCACAGACACATCTGCGAGTGCACAGGCCTGGGCAGGCCTATCCCTCTGAGAGATGTACATATGTCACCACAGACCATATGTAGCGCCATACCCCCACAGGCCTCGGGAAACACCCTCCACAGATCACAAGGATGGCTACAACCATGTGCACAGCCACAAATCAGCCCGTACAGCAACAGTGTATCCCCTATCTGGGGGGTGCCATGTCACCACACACCTCACACCCTCGGAACAGACACAGCACCCACAGTATGCACAGGGTGCATGGGTGTGGGACCTGCCTGTCTGGCTGCCAGGGGGACATATGTATAACCACACCCGGAGCTACGGTCCATCTGGATGGAGTCATTGGCAGAGGTTTACTCCGCTCCCCCTCCCACACACCAGTTGCATGGCAAGACGTTTGTTGTCTCAGAGATATCAGGGTAGTTGGTCCAGATCCTCACCAAATTGGCTGAGGTCATACGAGCAAGACAGGGTTGTAGACTGACACCAACACATCAGCTGCAGCATTGATATCCTTGCATTGTGGAAATGTGAACATGGGCAGTGCAGGTAGGCTGCCTCTCGGACCAATAAATTCACCAGCAGGTGGGGCACATGGAACCCTCACGGGCCACATGCTATGCTGTATGTGTGAATGGCATCTGGCGAGCAGATACATGGTGGCATGAGAGGCACATCACGGGCCACTACCGCTCAGCTGGAGACCCACATTGGGCTGCGATGTGTGTTGAGGATGCTGTGGAACCCAACTTACACGCATACCCTTCCCTGAGGCACACCCCATAGGGGATGACACAGATTCCTACTGTGTAGGTGAGCTGGGCCACAGGGGACACCCACTATGGGGTTCATACACTGGCAATGGTGCCGAGGGGGTCCCCACCAGTGTTGACTATGTCACACCTGCTTCACAGGACAACAGACACACACACCTTGGACAGCTGCTGTCATTGCACAGCAGGGATGTGTCTGGAAAAGAACACCATGTCCCCTAGGTGATGTGTCTCCCCCCCTCATCCCCTGTGTCTCTGTCACGACCCACCGGTCCCCCTCTTGCTCCCCCCCCACTTTCTGGCCCTGTCACGCACACCATTCGACCGTTGTGTTGTGGGCTGGTGGTGTTAGGGTGGGGGTCCGCATGCAGTGACCCTGTGATACTACTGTCTGATGCCCTCTGTGACAATGCATGTGTATGCCAGCTATGATACGTTGATTCTGCTGTGACACATATGTGCAAACCTATTCCCACATTTCCAAGGAATTGTCTGCTGGAGGTGCGCTACAATGCTCTATATGCCACAAACAGCATGGGTGGGGGAGCAACAAGATGCGGCCCACACAAGGCATTGTCTGGTCTTACATAGCCCCAGTGACAGTTGCTAGGTCTTGACACAGGACAATGTTTGCATATCCACAGGTGGAGGATCTGAGGAAGAAGGCGCGTGAACTATGACACTACCACCCAGAGTTCCTGGCACGCTACAGCAGCCAGCAAGAGCCCCACCAAGATGGTGAGTATTGCCAGGGCTAAACCACAACTTCAGGCGGTCCATTGGACCACCAGCCTGTGTTTTGCCTGTATGTGTACATATGTCATGTGCCACACATGGACGTGCCCTGATGTCTGTTATCCTTCACAGACAGTGATGTCAGCGACCAGGCCCGACACCCCTCTGCCTACTGTCTGCGGAGGCCCACCAGCCGCCGCGCAAGGGAGCTCCAGCAACATCTGGAGGAGGATGTGGAGGAAGAGCAGCAGGACACAGAGGAGGAGAGGATGACGGTGGTTGTCATCAGTGACACAGACGTGGGGGAGGAGGACGTTGATGTCCCCCCCATACCCCTACGCAGGGGGAGGACGAAAATGGAACAATGGGGGGTGCAGGGGAGAGGGGTACCAGGGGTGGGGGTGGTGGGAGAGAGGGGGGACGGGGTGTCATTGTATGGGCAGGGAGGGGGGAGGTAGGGCGTGCAGCGAGGGGTCAAGGGTGGGAGGGACGTGGTGGGGAACACAGCCCAGCACAGGGCCAAGGGAGCAGCAGTCAGACACTGCAGGCGTCAGCACAGCATGGGTGTCAGGCAGATCGTGCGACATCCAGGGCCACTGTCACACCACATGCAGATGCCAGCACACAGACCACAGCCACTGGGTGTCTGTGTGCTGGCAGGTGCATGCACAATGTGTTTGTGGCCCTGGATGCCGCACAACGTGACATCCATGTTGTGTTACACGCGCTGCAGTGTCTGACTGGGGCTGTTCGGCAGGTGGCCACAGATGTGGTGCAGCTGGCATCCCTATGGCCACCTGCCGAAGAGCGTCACAGGTACCAGCAAGGGCGCATGTGACGCCCCCATGTGCCCAGTGCTGTGCTGTGTCCCCCCCCCCCACAAGTTCCATGGGATGTTGGGCATGTTGCCCATTGCATGTTTTAAGTTTAATAAATGTTCTGTTTATGACATTGACGCAATGGTCACTTGTCTACCTTACACACACACCATGTATACAAGCATGGGATATGTCAATGCACCTGGCTGGGCAAGTAACGTACACATGGGCATCATACGGGTACCAGCTCCACATGTGGACTTGTGTGATAAACATGTGTGCATGGCCATGGAACAAGGGTGGGCACAGGTACTGTTGCATTGCTGTACTCTTCCAAAAACCCCTATGATGCCACAGGGATGGGTCTGTGATAACATACGTTGCTGGTGGGAAGCAACATTGTACATACGCATGGCACCCATGTGTGTCTGTCACACATGTATGCCATGGGGGGGGGGCAGCCATGTCAACACTGCTAGGGATAGGACCAATGGGAACACATCCGCCACTAATGTGTGCGGTAGAAGGTGATGAAAATGGTGACTGATCTGGATATTGTTGGTGTAACCTTGCACCAGTCCGACAGGTGCAATTGGGCCTATGTGTAAACCTGTCAGCTGCAGCCAATGGGCAGTGAACAAACCGTGTGCATGTGTGGAATGGCAGGTGATGCCACCTGTGCAGTAATACCTGACAGTCTGAGCATTCCGGCAGCAACGGCCATGGTCTCAGCTAATCTGGCCAAGGACTGAACATGCATGTGACCCCAACATAAGGTATACGAGGGAAACAGATTGCACAGATACATGTTATGTATGCAATGTTAAACCTTTAGTCCTGAATCTATGGGCGGCGGTGTGGCCTCCCACGTCTGCCACGCAGCATTACAGGTCCCCCTTCTGCTGGCACCACCCCCTCTCCTGGTGCCTGCGGTGGAGGTGGAGGTGGAGTTGGTGATGGTGGTGGTGGTGGTGGTGGCGGAGGTGGTGCCATACGCGCAAGTACAGTGACTAATCCCTCTAGGGCCGCACACGTCCTGGCACTGTGGTCCCGTTGATCCTGTCTCAGCTGCCTAGTTTCTTCTGTGTTCCGGTCAATTGCGTGCCGCAGAGCAGCCAATTCATGACAAATGCCTGTGTGGGAAAGAAATGGTGTTTGGTGAGGTACCTCTGCAGGGTCCAACGGTCAAACAGTACAAGGTGACACATATATGACACATGATATTCCCTGTCATGGTACAAACTGTAGCATTCAAGTGCAGAATGTTCTGAACATACATTGTTACAACGTGTGGTTTCAGGCAACACACAGGGCATGCCCAATGTACATGTTGTGAGGGGCAAACACTGGGATACACGAACTGCGCAACAACAACAACGTCCTACAGATGTTGCACTAGGCCCTGAGACAGATAGCAACAACATGTACATTGTGTGATGGGCTGGAGGTGGTGCGCTTGACAGCAACGACACCTGGGGGTACGCATTGATTATGAGAGTTTTAATGTGAACAGGCAGACCATGTTGGAGCAGACATGGAGGGAACTACACAGCATGGGCAGGTGACCAGCGCAGCGCTATTGACTATGAGGGATGGGATGTGAACAGCAGATTCCAAGCCCTCACCTGGGTTGGTCCACAACTGACACATGGGTCTGACAGCAAAGGGGTTGACATAACCCCAGGGGGGGACTCCTGGGGTCAGATAACAGTGCATTTACACCTTAGGAACCCTGTTGAGGGCTCACAAAGAGTATGTCGCTGACAGGATGGTGCATCACAGGGAGACAGACTGCAGAATGCCATAGACAGGGTGCTGCAGAGCATGCAACTGCTGGTGGCAAGCCTAGGGAGGAGTGTTGGGTCACACACATAGGGGGTGGGGCCATCCCTGACTGTGCGTGGCAGCAGGGGTGTCAGCATGGATGTGTTCATTGGTTCCAAACACATCAAGGGCCATATTGACAACCGGTGTTGTCCATTGCGATATACGCAAACAAAGCAAATGTACACCCCATTGTCATATATGGTGTTCATGTGGGTGAAGCACAGCCCAGGGAGGGGAGGGAAAGAAAGGTTTTACCCATAGATGTGTGATGGCCTCACCTAAGCATACATCCCAATGTGAACCTGAATCACAGGCACACATTTGCAATGCTAGCCTCAAGCCTCACCCAGTCTCCAGGGCTTTTGTAGTGCGAGAGAAGGTGGGCCCCGAGAGGGAGGCACATTGGCAGTCATTGAAACTGTGTCATTATCAAAGTGAGGGGAGCCAAGGGGGGAGCCCAGATAGGACACAAGGGAGGGCAGAGGGGACAGCCAAGAGAGGCCGCGAAAACGGAAAATCCAAGAAATGCAGTACTGGAAACACCACAGCAGGACAGGGACATTTGTGGATACCAATAGGACTAACCATACCCTTGAGGGCAAGTGGCAGGGCCAGACGAGATAAAGCAGCTGTGGAGAGTTCCACAGGTACAGTTGTAACTCACAGACCGCCAGTTCTAAATCAGAGCAAGGGTCAAAACATCCCTGGAAGCCTGATGAAGGGATAATGTCGGCTAACAAGGTCACACAGACATTACCTCTGTATGATTCTGTTAGGGGTAGACGGCCAGGTGTATGTGACACAGTTCCAAAGGGAAGAGGGAACCTGGAGTGTGAGGAGCTTTCTAAACTCCTCTAGAAGGTAAAGTTGGAGATACCTGAATGTGTCCCAGGCCATGGGTCTTAAATCACAAAGGAGAATATAGCATATTAATTGGGCCCAGTGGATGCAATGTCCTTTGAGGATTCCATGGAATGTGCTTTTGCCATGAGCAATGTCTACAAGCTGTATATATTGCTGTGAAGCAACATATAAGAGGTGTTTCTGCCATGTAAATGGCATTTTGAAACGCAGGTGAGAAGGTGCAACGCGTCAAGAGTCAGAACAGCCGTTTGACAAATGATGCAAATGCATGACACTGCTGCGTACATTCCTGGCTACAAAGCAGCCTGCGATCACAAGGTGGTTTGTAGCAGCTGACAGCAACTGGAAGGAACTGCTGGACTGTGCATGACACAGTGACTTTTAGGTGCAATGTTTTACTGCAAGGGATGTAACTGAAAATACTAAAGAGTGAGGACACCAGTTTTGCTAAAGCACATTCCTGGATTCCTCTGGAACTGTGTGGTTTGGAGGAAATGTCCTTTGTGTGTTTGTGGTTATGGTAACCGTTACCAAGGCATCCTGCTAAATTGATGGCGCCAAGCCAAGTAATATTTGTAACACATGTTACGTGTGTTAGGCCATACCATTTGAACTGGCGTTAATGTCCCCCACATCTACATAACCTAGGGCCCTCACCCACTACGCAGAAACAAGGACATGTAATATGCCATGGCGCACTGAGTGGGCCCCCACCTCGGACGTGTAAGCCACAACAATATACATGTACGGAATTTCGTGAGCGCTTGCTGCGTATGTCACACAACCAACCCTAGTTGTGGACATACACGTGGCCCCACGGACCTGTAACCCTCCCAGACCAGGGGTACCTTACATCACAGCCTGTCCTGTGTGGGAATACTGATATATGTGTGTCTCAAGACATTGTGCACGACAACGTCATATATGATGCTCTTTGGACACCTGGTGATGCAGACTGTGAGGGATGTGGCCTTCATGACGCTGCATTGCATAGGGAGGAGAGGCCTGTGTATGTCATCTGTGATTCCCCCTGCCCTAGGGGACAATTGACACAACTAATCCATGACACATGGCTGTGCTACTGCCATTAGGCCTACGTTGTCCTGTTGTCTGTTATATATCAGGTTTGTCCTTGCAAAACTAGGCACCGGAAACATCATTACGTGTATGTCTGCATCCGTGGGTGTTAACACCCCCTAGGCTGTAAGGGTGTGTGTTGCATTGACATTAGGCAACGTACATCCAGACATTCCTTTCCGCAAATGTGTTCAGTGTAACCGAGACACACATGTCACAGCTGCAGAGGGTATGTTGTCACATACACCACAGACACACCCCGGAGATGGACCAGTGGTGTGTGTGTTGTGGGTGTGACGGCCACTGCCTACCACATTGTCCTCTCAGCTGTGCACATGCGTGTGGGCAAACACATTGCACAGGAAAAATAGGTAATGTATGCCGTGCGACAAAACACTAGGTTGTTGATTGTGATCACCCCCAACAATTATGGGTCATGCTATATAGGTTGTTGTGCATGTCTGCCTGACACATTGTTTTCACTGCAAACAATGTGTTGCACATGCTGTACGCTGACGTGTCCCACACTGTTAGGTTGGGGAACCCCGAGGGCCTCTCTGTGGAGGTTTACACATTGACATTCCTGCCATAGGCTCCACATCTGATAGCTAATGTGCACACAGCCTAGTAATCATTGGGGGACACATTGTTTCTCACCCACCTTGTGTGCCTCGTTGAGAGGAGGTAGCATGTGCTCGCAACTCTGCAAACAGAACATCGTCCCCTACATCCTGTTGCCCTGGTGGTGGTCCTGTAGCTCCAACCACAGACAACATTGGTGGGGTGGGGCTTGCTGGAGGCTCTATGTGCCCCTCCCGGGTAGAGGGGCTCACCCCCTGTAGCATCGGCTCTGCATCCCCAACATTGTCCAGCCCCTCAGGATCAGCTGCCTCCACAACCTCCTCCTGCTCCTCCTCCTCCTCCTCCTCCACCTCCTCCACCTCATGTGTGCGCAGTGTGCTGTAGTCACCTGTATTGTGTGCAAACACAGAGTAAACACATATGTTTAGGCTATACAGCTATGTATATGTGCGTGATCCTGGCAAAACACATGTGATGGTGTGTGGACTCTGCATGTGTGCTTCATACAGAGCCCCCTACATAGTCACATATCTATCCCCCGAAGGCATGTACCTGTGTCAGAGAAACTGGTCTGTGTTTCATCCCTGCACACCTTGTGTGTCCTCCATGTGTCACTCTCTGCTCACATGTGCATCCATCCCCCAGTCCATCTGTCATTCCATCTGGACAATGTATGTGCACACATGGCTGCACATCACCAACAGGTACACCTTATTTGATAGTCCCTGTTTGAGTGTGCATGCCATTCCGTAGGGCATATTTCCATGCGACAGACTGTCAGCACACTGCTACATGTGTTTGACACAAACCCACAATGTAGGGAGCTACAACTGTAAGTTATCCTGGGACCATTGACAGGCACATGCAGCAATGTGCGCATAGTATGTCAGGTA
This sequence comes from Ichthyophis bannanicus, assembly GCA_033557465.1. Taxonomy (NCBI): domain Eukaryota; kingdom Metazoa; phylum Chordata; class Amphibia; order Gymnophiona; family Ichthyophiidae; genus Ichthyophis; species Ichthyophis bannanicus. Next base: position 379,186,283 of record CM066036.1, read on the forward strand.
CACCTGATACTCTCACAGGCCAATGGTATATGTCATTTGTGGTGAGGCAAGGCAGTGTTGGGGGTGCAGGTTAGGGGCTGCTATACCATAACATGTCTGTGACTGGTTTGCCAAAGGATGGGATGTGTGACACATGTTTTATGTGTCCCTGAAACATGACAGTAGACCATGGGAAGACAGGCCACTACGAAGATGTCTGCAGCTGCGAGGGTCCCCAACATATCGCACTCTGGACATATGTCATCCCCCCAACACACGTCATGTATTGCTGCATCCACAGGGTCAGGGGTTGGTGGACACATCTGCCCTTAGACCTTGGGCATACGTGTATGAACACACCTGGGCAATGGATTGTCAGATACCTGTGACATGGGATCTCTACACACGCCATGCTACACTTGGTGCCTACTGTGATGCCAGGTGTAGCTAGAATGCTACCCATGACGCAACACCAGTCAGGCACTGTAGTCTCCCCGTCCTCCCCAACAGTCACATTTGTCCACATTTGATCGAGCATGTACAGGTGTGCATGTACAGTTGAGGTGGGTGATAGCGCAGACACAGATTGAACGCATTTGTGGGTGTGCATCACCTCTACGCATGCCATATCTGCAGTTCCCAAATGGTGCATAGTGTGGGGAAACCTACCGTTTCAGGTGCTGCTTGAGATGTGTGGGAAAGGTGTAGTTACCCCCAGAAGTTGAGGGTGGGTGAGCACCCTCAAGGGCCGCTCATCGCCCATGCGGCTGACAGCAACACCTCAGCCTATGTTGGGTACGTGACATATGTGTTACACACAGCTCTTTATCCGTCCCTCTGTGTATTGCACCTGTTGTTATTGGCTTGTTGTAACCTTTGGGGGAGGGGTTTGGTGACGTGGTCGCAACCCCAAACACCATGTACACAGATTGGCTAGCAGTGGGAGGTATTGTTACTGCAGGTAGATGGTGGCATGTGTGTGGTCAGCACACCAACACACATGGCTAATCAGCTAACACAGCTCACCTAGGGAGAGGGGTACGGCTGGGCCACTGATTGAAAGGGCCCCAGCAGGGACCGGCCTTCCCAATGCAGAGGCAGCTTGTTAAACGGAGAAAGAGTGACACAGAGAGAGAGGGAGAGAGGGGACGGAGCAAAGGTAGGGGGAGTGAAGCAAGCAGAAAGGCAGGACCTTGCGTTTATTGCAGAAACATTAGACTTAGATGGGGAAACAATGGCCAGCGCCATTCTGAGGGGAGGGGATTTGACACCAGGAAGCAGGTACCAGGGGTATTAGGGGCCTGCCATAACCATCTGGACACAAGGGGTGTGTGCGGCACAGAGAGACCCATGGATGATGCCTAGGCCTCTGGAGGGTACAGTTGACCCGTGGAAAGGAAACCATAGTGGCGACAAATATCCAGACAATCCACACTACAAGGTACATGGTGCCCCCAATGTACATGACAGGTTTTAAATGCAGCCAGGAAGAGTGACTGCTTATTTTAAACCCAGGACAGACTCGGGCATTATGAGGTCAGTTGGCTGCAGGCTGTATTGGGTTTACAGAAACCCAGCTGTTCGCACAGGACAGCTGGAAGGTTTCGCAAGCAGGCTATTGTGAGGAACACACCTGATCTATATGGGAAAGATATTATTGGCCAGTGATGAGAGTGTCTTACGTTTCAGGCACGCTGTAGGGACACTCCTCATACCACTGACCTGCGTCAACCACCACTTGCTTACACAGACAGGTGGGAGAGGGTTAGCACCAGTGCATTTGATGGATGTTAATACAGACACAACATCATCTGTTTCCCTGATGTAACGTCTGACAACATTCACTTCCCCAAGGGAGGAGTGACACCGTCACACAGTCCTGCTATACAGCAGGCATAGTTACTCCGTAAGGGGTTCACATATCTCATAGATGTGGAAGCACATCTTAACCAGAGGTGAGTGCAATCAGGGATGAGTCCTGTGTTAGGTATACCCTTGGCTTCCCCTTGGGCAATGATTCTATTGTGGCAACCAAAGGACTGCAGAATCTGTCTGATATTCAGAGATTGGTATGTCAAGGCATGACTGTTAATCCTCTATCCTAATATCTATGCTGTGTAACTACCTGCCTGTAGACCTTTATGACCATGAAAGATAAAGCTGTAGCATAATTGGTTTACAGTACACGAGCATTAGGTTTTCTCCATTTTTTAAAGGACTCATACCACATAGGTCACATGACAACATGTGAAGTGCAGTGTTGCAGGACATTTCTGTATCCAGCATTTGCGCAGCCTATTCCCCTTTGCCACTATTTGGCGTCATACAGATTCCTGTAATCCTGTTCCATGACACCATGAGGTGGGAGAGCTATATCATTATGTCCATAATATTCCCCTGCCTGGCTTATAATTCCACATTCACAGATACAACCCCTAAATCAGGGCCCACCCCACCCCACCCAGGACCCTCAAGGTTAGGCAGCCAGTGGTGGCACTGTGTGTGTGTGTTTGAGCCAATAGGGTATGATGGGTCAGTGCACACACCTCTGACACCTTCCGAGGTACATTATGGCCCTTTGGAGATAGTTATGGGTGTGCATTTGCAAATGTCAGCTGTGTACACAATGAGGTGGAGGTAATGAGATGTGATGGATATGTGTGACATACATACCTGCCTGTGCATGTGCTGTATCCAGCATTGATGGGAGCCCATATGTATAAACGGGACCCAGGCGTTCGGCAAGCTGCTGCTCCAGAGGCGTCAGCATGGCTGGTAGGGGGCCCCCGCCACCTGTGCCCCTGGCATGGTGCTCCTCAGCACACATGTGCTGCCGCACACCTCTTTTAATATCTGAGAATCTTTTCTTAAGGCTCTCGATGTCCCGCGGTGGGCCCCCTACTTCTTCAACCCCTTGCCGGACCTCCTCCCACACCGCCTGGCGTCCAGCTGTGGGTGTTCTTGTGCTCAGCCGCCCAAACAATACCTCATAGTTCTCAAGCACCATTGCCAGCAGGTTATGGTTCTCAGCATCTGAGAACCTGGTTGCCCTCCTCCTCTGGGTCTCAGGCACAGGGACCCTCTTCCTCTTCCCAGTGTGCCTGCTGTGATCAGGCTGGGAAGGTGCTGATGGCCCTGGTGCTGCCTCAACCTCCACAGGGCCTTCAGGCCCTGCAGGCCCTGCCTCCAGTGGGACTGGTGGGACCACCTCACCCACGCACCCTGCACCTTCACCCTCCCCCACCCTCCCCCTCCCTCTCTCCCTCTCTCTATCCCTCTCTATCTGTCCCTCCCTCCCTCTCTCTATCTGTCTCTCTATCACTCGGTGTCTCCCTCTCTCTCCCCCTCTCCCTCTGGCTCCTACTCGGCCTCTCCATCACACTCCTCCCACCTCTCTGCTCACACCTCCCCTCCTCACCTCACCTCACCCCCTCTGCCCCTCCTACATCAAGCAATGGACAGACAAGACAACTAGGACGTTAGCACAAAACACACAACGGCAGAGACACAACAGTAAACAACACAATACACAGACAACACACTAAACTGAGGACTACAAATATGACTACAAGATACTAATTACTAATGAAACAACACCAACCGACCTCTCTGTAACCAACCTCTCTCTAAACAAACGCTCACTCCTCAAACAACCCTCAACGTTTACCTGACGTGTAGGGTTTTTTATAGTTTTTTTGACGGCGCATACGTTGCGCATGCGCCATTGTGCGACGGCGCTGCTTTATTGCGGTGCCTATATGCAATTGCGCATGGGCGTGCGTTTGGCTATGTGTGGGTGGGCGACGCGCATGTGCAGCTCTTAGCGCATGTGCGTTTCTGTGTGCATGCTGACGTCCAACGAACGCATACGCCCATGCGTAGGAAGATGCACATGGCAGACGCGCACAGACAAATGCTCATGCGCCACAATTGGAACATGCGCCTCACACCCAAACACACGCACACGCGCTAACAGTTGCACATGCGCGCCACGCACAGACACACGCCCATGCGTAACGTTTTGCACAAGCGCAAAACAATGCACATGTGCGCCGCTAACGCACAACAGCGCATGCGCCGGGTACGGAAATACAACTAACCTGTATAAATTGATGCTGGTGATTGGGCAACATTGAGGGTGTTGTTGTAGGTGCGGCGTGTGTTTGTTTGGAGAAATGGAGAGGAGCTGTAGGGAATTGGATTGTGGGAGTTGTTGGTTGTCTGCTGTCTTTTGTCTCTGTGGCTTGTTGTGGTTTGTAAGGTGTCCAGTGTGTAGGGAAGTGTGTGTGTGAGTGTGTGTCTGTGCTTGTGTAGCCACACGGGAGTGTTTATGGCGGAGATATGTTTTGTTGCATGAGCCCGTAGACGTGGGCGGATGCTGCGGTTGCTGGACAGGGGTGATGCTGTCCATGGGGCTGCGGCACAGGGCATGGGTGTAGACCTGCAGCAACTCAGGCCTGCAGCTGTGGAGGCGGTCCAGAGAGGTGCTCTGCGTGGACGACGCAGACAGCGTGCTGAGGTGCAGGCTCGGCAGCCTCGCCTCTACAGGCCCAGAGCCCAGCTCCAGGGCATGCGTGAGGACCAGGTAATCGCCCTTTACCGACTGAGCACAAGGGCTATTAGGGGGCTGTATGAGGATCTGAGACCTGACCTCGAGCCCCTGACTGACCGGTCACATGCCATACCAGGTTTAGTCAAGCTCCTTGCTGCGTTACATTTCTTTGCCTCTGGCTGTTTCCAGTCATCTGTGGCTGCAGTGGGTGGCATGAGCCGCCCCACCTTCTCACGATGTCTCCACCAAGTACTGCGTGCCATGGTCAGCCGGGTGGGGAATTACATAGCCCTTCCCCACAGTAGGCAACAGTGGTTGACCCTGAACCAGGCCTTTGAGGCATTAGCCGGGATACCACACGTGATGGGAGCTATTGATTGCACACATGTTGCCCTGGTCCCGCCCAGAGACAGGGAGGTGGTGTTCCGCAACCGCAAACACTACCATTCCCTGAATGTTCAGGTTGTATGTGATGCTAATCTGCATATTCTGAATGTGGTCCCAAGGTTTCCAGAGTCAACCCATGACTCCTATATCCTGCATCGCTCAGCACTATTTCGTGAATTTGAGGAGGGACAGTATGGGGACTGTATATTGCTGGGTGAGTGTTTCCACATTTATTATCTCCTAATGCATATATGTGTGTTTCTCAGTAACATCTCTCATGTGTTGCGTTGTTTGCTCTCTGTGCATTACGCACATGATGTCACGTTTGTCCAAATGACGGATGTTATGATTTTACATTATTGGTGGACTGTAAACGTTGATTAACAGGGGACATGATCAGCCATGTCACATCTGGATTGCAGCCATCTCTGAGGAAGGGATGCTGGTGGGGTCAGAGGAACTATGCACTTGTTCAGATGTGTGTCCTGGGTGTGTATTGCTACCTTTTGTGTGTATTTGAGCTGCCCACAGGGAGGGGGGGGGGGTTGGTTGTTGCCCTTTTCACCCACCTGGGCGTGCATGATTTTGGATTGCACAGGTGTTAGGTCGTGTAAGATGTATGTTTTTGACAATCCATACACCTAGCGCTTGTCATGTGGATGTGAGGGCCACACACTCACTGACTCGTGGGGTTGTTAGCCATTGATTGGGAGACAACATGGGAGGGTGGGGCCTTGGCTACGTATGATGGATGTTCCTTACCTTTGCAACTGGTAGTACATGTTTGCATACCTATGGCCATGTTTTTGGCCTGTGCCATTACAGAGGTGGGAACACGTCTACGCTTAGCATTACATGTGGACACTGCAGATGTGCAGTACCTACACCACATTGTATGTTAGTATCCTGATGTGACTCACCATTTTGGAGAGGTGACAGCAAGGACAAGGGGCAAGGTTGTAGCCAGACAGAAAGGTATTGGCACCACATACACACTAACGTGGTCAGACTCAGTAGTTGTGATATTTTATGAGTCATGTGGGCTACAGTGTTTAATTCTGTGCAGCGAAGCTTAACAAGGATGGGACCATGATGGGGACAGTGGCCAGGGTGCCTAATGACATGGTTGGAGGGCAGCAGTCAACAGCATCTGGCGTCAGACTGGTATATGTAGATATGTAGGCCTTTGAGGACACGGGGTGTGGAGGTGATCTTGTGTCGATCCTGGCTGACCTACCCGTCCTACATGTTATTTGTATGCGCTTACCTTGGCTCAGCACACATTCTTGGGGTGTGTGCTTTGCAAGCATATCTTGTTCATATGTGTCCTGTGTGTTGGTGCTGTAGTCAAGCATTGGTGGTGATGGTGGTGGAGATTAGAACATTACCTCCATAAGACAACAAACGTGATACACATAGAGGATCGTTGGAGTTCACAAAGGCATTGTGTTGTTGTTTGGCATATCTTTACAGACTACAAAGGCCCTTGGTTCAACTTCTCTCACCATAGATCTTATTTGGTCAGAGGAATATTTGTGATGTCATATATTTTGGTGCTGATGTGTTATGCATTTGCTTCTCACGTGTATACCTGTGTCAATTGATGGTGGCATGCGCTCATTCATTCACATGCACATTTGTTTTCCCCAGGTGATGCAGGGTATGGGTGTCGGCCCTGGCTGCTAACCCCTGTGCGTCAGCCACGGACACGTGCAGAGCGGAGGTACAATGAGGCCCACGTCTCCAGCCGCTCTGTCATAGAGCGCACCTTTGGCGTTTTGAAAAGTCGTTTCAGGTGTCTGGATAGGACAGGTGGGGCCTTACAATATACGCCAATGACTGTTGCAGAGATAATCGTAGCCTGTTGCATCCTGCACAACATTGCTCTCAGGCATGGTATTCCTGCAGAGATTAATGAGGATGTGGAGGAGGATCCACCGTGCCCCCCTGTACGTGCCAGTGGTGATACGCAGGCAGGCACAGCGGTCAGGCGGAGGATGATTGCAGAACTATTCACTGGTATGTATTGGACATCTTCCCACATATATGTACTGTTGTGTGTGTGTCATATTTATACAGGGTGATGTTTCATACCAGTTAGCATTCAGATCCCACACTGCATTGTCGTTCTGGTGAACAGCCGTCATAACATATACTCATGGGTGTGTGATGGACAATGTGGACAGGGCACAACAGCGGTCCTTGGCGTATTGAGTGGATGTGTGTGGATACACCTTTAGGGGCTTTTGGGGGGCACAGTACCACTTAGTGGCTGTTTATAATAGCAACTGCTGGCCAGACACAGTTATTTGGTCTTACTGTGTGTGTGCAGCACGGTGTCATGCATATGGTATGGGGTACACTGTGGTGGGAAGGCCCATGTTTGTGGAGAGCTTTCATGCGGGCACTCTCTTTATGTACTAAAATCTGTGGGTGCTTGTATGTTTGTTCTGCTCCTGTGTGCTGCCTATGTCTGTATTGGCTTTATGTGTAATGCAACATGTCAGACATAGCACAGTACACATGCGCCTGACTACATTCCCATGATGAGATTCAGTACATGTGACGTGTGTGGCTGGAACACCACAGTTTGCGATAAGGTATACCTCATCACATAGCACAGACATGGATATGGTGAATCATGTGGACATGTGCAGTGTGCAGCCAGAGGTCCATATCATTACTACAGTTCTTTGGGGGGATGAGTCAGTCATTGCATTATTTTACATGTGCACACATACAGAGGTGCAGTGCGTCAGATCATGAACGGGTTCATTTAATTAGCCACCTGTAACGCTGCATGTGTGAGATTAATCAGGGTTTTGCATTTATCATTTTAAGCATGGCATATGTATGTGAGAGTATCTGAACATCTGCCTCATGTCTGTGGTACATGCTGTGTGTACGGCAGAATAGCACAGTACAGAGTCACAAATTCCTTGGGGACACTAGCAAGGGATGTTCTGTCCACATACACACACAGACCGAGATGGAGGTGATTTGGAGCAGGTGCACATATAACCTATCCATAGTTTCACATTCTCACTGTTAGACATTGTGATGACATGCAACCATCATGGTCATGTGAGACACAGACATGGGGGTGTTGTGTGGCAGACATGGTGCTGATATTGGCATGTATTAAGGCACATGATCAGTACACTACTGTGATTATTCTTTGACGTGACAGATGTACACTGCATAATATGCATCTACACAGTGTATACCGGAGGTGTTGATGCATATTTCCAGGTGTCACGGCTATTTACACTGTTATAAAAGACAACATTAGCAGAGTGCTACACACGTAGAGGGGGTATTGGTGTCAACATGCGTGACACAGACTAATAGTGTGACCTTGGGATGCGTCACCAACATTCTGGGTGCAGCCACCTCTTTAGACACGTGTGTGGAACAACAGAGAGGGGGTGTAGTCAAATGAGGGATATGGGTGACCAGTAATTTGCGTCAGACATGTACATGCTGCCTCTCCCATATGCGATATCTGTGCAGTATGAGGGTGAACAGTCAGTGGGTAGGTCATGTTGTGGTGTCTCACAGCTGGGGACAGTGAGGTGCAGTGTGTGTATCACAGCTAGAACCTGACAATGTGGTTGTTTGTTTTTATTTTCCTGCTACACAGGACATACATCATGAGGCTGCAGTTGCAGTGTAGCATTGGCACATGATGGTACATCAGCCGAGCTGCTGTAGCCCAGGGTAGGTGGATGTACAGATACATTGCATGTGTGTGGGGTCAGGGGAAAAACATTTCACCTGTTATGAGTCATATTAGGCAGCTGCTGTTGTTGACTTATCTTCATTAAGCCTCCCTTACCCATAGTTTGCTGTGGGGACACATGTACCCATGTGTTTGTGTACAGTATGTTTGTTTGAACAGCTTTTCTGGCATATTTACATCACAGCTACATGTGTGTGTGGATTAGCTTGTTTGGCAGATCCTACACTTGCGGCCTCCACAATATTACATTGATCAGCCATCAACCGGGTATCAATGCATGTGACTCGACCATTATGTGCACAAATTAGCACTTGTGCACATACGGGCCATGCATTAGAGCTGTCCCGCTGAAGTAAGCATAGTGTGTGTGTGTGTGTTTATGGGTTGACTATGTGGTGCTGCATTGTACAGGCATGATAAGTTATCATGTGCTCTGATGGGTGTGGACACATGGGGGGCAGTGTGGGGTGTGATTCCCCAACGGTAATGCTGTTCGCTTTTTCATCATGGCACTCATTTGTTGTGTGGAGAACTGTGTCTGGTGTTTGGAGGGAGGAGTGTTGAGCAACATTTTTTTATCTAATATATAGGCATAATGTGGAGATCCATCAACAGTGCCTTTACATGGTGATTATACTTGTTTGGCTGACCTTGACTCCCTTCGCTGTGACCTGGTGTGGCTATGCAGTAGCTGAAGGAATTGATGAGGTACACATGATGCACATAGGTTAGGTTGCACCTTGGTTATGTTGTGATTACATCTGGTTGTACCTGTTGTGCAGTTTATGTTCATCTCATGTACATGTAATGTTGCATCTCTGGATGCACACACAGATGCATATATTGTGTAGCTGTGAGATGCCTTTGTGACATGCGATTGTACATAACCATATCCATGTGAAACCCATGTCTGCATTGACATGTACTGTTGGCTGTAATTTGTGTTTTATTTCATGGGCATATCCTATAATGTTAGCCTTTGCATCCCTTTAGTCTGTATTTTGTGTGGTGTGATTCTTGGCAATTGGTGCTGTTTTTCCAAGGTTTCTAACAGGAACATACTTATCCTCTCTTGACACAGGGCAGCGGACATAATGGACAAATTTCCTACAGTGCATCTCGGCTTTCCAGCAAACACCTGTTGTGTGACACACCACCATGTTATTGTTTCCTGAGAGATCTCCCATTGGATGTTTGACTTCTGTGAGTGGAACACAGGCCTATGATGGACATTATTGCTCTTGGACTGGTTGTTTGGCCATGACAGACCTGTACAGGACACAGGTTGTGCCATGCTGTGGATGAGAGTCCTGCTGATTGCAGGGACACGGATGAACTTTGATGGACTGTGTTATATTTGAATCTGACACTTTACTATGCATTGCCAGGTTTTCATGGGGTGTTTCAACATGATCTTTTTTATGACAGAGACACTTTGCTTTTGGGACAGTCTGCGCATCAGAGACTGACATTATGTATGTATTTTGGACATTCATCCACAGTTGGTTAGTCTGTTGGTTTGGCCCATGTGTGTGACATGGCACCCAGGATACGCTATTCACTTTGTTTCAAGTGTAGCATACAGCCATGTTTGTGGCATGGCGGAACAGATGCAGCTGTCGAATTGTCTAGGTACACCTGCCCCCCACCTAGACATGGTACAGGTTTTGCCACATCCACACGTTCATGGCCACCACCATCCTTGATTGATGTGTGGAGGGGGCAAGGGTGTTTACATTCATGTGTGGCATCACTGTACCATGTTTGTGTCTGGCTGGTGCTTGTGCTTCAGACTGACTATGTTTGTGAAACACAGCATGTGGAACTATGGGCTCGGCGTGGTTCACTGTAAGATGAATGCCCATCATTTGCCTATTAACATGCTGGTTATTGTGTTTCTTTAATGTACAAACATGACACTCTGAATGTATGGCCACAACTTGCATTGCACGTCTGGACAGTCGTGTTTTAGCCCCTGCATTAACGACCCTCACATTAGCCCATTATATTTGTTGTGTGTTAGTGTGGGTGTCCATTGTCCTCGTACACCTCTGCATTCCATGGAGCATGCTATATGTGGCCAAAGACTGTCTAACCACCACTCAATGCAAGGGGACCTCCTGCATGGTGTTATGTCTGCACCTTCCAGCACGTTGTGTGGTTGGTATTCTCTCTATGTTCATGTGTCCCTGCTACCTGTTAGCATATAGTCATTTAGCTTTAGATGATATTTGCGGTGTACATTGACGCATTTCTGCTGTGGGGATCAGCCATTATCTGGGAGGTGGGATATTACTTTATGAATGTGTTTGTCACATTACAACTTTGTGGCAGCATATGTTCCTTTCATTTGTGGACCTCCTCTGTTGCATGAGGTCTATGTTTGGGGGGACATGTGATGTGTTTGCCATTTTAATCTTGACCCGCCTATAGGCTACATGCACTCATATGTGGCTGACACATTGGGGACATGCAGCAGCTGCTGTGTTGTGTGCCTCTGCTACCCAGTGCATATCATGCACATGATGCACATTTTATGTGTTGTCATTAGCTTTTGCTCAGGCATTAACCTTTATGTAGCATGTGTGTTTTCACCTTGCTGACTGTGTTTCCATCTTTCACCAGGGAGGGACTGACTTTGAAATAATGATTATACTGTGTACCTCATCTGTGAGACGTGATCAAAATAAATATGGTTCTTTTACAGTCATTTGTCTCTTTTGCTGCTTGATCTTGGTGAGAAACATGCAGTACAATCTGTACCTTTGCATCACTCATGAGTCCTTGTGACCTTGGAACTCCAGGGTTTCCATGTGGCTCAGTTTGTTTGTTTAGATATCAGTGCAGTGCCTTATGCCTCTAAAAGATTATGTAGCCACTAACTTCATGTCCCTCCTCTGGCAATATTAACTATGACAGATGATGCATCACCCAGCCTTTTCTCATTGTGCACAGCAGGGGATTCAACCCCTGATCGCTGCACCATTGGCCAGTGTCCTCACCATTGTGCTGTGGCTGTGTCCTTGGACTTCCACAACAGCACACCGCCTTATGCCACACACTATTCAGATCCCTTGTAAAACATTGCCACCACGCCTTCTGCTGGCCATTATTTCTTTGGCTCTTCAACTAATTTATCTGGGAGCCTTGTTCACGGGGCACTGTGGGTGATCCAAACCGTGATGTCTGCAGCAGTGGTCAGTGTCGTGAGCCTTGTGCTGTGGCTCTGTTCCTTTGTTTGGACATCTCCGCACCACCTTGGGCCTTCCACATTTAGCAGCACAACACCTTCTGGCGCATAAACAGCTAAATACTTTAACAGCGCACTGCCTAATGCCCACAACTACATGCCATACGCCTTATGATGCCAACACCTACCACCGCAAAACATACTGCCAGCATCAAATATACGTGCCCCACCTTCTGCCGCAAATGTCTTACTATGACCCCTACACCACTTTTACTCACTAATTAAAACACCTCTAACAAACATTCCCACAATGGACAATGGTTGATTTGACCCCTGGACCATGCACCATTGGTCAGTGTCATAACCGTTGTGCTACGTCTCTGCTCCTGTATATGGACATTTGCGCACCGCCTTAGGCCGTCCACAACTAACAGCGCAACGCCTAATGCCGGCCAACACGCACAAGATCCACAGCGCGCCGCCTAATAGGCCACATTTCACAACGCATCGCCTGATGACGGCCACATTTTACAGCGCAAAGCATAATGCGGCAAAACATACATTACTGACGGCCAAACATAACAGCGCAACCCCTATAGATGCCCCAAAATAGTATGCCTCCTCAAAACATTTTTAGGCATTAGGGTTCAGGCCTTGGACTGCCTTTTGGGTTTGCATGTGCTGGGGTTTTGAACCTGTGGTCTGTGCCCCATTGGTTTGTGCCTTCACCATTGTGCTACGGCTCAGCTCCTGTATATGGACATTTGCGCACCGCCTTAGGCCGTCCACAACTAACAGCGCAACGCCTAATGCCGGCCAACACGCACAAGATCCACAGCGCACCGCCTAATAGGCCACATTTCACAACGCATCGCCTGATGACGGCCACATTTTACAGCGCAAAGCATAATGCGGCAAAACATACATTACTGACGGCCAAACGTAACAGCGCAACCCCTACAGACGCCCCAAAATAGTATGCCTCCTCAAAACATTTTTAGGCATTAGGGTTCAGGCCTTGGACTGCCTTTTGGGTTTGCATGTGCTGGGGTTTTGAACCTGTGGTCTGTGCCCCATTGGTTCGTGCCTTCACCATGGTGCTATGGCTCTGCTCCTGTATATGGACATTTGCGCACCACTTAACCTTCCCACGCGCTAATGTGGGACGCGCACATTACCGCGACGCGCACACGTACGGCCGTTTGGTATCCTTTTTCTGCCTGATCCGCCCACTCCTTATATGGCACAGGCACACTACCGCGGCCCCGCACATTAGGTTCAAATCCCACTAGAGGACAGCAACCTTGGGCTGGAAGGACTGGGGTTTCTAGTCCCACAGGTGCTCCTTGTGGTCTTGGGCAAGCCACTTAACCCTCCATAGCCCATGTTCCCTGTAAAATAGTTATCTCCAAGTTATAATGCCCTGTTCAATGTAATTTCAGTTTGTTCAATGTAAACCGCACTGATGCAGAATAGCGCGGTATATAAGAGAATGTAAATAAATAATAAATAAATAAATAATGAACATCATGGCCTGCTGCTCCTGTCTCCTGTTGGAGGGTGGTATGAAGCTCATGGCCTGCTATGAGCACTAAAGTGGCAGCACAAAGCCACCGCTTTCAAATTCGTGGAAGAGTCATGCCACTATCACCATCCTCCCCACGTTGAGATGATGGATGTGGGGGGAGGGGTGTCGGGAGGGGGGGCTCTGCCTAGGGCTGGCATTCCTATAACTCCCTGACATTCTCTGACTCCGACAATGTGGTACTTGAAAGCAAACAGCCTTGCTGCTTTCTACTCTTTGGTATGTGCATTGTTGCATGTTTTTAAAAATGAAGGCTACTACCATTAATACCACTATTACCGATAATTTGTATACTACTACAAGGCATATGCAATGCTGTACAGAGACATGTAAGAAATGATCTCTACTCATCAGAGCTTAGAATCTAATCAAGAGAGACAACAACAGCTGGGGACTAGGATATATTTAGGGGAATGATAAGGTAACACATAGTTGGAGAGTAGGAGTCCAAAAGCAGCTTCAAAGAGGTGAGTTTTTAGTCTGGATCTGAAAAGGGCCAGAGATGAAGCCTGATGTACTGACTCAGGTAGTTTGTTCCAAGCATAAGGAGCAGCAAGGTGGAAAGATCGAAGTCTGGAGTTGGCAGTGGAAGAGAAGGGCACAGATAGAAATGGTCGTCCAGAAAAGCGGAGTTCCCAAGAACGAGTGTGGGGAGAGATAAGAGAGGAAAGGTAGTGAGGAGCAGCAGAATGAATGCACTTATAAGTCAGTAGGAGAAGTTTGAACTGGATATGGAAATGGATACGGAGCCAATGAAGCAACTTAAGAAGATGGATTATATGAACATAGAGAGACTGGTGTAAAATTAGCCACGCAGCTGAATTTTGAATAGATTGAAGAGGTGAGAGATGATTCAGAGGGAGACCAGCAATGAGGAAGTTGCAATAGTCTAGATAGAAAGTGACTAGAGAATGGATAAGTGTCTTAGTAGTATGTTCAGAAAGGAAGGGGTGATTTTGCTGATGTTACAGAGAAAGAAACAGAGAAAGAAACGACAGGTTTTAGATATCAGATGGATGTGTATGGAGAAGGAGAGGGAGGAGTCAAAGATGACCCCAAGGTTGCAAGACAAGGAAACAGGGAGGAGTAGAGCATTATCCACAGAAATAGAGAAAGGAGGAAGAAGGGCAATAGGTTTAGGGAGAAAGACAAAAAAATAATGTGGTGTATTATAGTCCTTGCTGACAGGTCATGAAGAACATTCCTAAAGGATACATACTGACATGTTTAGGGATGGCCTGAATGTTGCATCCACTGGCACTTCTGTAGGTTGGGCTTATATGAAGTACTGTAGTTAGGGCATTTATCTTCGATTTCCTGCCATCCCTATAACTTCCACATTCTTCTCTGGTCCCCACTCATTCCCTTCCTTGCTTGTATTCCTTACAGAATGGCCACTAGCAATGGAATGTGTGGTATGGGATTCCTGATATCTCTGTATCTGCACTTAGCTAGTGATAAAGGAAGGCTTCTCTGGTGCTGATGAAGATGACCAAGGTGATAAGGATGATGTGTGGTACAGGAGCTCTTTTGCTGACAGCCAGTTGTTTTGATCTGATGGAGATATGCTATATCAAGGCTTGAAGAGTGGCAGCATTACTGTCGAGTCAGTGTTGACTCATGGCGACCCCTCTGGATAGTTGTCCTAAATTGTGTTCGGTTTTCAGTCAGGCAGCTCATTGTTGACAGATTGATACACCTAGCTGCTATTATTGTTGTAGGAATGGGCAGGTAAAAGGGATACTAGAATCCCCAATATGTAATTGAAGATACATGAATTTCTTGATACAGATCTCTAAAATGTGCTGATAGAAGAACTTTGCTAACAATGACCATCACTCACAAGTTTAAACTTTTACCTACTTCCTCTTAAATAGAATAGGATAGCATGATCATGAGTTCTGTGTAACTGTCTTTAAAATAGTTTGAGAACATTGTTAATGCAAGCATAAAGAGTAAACATTAGCTATGAACTGTGCAACCATAGTTCATTGTACAGTCAACTATAGGTCACTGTTAGCACAGCATAATTTCTGCAACTCTGCATTTATAAATAATTCTGTCATAATCAAGTAAATTTCATCTAATACACTGTAATCAGCTCTTAACTCTGCAAAAGAATTCTAGCGACACCTTGTGTTATTTCATATTTATGATTAATGACTGTGTTACTTCCCCTTTTTCTTTAATAAAAAGGGCTTCAAGGGAGGAAGACTTTGAATCCAGCAGAGGTGGAACTGTGCTGTGTCCATGGACCTTCTGTTGCCTTCCCTCTGAGCTCAAAGAAAGTAGCACTTTGTGTGTGTTTGATTGTGTTCTGTGTTACTCTCTGCTTATTTCTCACTGCTTGAGGGCCGAGAGACTGAAAGAGCCATGGTATTGTGGCCAGATCACAGGTATTCTTCAATTGTATCGATCCGTCTCATTGCTGGCCTTCTTTTGCGTTGACTTTCTATCTTGCCAAGCATGATGTCTTTCTCTAATGATCTCTCTCTTCGCATGATGTGTCCAAAGTATGAAAGTCAAAGACTTGTCATCTGAGCTTCTAAAGAAAGCTTAGATTTGATCTCCTCTAGTACTGACTGGTTTGTTCTTCAGGCAGTCCATGGTATACACAGTATTTGCCGCCAGCACCATAATTCAAAGGCATCAATTTTCTTCCTGTCTATCTTTTTCACTGTCCAGCTTTCACATCCATATGATGTTATTGAAAATAACATGGCTTGAACAAGTCAAACCTTTGTATGGAGAGAGATATCTCTGCTCTTGAGAATCTTATCTAGGTCTTTTATAGCCATTCTGCCAAGAGCAATGCGTCGTCAGATTTCTTGACTGCTTGTTGCTTCTTTATTGATAGTTGATCCAAGTAGGTTAAAGTTGTTCATGATTTCAATTTCTTCTCTTTCAACGATGAACCTGTTGATTTTGCCAGTTGTCATGATCTTTGTCTTCTTTAAATTAAGGTGCAGGCCCTTTTTGAGACTATGTTCTTTGATCGTGAGAAGCAAATGTTTCAGATCATCTTCACTTTCAGCCAGTAATGTGGTATCAACAACATAGCGAAGGTTGTTGATGAGTCTTCCACCACTCTTCACACCTCTGTCATCTTCATACAGTCCTGCTTCTCTGATGATTTGTTCTGCATATAAATTAAACAGGTAGGGGGCAGCCTTGTCTTACACCTTTGCTGATTTTAAACCATTCTATTTCTCCTTGTTCCATTCAAACTGTTGCTTCTTGATCAATGTACAGATTGTGCAAGAGAACAATCAGGTGTTCTGGTATACCCTTGCTTCTTAATGTGGCCCAGAGTTTCTCATGGTTTACACAGTGAAAAGTTTTGCTCTAGTCAATAAAGCACAAATAGATATCCTTTTATTTAACAGGTTTTATATACTGCTTTATCATTTCAATCAAAGTGGTTTACATTAAACTTAAACTTGGCAATGTACATTAAACTGGGACATTGATAACTTGGATTTTTTTGAGGCAATGGAGGATTAAGTGACTTGCCCAAGGCCACAAGGAGTACTAATGGGAATTGAACCCTGGTCTTTGGGTTCCCAAGCTAGTATTCTTAACCATTAGGCTACTCCTCAACTCCGATCCTTTTGGTATTCTTTGGTCTTTTCAAGGATCCATCTCACATCCGCGATGCTGTCTCTCATTCCTCGCCCTTTCCTGAACCCTGCTCGCACTTCAGGTAGTTCTTGTTCCAGGTATGGTTGTAGTCTCTTTTGAATAATCTTCAGTAGAATCTTGCTGGCATGTGGGATCAGAGCGATTGTGTGATAATTTCCACAGTCAGTTGGATCACCTTTTTTTAGTATTGGTATAAACACAGATCTTTTCCAGTCAGTTGGCCATGACCCAGTACGGTCTCAAAAAGCCACTTGTCTTCAGGAGTCTTCTCCTCTCCCTCGCTTGTTGCCAGGGCCTTGGATGTCCCAATGTCAGCTACTTCTTGTCCTTGTCCTGAAGTCTGATTTGGAGGTGGAGAATGCTTACAGTGGGTGTAGTCGATCCAGGATGTTTTAGCAGCTACCTTCACTGCAGTCGGTGTTGTCAGAAGAACTTGGAACATTCTCCAGGACCAAGCAGGAAGTCAGTCCTCACATATGGAGTGACATCGACGCCGATGGAGCCCCTGCGGAGCATTTCCCCAGCTTTCTATGAAAGCCTTTGGGAATACTGCACGCATGCGCGGCCCCCTTCCCGCCTAAAGGTGCCATCTTGGTCAGTCTCTCTTTTTCCGAGAAGCCCATCGGACGTTCGTCCTAGTCACCCGGAGAAAAGATTAGTTTTTCCTGCGATTTTCTTGCGATGCCATCACGGTTCTTGTCCGGTTCGATGCCGGTTCCCCTTCCCGCCAGGTTAGGTACCCCGGTATCGAGTCCGTCCTCATTTTTTCGGTTTTTGCCTTTGGTGGCTGGCGTTCGCGCCTTTTTTTCTTTTCCCCGGAAGGCCGGTCCTTTGCCCTCGCGGGGGCTCTTTTTTCCCCGATGGCTTCCAGCGGTTTCAAAAAGTGTGATCGGTGCAAGAAACTGATGTCTCTCACCGACACACACGACTGCTGCCTTCGGTGCCTGGGTCCTGATCATGATCCTAAGATCTGTGGACCGTGTGGCAAAATGTCCACTAAGGCACTGCGTAGTCGACAGCATCAAAAAGAAAGGCTTTTCTCTGATTCGGCCTCTGGCCGGGCCCAGACCTTGTCTGAGGTCTCGACGTCTTGGGAGTCTGACCCCGAGCATCGTCAGGGTTCCTCGGACAGGGGGTCCCCCGAGCAGGAGCGAATGAGGAAGAAGCGGCTCACGAGGGCGGTGTCAGAGGAGGTCCCTGGCTCCTTGAGGGCTAGGTCTCGAACCCCCGACCGCCGTCCCGGACCCGTGGAACAGGAGAAGCCGTCGAAAGTGCCTTGTGTGGAACCGGAGTCTGCTGGACACGTAAGTCCTGTTGTCCTCGAGGACTCTCCTCCCAGGGAGCCGACGTCGGGCCCAGTGCCGCCGGGGCCCGAGTCGGTGGCTGCTGAGTCTCCTGAGCTGGGTCTCAGGCTGATAGCCTTGGAGTGCAGTCTGTCTGCCTTCATGGATTAGCAGCGGGCGCTGATGGCCAGCCTCGCTGGCGCATCTGCCCCGACCACCGGGACATCGACGTCGAAGTCGACCCCGGAGAATGAGCCGATACTCGAGACCATGAAGGCTCGAGGTTGTCCTCGGTCGCGGTCACCCTCGACCTCCCGGTCGGGACCGAGGGCGTCGACGCCGGTGCCTTCGGCATCAGGGTGGGCGCTACCGGGCCCCGCACGGTCGGAGCATGACTCCTCTTTGGACGAGTCCGCCTGGGAGACGGAGGACGAGGAGTTCCCCGATACCTTCAGGACTCGGTGCGTCCCGTCGGACTCACCGCAGTCCGAGCCCTGGAGTAGATCCCCTCCGGAGGATACCCAGTTCTCGGAGTTTGTTCGGGATATGGCCACAGCTTTGGCAATCCCCGCGGACACCGAGGAGGAGCCTCGAGCCAAAGAGCTTGAGGCCGTCCAGTATGACTCTCCTCCAAAGGAGGCCTTTACTGTGCCGGTTCCTCCGATGCTGGAACAGCTCCTCTTCCGGATGTGGGAGGCACCGGCCTCGGCACCGGTGCTGAGCAAGCGGGTCGATTCCATTTATCGACTCTGTAAGAGCCCTGGTTTTCAGAAGGCACAGCTACCACACCATTCCATGGTGGTGGAATCGGCCATGCATCGTCTGAAAAGCCAGAAGATGCACTCTGCGGTGCCCCCCGGCAGGGAGGCCCGGAACCTGGATGCATTTGGTAGAAAGTGCTTCCAGGGCTCGATGCCTGCTTGCCGTGTCCAGTCTTACCAGCTGCACATGGACATGTACTTGCGGGACCTGGCAAAGGAGCTTGCCGGGTTCTCTGGTAGTCTCTCCAGGGAGCCTTCACAGAGGTTCAAGTCCTTATCCTCGGGGATCCGGGAATGCTCGAAGTTCATGTCCCGGGCAGCCTACGATGGCTTCGAGGCCTCGGCCAGTGTTGCGGCAGCCAGCATCGCGGCTCGATGCCAGGCATGGCTGCAGTCATCGGATCTTGAGCCATGGGTACAAGACAAGTTGGTCGATGTCCCTTGCCGAGGTGAGAACCTTTTTGGCAAGCCCATGGCCGAGAAGGCTGCTGAGCTCGAGACCGAGCACCTCACGAGGACAAGGCTGTCTAGGAAGACTTCTGCCCCTTCACATAAAAAGAAGGGCTCGGGTAAGAAGTCCTTTTACCCGAGGAAGGTGTCTGCCTACAAACAGTTTCCACCTTACCAGGCCTCCCCAGCTCCCCCACAGGGTCAGCAGGCCAAGGGGCAGGGACATGGGCCCCGTAGGCAGAAGACCCCCAAGTCTCCAGCCCCTGCTCCAACTCAGCAGGGTGGGGGTTTTTGACTCCCAAGGCATAGCCTCTCCGTCTCTGCTGTCCCATCCCTGCACAGGAGGTCGACTAGCCCTGTTTGCCCACAGGTGGCCACCCATTACAGGAGATAGTTGGGTCTTGAGCATAGTCCACAAGGGCTATATGCTCCATTTCCATCAGTTGCCTTCTCCTTACTATCCTGGAGAGCCTCCAAGGCCTCCTCTCCACACGGACCTCCTCCTTCAAGAGCTTCAGGGCCTGTTGCGAGACAAGGCAGTGGAGCCTGTACCTCCCCACCTTTAAGGTCACGGTTTCTACTCCAGGTACTTCCTAGTACCAAAGAGAACTGGAGGCCTCAGGCCTATTCTCGACCTCAGAAATCTCAACAAGTTCCTTGAGAAGGAAAAGTTCAAGATGCTTACTCTTGGAACACTTCTTCCCTACCTACAGCAGGGAGATTGGCTATGCTCCTTAGATCTAAAGGATGCATACACTCACATCCTCATTCATCCAGACCACAGAAAGTACCTCAGGTTCATTGTGGGAGGAAACCATTATCAGTACAGAGTGCTGCCTTTCGGCCTCACCTCCACCCCCAGGGTCTTTACAAAATGCCTGGCAGTGGTGGCGGCCTACTTGAGGAATCAGGGTATCTTTGTCTTCCCCTATCTGGACGACTGGCTCATCAGGGGTCAGACATGCCAGGAGGCCAGGCAGGCTACCCTCCAAACTATCTCTCTCCTTCAACACCTGGGGTTTGTCATAAACTTCGCAAAGTCCACTTTGCTCCCCTCCCAAAATCTGGAATTCATAGGGGCAAGGCTGGACTCTCTGCAGGCAAGGTTGTTCTTGCCAGAAGACAGAGCCCAAAGGCTGATAGACTTGGCAAACAGACAGGGCCGGCCCGTCCATTGAGCAAGAATGTTTTTTGCACAGGGACCCGCATTTCAGGGGGCCCCGCGCAAAGGACATTCTGCTTTTTTAAAAATTAAATTAAAAAAAAAAAAAAAGCTGGCTGCTGCTGCTGCCGCCGTGGCAGCGGCAGAATGGAGTGTCCCGCGGGGCCCCCTCTGCCTGGCTGAGCCCCTCTGCGACGGCTTTCAGTTCCGCGAAGGGAGAGTGTCTCCCTTGCGTCTCTGTTAAGCCCGCAGGCACTGATGGGGGCGAATGTGTGGTTCTGAAAAGCCCTGTAACTCACCCACAAAGCAATTTAGACCCCAGGAAATAGAGTATTCATTTAATCAGAAGCAGAGTGTAGCACTTTATATAGTTATAAACAGTACCGTGGTGGTGATGCCATGCCAGCCGACGTCTGGAACAGATTAGAAAGCAGTGAGTCTGCAGAAAAAGCATGCTCTCCATTGCCTCCAAATTCATGAGTGAGAACCTGGAACAAACCAAAGCCATCCTTCCTGGTCTGAAGGGTGAATAGCGCTCAATTGCGGGGACTTTAGAAAGTCTGAGGAAACCAACTAACCGACTAATGCCTGAGGATCAGAAACGGGAGATTTAAGGAGGGACAGCTGAACCACTAGGTAAACTAGGAGGATGCCTCAGGCAGCTACAGACAAGGCAAAACCAATGTGTCCTAACAGCCACACAACTCAAAGACTAACCACTACTTACTTTTACCTACAAGAAGAATAGACAAAATGCAAATAGTTCATTTATCCTTGTAAGAGACTTTTGGAAATTTCCCTCATATTGTATATAGTTACAAAATAAAGTTTAATATTAATATTTAGAGGATTTTCTGGGAGGGATGGCGTTGAGAGGATTATGATCGAGTTTAATAATCCAAGTCTTGGGGGAGAGGGGTGTTAGGGTCTAAAAGCTTATTGTGAGAGGGCACAAAGCTTTGGGCAACTTGCCCTTCCACCAGCCCAGCTAAATAAGGACCTTGGCAAGCAAAGATTACTAATTATTTTCACATTCAGGATGCACCACAAAACAAAATGACTTATCCACCGCCTTTACAGCTTAGTTCTGTAGAGGAGATGCGCTAAGCTTCAGGTCATTTCTAGCCACCTGAGTGAGGGACCAGAGAAAGACTATCACCTGCAGGAGTCTCCTACAAGCCTTGACGGATGCAAGTCAGCCATAAGACATGGGTCAGGACAGGGGGTGAGTGTCAGTCCTTGATCCGAGCAGAACACAAGATTGCAAAACTGCATCAGCACCTCCTGGGAAGGAAACTTACATCGCCTCCACTCGGCTGAAAAGCAAGAAATACTCTTGGAAGGTGAAATGAGCGGAACAGACCTACACCCTCCCTCCAAAAGAGCTCAACGAGTCTGAAATTTTCCATCTGCCCCTGCAGGCTTAACAGAGACGCGAGGGAGACACTCTCCCTTCGCGGATCTGAAAGCCGTCGCAGAGGGGCTCAGCCGGGCAGAGAGACCTCAGCTGGGCAGAGGGGGCCCCGCGGGACACTCCATTGTGCTGCTGCTTCGGAGGCAGCAGCAGCAGCCAGCTTTTTTTAAAAAATTTTTTTAATTTTCCCTGAGCCGATGTGGGGGGGGGGGGGGTAGGACTGGTAATGGGCTATGGAGGGGGTTAGGACTTGACTTGAGGTAGGCTGTGGGTTGATGGGGGGGTTAGGACTGGTAATGGGCTGATGGGGGGGTTAAGACTGGAGGAGGGCTGATGGGGTTAGGACTGGTAATGGGGCTATGGGGGGGGGCTAGGACAGGAAATGGGCTGATGGGGAGGGGTTAGGATTTGAGGTGGGCTGATGGGGTTATTTATTTATTTATTTAACACGTTTTTTATACCGCCTTTTCCTTAAATCAAAGCGGTTACAAGACATACAAGTGTTATAAAGTAAAGGAAATGTACATAGTATAAACAAAACATCAGAGTAGTAAAGTAGGATAAACAACATTGGTCAACTGTTAGAGAAAATCATTTTATAAAACAACTACAATAGATGGAATCTATATTGTAACGGTTTAAGAGAATGTTTAGAAAGACCGTTGTAGATTGGATTACAAAAATCTAGTATGGGAGTTATGAGCGCTTGACATACTGTGCAGAAGTGTTCATATGAGAGAAGAGGCTTGAGGCGTCTGATTATTTTCATTCTGTAATATGCGTTTTTAACCGTTTTTCTTATGTGGGATCGTAAGTTGAATTCTTTGTCAAGAGTTACTCCGAGGTATCTAACTTCGTCCTTAATAGGTATTATAATGTTGTTACATGTGATGTGTGGTGGGGGGCTAAAGTTGGTGTTTAGGACTGGTAATGGGCTGTGGGCTGTTGGGGGGGGTTAGGACTGGTAATGGGCTATGGGGGGGGGTTAAGATTGGTAATGTGCTGTGGGCTGATGGGGCCTGTCTGGAAATGGGGTGATGGGGGGTTAGGACTGGTAATGGGCTATGGGGGGTTAAGACTGGTAATGGGCTGTGGGCTGATGGAGGGTTAGGACTGATAATGGGCTATGGGGGGGCTAGGACAGGAAATGGGCTGAGGGGGAGGGCTTAGGACTTGAGGTGGGCTGATGGGGTTATGACTGGTAATGGGCTGTGGGCTGATGGGGGGGGGGTTAGAACTGGCAATGGGCTATGGGGGGCTGACTGGAAATGGGCTGATGGGGTTAGGACTGGAAGTGGGCTGATGGGGGGTTAGGACTGGTAATGGGTTATAGGGGGGGCTTAAACTAAAAATGGGGTGATGGGGGTTAGGACTGGAAGTGGGTTGATGGGGGGCTAGGACTGGTGATGGGTTGGGGGGTTGCGAGGACTGGAAATGGGCTGAGGGGAAGGGGAGGCTTGAACTGCAAATTGCTGATGGGGCCGGGGACTTGGAATGGACAGGGGCTGAGTGGCAGGGGCGGCTTGAACTGCAAATAGCTGATGGGGAGGGGGCTTGGAATGGAAATGGGCTGTGAGGGAAGGGAGCTAGGACTGGAAATGGGCTGATGGAGCAGCTAGGATAGGACTGGAAATGGGCTGTTGGGGGGAACTAAAATTGGAAATGGGCTGTGGTGGGGGCTTGGATTGAAATGGACTCATGGAGGGGCTAGAACTGGAAGTAGGCTCATGGGGGGCTTGGACTGGAATTGGGCTGAGTGGAGGGGAGCTAGGATTTGACATGGGCTGATGGTAGGGCTAGGAAATGACTAGAAATGGGCTGATGGGGGGCTAGGATTGGAAATGAGCTGATGAAGGGACTCGGACTGGAAATGGATGGGGAAGCTAGGGCTGGAAATGGGCTGATGGGGGGCTAGGACTGGAAATGGGCTGATGCAGGGACTAGAAGGGAATGGATGCTGGGTGAGGCTGGAACTAGAAGGGAGCTGATGTTGGGGGAGGATTAGAATGGGATGGGGCTGGGAGAGTAAAATGGAGAGGGGAAAAATATTTTGCGTGGGAGGGATGAAAAATTTACAATTGGCCGGGTATTGGGAGAGTAAGTGGGGATTGAGGATGGAGGGGTAAAATTTTAGTGGATGAAATAGGAATGAGGAAAGAGCAAAAGGAGTAAGATTAGTATGTTAAAGCAGATGTAGAGAGAGAATGGAAAAAAAACTAGAAGAGAGAAGAAAGGACAAATGGACTGCAGACGATGGAGAGTTAGCAGAAAACATGAAGAAACCAGAAGAAAGTGGCTGGAGCAATTTCAACTGAAAAAAAAATGCACAAAAGGTAGAAAGATCTCTCTTTATTTTGAATTTATTAACTGGAATATGAAAGCTCTGGGAAATGTGCATCATTAACGTCTGTGCTTTGTTTGGTACAAGAGGAAATTAATTTATAGTTTTATTTCTACAGTGTTGTACATTCCAAGTTTGGCTTTTGGGGTTCCCAGTTTAATTATAGCCTTCCTGTTTCTAAATTGTGATTCCTTGTTTGGTGATTCCTTGTTTGGTGATGGTCATGTGTAACTGAGCTGAGGTATTCTGTTTATGTAATTCCTATTTGACATTGCCACTTGTTCTCTTTCCCCAGTATTCTCTGAAATGTATTGGTTTAATATTTGCAGTGTTGCCTTTTGATAGGTAGGGTATGGTGCTTTGTGAGTCGACAGTGCATGTGACTCGAAATGCCCGGCTCCACAAGGGACCTGCCCAGTGGTGTCTCAGGGCTCAGTGAATACAAGCCACAGGAGGCCTCAGAGACAGAGTACGGGTATCCAAACCATTCCTGGACTCCCTACGCTGGTGACTGCACCCCCCCCAACTTACTGCTGGGGGTGCCCTTTCAGATTCCTCCGTTCACAGTAGTGCTGACCACCGATGCCTCCTTGCAGGGCTGGGGGGCACATTGTCTGGACAGGCGCACCCAGGGCCTGTGGTCTCCCTGGGAGGCCAAGCAACAGATCAACTTACTGGAACTGCGAGCTATTCGATTAGCTCTCAAGACCTTCTCTCACACCCTGGCTCACCAGTCTGTCTTGGTACAAACAGACAACCAAGTGGTCATGTTTTATGTGAACAAGCAGGGCGGCACGGGGTCCAGGCTCCTTTGTCAGGAGGCACAAGACCTTTGCTTGTTTGCGCTCAAGCGCAACATGTTTCTCAGAGCTGTTTATCACCCTGGCCAGGACAACTGCCTGGCAGACAGGTTGAGCAGGATTCTGCAGCCCCACGAGTGGCAGCTCCGCCCACTTCCTATTCAGCTGTCGTGGTGAGAGGACCTGTTCTGGAGAGCTCCTGCTAGGGAGGATTTCCTGCTCACTACCTGTGTCTGGATGTCGGGCCCTGGGCCACCTCCAGCAGGAGAGGCCCAGGCCCAGAGGCCTACCAAGCCTGGTGGGCCTCCTTCTTTTGATACCAGATGGAGGGACTGGAAGTCTGGAACAGACGGCGCCCCGGGTGGGGGGACTCCCCAGGTAGGACTGCAACTGCTCAGGGAACAGGGACCCACTTGCCCGGAGGCTTGGGCCCGCTACCCCAGGGAGGAGGTTTCTCTCTCCTTCCCAGGCAGGGTGTGGAGGCTGGGTGGAGGCAGGGAGAGGCCCTAGGGAGGCCTTGGAGGCCTGCCTTGTACGGTGCTGGAGGAGGCGGGTTTCCCCCTCCACCTCGGGTCCTGGAGGAGGCCTCTACCTCCTCCAGTGAGGATGAGGATGGAGGGTCGAGCCTGCCGTCCTTCCAGCAGCCAGCTAGGGCCCCAGACGAGATCGTGGCGGCGGTACGGCGGCTCCGGGGTCTCCAGGAGGAGGCGGCCCAGCTGCAAGCCCAGTTCTCCCACCTGGAGAGCCTGCAGGCCACCATTCCCGGTGAGGAGTGGGTGGCCTATAACAGCTATAGGAAGGGGGTGAAGCGGGCCTTGAAGGCCAAGTACCAGCAGATCATCTATTTGAAGAGCCAGGGTTGTGGGTCCCTGTCTGAAATGTACCACAACTATGATAAATGGCATGGTGTATCTGCAGTCCAGGGGAGACCCCCGGGGGTGGGTAGAAAATGGTGGCTACCCCCAATCCTGTACCGTGCCCTTCCAATATCCAACCCATGTGTTACAATGCCCGGGTGTGCCACAGCGGTCCGGAGACCCTTACCTGAAGCAACAAGGTGGTGTTGCTGGAGAGGTGGCTGTCCCAGTATCGGAGGCTGGGCCGATGATCCCCTGCCCGTTGGATCCTGTTCCCCCTGTTTGGATGATTGCTGGAGAAGAAGGGGCCCGTCAGCGTTGGAGGAATTCTGAGCTAACAGCGCAGCATCTGCTCCCTGCCGCAAGCACTGCCGATCCAGCCCTACCCAAGGAGATTGCAGAAATCCAGCCCCATCATCCGCGGGTATTTTCGGGAGGTTGTCCTGCTAATTCCTTGCTGCCACCGCCTGAAGAAAGCCGCCTCCGTCCTGATCGCCGGGGTGTACTGGCAGCCGCAGTCAGGGATCCGGAGAGGGTTGCCCCGCTGAGGGATGACGCTGCAGGGCTTCCCTCTACCAGTCTCAGCTCCAAAGATGGCCGCCGTGAGTCCGGTGAGGTCACTTCCGGGAAAACCCGGAAGTGTGAAGATGGCTGCATTCTCTCCTCTGCACGGCAAACGGAGCACCGTAGAAGATCGCTGGGGACGGTATGGGACCGTCCTTGTTGCCCCTCTATCGGAGGGGTTCCTGCAACCCGCGGTGAAATTCAAGAGGCCGGTTTGCACCGTCGGGGGTCTGCGGATGCTGCCGCGGAGTCCCGGATGCCTGGAAATCCCGTTCCTGCTGGTGCTGAGTGCTCTGAGATGGTGAAGGGGACTGGGACAGGGGATTCTGCTTCCTCTTTCCAGGGCCCTCCACGGCTGCAGACTGGCCGGCCGCAGTTCCCTGGGGTGGCTGTCTGGCGCCGGCAGGGTGCTGGGAAGGGGAAGGAGCAGGGTAGGGGCTGCTGTTCTTTTTCTGCAGCCCCTGGGGGGAGTCCAGAGAAGGGAAAGAATGTTTTTCCTTTTCCTTTCTCCCTGTCATCTGTGTCAGCGGAGCGGGATGAGCAGATGTCTGCATTTTCAGCCAGTATGGCCGAGGGGGGCCTGGCTCGCAGGGGGGCGTCCGCCCTTCCTGCTGGAGCCTTGGCTACCGGCCGTGTGGTTCCGGACCCCTGTGCCACGTCTGGCACCGACAATCAGGTAGGACCTGGGAGGGACAGGGGGCAGGGGGGTGGAGGTTTTGGGGATGTTCTGGGTGGGGGATCTGCCCTGCTGTCTCGGGTAGGTCCTGCCTTGTTGTCGGTAGCCGTAAAGGGGGTAGCGGACGGTGGGTCAGGGGAAGGTCTGATGGAGGGAAGGGAGGAGCGGCCGACTGGTCATATAATGGGGAAGGAGGTAGTGGCTGACTCGGAATGGGGGAAGGGTTTGTCCTCAGTAGGGTCAGGGGTGGCGGTGGTCCCCCTGGATCCCAGGAATGGAGGGGAGCGGGGTCCATCCCCGGTAGTGGTGGCCGAAACCCAGGAGCCTTGCGCTGGGTCGGAAACAAGGGACGGAGGTATGGGGGGGCTTTCTGGTCGCTTGGGTGTTACCGAGAACCAGGTCCGTGATGCCCTTAAGTTAGCTTTGGAGACTCCGACAGGCCCTCCCGGGGCCTTTACTGCCTTTCGGCAGCTTGAGGTGGAAGCAGGGGCTAATCCGGGGGTTCTCGGTGGCACCCAGGGATCCGGAAGGGATAGCATCCCTGATTCAGTGTTTGCAGAGCTGACTTTGCCCAGTCCTCAGGTCACCCCATGTGCGGAGGTTGTGGATCCTGCAGACCAGCAGCAGGATCCCCCGCAGGTGGCAGCAGGGGAAGATCAAGGAGGGCAGGGGTTGGGAGCTGGGAGGTCGGCTCCCCCCCCCCCGTACCTTTGCGGAGGCTCTAAGGGGGTCGGGCACCACTCCAGGGACATCGGGTGGGGCTGGGGGGAGGGGGGGTTCCCAGGGGAATGGTCCCGTAGGAGGGGGAGGAGGTGGGGGAGGTTTCCGAGGGGTAGGGGGTGAGGTCAGACGGCGCAACGTGGCGCAGATCCGGTGGGCTGGGGAGGGGCCCCCTCCAGCCAGGGAACAGGTCTTGAGGATGGTCCTTGGGCTGGGGTTTCTCCCGGGAGATCTCTATGCCTTCATCCACATGAACAACACCATTGAATATGATGTCAGTTTCATGCTGAGACGGGGGCTGGAGATTTTTTGGGACCGATACCAGCAGCAGAGGGGGCAGGGAGGGTGGACCGACTTTCGTGTTGTGCCTATCTCTCGCCAAGGGACGGTACCTGTGACCATCCTATCCCGGAATGAGTCGCTCCCAGGGCAGGACATCCAGTTTTGGTTGTCGCGCCATGAGGTGCTCCTCGCACCCCTGGTTAAGGGCGCTGGGCCCCTAGGGGTGTGGGACAGGTCGTGGAAGGGTAGGATTCGTTTGCGTGAGGTGGGAAACGTGGTGCAGCACGTGCCCTCGGCCGGTTTCCTCGGTCGGGATCGCATCTTGTACTATTACCCCGGGCAACCCCGCGAGTGTCACCACTGTGGCTCATTCCGCCATTTGAGCATGAACTGTCCCGAGCAGGTCTGCACCCGTTGTGGTGGGCGGGGTCATGCCTCGGCCGGGTGTTTGCTTATTCGGTGTAACCTTTGCGGGGAGTTGGGCCACCCCTTCGCCCGCTGCCCCTCCGCATCACACAATGGACCGGGGGGGGATGCTGTCACTCCACCTCGGGCTCCTGTGCGGGAGGAGGTCGTGGAAGCCCCTCTCCCTCAGGAGGAGTCCGAGGGCCCTAGGGTGGAGGAGTCCATCGAGCCGAGGGAGCCATCAGGGGGAGGGGATTCGGGTAGGAAGGAGGAGAGGGTTGATGTGGTGGAGGTTAATGTCTCACGACAGGATAGTAGGTTGCGGGTGGTGCCACCTGAGGAATGGACTACGGTCCCTTCCAAGGGTGGCAAGTCCAAAAGGAAGAAACGGGAGACATCCCCGTTGCCGGATGCAGAGCCCGTGTTGGACATCAACCGTTTCGTCTTTTTGGCTGCTGATGCGGCTGAGGCGGATGAGGGCTTGCCTGTGGAGGCAGGGCTTCCTGTGCGGCGCTCGGAGCGGTTAGCGGCGGGGGCGGCCCCTCTTCCTCAGCGGCGGCCTTCCAAAATAACGAAGGCGCGCCGCGGTCAGGGTCCTTCAATCAAGGGGGATACTGGAGCCCGACGGGTGAGGGAGGACGGGTCTTTGCCCCCGCAGTTGGGTGATGGGCCTTCACAGGAGCCCCCTGCTGACCCGGCCGTCCCGGCCTCCCCCGCGGGGGTGGGCACTGGTCCGTTGTCTCAGTCTTTGTCCAGGGAAGGGGGGGAGGCACCGGTGGTGGACCCCACGGAGGAGATCATTCCTCCGACCCCTGACCTGTCCGTGCCCCCTCGCCCCATGGGAACTGGGTTATCCCCTGCGACAGCTTTGCCTGGTGGTCTCAGGGACACCAGCACCTCGTGGGGTGACAGGGTCGAACAGGAGGAGGCGGAGATCCTCGAGGTGGTCGACGTGGACCGTGAGGAGTTGCTCCAGCTCGCGGGCTTGTCCTGCAAGAGGGATTCCGGGGATCCCGGGTATGGTGAGAAGAGGAGGAAAGGGTCACTGCACACGAACTAGGCATGGCGTGCACTCCTGCGTTCTCGTGCGCCACCATCAACGTGGCCAGCATTTTCTCAGACCAGGCGCGGGCTACGGCCTATGATTTTCTTTCCACGAGTGGGCTGGATGTCATCTTCTTGCAGGAGACCAGGCTCACCTCGCTCGCTAGCCTTCATCGGGCAAAGCGGGAGTGGAGGTGGGGCCCTTCATACTGGTCGCTTGCGGCACAGCCCTACGCAGGAGTGGCGGTTTTGTTCACGTCTAACCGATTTCAGGTGCAGTACGTGTGGGAACTGGAGCAGGGCCGGTGTTTGCTCTTAGACGGCTACTGCGGGCCTCATCGGTTTCGTTTCGTGGTGGTCTACGGCCCCCAGTCTAAGTTGGCGCGGAAGACCCTGTTTGGGGTCATCCGCCCCTACTTACACACCTCCCGTTTGGTGGTCCTCGCCGGGGATTTCAACACCACCACCTTTTTGCAGGACCGAGGGGGGGATCGTTGCCCACCCAGTTACGAGGGCCTCTTTTTGGCCGAGATGACCCGGACGGCTGACCTGGTGGATGTTTTCCACCGGGCCTTTCCACGGTCGCCGGGGTTCACCTACTACCATGGGACCTGCAGGAGTTGTATCGATCGGATATATGTGAGTGCCCGGGTAGAGTGTTCCCCTCCGCAGTTGCAGGCGGTTGACTTTTTGGACCACTGCGTCCTCTCCGTGTCCTTCCTGGCTAACCACGAGGAGCTCAGTAGGGGTCCTGGCCTGTGGAGACTGAATGTGCAGTTGTTGGCAACATCAGAGGTGGTCCAGGAGTTCTTGGCCTTTCTCGTAGACCAGGAAACCCTGCTGGGTGTTTTTCCTTCCCGTGGCGCCTGGTGGGACGAGGTGAAGACGCGTGCCCGCCAACTCTTCCGTTCCCGGGGTACCTCCATGGCTCGATCCCGCTACCTCACTTACACTGTCCTCCGGAGGTCGCTGGATCGTTTGGTATCCCGAGGGGCAGCGCGGGAGGAGGTGGAAGAGGTGCGAGTCCAGCTCCATGGCCTGCTTTACGATCGCCATGCCTCCCTCTGCTTTGAGGGGGCGGCCGGTGGGGTCGGCACTCCGGACCCTTTCCTGACTTGCAAGGAGAGGGTTCGGCGTCGGGAGGTCATGGCCCTGCGGGGCGAGGACGGTACCATTCATACCTCCCAGGAGGACCTTTTGCGGATGGTGGGGGAATACTTCTCGGACCTGTTTGGGGATCGCCCCGTGGACCTCACCCATATCCGAGAGTACCTGGGCCTTCCCCCGGTGTATTCGGCTGTGGTTCAGGCACAGGTTGATGCACTCGCTGCTCCGATTCTGCAGGTGGAGGTGGAGAGGGCGATTCATGCCATGCCGTTGGGGAAGGTGCCTGGGCGCGATGGGCTCCCTGTGGAGTTCTATCGTACTTTCATCGCCCAGCTGGCCCCCTTCCTGACCTCTCTGTTTCAGGAGATCATGGACACGGGGTTTCTCCCGCGGTCATTTCGCGAGTCAGTCCTGCTGCTGCTCTCCAAGGGGAAGGACGATAGCTCCTTGGACTTCAGGCGGCCGCTCTCTCTTCTGAACGCGGACCGGAAGATCCTGGCCAAGTGTTTGGCCAACCGACTGGTGGAGGTGTCGGGCGCTTTGCTGTCACCTTCCCAGTATTGTTCCGTTCGGGGGAGAGGGGTTCTGGACGCTGTCGCCACGGTCCGGGAGGTGGTGGAAAGAGGCCGGTCGCTCCAACGGGACCACTGGTTGGTCTCCTTGGATCAGTCCAAGGCCTTCGATCGAGTCAGTCACCGGTACCTGTGGGTGGTGCTCCAGCACTTCGGCCTCCCCGCAGGTTTCCTCTTCGTCGTGCAGGCGCTGTACCGAGGGGGGGTGAGCTTCCCGTTTATTAACGGGTGGCTCGGACGGCCGTTTGGTGTCGCCTCGGGGGTGCGGCAGGGGTGCCCTTTGAGCCCCTTGCTGTATGTCTTCTCCCTCGACCCCTTCCTCCGGAGGTTGTCCTCAGGTGGGTTGCGGGGCCTGGAGGCGCCTGGTGCGCCCCCGGTGTCCGTCGTTGCCTACGCTGACGACATCTCAGTTTACGTGGACGGCACTGAAGGGGTAGAGGCCCTGCGGGAGGCCGTGGAGGAGTACTCGGAGGTAGCCCACTCTGTTGTCAACCACAGCAAGTGCCAGACGCTGTGGTTGGGCCCCTCAGAGCCCTCCCCGCCTTCCTGCGCCCCCTTTCCTCCTCCCGTGGGGGAGGTCCGCGTTTTGGGCCTCGTCTTCGGGTCGGAGGACTGTGCGGAGTCTAATTGGGATCGTTGTCTTGAGACTGCACGGTGTAGGGTGCTGCGGTGGAGGGGGTGGAGGTGTACGTACGAGGAGAAGATCAAACTCCTCGGGACGTTTCTGCTTCCTCTCTTTCTGCACGTGGCCACGGTCTTCGTCCTTCCGTCATCCCGTCAGGCGTCTGTCTGTGCCGTCTTTTTCTGTTTCCTGTGGGGTAACCGCCTGAACCCCATCCAGCGCAACATCGTTTGCCTGGATCGGGCAGAGGGCGGTTTGGGTATGTTGCACCCCCTTGTCTTCCTGTCAGTCCTGTCTATGGCGTTCCACTTGGGTAGGATGAGGGAAGGGGGTGGGGTCTGGTGGGTGGCCTCCTATCGGGAATGGTTCTCCCGCTTCTGGGAGCAGTGGGAGGGGGCGTCCTCGGTCCCACGTTGTGCGCCGGAGCGGGGAACAGGCCCCATCGTACGTATTTGCGATGGTGGGGCTCATTCGGCGGTGGGGGGTGACCGACCCGCTCGCTCAGTCCTTGGGGCGGAAAGGATTGTACCGGATGGTACTCGCCTCCCACTTTCAACCACGGTGGGCCCTGCGGGACTGTCCAGCGGATGTGATGCAGCGGGGCCTTCGGCTGTTGAACTCCCCTCAGCTACCGAAGAAGGTTCGGGATGTGGCCTGGTTGTCTTTCCACGGGCGTTTGTACGTGAGGGACAACCTCAAGTACAGGTCACAGGCCGAGCGGGTCTGTCCGAGGGCCAGTTGTGAAGGGCAGACGGAGACCATGGACCATTTCCTCCGGCAGTGCCCCTTCAACGTGGAGGCCTGCCGGTTGGTGTCCGCTGCTCTTCACCTGCGCGACCTTTCCCTCCTCACGTATGCGGAGTGGGTGTACGGGGCCTGGTCCTTTCCTCTAAGGCAGGACTCCAGCACCCTCTACCTCGTCACGGCCGTAGTGCGCTACCACCTGTGGCAAGCGCGCTGTCATGTCTCGACCCGGGGGTTGATCCTGCCCCTCGACGAGGTGGTGCGGGACATTCTGGAGGAAGTGTCCAGCATGGCGCAACATGAAAGGCGGGTGGTGGAGGCTCATCGTTGGGAGCGTCTGTGGCGTCACCTCACCCTTCGCCCCCCGTGAGGGGGAGGGGTTTCCCTGGGGTTCTCGTCCCTGTAGGACTTTGAGGTTTGTTTTGTATCCCTGGGGGGAGGGGTGTGATAGGAGGGGTTGGTTTCTCTTCCCTGGGGTTTACTTCTCGGTATGATTTTGGGGTGTTTTTCTCCAGGGAGGGGAGGGGGGGGTGAGCTGGTGCTGCTTGAGGGGTTTGACCAGTTGTCCGCTCTCCCTTTCTCCTTAGAGGGGTGGCCGTCCCAATTTTTGTTGTTGGTGTTTATGTTTGTTCTTTTTGTGTCCTGGGCATCCCGCTCCGTTGTCTGGATTGCAGGGCAGCACAGGGGCTTTGTTTCTCTTTTGTATTTAGCTTTTGATTTGTATGATTAGTTATGATTTGTTTTGGTGGGATTGTGTTGGGGATGGGCTCAAGGGGCCCTTATGTTTTTGTTTGGGGGGGGGGTGGGGAGGTTTGTTTTTGAGGTGTTTGTTTCTATGGGATGGATGGGGAGGAGGCAGGGATCGGGTTGGAGGGAGGGGGAAGCTGCTGCTCATGCTGAAGGGGGAGGGATGGGGATAGGGGGCTCTGTTTCGGGATGGTGGGGGGAGGGAGTCTGAGAGTCAGACAGAATGAACATTTGGACTGGTGGGGAGTGTTGTGCGGGGCAGGGGTTCAGGGATTGCAAGACGGACAATGTGTGGACTGCGCTGGGGTGTTCTTGCAGGGGGAGGTTGGGTCGGGTATGGACATTGGACTGAGGGGGGGGAGGGGACATGGACATTGTCAGGGACATTTTGGGGTTTGTTGTTGGCAGAAGGGGCACATGTGGGTTGGTGGTGGGTCACGGGGGGGTTTGTGATACTTGTTTTGTGCTATGTCGGGGGGGGGGGGTGGGGGTTTTGGGGGTGTGTGGGACTTGGTTGGGGTGATTGTTTTTGCTTTTTGTTTGTTTTTCTGTTGCATGTGTCAATAAACAAAATTTCCACCCTTTAGTGGTTCAGAGAATTTTCCTGAAATGGGGACTTCCATCCATAGATCTCTTTGCCAGTCCCCTCAATAAACAGCTGCCCGGGTTCTGTTCCAGGCATCCGCATCCTCTGCGGCTAGCAGCAGATGCTTTTCTGATTTCCTGGTCTCAAGGCCTCCTGTATGCGTTTCCTCCCACGCCTCTGGTGGCCCGAACCCTGTTCAAGATTCTAAAGGACAGGGCCTCGGTTCTCCTGGTAGCTCCCAGGTGGCCAAGGCAACCTTGGTTCCCACTTCTGCTTCAACTGGCAGTGGATGCCCCATTGCCTCTGGGGTTGCAGCCCGACCTCCTCTCTCAGGAACAGGGATCTCTTCTGCACCCCAACCTCAAGTCTCTCAATTTGATGGCCTGGAGGCTGCAAGGGTAGTATTGGCCCTCTGGGGCCTGCCTCGGGAAGTTGAAGAGGTGCTCTTGGCCTCTAGGAAGCAGTCAACCAGAAAAGCCTATGCCCTGAAATGGAAAAGGTTTTCTCTGTGGTGTCAGCTGCATACAGAGGATCCTTTCTCCTGCTCTGTGCTAGTGGTACTGCAGTACCTGCTGCACTTATCCAATCAGGGACTCAAGTCCAATTCTGTTCTGGTCCACCTCTCAGCTCTAGCAGCTCACCACTCGCTGGTGGAAGGACGCTCTTTGTCGGTTCACCCCTTGGTGTCCCGGTTCCTCAAAGGTTTGCTCTTGCTGAAGCCTCCTGTCCATCCTCCAGCCCCTGAGTGGGAGTTGAATGTGGTCTTGCAACAACTGACTCGCCCACCCTTTGAGCCGATGGCTACTTGTCCTCTTCGCTTCCTTTCCTGGAAGACACTCTTCCTAGTAGCCCTAACCTCGGCCAGATGTGTGAGTGAGCTTCAGGCCCTGGTCTATGACAGGCCTTACACTCGCTTCTACAGGAACAGGGTAGTCCTTAGGACTCATCCTAAGTTCCTCCCATAGGTTGTCTCCTCCTTCCACCTCAACCAAGAGGTGGTTCTTCCGACATTCTTCCCTAGGCCTCATGCAAGCCCGGCTGAGGCAGTCCTGCATACCATGGACTGTAGAAGGGCCTTATCCTTCTACCTTGACCGTATGCAGAGGCATAGAAGGGCTACTCAGCTCTTCATATCTTTTGACCCCAATAATTTGGGGTTGGCTGTGTCCAAGCGTACCTTGTCCATCTGGGTGGCTTACTGTATCACCTGGGCTTACAGGGCGGCTGACCTTCCCTTGCAGGGTCGGGTCACGGCCCACCGTGTCAGGGCTATGGCTGCCTCAGTGGCTCATCTACGCTCTGTACCGTTGGCAGATATCTGCAGGGCTGCAACTTGGTCCTCAAGCCAGACTTTTGCAGCCCATTACTGCCTGGAGAGGGAGTCCCGTAGGGACAGTGCTTTTGGCCAGGCACTGCTCCGGAATCTCTTTGAAGTTTAGGCAACTCCTGCCCTCCAGCCCTCCGTTGGGATACCGGTGGAGGTTCTTTCAGTGCAAAGCCTTCTATGATGCTGGGACTAGAGGGAGTGCTCTTGTTCAATCTGGGTTCCTGGTAGCCCAGAGCTAGGGAGTCACCCATATGTGAGGACTGACTTCCTGCTTGGTCCTGGAGAAAGAGTAGTTACTCACCTGTAACAGGTGTTCTCCAGGAGCAGCAGGAATCAGTCCTCACAACCCTCCCTCCTCCCCTAGGAGTTGCAGTTGTACATAGTTCATTTTTGTATTTTTTGTGTGCTGTTTTTTAGCTATGTCATTTGACTGAGCAAGATGGCACCTTTAGGCGGGAAGGGGAAGCATGCATGCGTGCAGTATTCCCAAAGGCTTTCATAGAAAGCTGGGGAAATGCTCCGCAGGGGCTCCATTGGTGTCGATGTCAC
Organism: Ichthyophis bannanicus; assembly: GCA_033557465.1. Taxonomy (NCBI): domain Eukaryota; kingdom Metazoa; phylum Chordata; class Amphibia; order Gymnophiona; family Ichthyophiidae; genus Ichthyophis; species Ichthyophis bannanicus. The sequence goes on from CM066036.1 coordinate 379,222,373, forward strand.
CCCATATGTGAGGACTGATTCCTGCTGCTCCTGGAGAACACCTGTTACAGGTGAGTAACTACTCTGTCCCTCCCACGGTGGCTGCAGCATGTGCTGATGGTATGCCTTTATCAGGATCTCCGGTTTGAAAGGAATGAGCTGAGATGTCTAGAGGAAGGGACTGGAACTGCTGAGCATACCTGTGGAGGGAAGAAAGTTGCTTCTGCTGCTCGGAGATATAAGAGGCCAAATGTGAATCTTGTATCACGAAAGAAGGCAATTCTGCCAGTTCGGGTTGCATACAATGTGAGAGGGGGGCAGGGGGGGGGGAGGCAGGGTCTGCCATATAACAATTCAAATGGAGAAACTTTCAGTCTACCCCTTGGGGAGATTCTGATGTTGAACAAAGCAAGAGGCAAAGCTTCTAACCAGGACAATTTAGTTTTCTTATAGAGTTTCAACAGTTGCTGTTTTAAAGTCTGATTCATTCTTTCAATCTGTCCCAAGCTCTGGGGGTTCCAGGGAGTATGAAGCTTCCAGGTAAACCCTAAAGATTCTGATGAACTCTGAATAATTTTTGAAGCAAATTCAGGTCCCTGGTCCGAGTCTTTTACTCGCAGAGAAACCTATCTGGGTATAATCTCTTTTAGTAACACCTTGGCAACTTGTTGTGCTTTTTGTTTGTGGTTGGAAATGCTTCCACTCATCCAGTCAATTGATCAACAATAACTAACACATATTTAAACCTTTTTACAGAGTTTCAGTCAGTGAAATCAATCTGTAACCACTTAAAAGGAATAAAAGCCTATGATTTTGCTACGGAAAGTCCTCTAGGCTCACCCCTAGGATTGCTGCTCACACACAGCAGACAATCCCTTACAACTCACTTTGCTAAAGAATGGACACTGGTAGCAACCTATTAATTAATTCTTCCATTTTTATGGTACTCCAGTGAGTGCATTGATGTAACATTCTCAAACGTTGTAGCAATTAAGGTGTGTGAATTGCTGCCCTGCCATCTAAAGTAGTCCATGACCCCTCGGGATCTTGGGTGAGACCCCACAAGGTCCATTGTTCTGTAATTTCAGGAGGCAAATTACGGTAATTTCTGCACAGGTCTGGTAGGGGCTTGTAATGACAAGGTTGGACGTCTGGTAGGGGGCTTGTAATAACAAGGCTGGAGGTGGTGGCAAAAGAGCTGCTTCCTGAGCAGCCTGATCAGCTATACAATTCCCTAATGAAATTGAATCAAATTCTCTGGAATGTGCCTTGCAGTGCATAATAGAAATAGCTTTGGGGAGCTTTATTTCTTCTAAAAGAGCATTAATTAGCTGGGCATTAGCAATCTGTGTTCCTGCTGAAGTGAGGAACCCTCACTGCTTCCATAGCTGAGCTGTAGATTGTGTAATTCCAAAAGCATACTGGCTATCTGTGTAGATATTGGCAGTTAAATTTTTAACTATTTCACAGGCTTGGGTAAGAGTTACCAGCTCAGCAGCTTGTGCAGAGGGTACTGCATCAGATTCTAGCACTGGGTCAGAAGAATTAGTATCAACTATAGCATAGCCAATATGGCGGCCACCTTGGATGACTCTAGAACTTCCATCACAAAATAGGGTTAAATCAGGGTTTTCCAATGTAACATCTGAAAGATCAGGTTGAAGTTTTTCAGCCAACTTCATGACTTGGCAACAGTTGTGATGAGGCTCCCTGTCATCAGGATTAGGTAGCAGGATTAAGAACATTTGTTTTGACAAAAGTTCTATTGGTAGATGTCAGTTCCGTCTCATACCTATTTAATCTCTGTTTTGAAAAATGTTGGGTATTCTTTTGGTTTAGTAACAAATGCACAGCATGAGGGGCTGCAATAGTCAGTTCATGTCTCTGTACAAATTCTTGTCTTTTTTACTATTATGGCAGTGGCCGCTACAGCTCTTAAACATCCTATAGCCCTCTGAGTTACAGAATCTAATTGGCAGGAAAAGTAGGCTATGGGTCATTTGTGCGGTCCCAAGTCCTGTGTCAGCACTCCGGAAACAATCCCCCTCTGTTCATGGACAAAAAGGGTGAAAGGCTTGCAGTAATCTGGAAGACCAAGGGCCAGAGCTGTAGAAAGGGCATGTTTAAGTTGATTGAAACAAGAGCTGGCTTCTTTGGTCCAGCGTAATTCCTCTGGCTCTTCTTTTCGTGTCATGGCAGTGAGGGGTTTGGACAATTCACCAAATCCCGGAATCCAGGCATGGCAGAAGTCTGTCATTCCTAGGAATCCTCTCAATTGTTTCTTTGTCAGGGGCTTGGGACAGTCTACTATGGCTTGGATTCTGTCCTCCAACAGCTTCTGCTGGCCCTCTACCAGAATATGACCCAAGCAACACACTTCCTTTTGATCATACTGAATTTTTTCAGGTGAAACTTTGTGGCCCTTAGAAGCTAAACTGATCAGGAGATCCTTAGTATCTTGCATACATGCTTCCCGGGATGGGGAACAAATGAGTATATCATCTACATAGAGAAGGAGGACAGAACCATATGACAATGCAATGCCTCTTAGGTCTTGATGGAGACAAGCAGAGAAAATGGCAGGAGATTCTACTTACCCTTGGGGAAGCTGGGTCCATGCGAGCTGTGACGGACCTCAGGAAAATGCAAGTAAATAGGTGCTAGAAAAATGAATTCTGATCCAGAAAAACGTGGAACAAAGGTCCACGACTGAGTAGTATTTGGTACTGGGGGAATGGCAGTAAGAATAGTATGGGGGTTGGGCACTACTGAGTGCCTAGGTATTACAAATGCTTTAACAGCTCTGAGATCCTGGACAAACCAATAGACTGGTTGGCCTTCCAAGTCAGGCTGAGGTTTCTTCACTGGCAGTTTGGGAGTGTTACAGGGAGAAGAACAAGGGATAAGTATTCCCTGCTGCACAAAATATTCCACAGTGGGTGTTAAGCCCAAAATTGCTTCTTGTGGAAGTGGGTATTGTTTAACAGAAGGGAAAGGAACATCTATCCTGACCTTAATTTTTACAGGTTCTACAGATTTAAGGGATCTACATCTGAGGATTTATGGCCCCAGAGCCAGGGAGGAACTGCATTCATCGGCTCCTTCAGGTTTGAGGCTGGGGACTCGCTGGAGTCTGTCATTAAAATAGGAAACTGGGAAATAGCATTCTCGGGGAGATCTAGGTAAATGGCATCAGGGCTGCACATAATGGTAGCCCACATCTTACAAAGGAGGTCCCTCCCTAATAAATTAACAGGACTTCTATCTGCCAGCAGGAAAGTGTGTTGGGCGATCAGAGGTCCAATCCGAGCCAGCAAAGGCTGTGACATTGGACACTTTTGTGGTTTGCCTGAAATTCCGATAACCAGTGTTGATTTCTCAGATAATGGTAGCCCCTTACTCTCACTTAAGGTAGAAAGGTTTGTGCCTGTGTCGAGAAACAGGTCATAGGTGTTTTTTCCAATTTGGAAAGGATCCACAGGGTTAGAAGGGAACAAGGTAAAAGTGTCTATATGGTGAACAGGGGGACTGGTTCTCTCTGGGCTTTGGGCTGTTAATTGTCAATCATAAAGATCATAATTCCCATCTGCAGAAAAATCAATATGATTTTCTCTGGGGGGTTGGGGCCAGGAACCTCCCATGTTCCGGGGAAATGAATTTTCTCTCCCCTGTCCTCTCCCTCGAACCCCTACTTATCCTCTCCCTTGGAAGGAACAGGGGACGGTTCATGGAATGAGAAAAGTGCCCTGTTGCTGTGAGCAATCTCATTTAAAATGGTCTAATGCTCCGCATGAATAACATGCATAATCTGGAGGGATGTGTCCCCTTCCTGTCAATGGGTGGCTGGGACTCTTCCCTTGGATTTGGGTTTTAGTTAAGACTGTGGCTAATATCCTTATTGCTTTTTGTCCTTTCTGGGTTGCTTTCTTATCTCGTGCCTCTCGATTATTAAAAGCCGTGGCAGCGATGGATAAGACAGAATCCAGGGTCAATCCCTCAAAGTTGTCATTGTTGAGTAGGAGCCTTCTGATGTCAGGTGCGCACTGCTCCTTAAAGAGGCCTCTGAGGGGAGCTGATCAAGCAATCTCCTCAGGGTCTAATCCTCCCCAAATTCTGACTGCCTCTCACTATCTTTGGAAGAAGTTTGAGGGTGCTGATTTTTCTCCTTTTGGACTTCATACAGTTTCTGCCAATTAGTTGTCTTTTTTCCTGCTTTTCACAGGCTGGCTAGTATTGGGCATCTGAGGAGACCCAATTCATTATGGCCAGTATCAGAAGTAATCCCACCCTGGGTCAGTTTCTACAGCATCAGGGGATATTTTAGTGTCAGCGGAGAGAACCTCTTGAAATTTAGCAATAGCGATTCCTGCCTGGGCTATAACCTCCTTTCTCTCGCCTTCTCCACAGAGGATACAGAGGGTCATAGCAATCTCGCTAGTCTGCATCATGAATTAAAAAGATGGTTTCAAAGGTTTTTATTACTGTTTATGGATCATCTCTCCATTTAGGTGGTGTTTTTCCAATTCAGGAAATCTGCAGGGAGAATGTAACATAGATTTTTCGGTCCGTTGCTGTGTCTCTAGTCTGCAGGGGGGCAACTCTTAAATGAAACCCAAGGTTCACCTTGGCCTCATCCTCAGAGTCCTGAGATTTCTTTGTTTTTGACCTTAATTCCCTTTGTGATTCAGGTTTAATTTTTAGCTTAGTTCTGGAGTCTTCAGGCAATGTTCTGCTCAAGGCACTTACAGTCCCCTTCAGGTCTGCGTGGTCTGAGTCAGTTGCCTCTGAGCCGTCTGTGTTTCTTTGATTAGAGTGAGCTGTGTCTCTCACTGTTGTATCTGTGTCTGTGTCTCTCACTACTGCATCTGCATCTGTGACTCTCGCTACTGCTCCCTGTCCAGCTGCCTGATGTTTGGGAGCTACTCAGGAGGGGGGCGGGGGGCTGCTACTCTGTATCCTCTAACAGGGAGATTTGGCAATTTGGCACAATTTGGTTAAGGCCCTTTTAGAAAGGGCACCCATCCCTCCTAATTAGTCCCAATTGATTAAGACACATCTTAAGGGAGTGGGATCCCTAGATTCAGTATTACCTATTCTTTTGAATATTCTCAGTTCAGTCGAGTCCCTGTAATTCTAGTGCACACTTTTGTCACCCTATTACCTGTTGGGAGTGACTACTTTAAACATTTAACACTTTAAAACTTGAAATACCTTATTCAGTCATCAGTAGTCTTGCCTCTCAAAAATCTGTTTAGTAGTGACTAGTTAGCCTTTGCAATACAGACTGGAATGTGAATTTAAGCTTTAATATTAATACCCGCTCACCACCCATCTAAAGCCTGGGATCAAGAACAAGGGCCAGAAGGTAAAGTATTAACCTTTTGGTGCACACTGCCACTGTCCTGATCCGAGACTGAAGAGAGGTAGGCTGGAGCTTCGTCCCATCTGGGTCACCAGAGGGGACTTGCTGAATACAGAGGGTCATAGCAAGATGAAGAGGACATCTACACCTGATATTTCTCCTACACTCCCAGCCCATATATCTGTCTGTCTATCTGACATCACTGCCTGGATGTTTCACCACCATTTAAAATTGAACATGGCCAAAACTGAACTTCTTATTTTCCCCCAAATCCTATTCTCCTTTCTCTATCTCTGTTGATAACACTCTTCTGCTTCCTGTTTCATCAGACTGTAACTTTGAGGTCATCTTCGACTCCTCCTCACATATCCAACAGATAGCAAAAACCTGTCATTTCTCTCTCTATAACATTAATACAATTCTCCCCTTTCTTTCAGAACACACTACTAAAACACTTATCTACTCCTTAATAACCTCTTGCTTAGATTATTGCAACCTCCTCCTCGCTGGTCACCTTCTGAGTCATTTTTCTCCCCTTCAGTCTATTCAAATCTCCTGCTACCCCCTGAGCCCCAATCGGCATCCCAACAGAGAGAAGGAGGCACCGAAACCCTCCCGCTCTGCAACAGAAGGCCAATCAGGGCCCAGCACCACCAACTCCGACATCTTTAAAAAGGAGCGTCTTCCGGCACCCAAGAACTGCTCCTCCGGCTTCCCCTGAGCCCCAATTGGCATCCGGACAGAAAGCAGGAGGCGTCGAAACCCTCCCGCTCTCCAACAGAAGGCCAATCAGGGCCCAACACCAGCAACTCCAACATCTTTAAAAAGGAGTACCTCCTGGTGTGCCTGCGCCGGGGCATTTAGGCTATGAAAAACTTTGAGACGACAGACCATCGCACATCAAAGCTAAGGAACCTATCACAAGCAGTACAAAGAAGCAACGTATCCTGTTTCCATCACACCGCCAACTTCACCCTAGCCCTCCTGCTACACTATCAATGCATAAGTAACCTCATCTACCGGCCTGTCAAAGAAGTTCACAAACGGTGAGTTGAGTTATCCCACATGGCACACACCACCACAGATGCCCTGCAACAACCTGCCCTGCTCAATCGCAAACCTCGCAAACCTAAGCCTAAACCACGCAAACACGAATGGATAAATCTACATCAATTATACACCATCTTCTTTGCACTGATCCTTTGCTCCCATCTTTTAAGTACTACCTGCTTCTATCCAGCTCTCATAACAGCCCTCCAAACTCCTCCCACTTACCTAACACTTTACTCTCAACCACGTCAGATCATTCACAAGCATAGTACCTACAAACAACACAACAAGAGATCCACCAGACTTATTCAAATACAACCTTCCTCACATAATTCAACTCAATTCCCCCCTTTCCTAGCCCCCCATATCATAGGCCTTAAAAATGCCAGATCCATACGTAACAAGATAAATACAAGACAACCAAATTGATATCCTCTGTATTACTGAATCATAGCTAAAGAGCTCAGACCAAGTTGTCCTGAATCAAGTTACGCCCCATCCCCCACATTCATGCATTCAACTCCCCCCGTACTCACAAAAAAAGAGGTGGTGTACTCATTCTAGCATGAGGAGACTTGAAATTTAAGACATCCAGTTCAATAAGTTCTGACTGCTGTGACATCATTATCGTAGAAAACAAATGTTTATCCATCTGCCTAATCTACAGGGCCCAATTCCCACTCAGAAGACACATCCAACATTCTTGAATCCATATACTCAGCAAACTCTCCTCACTAACCCCTTGAACCTCACATCTGCTTCTAACAAGGAGGAAGCAGCCTTCCAGAAAGCAATAGACTCCATTCTATTCAAAAAACTTCTCACAGGTCCTTCTCATCACTCTGGCTCCACCCCAGATCTCATATTTGTCTCAGTAAGCATCCTAGACCAAGGACACATAGCAGCATTATCAACAACCCCCATACCATGGTCAGACCACCATGCCATACTCTTAAAAATTCACCTCAACAATAAAAAAAAATCACTAAAACCAGATAATCCTACCAGGCGCTTCAAAGCATTCAACAATGAGCAATTCCTCAGGGACACCCTTCAATTCCTGCCCCAAGACTTTACCAACCTGGATGAGGCTGTCAATGCCCTGTTAAATGTAATTTCAGTTTGTTCAATGTAAACCGCCTTGATATCATGAAAGGCGATATATAAGAAATGTTAAAAAAAAAACAAAAAAACATGTGGAACACTACCATCAGTGCCACATGGAGACTCCCAACTCGAACCATCCCACATCATCTAGATAGCAGACCAAGGTCACCTCCATGGTACTCCACTACAATAAGAGAATCAAAGAGGAAACTATGTCAATATGAGCGTTGATGGCGACATGACAAGACTGAAATCACACTAAAACAATACCAAATAATGCAACAAGAATACAATGTCCTAATAAATAAACACAAACAACAATATCACACTAACCTCATTCTAAAAGCCTGCAACAAACCCAAAGAGCTCTTCAACATTGTCCGAACTCTAACAAAGGACCCAACTCTGAAGAATGAAAACCCAATATACCCTCAAACCTTTGCTGACTACCTCATATCCAAGAATATACCCCTTCAAACCATACCTTACAAGGATACTTCTAAACCTGACACTCTACCTATCAGTGCGAGCCCCATCACCCTAAGCCACTTGAGAAACTTCAACATCCCTTCAACAGAGCAAATCACTTGTACCATAACTGAGCTGAACACAACCACAGCACCATCTGATCCCTGTCCAGTTGCATAGATCAAATCTGCCAAGGATGACTTAATCAAATTCATACAAAAGATAATATGTACCTCACTTACCCAGGGATACATATCCCAGGCTCTCAAGCAAGATACCATCCACCCTATTCCAAAGAATACACCACCTCACAGCAACGACCCATCAAACTACCGCCCAATATCCAGCCTCCCATTCCTCTCCAAAATAATTGAGAAGATTGTTCAGAGACAGCTCCAGGACCACATTGACCTACACATCCCTCTGGATCCACACCAACATGGTTTTCGCCCAGATTACAGCGTAGAGATACTACTCATCCATCTATTTGATAACCTGCTCAAAGGTATTGACAACATAAGAAGAGGTTTCCTGTTAATCTTCGTCGACATATCATCTGCCTTTGACACAGTCTCCCACGACATCCTTCTGGATGACTAGCATCAATCGGGATCCAAAACATCATCTTCAAGTGGTTTCAGTCATACCTCGGAGGCAGACAACAGATAGTCAAATCTGGTCCGCTCACTTCAACTACTTTCCACACCAATAAAGGAGTTCCTCAAGGATCTTCGCTCTCTGCCCTCCTATTTAACATTTATGTACAACCAGTTTGCAACATGTTCAGGAAACACAATATACAATATGCCATATATTCAGATGATATTATGGCCTATACCCCAGTCTAGTTAGACACTCTAGACTTCACCACAATGTCAACGTGCTTATCAACAATAACCTCAAAATCAACATCAAGAAGACTGAGACAATAATCATCACAAGGAACACTGATTTCACCCCCCCCCTGCTTCAATCAAAATTGCCAATTTTCAAATTACAATAAAGGATGAAGCCTGATACCTGGGTATCATTATTGACAAGCATCTCAACCTATTAGCTCATATCAACAAAACCTCCAGGTCTGCCTTCCAAATGCTTGCAAAAATCTGAAGATTAAAACCTCTCTTTAGTCAAGAACACTTCCGCACAGTATGTCAGTCCATCATAACACCATCACTGGACTACTGTAATGCCCTCTTCCAAGGGTTGCCCAAACAAATTGCCCGACCCCTGCAACTAGTCCAAAACACCGCTGCCTGAACCATCATGGGATCATATCAGCGGGAGCATATAACTCCCCTCCTGCACCAACTATACTGGTTGCCAATTACATTGCGTACCAAATACAAATCTGCCCTTACCATCTTCAAGATCAAAAGCAACCTAACAGCCAGAGGTCTGCAGGATCTCATTTGTACCAAACCCAACAACAGACTTGAGAGAAGCAGCCATATCGATACCATACCTACACTCAACCTATTCACAAACGACAAAAAAGCCACTGCCAGGAGGGCCCTCTCACTTGTTGCTCCCTCTATCGGGAACACTCTCCTGGAAAAAATAAGAACAACCACAGACATAAAGGACTTTCGGAAACAGTTCAAGACCCTTCTTCTCATTGAGCACTTCAATGAAACCTGATGCTCCCCCTCATGACCAATTACATATACATCACATTGTACATAAGTTATACGTTAGCATTCCCAATTCTCCCCTTCCCTATGTTTGCTAGGAAAATTATTCTGTAATGGGATAAAGTTTTAATTGTTTCTCTCAAAGGTTCTCTGTAAATTGAAGTTTTATTGTAAACTGCCTTAATTTTAAGATAAAGTGGTATAGAAAAATTATTAAATAAAATAAATAAATAAGTTAATTAATTAATTTTACACTAGTCCCATTATACTCATATGACTCCTCTTCTTAATCACTTCATTAGCTTCCCTTCTGTTTCCGTATCCAATACAAACTTCTCCTTCTGACCTACTGATGTGGGAGGCCCCGACTGGACTTTCCCTGGTTCGTTTCTACAGCGGAGTAAAACAGACAATAAGAACCACCTGTAAGTAAAGGTAAATTTTTATTATCTCTTTCTGCTGCAGCACGGTCACAAGCAATGAATACAAGTGACCCCCTCCTGGAGAAACACAGGCTTTTTGTACATTTTCTGAGCCAGGGACATGTATAGGAGTTAAGGGGGAGGGAAGCATCCCAAAGTTTTCCCATGGTTAGAATTTAGTTTATTGCTGACAGGCAATTTCTCTGAAGACTAGCATGTAGATACAGGAAGTGGGGGGGGGGGGGGAGGGGGGGTTGTGAGGAAGATGGAACAAGGGGGGAGGGATATTTATGCAAGGGCATTTTTCTTCAAAGGGACTTCGGCAATTTTTCCTCAGGAACAGTTGGGGCCCCTTTCAGAGATAAGAAGTCTGTCTATGTGTTGTGTGAACCATCACACATTTACTGGCAGCTTGAACATAATTGCCTATTTGTGAAAGCACAAGGCCATTTATTTCTCTAGTCTGTTAGTTATCTTAGAGAAAGGAGGGTAGGGGGAAGTGGTGCATCTTACACATTCAGGTCTGAGCTGAGAGAAAACTTGCTTTAGCTAAAATGTTTCAGGCCTTGTTCTTTTTCTATGTATCAATATCTGTTTTTGTTAAACAATACATACTCTTCTCATCTCAGTGATACAAAATCAAAGGATATTCAGAATGCAACCTTGCTCACGTGGAGTCAATGTCTGAATGAATGGTTCCCATTTAGTCAGAAAAGCATCTCGTACACGTCTTCCTCTTTGAGCCCCCATGTGCTCTAAGATTAATAAAGTATGCACCTTGTTTTTCCACTCACCAAATGTAGGGCCATCGTTGATAACCTGCAGCGTAGTATGAGATGACATGTCACCAACACAGCGCACCCAGCTTTCTTGAGATTCTCTAGCCTCTTCCATTCATGAGACCAGTCCAAAAATAGCCAGATGAGTTTGTCTACATCTGTATTTCCAATAGAGATTCCAAATAGTTACATATAGTTTCCCAGTATCTTAGAGAACAGGGGCATCTCCAAAATATATACCCCAGAGTGGCCTGTATAATATGACCAGTGGCCCATATATGACCATAGTGAGAGCAATTCGGTGATGCACTGCTTCCTGCTCTGAATGCCCTGTGCGGCGCATAATGTACTCATTGCATTATCTTGTATTGCATATCTCTAAATCCATGCAACTACTGGAATGTGGAATATTAATAATGGCTTCTACAAGAGCTATCCCTTCGATGTGCACTCCCAAATCTTGTGCCCACACTTTTGTCAGTGCTTCTTCTCTCAGTATAGATGCCACTTCCAGATATTCTCATTGTTGGGTAGCAATCCATGCTTGAGACATACTACCAGAGTATAAGAGCTCCTCGATCTTGGAGCTCCATCATTATTTTGGCCAATAATTTCATATCTACATTTAGAAGTGATATAGACCAATATGATCTTGGAGCACTCAGCTACTCAAGTCCTGGTTGATAAAGATGAAGATAACTGCGCACATGGATGTAATGGAAAATGTTCCCTATTGAACTTCCAAAGCGAGCCTGTAATTCCGATAAGGTCAGTGGCTTCCCTTCCTGGTCGACCACCTGTTTTCTGCCAAGTATACCAGCTAATTCTCATCATCAATAATAGGCTCCTTCCATTCCTGGTCGGAAATGAGCATTTCCATAAAGAAGGAGAAATGGTGTCATGTTGGGATTTATCTGTCATTGGAGACAGACCATTCTCCAGACTCACTTCATTGTTTTAAATACTACTTGGGCGTGAATACATCTGAGAAGGGCTCTGTGTGGAGCATGGAGTACGTATTGTAGTGCCAAAGGTGAAACCACCTTCTGCTCCTTATAAGTAGGCATATAATCCGCTGTTGCGCTAAGTCAATCGTGTATATTTTGCAGCAGGCATGCCACATTGTATCAACAAAGATCAGGTATCCCCATGCTTCCTTGGTGCCATGGTTGTTGCAAGGTCACTTACCCTGCCATTAGAAATTATTGAGTGTTTGTTCTAAGATGCATAAATCTTTACAAGCCAGTAAGATGGGAAGAATTTGTCATACATACAGTCAGCCACTTGGGAAATAATACCATCTTGAATAAAACTATGTGCCCCCACCCCAAAGACAGAGGAAGATCCTGTGGAAAAGGGCAACTTAACCCAGGCCTCAAAACTAAATTGGAGACTATAAGGGTAATTGATGAATTATCATGTAATAAAGTAACTTATACAACTATGGACCATCCTGTGTATGGCAATTTGGACCTGGAAGTGACCAGAGATAGTGACAGTGAGTCTACCTATACTGGAATACTGGACATAGGAACTAGCAGTGAATCTACAGAAAATCACGAAACAGGACTGTAAAGTTAGCTAGCTATAGGTGAAACATATGCTTATTGGAATTCACAAGCTAAACTGCACTATTAAAGAGTTTTTCTCTGATAGATTGTACTGTTAGAATTGCAACAGAGAATTAGCTAACAGACCTGTGTACATAGTTAATGGGTCACAGGCCAGCTTCTCTAAAAAAAAATCAATGGTTATAGACCTTGCTTCCCCTTTATCTTAGCAAGATGATTGGTTTACAGTTAGTAACTAGGGCAGCATGAACTTTAGAGAATCAGACCTTAGGTCAACATATAACTGGAAATTAAACAAAGCTTGAATAAATAATAGAAATTCAGCAAATATTATAAGAGTAACTAATCAGCCTGTGCTTCATGGTAGAAATATAGCGACACCTGCTGTGTCTAGTGAATATAGTCATAACCTTGTAACTTCTGCTTTTTGATGTTGCTTGGCAAAGATATCAGCAAATTCTATATTAGATTTGTACTTTTGTAACATGAATATCACCAGATGTTAATTAAAAATTAACTGTGTCAGCTGATAATCCTCAATAAAAGCCTGAACTCTGGCTGAGAAATCTTTGACGGAGTTCAGGACAGAAGGCCTGCTTTTGGCACACTGGCTCCCTCCAACAGAGCTCTGTAATAATTAATTAAATAATTGTGTCTCTTGTTCTTTTCCTTCCTGTTAGAGGGTTTCAGATAATTAACTAAAGAATCTAGGTTCATTTGAAGGAGGGCAGGCCCTGAGATAAGAGGGTTCAACAGATCCCTCCGTTGATCCAGTCTAGAGTGTGTATCTGATAGTAGTGATTTGACATTCAGTTCACATAGTCTTGTCAGATCCACTGGTAATTGTATACCCAAGTATTTAAAAGACCCAGTAGCCCTTCTAAGAGGGAACGCAACAGTCCACTCCTCTCGATCTTTCGGTTGTAGTGGTAAAGCCTAGTTTTATCCAGATTCAGTTTGAGACCAGAAAAGGTCCCAAAATCCATGAAAATTTCTAAGAGAGGATGAAGACTGTCTCGTGGATTGCTTACATAAACAAGAATATCATCCACAAAAGCAGATGCACTGAATTCCTCTGCCCCAAACCAGGCCCTCAGTAACCAGGGGTGTGTCCTAATTCAGTAAAGGCTCTAGTGTTAGTACAAAGAGAAGAAGGGATAAAGGGCAGCCCTGTCTAGTCCTCCATCAGAGAGGAAAATCAGTTGTTAAAGAGCCATTTACAAGTATTTTCCCCCGTGGATCCGAGTAAAGTCATACCACATCCAGGAAGAATCCTCTAATCCCAAAATGTTCTACAGCTAGATACATATAATTCCAATTCACACGGTCAAATGCCCTTTTGGCATCAAAACTAGTCATAAAGACAGGGTCATCCTCGGGGGCGCTAGTGAGCCCAGTGAGGAATGGCTGGGTTTCCCTGAGGCTCCGTGCCTTGAGCATCCTGTCCCCTTTTAAATTGGCGAGAATGTGAATTTTTTTAGTCTTCCCTCCTGCAGATCTGAGGGTTGGAATGGGACCCGATCTTAATTTTGGGTACTTTTGATCCCTCCTTGGGCTATGAACACAGTGGTTGGCTTTGATCTTCACTGCCGCGTCCCCTGAGATGCCGGCGTTCGCTGACAGCTTATATCTATGGCGGTAAGTCCAATCGCTGTAATAGTAAGAGCTGTGGTCAGCAAGACAGAGTGAGAGCTGCGGTCAGCAGTAAATTGCTTTTTTAATGAAGATTGATAAGAAGATGTGAGTGGCTATCCTCCTTTCTCTCATCGGGGCTGGGCACGATCGGTATACCTCACAGCTCCAAAGTTAAAGGTCCAGCAGAGTGGTTTCAATTAGCGATCGCCACTTGATGTTAGTTTACTTTTCTTTTCTTTTTTTTTTTTTGGGCGGCGATTTTGGATGCCAGTGAAGTCAACTGCTCACAGTAATTCTTTTGATGACAGGATCGCTGAGGCGGGAAAAGTGCCGGGGCGGCCATTGCCTCATGGCAGTGACAGGTGGCAAAGGACTGTTGAGAAGAGCGCCCGCAGCAGCCATTTCAGGTCACTTGCTTAAGGACATCAACTGGGCTCTGTAATGGAGTCTCCTGGATTTCAGCTGGAGATGAGCAGTATTATGTGAATCGGGACAGGGGTGACTGTTTCTTGCGGCTGCCTAATTCTGTTTTATATGTGGGATATTCTTCATCCACTGAGCTTTACTTCTCCAGGGAGAAACGGCTGCTGATCATTTTGTCTCTTGCCTTTAAGTAAAGAAATATTTGGATCGCCTGAATGCCAAAGAAATATTTGGATCGCCTGAATGCCAAAGTGAATCAGCAATGTTTTGTTTTTGTTTTCTCTGCAGTTTTCTGAATTTTTGTTTCACTGCCTCGGTGAATGCCTTCTACTTTGAATTCATAATCTAAGGGGCTGCCTATATCAGTATTATATGTCTCTGTGCTGCGATCCTTTGCTTACTGTGAAGTGCTGGCTTTTGTGAGCCTGTAGCTCCATCTAACGGTGGTTGCTGGTATTGCAGGCTCAATATTTTTCTTCTCTCTGTTGCAGAATTCCTGGGTCGGGGCAATAGCTGGCCATCCTTCTATTTTTGGGCTGTTCTTCTGTGCAGTTTGCATAAGCTGAGTTCTCCACCTTGCCTGCTGTGTCCCACGGCTGGAATTTGGGTATAGGGAAGGTGCCAGATCTGAATACATTCCGGAGACTGTTGTTATTTTTACAATGTCAGCTAAGAATACTTACGCCACTGCCCTTTTCAAATTTTCTAGGAAAAATGATCAATCTACAGCTAATCATACATCTGGTTCTACTGGATCTTATACTTTGTCATCTGATGCTAGTGCAACTCCAGTTATGGGGGATCAACCAGCTTCTAAGGGAGATTTACTGGAAATCTTACAAGAATTGCGTTCCTTCCGGCTGGAATTTTCTAAAGCTATCTCCGACCTGCGTTCAGATTATAAATCTTTAGATGATCGTGTTACTCAAACGGAATTGAATATTGGAAAACAAATGGATTCCATGGTGGAGCTTCAATCAAGGATGCATAAGCTGGAACAACTCTCAGCAGATTTGAAGGAACGGCAGGATGATTTTGAAAATAGGCAGAGGAGGAATAACATAAGAATTTGGGGGGTGCTGGAATCTTCCTCCTCCACTGGTAACCTTGTTGCATTAGTTCAAGAGATATATGATTTTTGTGTGCCTGCCTGTGGAACCCCCGTTAAAGTTGAAAGAGCGCATCGAAGTGGTAGTGGAAAGGTTGGGGGAGATATTCGAACACGTCCCAACATAGTTTGCTTCCAACATTCTGAGGATAAAGTTGAGTTAATGAGAGCGCTGCATGGAAAATGTTCCTTTTTCTTTCGAGACTGGGAGCTTCAAATTTACCAAGATTTATCAGCCTATACACTGGAACGTCGTCGAAGTTTCAGACCCTTGACCCTGATTCTGCAACAAAAGCAAATTAGATATCGCTGGAACTTTCCTTTTGCTTTAGTCTTTGAGTGGCATAATAAAACCCATAAAATTAAGGACTTGTCGGTCTGTATGGACTTTGTCGATCAGATTCAATATGGTGAAAATCGAATGCCTCGTCAGCGTAACCTGCGGTCGGAGTGGGAAGTCTCGACGCCTAAGAGAAGAAAGATTCCACGTTCACATTGCCGATCGGAAGCGGATGCTGATGACTCTGTTCTTAAAGCCATGGACACAGTGGCTCCTCCGTGAACTCCTTTGTCTTTGTATCTCTTTCCATTGTTCTGCTGTGTTGGTCATTATGGGTGGGGGAGCATGAGGGTTTGTTTTTGTATATTGCTGGGGGGTTCTCACATTGTTTTGGGCTTGTTGGTTGTAAAGCTGGGGGTATCTTTGACAGCTCTGTCAGGATGCTATATTAGCTTGGGAGGGGGCGGGAGGATGGGTAAGGGTATATGGTAAGAGTCTGACTCGGGGAGGGATGTTGATGGTGGGGCTTTATATGTGGTGCTAGTCACCCCTTTGGTGACTTGGTTGTCGCCTTAGTTTGGGTATCTGGGGGAAGCTATGGTGATGTCCTTTTCTTTCAGGACTGGGGGGGGGGGTGAAGAGGGCTGGGGGGAATGTTTGAGGGGGAAGGGAGGGGGTTTGGCAGGGTGGGTCGTTTCTGGGTGATTGTGGGGCTAGCGGGGATTTCTGGTCACAATAGGTTTCTATGCATCAAGGTTGAAGTGGCAGTATGGAACCAACTGGCTGTATCAGGTAAGGGTTTTATGTACTGTTTATTATGCTTAAATTACTAACATGGACTGTTAGGGGATTGCATCACCCCATCAAGAGGCATAGGGTACAAGCCCAGATTAATAGGGAAAAAGCAGATGTTGTGTTTTTACAGGAAACTCACTTGGCCCCAGGAGCTTCTTTCGGCTTATCCTCTAAGGCATTTCCACATTTTTTTTATTCTAATTTCAATGCGCATAGACGGGGAGTAGCGATCTTACCCTCCAAGGATTGTCCTTTTGTGGTTTCATTGCATTTGTCGGATCCGCTGGGGCGATTTCTTCTTATTTCTGGGTCTTGTAACAATTTTCCAATTACTTTGCTTAATGTTTATGTTCCTCCCATAGAGGTGGCGTTATCATTGTCTGATCTTCTTGATGTTCTGCGGATGCACGCTACAGGTGAAATATTGCTGGGCGGAGACCTTAACAGTGTCACTTCTGAGCTAGCTAGATCAGTCTCTTGGGGGAAGGGGAGGGTAGGGTTTAAGGCTTTAAGGACTTTTCTGACGGACTCAGGTCTTCGAGATGTTTGGAGAGAACTTCACCCGGGGGAAAGGGACTATACGTTTTTCTCTCCCAGTCATAATTCTCATTCCAGAATTGATTCCTGGTTGGTGTCCCAATCATTACTTTCTGCTATCTCCAGAGTACATATTGGGGATAAGGGTCCATCGGACCATCATTTTGTCACTTTAGAGGGGGGGGGGGGGTAGCGGATCAAGAAATTCCTCCTAGAACTTGGTCTTTGAATAGACAGCTTTTGAACAATAAGAAATTTGTGCAGCAAATCATAACCAGCTGGAAGGATTATTTGCAATTTAATGATTCACCTGAGATTTCTAGTTCTGTGTTGTGGGACGTGGGGAAAGCAGTTCTGAGGGGGCATTTGATTTCCCTTTCTACTGTGTTTTGAAAACAAAGGATGGCGCAGCAGGATAATTTACGAGCTCAGATACGGGATCTGGAACTAATCCATAAACGTACTCAGAATAAGAAAATTTGGCGCAGGATGATAGATCTGAGAGGTAAATTAGATGCTTTGGAAACTTCTGAGATTGCGTCTCAGATGCAGAGAACAAAGCGAAATTTTTACGAACATGGTAACAAAGCAGGTAAGATGCTCTTATGGCAATTAAAGAGACAAAGGTTGAAAAAGAAAATCTCTGCTATAGTGGATGATGCAGGAACCGTACACAAAAAATCTAATGAGATGGCCAATTGTTTTGCTGAATTCTATAAGACCTTATATATATTGCAGTTTTCTGCGGATGGTAGTACTTTGAATGGTTGGCTGCAGGAATCTAATCTTCCTCAAATCTCAGATGAGGTTTTCCAATTTCTGGAGAGACCTATACAGTTAGCAGAGGTGCAGGAAGCTATTCGAAGGTTGAAAAATGCCAAAGCCTCGGGCCCTGATCTGATTCCATCAGAAGTGTACAAAGCTCTCTCGGATCAGGTTGCCCCAGTTCTGGTCCGGGTTTATAACGAGATTTTACCCCTGCGAAAATTACCACAATCAATGTATCAGGCTTCTATCATCGTGATCCCTAAAGAGGGGAAAGATCTGACACTTTGTTCTAACTATAGACCTATATCCCTATTAAACATAGATTATAAAATTTTGACCAAAATATTTGCGCTACCATATTCAGGAAATTGTTCATCCGGATCAGACCGGCTTTATTAAAGGTAGATATGGTTTTGAAAATGTTCAGAGACTTATTAATATTTTAGTCGGCTTGCAGAAATGTCAAGGAAAGTATGCTGTACTCTCTTTAGATGCTGAAAAGACTTTTGATAGGGTGGAGTGGCCGTATTTATTTGCAACGTTGCAGCATTTTGGATTTGATCCTAATTTTCAGGGGTGGATTGAGGCTTTATATAATGCTCCGAAAGTGGTAGTACAAGTAAATGGTTTTCAGTCGGCTCCCTTCTCGTTGAGCAGGGGAACTAGACAAGGGTTCCACTTTCCCCTTTACTTTTTGCTCTTGCTCTTGAGCCCCTTGCGATTCGATTGCGAGCTCAGGCAGCAGCTCTTGGCATTACGATAGGGCATCAAGCTCATATTGTTTCGCTATATGCTGATGATACATTGATTTTTATTAGAAACCCGGACACTTCCTTACCATTGATAGTGGATATACTCCATCAGTTTTCGTCTCTGTCAGGGTTTAAGGTCAATTTTGCTAAATCGGTCCTGTTACCATGTTTTTCAGGTACGCGAGGTGTAAATGTGGGGTACGCGGATTTTTTCTCTATTGTTAATCAGTTCCGGTATTTGGGTATTATTATTCTGGGTAAATTGGAAGACTTATATGTTTTAAACTATCCTCCTTTGTTGAAAGCGGTGAGAGCGGAACTCCTTCACTGGTCTTCTTGTATGGTGTCCTGGTTAGGGAGAATAAATGTGATTAAGATGCTGGTCTTACCTAAGTTTCTATTCCTTTTTCAACAGTTACCTATCACCGTGCCTAGAGCGTTTTTTGTAGAATTAAGACAAGTGATTACTAAATTTATTTGGCAAGGTAAACGTCCGCGGCTTAAATGGCAGACAATGGTTCGTCCTAAGAATTTAGGGGGGGGTGGGTTTTCCCAATTTCAAATTATATTATCATTGTTCCTGCCTTCGAATTCTTCATTTTTGGATACATCATTCGGAATCCTCTTGGGCTCAAGCTTAGGCTTCTTGGCTTGCTCCTACTCCTTTATTGGCGATACCTTTTTTAGATGCAAGGGCCCGACATATGTTACTCCTCCAGCATGCCTTGCTGGATCCAGTTTGAGGATGTTGGGGAAAAGTGAGGGCTTCATCCTTGTTACCTTCCAGATTATCTCCTTTTATGGTATTAGGATCCCTCTCCTTTCTTGAGTTCATGGGATCTGAGCTCCGAACCGCTAGTGCTCTGGTTACGGTATCCTCCATGTATGAGGAGTGGAAATTTTTGTCCCAGCAGAAAATGGAACATCTCTTTGGAAGTGAGGTGTCGATCTTCCAGTATCTCCAATTTAGGCATTGTTTTTCAGATCAGATGTACTTCTCTGCTGGTACGCATATGCCAAGGCAATGGGAAAGGATTCTCTTTCAAAGCTCTAGCCAAAAGGCTTTAATGGCTAGATTATATAGCTCTCTGTCCGTGGCTATTGCTGTTTCTTCTTCTCCCTCACCTGTTCAAACACAGTGGGAGAGGGAGCTATCGGTGTCTATGGAGGATATATGGGATGACATTGATGAATATCCGCACCGGTGTTCTATTTCCTTGTCGCTTGTGAACACACAACTGCGTATATTTTTTCAAATGGCTGTCACACCTGAGAAATTGTTTCGGTGGGGTAGATTGGATGATCCTCTTTGTTGGCATTTATGTGGACAGCGAGGCACTTTTCTGCACATGTGGTGGGAGTGTAGACACATTCAGGCTTTTTGGATGGCAGTTCTGTCACAAATTGCTACTAAATTGGGGGTGGAGATTCCTTATCAGTCAGAGTTATGTCTTTTGGGTTACATTTCAGATCGGATACTCCCTTTGGATACAAGTCGATTCGTTAATGGTTTGTTGTTAGCAGCTCGCTCGGTAATTGGGCGCTTTTGGAAACGTTCGGGTGCTCCAACTTTGTTGGAATGGTGGATAAAGGTTTGGGACATCTACCGGATGGAAAGACTGACTGCTATGGTTAAGGGATGGACAGCTAATGTGTCGCCACTTTGGGAGAAGTTTTTGCCTCTTGGTGGGGTAGATCCTCTTTAGTTTTCATGTCTATTAGGCTTTTTGGAGGGAGGCGGTGGTTGGTTCATACTGTCATTCATTTATTCATTTCTGTTAGGTACCGAAATTCCAGTTTTTCCTAGTGTCCGGTCTGATTAGGGATAGATTTGACCAGTGGTGGGAGGGAGGTGGGGGGAGGGGGGGTTGGGAGGTTGGGAAGGGGTGGGTGGGGGGGAACAGTTTAGGTTTGGTAGAGGTTCGCAATAGTTTTGGGATCGGAATGTACGGTTTGTTATTTTAACGGGGAGTGGTTCTCTCCCCCCTATTAGGGTTTTTTGAGGATTGAGGGTGGGTTAGTCTTTGTGGAGTCTTTGGGGATGCTGCTGTATTAATGGGGTTAGTATTAAGTTCTGTTTTTGTACTGTTTTTCTTTCTGCTCTTTTTATTACTTTCTTGCTACATACGCTTGCTGGGTGGACAGCCCAGATTGGTTCCTCTTCCCGAGACGGATGTTCACTGTATATCTTGGGTATTCGGGGTTCTTTAAGAATTTTGTCACTTGGTATGAATTTTACTAGGTAGCAGTATCGGTTCGGGTTTGGGGTTTTCTGTACATCTTTGGGATAGTCTGGTTGTTGCTTGGAAGGGTGTGGGGGGGGGGGTTGTTATATGGGACAGTTTGATACTGTATTGCTTTGTTGATTGTATGGTTGTTATGATACCTACCTAATAAAAATTATTATACAAAAAGACAGGGTCATCCTCATCCATACCTTTTTGAAGCGAAGTAATAAGGCGTTGCATATTTTTGATCACACATCGCCCCCTCACAAAACTTACTTGATCTTCATGTATCAAATAATTCATGAATTGTGCCAAGTGCTTCACCATTATTTTGGCTAATAATTCCATATCTACATTTAGAAGTGATATAGGTCAATATGAGTCTAGTAATTGAGGGTCTCTACCTGGTTTGAGGAGGGCGGTAATGATTGCCCAGTTTGTTTCATATGGGAAGCACTGTTTAGTCATCAAATTAAAGTAACATGCAGCCAGAGTGCTTGCTACTCGTGGATACATTAATTTGTAAAATTCCCCTCCATACCCATTGGGCCCTGGAGCTCGGCACGAGTGTAGTGTCTTGATCGCTTTGACCACTTCTAATGCTGCTATTGGTGCAGTAAGCACCTCTCGCTGTTGGTCATGGGAACTTGATTTAAAAATGCTTGAGCTGCCCTGAAATCATACGGGTCAGGTTCATGTGGAGGCACATTCTGTACTGTGCGTCCTGGCCTCTGTGCGTCCGGTCAGAACTGGATGCACAGAGGTAGACACGATTATAATCCCGCAGGGCATGTCTAGTCACTGCAGGATCAGAGTTACATCTAGGCCTGTACGTGCAGGCTGGGACCCATTTCCCTTTGGCCTGCACATACAGGCCCCTGCCAGGCTAACTCAGTCAGGCTCCTGAATGAAGCTGCGACACCATGGGGTCTGGTTGCCAGTCAGGAACCGTGATCTCTAGCCGCCGACTACTTTTTCTTTTCCCCGCAGCCCAATCCTCGATCTGGCCTCCCATGGCCAGGTCAGGCTGTGGGAAATCTCCTGCACCCCCCAAGCATTTCAATCCTGGCTGGGAATCCTGTCCCCTGACATCTATGGGGACTTATTCCACCTCTGAGGTGGAATAAGTCCCCTGTCTGAGGTGGAATAAGTCCCCCATCCAATCTGCCAGCCCCGGACGTTTAGGGCCGACTTCAGAATCGGCCCTGTACGTCTGGGGCCGCAGACCGCCCATTGCCTGCCCTAACTCCGCCTCTGCACCACCCCTTCCCACCACTGTCTAAGCCTCTTTGTACAAACTCCTTGTTCATATGGGGAGGCTTAGTCGTGGATGGCAAGGGGGCGAATGGACCCTATAATGTCTGGTAAGAAATATCTGCTCAACTTGGAATTGGGTACTCTAAAGTTGTCCTTTTTTCATTCTGCAAGCCCCTCCACATATTGTTTCCCTCCATTCATCTTAATAAGACCAGACAGGAGCCTTCCTGCTTTGTTTTCAAATTTGTATAGTTTATATTGGTAATAAAAAATAGAATTTGCTACCCTCTCCTGAAATAGAGAATTGACCTCCTTTTGAAGTGTGCACATGATGGCCTTTCTGCTAAGTGTGGGATGGGCGGTAAACTGTCATCTAGCTTTACATAGTTCTTTTTCTAGCTGGAGTAGGCATTGTCGGGACAATTTGCGCGTAGCAGCTACATATCCAATAATATGACCGCGTAGCACTGCTTTGACTTTTTTACACAAAATAATACAGGATTAGTCTTCGCATAATCTTCTCATTGTGTCTGCAAGAAAGTGCCGAATGTGTTATCTGAATTTACAGATAATGGATATCTCCAAGTCATGGCACTTAGTTGGGGTCATCATTGCAAGTCTATCCAAACCAGTGCATGATCAGAAATCTCTGCCTGGATCACCTGATCAAACCATATGGAAGGCCCCAAAAAGAAATCAATCCGAGATTCCGTGTCTTGGGCCCAGGATACATGTGTATAATTTCTATTTAAAAGATGGCGAGCTCTCCAGTAATCAACAAGATCATAGCCTTCACAGATACCTTGTATCCTTTGAGTTTTCTGATTCTTTCCTCGACGTCCCCATCCCGACAGGTCCATAGATTCTTCTAGAATGCGGTTGAAGTCCCCCTTTACAATAAGTGGAATATAGCTTACATCTGCAAAGCACTGGCTAGCTGTTTGTAAAAACAAGATTTATATGTATTGGGTACATAGATATTTGGCCGAGCCATGCGTTGGCTCCCCACAGTACCAATTGTAAAAGCATATCTGCCTCCTGGATCTGAAATGGTCCATTCCATAGTAAACTCTTACTTGTTTATGAATTAGCAGTACTACCCCTGCTTTTTTTCCCCTCAGAGGATGCACCATATACGTCTCCCACCCACCACCTTTTAAGTTTATTGTGTTCTAATTTGGTCTGGTGTGTTTCCTGTAAAAATGCGAGATCTGTTCATTTGTCTTGGAGTGTTCACAATATCTTATGGTACTTTATGGGGCTTCCCAGCCCACATACAGTACAAGATACAAAGCACAACGCTTTACCTCTACTCATGGAATGATCTGTGAAATTGTCTAGAAAAGTTAGTCTATTCATTCCAGCATGGAGCAAGCCCCCCCCCCTACCCAGGGCCCCCCCCAACCTCATGTTGTTGTTGTTAAGTGCCATTGAGTCGGTGTCGACTCATGGTGACCCTTTGAATAGTTGTCTTAAATTGCGTTCGGTCTTCAGTCAGGTGGTTTATTGTTGACAGACTGGTACCCATAGCTGCTGTTATTGTATTGATCCATCTAATTTCTGGCCTTCCTCTTTTGCGTTGATCTTCTATCTTGCCAAGCATGATGTCTTTCTCTAATGATCTCTCTCTTCGCATGATGTGTCCAAAGTATGAAAGTCGAAGTCTTGTCATCTGAACTTCTAAAGAAAGTTTAGGTTTGATCTCCTCTAGTACTGACTGGTTTGTTCTTCGGACACACCCTATTTCACTTGTGAGTTCTTGTAGGTCACATTTCCACTTGAGAGGTATTAACTAGGAGAGTCTCCCCTTCATGGACTCCAGAAGTGCTCCCTCCCCACCCAAAAGAAACCCTCTTTCATCCCCCCCAGAAACTTTATAGTTCTACACCCCCTTCTCCCCGCCAATCCTCTCTCTCCCACCAGTCCTCCTCTATGGAGACCTCCATGGAGATTCACCGTGATTGCGTTGGGATCCCACCATATTAGTGATAGGTCACACTTATAAATCCTCCCTTCTCTGGTCTTACATATTATCCCTTCTTCATTCATCCATTACCCATCCCTTCCTATCTTCCGCACGCATCCCTCCCTTAATATTGCTTTACTTAACTCCCCACCTTACTCTTTCATCCCTGGTTGCTCATCCATGTGATCCACAGGCCCTTATATCAGTCATAATAGACTACACTTAAGTTATACAAGGTTAATACAAGCTTACAAGTTGTTTGGCCCCTGGTCTCTTTATTGTCTACCTCAACCCTAATCCTTGAGCCCAGAGGGTTGACAAATTATCTTTCAATCCCATCCATGGTTTTTGTATGTCATCCTTCTTACCCAACTACCCTCTCTTCCTCCCCAATAAGTCTCACTCTGATCACCCTCCCTCCCCACATACAGGCCCTCTTGCATATATTACCCCTGCATATCCATCCCCAGTCATCCTTTCCCTTTCTCCGTAGTTAACAAAATAAATCCTTAAGTTTCCCCATCTACTTCACAATATTTCAGCCCTCCCCAGTATTAGATCATATGCATAACTTCAGTGGGCCTAAGAGTACTCACAAGGGTCTCCAGATATGATTAGTAAATATCAATATTCATTGGATCCATTCTGAAAGGCACCCAAATAGGGAGTATTAGTGGGAACAATGAAACCTCTTGTAAAGTGAAAGTGAATTCCAAAGGTTAAATCTACAGCATTAAAGATAGTAAATAACCATCCTAGTGTATTAGTTTACCATCAGCATCCATATTTGTAACTATTTAAGATTAACTGAATAAGGCCAATCAAGCATGTGGTTGTTAGAAGAAGAAAATCGAAAAATAATGGTGCATCTGAGAATGGCCATGCTGTCTGGATAGACATGGTAACTGGGGATCCAAAATAACAATGAGGTAGCATAACATCTTAAAATTATAACTTACATTGGGAAAGCAGAGTTACAATAAAGCAAATAAAAGTAAAAATAAGACACAAAAAGAACCAATCCAAGGGAAAAAGCAAAAAGAGAGAAATAGCAAAAAGAAAGAAAGAAACAGATCAAAAAAGAGAGAGAGAGAATAACATAGTAACATAGTAAATGACGGCAGATAAAGACCAGCATGGTCCATCTAGTCTGCCCAGCAAGATGGCAAGAGTAGGTGCACCTGTCGCTCTGTGCCGGCCACCCCTCCCCATGTCTTTGTTTAGGGGTAAACCCACCACTCCATGTAGGGCACCCCTATTTGTTGAGATGTTATATGGTTCAGAAGTTAGATGGTATCGTTTATCTTGTTTTTATCCTATTGCTGTAAAGGGATCCACTGTGTTTGTCCCATGCCTTTTTGAATTCTGTCACCGTGTTTGCCCCCACCACTTCCATCGGGAGGGCATTCCAAGCATCCACCACTCTTTCAGTGAAAAAATATTTCCTGACATTGCCTTTCAGTTTACCACCTTGAAGCTTCATGTTATGCCCTCTAGTTTTACAGCTTCCCCGTCTTTGGAAGAGGTTTATTTGTTCATCATTTCTCTTTAAGTATTTAAAGGTCTGAATCATATCTCCCCTGTCCTTCCTCTCCTCCAAAGTGTACATATTTAGGTCTCCAAGTCTCTTCTCATAAGGCTTCTGACGCAGGCTCCAAATCATTTTGGTCGCTTTCCTCTGAACCGTTTCCAGTCTTTTTACATCTTTTGCAAGATACAGTCTTCAAAACTGAACACAGTATTCCAAGTGAGGCCTCACCAGTGACTTATACAGTGGCATAAGTACCTCTTCCTTTCTGCTGATAATCCCTCTTTGTATGCAGCCCAACATCCTCCTGGCTTTTGCCACCGCCTGGTCGCACTGTTTTGCCACCTTGAGATCATCAGAGATAATCACACCAAGGTCTTTCTCTTGAACCGCACATACCAACCTCTCGCCCCCTATCGCGTACATTTCCCTTGGATTTCTGCTACCCAAGTGCATGACACTGCACTTTTTCGCATTAAATCGTAGTTGCCAAGCATTAGACCAGTCTTCCAGCTTTTGTAGATCTTTCCTCATGTTAATCACTCCCTCGGGGAAGTCCACTCTGTTGCAAATGTTTGTGTTGTCTGCAAAAAGACAGACTTTTCCATTCAGTCCTTCAGCAATATCACTCACAAATACATTGAACAGTGCCGGGCCCAGGACTGAACCCTGGGGCACCCCGCTAATCACCTTCCTCTCATCCGAGTGAGCTCCATGTACAATCACCTTCTGTCGTCTGTCAGTCAACCAATTTCTAATCCAGTTTACCATCTTGGGGCCTATCCCCAAGCTACTGAGTTTGTTGACAAGCCTCCTATGAGGAACAGTATCAAAGGTTTTGTTGAAATCCAGGTAGATGACATCCATCGCATGCCCCTGATCTAGTTCCTTGGTCACCCAGTCAAAGAACTCAATCAGATTTGTTTGGCAAGACCGTCCTTCGGTAAAACCATGTTGCCTCGGATCTTGCATCCTGTTGGTTTTGAGAAAGTTCACTATTCGCTCTTTCAGGAGCACCTCCATTACTTTTCCCGCCACCGAGGTAAGGCTCATGGGCCTGTAGTTTGACACTTCTTCCCTGTCACCACTTTTGTGTAGAGGTACGACATCAGCCATTCTCCAGTCCTGAGGAACCTCTCCTGTTTCCAAGGATCTGTTGAAGACATCCTTTAATGGTCCTGCAAGAACCTCTCTGAGCTCTTTCAGTATCCTGGGATGTATCCCATCTGGTCCCATGGCTTTGTCCACTTTCAGTTTAGCAAGTTGTTCTAACACCTCGTCTTCTGTGAATGGTGTGGTATCTACTTCATTCCCATTTTTATATTTGGGAGTCACAGCTGGTCCATCTCCAGGAACTTCTTTAGTAAAAACAGAGCAGAAGTATTTGTTTAGCAATTTCGCTTTTTCAGTGTCACTTTCCACGAGTCCTTTCGCAGCACTTTTGAGTCCTGCAATTCCAACTCTGATCTTCTTCCTTTCCCGAATATACCTGAAGAAAGTTTTGTTGCTACCCTTAACATCTTTAGCCATCCTTTCCTCTGCCTTTGATTTTGCTATCCTTATTACTCTTTTAGACTCTTTGAGTTGGCTCCTGTATTCATTTCTGTGTTCTTCTGTTTGCAAGCTTTTGAATTTTGCGAAAGTTGTGTTTTTTGCCTTTATTTGAGCAGCCACCTCTTTGGAAAACCAAATAGGTTTCCTTCTCCTCTTGTTTTTATTTACTTTTCTTACATATTTATCTGTTGCCCCTTTATTGCCTTCTTTAGTTTAGCCCATTGCAATTCCACTTCCTTTATCTCCTTCCACCCCGTCATCTCCTCCTTTGCCATTTTATTGAAGTCAGTGTATTTGAGGTTTAGGACTTTGAGCTTGCTATGATTGGCCTGTACCAGGGCTTTTATCTCAAACCACACCGTGTGATGGTCGCTGTTGCTCACAGGGGCACTCACGCAGACATTCGACACACTATCACTGTTGGTGAGCACTACATCCAGCGTTGAGCTTTCCCTGTTTGGTTCCATCACCATTTGTCTAAATAATGCATCTTGGAGAGCATCCACAATTTTTTTGCTTCTTTCCAGATGTGCAGAAGGAGTAATCCAATCCACATCAGGTAGATTAAAATCACCCAATATGATCGCTTCCTCCTTTGTTGCTATCCTGTCAATATCTTTAATCAATTTGTTATCTCTCTCTTCAATTTGAGTCGGAGGTCTGTAGACTACAGCAATATGGATGACAGTGCCATCTCCTCTTTCCAACGCAATCCAGAGCGCTTCTTCTTTTCCCCATATCCCCTGCATTTCAGTAGCTTTAATATTGCTTTTGACATACAAGGCTACTCCTCCTCCTTTTCCATTTTCTCTGTCTCTTCTGAATAGATTATAGCCAGCTATGGCTATATCCCAATCGTGCGATTCATTAAGCCATGTTTCTGTAATGGCCACAATGTCCAAATTCGTTTCCACAATTAGGGCTTCCAGGTCTGGAATTTTGTTGGCTAAGATTCGAGCATTTGTGCTCATTGCTTTCCAGCATTTTCCTGGCTTGTGTGAATTTTGCATTGATTTTGTTCTGCCTACTTCTTCCCACATGTTTTTGATGTGTGGTTTAAAAGTGTGGCTGTTTCTGATGGTGTTCTGCTTTTGCTGGGGGTGGTATGCAGATGTTGTCCTTCCACATCCGTCACCCCCAATCCCTAGTTTAAATGCATATCCACATACTGCCTGAATTTTTCACTTAGGATTCTTTTCCCTGCGACAGAGAGATGTAGTCCATCAGCACAGTATAGTCTCTTGTTGGTCCATCTGTTGTCCCAGTTACCAATAAGAGTAGTTACTCACCTGTAACAGGCGTTCTCCAGGAGCAGCAGGAATCAGTCCTCACATATGGGTGACATCGGCACCGATGGAGCCCTCGCGAAACAATTTCCCCAGCTTTCAAAGAAAGCCTTTTGGAATTGCAGCATGCATGCGTGGTCCCCTTCCGCCCAAGGGTGCCATCTTGCTCAGTCTGATGACATAGCGAAAAGACAGCAAAAAAGTTAGCAAAAACGAAATGATAGGACTGCAACTCCGAGGGGAGGAGGGAGGGTTGTGAGGACTGATTCCTGCTGCTCTTGGAGAACACCTGTTACAGATGAGTAACTACTCTTTCTCCAGGACCAAGCAGGAAGTCAGTCCTCACATATGGGACTCCCTAGCTTAAGGCTACCGGAGACCTCAAGCGGAAAAATGAGCTCCCTCTAGCTCAGTAGCACAGAAGGAAGGAATCTTCTCTGAAAACGCCCCTGACCGGTAGCCCAACATCAGGGCCGGAGGGTAGGAGTTGCCTAAACCTCAAAGAGATTATGGAGGACTGCCTGACCGAAAGCACTGTCTCTGCGGGACTCCCTCTCCAGGCAGTAATGGGCCGCAAAAGTCTGGCTTGAAGACCAAGTAGCGGCCCGGAAGATGTCTGCCAATGGAACAGAGCGGAGATGAGCCACTGACGCAGCCTTCACCCTGACACGATGAGCCGTGACTCGACCCTCCAAAGAGAGGCCGGCCGCCCCATAAGCCCAGGCGATACAGTCAGCGACCCATATGGACAAAGTATGCTTGGAGACAGGTAGCCCCAACTTATTGGGGTCAAAAGAAACAAAGAGCTGAACAGCCCTCCGATGCTCCCGCGTACGGTCAAGGTAGAAGGATAAGGCCCTCCTACAGTCCAGGGTATGCAGGACCATTTCAGCCCGGCTGGTGTGCGGCCTGGGAAAGAAGGTCGGTAGAACCACCTCATGGTTGAGATGAAAAGTAGAAACCACTTTTGGAAGAAACTTAGGGTGAGTCCGTAAGACTACCCTATTTCTGTAGAACCTAGTGTAAGGAGGATCAGACACTAGGGCCTGCAGTTCACTAACGTGCCTAGCAGAGGTAAGGGCTACCAAGAACAAGGTTTTCCAGGAAAGAAAATAAAGAGGGCAGGTAGCCATAGGTTCAAAGGGCGGACAGGTAATCCGCTGCAAGATCACATTCAGATCCCATTCAGGGGCTGGTGGGCGCAAAGGAGGCTTAAGGAGAAGGAGGCCTCGGAGAAAACGAGCCACCAAATGGTGGTTGGAAAGAGGCCTGCCATCCACCGGTGCGTGATGCGCAGAGAGAGCACTGAGGTGAACCCTGACAGAGTTGGATTTAAGGCCCAGATTGGAGAGGTAAAGTAAATATTGCAAGACCACTGCTATCAAGCAGGAGAAGGGATTCTCAGACTGCTGAGCACACCACACGGAGAACCGACGCCACTTAAGAGCGTAGGACGTCCGGGTGGAGGGCCGCCTGGAGGCCAAGACGACCTCTTCCACCTCCCGAGGCAGCAGGAGGGGAGCAAGGACTACCCTTTCAGCAGCCAGGCCATCAGATGAAGGGACCGGAGGTTGGGGTGTAGGAGAGTCCCCTGATCCTGTGACAGGAGATCGGGTTGAAACCCCAGAGGAAGAGGAGTGTCCACCGCTAGCTGCATTAGAAGCGGGAACCAGGAGCCACTAGGATCAGCGAGGCTCTGTCTCTGAGAACTTTGAAGAGCGTCCGAGACACCAGTGGCATGGGAGGAAAGGCATACAAGAGGCCTGTGGACCATGGAATCAGAAAAGCATCCGCCGCCACTCTGAGAGGATGCGGTTGTCGAGAGCAGAATCTGGGAAGCTGCCGGTTCAGGGGACTGGCAAATAGATCCATGGTGGGGAGGCCCCACTTGAGAAAGATCTGCTGAACCACCAACAGATCCAATCTCCACTCGTGAGGTTGGAGGATCCTCCTCAGCCTGTCTGCCAGGTAATTTTCTTGACCTGGGAGATAGACAGCTTTGAGGAGGATGCCGTGAAGGACGGCCCAAGAGCACAGTCTCCGTGCCTCCTGACAGAGAAGGAAGGAGCCTGTGCCTCCTTGTTTGTTCACGTAGAACATTGCAACTTGATTGTCCGTCTGGACCAGCACAGACTGGTGAGAAGTGAGGTGGGAGAAGGCTCTCAGAGCTAGGCGGATGGCTCTGAGCTCTAGGAAGTTTATCTGCTGAGCAGACTCCCAAGGAGTCCAGAGGCCTTGAGTACATGTCCCTTGGCAATGTGTTCCCCAACCCAGGAGAGAAGCATTGGTTGTCAGCACCTGAGAAGGCGGAGGAGATTGAAAATCCACTCCCAGCACCAGGTTTGTTAGATGAAGCCTCCACCGCAGAGAAGAGACCAGCAGGTTGGATACCTGTACTGAGTCCACCAGGCTCCCCATGGCCTGATGCCATTGAGTGCGAAGGCACCACTGAGCAGGTCGCATGTTCAGGCGGGCATTGGGGGTCACATGGACCGTGGAAGCCATATGGCCGAGCAGTCTCAGAAATTGCCTGGCAGAGACCAGGGAATTTCTGTGAAAGTGGCTGGCGAGATCCATGAGCCTGTGTGCCCTGTCTAGAGGCAGGAAGGCCCGCGCCTGAAGTGTGTTCAACCTTGCGCCTATGAATTCTAGATTTTGAGAGGGGAGCAAAGTGGACTTTGCGAAGTTTATGACAAATCCCAAGTGCTGGAGCAGAGTCACAGTGCGATGAGTGGCCTGCGTGGCCTCATGTGAAGACTGTGCTCTGATGAGCCAGTCGTCCAGGTATGGAAATACAAAAAGGCCTTGAAGTCTTAGATAGGCCGCCACCACTGCTAGGCATTTGGTGAACACCCTGGGGGCGGAGGATAGGCCAAAGGGCAGTACTCTGTACTGGTAATGATTTCCTCCCACAACAAACCTGAGATATTGTCTGTGGTCTGGATGAATAAGGATGTGAGTATAGGCATCCTTTAGATCTAAGGAGCATAGCCAGTCTCCCTGCTTGAGGTAGGGCAGCAGGATTCCAAGGGTAACCATCTTGAACTTTTCCCTCTCCAGGAACTTGTTGAGGTTTCGCAAGTCCAGGATGGGTCTGAGGCCTCCTGTTCGTTTTGGTATCAGAAAGTACCTGGAATAAAAGCCTTGACCTCTCAGGTGGTGGGGCACTGGTTCCACAGCCTGTTCCTGAAGAAGACTTGCCAACTCCTGAAGGAGTAAGTCCCTGTGCAGAGGGAGGCTCCCCTGGAAAGTAGGAGGGAGGTACCTGGTGAAAGTGGAGAAGATAGCCTTTTTGAACTATATGAAGCACCCAGGTATCTGATGTGATGGCTGACCACCTGTGGGCAAAGTGGACCAGCCGGCCTCCTGTGCTGAGAGAAACCAGCGGAGGGGAAGAGGCTATGCTGATGGAGTCAAAAACCCCCACTCTGCTGAGCAGGGGCCGGTGTTGTGGGCTTGGGGGCCTGCTGCCTACGGGACCCATTACCCCGTCCCTTGGCCTGCTGACCCTGTTGGGGAGCTGCCGAGGCCTGATAATGAGGGTAGTGTTTATAGGCAGCCGCCTTCCTCGGGTAAAAGGGCTTTTTCCCCGAGCCCTTCTTCTTCTGAGAAGGGGCAGAGGTTTTTCTGGACAGCCGAGTCCTGGTCAGAGTCTCGGTCTCGATCTGTGCAGCCTTTTCAGCCATGGGCTTGCCAAAGAGGTTTTCACCTCTGCAGGGGACATCGACCAACTTGTCCTGTACCCATGGCTCGAGGTCGGATGACTGAAGCCAAGCCTGTCGGCAGGCACCGATGACGGCTCCGGCTACTCGAGCCGATGCTTCGAAGCCATCGTAGGCTGCTCGAGAGATAAACTTCGAGCACTCTCGAATGCCAGTGGACAAGGCCTGGAACCTCTGCAAAGGTTCCTCGGAGAGACCAGCAGAGAACCCGGCAATTTCTTTTACCAGGTCCCGGAGATAGATGCCCATATAGAGCTGGTAGGTCTGGACTCGACAAGTAAGCATAGAGCCCTGGAAGCACTTCCTACCGAGGGCATCCAGGTTCTGGGCCTCCCGGCCAGGAGGCACCGAGGAGTGCATCTTCTGACTCTTGAGTCGATGCATGGCCGATTCCACCACCATGGAATGGTGCGGTAGTTGTGCCTTTTGGAACCTGGGGCTCTTGCGGACTCGATAAATGGAATCGACCCGCTTGCTTAACACCAGTGCCGACGCCGGGCTCTCCCACATGCAGAAGAGAAGTCGCTCCAGCATCGGAGGAACCGGTACAGTAAAGGCCTTCTTCGGGGGAGAGTGATACTGGAGGGCATCGAGCTCTTCGGCTCGAGGATCCTCCTCGGGATCCGTGGGGAATGCCAAGGCCTTGGCCATATCCCGCACGAAGTCCGAGAACCGGGTGTCCTCCGGGGGGGGACCGACTCCGAGGTTCGGACTCGGGCGAGTCCGATGGGACGCACCGAGTCCGAAAAGTACCAGGTGACTCTTCGTCCTCTGTTTCCCAGGCTGACTCCTCGGAGGAGGAATCGAGGAGCTCCGGTCGGGCGGGCACCGATGCCCTCCACCCCGACGCCGAGGGTGTCGGCATCAACGACCTCGGTCCCGAACGGGAGGCCGAGGGAGACCGCGACCGAGGATCGACTCGAGCTCGCATGGACTCGAGGATCGGCTCGGTCTCCGGGGTCGACTTGGACGTCGACGTCCCGGTGGCCGGGGCAGATGCACCGGCGAGGCCAGCGATTAATGCCCGCTGCTGGTCCATGAAGGCAGCGAAACTGCTCTCCAAGGCCGTCAACCTGAGTCCGAGCTCAGGAGACCCAGCAGCCCCCGACTCGGGCCCCGAACGTGTCGGGCCTGACGTTGGCTCCCTCGGAGGTGAGTCCACGAGGACTACAGTACTCACGTGTCCAGGAGACTCCATCTCGAGACGAGGATGTTTCGAAGGCCTCTCCGACTCCGAGGACGGCTATCAGGGCTATGCGACCTGGCCCTCGAGGAACCAGGAGCGTCCACCGACGCCGCCCTCACGGGTTTCTTCTTCTGATGATGTTCCCGGGCAGGAGACCCCCGCTCAGAGGAACTCCGACAATGCTCAGGACCGGAGTCCCGGGACGTCGAAGCCTCTGACGAGGTCCGGGCCCGGCCGGACACGGAGTCAGAGAAGATTCTTTCTTTTTGTTGCTGCCGACTCCTCAACGATTTTGAGGACATCTTGCCACACGGACCACAGATCATCGGGTCATGATCGGGTCCGAGGCAGCGGAGGCAGCAGTCGTGTGTGTCGGTAAGAGACATAAGTTTCTTACACCGATCACACTTTTTAAACCCGCTGGCAGCCATCGGGGGGAAAAGGGCCCCTGCGAGGTCAAAAGACAGGGCTGCCAGTGAAAAAAGAAAAAATGGCGTGAACGCTAGTCACGAAGGACAAAAACCGAAAAAATAACGAGCGGACTCGATACCGGTGTAGCGGGTCCGGGTGGGAAAAGGATCCGGCGTCGAACCGAGAAAAGAATAGTAAACAAAATCAACTTTTTCAGCGGCGATCACAAACAGCGTCTGTAGGGCTCCGCGGAAAAAAGAAGACTGAGCAAGATGGCATCCTTGGGCGGGAAGGGGACTGCGCATGCGCACTGCAATTCCCAAAGGCTTTCTTTGAAAGCTGGGGAAATTGCTCCGCGAGGGCTCCGTCGGCGCCGACGTCACCCATATGTGAGGACTGACTTCCTGCTTGGTCCTGGAGAAAATCTGAATCCTTGTTGTTTGCACCAGGTCTGGAGCCATGTATTAAAGCTGTTAATGCGATGCAGCCTTTTTGTCCCCTTACCAAGAACAGGTAGAACTTCTGAGAATGCAACAGTGTTAACAACGCACTTGAGTTTCTCTCCCAGAGATTGGAAGTCCTTTTGGGCTTTGGAGGCACTGTTCCTAGCCAGGTCGTTTGTGCCTAAGTGGATAATAACATCAAGTTTGGAGTGTTCACTTTTTGCGCTAAGTAAGTCAACAACTTGGTTTGTATTCCTGCTGGCTGAAGAGCCTGGTAAGCGCATGACTATCTTCTCTCCTTTGAACTGTGTTCCCAAGTTGGTGCCTTTGAGGATGGAATCTCCAAGTAGTAGTAGTTTTCTATTTGGTGAGGTTTTCTTCATATTTGGTGCTTTAGCAGGGGATTGGGCATTGTCTGACTCATTTAAGGGCCCTTCAGTTTCTTTGGATTGGGCATCCTCATTAGCCAAGGCATAGAAGGCATTGTGCAGGGATATCTCTTGATGTACAGGATGTTTCTGTGTTACTGGTCGCAATCTACCAGAACCCACTGTGATCCATTTGTTCCTGGGGCGTTTGATTCTTTGTGGGAGCGGTGGTGGACTTTGTTCAGTTTGTGTCCTAGAAGAGGTTCGCTTCATTGCAGCCAGTTCCTCCCTCAGTAGAGACACTTCTTTATGCATGGCAGCTAGGTCTTTCCTTAGTAGAGTCAGTTCTTCATGCATGGCGGCTGACTTTAAGCATATAGGACAAGCTCTTAGGCTCCAAATGATTCGTCTTGGAATGAAAGTACCGCAGTTATTGCACTGAATACAAGACATGTTTATGCAGTCCCAGAAGAGGAAGAAGAAGAAGAGAAGATGAAGATGATGTGGCTTTTAATCCAGGTTAGGATCGATAGATGGCACGTATGTGACCACTATATAGGTAATGTAGCCCCTGGGGTGGGTGGGGCGAGGGGTAGGGTGGGCGGGAACCTACGTGTCTCTGGCCAGTAGACTGTTCCTGAACTGTGGGCACGGGAACCCACGACTAAGGACAAATAGACACATGCAGCACAGAAAATGGAGGTCCACAACACTAGGGAGCAACATAAAAGAAAAGAAAGGAAGGAGAATAAATAAAATAATACAAAGAACACGTGTGGACATGGCGCAAAAGCAGAGATAGTTACTACCAAAGCCTAATCATTTTAACTTCAGTCACAAATATATTCCACATCTGATTCCTAGACCAGATTGTATTTGTTGGTGCAAGTAAAGTTTGTGTGATAGGCGCACACTGCACAGCCATGTCCACATTTTTCTGAGGTCTTTGCAGGTCGGGGAGTATTAAGGCCTCTTGGAAGTTGTTTCCCTGAAGGGGAGTTGAGGCATATCGGCATCACAAACAACACACTATCATAGAGCCGTTACCAGTGGCAAAAAGACAAAACTATATGCAGGAAGGCTCCTCTATCAATCATGTAGTTTATTTGAAAAGGATTGAGCCTCCATAGAGGGCATGAAGAAGCGCTGTTGGTTATGCTTTTCAATTCTTAATCGTGCTGGGTATAGCATAGCAAACCTAAGTCCTTTCGCCATCAGTGCACTTCATACCTCTGCGAATTCCTGCTGGAGTTTATTAACCAGTGGGGAGTAGTCCTGAAATACAAGCACTATTTTGCTTCCTGATGACCAATCGTGCTGTCCTCTTGCCACATGTAACACTGCCTCCTTTTGCACAAAATGAAAAACCAGTTTATCACTACTCATATTTGGTCAGCTTCCCAGCGAGGGCACAGCTGGTGAGCTATTTCAATGATAATAGGCTCCATTGTGGCATCCAAGGTAAAATTTAGGGGCAATCATATTTCCAGGTAACCCCACAGCTCAGGCTTGGCTACAGATTCAGCTATTCCAAAGAATCAGAGTTTTTTTCACCGTTCCCGATTCTCTGTGTCTTCCAATTTCTTGTTGTTTTATGAGTTCTTCCAGTTTTTCAGAGTTTGTGTGTGAGATTTCTGAGCGTCTTATACATCCAAAAAAATCTTCGCTCAGCCGGGTCATCATGGTTTCCAAAATCATTAATCGCCTGCCCCACTTGTAGTAGCTGCTTCGAAAGGGCTTGGAATCTCCCCTCTAATGCCGCCACAACTGCTGTGATAACCTCTTCTACCATGCTTGTGAAGTGGTCGGCCCAAGGGTGCCATCTTGTTCAGTCAGATGACATAGCTAAAGACGGTAAAAACAAAAGATAGTAAGGAGCAACTCCAAGGGGAGGAGGGAGGGTTGTGAGGACTGATTCCTGCTGTCCCTGGAAAATACCTGTTATAGGTGAATAACTACACTTTCTCCAGGAACAAGCAGGAAGTCAGTCCTCACATATGGGACTCTAGCTACAGGCTACTGAAAGCCCATAGACAAGCCCACGGTCACCCTCAGGGGGAGCCATGAGCAGCAACAATTGAGTCCGCAGATACAGACTACAGTAGGACCCATGTGTTCAATGGGAACCAATGCTCTGGTAGCCTGAACATAGAAGAGTTTGAGGATAGGAGTTGCTTAGACCCGAAAAGATTATGGAGCATGGCCTTGCCGAAGGTGCTATCCCATTGGGATTCCCTTTCCAGGCAGTAACGAGCTGCAAAGATATGGACTGAAGGTCAGGTGGTGGCCTGGCAGATGTCCAGAAATGGGATGGAGTGCAGGTTTGCCACAGAGGCCGCCATGGCCCTGATGCTGTGTGCCGTGACCCGGCCATCCAGCGTGAGTCCAGCCTGTTCATAAGCTAGAGCAATGCAGTCTACCACCCAGGAGGACAGTGTCCTTTTGGTCACTGCTTCCCCCAGCCTACTAGGGTCATAAGAAACAAAAAAGCTGAGAATCTTTCCAGTGGCCCTGGGTCCACTGAATGTAGAAAGACAGGGCCCTCTTAGAATCCAAGGTGTGAAGGATGGTCTCCACCCTGCTGGAGTGAGGCCTTGGAAAGAAGGTAGGTAACACCATCTCCTTGTTGAGGTGGAAAGGAGATACCACCTTCAGAAGGAACTTGGGGTGTGTATATAGCATGACTCTGTTCTGATAGAATCTGGTATATGGTTCCTCTGCCACCAGGGCTTGGAGCTTGCTGACCCTGCAAGCGGAGGTGAGCACTACCAGGAAGATGACCTTCCATTAGAGCAGGGGTCTCAAACTCAAATTGCTTTGAGGGCCAAATGAGGACTTGTAGAGTAACCCGGGGGCCGCACAAGACGCAGGCCTCATTTGCATAAGGGCATCATTTGCATAAATATTTGCATAATGTTACCATACACTAACTTTTAGTAAACATGCCTCTTAATGAGTGTATGGATAAAGAAAGACTAAAAGATTTCTACATTACTATAAACCAGTGCCAACCGCCAGGCACATTAGGAACTACTAGAAACACTGCTCATTTAGAACCCATAGCAAACCTGCCGTGTCCTAACAGCACTACCAGGACTCACAAAGCACCATACCCTAACTATCAAAAGGCAACACTGCAAATATTAAATCAACACATTTCAGAGAATAACAATACATGACCTACTCGGGAAAGAGAACAAGTGGCAATGTCAAATAGGAATTACATAAACAGAATACCTCAGCTCAGTTACACATGCAGAACATACACCATCACCAAACAAGGAATCACAATTTAGAAACAGGAAGACAATTAAACTGGGAACCCCAAAAGCCAAACTTAGAATGTACAACACTGTAGAAATAAAACTATACATTGATTTCCTCTTGTATTAAATAAAGTGCAGACGTTAAAGATGCACATTTCCAAGAGCTGACATATTTCAGTTAATAAATTCAAAATAAAGAGATATTTTTCTACCTTTTGTGCATTTTTTTTCAGTTGCAATTGTTCCATTCACTTTCTTCTGGTTTCTTTGTGTCTTCTGCTAACTCTCCATCGTCTGCTGTCCATTTGTCCTTTCTTCTTTCCTAGTTTTTTTCCATTCTCTCTACATCTGCTTTAACATACTAATCATTCTCCTTTTGCTCTTTCCTCATTCCTATTTCATCCACTCAAAATTTAACCCTCCATCCTCAATCCCCACTTACTCTCCCAATACCCGGCCAATTGTAGATTTTTCTTCCCTCCCACACAAAATATATTTCCCCTCTCCATTTCACTCTCCCAGCCCCATCCCATTCTAATCGTCCCCCAACATCAACTCCCTTCTAGCTCCTGCCCCACCCAGCATCCGCTCCCTTCTAGTCCCCACATCATCAGCCCATTTCCAGTCCTAGCTCCCTCCCCTCACCGCCCATTTCCTTTCCAAGCCCCCCTCCCCATCAGCCCATTTCCATTCCAAGCCCCCTTCCACTCAGCCCATTACCATTCCAAGACCCTGTCCCCATCAGCTATTTGCAGTTCAAGCTCCCCCTTCTACTCGGCCCATTTCCAGTCATAGCACCCCCCCCAGTCCATTACCAGTTCTAGCCCCCCCAGCCCATTATCGGTCCTAAGCCCCCCAACAGCCCACTTCCAGGCCTAACCCTTCCATCGCCCTATCTTCATTCTTAGCCCCCCCATAACCCCATTTCAGTCTTAGCCCCCCAATCAGACCACCTCCAGTCCTAACCCCCATCTGTCCATTACCAGTCCTAACCCCCATCACCCCATTTTCAGTACTACCCCCCCCAGCCACACATCAAGTCCTGCTCCCCCCCCACATCAAGTCCTGCCCCCCCATCAAGTCCTGCCCCCCCCACATCAAGTCCTGCCCCCCCCCACATCAAGTCCTGCTCCCCCCCCGTCCTGCTCCCCCCATCAAGTCCTGCTCCCTCCCTCCCTCCCTCCCTCCCCCCCCCCCGGGAAAATTAAACTTTAAAAAAAACCCAGCTTCTGCTGCTGCTGCCGCCGCTGCCGTGGCCGGCAATAGCAGCAATATCGCAAGTCCCGTGGGCTCCATCCCCCCCCCCTTCCTTCCTTCCTTCCTGCTTGCCTGCCAGTTCTCCGCTTCGGCTTTGGTTTTCAGAGCCGCGAAGGGAGAGCTTCTCCCTCGTGACTCTGTTCAGCCCGCTGGGGCAGATGGGAAATTTCCCATCTGCCCCAGCGGGCTGAACAGAGTCGCGAGGGAGAAGCTCTCCCTTCGCGGCTCTGAAAGGCGAAGCCGAAGCGGAGAACTGGCAGGCAAGCAGGAAGGAAGGGGGGGGGGAGCGGAGCCCGCGGGACTTGCGATATTGCTGCTATTGCCGGCCCCGGCAGCGGCGGCAGCAGCAGCAGAAGCCGGGGTGTTTTTTTTTTCCCCCTATGCATCGCGGGCCGCACAAAGGTCTCTCGCGGGCCGCATGCGGCCCGCGGGCCGCGTGTTTGAGACCCCTGCATTAGAGGTACCTCAGGTGGCAGGTAGCTAGAGGCTCAAATGGTGGGCAAGCTGCACCAATACTACATTGAGGTCCCATTCAGTAGCTGGAGGGCAGAAGGGGGGAGGGGGGTTTGGACAACAGAAATCCTCTCAAGAAGCAGGTCACCAGTGACTGGACCGAAAGGGGCTTGCCCTCAACAGGATGGTGATGCGCCACCAGGGCACTGAGGTGCACTCTCACAGAGTTTGATTTGAGCCCAGATTGTGAGAGATGAAGAAGATACTGCAGCACCAGCTGCACAAGGTAGGAAAACAGGTTCACCCACTGCTTCGCGCACCAGACTGAGAACCCGTGCCATTTGAAGGCATAAGCTCTCCGGGTAGACATTTTATGGGACCCCAGCAGAATCTCTTCTATTTCTTTGAAGAGGTTGAAAGGGGCTAAGGTCACCCTTTCAGCAGCCATGCCATCAGTGATAGGGACCTCAGGTTGTGGTACAGGAAAGAGCCCTCCTCCTGAGACAAGAGCCCTGGGAGATCAGAGCCCAGGTGGATCAGAGTCTCCACTGACAACTGGAGGGGTAGTGGGAGCCACGGCAGCATGGGACAAACACAGATGATCTCTAAAGAGAAAAGGGGGACTGTTGTAGTGGTTGATATGGAAGGGCAGGCTAGATAGGCCATGTGGTCTTTTTCTGTCATCTTTTTTCTGCCATCATGTTTCTATGTTTCTGTCCTTATTTGATAAGGATCTTTTAAACCATCAAACAATTGTTAAAGCTTAGTTTTGTTTTTAAGCTAAAATAGCAACTTTCTAAATAAAAAAAACTTTATTAGCATTAAGCATAACATAAAAATTATTAAATGACTATAGCTTTTTTCCTCTCTGCCTGTGTTCTTTCCCAAATCTCTCCTGGATCGTTGCTGACAAGCAAGATTTTGTTTTGTCCAATCAACTTAAGTTAGTGTTTTTAATTTATTTTTCAAATAGTTAGGGGTAATCTTTGGATGGAAAGTTTTGGTAGTGTAATTAACATTATGAAAGTATATAAATAAGCTAGAAAAAGAAAAGCTATTCACATAATTTCTGGGAACTCAGTTCAATATTTCTGCTAAATGTAGTCTTTATGCTTGAAAAATAAAATAATTTCAAATCAGTTTCCATCCAAATTCCAACAAATTTAAGGGCAGTGCAAGTTCAAAATAATAGTAATATTTACTCATCCTGTGATTGTTGTCTATGTACTGGACCTCTGTATAATATAGTACTACAAAGATCACATTCAATGACATACAGTCATGTGTGTAAACTAGATAAAATTAGTATCTCATGGTGCTAAAAATTATATCTGCTTTTCTTTGTTGTTCCTCCAAAACTGAGATCATGAATGCTTTTTGAAAACAAATTGCATTTTTCCCTAAAAACCAAAATGTATAATTCATAAAAAGAAAACAGGTGAAATTACCTTAAAACCTAATAGTGAAACGACCCGAACAGGACAAATCATACGAGGTGTGACAAAAAAGAAATGAGACTGTCCCATAAATGTTTTATTACAAAATCTACAGAGAAAGTACGCATTGTCCTCATTCAAAGTAATCCCCCCAGAGTTAATGCACTTCTGCATTCGCTTCTGACACGTATGGAAGCACTCAGTAAAGTCTTCTTCCTTGAGGGGACTTTGGTGGGCTGTGACCACGGATGTACAGGGCTAATTACAAGGTCGGCACTGTATGTTTGGGGCCTTTAGTGTAGATGGGGGACTTATTCCACCTCAAAATTGGAATAAGTCTCCCTGTATGGCGGGGGATTGCAATGCAGGACCCAGAGTAGCAGGTGAGGGGCACAGGGGGTTTCCTGCAGCCTGACCCAGGCCTTGGAAGGCCAGAACGGGGGTCAGGCTGTGGGGAAAAAGATTTTTTTTTTTGCAGCCAGGGATCGCGGCTCCTGAATGGAGCCACGGTGCCATGGCAATGGGATGCCATGGCATTGTGGCTCCATTCAGGAGCCTGGCTGAGTTAGACAGGTATGTCATTGGATGTGCAGCCAATCAGAATCGGGGTTGGCCTGCACATCCAGGCCAGTAGACCTGATTCTGATCCTGTGGGCATGTCTAGCCCCCACATGATCAAAATCAGGTGCTACCATTGCACACCCCGATTCTGCCCATCAGCACAAGGGACTGGATGGCCAGAATAGAATTGGCCTCTAGATATATATATATATATATATACACTTTACTGAAACAAATGTTTAAATACCTTAAGGGTATTTGAGCAAATCTTTTTCAAAAAGAGATCACTGCAATACCAGAGGATACTTCCTTTTTTATTTATAAATTACTTCAGTTGAATAAATCTTCACATGCTTGGTGTCTAATAAGACAGATTGAGTAAGGGTAAAATGTTAAATTAAGATCTCTTAAAAAGAACCATTAGAAACAGAAATTAAACTTTCATACTGTACTTCAGACTATGTAGAAATGATGTCAAGCCACTTCTGGAGGTCTGCCAGCTCTAGGAAATGACAAGTGAATTCAAGCATAAATGAGTACTTACAGATTCCAACAAAACCCCCCAAAAACCTCCACACCTTTCCCTTCAGGTGTAAATGTAAAGCTGCATAGGAAATATTCACAAACAGCAAATGAGTTATACTGAACCCTTATCAGTGTAACTTTCCCTGTCTCTGTAATGCTGTTCTCTGAAGCCCAGACACTAGTGATCCCATGCAAAATTAAGTTTCTCAGTTCCATGAAACGCTAGGGTGTGTCAGTTTTGGAGATGTCATAATTTTAAAAAGCACCGGCGAAAAAGATACAATTTCATGTGGCAAATCAACAACTAGCTTTAAATTTTGTGTAATATGTTATTTACTATCTACATGTAATTTCTAGGAAATTATGCAAAAATACACAAATTATTTAAGTGCTCTGATAATAATTTTTATGTGTTTGCATTGCATATTAATGCATTTTGTGCCTTATCAATTTATCTTACTTATTTCTGTGTTGTGGTTTACATGGTGAACTGATTCAATATAAAAATAAATAGCAATTGGACACAAGGTCCCAGACATCTCCTTTTGCAGCTGCAGCTATTGAAAGAACAGTGTGAAGAGATAAAGAAGATAATCATGCCTACAATGAGAAGGTCAGCTTGATATGGTTACAGTGAGTCTGTTCTGCCAGCACAACCTCCTAATTAATCAATCCAAAACTGAGGTTCTCCGGGTATTTTCCAATACCTCATATACCCCACCTCCAACCCTCACTATTGGCAATCTCACACTCACTATAAAAAACCAAGTGAAATATCTTGGTATTATCCTTGATCAGAACCTCTCCTTCACTGATCAAATAAAGAGAACCACCAATACAATATACGCAAAGCTACGTATCCTCCGGAACCTCAAGCCTCTCTTAAGCCCTGACTCTTTTTGTACTGTCTGTCAGGCCCTCACAATCCTTTCTCTTGACTACTGTAACCATAT
The DNA here is from genome assembly GCA_033557465.1 of Ichthyophis bannanicus. Taxonomy (NCBI): domain Eukaryota; kingdom Metazoa; phylum Chordata; class Amphibia; order Gymnophiona; family Ichthyophiidae; genus Ichthyophis; species Ichthyophis bannanicus. Next base: position 379,265,443 of record CM066036.1, read on the forward strand.
CTATCATGGTCTTCCCACGAACACCATACAACCGCTCCAACTAGCCCAGAACACGATAGCTCGGCTTATAACCAACAACCCCAGACGATCCCATATTACACTCATCCTCTATGATCTCCACTGGCTCCCCATTCAATGTAGAGTTAAATTCAAGGTGCTTACCCTTACACACAAAATCATCTCTAATGAATCAGCTCCATGCCTCTCCCCACTCCTTCCCTTCTCCAATAACACAAGAACACGCCGCTCCACTAACAAAAACCTACTGACCATCCCAACAAATAAAATACATTGCAAACAATCTACTAGTAACAGGGCCTTCTCCCTCTATGCTCCATCCTTATGGAATACCCTTCCTCACGAGCTGCGAAACTGTTCAAACCACTCTGAGTTCCGAAAGAAGTTAAAAACTCATCTCTTCCTCGAACATTTTTCCCTAACACCCTAGTACTTAACCCTCTACCTCCACCTATCCACCTCTGCCCTCTCAAATTCTATCATGCAACCATGTGATATCCCTGTATATACCTATGTAAATAGTTGATCATTGATCATTGTAATTAGTTCATATTGTTTACCTATGTATCCCTGTTACTTTGTTCCATGTAAACAGTTGAAACATACTGTCACAAATTGTTCTATGTAAACCGTCTTGATTTGTAGAAAGTCGGTATATAAAAATTATTAAATAAATAAATAAATAAATGTTGAGAAGTGAAGAGGAACAGGAGAGAGGAGATGCAGTGGAGAAGATATTGAAGATCAGAGGTGAAAGAGATGAAAAGACTCAGCTTGGAGACAGCAGTGTGAGACCCAGGAAAACACCATCCATCCATACTGAGGCAACTACACTCACACATTTACTTGATTGGAGCTCCAGAGTCTTTGAGCCTCCTCCTACTTGTACCATGACAATAGCAGAGATCAAGGCATTTCTGAGCAAGCCCATGGTGGCTCCAGACTGGCCATCACATACCCAGTCAATAGAAAGGTTTACAAAAATGACAACTGAGGCTGCTGGTCATGTGTACAATCAGGAGAGGAGGGAACATTATAATAGGGGTCAGATGGTCAGCACAAAGCTCATGAGTCGAAACAGAAGCAAACAAGATATGGCTTCTTTGCTAGATTTTGTTAAATAACATTAAATTAACCACATGAATGACATTTTAAAGACAATTATGTGACTACAGGTGTTTTTCAGACTATTTGTAAGTTCAAATAAATATGAATTAATTTCCACATATTTCAACTGTGATTTGATGTAGGTAAGACTCACTTTAAGCAGTTTCTGAAGATAGCTTTAGAATTAGCATGAAAACTGCATAATTTGGTCACTAGTAGTTTGTAAAGTTTGGAAAAATAAAAATGTACCCCTAAAATTGACACGCCCTAATGGAACACGAACCTCTTAATCTGTCCCACACTTGCACTCCATCTTTAGTGCTGTCTTAAAACCACCTAATATAAAACAATGTTAGATTTTTTTTTAAACAAAGAAATTTCTTCTCGGGAACCTACGAACAAGGAAGAAAAGACATGATTAATTAATCGTGAACAATTTTTTCTTCTTGCATTTGAAAAATACTTCAGGCATTTGAAAATATCTCTGGTAAATTGCATTTAAACCTTGCATGCACTGTACTTTTCCTCATTTGTAAAGAAAAGCAGTTTCACTGGCAATGGGCTAGGAAGAAAAGTTTTAAACCTTAGCTTTCGAATGCATTCAGGAAGGGCACAAAGTATACAATCCAGGTTTTCCTGATGCACAGAACAATAGCTCTGTGTCTTTTATGGAGAAGTTACAGTCCTGGAGATTTTCCAACTGTCCCATTATCTGCTTTTCTGTATGTGAAAAAATATCACTCTCACAACAGTGAATTGTTTGAAATTTCCCTACTTCTGTTCATGTTAATGTATAATGAAACATTGTGCATTAGCTCAGAATCAGAGTTTAGGAGAAGCTGGGCTGTTCCCAGCTCTTCCCATGGAGAAGGAGTAGGACTAGAATGATTCTGACAATCTTGTACTACCAGAGTCAGTGGAGAGAATTTACAGCTCTCTACTTCAGAATTTGCAGAAGAGAGAGAAGGGGACGGTGGAGCTCTTTCTCAGAGCTAACCTGTTCCTCTAGTGCTTTTCCATTATCTGCAGTTATTGAAGACCATAAGGAGTTAAAATCAGGTTCTGGCTGATTTGTAGCATTCAAAGAAGCAGTTTCAGGGTTATCGCACTGTTTTACTGGTAAGAAAACTACAGGGTCCTCATAAGGAGGAGGCACACTGGACTTTATTTTTATTCTATGTTTTCACCTGAGTTAAAGAACCTTGCTGTTTGGGACACAGAGAGAAGTCTAATGCATTTATAAAAAGGGTAGTTAGAACCCAGATGACAGTTTTTTCCCTTCTTTTGCTCCATTAGGATGTATCTTTTTTTTTTTTTTTGCAATATACTTTTATTCATTTTTTACATAACAAACTTACAACCTTGTTCAACTCATTGTCAGCATTTTACATCGTCATACCTTGCCATTAATTGCTATACCTGCAAAACATATATTTTTAACATGTTTTATTAACATAACCTATATACCGGTAGTTGCTCCCAGTATTTACCTCTCCTGCATATACCCTCTTTCTTTCATCTTGCACATCCTCCCCTCCTCCTTTATGTAACACTTTATCATACCTTTAACTTTAACCTTCTTCACCATAATAGTGGTTATATAAACATTATATTCTCTTCCACTATTTGGATACATAACATCTCTCAAATACTTAACATATAACAAACACATCCCCCTGTACCCTCCCTCATCCCATACTCTTCATCCCTTTCCAATATAGTTTATAACCCCCTCCTCCCCCTTCCCCCCTACCCCTACCCTCCCCCTTTCTACCCCCAACCTGCCCCCTCATCCCCTACTACTCAATTCCCCTCTTCCCACCCTCCCTCCCAATCCTTCCCTCCCAATCCTTAGTTCCTACTCTCTCTCCCTCTCATCCCTCAACCCACCCTCTCCTCCTCTCCCGTCCCTCCCCATACTTGCTCCATTCCCCTCCACCTCCACCTTTCATACCAGTAGCACATCTTTTTATTGTTCCCCGCTTGATGTTTTCTGTATGCCTCCAGCTTACACCACCTCCAAATTTTCTCCAGCTTATCCACAACCTCCCTTATAGGAGGCATCACTTCATTCTTCCACCACCCTAATAGACACATACGAGGTACTACTACTCCATATCCCACAAAGATTACCAAGTCCCCCTCTCCCTCATAGGCCTCCTCATTGAGCACAACCATCCCTGGTGTTAACACTATCTGTACTCCCGTGATATCCCCATATAACCGTCCCACTTTACTCCAAGACTCCTGCACCTTTGGGCACTTCCATACCATGTGCATTAAGTCCCCCTTTGCCCCACATTTCTTCCAGCAGTCACTTGAACTATCTGTAAATATGGCTTGCAACTGCTCTGGCATCCAATACATCCTATAACACAGCTTCAAACTATTTTCTAACATTGGAGTTCCCCTTGCTAGTTTATATGCCTTCTCATAAATTGCTGCTCACCTCCCTTCATCCCACTGACCCGGTATGTCTTCTTCCCATCTCTGCTGCCACCTCCCCTTCTTCCCCTTCTGGAGAAGCAGTTTGTAAATTCTTGATATTACCCCCCTCTGTGCCCATTGCTTCCTCATCATTTCTTCAAACGGTGAGGTCCTTCTTTCAAGATTGGATTTCACCTCCTTTTTTTTCAAAAAATACCACAATTGTACATAGGCATATTGATCCTTTCTATCCAACTTATACTCCTGCTGAAGATCCTCAAAGGTTCTACCCCCCCCCCCTGTTTTTAATAGTTGCCCCAACATCTCCAACCCTTATACACCTGAGCCATCCCCCCAACTCCTTATCTCCCACAGTTTTAATAAAGGCATATCTCGAGTACACTTTCCCTTCCATAAGATATCCCCTCCATTTCCTCCAAGTCTGGAACATGAGTTCCTTAAATGGAGGATGTATCTTAAAGCAGAAAGAGTTAAGAGCTTCAAAAGACCCCTCTTGAGGCCACCTTCTCTCAGGAAGCTCAGAGGCCATATAGGATGGCCATGCAACCTGGCATAATTTGGTTAGGGTGCCTTTAGAGATGCTGGCCATACTTCCTAAATTACCCAATTGTTTAAGATGCATGCCAAGGGAGTGGAATTCCTAGATTTAGAATTAAACATCCATTTTGAGTACTCTTTCAGTCAAGTCCCAGATAATCTGGGCACACACTTCTTCTAAACCATTACATAGCAGGAGAAATTATTCCAAAAACACCAAATACCTTTCCAGTCACTGAGATTCCTGACTCACAAACTCTCATCGCACCTGGTCAGTATATTTATAGTGGGGCAATGCCCTATAGGCTTTTACTGTCGCTCAGGTATGACCCACTGTTTATCAGTGACTAACTAACATTTGCAATACAGATGGTATTTAATTTAAAGTCAATCACCACCTATCTACAGCCTAGAATTCTAGACAAGGGCCAAAGGTAAATTACTGATCTTTTGGCGTGTGCTGCCATTGTCCCAATCTGAGGCTGAAGAGAGGTTGGCTGGAGCATCCCATCTGGGGTGCCAAAACTGACATGGAATGCTCTGACTGCGCTTTCCCTGGTTTGTTTCTACAGTGGACTAAAACAGATAAATAAAAACCAACTGTAAAATAAAGGTAAAACATTTATTATCTCTTTCTGCTGCAGCAATAAATACAAGTGACCCCTTCCTGGAGAAACACAGGCTTTTTATACCTTTTCTGAGCCAGGGGCATATATAGGAGTTAAGGGGGAGGGAAGCATCACAAAGTTTTCCCATGGTTAGAATTTAGTTTATTGCTGAACGGCAGTTTCTCTGAAGACTACAGGTAGACACATGAAGAAGGGGGTTGTGAGGAAGATGGAACAAGGGGGGAGAGATGTTTATGCAGGGGAATTGCTCTTCAAAGGGACCTAGGCAATTTCTTCTCAGGAACAAAAGGGGCCCCTTACAGAGATAAGAAATCCGGCTATGTGTTGTGTGAACCATCACACATTCACTGGCAACTTGAACATAATTGCCTTTGTTTGTGAGAGCACAAGGCCATTTATTTCTCTAGCCTGTTGGTTATCTTACAGAAAGGAGGGGGGGGGGGGAGGAAGGGGTGCATCTTACACATTCAGGTCTGAGCTGAGAGAAGACTTGTTTTAGCTAAAAGGTATCAGGGCTTATGTTTCTTTTCTATGTATCAATATCTGTTTTTGTTAAACAATACAGTGTTCTATGGAGAACAAAACAGCAAGCTTGCAGCTGTACCAAGAACATTCCCATAACATAATTATTTCTTAATGCCTAGGAGCAAAATTTTCTTACAATACTGATATATCCTTACTGAAACTTCTACAAAAAGAATATTAAAACTTATCAAACTTACTGTTACTTTTAAATGAACTACATTTTGCTGCTTATACTGCTCTCTATGTGTGTTCTAGTATGCTTTGGTAAAATAAACAGGGAGAAAGGAAAAAGAAAGAAAAGAGAGACAAATAAAAATAAAAGGAAATATGGATGGTCTTTCTGAAGACCCCTTCTCATTCACTACAAATGCATTCATTCTGTTGCTCCTCACTACATTTCCTCTCTCCCCTCTCCTTACACCCCTCTTCATGAACTCTACTCTTCCTATGGCTTTCTTCTCTTCCACTGTCAACTCCAGACTTTGATTCTTTCACCTTGTTGCTTGTTATGTCTGGAACAAACTACCTGCATCTTTACATCATATTTCATCTCTCCCCCTTTTCAAATCCATGCTAAAGGCTCACCTCTTTTAGGCCACTTTTGGATCTTAACCCTTTGTTCTCCTTCTTTCTCCTTACCCTTCCCTACTTTACCTTTGTTTTCATCTCTCATCTTTGTACTGACTGTCTTGATTAGCTTGTAAAATCTGATGAGCCGGGACTGTCTTTTATATATGTCTGTTCAGTGCTGTGTGTGCTTTGTAGTGCTATATAAATGATTAATAGTACTAGTAGGACATGCTGGATGGAGACAGGATCAAATGGAGGTGGCGGGGAAATACTAGGCACATGTGAAGAAGATGACATGGAGATGAAAGAGACATGCTGAACACAGAGGGCATAGAAAGATGGATGAGAGATACTAAACAATGGAGAGTGGGATACTAGAATCAGGGGGCAGAGGAAGATGGAAGGGAGATGCTAGACAAAGGAGAGGTAGGGATAGGGTGATGGAGGGACCATGCTGGGCACATGGGGTAGTAGGTTGACAGAGGAGGCATGCTGGATACAGGTGGTCATAGGGCTACAGAGGAGGCATGCTGGATATATGAGATCATAGGGGGATAAAAAGGACATATTGAGCACAGGAGGCTATAGGGAGATGGGCATATCTGCTTGACATGGGGAGTCATAGGGGGATGGAGTGGACATGCTGGACATGGGGATCATAGCGAGACAGAGAGGATATGCTGGCACAGGAAAGGGAGGGGATTGGGATGGAAGAGACTTGTTGGATGGACATAGGAGGCATAGAGATATAAAGGAGAGATATTGGACATAGGAGAGGGAAGGAATAGGGAGATGGAGGGAAGGTGCTGAACACAGGGGGCATAGGAAGATAGAGGGGTATGCTGGACACAGGTAGGGAGATGGAGGGAAGATTCTGGACACAGAATGCATAGGGAGGGAGACGGGCATTCTGGACATGGGGTAAGGAGATGAAGGTGAGATGCTAGACACATAGAGAGATGGAGGAGAGATGTTAAACACAGGGGAGGGAGAGGATAGGGAGATAGAGAGGACATGCTGGACATAGGAAGCAAAGTGAAACAGAGGGGAGATGCTAGACACAAAGGAGGGGGGAATAGAGTAATGGAAGGGAGATGCTGGGCACAAGGCATTCAAAGACAGAAGGGAGATTCTGAACACAGGAAAGAGAGGAATAAAGGGAAAGAGAGGAGATGCTAGTCATAGGGGAAGGGGCATAAGGAGATGGAGGAAAATTATGCGGAAATGATGGACATGAGAGGAAATAGTGATAAAGGGGAATTCTGGACACGGAGATATAGAGAGAGGAGGAGATGATGGACAGGGGAAACAGAGGTACGGGCAAATGACAGCTGGGAGAGAGATGTGGAAAACAGCAAGGAGGAGATAAAGGGGAAAGTTAGTAAATAAATAAATAAATACATAAAAGATGGGAATGAGGAGAGACAGATGGGGGTGGAGGTTTGTGGTTAGAATTGAAAAGCAATAGGTAGATGGTGAGAAATAGAAGTGAAATCTGAAACTATAGATAGAAAAACAAATGAAAGAAAGCTGAAAGAAAAAGGTTCAGTGTCAAAGATGGATGTAGGGGAGGAAGTTAAGAAGACAGGAGGGGAGAGAAGTGGCAGATGGACTTGAGACCCTGGAAAGAGTTAAGAGAGGGATGCAGGAACCAGAGAATGGAACCAAAATGATAGGAAAAATAAAATGGCCAGACAATAAAGATAGAAAAAAGAATTTTATTTTCAATTTTGTGATTGGAATAAGCAAGTTTTTGACATTTACATGTGTTGTATGCATTTATATGTATTTCTTTCCATTTCTCTGGAATTGTACTGCATGCAGAGTCTGGCTTTTTGAGATTTCAATTAACTTTTGTCTGCATAATTCTATTGTTAGTTTGTTGTCACTTGGTGAGGATCTAGTTTTGTTCTATGGGGCATGCTTACTATAAGGTTAGCACATGTTTTTGGAGCCATGCATGCTAAGAAGTACCACAGGGCTCCACACTAAAAAAACTTGTGCTACTGACAGGAGCGTTGTTACAGAAGCACTGCTAATGCAGGCCTTGAAAACCCATGCTGCCTGCGCTTGGCACAGGTAGCACAAGCACAACTACTGCCAGCATAATGGGTGATGGAAGTTGCCCCTGCAGCGGTTTTACCACACCAACCCATGCTAAATTCAGTGGGATGGCTGTCTCCACCCTCCCCCTGCATGTAGCGTGTTGCCCCATGCTAGTAATATGGCCTTAACCTGCATTACTTGAGTGGGGCTTAGTAAACATGCACCTAAATATGTTATCAAGGTCATGGAATTGCTGCTCTGTTCTGAGTTGACTCCTTGTTGTGTGAGCTTTGGAAGCTAGCTAGTGCTGTTAAAGAATGGTAAATTTGCTCTATAAGCCCTGTGTTATGGTTCTCAATTTTTCATTTTGTTCTTTGTGTGAAGCCAGCTGTATGATGTTGGTGGAATACAGATTGATTTTTAGATTTGCAGTTTTGTATTCTTGATGCTGTCAGTCTCAAATCTAAAATATTTTGTCATTTAAGGATATCTCAAATTTTAAAGGAACATCTCACTTTCATTTTGTTTCATGTTCTGAAAGCTTCATTGTTGCTGATTTCTGGGCTTTACCAGCTTTGGCATAGTCCAATCCATTCAGTATCGTCTTGAATTCACAGCTATCTTTCCTCATTATAACCTAACAGCACTAGTTGAATAAATCCAGTATACAAATATTTATGTAAATGAAGCCTATCAGATATTCAAATATGCAAATCAGCCACAGTGAATCTCTTCACATTGCTCCGAATCACCCTTGGATCTCCCCTGATAAATAGTAATTTTGCATTAACAATAACTTGTTACTAATACAAAGGTGAGATACATTAAGGGGCATGTTTACTAAACTGCGTTAAAGTAGCAGCGGCTACGTTAAGGTGCGTTAAGGCGCCTTAAGGTGCCCTAACGGTACATTCTGTACCGTTAAGGCGCCTTAACAGCCCTTAACGCGCCTTAATGTTCCCGGCCGCGTTAAGTGCAAAAAAGGGTGGAGAAAGGGCGGGGAGAAGGGGTCAATGGGCAGGGAGTGGGCGGGGAGAGGCCCCTTTCACACTAACGTGGAGTAATTAAGGGCTGAATCATAACGCAACTGAAAACCAGGCGTTAGCACACAATTGCAGGAGAGAGAAACCATTTCAGTCAGCAGTGTACAGCAAAGCCAGGGAAACCTACAAAAAGTGATAAGTGTGATACATGTGCACCGAACAAAAGGGCAAATAAACACTGAAAATGACCTGAACAAAATGTAAAACAAACATAACCAAGCTGGCCAATAGTGATATGAATGGGAAACATCAAAAAACACTACCGAGAAAGCTAAAAAAAAAAGGATATTACGTTTGGAAGGGTCTATGCTCTGTCCCCATACAAGGTGAATGATCCCACAGTGAAATAGTGCTGATCATGGTTTCCCCTTGTTATTGGACAGGTTTTCTATGGCGTGCACATGTTCCGCAACAGCAGGGTGGGCATATCGGAACGGGCAACTGGACAGATGCTGGAAAAGGGGATACAGAGGGCTGCAGGTGGCTCATGCTGTGGTGCAGCTGGGCCACAGTGTGGCCCAGGGTGATGCCTAGGTGGCCCATAAAAATGCTGAAACAGTAGAACAATAATGAAAAAACACAAACCCTCAAAATGGAATGACTCCCAATAGTGATGCGAAAAAATAAAAGGCATTACAATGTTAACCCTTGAATTTGTCCTTTAATTTTTCTGTCGGGGTCTGCCGGCATGAGAAGGGGAGAAGAAAAACTTCCCTCTCTGGGTCGGCGGAAGCCCTTTTATTGGATCTATCAAAACTCGTAGAAAACTATATAACTTAAAAAGTAGTGTAATAAACACTTATCCGTGAATAGGCGATGTCCATTTGTCAAGAAGAGCAGCAAGTATCCAAAACAAACACGACATGCATGTTTCGAGCCCACTAAGAGCCCTGTGTCAAGTCTGACACAAGTCAAGTCTGACACAAGTCTGACACAGGGCTCTTAGAGGGGTCGAAACATGCATGTCGTGTTTGTTTTGGATACTTGCTGCTCTTCTTGACAAATTGACATCGCCTATTCACGGATAAGTGTTTGTTACAATACTTTTTAAGTTACATAGTTTTCTATGAGTTTTGATAGATCCAATAAAAGGGCTTCCGCCGACATGGAGAGGGAAGTTTTTCTTCTCCCCTTCTCATGCCGGCGGACCCCGAAAGAAAAATTAAAGGACGAATTCAAGGGTTAACATTGTAATGACTTTTATTTTTTCGAAATAGTAGAGCAGCCAGACAGCAACTGATGAGGGCCCAACACGGGCATGAGTGTGTTTCCCACAGTGTCACAGGGGATAGTACCCAGCAGGTATCCCCAAGGGCACAGAACATTGTCAGGCAGTGGTGAGGGGAAAGGTGGACATCTATGTGGGCACCCCTACCCCAGAACCCGCACCATAGGCAGCCGCCTACCGGCACACTGGATGGTCTGTGACTGCGCACCACCAGCAGAAGGGCATGTCAGTATGGTGGCAGAAGGGTACTGGTGGTGGAGGGGGCAGTGGCAGCTGCCCACAGCAGACCATGGCCAAGCCCTGTGTAGGTTAGTGCCATGCATTGCAACAGGCAGGCCCTGTCTGACGAACAGTCATGGTATTCCCAGGGACTGCACTATCTCTGTGGCAACACGGTGGTGCAATACACACAGCCAGTGTGTTCAGGAGCAGAAGGTCACAGGTTCAAGTCCCAGCTGTGGTTCCTGCCAACCCAGTCACCATATTTTACCCACTACTAAAACATAGTAATAAAGACAGAACCTTTATTGCAGATAACATAAACATGTCTTAAACACCTATATTTTACCCTTCAGAGCACAGACACCATAAACATGCGCAATACCTAGAGCAGAGTTTCCCAACTGCAGTCCTGGAGGGCCAAACACAATTCAGGTTTCATGCTGTCTCTAATACAGATGTCTGTGCTGCATTTCTATGCGCCTCCCCCATGGTATGCTGATGTATCTCATGCATATTCATTAGGGACAGCATGAAAACCCGAACAGTGTTTGGCCCACCAGGAATGGAGTTGGGAACCTCTACCCTAGAGCAGCGGCCAACAGGGGCAGACACACCCGCACCCACAGGATCCAGTATCCAAAGCCTCCTGGAGAGGCAGGATGTTGGGCCCTATGTGCATCTCCCAATACTAGCACTTACATACCTTAGCAATGCCACCCTAAACCTGGGAATACGGTACACATATATCAAGAGGTTGCTATGATTACTGGCAGATAGCAATTCCTAAGTTAAGCACAATCTGCTCATTGAGCTGTATCATACCAACCTCTCTGATGTCTGTGGAGTGTGTTTCAGGTCTGGTGTCTGACAGTGTTCACCACCCTAGGGAGTGACCCCAACAGTATTGCGTACCATAGCCATGCCTGCACTGTGCCCAGGACTGGTGCGGTGGCCAGGGCTGCCAAGAGCCTCTATAGCTGCACAATGCTGGCATAGGTGTGCGAGTGTGTGTCTGTCTATCCAGTGTGTGGTGTCTGCCAACACCTTCCTCAGCCCACACTGCTTGCACTGTTGCCAGTATAAGCCTGCCAATGTGAATAATGAGGAGCAAGGTACTGTGGGTATAGCCTGGACAGGGTGACCTGGCCTGGATGCATCTGCACAGGGTATAGGGCAATGGCTCGGACATTGTAGTGCCCGGCCACAACCTGCACGGACAGGGTGGCCACAGCATGTCCTGTTGGGGGGGGGGGGGCGTGCGCGCGGGCGAGGTTCACTCTCACCCTGACTGAGCAGTGACCACGGCATGGCCAGGTTCCCCCATAGTGCTACATAGCATTTCCTTCAAGTGATATTTATGGGTTATTTTTTCTGAGGCCCAATCACTGACTTAGCTGCTTGGTGTGTGTGTTCACATCCCCTCCAGGAACATGCACTATCAACTAGCTAGCAGACTGTCTGTAGTTAGTATGTGTAGGGCTGAAACACCTTGCAGTGTGCAGTGGCTGGAGGCTCACTGGGCTTGCTGCTGGAGAATGTCAGATAGGGGTGGGGAATATCCTAACACCACTGTGGCCCTTCAATTTTAATAAAGAAAAGATTTTGTTCAACAGCTTGACTTAGCTGATCAATGGCTTTTTTCCAAGGCTGCTCCCAGTAACATCACAATCTGCTAATCCGACGTGTCACATTTCGGGTACCCCCAGTTAAGCACCCTGCTTCAGGTCAAGCAATCCACGGGTAGTCATCAGCCATCAAAAAAGCGATTTGAGGAGAGCAGTTTAAAAATCCTGGCGACAGATCCAGGATTTTTAAACCGCTCTCCTCAAATCGCTTTTTTGATGGCTGATGACTACCCGTGGATTGCTTGACCTGAAGCAGGGTGCTTAACTGGGGGTACCCGAAATGTGACACGTCGGATTAGCAGATTGTGATGTTACTGGGAGCAGCCTTGGAAAAAAGCCATTGATCAGCTAAGTCAAGCTGTTGAACAAAATCTTTTCTTTATTAAAATGGAAGGGCCACAGTGGTGTTAGGATATTTCCTATTCACTGAGTTGGCAATTCCGACAAAAAATTAATTGGTCTACTCTGAGGGGTTGGTTCATAATACGGACAGGGTTTTTGTAAGTATGTGTTATTTTTGACCCTGATAATAGGTTTTTCTTCTGTCCCTTTTAGATAGTGGTGGGGGGCAGCTGTGCATCTCCAGGCCTACTGTCTGTCTGCCATTGCCTCATGGATGCATACAGATCTGCATTGCCTGCCCTGTAGGGTATCTGTTCCCCAGCAAGACTGGGGTTGTTGGTCCCCTCTACTGCCACTATTGCAGGGATGTAGACTGTGGATCAGTTGGTGGGGGATCCTGTTCCCCACCCTGACCCTGACCCTGACCCTGACCCTCAGGGGTGGGTTGAGTGGTGCTCTTATAATCTGCTTTAGAGTCTGCATACCACCCTTCATATATTCTGTAACCATAGCACCTACGCAGGATATGCACTATTCTGGGTGCATCATAGTCCACAACAGTTAGACAAGACTGGGGAATACAAATGGACACAAGTGCATCCTAAGTGTGTCTGCAAGGACTACCTATCACACACTAACACTGATGAGAACCTGCAGCACAACCTATTTCAGCCATGCCATGTGCTGCGGACCTGGTGCTGGGCCCCCCACTTCACCCTCAGGGTGAGCAAAGGAACTGCATGCTGTCACGGTCTGTAGCTACTCTGTGCCAGTAACACACATGGTCAGCTCCCCCTACTAGGCCGGGGTGCTATAGTGGCACATGCCCCATCTTGTGATCAGACATAGGCTGCTGATCTGCATGTGCAGTGCATCATGGGTATAGGTGGGTCTACTCTATCCTGATAACCACAGCAGACAGCTTGTGTGGTCACCTGCAGTCTTTCTGTAGCCAGCCAGCTGTTTGGTAGACACTATAGAGCTGCAGCCCACTGGTTACATTGATGACTATAGAGGTAGAGGTCATGGGTTCAATTCCTTGCTGTTCCTTCCTGTCCAGGGCAGATATTTTGCTTGCCTGTGACAGTCCTATCTTTGCAGATCTGTGCTGCCAGCCACACAGTACCCTCTCCACAGCTATCAACACTCCTTAAAATATGTTACAAGGCTCCTAACTAGGCACAACTGGCTTTAAAAAAGATTTGGACAAGTTCCTGGAGGAAAGGTCCATAAACCATTATTAAGAAGGGACCCAGGATATCAATGCTTGACCCAGTACAATCATTGTGGAACCTGTGTCTTTTGGGGAAACTGCTAGGCACGTATGACCTAGATTGGCCACTGTTGGAAACAGGATACTGGGCTTGATGGACCTCGTCTGACCCAGTATGGCATATCTTATGTTCTTATGTTCACAGTACAAGGCGCCTTATAACATGCCTTATACGGTGCGTTACAAGGTGCTTTCTAAGGCATGTAAGGCATGTAAGGCACGTGCCTTCTACGGTGCCTTATAACGCGCCTTTTAACGCGCCTTCTAATGTGCCTTATCTGACACACAGCTTTACTGCTGCCCCGCCCACTCCTTTATATGGGCATTTCTACCTTTACTGCGCAATGACATTACCGCAATTTAGCAAACATGCCCCTTAATGTATTTTCTTAACAGGAGACTGAGGGGCATGTTTACCAAACCATCTTAACGTGCGCTCTCCCACGTTATCGCAAGATAAGGCGCCTTATCGCACGATAATGGTGCTTTACCGGGCGATAAGGCGCCTTACCGCGTGTTAACGCGTGCAGCGGCGCAAACGAGCGCTGAAGGCGGAGAAAGGCTCCCGGAGGGCAGAGGAAGGCTCCCCAGGGGTGGAGAGAGAGGGTCAATGGGCGGAGAGTGGGAGGGGAGAGGCTCCCTGACACTAACGCTGTGAAATCCAAGGCTGAAAACTAACGCCAGATGTTAGAGCTCATTTAAAGGGAAAAGAAGCTATTTCCGTCAGCAATGTACAGCAAAACCAAGGAAACCTACAAAAAGTGATAAGTGTGATACAAGTGCACGGAACAAAAGGGCAAATAAACAGTGAAAATGGAACAGAAGAAAATGTAAAACAAAAATAACCAAGCTGGGCAATAGTGATATCAATGGGAAACATCAAAAAACACTCCCAAGAAAGCTCCAAAAAAAAGATATGAATTTTGGAAGGGTCTATGCTCCATCCCCATACAAGGTGAATGAGCCCACAGTGAAATTGCGCTGAGCAGGGTTTTCCTCTCCATTGGACAGGTTTCCTATGGCGTGCACAATGTTCCACAACAGCAGGGCAGGCATGTCAGAACGGGCAACTGGACAGATGCTGGAAAAGGGGACACAGAGGGCTGCAGGCGGCACATGCTGTGGTGCAGCTGGGCCACAGTGCGGACTAAGGTGATGCCTAGCTGGCCCATAGGAATGCTGAAACAGTAGAGCAGCCAGACAGCAACTGCTGAGGGCCCAACATGGGCACGAGTGTGCTTCCCACGGTGTCACAGGGGATAGTACCAGCAGGTACCCTCAATGGCACAGAACATTGGCAGGCGATGCTGGGGGGAAGTGTGGACAGCTATGCAGGAACCCCTACCCCAGAACCTGCACCATAGGCAGCAGCCTACCTGCACACTGGATGGCCTGAGACTGCGCATCACCAGCACCACCAGCAGAAGGGCATGTCAGCATGGTGGCAGAGGGGTACTGGTGGTGGAGGGGGCAGTGGCAGCTGCCCAGAGCATACCATGGCGTAACCCTGTTTAGGTGGGTGCTGTGCACTGCAACAGACAGGCTCTGTCTGACAAACAGTCATGGTATCTCCAGGGAATGCACACTCTCTGCGGCAACATGGTGGTGCAGTGAACACAGTCAGTGTGTTCAGGAGCAAGAAGGTCACAGGTTCAAGTCCCAGCTGTGGTTCCTGCCAACCCAGTCCCCAAATTTTACCCACTACTAAAACGTGGTAATACAGACAGAACCTTTATTGCAGATAACAGAAACATGCCCAATACGCCTACATTTTACCCTACAGAGCACAGACACCATAAACATGCGCATTACCTAGAGCGGAGTCTCCCAAATGCAGTCCTGTAGGACCAAACACCATTCAGGTTCTATGCTGCCTCTAATAATTACACGGCTGTGCTGCATGTCTATGCACCGCCCCCATGGTATGCAGATGTATCTCATGCATATTCATTAGGGACAACATGAAAACCCAAACAGTGTTTGGCCCACCAGGACTGGAGTTGGGAACCTCTGCCCTAGAGCAGCGGCCAACAGGGGCAGACACACCCTCACCCACAGGCTCCATTATTCAAAGCCTCCTGGAGAGGCAGGATGTTGGGCCCTGCGTGCATCTCCCAATACTAGCACTTGCATACCTTAGAAATGCCACCCTAACCCTGGGAATATGCTACACAGCTATCAAAAGGTTGCTATGATTACTGGCAGATAGCAATTCCTAAGTTAAGCACAATTTGCTGATTGAGCTGCATCATAGCAACCTTTCTGATGTCTGTGGAGTGTGCTTCAGGTCTGGTGTCTGACAGTGTTTACCACCCTGGGGAGTGACCCCAACAGTATTGCGTACCATAGCCATGCCTGTACTGTGCCCAGGACTGGTGCGGTGGCCAGGGCTGCCAAGAGCCTCTATATTTGCACAATGCTGGCAAAGGTGTGGGAGCGTGTGTTTGTCTATCCAGTGTGTGGTGTCTGCCAACACCTTCCTCAGCCCACACTGTTGCCAGTGTAAGCCTGCCAATGTGCATAATGAGGAGCAAGGTACCATTGGTATAGCCCGGACAGGGTGGCCTGGCCAGGATGCATCTGCACAGGGCATAGGGCAATGGCTCGGACATTGTAGTGCCTGACAACCACCTGCACGGATAGGGTGGCCACAGCATGTCCTGCTGGGAGGTCACTCTCACCCTGACTGAGCAGTGAACATGGCATGGCTAGGTTCCCCCATAGTGCTATATAGCATTTTTCTCATGTGATGTTTATGGTTCCCTTTTGGGGTCCAATCACTGACTTATCTGCTTGGTGTGTATGTTGACATCCCAGTTCTTGGTGCATGCATCTTCTCCAGGCACATGAACTATGGACTAGGTAGCAGACTGTCTGCAGTTAGTATGTGTCTAGCTGGAATACCTTGCAGGGTGCAGCAGCTGGAGGCTTGCTGCTGGAGAATGTCAGATAGTGGTGGTTGGCAGCTGAGCATTTCCAAGCCATCTGTCTGTCTGCCTTGCCTTATGGATGTGTACAGATTTGCATTGACTGCCCTGTAGGGTGTCTGTTTCCCAGCAGGACTGGGGTTGATGGTTCCTCTCTACTGCCACCATTGCAGGGAGGTAGAATGTGGATCTGTTGGTGGGCGATCCTGTTTCCCACTTTGAGCCACAGAGGGTAGGTTGGGTGGTGGTACATAATCTGCCTATTTATTATTTAGCAAGCATTTGTAGCCCACTCCTTCCAGCGATCAGAAGCGGGTAGGATTACTATTGTGAAACTGCCGAATCAAGGCAGGTACAAATTTTGTTTACATACAGATTGTCAGAAAAGCACATCATACAGAGTTAACACTTCTTAGCTATGGGGGAGTTCATTTACATATATACATAAATACATATATACAGGATAATCTTCTTGGACTGTCGAATCAAGGCAGGTACAAATTTTGCTTACATACAGATTGTCAGAAAAGCACATCATACAGAGTTAACACTTCTTAGCTATGGGGGAGTTCATTTACAGATATACATAAATACATATATACAGGATAATCTTCTTGGACACAGTGGTCAGGGGCTGCTCCATCTGTGGGTTTAGTTCAGGTTGAAATGTGATTGGAAAATGTGCGTTTTGAGTTTCTTTCTGAAGTCTAGAAGGTCATTGCTAGCTCGTAGTTCTGGTGGGAGTTGGTTCCACAGTGTTGGCGCCACATATGAGAAAGCCCTGTGGCTGGTGTTAGTTTTGGCAGATCTTATATCTGTTGGAGTGTGAAGGATGTTGGAATTGTGGGTTCTTCTGTTTCGGGTAGGAGGTTGCAATCTTACTAGGTTGTTGAGGAAGGAAGGTGCTAAGTTGTGGATGAGTTTGAAGGTGGTTGTTAGTATTTTGTATTTTGTGCGAGCTGTTATGGGTAGCCAGTGTAATTGAATTAGCACTGGTGTGATGTGGTCACTTAGATTTTTCTTCATTATGACCCTGGCAGCTACATTTTGTGCCATTTGTAATATGTTTAGGGTTTTTTTAGGTAAACCTTGTAGGATGGCGTTGCAGTAGTCAAAATGTGGCATGATGAGTGCTTGGGCCACTGTTCTGAAGTCTTGGGGATCAATAATATTCCGAATGGGTTGGAGCACTCTAAGCTTGTGGAAAACTGCTCTGTTGGTCTTTCGGAGGTGTTTTTCCATCTTTAGGTCACAGTCAAATGTGACTCCTAGATACTTTATTTCTTTTTTTGTTTGGTAAGTGTTGTTACATAGTGTTATTGATGTGGGAGGGTCAAAATTCGGTTCTTTGGAGATATACATTACTTCGGTTTTTTTGTGATTAATTGACATGCTACTTTGTTGTAACCAGTCTTGCATCTCTCCGATACATGTCTCCAGTGGGTTGTAGTCTGGGTTTTTAGTGTCTAGTTGTGTGTATAGCATGATATCATCGGCATAGATGTGGTAATTAATTTCGTGCCGTGAGAAAATTTTGCATAGTGGCTGCATATATATGTTAAACAGAAGTGCTGAGAGAGCAGAGCCTTGGGGGATTCCCTGTGTTTGTGAGAAAGATTCTGCTTTTTCTCCGTTGAATTGAACCTGTTGTGTTCGATTTGAGATGTAGGATGAGAACCATTTTAGTGGGGTTCCTGTTATTCCTATTGATTTTATCCTATTTATGAGGGTCCCATGATTAACTGTATCAAAGGCAGCTGAGATGTCAATGAATACAAGAATGTACATTTTCTTTTTGTTTTCAAGGCCCTTTAGAAGGTTGTTAAGTAGAACTAGTAACAGGGTTTCAACTCCATGATGTTGCCTGAAGCCATATTGCTGGTCATCAAGAGGAGCACTGTCAGTCAGATGGTCTTGGAGTTGTAGAAGGACCGTTTTTTCTATGATCTTTGCCAGGAATGAGATACTTGATATGGGACGGTAGGAGGCTGGGTCTTCTCCGTTGAGTGTAGTGTTTTTTAGGATTGGTCTAATGACTGATTTCTTTAGTTCTGAGGGCATGATTCCTTGTTGTAGGGATAGGTTAACTATGTGTGCTATGTGAGGTGCTATGTCTTGTTTCACTGCCTTGATCCAGGATGCAGGACAGGGATCTAGTGGGGAGGTGGTGCTTTTCAGGCTTGTGACAATGGCTGTGATTTGCTGGGTTCCTATTTTGTGGAAGTGCTCCCATAACTGGTTTTGCGTTGTGTTGTTCTCACTTCTGATTTGTGGTGTTGGTGGCGGGGGTGGAGGACCAGGGGCCGTCAGTTTGGACGCGTAGTGGTTTGCCAGTGTTTGGACCTTGATGGATTTGTTGAGGTTGGCATTTTGGTCGGTTTTGGTTAGTGATTTGACTAGTTCAAATAACTCTCGTGGGCGATTGATTGCCTTGTTTAGGATGTTGGTGTGATGTAATTTTTTTGCATTGTTCACGTCGTCTTTGTATTTTGCGAGATGGGCCATGTATTTAGTTTTGAGATCGGAGGATTTGGTTTGTCTCCATTTTCTCTCTATTTTACGGAGCTCCCTTTTTGATTTTATTAGAGTTCCTGTGTACCAGGGTTCCGAGTTGATCTTATGTGGGTTTGATGTGTGTTTCAAAGTTGGGTTAGATGTATTTTGGATGTGTGTGTTCCATCTGTTAGTTAGTTCGTCTAGGTCTGTGGAATCTAGGTTTATGTGGGATGCAATGGTGCTTATGAGGTGTTCCTCGTTGAGTTTGCTGAATTTCCTAATGGGGTTGGTCATTCTCATCTCCTTTGAGTTTTTGGGTTGGCACTGTAGTTTAAGTTTACAGTTGATTTAGTGGTGGTCTGACCATGGTACTTGAGTTATGTTTATTATAGGTGGTTCATTGCTTTGTTGTGGATTTCTGGGTATGAAAATCATATCTAGGATGTTTCCTCTATCGTGTGTGGGGTTGCTTATTATTTGTTGGAAACCCAATTGGTCGATGGCTTCATAGAAGGAGTCCGTGTGGGACGGAGGAATTGATGCTAGGTTCAAATCTCCGAGGATGATCTGGAATTTTTTGCTTTGTGTGGATGTGATGGTTTCTAGTGCTGTGGCTAGTGTTTCGTGCTGTGGTGAGGGAGGTCGATAGATTAGGCAGATGGATAATGCCATGCTCTCGACTTTAAGTAGGTCAAGATCGGGATTTGTGACCGTAGATGTGGTTGTGAGTTGAAGGCTGGTTTTGGCTGCTATAAGGACTCCGCCTCCTCTTCTGTTGATGCGTGGGCAGTTGTATAGTTGGTATCCGGGCTTCTGTATTTGATTCATTGTTGCAGAGTCTGAGTCAGTGAGCCATGTTTCTGTTATGCATAGGATATCTGGTTGTTCGTCAGTTAGAATGTTGTGGATAATATGCGTTTTATTCCTCAAACACACCCCCCCCCTCACATCAGAATAGTGCATATCCTGTGTTGGTGCCATGGTCACATGATGTAGGTCAGTGGTTCTTAATCAGGTGTTCAGAGGCCTAGAGGTTTAAGGAGAACTGATTAAGAACCACTGACCTACATCATGTAACCATGGCACCAACACAGGATATGCACTATTCTGGGTGCATCATAGCCCATAAGGGCTAGACATGACTGAGAAACACAGATGTATCCTAGGTGTGTCTGTAGAAACTACCTACCACACACACTAACACTGATGGGGACCTGCAGCATGGCATATTTCAGCCATGAAAGGTGCTGTGGACCTAGTTCTGGGCGCCCCACCTCACCCTCAGGGTGAGCACAGAACACCCGCACAATGTAACGGTCTGTAGCTACTCTGTGCCAGTAACACACACGGTCAGTACCCCCTACCAGGCTGAGGTGCTGTGGGGGTGCACACGGTCAGTTCCCCCTACCAGGCTGAGGTGCTGTGGGGGTGCATACCCCATCTTGTGCTCATCTGTAGACTGCTGATTTGCATGTGCAGTGCATCATGGGTACGGGTGAGTTAACCCTATCCCAGTAACCACAGCAGACAGTTTGTGTGGTGACCTGCAGTCCTTTTGTAGCCAGCCAGAGGTTTGCTAGTAGCTATAGAGCTGTAGCCCGCTGGTAACTTCACTGCCTGTGAGGCCAGAGATCATGGGTTCATACCCACTGTGTTCAGGATAGCCCTAATGAATATGCATGAGATATATATGCATTAGAGATATCCTGCCAACCTGACTGGTTTGTGGCCCTCTAGGACTGGATTTGGAGACCCCTGCCTTACACCTCTGTCATTTAAGATTGTGAGTGGGAAAGGTGCAGATATCCTAGACATCAAACATGCCTCCTCAATTCTCACCACCACCAAAAAGTTGTCTAATAGACAATATTTTGGTGGTGGTGAGAAGCAAAGAGGCATGTGACAAATTCTATCTAACCTTTTTGATGTCTTGGAGATCTGCACCTTGCCCACTCACATTCTTAAATGACAGAGATGTAAGACAGGAGTCTCCGAATCCAGCCCTAGAAGGCCACAAACCAGTCAGGTTGGCAGGATATCTCTAATGCATATATATCTCATGCATATTCATTAGGGCTATCCTGAACACCCAACTGGTCTAGGGGTTCAAGGAGGACTGGGTAAGAACCACAGATGTAGGTGAAGGGGGGGGGGGTGGTGTTTGGACCCATAGGCAGATTATGTACCTCCACCCAACCTACCCTCTGTGGCTCAGAGTGGGAAACAGGATCGCCCACCAACAGATCCACATTCTACCTCCCTGCAATGGTGGCAGTAGAGGGGAACCATCAACCCCAGTCCTGCTGGGAAACAGACACCCTACAGGGCAGTCAATGCAAATCTGTACACATCCATAAGGCAAGGCAGACAGTAGGCCTGGAAATGCTCAGCTGCCCCCAACCGCTATCTGACATTCTCCAGCAGCAAGCCTCCAGCTGCTGCACCCTGCAAGGTGCTCCAGCCAGACACATACTAACTATAGACAGTCTGCCAGTTAGTCCATAGTGCATGTTCCTGGAGAAGATGTATGTACCCAGAACTGGGATGTCAGCATACACACCAAGCAGATAAGTCAGTGATTGGGCCCCAAAAGAGAACCCATAAATATCACATGAGAGAAACATTATATAGCACTATGGGGGAACCTAGCCATGCCGTGGTCACTGCTCAGTCAGGGTGACAGGCTGACACCACACACTGGACAGACAAACACACGCTCCCACACCTATGCCAGCATTGTGCAAATATAGAGGCTCTTGGCAGCCCTGGCCACCACACCAGTCCTGGGCATAGTGCAGGCATGGGTATGGTATGCAATACTGTTGGGATCACTCTCCTGGGTGGTAAACACTGTCAGACACCAGACCTGAAGCACACTCCACAGACATCAGAAAGGTTGCTATGATGCAGCTCAATCAGCACATTGTGCTTAACTTAGGAATTGCTATCTGCCAGTAATCATAGCAACCTTTTGATAGCTGCGTACCGTATTCCCAGGTTTAGGGTGGCATTGCTAAGGTATGCAAGTGCCAGTATTGGGAGATGCACGCAGGGCCTAACATCCTGCCTCTCCAGGAGGCTTTGAATTATGGAGCCAGTGGGTGAGGGTGTGTCTGCCCCTCTTGGCTGCTGCTCTAGGACAGAGGTTCACAACTCCATTCCTGGTGGGCCAAACACTTTTCGGTTTTCATGCTGTCCCTCATGAATATGCATGAGATACATCTGCATACCATGGGGGCGGCACATAGAAATGCAGCACAGGCATCTTTATTAGAGACAGCATGGAACCTGAATGGTCTTTGGCCCTCCAGGACTGTATTTGGGAGACTCTGCTCTAGGTAATGCACAGGTTTATGGTGTCTGTGGTCTGTAGGGTAAAACGTAGGTGTTTTGGGCATGTTTACATCATCTGCAATAAAGGTTCTGTCTGTATTAGCAGTGGGTAAAATATGGGGACTGGGATGGCAGGAACCACAGCTGGGACTTGAACATGTGACCTTCTGCACACTCTGGCTGTGTGCACTGCACCACTGTGTTGCCACAGAGACAGTGCATTCCCTGGTGATACCATGACTGTTCATCAGACATGGCCTGTCTGTTGCAGTGCATGGCACCCACCTACACAGGGCTAGGCCACGGTCTGCTCTAGGTAGCTCCCAATGCCCCCTCCACCACCAGTATCCCTCTGCCACCATGCTGACATGTCCTTCTGCTGGTGGTGCTGGTGGAGTGCAGTCTCAGGCCATCCAGTGTGCTGGTAGACGGCTGCCTATGGTGCTGGTTCTGAGGTAGGGGTGCCTGCATAGCTTTCCACGCTTCCCCCCAGCACCGTATGCCAATGTTCCGTGCCCTTCGGGGTACATGCTGGGTACTATCCCCTGTCACACTGTGGGGAGCACACTCGTGCCCATGTTGGGCCCTCAGCAGTTTCTGTCTGGCTGCTCTACTGTTTCAGCATTCCTATGGGCCAGCTAGGCATCACCCTATTCCACACTTTGGCCCAGCTGCACCACAGCATGTGCCGCCTGCAGTCCTCTGTGTCCCCTTTTCCAGTTTCCCATTCCGACATGCCTGCCCTAATGTTGTGGAACATGTGCACACCATAGGAAACCTGGCCAATGGTGTCGGACACCCTGCTTAGCGCAATTACACTGTGGGCTCATTCACCTTGTATGGGGACGGAGCATAGACCCTTCCAAAATTCATATATTTTTTTTGGAGCTTTCTTAGGAGTGTTTTTTGATGTTTCCCATTGATATCACTATTGCCCAGCTTGGTTATGTTTTTTTTACATTTTCTTCTGTTCATTTTCACTGTTTATTTGCTCTTTTGTTCCGTGTATATGTATCACACTTATCACTTTTTGTAGGTTTCCCTGGTTTTGCTGTACATTGCTGACAGAAATGGTTTCTTTTCCCTTTAAATCGGCTCTAACGCCAGGGTTTCACTGGCGTTAGTTTTGAGCCTCGGATTTCACAGCGTTAGTGTGCGGGGAGCCTCTCCCCTCCCACTCTCTGCCCATTGACCCTCTCTCCCTGCCCCTGGGGAGCCTTCCTCTGCCCTCCGGGAGCCTTTCCCCGCCTTCAGCGCTCGTTTGCGCCGCCGTGCGCGTTATCACGCGCTAAGGTTCCTGTGCGCCTGATAAAGCACCATTATTGCGCGAAAAGGTACCTTATCGTGCGATAACGTCACAGAGCGCACATTAAGACGGTTTAGTAAACATGCCCCTTAGTAAACACACCCCTGAGTAGATTTCTGGTGATGCATTAGCAGTCAGAAGCAACTGAGCAGACTGAGTGGGTGAAAAAGTGTTTATTACATATGAATGCCCTACAAAACCTACAATGTTTCATTATTTGTATTAATTCATGTGACATTTAAAAATGATAAACAAAGTGTTAAGAAAAGTTTAAGGCATATATTAAAATTATGGGTTCAGAAGTTACAGATAAAACTAAGCAAAGCATTCACCTGATTTATCTCATGTAGATGGAACAAATGTATTTCTGCAATAACAGAAAATTTTTGGATAAAACTACTGCTGTTTAAAAATCAACTAGTAAGTGAATAACTATTAATCGAGCAGCCTTCATCTGACATAAATATTTAAAAGAAAAAGCCTTTTTTCATTTTAACTAGTAGTTTCTTATCAGATGAAAGTATATGAATAATTTTAGAAAAAAATAAAAATACTCTAAAGACTTCTTTTCAATTTTAACAATTTTTTTTCAAATTAAAATAAAGGAAAATACTGAAATTTGGACCTTATGATAAAAATATAATTTAATTATAATTGTCATATTAACTGGCCATAAAATGAGATAAGTGATGACTGAAATAACAGAAACTTTAAATCAAGATAAGACAGTTAGTGGCCACATGCAAGTGATGGCTTGCAATATTTTTAAGATAACATTTTTGGTAAAGCAAAAATGCTCACCAGCAGTTTAGTTATGTTTTTTTTTTTAACTAAACATATATATAGGAATCTCTGGTCATAAATGATTGCATATGCAATTCTTTTTTCCACTGGTTAATACAAACAGCCAGAGATATCTGCTTTCTTAATATATCTTAAATAATAGAGCCTGATGCAAAAAGTAACTTATGCAAAGTGCTAGAGATGACATTATCCACCACTTCTTGTAGCCTGAATTCACCATCTTTCTTGGCAACAGTTATGACGATTGGTTTGATTGTTCAGAAACATGTGAGCCTTCATTCTCCTTGAAAAAAATCCATTATGAAAACCATTAGTTGGCATAAAACATCTGTTTTATTGCAACAAACCAATGTTTAACATCATTGTTACAAATTATTTTATGAGTGAGAAAATTATTTTTTCTTTTGGACATGTGGAGGGTAATTCTCTCAGGAGATGTGTAACTAACACTCATTTTTACAGGCATTAATAGCACCTATTTTGTAAAGTTAAATTTGTGCAGATTTTACTTTATAGAACACATAAATTTAGCTGTGGTTACTTAAAACCACTCTAGAACTTGTGTAAATGACAGTACATATTTTACATATTCTATATAGTATGTGTATAAATGCATGCTCCACTCATGCTCAAACCATGTGCATGTTCACACTGAAAATACAAGTACTTACAGAATTGCTCCCATACAATTTATGCTTGTAAGTGCTTACTTATGTTTGTAAATGGCAAATAAATATATGCAGAAGCAAAGAATGGATCGAATTTATGTGGCTCTTTGTAGAATTGCCTTCATAGAGGCTAATTTAATAACAGGTAAGATGTTTTCCAAAAGGATGGGCTCCACCTTAATGAGGGTGGAACCAGGCTGCTGGCATTAACTTTCAAAAAGGAGACAGAACAGCTTTTAAATCAGATAGTAGGGTAAAGCTGACAATCACCCAACAGTGCATGGTTCAGAATGATGTATCCTTGAAGGATTCTAGCAAAACAGGGAAGTCAGAGCATCTTGATAGGGATGTTCCGATAAACGTAACCGCAAAGGTTAAGAGTTTACCTCAGGCCTGGGCATGATTTAAAAATACTATTTTAGAAGCCCAGACCAGATGTATTGCATGCTTAAAAAAAGGTGGAAGGAAGGCCAAATGATAGCCAGCATGGCTTATAGGTGAGGTCAGACAGGCTATTATAGCTGAGAGAGAATCTTTCAGATTTTTATTTTTAAATGTGATTTTATTGTACACTGCTCTGCCACTACGAAGGATGGTATATAAAATCTCAATAAACCATAAACCATAAAATGGAAAAAAGAGCCAAATGATGAAAACAGGAAACAACATAAATATTGGCAAGTTTAACTTTGGTGGTGAGTAATTGGAAGCGCTGTTGAAAGAGAAAATTGTGAGGTTTCTGGAGTCCAGCAGATTACAGGATCCATTCACCAGAGACAGGTCTTGTCAGACAAATCTGATTGATTTCTTTGACTGGGTGACCAGGGAGTTGGACCGAGGAGAGCCCAAGTTGTGGTGTATTTAGATTTCAGTAAAGCCTTTGACACCATTCCTCACAGGTAACTTATAAACAAACTGAGCATTCTAGGGATGGATCCTAAAGTTATTGCTTGGGTTAAAAATTTGTTGAGCGGGAAGCAACAAAGGGTACAGGTAAATGGAGCTCACTCTGAGGAGAAGGAGGTTACCATTGGCGTGCCCCAGGGATCTGTCCTTGGTCCAATTCTTTTTAACATCTTTGTTAGTGATATAGTGGAAGGGCTGTCAGCAGGGGCGGCCCAAGGGGGGTGCGGGGCCATGTGTGGGGCCTCATTTGCATAAGGGGCCTCATTTGCATAAATATTTGCATACTTTTACCATATACTAACTTTTAGTAAACATGCCTCTTAATGAGTGTATGGATAAAGAAAGGCTAAAAGATTTCTACATTACTATAATCCAGTGCCAACCGCCAGACACATTAGGAACTACTACAAACACTGCCCATTTAGAACCCATAGCAAACCCACCGTATCCTAACAGCACTACCAGGACTCACAAAGCACCATACCCTACCTATCAAAAGGAAACATCCAAATATTAAACCAATACATTTCAGAGAACAACAATACATGACCTACTGGGGAAAGAGAACAAGTGGCAATGTCAAATAGGAATTATATAAACAGAACACCTCAGCTCAGTTACACATGCAGAACATAGACCATCACCAAACAAGTAATCACAATTTAGAAACAGGAAGACAATAATTAAACTGGGAATCCCAAAAGCCAAACTTGGAATGTACAACACTGTAGAAATAAAACTTTACATTAATTTGCTCTTGTACTAAACAAAGCGCAGACGTTAATGATGCACATTTACCAGAGCTGACATATTCCAATTAATAAATTCAAAATAAAGAGATATCTTTCTACCTTTTGTGCATTTTTTACAGCTGCGATTGCTCAAGCCACTTTCTTCTGGTTTCTTCGTGTCTTCTGCTAACTCTCTATCGTCTGCTGTCCATTTGTCCTTTCTTCTCGCTTCTAGTTTTATTCTATTCTCTCTCTACAACTGCTTTAACATACTAATCTTTCTCCTTTTGCTCCTTCCTCATTCCTATTTCATCCACTCTAATTTTACCCCTCCATCCTCAATCCCCACTTACTCTCCCAATACCCAGCCAATTGTAGATTTTTTATCCCTCCCACACAAAATATTTTTCCCCTCTCCATTTTACTCTCCCAGCCCCATCCCATCCTAATCCTCCCCCAACATCAGCTCCCTTCTAGTTCCAGCCTTAGCCAGCATCCATTCCCTTCTAGTCCCTGCATCAGCCCATTTCCAGTCCTAGCCCCCCATCAGCCCATTTCCAGTCCTAGCAACGCCCCAAACCAATACCAGTCCTAGCCCCCCCATCAACCCACTTCCAGTCCTAACCACCCATCACCCCATTTTCAGTTTAAGCCCCCCCTATAACCCATTAACAGTCCTAACCCCCCATCAGCCCACTTCCAGTCCTAACCCCATCAACCCACTTCCAGTCAGCTCACCATAGCCCATTGCCAGTCCTACCCCCCCCCATCAGCCCACAGCCCATTACCAGTCCTAACCCCATCAGCCCACCTCAAGTACTAACTCCTCCCCATCAGCCCATTTCCTGTCCTAGCCCTCCCATAGCCCATTACCAGACAGCCCCCATCAGCCCACAGCCCATTACCAGTCTTAACCCCCCCAACAGCCCACAGCCCATTACCATCCTAACCCCATCAGCCCACCTCAAGTCCTAACCTCTCCCCATCAGCCCATTTCCTGTCCTAGCCCCCCATAGCCCATTATCAGTCCTAACCCCCCCATAGCCCATTACCAGTCCTAACCCATCAGCCCACAGCCCATTACCAGTCCTAACCACATCAGCCCACCTCCAGTGTTAACCCCCCATCAGCCCATTTCCAGTCCTAGCCCTCCCATAGCCCATTACCAGTCATAACCCCCCCAACAGCCCACAGCCCATTACCAGTCCTAACCCCATTAGCCCACCTCAAGTCCTAACCCCTCCCCATCAGCCCATTTCCTGTCCTAGCCCTCCCATAGCCCATTACCAGACAGCCCCCATCAGCCCACAGCCCACCAGTCTTAACCCCCCCAACAGCCCACAGCCCATTACCGTCCTAACCCCATCAGCCCACCTCCAGTCCTAACCCCTCCCCATCATTCCATTTCCTGTCATAGCCCCCACATATCCCATTATCTTTTCTAACCCCCCGATAGCCCATTACCAGTCCTAACCCATCAGCCCACAGCCCATTACCAGTCCTAACCACATCAGCCCACCTCCAGTGTTAACCCCCATCAGCCCATTTCCAGTCCTAGCCCCCCCATAGCCCATTACCAGTCATAACCCCCCCAACAGCCCACAGCCCATTACCAGTCCTAACCCCATTAGCCCACCTCCAGTCTTAACCCCCCCATCAGCCCATTTCCAGTCCTAGCCCCACATAGCCCATTACCAGTCCTAACCCCCCCAACAGCCCACCTCAAGTCCTAACCCCTCCCCATCAGCCCATTTCCTGTCCTAGCCCCCCCATAGCCCATTACCAGTCCTAACCCCCCCAACAGCCCACAGCCCATTACCAGTCCTAACCCCATCAGCCCACCTCCAGTCTTAACCCCCCAGCCCATTTCCAGTCCTAGGCCCCCCCCATAGCCCATTACCAGTCCTAACCCCCCCCCATCGGCTAAAGTAAAATTTAAAAAAAAAAAAAAAGCTGGTTGCTACTGCTGCTGCTGCCACCGTGGCAGCGGCAGAATGGAGTGTCCCGCGGGGCCCCCTCTGCCCGGCTGAGTCCGTCCCTCCCTCCCTCCCTCTGCGATGGCTGAGCCCCTCTGTGCCGGCTTTCAGATTCGCGAAGGGAGAGTGTATCCCTCGCGTCTCTGTTAAGCCTGCAGGGGCAGATGGGAAATTTCCCATCAGCCCCTGCGGGCTTAACAGAGACGCGAGGGAGACACTCCCCCTTCGCGAATCTGAAAGCCGGCACAGAGGGGCTCAGCCGTCGCAGAGGGAGGGAGGGAGGGAGGGAGGGACTTAGCCAGGCAGAGGGGGCCCCGCGGGACACTCCATTCTGCCACGGCGGCGGCCACGGCGGCGGCAGCGGCAGCGGTAGCAGCCAGCTTTTTTTTGTATTTATTTAATTTTGAAAAAAAGCAGAATGTTCTTTGCGCGGGGGCCCCTGAAACGCGGGGCCCTGTACAAAAAACATTCTTGCTCAATGGACGGGCCGGCCCTGGCTGTCAGATAAGGTTTGCCTCTTTGCGGGGGATACCAAAATCTGCAATAGGGAAGATATCCAGGAAGGTGTAGATAACATGAGGAGGAATCTAGCTAAGCTTGAAGAATGGTCTAGAATTTGGCAGCTGAGATTTAATGTTAAAAAAATGAAAGGTCATGCAATTGGGCTGCAGCAATCCAAGGGAGCAATATAGTATAGGGGGTGAAGTACTTTTGTCCACTAAAGAAGAGTAGGACTGAGGCATGATTGTGTCTGATGATCTTAAAATAACTAAACAGGTAGAAAAGGCAACAGTGAAAGCTAGAAGGATGCTTGACTGCACAGGGAAAGGGATGGCTAGCAGAAGAAAGGAGGTGATAATGCCTCTGTATAAGTCGTTGGTGCGTCCTCATTTGGAGTATTGTGTGCAATTCTGGAGACCGCACCTTCAAAAATATATAAACAGGATGAAGTCAGTACAGAGGGTGGCTACTAAAATGGTTAGTGGTCTTCATTATAAAGCATATGAGGACAGACTTAAGGATCTTAATTTATACACCTTAGAGGAAAGATGGAATAGAGGTGATATGATTGAGACATTTAAATACCTCCATGACATAAATTCACAAATGTAAAGCCTCTTTCAATTGAAAGCAAACTCTGCTATGAGGGGACATGGGATGAGGGTGAAAGGTGATAGATTCCGGAGTGATATGCAGAAATATTTCTTTAAGGAAAGAGTAGTGGATCCATGGAATAGCCTCCTAGTGGAGGTGGTAGGGATGAGGACAGTATCTGAATTCAAAAAAGCTTGGGACAAACACAGAGGATCTCTAAAGGAAAAAAGGGGACTATAGTAGTGGTTGATATAGAAGGGCAGACTAGATAGACCATGTGGTCTTTTTCTGTCATCATGTTTCTATGTTTCTAAGTTAAATGCAAGACATTGATAAGACAGGCAAAGAGAAATTTTGAAAATAAGCTTGCTGTGATAGGAAAAGTGCATATTAAAAATGTTTTAAGTGCATATTAAAAATGTTTTCATGTATATTTGTAGCAAGGCACCTATAAGGAAGTCTTTTGGACCATTAGATGATGGAGGAGTAAAAGGTGCACAGAGAGAGGACAAGGCCATAGTCGAGAGAAAGAATGAATTTTTTGCTTCAGTCTTTACTGAAGAAGATGTAAGAAGCCTACCTATATCACAATCAATATTGCTTATTCATTGAAGTATATTCAACAATTTTATATTCACATATAAAGAAGAGGAAAAAGACCTCAATAGCTTGGGAAACTTACAATCATTGAGACTTAAGCCATATCTGAGGTCTTTTTCCTCCTCTTCATATGTGAATTTAAAGTTGTTCTATAACGCCAATGTTATGTATCGAGTGTGAACAATTTTGATTGTGATTTTGATATCTTAGCTACACTCTTTAGTGGGCCTTTTCTGATAGGATATTTTCCATGGAAACTTACCCATGCCAGAAATGGATGTGCAGTAGTAGGCAAGAAAGCAAATAGAATACTAGGAATCATAAGGAAAGGAATGGAGAAAAAAATGAAAGATATTATAATGCCTCTGTATCGCTCCATGGTGAGACCTGTCAGACGGCTGCCTAGGGTGAGAACTTACACAATCTTGACGATGCATATATTCATATGATTCTTGCAAGGTATTGTGGGTAATGTAGTTCTTTCACTCCCAAACACAGCTGAAGACAATAATTGAGTTGTGATACCAGTGGTAAGGCCAATAAAATACTTCTTTTATTGATGGGGTTTAATTCACCCAGCACAAATATGCTTGGTAGCAATATAAATGAGGTTACTTGCTTGCAGTGTTTAAATGGATAACATAAAGTCACAAAGCAAATCAGAAAACAACCTTCAGCTTGTCAGGCAATTAGCTAATGTTTTCTTAGCAAATAATTACCAAATAAAAAGGCACAAAGAAATGAATAAACTTTGCTTGTTAGGTTAACTTCTGCTTATTTTCCACGCAGATCCCAGCAGTGATTCTCCCTTGCTCACACACACAATCAGGTGCAGCTTTAATTACTATCAATTGACCAGCTGAAAGCCTTTAGCTGGCTGGCTGCTACTGTGTGAACCCAAATCCTGCTTTAAGAGCTGTTTGCAGTGGAAATAAAGAACAAAGTTAGGTTTCTTTGTGATGGCTGATGTGTTTGCTCACAGAAAGCTAGCAATAGCATTTAGATAGAGAACAGTCCATGTAATTAATAGTTTCATCTGCTGTATCTCCCCCTTCATCAATCAGCATAGGGTCACTATCTTACATTGGCACAGATGAGTCTTTCAATAAGGCACTATCATGAGAATGCTTATTCCCTTGCTGCCATTCACTATTATAGATAGGGTCTGGATCAGTGTTCATACCTGAGCCTCTCCTGCTATCATAATTCCTCTCTGTATAGCCTGGCCAGTATGTAATCCAATTCTGATGTCCAGCCTTCCAATCTTGATCCCTGGACACTGGATCTTCTCTCACATACCTTCTGGCCTTGGTCTGAAAGTCCCTTCCACGTGCAGTCTTCTCTCTCCCAGGTAGCCACTGGTGATTCCTATCTCTGCCAATCCATTCCTCTGGCTGACTCCAGTCCAATGGACTCTGCTGGCATTTGGAAGACCTCCCAGTATAGGTACCGCCTTGGACTCTCCCAGACCTTCCAATGGCCTTTCTTCTCTTCCTTCCAGAGAGTTTCCTTCTCTCTCTATCCGCTTGGCTTGGCTTCTGTTTCTCCAGGTGATGCTGGTGCTTGAGCTTGAAGCTGTTGCTGTATCTGTGTCTGAAGCTATTATCTGTAGAATAAGCTCTATTCTTATTCTGTCCTAATGTGTGCTCCTCCCTAACACAGCGCAGCTGTGTTGAATCAGGCCCTGCCCTTTGAGATGAGTGCTTAGGGATTACCTCATAGCTCTCTTGATTGCACACACGTTTTCTCACTTCAGCCCCTCTCATGGCTGCTGGAAACCTGGTGCATTCTGGGACTGGTAATCTTTTATGTGAAAACTCTGTTTTCTTACTTCTACCAAAACTGACAGGTTGCTTGTTCAGAGTCACATCATCTTTTCTATAGCTCCTACCTGAGCTATGATAAGCTTCCTTATCACATACCCCCCTGCTTAAGTTATTATGGACTGGTTTTACTGGTGAAACTTCTTCTCTACAGTCCGTAATACGGGAAAGTGCATCCGCATTCTTGTGTAACTTCCCGGCACGATGTTCAACCTGAAAATCAAACGCCTGTAAGGCCATGTACCAGCGTGTCAACCTGGCATTGTGGTTCTTCATTTGCTGCAACCACTTAAGTGGGGCATGGTCCGTGACCAACTGGAACTTTCTCCCTGTAAGGTAAAACCTTAACGCCTCCACTGACCACTTGATAGCCAAACACTCTTTTTCTATCGTGGAATACTTTTGTTCAGCCGGTGACAACTTCCTGCTCAGGTACATCACAGGATGCTCCTCCCCATCATGGCACTGGGATAGGACCGCTCCTAGCCCTACATCCGATGCATCGGTTTGAACCAGAAAGGGTTTCTTGAAGTCTACTCCTTTCAGTACCGGTCCTGTACACAATTTTTCTTTTAAGACTGAAAATGCTTTTTCAGCTTCTGGTGTCCACTTTATCTGGTTTGGACAATTCTTTCGCAGCATATCCGTGAAAATGGCACTTTTCTCTGCGAATTGCAGTATAAACCGGCGGTAGTATCCAATAAGTCCTAAGAAACTTCTTAGTTGTTTCTTTGTTGTTGGAGGAGGAAAATTCCTGATGCTATCTATTTTGCTTAATAGAGGTTTAATTTTTCCTCTTCCCACTAGGTGGCCTAGGTATTTTACCTCCCTATTTGCAAAGGCACACTTCTTCGGGTTTAAAGTGATTCCCGCTTGCTTCATAGAGCACAAGACTGCCCTGATCCTCTTCAAATGCTCCGCCCAGGTGTTACTATGGATTATGACATCATCCATGTATGCAAAAGCATAACTTTGGCAGGGTCGAAGTACCTGATCCACTAACCTTTGGCAGGTAGCCGCTGCTCCATGCAGTCCGAAAGGCATCCTCTTGAACTGGAAAAGGCCAACGGGGGTGCTGAACGCAGTCTTCGGCTTCGACTCCCTGGTGAGAGGGATTTGCCAATATCCTTTTGTCATATCAAGGGTGGTTAAGTATTGAGCCTGTCCCAGCTGGTCTAGCAGCTCCTCAATTCTTGGCATTGGATATGCATCAAAAACTGATATGGCGTTTACCTGCCGGAAGTCAATACAAAATCTTAAGGATCCATCAGGCTTCGGCACCAGGACTATGGGGCTATTCCAGGGACTCTTTGACTCCTCTATTACCCCCATGTCCAACATCTCCTGGACTTGTGCCACTACTTCCTGTCTTTTGGCTTCGGGCAAGCGGTATGGCCTTTGACGAACCAATTTCCCAGGTGGAGTTATTATTTCATGGGCCACCAAATGGGTCTCCCCAGGTATGGGTGTCAACACATCTGGGAATTCCTTAAGCAACTTCCTAATTTCTTCCTGTTGTACCATTGTCAGGTCCTCACCTATTTGGGGCTCTGATTTCTCTTTACAATCAGATACCTGGGGTCCCAAATCTTCCTCTTCACTCACCTCCCTCTCTCGGGCACAGGTGGCAGCTAAGCTTTTAACCCCTTTGACATCAGTAGAACCAAAGCCTTTGGCTCCACGTTCAGAATTCTCTAGGGATGTGACCTCCTCCACAGGTGGAAAACCCAGCCTCTCACAGATCAATTGGGCAATTTTGTCTCCTGTCTTCACATGATACTCATTCTGTCCAAAGTTAAATAACAGAACTTTAATATTGCCCCTGTAATCGGGATCAATTACTCCCGCACCCACATCGATGAAATATTTAAGGGCTAATCCGGACCTTGGGGCTATTCTCCCATAACATCCAATTGGTATTTCCACTTGGAGACCGGTGTCAACCAGGGCTCTCCCTTGGCTAGGTACAGTCACATTTTCTATGCTGCACAGGTCAAACCCAGCAGATTGAGGGGTTGCCCGCTTAGGAGCTTGGGCCTTCTCTGAGACCTTATGGTACTTTAGGACGAATATCTGCTTTGGGGTAGCTTGGTCTTCTGGATGCTTAACCATCTTTTTAGCTGGGGTCTGAGGACTTCCAAATAAAGGCCCGGGAGCTACTACCATTAAACCTTCTCCCTCCTTCTTTCCTAGTCCTTCCATTAGACCCTGCTTAAATCTTGGCCAGTCTCTTCCTAAAACCAAATCAAAGGGTAGCCTAGGCACCACTGCTAACAGGACTCCCTCTTGTTTCCCTAGGCACTTAACCTTTAGCCTATAGGTGGGATATGATGATGCAGCACCATGAATGCATCTGATGTGAACTTGGCTTTCAGGGGTTCTAGGCACAAATCTTTCTTGGGCCTCTATCCTCTTCCAAAGCCTTTTTGACATCATACTCTGGTCTGCCCCAGAGTCTAATAATGCATTTGTGGTAATTCCCTGCACATCAACCATCAAAAGAAATCCTTCCTTGGGCTGTTTTAAATCCAGACCCATTAAACTAGTGTGTGTCTGGCATCTCTTCTCTAAATGTCCCAATTTTCCACACTTGAAACATTTCTTTCTATTCCACTGTGTCATCTGGTTTGATACAGTACATTCATTTTCAGAAACATTCTTAATTATCCCCTTTTCTGATACAGCACATCTAGCCTCAGCATCCATCTTTAGAGGGCCACCCATTCTATGGCAAGCCTGCGTGGCTTCCAAGAATCTCTCTGCTAGCATGGTTGCCTCTCCAAGATTTTGGCAATTTTGCTGTATAAGAAAAACATTCAAATCTTTAGGTACCCCAAGCATAAATTGTTCCAGCATTATAATATCTAATAACATTTCTACTGTCTTTTGCTCAGGCTCCAACCATTTTACAGCTAAACTTCTGATTCTCTGACTCAGAGCCCTGGGTGTCTCACCCACTTTCAATGTAACAGCTCTAAACATTCGCCTATACTCTGAAATAGACAACCCTAGGCGATCTCTAATAGCTGCCTTTACATCCTTATAATTCAAAGCCTGGGCTGCTGGCATTGCTCTGTAAGCTGCAAGTGCCTCTCCAGTTAATGAGGCTGCCAGCCTTACTGCCCACTGGGTCTCTGGCCATGCTAAAGCCTGTGCCACTCTTTCAAAAGACTCTAGAAAATCATCAACATTATCATCTGGAGTTAATTTCCCAAAATTAAATGCCCCAATCCCTGATTGAGTCCCACATTGTCCACATGTGGTGTACCAGTACTAACTGCTGGTCTTGCATCTGTTCCACTTTGGCTCTGCAGCTGAACTAGAGCTTGCACCAGATCAAGCACTGGTTTCTGCTGTTCCATTAAGGCCTTCATAGCAGTGTTCCTGGGCCTGCTGTGACAGCTCCTGCTGCTTGCTAAATTGGGCTGCCATCCACTGAGCCATCTCCCTCGGATCCATCTTGACCCCTGCAAGAAATAAAGAAAAAAAACCCCAAAGTGCAGCACCTTCCAACCAGGTGTGTTTTTTTCAACTTTTTTTTTTTTTCAATTACCCCCTGTGCTTACACACATCCACCACTAGACATGCCCAGGTACATATTACCTTGTCTCAGTGATGAATCCAGCTTTGCACAGGGTCTTTTCATCTGGGACAGCTTCCTGGAACAACCACTTCTCCTCCAAAGTGCAGATGAGGGAACAAAATCTTCTTTCAGCTTCAAACTTGAATTTTATTTGTAATCCACAGCAAATAAATCCTCTTGGTGCAAAAGCAATCCGAAAAACTACGCCATTTGTCAGACGGCTGCCTAGGGTGAGAACTTACACAATCTTGACGATGCATATATTCATATGATTCTTGCAAGGTATTGTGGGTAATGTAGTTCTTTCACTCCCAAACACAGCTGAAGACAATAATTGAGTTGTGATACCAGTGGTAAGGCCAATAAAATACTTCTTTTATTGATGGGGTTTAATTCACCCAGCACAAATATGCTTGGTAGCAATATAAATGAGGTTACTTGCTTGCAGTGTTTAAATGGATAACATAAAGTCACAAAGCAAATCAGAAAACAACCTTCAGCTTGTCAGGCAATTAGCTAATGTTTTCTTAGCAAATAATTACCAAATAAAAAGGCACAAAGAAATGAATAAACTTTGCTTGTTAGGTTAACTTCTGCTTATTTTCCACGCAGATCCCAGCAGTGATTCTCCCTTGCTCACACACACAATCAGGTGCAGCTTTAATTACTATCAATTGACCAGCTGAAAGCCTTTAGCTGGCTGGCTGCTACTGTGTGAACCCAAATCCTGCTTTAAGAGCTGTTTGCAGTGGAAATAAAGAACAAAGTTAGGTTTCTTTGTGATGGCTGATGTGTTTGCTCACAGAAAGCTAGCAATAGCATTTAGATAGAGAACAGTCCATGTAATTAATAGTTTCATCTGCTGTATCTCCCCCTTCATCAATCAGCATAGGGTCACTATCATACATTGGCACAGATGAGTCTTTCAATAAGGCACTATCATGAGAATGCTTATTCCCTTGCTGCCATTCACTATTATAGATAGGGTCTGGATCAGTGTTCATACCTGAGCCTCTCCTGCTATCATAATTCCTCTCTGTATAGCTTGGCCAGTATGTAATCCAATTCTGATGTCCAGCCTTCCAATCTTGATCCCTGGACACTGGATCTTCTCTCACATACCTTCTGGCCTTGGTCTGAAAGTCCCTTCCACGTGCAGTCTTCTCTCTCCCAGGTAGCCACTGGTGATTCCTATCTCTGCCAATCCATTCCTCTGGCTGACTCCAGTCCAATGGACTCTGCTGGCATTTGGAAGACCTCCCAGTATAGGTACCGCCTTGGACTCTCCCAGACCTTCCAATGGCCTTTCTTCTCTTCCTTCCAGAGAGTTTCCTTCTCTCTCTATCCGCTTGGCTTGGCTTCTGTTTCTCCAGGTGATGCTGGTGCTTGAGCTTGAAGCTGTTGCTGTATCTGTGTCTGAAGCTATTATCTGTAGAATAAGCTCTATTCTTATTCTGTCCTAATGTGTGCTCCTCCTTAACACAGCGCAGCTGTGTTGAATCAGGCCCTGCCCTTTGAGATGAGTGCTTAGGGATTACCTCATAGCTCTCTTGATTGCACACACGTTTTCTCACTTCAGCCCCTCTCATGGCTGCTGGAAACCTGGTGCATTCTGGGACTGGTAGTCTTTTATGTGAAAACTCTGTTTTCTTACTTCTACCAAAACTGACAGGTTGCTTGTTCAGAGTCACATCATCTTTTCTATAGCTCCTACCTGAGCTATGATAAGCTTCCTTATCACAGACCGCACCTTAAATATTGAATATTGTGTGCAATTCTGGTTGCCATATCTTTAAAAGGATATAGCAGAATTAGAAAAGGTTCAGAGAAGAGCCACCAAAATAGAAAAGGGTATGGAAGGATATCCCTATGAAGAAAGACTTAAAAGGTTAGGGCTCTTCAACTTGGAAAAGAGATGCTTGAGGGTAGATATGATAGAGGTCTATAAAATAATGCATGGAGTAGAACGGGTAAATGTAGATTGGTTGTTTACCCCTTCAAAGAGTAGAATGACTAGGGGACACTCAATGAAGTTACACTGTAGCACATTTAAAAGTAATCAGAGAAAATATTTTTTCACTCAATGCGTAAACAATTTCTGGAATTTGTTATTAGACGATGTAGTAAAAACTATTAGGGATATGTTTACTAAACCGTCTTAACGTGTGCCCAGCGTTAGTGTGCAGGCTGCCATAAAAGGAGTGGGCATGTCGGTCTTAAGGTAGGAAAACGGGATTATCGCATGATAACGAGCGCTGCGCACATTATCGGGCGAGACGCCGCTAAGCACGTTAACGCGCGGTAATCTTAAGTAAGCACGCAGACATGCAAACAGAAGCAGAGGTGTAGCACAATGATTAATACACTGACTGATGATACAGGGGGTCATGAGTTTGATCCCCCAGTGTGCTGCATGCATATGGCTGGCTGAGGCATTAGCTGTAACATGTAAGTATTGTTTTTTGAGGCATGTTATATATATTTTAATTAGTGCTGCCAGCAAACACACCCTCATGTGCCATAACCTAAGGTGCCGCATAAGGCACTC
Source organism: Ichthyophis bannanicus (assembly GCA_033557465.1). NCBI lineage: Eukaryota > Metazoa > Chordata > Amphibia > Gymnophiona > Ichthyophiidae > Ichthyophis > Ichthyophis bannanicus. The sequence goes on from CM066036.1 coordinate 379,303,852, forward strand.
TATAAGGCACTCCATAGGGCACATTATAAAGTGCACTGTCTGCCAAGGCACCCTATAATGTCCCCTATGGGGCACCCTGTAAGGCGCTTTATAGGACGCCTTATAAGGCACCTTAGAAGGCGCCTTATAGGGCGCCCTATAATGTCCCCTATGGGGCACCCTATAAGGCGCTTTATAGGACGCCTTATAAGGCACCTTAGAAGGCGCCCTATAAGGTGCCTTATGGGGCGCCCTATAAGGTGCCTTATGGGGCGCCTTATGAAGCACCGTATGGCTACAGTACTCTGAGGGTGTTTTTGCTGGCAGCACTAATGTACATTAAAAATAGACAATGCCTTGGACAGGGAGGGTAGGTAGGGGGGGAGGGAGGAGGCGAGGGGGGAGGGAGGGGAGGGAGGGGGGGAGGGAGGGGGAGGGAGCGGAGGGAGGGGGGGGAGATGTTCAGACCCATAGGCAGATTATGTACCACCACCCAACCTACCCTCTGTGGCTCAGGGTGGGAAACAGGATCCACATTCTACCTCCCTGCAATGGTGGCAGTAGAGGGGGACCATCAACCCCAGTTCTGCTGGGAAACAGACAATCTACAGGGCAGTCAATGCAAATCTTCACACATCCATAAGGCAAGTCAAACAGTAGGCCTGGAAATGCTCAGCTGCCCCCCCCCACCCCCCACTATCTGACATTCTCCAGCAGCAAGCCTCCTGCACCCTGCAAGGTGTTCCAGCCAGACACATACTAACTATAGATAGTCTGCTAGCTAGTCCATAATCCATCTTCCTGGAGAAGATGCATGTACCCAGAACTGGGATGTCAGCATACACACCAAGCAAATAAGTCAGTGATTGGGCCCCAAAAGAGAACCCATAAATATCACATGAGAGAAATATTATATAGCACTATGGGGGAACCTAGCCATGCCGTGGTCACTGCTCAGTCAGGGTGAGAGTGACCTCCCAGCAGGACATGCTGTGGCCACCCTGTCCATGCAGGTGGTTGTCGGGCACCACAATGTCCGAGTCATTGCCCTATACCCTGTGCAGATGCATCCTGGCCACCCTGTCCGGGCTATACCCATGGTACCTTGCTCCTCATTATGCACATTGGCAGGCTTACACTGGCAACAGTGTGAGCTGAGGAAGGTGGTGGCAGACACCACACACTGGATAGACAAACACACGCTCCCACACCTATGCCAGCATTGTGCAAACATAGAGGCTCTTGGCAGCCCTGGCCACCGCACCAGTCCTGGGCACAGTACAGGCATGGCTATGGTATGCAGTACTGTTGGGGTCACTCCCCAGGGTAGTAAACAGTGTCAGACACAAGACCTGTAGCACACTCCACAGACATCAGAAAGGTTGCTATGATGCAGCTCACTCAGAGAATTGTACTTAACCTCGGAAGTGCTATCTGCCAGTAATCATAGCAACCTTTTGATAGCTGTGTACCGTATTCCCAGGTTTAGGGTGGCATTGCTAAGGTATGCAAGTGCCAGTATTGGGAGATGCAGGCAGGGCCCAACATCCTGCCTCTCCAGGAGGCTTTGGATAATGGAGCCTGTGGGTGAGGGTGTGTCTGCCCCTGTTGGCCACTGCTCTAGGGCAGAGGTTCCCAACTCCAGTCCTGGTGGGCCAGACACTGTTCGGGTTTTCATGCTGTCCCTCATGCATATGCATGAGATACATCTGCATACCATGGGGGCGGCGCATAGAAATGCAGCACAGGCATCTTTATTAGAGACAGCATGGAACCTGAATGGTGTTTGGCCCTCCAGGACTGCATTTGGGAGACTCTGCTCTAGGTAATGCGCACGTTTATGGTGTCTGTGCTCTGTAGGGTAAAATGTAGGTGTTTTGGGCATGTCTACGTCATCTGCACTAAAGGTTCTGTCTGTATTAGCACATTTTAATAGTGGGTAAAATATGGGGGCTGGGTTGGCAGGAACCACAGCTGTGACTTGAACCTGTGATCTTCTGCTCCTGAACACACTGGCTGTGTGCACTGCACCACCATGTTGCCACAGAGACCATGCATTCCCTGGGGATACCATGACTGTTCTTCAGACAGGGCCTGTCTGTTGCAGTGCATGGCACCCACCTACACAGGGCTAGGCCACGGTCTGCTCTGGGCAGCTGCCACTGCCCCCTCCACCACCAGTACCCCTCTGTCACCCTGCAGACATGCCCTTCTGCTTGTGGTGCTAGTGGAGCACAGTCTCAGGCCATCCAGTGTGCGGGTAGGCGGCTGCCTATGGTGCAGGTTCTGGGGTAGGGGTGCCTGCATAGATGTCCACACTTCCCCCCAGCACCGCCTGCCAATGTTCTGTGCCCTTGGGGGTACCTGCTGGGTACTATCCCCTGTGACACTGTGGGAAGCACACTCATGCCCATGCTGGGCCCTCATCAGTTGCTGTCTGGCTGCTCTACTCTTTCAGCATTCCTATGGGCCACCTAGGCATCACCCTAGTCCGCACTGTGGCCCAGCTGCAGTACAGCATGTGCCGTCGGCAGCCCTCTGTGTCCCCTTTCCCAGCATCTGTCCAGTTGCCCATTCCGACATGCCCGCCCTGCTGTTCACATGTGCACGCCATAGGAAACCTGTCCAATAGAGAGGGAAACCCTGATCAGCGCTATTTCACTGTGGGATCATTCACCTTGTATGGGGACAGAGCGTAGACCCTTCCAAAATTCAGATCTTTTTTTTGGAACTTTCTTGGGAGTGTTTTTTGATGTTTCCCATTAATATCACTATTGCCCAGCTTGGTTATGTTTTTTTTTATATTTTGTTGGGGTCATTTTCAATGTTTATTTGCACTTTTGTTCCGTGCACATGTATCACACTTATCACTTTTTTGTAGGTTTCCCTGGTTTTGCTGTGCATTGCTGACATAAATGGTTTCTCTTCCCTTTAAATCAGCTTTAACGCCAGGGTTTCACTGGCGTTAGTTTTGAGCCTCGTATTTCACAGCGTTAGTGTGCGGGGAGCCTCTCTCCTCCCACTCTCCACCCATTGACCCCTTCTCTCCGCCCATGGGGAGCCTTCCTCCGCCCTCCGGGAGCCTTTCCCCGCCTTCAGCGCTCGTTTGCGCCGCTGTGCGTGTTATCGCGCGATAAGGTACCTTTGCGCCTGATAAAGCGCCATTATCGCGCAATAAAGTACCTTATCGCGCGATAACGTCACAGAGCGCACTTTAAGACGGTTTAGTAAACATACCCCTTAGAGGCCTTGTATCAGATGTAGTGAGATTAGTTAATTCTAAATGAAATAGTGGGTACTGAGTGCTGTGGTATAATATACTGAGTTCAGAATAAAAGTGGACAAAAAATAGTTAAAACAAACCTTTCCTTTTACTCTAATGAACAAGAAACAGTTCACAAAGAAAAAACAATATGGATATTTACGAGAGCAAACCAAAGACAGAAAATAGAATCATTGTCAAATAATATCTTCCAAAATAAACCGGAAAGTTTGGTAAGCTGGTAGAATATGTAAATTAAAAGTTTTCACTGCTAGTTGACAAAAGAAACCTAGGCAGGTTTTTTTTTTTTTTTAAATTTAGCTAAAGTTGTCAGTCTTGTAATTGAAACCCAAGAATGATGCACAAGTACTATAAATTCTGTTTGGGGCCTTTGCCTGCTAGGGAAAATCCAGATTTTTTTAGAGGTATGTCTACTAAAGGGAGTTAGCTGCTACCGTGGGGCTAAACCAAAGTTTGTGCCCGGTGATAGCAGCAAATGTGTGAGAAAATCAGATATCAGAAGCACTTTTCTGCGATACCTGGTTTTCGTGGAGGAGGGATTGGGGCAGATCAGGGCAGGGAATGGGCTTGGCGATATTTGGCAGTCTCTGTGTGAAATCTTTTTGCATGGTGGCTGCCAATATCTGGCTCGATTGTGACGGCAGATAGCACCACCTCAAAGGGTGGCGTTATCTGCCTGGAGGCCCAATAACACAGCAATGTGGCTGCTGTTGGTTGGCAGCACAAGGCTATCTCAAGGTTATCAGGCCACCAAAGCTGCAACTTCAGTACCCCATAACCTCAACAATATTTTTGGTGCATGGTGTTGCGATCCACAGCACAATATGAAGGAAAATGTTCCTTGTCCCCCTGCAGCACCAGTCCCCTCTGAGCATCTCCCAATTGGGATTGATGCACCCCCTGTACATACAAAAATCCTGATTAGTCAGTTGGGAAAGCTCACTCCCCTAAATCTCCCCTCCTCACTCCCCTAAATCTCTATACATATTCAGCCCAATTCCATAACATGCACATCCGGCTCACGGATATATCTAAATTAAAAGCGGGCCCCATTGGAACCTAATTCTGCATTCATGGATCTAGATGTACCTGTGGGTCCGGAATTAGGGATTTGGCATACCTAAGTGCTGTGTTTTAGGACTTCCATTCCACTGCCATTTTTTATCTCTTTCTTATTCATTTCCATTTTGCTATCTCCTTTGGCTTTCCTTCTTTTCTCATTCCTTTTTTATGATCTGGCCCTTTTCCCATGCACAGCTGGAAAAGCTTTATATCATCTTCCTTGATACAACAGTATTATTTACTATGTTAATTGATTTCTTTTTCTTAATTGCTTTCCTGTTTATTTATAATTTTTCGCTCTTGTCTCTAAGGTGCTTCCATTTATTGGAGATATTCCATGTCTTGACTATGGGCCCGATTCTGAGGCAGATAGCACACACAGAGCCGGTGTGCATTCTGTGGAGAACGGAGGTGTGATGGGGGAGAGTGGCAGAAGTGGGCGGGCTGACCCCCAGATGTACAGGGCCAATTCCAGAGACGGCCTGTACATCTGGGGGTTACCAGGGGGATGCCCTGCTTATTCCACCTCTGAGATGGAATAAGTGTAGAGCGCCCCTCCAAATGTGACCAGCAGAACACCCAGAGCCCAGCAGCCCCCCGGAGCAGCAGGCAGCACACGGTAGGTCTCAGCTGCCTGATCCAGGCCCCGGCTGGCCCCATCGGGGGTTGGGCGGCAGGGTGAAGAAAGTCAGAGATATGGCAGGCTGGCTGGAAGGTGGTGTGGATGTCTTCAGCTGGCCACAGGAGCACACTAGGACATCATCGGGACCGATTCTGAATGCTGCATGAATGTTTTGCTCTCACATTTCAGAATCGGGTCCAAATGGGCCCGTCCTGCTCGGGGCTATCCGGATGGCACAGACATGTCCCTTCCTGAATCAGGCTCCATGTGACCATCCCATTACTGAAATGCAGTTGATGCTGTTGTATGGACTATTTTGATTGCAGATATTAATACAGTTGTGGTCAACATTATTGGCACTCTTGCAGTTCAACTCCTTAATGTCCAATATTTCCTAATAAAGTGGCCAGTGAAATGGCTTTGGCCTATATATACCACATATTTCACACATAAAAGAATCAAATAAAACAAGACCAGTTAAAAAAGAACATAATAGCTAAGTCTAAGACTTCTATTGGAGCCTCACCTGTGCTCTCATAAAATAATACTGGAGTTAGTTAGCTGCCTTTTCCTTTCTACTTTGTTAGTATATTGTGAATTTGGAATTTTGGAATTCTCCCCTCTTATATTGTGGGCTAGGGTGAACAGATGCATTGATTTTTGAAAAAATTTGCTTGTTATAATTAATCTGCTATGATTGTTCCTGATTGTATCTGTACTTTTTCTTTCAAGATTGTTCTGTGAACTTTCTTGATTTATAATGTAAAATGGTTATAAATAAATAAATTAAAAAAAAAAAAAAAGAACATAATAGGAAATAGTATAAAAACTGAGATACAACCAGGACATGATTATTGGCACCCTTATAAACAATTCAAATCAGTTTGAACAGAAGAACCACATTCCCACTGCAGTAAAATTAGACACACCTGTGAGCAATTGTCAGTACTCACATGACTTGAATCAACCAGTGAATGATGGCTCTAATGTTTAAAATGAACACATTCACTTCCACAATAGTAAAGACGAGAGCTGCTTGACACCATCAGAAAAGCCATCATCACCAAACATCAAACTTCAAATGGGTACAAGGCCATCTCCAAAGACCTTGGGATGCTTGTGTCTACAGTTCACAATGTGCTACCTAGTGTCAGAGTGTAGTTACTCACCTGTAACTATGTTCTCTAGGGACAGCAGGAATCAGTCCTCACATAGGATGATGGCACCTATGGAAACCTTTGGGAGTTACACTATGCATATGTAGTCACTTTTCCACCCAAGGGTGCCATCTTACCTCAGTATGATGACATAGCATAATCAAAGCTAAAAATGAAAACAACTCCAAGGGGAGAAGGGAGGGTTGTGAGGACTGATTCCTGCTGTCCCCGAAGAACTATGTAACTATGCTTTCTTTGGGAACAATCAGGAAGTCAGTCCTCACATATGGGACTCCCAAGCTACAGGCTACCGGAAAAACCTATAAAAGCCATGGGCAAATGAAAAACGATGAGCAGTGAATGGCAGCAGGAAGTGAAGAATGACCTCAAGTTCTGATGCAGGGGTCAAAGGGCAGGAGTTGCACTAATCCCCAAAGACATAGAAACATAGAAACATGACGACAGAAAAAGACCACATGGCCTATCTAGTCTGTCCTTCCATAACAACTACAATAGTCCCCTTTTTACCTTTAGAGATCCTCTGTGTTTGTCCCATGCTTTTTTGAATTCAGTTACTGTCCTCATCTCTACCACCTCCACTGGGAGACTATTCCACGGATCCACTACTCTTTCCGTAAAGAAATATTTCCGCATATCATTCCTGAATCTATCTCCCTTCACCCTCATCCCATGTCCCCTCGTAGCAGAACTTGCTTTCAATTGAAAGAGGATCTCTCCCTGAACATTTATGCCATGGAGGTATTTAAACATCTCAATCATATCACCTCTATCCCGCCTTTCCTCTAAGGTGTACATATTAAGATCCTTCAGTCTGTCCTCATATGCTTTATAATGAAGACCACTAATCATTTTAGTAGCCACCCTCTGCACCGACTCCATCCTGTTCACATCCTTTTGAAGGTGCGGTCTCCAGAATTGCACACTATACTCCAAATGAGGTCGCACCAAAGACTTATACAGAGGCATTATCACCTCCTTTTTTCTGCTAGCCATTCCTCTCCGTATGCACCCAAGCATCCTTCTAGCTTTTGCCGTCGCCTTTTCTACCTGTTTAGCTACTTTAAGATCATCAGACACAACCACGCCTAGGTCCCGGTCTTCTTTAGTGGACAAAAGTACTTCACCCCCTATACTATATTGCTCCCTTGGATTGCTGCAGCCCAAATGCATGACCTTACATTTTTTAACATTAAATCCCAGCTGCCAAATTCTAGACCATTCTTCAAGCTTAGCTAGATCCCTCCTCATGTTATCTACCCCTTCCTGGGTGTCTACTCTATTGCAGATTTTGGTATCATCCGCAAAGAGGCAAACCTTACCTGAAAGACCTTCCTCTATATCACTAACAAAGATGTTAAAAATAATCGGACCAAGGACAGATCCCTGGGGCACATCACTGATAACATCCTTCTCCTCAGAGTGATCTCCATTTACTTGTACTCTTTGTCGCCTCCCACCCAACCAATTTCTAACCCAAGCAGTAACTTTAGGGTGCATCCCTAGGGTGCTCAATTTGTTTATAAGTCGCCTTTGAGGAACAGTGTCAAAGACTTTACTGAAATCTAAATACACCACATCTAGACATGACAGAGTACTACCTGGCTGAAGGCACTGTTATGCCGTGAGCTCTCCTCCAGACAGTAATGAGCTGTGAATGTATGGACTGAGGACCAGGTGGTGGCTCGGCATATGTCTTGCAGAGGATTCGAGCGCATGTGTGCTACCAAGGCGGCCATGGTGCACACATTGTGGGCAGTAAAATGCCACTTCAGGGAGAGTCCTGACTGCTCATAGGCAAAAGAGATGCAGTCGCCACCCAGGTGGATAGGGTGCGCTTAGAGATGGGCAATGTCAAGCCTGTTTGGATCATAGGAAATGAATAGTTGTGGCAGTGGATCTTCATCATTTTGAGGTAGAAGGCCAACGCCCTCTTACATTCAAGGGTATGGAGGGTAGGAAAAAAGGTGAGGAGAACCGCCTCCTGATTGAGATGAAATGTAGATACCACCTTTGGTAGAAGCTTGGGATGGGTGCAGAAAACCACCCCATTCTTGTGAAATCTGGTGTATGAGGCATAGGCCACCAATGCCTAGTGCTCACTGACTTGCCGAGCAAAGTAAATGAAACGAGAAAGACAACTTTCCAGGAAAGGAATTTGAGTTGATCTGAAGTAAGCAGTTCAAAGGAAGGAATCATGACTTTTCCAAGAACCACATTCAGGTCCCATGCCACCGGGGGCAGTTGGACTGGGGGTCATGAGAGGAGGAGACCTCTCATTAAGCAGTTCACGAGAGGGTGGACCAAGATTTATTTATTTATTTAACTTTTTTTTTTATATACCGCCTTTCAGAATCTCAAGGCGTTTTACATAGAACAGAACTTTGTTTACATAGAACGTATTTCAAAACTATATAGTTCTCTGTGTGCTGTGCTTTCCTGTCTAATCAATGTGTTTATACCTCAAAAATTTCCTGTCATGATTTGACAATTTCCAATCTGTAATAAAAAAAAAACCCGCTGCTGATCGCTGGAAGTAGCGGTATACAAATGTATGCTAAATAAATAATAAATAAATATACAGCAATGTTGACTGTGTTTACATTTAACTGTTTAACTATTTACATAAAGTTTGTGCTGTGCATGGTGCTTAGGGTTCAGTCTGTTGAGGTGGTAGGCAGTCCATTACGAGGTTGGTGGAGTATAGAAGTATTCGGTAAGTAGGTACGTTTTCAGGAGCTTCCTGAAGGTAGAGCCATCTGTGGTGGTTCTCAGGTGGTTGGGGAGGGAGTTCCAGAGTGCAGGAATGTAGAGTTTGAATGCTCTCTTTAGAGTATTCTGGGATATTCCTGTGCGGGATGTGGAGCTTGCAAGTGAGTCTTGATGCTGTGTTCTTCTTGATCTGTTATCTGGAATTTTTCAGATTAGTTCATTTAGGCAACCGGCAGATTGGTTATGTTGAATTTTGAATGTCAACATTATGCTTTTATATTTTATTCTGGAGTTGATGGGAAGCCAATGGAGGGATTCGAGAATGGGGGTGATGTGGTCATGTTTGCTGTTTCTTGTGATTAGACGAGCTGATGCGTTCTGAGATAGCTGTTAAGACCTGGACTGAGCTTTTGGGTAGGCCATGTAGGATTAGGTTGCAGTAATCGAGGTGTGGTATGATGAGCGCTTGACACACAGTTCGGAAGTGGTTCTGCTCAAGTAGGGGACGTAGGTTTTGCAAGAATTTCATCGTAGTATATTTTGGAGGTGGTCTTGCTGATGTGAGTCTGTAAATTGAGTCTCTGGTCGAGGTGAATTCCTAGGTATTTTACCTCGTTTTTTACGGGGATTGATCTGGTTCCTATTATTATATTGTCTGGGGGTTTGAATGTGGAGTTCTTCGTGACAATAAGGGCTTCCGATTTTTTGTAGTTGATGTCGAGGTTCCTTAATGTCAACCATTCAGTTATTGCTGTCATGCAGGATGAGATGGTGGAGTACTCGGGGTTCTTTGTGTCTAGAGTGATGTAGATCATTAGGTCGTCTGCATATAGGTGGTAGTGAATGTTGTAGGCTAGTAATATTTTGCAAACTGGTTGTAGGTACAGGTTGAAGAGTAAAGCTGAGAGGGATGAGCCTTGAGGAAGGCCTTGTTTTGGTGAGAAGGGATTTGATTCATTGTAATTTATCTTGACTTGGGATTTCCTGTCTGTAAGGTAAAAGCAAAACCATGCCAGGGGTGTGCCACTTACTCCTATTTCAATTAGCCTGTCTAGTAGTGTGTGGTGAGTTATTGAGTCAAAGGCAGCTGTTATGTCAAAAAAATGAGGACAAAGCCTTTCTTGATGTCTTCCATTCCTTTTATTACTGTGTTCAGGAGGGAGGTCAGTAGGGTCTTGACTCCATGTTTTTCTCGGAACCTGTGTTGTTGAGGATTGAGTGGGGCAGTAGCATCTATGAGATCTTGGAGCTGGCGTTGTACAGTTTTCTTGATTAGCTTGGATAATAAGGGGATGTTTGATATGGGTCGATATGAAGCAGGAGCGGTTGGATCAGAAGTGTTGTTTTTCAGTAGTGGTCTAATGGATGAGTTTTTCAGGAAAGGAGGCATAATTCCTTGTAAAAGAGAGGAGTTGATTATCTTGCAAAGTGTTGGGGTTAGTTCTTGCGCCATTACCTTTATCCAGGGGGTTGGGCATGGATCAAACAGTGAAGTGGAAGTGTTCATGGATTTGAGCAAGTTAATGTAGAGGTCTTTTGTGACTAGGTGAAAAGTGGTCCAGGTATTTTGTTGGTTTTGTTCGGATGAAGGTGTAGAGGGTTGGTTCGGAGGAGGTTGTGGGTGAGCTAGCTTGCAGTACAGGTATGAGGCATAAGTCTCTGGCATCAGGTCATCGGTGTCTTGGCTTTGTGGAGTCCTGGAAAGTGCCTTTACAGTGGTGAACAGCTCTCTTGGGCGATTTAAGGAGGCCATTATGATGTTTGTGTGGTGTTGCCTCTTGTAAGTGAGGATTAACTCGTTGTATTCTTGCTGGTTTTTCAGGTATTCTTGTTGGTCGTGTTGTGCTTTTGTCTTCCTCCATCGTCTTTCTAGCTTTCTTAAATAAGTTTTTGCTTGCTTGATTTCTGGTGAGTACCAAGGGGCCTTTCTTTCATGGTTGGAGGCTCTTGATCTCAGGGGTGCAGAGGCGGCTTGTGAGATGGTGTGGTTCCAATTATCAATCAGCGCTGGGAGATCCAAGGGGCTGGCCTCGAGATGGGGTAATATTTGGTTGATGAGTGTGTCTTTGTTGAATTCTTTAAAACGTCTGTGGGGGTTTGTGTGGCACAGACTAGGATGCTGGGGTCTGTGAGGAATGTTGAAGGAGATTGCGTAGTGATCTGACCATGGAACAGGTGTTACATGGTGATTAATCTGAGGGTTTACGGTGAGTATTGTAGAAGGTAGGAAGACTAGGTCCAAGGTGTTACCAGCCCTGTGTGTCTGGGTTGAGACTATCTGAGAGAGATCCAGAGCGGTTAAAGCATCCAGGAATGCTGTAGCATGAGTTGAGGTTAGGGAGGTGAGGTTGAAATTGCCTAAGATTATGGGTAGCTTGCCTTTGCTAGTATATCTGGTGGCTAATTCAATTATGGTAGAGAGGTCTTCTGGGTTGGCTGTGGGAGCTCTATAGATTAGGCATATTATCAGGTCTTTGTTTTCCAAGGTTATAGAGTTGAGGGTATGGGTAGAGATGTTGTTGGTGGTTTTGAGACTCAGCTGTTTGTCTGCTAAAATGAGTGTCCCTCCTCCTCTACGACCTTCTCTGGTTGATTGGTGGGCTTCCATGTGAGATGGAGTTAGTTGGTTTAATAAGATGGAGTCCGCTTCGGTGAGCCAAGATTTGGTTATGCACATTATCTTTACTTGTTGGTCATGTATGTAGTCTGAGATAGTGTGGGTCTTGTTACGGATGGAGCAGGCATTTATTAGTGAGCACTTCATTGCTGGGGTCGATTGCTTGGGTGTTGAATTAGCCCAGATGTTTGCATTTGAATGTACCTAGATGAGTCTGTTCGGTTTCTTTTGTGTGCTGGAGAAGAGAGGCTGGTTAGCCAGTAGATGACTGGATCTGTAGAGGATTGGAATTGATTTGTTCCAGTTGTATGTCGCTTTGGATGGCTTGAACAGCAGTATGGCTATGAGGGAGAGGAGTAATGAGGCTTGGATCCACCTCATGGTTGCTGTTTGGTGGTGTTTTCTGTTTTGTTGAGGTCAGCTTGTAATGTCTTGAGGCTTTAGCTTGGAGCTTAGAAGCATTGAGCTGGCGGGAATTCTCTTGGCAATGTGCAGGTGGTCGTTGTGGATGGTTTGGGTTGGTGCCACCTTCAGTCCATGCCTAAGAGCCACGCCAAAAGGCCCTCTGGCGAGGCCCTCAGGCGCGGGTGTGCTGGTTGGCGCTTGTTTATATGGCTGCGGCTGAAGAGGAGAGGAGGAGTCCAGCGGTGTGCTCTCTCTCTCTACCCCGATCAGGAGAGCGAAGGTGGAGGAGAGCTGCAGAGGTCTACTTGTCAGATCAAGTCAATTTTAAGGGGATTTTTTTGAATGATGACCATTATTTGATTGAAGGAGAAAGTGGTATACAAATCTCTGAATTGATCGACACACATCAGGGAAGATCCTTATTGTCTGACCCATGAAGAAGTCATTCATCTTCCTAAAGTACAGCTGATCTTTCCTTTACTTCAACAAATGAGGTATCTCTTGAGTACTGTAGAAATCCTAACTGCAAAAAAAAAAAAAAAAGCTTTCCTCGACTATCCCATCATGCTCCTGGGATTGTCCTTCTATCAGATGGTGATGTGCAGCCAGGGCACTGAGGTGCATCCTGATGAAGTTGTACTTTAAACCAACATGAGAAAGGTGCAACAGCTTCTGGTATATCAACTGCACCAGGAAGGAAAACAGGCTAAGGCCCTTGTCTGTGCACCACAGTGAAAACCGGTGTCATTTAGAGGCATATGCCCACCTGGTGGAATCCTTGCGGGAGGCCAATAGAACATCCTCAACCTCTGTGGAAAGATGGAAGGGGGTCAGAGCTACCCTTTCAGAAGCCAGGCCATCAGTGCCAGAGAGCGGAGGTTGGGGTGCAGGAAAGATCTGTCCTCCTGCGATATCAAGTCCAGAGTGTAGTGCAGGGGAACCGGGGCTGCTCAAGAAAGCTGCAGCAGCAGCAGCGGGAATCAGTGTTAATGGAGTCAGTGGGGAGCAATGAGGATCCGACTGAATCTTGAGCAGGGTTCATAGAACCAGCACTGTGGGAAAGTATGCATACAGCAGAATCCCCGTCCATGGGAAGAGAAAGGCATCAGCTTCTGCTTGGTCCTGGGGCAGTAACTAGGAGCAAAAGAGAGGCGACAGAGTATTGCTGGGGCTGGCAAAGAGGTTCATTGTCGGAGTCCCCCAATACTGGAAGAGAGAGCAGACCATAGCAGGGTTCAGATGCCACTCGTGGCTGAATAACCCTGCTCGAGTCCCAGGAGGTAGGCCACCTGAAGGAGCATGCCCTTTGCTGGGGCAAAAGTCCAGATGCAAACTTCCTCCTATCATAGGAGGTATAAATCTGTGCCTCCCTGCTTGTTGAGATAGAACATTGCCACCTGGTTTGACAGTTGGTTCTGGAACATTTGAAGGGCGTTCGCCACCGCCCGGAGCTTGGGGAAGTTGATCTGATGCAAACTTTCTACCTGTGTCCAGATGCCCTGGGATCAGAGACCATTGCTGTGGGCTCCCCACCCGAGCTTGGAGGCATCCTTGGTTAGGATGCTCTGGATTGGTAGGGCCTGGAAAGGCAGGCCTGCCAAGAGGTTCAGCAGATGCTGCCACCAGGCAATGGAATTCATGAGGGGACCTGGTGATCCACATGCGATCACCTAGATGACCTCTGGTGTGAGGCCACTGAGCACTGAGGAACCACTGTGCCTGCCACATTCGCAAGTGGGCGTCTGGGATCACATGAACCATCGAGGCTATATGCCTCAAGAGGTGCAGCATGAGACGGACTAGCGCCATTTCGTGACCCTGGCCTGGGTAGTATCGAGGAGGGTTCCTATGAACTCCAGGCACTGCGTGGGCTGCAGATGGAACTTGAGGAAGTTGATGACAAACCTCAGACCTTGCAGCAGCAAGAGAGTGTGGCGGCCCATCTGGTCCTCTGGCGAGCCTTCCCTTAAGAGCCAATTGTCCAGATAAGGAAACACAAAGATGCCTTGTAGCTGTAGATAGGCAGCGACCACTGCTGGTGAACATTGTTGGAGCAGCCAAGAGGCTGAAGGGCAGAACCCTGTACTGATAGTGGCAACCACCTATGATAAAGCGGAGAAACTGATGGTGCTTGGGATGAATCAGGATGTGGATATAGGCATCTTTTAGATCCAAGAAGCATAGCCAATCTCACTGATGGATCAGAAAGTGGTTGAGAGTAGATCACAGATTGAGGATGGGATGGAACCATCCTGTCCTTTTGGGGACAAGGAAGTAGTGAGAGTAGAATCCCTTGCCCCACAGATGTTGGGGGATGGGCTCCACCATCCAGTCTGCGAGGAGGGTCCTGAGCTCCCTCTGTAAGAGGTCTCAGTGAAGAGATGTCAAGTGGGGCTTCCATGGAAAGAACAGAAGGGGCATCTGCTCGAAGTGGAGGAGGTAACCTGTAGGGCTGGTGCCTGTTCAGAAACTAATGTCTGAATCAAACAGCATGGCTTCCTGTTACAAGATGGGCCTGCTCTGAATTAAACAAGATGGATTCCTGTTTTGTTATAACTCAGCATTAAAACTTGCAGATCAAGCAATTTTGCACATTTATGTACTTCACAGTAGAAGTATTATTTTCCAGCTGACTATGTGCAGAATAACTCATTGCTGAGACTTTCACTGTGCTACTGGTACTAGCATTTGCAATAATCTATGGACTTGCATACCAGCAACTTTCTCTCACCATGGACCTTTGTTTGCAGAAGGCCACCTATTAGCTGTTACTGGCTTTGCTGAAGATGACATACAGGATTTGAGACCAGCCAATCACCAGACTGGCAGGATAAAGAATTATATGCTAGACACAGGGAAAGACAGCCAGAACACACACACCAACACTCTGGGAACAAGCACAGAGGCTTGCAGAACACCTGGGAACTTTAACTTCTGACATAGACTGTTTTGCTGGTTTCCTCTGCCATTCTCTGCACTTTGTGTGGGCTTGCCTATCTCTCTGGCTGGAAAGTCAGATAGTGTCCAAGGGCAAAACCTCGGGATGGAGTGAATCTCTCCCACAGATCTCTAGCGATGTTGGACCTCTGCCATACTTTGACTTCATGCAGTTCCTGAGACAATTTCTCGGACCTAGCCACAATAATTCTGGCAAGAGCTAAGGTCCTGGTCTTTAATATTCCTCCTGAGGTTGGGGATAGCTTAGACAGACAGATAATGTACTGTACGTCTGAGTGTAGAGCGAATCAGTGATGTGGGTTGCTAAAACAGAGATTAGGCATCTTGGTAATTGTAATCACATGGCTGCATAACATACTACCTCAGAAAACTAATTTATGCTAATTTTTACACTATTTTTGCTATCAGTAATAAAGTCTAATAAGATGCAGGAGACCCTTGAATCAGAACTTCAGAAGGTTGAAAAGGGAATCAGGGAGAAATTTGTAATTTCCTCTGAGTCATTGCCAGGGAAGCAGCAAGTCACTAATGCCAAAACTGCTGCTTTGTATTCCAAGATTCAGCCAGAGCCTCATTTTAGTTCCTTCCTGCCTTTAGAAACTGCAGAGACTGGGAAATCTCTAGAGGGTATCCTTGAGCAGGTTAGCTCCGAGGAAGCGCCCCTCCCATCTTCCAGTACTACAATTTTGGAAGCAGTGAGTCATGAATTCTCTCCACTGGGTCTGGTAGTTCAGGATGGTCAGGGAGAAAGCAAAGTCTTTCTGACCACGCTCCAGTTATCAGTTAAGAGACTGTTCCAGAGGGGGAAGAAAAAAAACTAGGCTTTTCTCCCGAAACAGCCCAGCATCGGAACTCTGTTTTGAAGTTAAAGCACAATGTTTCATTGCCTGTTAATATGAACAAAAGTCAGGAAATTTCAAACCAATTCACTGTTGTGAAGAAATATTTTCACATACAGAAAAAACACAGATAATGGCTCAGCTGGCCAGCTTCCCAGATTAGAACTTGTCTATATAAGACACGAAGCCATTGTTCTCTGCACAGGAGGAAAATCTGGAATCTGTACCAAGATCCATTCCTGAATGCCATTGAAAGCCAAAGTTTAAAATGTTTCTTCTTGGCGCACTACTAATAAGGCCACTTTCACAGATGAACAGGAATAATGAATTATCTGTCCATACCCGAAATAAATTAAATCATGCTTGTAAACAGACTAGGAAAAGTCCTGTGTATGTAAGGTTTAAATTTTCTGCTGAGAAATCTTGCAGTCAAGAATGCAACAGTCTGAATTTAATTTCAGCGCCTTTCAGTGTGGGAGCTTTTGACACTCGTCATGTTTCACCACTGCTAGTGACGTAAAAATATTCATGATTTAACTAATCATGTCTTTTTCTTCTCTGTCCATAGATTCCTGAGAAGAATTACTTTGTTAAAATAAAACTAAAAGTGTTTGATCTTAATTGTTTTAAAGCCATTCCCAGGGGAGTGTATACTGAAAGAATGTACATTTCTGAGGTCACCTGACCACATAAAAACAAAATGTTTTGTTTAGTTCCTATAGGAAACTGACATTAAGGGGTATGTTTACTAAACCGTCTTAATGTGCGCCCGGCGATAGTGTGCAGGCTGCCATAAAAGGAGTGGGCGTTTCAGTCTTAAAGTAGCAAAATGGGATTATTGCGCGATAACGTGCGCTGCTGTGCACATTAATGGGCTAAGCGCCACTAAGCGCCGCTAAGCGCGTTAACGCGCGGTAATCTTAAGTAGGCGCCCAGACATGCAAACACAGAAACAGAGGTGTAGTACAATGATTAATACACTGACTGATGATACAGGGGTCATGAATTTGATCCCCCAGTGTGCCTAATGCATAAGGCTGGCTGAGGCATCAGCTTTGACAGGTAAGTATTGTTTCTTGAGGCATTTTATTTGTATTTTAATTACTGCTGCCAGCAAACACACCCTCACGTGCCATAACCTAAGGTGCCACATAAGGCACCCTATAAGGCACTCCATAGGGCACATTATAAAGTGCACTGTCTGCCACGGCATCCTATAATGTCCCCTATAGGGCACTCTATAAGGCGCTCCATAGGACAACTTATAAGGCACCTTATATGGACTGTAACCATAAGGTGCCTCAGAAGGCGCTTTATAGGGTGCCCTATAAAGCGCCTTCTGAGGCACCTTATGGTTACAGTACTCTGAGGGTGTTTTTGCTGGCAGCACTAATGTACATTAAAAATTGACAATGCTCTGGATAGCCCTATCAAATAACCCTACTGTGGGTTTGAACCCATGACCTCTGGCTCCACAGGCAGTGAAGTAACCAGTGGGCTACAGCTATTAACAAGCTCCTGGCTGGCTACAGAAGGACTGCATGTCACCACACAAACAGTCTGCTGTGGTTACCAGGATAGGGTTAACCCACCCGTACCCATGATGCACTGCACATGCAAATCAGCAGTCTACAGATGATCACAAGATGGGGTATGCACCCCCACAGCACCTCGGCCTGGTAGGGGAAACTGACCGTGTGCACCCCCACAGCACCTCAGCCTGGTAGGGGGTACTGACCGTGTATGTTACTGGCACAGAGTAGCTACAGACCGTCACATTGTGCGGGTACTGTGCTCACCCTGAGGGTGAGGTGGGGCACCCAGCACCAGGTCCACAGCACCTTTCATGGCTGAAATAGGCTATGCTACAGGACCCCGTCAGTGCTAGTGTGTGTGATAGGTAGTTCCTGCAGACACATCTGTATTTGTCAGTCATGTCTAGCCCTTATGGGCTATGATGCACCCAAAATAGTGTATATCCTGTGTTGGTACCATGGTCACATGATGTAGGTGAAGGGAGGTATTTGGACCCATGGGTGGATTATGTACCACCACCCAACCCACTCTCTGTGGCTCAGGGTGGGAAACAGGATCTCCCACCAACAGAGCCACACTCTACTTCCTCGCAATGGTGGCAGTACAGAGGACCATCAACCCTCAGTCTTGCTGGGGAACAGACACCATACAGGGCAGGCAATGCAGATCTGTACACATCCATAAGGAAAGGCAGACAGAAGGCCTGGAAATGCTCAGCAGCCCCCACCACTATCTGACATTCTCCAGCAGCAAGCCTCCAGCTGCTGCACCCTGCAAGATGTTCCATCCAGACACATACTAGCTGCAGACAGTCTGCTAGCTAATCCACAGTGCATGTTTCTGGAGGAGATGCATGTAACCAGAACTTGAACATCAGCATGCAAACCAAACAGATAAGTCAGTGATTGGGTCCCAAAAGGGAACCATAAACATCACATGAGAGAAACACTATATATCACTATGGGGGAAACTAGCCATGCCATGGTCACTGCACAGTCAGGGTGAGAGTGACCTCCCAGCAGGACATGCTGTGGCCACCCTGTCCGTGCAGGTGGTTGTCAGGCACTACAATATCCGAGCCATTGCCCTATGCCCTGTGCAGATGCATCCTGGCCAGGCCACCCTGTCCGGGCTATACCCATGGTACCTTGCTCCTCATTATGCACATTGGCAGGCTTACACTGGCAACAGTGTAGGCTGAGGAAGGTGTTGGCAGACACCACACACTGGATAGACAAACACACGCTCCCACACCTATGCCAGCATTGTGCAAATATAGAGGCTCTTGGCAGCCCTGGCCACTGCACCAGTCCTGGGCACAGTGCAGGCATGGCTATGGTACGCAATACTGTTGGGGTCACTCCCCAGGGTGGTAAACACTGTCAGACATCAGACCTGAAGCACACTCCACAGACAGCAGAAAGGTTGCTATGGTGCAGCTCAATCAGCAAATTGTGCTTAACTTGTGAATTGCCATCTGCCAGTAATCATAGCAACCGTTTGATAGGTGTGTACAATATTCCCAGGTTTAGGGTGGCATTGCTAAGGTATGCAAGTGCTATTATTGGGAGATGCACACAGGGCCCAACATCCTGCCTCTCCAGGAGGCTTTGGATAATGGAGCCTGTGGGTGAGGGTGTGTCTGCCCCTGTTGGCCGCTGCTCTAGGGCAGAGGTTCCCAACTCCAGTCCTGGTGGGCCAAACACTGTTCGGGTTTTCATGCTGTCCCTAATGAATATGCATGAGATACATCTGCATACCATGGGGGCGGTGCATAGACATGCAGCACAGCCGTGTTTATTAGAGGCAGCATGGAACCTGAATGGTGTTTGGCCCTCCAGGACTGCATTTGGGAGACCCTGCTCTAGGTAATGTGCATGTTTATGGTGTCTGTGCTCTGAAGGGTGAAATGTAGGTTTATTGGGCATGTTTCTGTTATCTGCAATAAAGGTTCTGTCTGTATTAGCATGTTTTAGTAGTGGGTAAAATATGGGGACTGGGTTGACAGGAACCACAGCTGGGACTTGAACCTGTGACTTTCTGCTCCTGAACACACTGGCTGTGTTCACTGCACCACCGTGTTGCCACAGAGATAGTGCATTCCCTGGAGATACCATGACTGTTTCTCAGACAGTGCAGTGCAGTGCACGGCACCCACCTAAACATGACTAGGCCATGGTCTGCTCTGGGCAGCTGCCACTGCCCCCTCCACCACCAGTACCCCTCTGCCACCATGCTGACATGCCCTTCTGCTGGTGGTGCTGGTGCTGCGCAGTCTCAGGCCATCAACTGTGCGGGTAGGCGTCTGCCTATGGTGCGGGTTCTGGGGTAGGGGTGCCTGCATAGCTGTCCACACTTTCCCCCAGCACCACCTGCCAATGTTCCGCGCCATTGGGGGTACCTGCTGGGTACTATTCCCTGTGACACCGTGGGAAGCACACTCTTGCCCATGTTGGGCCCTCAGCAGCTGCTGTCTGGCTGCTCTACTGTTTCAGCATTCCTATGCCAGCTAGGCATAGTCCTAGTCTGCACTGTGCCCCAACTGCACCACAGCATGTGCCGCCTGCAGCCCTCTGTGTCCCCTTTTCCAGCATCTGTCCATTTGCCCATTCCGACATGCCCGCCCTGCTGTTGTGGAATATGTGCACACCATAGGAAATCTGTCCAATGGAGAGGAAAACCCTGATCAGCGCAATTTCACTGTGGGCTCATTCATCTTGTATGGGGACAGAGCATAGACCCTTCCAAAATTCATATCTTTTTTTTGGAGCTTTCTTTGGGGTGTTTTTTGATGTTTCCCATTGATATCACTATTGCCCAGCTTGGTTATGTTTTTTTTACATTTTCTTCTGGTCATTTTCACTGTTTCTTTGCCCTTTTGTTCCGTGCACTTGTATCACACTTATCACTTTTTTTGTAGGTTTCACTGGTTTTGCTGTACATTGCTGACGGAAATGGTTTCTTTTCCCTTTAAATCAGCTCTAACGCCAGGGTTTCACTGGCGTTAGTTTTCAGCCTCGGATTTCACAGCGTTAGTGTGCAGGGAGCCTCTCCCCTCCCACTCTCCGCCCATTGACCCTCTCTCTCCACCCCTGGGGAGCCTTCCTCCGCCCTCTGGGTGCCTTTCTCCGCCTTCAGCGCTCGTTTGCCCCTTAGCGTGCGTTAACGTGGGAGAGTGCACGTTAAGACGGTTTAGTAAACATACCCCTAAGGGTGCAATTCATGGCTGCATTTGGAAACAAAGGGGCATGTTTACTAAAAAACGCTAATTAGCGCGCCGCAAAAGAGTGCACTAAAAGCGGTACGTAAGAGCGCTTAAACGCCCCGCAAACGTGCGATGAAGCCCCGCACACTTGCGCGTCACAGTAACGTGTGGCGCACAAGTACGGGCCCGCAAATGTCCGATAGAGGCGTGGAAAGGCTAACGGAGGGCAGAGGAAGGCCCCGGAGGGGCGGAGAGAAGGGGTTAATGGGCGGGGAAGGGGAGGGGAGAGGCGCCCCGCACATTATCGGGGCTGAATTTCCTCAAAAAAAATAGCGCGAGTGAATCACTCGCGGTAGAAAGGATTTAAAGGGAAGAGAAACCATTTCCGTCAGCAATGTAAAGCAAAAGCGGGGAAACCTAAAAACGTGAGCAGTGTGAAACATGTGCACATAAAAAAAACATCAATGTAAAATGTAAATGAACACAACAAATTAGAAGATAAATATAATGTTGCTGGGCAATAGTGCTATTAATGGCCAACAATAACAAACACTCCCAGGAGAGGCCACAAAAATAGAAATGATGTTTGGAAGGGTCTATGCTCCGTAGACTCATGCTAAAGCACAGCAATGTAATGGAGCCTACCTGGGAGTGCATATCAGGTTGCCCATTGATATCACTGTTGCACTGTTTGAGGTCTTTTTTATGTTGCTCCCCTTATTTTTAGGACATATTTTGGTTTGTTATGCACCTCTGTCCCCATACAAGGTAAATGTGGTCACAGTAAAATTATGCAGAGCAGGGTGTCAGACTCGTGTGGGCAGGTTGTCTATCTCTAGACAGTGCACCATTTATGTGGCCTCAGTGTGGTGCAGCAGACACAGCCAGTGACTGTAGGTCCAGAGGGTGACATGTTCAAATCCCAGATGGGGACCCTGCCAACCTAGTACCCATAGTTTTACCCACCAATAAACAGTGAGAGGTCAGACACAGCTTTATTGCAGAGTACATAAACATGGTCCCAACATCAATAATATTATCCCACACCGCACACAAACCATAGCAATGGGCATAACGTACAGGCGATTCCCATCAATTTCCTCCTGGAGTGGCAAAACGCAATAAGGTGAAATGGGTTTTCATGATAAGGACATGTCTGCATGTTGGTCGAGGGCTACAGGTGGTGGAGGGGGCAGTGGCTGAAAGACACACCAGACAGTACAGTAGGCGTGTGCATGCTGGCACCGTCCACCACAACAGACAGGCCCTGTTGGATGTACAGTCATGGACTGCGCTGGGAATGCAGCATATATGTTGCAAAACAGTGCTGCAGCAGACCCAGACAGTGTGTTCAATAACAGAAGGTCAGAGGTTCAAATCCTGTATGTGGCTCCTGGCCAACTAGTACACATAATTTTACCCCTTTAAAACCAGCCATGAAAGAGTGGGTATTTGCTGATGAGAACCTCAGATTGTATCCCATATTTGTATGTTTTCCTCAACAGTAGCCACTACATAAGCATGTGCATTACCTACAGCAGAGTCAAGCAAATGCAGTCCTGGAGGGTCAATCGTTATAAACGTTTTAGGCAGTCCCCAATATAAGGCCATGTGAGCATGTTGACGGCAGGGCAACAGGTGGCAGCTGTCCACACCACACCATGGCATATCCCTTTTTAAGTGGGTGCTGTGTAGTGCAACAGACAGGGTCAGTGTGACTAACAGCCATGGATATCCCTGTGAATGCACTGTCTCTGTTGCAAGACGGTGGTGCAAAGCACACAGGCAGTGCCTTAAGGAGGTGAAGGTCAGAAGATCAAATCCCGTGTGTCGTCCCTGCCCAAAATGTTTACTCAATTCAGACATCACACAAGTTATAGAAAAATAAAAGAATCTGTAGTGCAGGTAATGCAAACATGGCGAATACATGTATTTTCCCTGAGAAAGTGAACATATATGAGAAACATGTTCATCACATAGAGCAGTATCACACAAATGCAGTCCTGAAGTGCCTCAAATCAATCACATCTTATGATGTGTCAAATAAAGATGGTGTTGTCCATTTTAATGTGTTGGTCCATGGTATGCAGATATATCTCATGCATATTCTGTAAGCACACCTGGAAAAAATGATCAGTGTCTGACTCAACAGGACTGTATTTGGGTATCTCTGCCCGACAGTACTGGCCATCAGGAGCACAAATGACTAGACCCACAGGCTCCATGATCCAAAGCCTAGTGGATAGTCATGATATTGGGCCTTACGTACATCACACAACAGGAGTAAGGGTGCACCTTTGCACTGTCACCATAAACCTGGTACGTCAATACACATATAGCAATATGTTGAAGTGATTAGTAGCAGATATCACATTCTAGGTAAAGCACAATATGGTTATTGAGTGGTATCACAGCAATATGTATGATGTTTGTGCAGTGTGTCTCACGTCTGGTGTCTGACAATGTTTCCCACCTTGGGGTGTGACAGCAACAGTATTGCATAGCATAGCTATGCCTGCGCTGTGTCCAGGGCTGCTGAGTTGGCCTAGACTGCAAAAACTATCTATAGTACCACAGTGATGGCATAGCTGTGGGATTGTGTGTCTGTACATCCAGTGTGTGAGGTCTGCAAGGCCGTACTCAGCCCACAATGTTTGTACTGTCTTCAGTATTAGCTTGCCAATGTGCATAATGAGGAGCTAGGTATTGTGGGTATATCGCCGACAGGCTGGCCTGGGCAGGATGCATGAGCACAGAACATAGGGCAATGTATTGGACATCGTAGTGTGTGGTCATCAGCAGCATGGACAAGGTAGCCCTTGCATGTCCTCCTCGAAGGTCACTCTCACCCTGACTGATCAGCTACCATGGCGTGGCTAGGGCAGCCATAGTGCCAACAACATCTCTTCCAAATGATATGTTTGGTTTTCCTTTTGGTGCCGAATCACTAACTTAACTGCTTGGTGAGTGTGTAGCCATCCCAGTTTTGGGTGCACACATTTTCTCCAGTACTGTGGACTATCTAGCAGACTGATTGCACCTAGTATGTGTAAGGTTGCCACACCTTCAGGGGTGCATCGGCTGCAGGCTTTCTCTGTGTGCTGGTGGACAATGTCAGATAGTGGTGGTGGGCTGCTGAGCATCTCCAGGCCTGCCGTATGTCTGCTGTCACCTTATGGATGTGCACAGACATGCATGCACCACGCTGTATGGAATTTTTTTCCTCAGCTGGACGCAGGTTATCATTTCCAAACAGCAGCAGTATTGTGGATGTATTGGCGGGTGATTATGCGTTCAAGTGGTCAGGTTTGGTGTTGTTTCTGAAGCCGTGTATCTGTCCAACCCACCTGCCCCTCCTCCACCTGGCCCCCCCCTCCACCTGCCCCCCCCTCCTCCACCTGGCCCCCCCCTCCTCCACCTGGCCCCCCCCTCCACCTCCACCTGGCCCCCCCCTCCTCCACCTGGCCCCCCCCTCCTCCTCCACCTGGCCCCCCCCTCCTCCTCCACCACCTGGCCCCCCCCTCCTCCTCCACCACCACCTGGCCCCCCCCCTCCTCCTCCTCCACCACCACCACCTGGCCCCCCCCTCCTCCTCCACCACCACCACCACCACACCTGGCCCCCTCCTCCTCCTCCACCACCACCTGGCCCCCCCCTCCTCCTCCACCACCACCACCACCACCACCTGGCCCCCCCCCTCCTCCTCCACCACCACCACCACCACCTGGCCCCCCCCCCTCCTCCTCCTCTCCTCCTCCTCCTCCACCACCACCACCACCACCACCTGGCCCCCCCCTCCTCCTCCACCACCACCACCTGGCCCCCCCCTCCTCCTCCTCCACCTCCACCTCCACCACCTGGCCCCTCCTCCTCCCCCTCCTCCTCCTCCACCACCTGGCCCCCCCCTCCCCCTCCTCCCCCCCTCCCCCTCCTCCTCCACCACCTCCTCCTCCCCCTCCTCCTCCCCCTCCCCCTCCCCCCTCCCCCTCCACCACCACCACACCACCACCACCACCTGGCCCCCCCCCTCCTCCTCCACCACCACCTGGCCCCCCCCCTCCTCCTCCACCACCTGTAAAACGTCACTAATCTGCGCCAGTTGCGGCGCGCATGTGCGTGAATAACGTTGCGTGCAAGCACTTGACAGTATCGGAAAATGGCGCCCAGACAAAGGAAGCCCTCCTTTACTCCACGCGAACTGCGATCCCTGGCCCGGCTGATTGCCAACAGGCAAGAGAAGCTGTTCCCCGGGCCCAGCAGGCAAAGGGACAGCTCCAAGGTCCGCAGGGCATGGGAGCGGCTACAGAGACGATTTAATCGCAGTGCTGAATACCCAAGGGAGGTAAGTGTATGTGGCCAACTCATTGGAATCAGATATGTAGCCTGTGTCCATTGCAGATGTCCATGCTGGTAATATAAGGTTTTGTGAGTCAGGAATATCCAGCAGATGACCAGAAATCACATAATGTCTGTGTATCATATGTGACTGCTTTGTCCTGTACCCTGGTGTTGCTGGTAATGGTCACAGAGGTTCTGATGCTATGGCATCTGCTGCTGTGGCCCTGCAACAACATACATGAGGAATGTAAGCCCATAAATCACCCTCAATCCATCAATACCACATCATATGGATATGGTGGGATCTGGATCTGGATACAAACACCTTGTGTACAGCAATAGGCCATGTGCAATGTAGCATTACTGGTATGTAAGTCAACCCGGTGATATGGGTTACTAAACAAACGTTGTTGAATAGCCCCCCCCCCCAATCCCCAATCCCCAATCCCCAATCCCCAATCCCCAGGGGTCCTGAGAGCTCATCACAGTGGCCTATCCATCACCCTTGAGATATGGTTCTGTGTGTGTAGACAATTGAAGATATATCCATCCTATCCCCATAAGACTACTGAGACCATCACAGTGAGTCACCTGTCATACTGGTGATATTGATTTGTGTGGTGTGAAAGTTTAAAACATTCGCTCTATCTCCAGGGGTCCTCAAAGCTCATCACAGTGGCCTATCATTCACCATGGAGATATGGTTCCGTATGCCCACACAATGTAAGACATCCACCATAACCCCAAGAGACAACAAACACCATCACAGTGGGTTCACTGTCATCCAGGGGATATTGTTGTGTGTGCTTAAACCGTTTGCATTAGCCTCCCTATCCCCAGGAGAAGACAGAGCCCATCACAGTGGGTCACCTGTCATCCTGGCTAGATGTTGTTGTGTGCTGAAACAGTTTGCATTAGCCTCCCTATCCCCAGGAGAAGGCAGAGCCCATTAAAGTGGGTCACCTGTCATCCAGGGGATATGGTTGTGTGTGCTGAAACAGTTTGCATTAGCCTCCCTATCCCCAGGAGAAGACAGAGCCCATTACAGTGGGTCACATGTCATCCAGGGGATATGGTTGTGTGTGCTGAAACACTTTGCATTAGCCTCCCTATCCCCAGGAGAAGACAGAGCCCATCACAGTGGGTCACCTGTCATCCTGGCTAGATGTTGTTGTGTGTGCTGAAACAGTTTGCATTAGCCTCCCTATCCCCAGGAGAAGACAGAGCCCATTACAGTGGGTCACCTGTCATCCAGGGGATATGGTTGTGTGTGCTGAAACACTTTGCATTAGCCTCCCTATCCCCAGGAGAAGACAGAGCCCATCACAGTGGGTCACCTGTCATCCTGGCTAGATGTTGTTGTGTGTGCTGAAACAGTTTGCATTAGCCTCCCTTTCCCCAGGAGAAGACAGAGCCCATCACAGTGGGTCACCTGTCATCCAGGGGATATGGTTGTGTGTGCTGAAACACTTTGCATTAGCCTCCCTATCCCCAGGAGAAGACAGAGCCCATCACAGTGGGTCACCTGTCATCCTGGCTAGATGTTGTTGTGTGCTGAAACAGCTTGCATTAGCCTCCCTATCCCCAGGAGAAGACAGAGCCCATTAAAGTGGGTCACCTGTCATCCAGGGGATATGGTTGTGTGTGCTGAAACAGTTTGCATTAGCCTCCCTATCCCCAGGAGAAGACAGAGCCCATTACAGTGGGTCACCTGTCATCCAGGGGATATGGTTGTGTGTGCTGAAACACTTTGCATTAGCCTCCCTATCCCCAGGAGAAGACAGAGCCCATCACAGTGGGTCACCTGTCATCCTGGCTAGATGTGTGCTGAAACAGTTTGCATTAGCCTCCCTATCCCCAGGAGAAGACAGAGCCCATCACAGTGGGTCACCTGTCATCCAGGGGATATGGTTGTGTGTGCTGAAACACTTTGCATTAGCCTCCCTATCCCCAGGAGAAGACAGAGCCCATCACAGTGGGTCACCTGTCATCCTGGCTAGATGTTGTTGTGTGTGCTGAAACAGTTTGCATTAGCCTCCCTATCCCCAGGAGAAGACAGAGCCCATTACAGTGGGTCACCTGTCATCCAGGGGATATGGTTGTGTGTGCTGAAACAGTTTGCATTAGCCTCCCTATCCCCAGGAGAAGACAGAGCCCATTACAGTGGGTCACCTGTCATCCAGGGGATATGGTTGTGTGTGCTGAAACACTTTGCATTAGCCTCCCTATCCCCAGGAGAAGACAGAGCCCATCACAGTGGGTCACCTGTCATCCTGGCTAGATGTTGTTGTGTGTGCTGAAACAGTTTGCATTAGCCTCCCTATCCCCAGGAGAAGACAGAGCCCATCACAGTGGGTCACCTGTCATCCAGGGGATATGGTTGTGTGTGCTGAAACACTTTGCATTAGCCTCCCTATCCCCAGGAGAAGACAGAGCCCATCACAGTGGGTCACCTGTCATCCTGGCTAGATGTTGTTGTGTGCTGAAACAGTTTGCATTAGCCTCCCTATCCCCAGGAGAAGACAGAGCCCATTAAAGTGGGTCACCTGTCATCCAGGGGATATGGTTGTGTGTGCTGAAACAGTTTGCATTAGCCTCCCTATCCCCAGGAGAAGACAGAGCCCATTACAGTGGGTCACCTGTCATCCAGGGGATATGGTTGTGTGTGCTGAAACACTTTGCATTAGCCTCCCTATCCCCAGGAGAAGACAGAGCCCATCACAGTGGGTCACCTGTCATCCTGGCTAGATGTTGTTGTGTGTGCTGAAACAGTTTGCATTAGCCTCCCTATCCCCAGGAGAAGACAGAGCCCATCACAGTGGGTCACCTGTCATCCAGGGGATATGGTTGTGTGTGCTGAAACACTTTGCATTAGCCTCCCTATCCCCAGGAGAAGACAGAGCCCATCACAGTGGGTCACCTGTCATCCTGGCTAGATGTTGTTGTGTGCTGAAACAGTTTGCATTAGCCTCCCTATCCCCAGGAGAAGACAGAGCCCATTAAAGTGGGTCACCTGTCATCCAGGGGATATGGTTGTGTGTGCTGAAACAGTTTGCATTAGCCTCCCTATCCCCAGGAGAAGACAGAGCCCATTACAGTGGGTCACCTGTCATCCAGGGGATATGGTTGTGTGTGCTGAAACACTTTGCATTAGCCTCCCTATCCCCAGGAGAAGACAGAGCCCATCACAGTGGGTCACCTGTCATCCTGGCTAGATGTTGTTGTGTGCTGAAACAGTTTGCATTAGCCTCCTATCCCCAGGAGAAGACAGAGCCCATTAAAGTGGGTCACCTGTCATCCAGGGGATATGGTTGTGTGTGCTGAAACAGTTTGCATTAGCCTCCCTATCCCCAGGAGAAGACAGAGCCCATTACAGTGGGTCACCTGTCATCCAGGGGATATGGTTGTGTGTGCTGAAACACTTTGCATTAGCCTCCCTATCCCCAGGAGAAGACAGAGCCCATCACAGTGGGTCACCTGTCATCCTGGCTAGATGTTGTTGTGTGTGCTGAAACAGTTTGCATTAGCCTCCCTATCCCCAGGAGAAGACAGAGCCCATCACAGTGGGTCACCTGTCATCCAGGGGATATGGTTGTGTGTGCTGAAACACTTTGCATTAGCCTCCCTATCCCCAGGAGAAGACAGAGCCCATCACAGTGGGTCACCTGTCATCCTGGCTAGATGTTGTTGTGTGTGCTGAAACAGTTTGCATTAGCCTCCCTATCCCCAGGAGAAGACAGAGCCCATCACAGTGGGTCACCTGTCATCCAGGGGATATGGTTGTGTGTGCTGAAACACTTTGCATTAGCCTCCCTATCCCCAGGAGAAGACAGAGCCCATCACAGTGGGTCACCTGTCATCCTGGCTAGATGTTGTTGTGTGTGCTGAAACAGTTTGCATTAGCCTCCCTATCCTCAGGAGAAGACAGAGCCCATTACAGTGGGTCACCTGTCATCCAGGGGATATGGTTGTGTGTGCTGAAACACTTTGCATTAGCCTCCCTATCCCCAGGAGAAGACAGAGCCCATCACAGTGGGTCACCTGTCATCCTGGCTAGATGTTGTTGTGTGCTGAAACAGTTTGCATTAGCCTCCCTATCCCCAGGAGAAGACAGAGCCCATTAAAGTGGGTCACCTGTCATCCAGGGGATATGGTTGTGTGTGCTGAAACAGTTTGCATTAGCCTCCCTATCCCCAGGAGAAGACAGAGCCCATTACAGTGGGTCACCTGTCATCCAGGGGATATGGTTGTGTGTGCTGAAACACTTTGCATTAGCCTCCCTATCCCCAGGAGAAGACAGAGCCCATCACAGTGGGTCACCTGTCATCCTGGCTAGATGTTGTTGTGTGCTGAAACAGTTTGCATTAGCCTCCCTATCCCCAGGAGAAGACAGAGCCCATCACAGTGGGTCACCTGTCATCCAGGGGATATGGTTGTGTGTGCTGAAACACTTTGCATTAGCCTCCCTATCCCCAGGAGAAGACAGAGCCCATCACAGTGGGTCACCTGTCATCCTGGCTAGATGTTGTTGTGTGTGCTGAAACAGTTTGCATTAGCCTCCCTATCCTCAGGAGAAGACAGAGCCCATTACAGTGGGTCACCTGTCATCCAGGGGATATGGTTGTGTGTGCTGAAACACTTTGCATTAGCCTCCCTATCCCCAGGAGAAGACAGAGCCCATCACAGTGGGTCACCTGTCATCCTGGCTAGATGTTGTTGTGTGTGCTGAAACAGTTTGCATTAGCCTCCCTATCCCCAGGAGAAGACAGAGCCCATCACAGTGGGTCACCTGTCATCCAGGGGATATGGTTGTGTGTGCTGAAACACTTTGCATTAGCCTCCCTATCCCCAGGAGAAGACAGAGCCCATCACAGTGGGTCACCTGTCATCCTGGCTAGATGTTGTTGTGTGCTGAAACAGTTTGCATTAGCCTCCCTATCCCCAGGAGAAGGCAGAGCCCCTTACAGTGGGTCACCTGTCATCCAGGGGATATGGTTGTGTGTGCTGAAACACTTTGCATTAGCCTCCCTATCCCCAGGAGAAGACAGAGCCCATCACAGTGGGTCACCTGTCATCCTGGCTAGATGTTGTTGTGTGCTGAAACAGTTTGCATTAGCCTCCCTATCCCCAGGAGAAGGCAGAGCCCATTACAGTGGGTCACCTGTCATCCAGGGGATATGGTTGTGTGTGCTGAAACACTTTGCATTAGCCTCCCTATCCCCAGGAGAAGACAGAGCCCATCACAGTGGGTCACCTGTCATCCTGGCTAGATGTTGTTATGTGCTGAAACAGTTTGCATTAGCCTCCCTATCCCCAGGAGAATACAGAGCCCATCACAGTGGTGTATCAGTCACCCGTAAGATATGGTCTGTGTGACCAGACAATGTCATACATCCACCCTAACACCAGGGGAACAGAGAGGCCATCACACTGTGTTCCCATTCATCATGGTGATATTGCTGTGTGGAATGTAACAGGTCCAACCAGTCTCCGTATCCCCAGGGGTGTAGAGAGTTCATTACAGTGGGCTATCAGTCACCCTTACTATATGATCTGTGTGCCTAGGCAATTTCATACATCGAACCCATCATTAGCAGACTACATAGCCAATAACAGTGTGTTCCCAGTCATCCTGGAGATATTGTTGTGTGTAATGTAAAGTTGAAGAACATTCTCCCTATCATCAGGGGTGCTGAGAGGTCATCACAGTGCTCTATTGGTCACCCTGTGGATATGGTTGTGTGGCAACACAATGTAGTACATCCACCCTATCCCCAGGAGAATACAGAGCCCATCACAGTGGGTTCCGTGTTTACCTCGTGGTATTAGTCTGTGTAATGTAAAAGGTCCAAAACGTCTCGTTATCCACAGGTGTGCTGTGAGGTCATCACAGTGGCGTAACAATCACCCTGGAGATATGGTTGTGTGTGTTTTTACAGCTTCCTTTGTTCTCCCTATCCCCTGGAGTGCATGGAGCCCATCACACTGGGTCATCTATCACCCTGGAGATATGGTTGTGTGTGCTTTAACAGTTTGCTGTGTTCCCCCTATCCCGTGGGGTCCAGGCAGCCCATCACACTGGGTCATCTGGCACCATGGAGATATGGTTGTGTGTGCTACAACAGTTTGCTTTACCCTCCCTATCCCCTGGAGTGCACGGAGCCCATCACACTGGGTCATCTATCACCCTGGAGATATGGTTGTGTGTGCTTTAACAGTTTGCTGTGTTCCCCCTATCCCGTGGGGTCCAGGCAGCCCATCACACTGGGTCATCTGGCACCATGGAGATATGGTTGTGTGTGCTACAACAGTTTGCTTTACCCTCCCTATCCCCTGGAGTGCACGGAGCCCATCACACTGGGTCATCTATCACCCTGGAGATATGGTTGTGTGTGCTTTAACAGTTTGCTGTGTTCCCCCTATCCCGTGGGGTCCAGGCAGCCCATCACACTGGGTCATCTGGCACCATGGAGATATGGTTGTGTGTGCTACAACAGTTTGCTTTACCCTCCCTATCCCCTGGAGTGCACGGAGCCCATCACACTGGGTCATCTATCACCCTGGAGATATGGTTGTGTGTGCTTTAACAGTTTGCTGTGTTCCCCCTATCCCGTGGGGTCCAGGCAGCCCATCACACTGGGTCATCTGGCACCATAGAGATATGGTTGTGTGTGACTAACAAGTTATATGCATTCCCAATATCCCCAGGATTCCAGTGACTATGGTAATGTGTGCTGTTAGTCACCCACTTGCTATGGTGTATGGAGCTGATGATGTGTGTTCGGACACACCACCCCCAGGGGGCCAAATACCGGCATGCAATGGTGGGTATGTTAGAAAGATAATGTGTTTGTTCATGGCACAGAGGTTGTACGTACCCCATAGTTTTGGAGGTCAATATATCATCACACATGTATCCTATGTCTGCAGATGATATGGTAGGGGATGATGTTTATGTGTGTAACAGCACCCCATCCCCATGAACCATGTCAGAAGCTAACAAACACCTGCAACAGATCTATGTCCCCACACCATCATGCAAATGTTGTTTCAGCATTTATACACATAATAGAAAGCCAAACCTATTACACACATGGACATTAGTGATGTTCTTCCAATGATCAACTCAGCAGGTGTGGTTGAACAACACATACATAAAACTACACATGACCACTGTTGTTCACAGATGTTATGGTGATATTGCCCATGTCTATGGTGTTGTAAACACACATGTGGTCTGCACAGCAGGGCTACGGCCTACAAAGATAGCAAACTTCCATTGCTCATACAGGGTCAATCCCACCCCGCACCCACATTATGCACATGTGAGTACATATGTCTGTTGCCCATGGCGATCCCCATTGACATGTGATGAACTATGCTATACATGAGACACACACACAACAGTGTGGATGTAGCAGCAAAACATTGCCCACACGGCTGTGTGTTTGTATGGGTGACCCAGCAGAAGGTTGATATGTCACTAATGCACCCAACCTTTCAATTACCATCAACAGGTTGAGGATCTCCGGAAGAAGGGCAGGGAGCTGCGCCTCCACCATGCCGACTACCTGCAGCGAATCCAGGGTGAGAGCTCCCCAAAGGTTGCATCTGAGTGTTCTCAAAGTGTCACATCAGTAACAGATGTTACAGTTGCCAGAAAAACCTGTGTGGCCACTGCATATGTAGATGTGCTGTATGTGAGACCTAACAGAGTTCCCATGCTTGTCGTCCTCCACAGATGGTGATGTCCCAGTGGATCTGCCCACAACCTCCGCACCCCTCCTGAGACGTCCCCCCACACCACATGCGGGCGAGGTGGTGGTCCTCATCACATTGGAGGAGGGGGAAGAGGAGGAGGAAGACAAGGAGGAGGAGGAGGAGGATGAGGATGAGGAGGAGGTGGTGGTGGAGGCTCCGACACAATCACCTGCATCAGATGTCCCCCACCAGGGGCCAGATGGCCATATGGAACGTCTGATTGGGGGGGTGCCAGTGGGGAGACAGGGTGTTGGGGATGTGGAGGGGGAGGGGGACGTCGTGGAGGGCTCAGGGTGGGAGAGGGTGCCAGAGGGGGTGTGGGAGAGTGATGTCGAAGACAGGGCATCACAGGGCACTGTGGGCTCCCCTCAGCCACAAAGGTTGCCTCAACCATGCAGGGCCCCACCCAGGGTCTACGCAGATGCCACCACACAAACACCTGGCACAATGTGTGTGTGTGGTGGCAGATGCGTGGAAAACATGTCTGGGGCCCTGCATGCGATGGAGCAACGGCTCCACCAGCTCAGCCACTCACAGCAGTGGCTGGCGGGAGTTATTGAGAGGGTGGTAGCCGAGGTGGTCCGTCTACCATGTCGCCAACCACCCTCTCAATGGCGTCACTGGCGTCAGTAATGGTGCTAGTGACGTCCACATATGTGCCCTGTGTTGCCCTGTCTTCCATCACTGGGCATGTGGAGGGAGGGTGGGGGGCATGTGGGGTTGCGGGATTGTGGATGGGACATTGTTCAGGGCGTGTGGGTGAAAGGGGTGGGGAGGGTGTGTTTAGGGGGGGGCGGGTCATGGTATTATCCCCCTTCCTACAAATGTACATAGTTACCCCTGTTTGTTTTTGTTTTTATTAAACATATGTTCAACACACCATGTAATGCTTGTGTGCCTCACGCAGCATAGGACTATGGATGTCAGCATGTGAATTTTGTGTAGACATATATGTTTTCGAGGGGTAAACATGCTAGCGATAACTCAACTGTCTCCACAGTACATTGGGGGGGGGGGGGGACCATGTGTGTAGGTGTCTGATAAGAGGTTCTTGTGTCAGATGTTACACTGTAGCACCTGTCCCAGAGTCACACAACTCACACGTTAGTGAATACATGAACCACATATGTCAACATATGTAAACAAATGAATGCTATTTGTTGTGAAGCTCTGCCACTGTCACATGCAGCACCATGGTGGGGTGTAGGGAATGTGGTCATTAAACTAGGCACGGCAAGGGTTACATATATGCCACCAAATAGTCGTGTATGAGGGGTTGGACACCTTGATGCATAGGGCAACGACACAGGCAATGTCAAACATAGTTCCCCTGTTTGGACATGGATGTGTGTGCACACTGTGCCAGTACAGCTCACAGACTGTGCTGACACGATATGCACAGGACACCTTGCATATGTACGCATCATAAACATAGTAGCTGCCTGTGGCTAGGTAGCTGCAGCACGGGACCGGTTTGCAAATAATGTAGTCTGGGCCTCCAACCCCGCCATTTCATAGATACACACGGGAACACATGGACAGTCACTGGACACACACAGTGTATGTAGTTAATGCCAACTGTTTATTGTCACAGCTTTTACGTCATATTAATGTACTTTTACAAACATCTCAATGATAATTGTGTGATTTCCATTCCAGCCGTGTATGTGACACACCATGAACATAGGAGTGTCATCTCTGAGCCTTTCCAAAAAAACACATACAAAATCCCCAAAACAAGGTGAACCATAGCCATAAATGCTGCAAATGATCATTGCACCAGAGATAGGCTTTGACAAACATATTACAAATGGATGACAACATCATAGTTTAAGATCTACGTGGTCGGCCATGCCTGCCACGTTGGCCCCTCCTCCCTCGTGGGTCAATGGCCACCTCATGAACCGGTGGTGGTGGTGGTGGGGGTGGGGGTGCAGGTGCAGCTCGCCGTATCACATCAAGTATGCCTTCAAGGGCTTCACATATCCGTGTGAGTGGCATGGCTCGTACCTCTGCACGTGACTGGCGCAGCTCCTCACACACCTCCCTTGTGTTCTGCTGCACTGCAATGCGTATCCTGTCCAGAACGCGTATGATGCCTGTGCATGGGATACAGGGTGGTCAATGACATAACTCTCCACTAATACACCGTAGTACACAAACATGTCATGCACATCCAACACTATTGAATAAGTGATAGGGCAGAGTCCAATTTTAACATGGATAGAGTTAACATACATATTTAACACAGTGTTAGAGGTATTCAAAGCCTAAATGACAATTTACACGACCTGGATGTGTGAGGCCAATACCACAATCTACAGGATCTGCATACACACCGAAATACAACAGACGTCACAACAGGACTGTGCAATGAAAACTATCACCTTTCCATTGTGTAGGGGAGGTGCAGCATGCAGCACACACAAATAACTGTGATGAGCAGCATTAGGGAGGGACAGTGGACAGTATGGAACACGCCAGCAACAGGGAGACCACAGCTGGAGGGTTCATCACAATTGCTCATGGCTACAGGAGATAGTTTTGCAAATGTGTGGGATGCAATGTGAGGACAGGGATGTGACAGCTGACGTTCACACGTGCAGTGCTGCTGCACATATGTGAGACCTGCGGGTTTTAAAAAACCTTATGTAACACAGAGGGCGGTTTGTGGAGATTATACATTAGGCAATGTGATAAATATGGAGGGTGTGGACAAAGCTGCCAGAGTCACAGAGGGCCACACCATAGGTGGACCATAGCAAGGGAACAATGACGGTGCATGATGGGACATACACAGCTAGTGGTACGAACTTTTGCAGGACAGTGAAAGCCTGAGTTGGCAGGGTCTGCTTAGGATGTCAGTAGGCATGATGGGTGGTGGCTGTTGTTTGTCAACTCTTTTACATCTCAACATAGGCATTTTTCAGACATATGTGTTGATGTGTGAGAGTTCCAAACAGTGTTAAGCCATACATTGCTCACCTATCTATTTGCACAGGGAGCGCCATTTCAGGTGTCACCATGCATCGGACACATTTGTCCCCAAATCCCGCAGGTGATTTGCCTACCCACCTCACCCCGCTGACGTGGCCCCAATGACAGAATGGTTTTCCCTGCACCTCTCCCAATGTTCTGTTATTACCTCAGCAATGACTGAGATGACTTGTAGATGGAGACTGTCTCCCTTCCGTTTCTGTTTAGGACACATGAGCGTATTTGATGATTTGCCTAGGCTCTGTTAGACACACGGGTGCGATGGATAGGATATCTATGCAAACCTTGTCCTAGAATAGACACAATGCAAACTATGTTTGTGTCTGCAAACCTTATGGCCCTCCAGAGGGACCTAGCAGAGTGAGGGCGTGTTCCCCCCCCCCCCCCAATCTGCTACTGGTGCAACAACATGGCAATTACACAATGAAAATTGTCAATTCATCACACAGCCAATGGGACTGTGTAGGTGAGGGTGTGACATGCGTAGGGGTTTTGCATGTGTTGGTTCCCAACACAATATGTGTTCCTAGTGAGGGTGTACAGCGTAAGATGGTATTTGTGTTGTGCTATGACCCGTAATGGTCTATGTGGAGTCTGGAGCATGCATGAGCTGTGGAATGCAGGCCCATGTCTGCTGTACGGATATTGGAGTCTCAGAGATAGGCCTGGACATGAGATTTTTGGGGATGTAGTGTCTTACATAGTCTGGTGTGTGTTCTGGGGTTACAATACGATGCTTGTGTTGTGTGCACTATTTGTAGCATCATGGATGTTGTTATGCTTACATCACCGTGTGTGATGTTGATGTTGGTTTGACATGTGATGGGGTGTTGTTGTATGACAGGACTATGTATGGTGTGATGGGGACATTTGCTGAACTATTGGCTGATGAGGTGTTTCCAAACTGTTAATGGATGACTGAGGTTCCCCAGGAAATTGCCTGTTGCAAGGACTGCAATGCATTGGATGCTGGTTGAGTCAGGAACTGCAAGGCAGTCGATGCTGGCGAATGAACAGAATGTGATGGTGCCCTGACACTTTGCGGCAGAGACTTATATATGTTTTGTGAGGGTGGGGTGATACATCTACCATACACCTGTTCCTGTGAGGTTATGAGTGGTTTGAGTAGGCCATGATGAGCACGTGAGCAACTGTGAGGGACGTGCGGGACAAACAACTGGGAGATGCTGGGTATGTTCGGGTAGCAGGTAAATGTTCTGATGGACACAACAATATTTTGGAGCCGGTCTGCCAACTAGACATGTGACGATGCTGAGTGAGCACACCTCATGCACAGTCCTGCTGAATGTGACTGGGGCATTTGCAACTTGGAAATGGCAGCTAAATATGTCAGACTACACGTGTTTATTATATTTTAATAGACATATGGGGGTTTAACATAACTACAGACATTATGTTGTTCTGTGTGTTTTTTGCAAGCGACAAAGTATGTGTCGCTGTAGTGATTGATAATAGATGTCATTATTGCGACCTCAGATCTCATTCACATGTTACCCTGTACACTGTTGGCTCTCATTCCATGGTTGCCTTGTTTGTCTCGGGTTTTAATGTTTCTCCTAATGTAAGTGTGGTTTGGTAGCTGGTATATGATGTTTTATGGTTGTCTTTTGAAAGGCAAATGAGGGAATTTGAGTCTCTCTCTCAGAACTGACATTGGCAATTGCTACCATTCCCCAGTACGTTCTGTAATGTCCTCTGTGATATTGTTAGTGTTGTGGTTTGCAAGGTTGTGTATGGTGATATCTGAATGCAGGTATTGGGGTCAGGATACAGTGTGTATGATATTGCCTCTACATGTGCAGGCGTTGTAGAGGTTCCACTTGTGTATTGTCTTTTGCAATACATTAGTCCTCCTTTGTAACCATGTGCTCATTAATATGCATGTGTCATACTCATCATTGTATGGTTACATACAACACCCATGTCAGGTTAGCCACCTATGATAATGTGGACCATCACAGACTAATGACACATATGCCCTCAATCAGACTGGGATGTATTTGTTCACAGCGGATGCGATTTGGTGATGGTTTGGTGGGGTTGCTGACAGGGAACATGTTTATGGGCTTGACTGTGTGCAATTCAGTATATGTTATTTTTGAACCTCCCTGGGAAATAGCACTATGTGTTCTCCAAAAACAAACAGATATAATAGGTGTATGCTTAATACACCTCTGGGACACCTTATATATGGGTGACCTTACGCATTTGATTGGATCGCTGCATATGCTATTTGCCTCTTACCTGGGAAGCCAGACTGTGGGTAATGTTGGCTTTGTGAGGTACCATCATTGAGGAAGTTTACATTGACTTATATATGGTCTTTGTTTTGGGTGACTATGGGTTATTTGTCATACTCTTGTTTACAAGACATGTGAGTGTCTGCAAAGAGGCATACTGGTGTCAGGCCAATGTCTGCATCTCGTAATTAACTCATAACCTGCTGCAACGTACACACCATTGCTCCTAGGTCTGCATCTGTGTGTCTCACCTGACCTTAGGCTGTTGTGATTTTACAACATGCTGACCTCATTTACTATAGGCCAGAACATTTTATCCACACATGTCCCATATAAATGACCCATACATGTAACATTGTGTACAGTAACGTAGCAACATCCAGCACACAAACAACAACTACAGATTAGTGCTGCTTGTGTTGTGGTTGTGACAGTCATTTTTTTACCCACCGTCAGCATCGCGATGTGTTGATGCACCATAGGCCCTCATCTCTGCCCTCATCATCTCTGGGACAGATGTAGCTGTGTCTACGGACACGCTGGGTTGTTGCGTCTGCTCGATTGCTGCAGCCCCCAGTGGTGATATGGTGTGTATGGGTTGGTCCAGGGACTCCGCACCTGCACTTATGCTGCCCCCTGAGACTGCAGGTTCTGCCTCGAACAGACTCATTGGGATTGGGATTGGGATGTCCACCTGCTCCTCCTCCTCCAAAACATCCTCCCCCTCCTGCTCCTCCTCCTCCTCCTCCTCCTCAGCCACCATTTCACTGTAGTCACCTGTATTGTGAACAATTAGAGAGAGAACAGCTATGTCTAAGCAAAACACATATGTGTACATGTGTGCTTCAGACACCACAGACATGATGTGTTGGGTTGGCGCAATTGTGCTGCATACAGTACACAATACACCATCCCATACGTGTGTTTCCACACCATGTAGTTGTTCCTGAGGCACATGTGTATGCTTAGGCTTATCAATGATTGCATGTTTGCCATGTTTCTGGTCATGTTTCCATTCCACATGTTTCACCATCCCCTCCATTTCGGCATCTATGCCAGATATGTACACACATGCCTGTGGATGCCCACACCCTTACATCTGATTTTGCCATACACTGTATGTGTGCCTTGGATAGTGAATATGGCACATATTTGTTCAGGCATGTTATGTGCTCATTGCTACATGTGATTGACAGGGACCCATTGTGCAGCGGATGACAGGTGGCTTGCTCCTCTGCCCCACTGAGATGCACATGTTGCACTGTGTTGATACAATGACACACAAACATGACATGATCAATGGCCCTCACACTCATACAGGGGATGGCAATCACAGGTGCGGTGTTGGTGTGGTCACCGTTGTTTGTGGGTTTCATAGTTACAGATGTGTAGGGGATGGTTTGTGAAACAAAGTGTTTATGTTGACCAGGGACTTGTCAAACAAACAGGTTGGAGAAGGCTTTTTCACAAACATGTGCCACCAGGATAGCAAAATGAGGTTGGTTTGATCACACGTCTGTAAGTGTCTGTGCAGATGACAGATCTCTGAGGAATGCTAATAGTTCACCTGAACCTGTAGGTGCCGCTTAGTGTACATACCTGCTCGAGGATGTGCCGTATCTAGGGCCTCAGGAAGTCCACGCAGGTACATGTGTCCCAAACGTGTTGCTAGCTCTTGTTCAAGGGGCGACAATGTTGGTATAAAGGGGCCCCCCCCACCTGTGCCCATAGCATGCTGTCTCTCTGCAAGCATGTGCTGACGTACCCCTCTTTTGATATCAGAGTACCTTTTTTTTAGACTTTCCACATCACGTGGGGGACACCCTGCCTCAGACAGTGCCTCGTGAACATCCTCCCACACTGCCATCCTGGTGGCCACTGGTGTGCGGCTGCTCAAACGCCCAAATAAGACATCATAATTTTCTATCACATGTGACAGTAAAATATGGTTCTCCCTGTCACTGAACCTTACAGCTCTCTTCCTCTGTGTAACAGGCACAGGTATCCTTTTCCTTTTGGCCGTTTGCCTGTACTCTACCTGCTGTGGCCCAACAGATGGTCCTGGCTGTTCCTGGCTAGGCTGTGAGGTGTGTGCCCTGGGTGTCTCACCAACAACTTGCTGCCCCACATCCTCCACCCCCTCACCCTGATCCTCTCTGGCGCTGTCCCTCTCCATCTCCCTCTTCAGCACAGGATCCTCGCAAATAAAACAACTCACCTGAACAGAACAGAACACAGACGAAAACAGAGGGGACAAGGGCAGTACAATACAGCACAGAGTCCAGAACACAATAGCACAGGTAACCTTAAAGGCCAAAAGGAAATATTACAACACCCAACAGTAATGGTAACAATTATTCTCTCTGTCTTGTGTGGCCTACTCCTATGGAAAACCGTCCCCTTCTAATTTGCTGTAGCTCTCTATCTCCCTCCTTTGCCTGAAGCACGTTCAGCACAGCTTCTTGCCCTATTAGTCCCTGTGACTGTCTATCTGACTTCTCCGTGTGCAGCACTCCCAACACAGCCTCTCTAGCTCTCTCTGTAACTTTCTGTCTGTTTGTGGAACTCCTCTAACAA
This sequence comes from Ichthyophis bannanicus, assembly GCA_033557465.1. Classification (NCBI taxonomy): domain Eukaryota; kingdom Metazoa; phylum Chordata; class Amphibia; order Gymnophiona; family Ichthyophiidae; genus Ichthyophis; species Ichthyophis bannanicus. The sequence goes on from CM066036.1 coordinate 379,344,179, forward strand.
CCCTCAACGTGTGCCACGTGCGCAGCCTTATTTATAGGGTTTTTGCACGCGTTTCTCTTTGCACATGCGCAATTGTGCAGGTATGGCGCTCGTGCGCCGTCCTCGTGCACGCTTACGCATGGGTGGCCATACGCGGACACACGCACATGCGCCCTGCGACACCTATTGACGAGTGACGCATGTGCGTCTCTGTGCGTTCTACGCATGCGTGTGGCGATGCGCATGTGCGTGACACCACGTACAGGCAGACACCCATGCGTAGATTGGCGCATGTGCGCCACGCAAGAGAGACGTATGCGAGCATATGCGCATGCGCGTTAGACGGTAGGGCAAAAACACCAACCCTATAAATGACCGTGCCATGCCTCTCCACGTTGTGGGTTGTAGGCGAGGAAGAGTAGGAGTGTGTTTTGAGACAGAAAGGAGGTGAATGCAAACAGGTGTATTTGTCAATTCTGTTCCTGTTGTTTGTAGTAGTTATTGTATTTTCCTGTCTGTGTATAGTGTTGTGTGCTTTTTGGTTTGTAGACTGCTTAGTTAGATTTGTCTGTGTGTCTGAGTGTGTTTGTGTAGTTGGGCGGGAGGAGTTAATGGCACATATCTTTCTTCAGTCATGTGTCCTGTGTAGTGGGCAGATGCTGCGGTTGCCGGACAGGGGAGATGGTGTCCATGGAGCTGTGGCACAGGGCATGGGTGTAGTCCCGCAGCAACTCAGTCCTGCAGCTGTGGGGGCTGTCCAAGCTGGTGCTGTTCGTGCACGGCGCAGACGGCGTGCCGAGGTGCAGGCTCGGCAGGAACGCCTCTACAGGCCCAGGGCCCAGCTCCAGGACATGCGAGAGGACCAGGTCATCTCCCTTTACCGACTGAGCACAAGGGCTATTAGGGAGCTGTATGAGGATCTAAGACCTGACCTCCAGTCCCTGACCAGGTTTAGTCAAGCTCCTTGCTGCTTTACATTACTTTGCCTCTGGCTGTTTCCAGTCATCTGTGGCCGCAGTAGGTGGTATGAGCCGCCCCACCTTCTCACGATGTCTCCACCAGGTACTGCGTGCCATGGTCAGCCGGGTGGGGAATTACATAGCCATGCCCCACACTAGGCAACAATGGAGGACCCTGAACCAGACCTTTGAGGCATTAGCCGGGATACCACACGTGATGGGAGCTATTGATTGCACACATGTTGCCCTGGTCCCGCCTAGAGACAGGGAGGTAGCGTTCCGCAACCGCAAACACTACCATTCCCTGAATGTTCAGGTTGTATGTGATGCAAATCTGCATATTCTGAATGTGGTCCCTAGGTTTCCAGGGTCCACCCATGACTCCTATATCCTGCATCACTCGGCAGTATTCACACAATTTGAGGATCACCGTTACGGGGACTGTGTATTGCTGGGTGAGTATGTCAGGATCACCTATCGGTTTATGACTTTCTACATGTGTGTATTTGTAGTACCATATGATGCAACATGTTTATATCAGAACAACGAGCTAATATTTGAGATATGTTATATAGAGGACTTCTGTACGTTTCAACTATTACAGCCGTCTCCAGGTCCATGTACACTACAAACATGAACCATTGAACATGATCATCCTAACAGTATATGATCATAACATGCACATGGTGTACATGTGAAGACACCCCTGTGCTTATGGCTCTGGTGTTGCTGATTTCCCCAAAATGTGTTTTGGAGGCACCAGCAAACATGTATGGGGGGGGGGGGGGCCTCACATACACCTGTGATACTGTTTAATAGTTGACTCCTAATTGTATGCCATTTAACATTGATGTTGTTGATAATCCATACAAGTAACCCATGTCATGTGTGTCTTAGTGTAACCCACACACTCTGTAATGCAGTTGTCACCCTGCAAGCCAAAGATAACATGAGGGGGTGTAGAGCAATATCTTATGGGTGATTTTTAAATTTTCTACACGCACAACATGTGTGCATATCTCTGTCCACACTTCTTGGCTATGTCACAGCTGGGTGGAAACACAACATAGGTGTTTAAAGTACCTTTGTGCACTGTAGATGCACACAAGTTAGTATCATCTTGTCTGGACATCCTCATATATGTTAACATTATTGATTTGTGATGGTTAAAGCAAGGGCAATACGTGGGTGCATACAAACAGGTTACACAACCAGCTACACAGGAGGCTACTTTGCGTATGTATATGTTTTTGGCCCTCACTCATGAGGGGTACAGTATGCATGTTTGACATCCACAACTTCCAAACAATTTAGATAAAATGGTTAAACAGCAAAGGATGGCTATTACAGTAATTTGCCACCAACACTGCATGTGGGAATGTACTGACACATATGGATATTTGTACCCTACACAACATGATGTGTATAGGTGATATTGCGTACATTGTGCCATAGCTCCCTGGCATACATGTTGGGGGGTGGGGGTGTCGGTCACGTAGATGTCAACATGTTTTTCAAGGGTTACTGTTCAGACATACACTTGGATTATGTGATCTGTGGATTGCTGTTGGAGTCTCACAGTGGTGGTGAGGCTGATGTGGACAGTAACTGCATGACAATATGCATGTAACACACACACACACACACAATCTGTGAAGGGATAGATGGACATGTTGTTTTATTTGTGATGTGTGTACGTGCTCGAGAGGCCATGTGCTCATTTGAAGTCATTTTCTGTCACCTTTTTTTTTTTTTCATTTCCAAATATACTAGTTGTGGTGTTGTATCGTTCAGTCAGAATGTGTTGTGCATTGTTTTGTCACGTGTATTCAGGTGGAAGTAATGTTTGAAATGAGCTCCTGCATTCACATGCAACATTTCTTTCTGCAGGTGATGCAGGATATGGGTGTCGCCCCTGGCTGCTGACTCCTGTGCGTCAGCCACGGACACGTGCAGAGCGGAGGTACAATGAGGCCCATGCCTCCAGTCGCTCAGTCATTGAGCGCACCTTTGGCGTGTTAAAGAGCCGCTTCAGGTGTCTGGATAGGACAGGCGGCGCCTTACACTATAAAGCACCCACTGTTGCGAGATAATCATAGCCTGTTGCATCCTGCACAACATTGCTCTCAGGCATGATATCCCTGCAGAGATTAATGAGGATCTGGAGGAGGATCCAATGTGCCTCCCTGAGCGTGCCAGTGCTGACACACGGGAGGGCACAGCAGTCAGGAGGAGGGTGATTGCAGACATCTTCTCATGTACGTATTAGTTATCTTCCAACAATAATGTTCTCTACTATGTGCGTAATGGTTAGTGAGTTTGATGTTTTTCTAAAGCTAGAATGTTGATGTCACACACCATGTGCATTTGAATCACAATGCCAACATCACATATAGGCATGAGTGTGACGCAATGAATGTGGGCAGGGCTCAGCAGCATTTGTTGGCAGCTGATGTGTGTGGTTGTTGTTCTTTTTTTGGGAAATTTGAACGGTCACATTCCCATCTAGTGTCTGCTTCTGGGAGATGCGGCTGTTGTGCACATGCAGGTTTTTGGTAAGATGCTATGGTATGAGCACAGTATCTGCCATATGGTGTGATTTACACGTTGTGGGTTTGTCCGTGTTTGTGAACATTTGTCCTTTGGGGAGTGTAAATATAACAACAAATAGTGTGGGTTTGGTGGTTGTTCAGCTCCTCTGACATGCCTATGTTTGTGTTCTCATCATGTGTGTGGCACAAAGTCATACATAGCAGAGTACACATGCTTAGTGCAACTATGTCTGGATGGTAATAACTATGTCTGCGGACTGTAAATGTAAACCCTACAGTGTGTACACATGTACTGGTACACAAGTAGACATGACCTGGATCTGTTTAGGGATGATGACCTGCCATTGGCCATCACGGGGGTGGGGTTGGAAAATGTTTCCATTGAAGAGTATACCGTCACTGCAGTGATGCATGTCTACACACATGGTGAGATGACACAGGCCAAAACAGCAAGGAGTGTGTAGTGGTAGCCAATTTGAGCCATATATGTGGGAGTGGCATGTGGTATTACAGGTTTTTAATTGCGTACAGAGCATATCTCGCTAATGCTATCACAGCATCTAACATCATGCATGTGCTATAGGCTGTGTATGTGTGTAGGTCAGGAGAAAAGAGTCTATATGAGTAGATACATTGCAGACACGAGCAAGTGTCGGTTATGATGGCATAAAAACAAAGAGCTAGGGGACAGGTATTTCTCTGGCCTACACATCTGGGGTATGCATGCTTTGACATTGTCATTGACACACAGTGTGATGGCATACAGCCATCATGGTTTACTGACAGACAGACAGGTGTGTGTGTTGTTGCCTACATGATGGCAATTTGGCAAACTATTTGGGCATGTCATCTGAACATAGGTGTCATTATTACTGCATGTATGAGATGTATGCAGCAGGATATGTAATTGAACAGTGGATACAGGAGGTCCTCCTGCATATTTCCTATGTGTTGTAGCAATTGTCAGTGGGTTAACATACACAATCTGGTCACCAAAAAACAGGGACAGGGGTCAATGTTGGCAATATGGTGAGTCACTGGTATTATTACGAGCTTGGCATGAGGTCGACCCATGCTGGTAGCACACACATCTATTTCTGTGTGTGTAAACGGACAGAGAGTTAACACATGAAAGTGAGTGACATTATGGACAACATAGAGATAGCCTACAACACCTCCCTGATGCCTATTACATGTGAGACATCTGTACATTGTGATAGACAGCAGTCACTCAGTGTGTGATGTTGTGGGGTCTGACAGCTGGGGGCATGAAGGTGCAGTGTCTGATACACAGCTCGACCATGACATATGTTGGCTTTTATTGTGTCTCCAAATGCACAGGACATACTTTTTACGGATACTGATTTTGAGATGCATTGCCATGTGACTCTACCTCCTGGAAGATGCAGTGATTTTGGGTAGGTCAATCTACATAGACATTGTGTGTGGCTGTGGTCATGTGAATAATATGTCTTCTGAGATTTCTCATATTGGGCAGATGCTTGTATTTCCTTTTTTAAACCTGTGCCTCACTAACCCATCTCTCTCTGTGTTCAATCATATCCCCATGTGCTTGTGTTCAGCATGTCCTCTGGCACTGTCTCAATGCGACATGTACAACATACATGCATGTGTGTGTAGGTTGTGGTTTGGTGTAGTTTACCACCACTTTCAACTACCCAAAAATGTACTATCAGACAACAAAATGCTATCATAACATGTTTCCTGGGTATTTATATCTACAGACATCCACCTGTGCACATACAGGCCATGTGTTAGAGATGGGACACTGAACTTTACATACTGTGTGTGTGGCTGGTTTTATAGGTTGCATGTGTGATGATGGATTGATCAGACATAGTACATTTTCTTCTGCTGTGAGGGGTCTGTGCACCTTCACATAATTGCCAGCAGTCATAACTCATACATAGGGGGGTTTGCCCTGTGACCATTATCTGCATGTGGTGTGTGCTGTGCTTAGACATGTGTCTGTTGTTTACAGTAAGCACTGGTGTGCAACTTTGTTGCCTTTCAGATATGAACATGATGGTGATATGTTTCAACAGTGGTTTGACCTTGTGATTCTACTCCTTTTGATGAAATTGTCTCCTTTCATTGTGATGTAAGCTGGCTGTTTCGGGGCTCAAGGGCTTGATGACATACACCTGTTGCAAACACAAGGTGGGTTTCACCTTTGTGATTTTGATTTGTGCAGTTGTATCTAACTGGTGATGATGTCATGTGTGCCTCCAGTGTATGTTAGATTTCCTGTATGCTCACATTAACAGATGCATATTGTGTGTAGCTATGAGACACTTGTGTGACATGAGCATGGACATGACCATATCCATGTGCCACACGTGTCTATGGTTACCATTACTTATGTTGGCCACAACGTTTGTTTTAGTATTGATATCAGGTCATGTTTGCCTATGTATCCCTTTATTCAGAATTTAGTATGGTGTGACGGTCTGACATTTGTGTTGATTTTGAAATGTGTCAAACAATAACATACTTATCCTCTCCTGACACAGCACAGAGGACATACCAGACACATCTCTTACAGAGCATCTGTTGTCACCACCAACCACCTGATGGATGACAGAGCACCATGCAACTCTTTACCACAACATTTCCCCAGTGGATGTTTGAGCTATGAGAGTGGATCAAATGACTGCGAAGGACAGTATTACTCTTTACCTGCTGATTTCCCCATGACAGAGGTGTCGAACGCAATGTTGATGCTATGGCTGGGTAGTGAGTGATGCTCAATGTAGTGGACACACATATACTTTGACGTAATGTGCCATATTGCACACTGACACGTGACTATGCATGGCCAGAGTTGATATTAAAACTGTTAACGTAACCTGATGACTTGCAGATACTATATTGACTTTGGACACTGATCCGCCCTTGTGCAGCAGCAACTGACATGGACAGTGTAGGTGCTACATTCAGACACAGTTGAGCTTTACAGGACTTTGTTCCAAGGGTGTGTCATAGCACCCACGATATGATGCTGGTTTCCTTAAAACACCCATGTTTTTGGCATGTGGCTGATGATGGCCCACTCCTCTTGTCAACATCTACCTGCTTTCCACCTGCACATGATACCGCCTTTACCTCCACAATGCTTTCGAGCACACCGACATCTTGGACTGATGTTGTCATTGACCTAATGGTTTTGAAGGTCATGTGCGTCATCACTGTATCATGTTCCAATGTGACTGTTGCTTGTGCATATGACTGACTGTTTGTGAGACACAGCATGTGGGGCTATGACTTATGTGTGGTTCACTGTAATATGTTTTTACAAAATGTCCTTCTTCACATGCTACATCTTGTGTTTGTTTACTGTGCATACATGACAGTGTGCATATATGTACAGACCTTCCATTTGCCATTTACACGGGCCAGATTATGCCATGTGTTAGGGACACTCACATTGCCACATTATGTTTGTAGTGTGGCAGTGTGTGTGACCGTTCTACTTCTTCACTTGTGCATTCCATGTATCATGCTATATGTGACAACACAGTGTCTACCCAAAATGAAAGGGCAGGGTGACCTCCTTGATGGTGTTCTATGTGCATTGTTCTGCAGGATGTTTATTTCGGATTATTTCTGTGTTCATGTGGCTGTGCTACCTGTTACCATATGCTAATTGTGATGTTTATGCTTGGTTTTGTCCACATTCTGACTGGTTTTTTTGGTAGATCAGGCATTATGATGTGAGCTTACTCATTACTTGTATTGCATGTTTAGTGACATGTAAAACATTTGCCAATATAGGTTTTGATGTGTGTCTGACTCCTGTGTGGTCAGATGTGTATGTTTTGAGGGACAGATGAGGTGTGTTGGGTCCACAGCATGCAGTGTCTACTCTGTACCTGCACTCATATGTTGTTAACACATTTGCGACAAACAACAACAGGTGTGGGCAGGGGGGCTGCTGCCGGGTGCTCAGCATGCACCTGATGCACATTATATCTGGAGCCTTTAATGTGTGGTCAACAAAGTAACCTTACTGTAGGAGGTGGATTTGTGAGCTGCTAAGGGTGTTTCCCACTTTCACAGGGGATACGGTCAGCCTTCATATTATGATGCCACTGTCTACACTGTTTGTGATATGTTAAGAAAATAAATATATGTATTTGACAGACATTTTCTCCGTCTGATGATTGATCATGGTGACAAACCTGGACTGCAATGTGGTGCCTTTTTATCAGTCCTAACTCCTTGTGACCCACAGAGTACATTGTTCTCTTGTCAATGTCACTGTATGTAGATGATGTGGTATAATTTTGCAACGTAAATGGGGGGGGTTTGCCAGACTTGCCCTACGACACAGGGAGTGCTAATGTGAATTTATCACTGGTTGTTTGGGGGCAAAGCCACTTTTATATTCCCTATGTTACTTCTAGACTATTTGATCGTACTGTCCCTTTTTGGGGTCCTTTACTGGTCATGTACATGGTGCACATGTGCTCACATCCTTGCACAGTGCCAGCTGTGTATGTGGCAGCCATATGGCACATCACTGTGAATGAATGGTTGACATACACACACACCCTTTGGGTTATTTGTGTTACAGTTTGCTCATTTTTCGGTTTGTGGGATTGTGTACAGTAATGTGTTTGAACTGTGTAGTTTGGGGTTTATCTTCCGATTGTTTGGTTCTTTGGCACACTGGCTTAAATGCCACCATTAGGTAACAACAGGTTCCTCACCTCTACACACACCATTCCCTCTTTGCACTGTACAACAGGGTGCATCCTGTGTGCTTCATCCCCTTAACATAATTCGTTCTTACATAGGTCTCTTACTTTATGGTTTAAACATGCCAATGCACGTAGTGATTTTGTTTGGCTGTGATTATGGTGGTGTGGTGGTGCACCCTGATTGCATGTTGATCTTTATCACGCCACAATCATCATTATTCACCTGATCCACAGAGCGTCATGGGATGCCATGGTTTTATTTGTTATGGATTTCACATGCTGTATTCACTACAAAACATTCCCTTGTGTTGGTGCAGTTGTCCCCGATGCCAAATACAGAGTGGACATAAATATGTACAGGCAGAGCATGTGCATTGCTCATTATTTATTTTGGTGGTTTGCTTGTTCTGACACCCAGCAGGCGTTTGGGGTACTGATATGCAGTGTTTTTGTATGCAGCTTTTGCTAATGTGCTCAAATTTGCGGTTTGGCCTACGTTTTAGGCATGGCCATTTGTGGTGGGGGTAATCGGTGTGCTCCCTGTCTGCTGTCTTGGATTTGTATGCGTGTCCTGCAGTGGTGCGTTTCATTTGTCTGGGTGTCAGATCTGTGGTGATATGTTGTATGACCACATAGTACCCTCATGTGAGTTGTGATACATCCTTGTGTCCAGCCTATGTCTGGCAGCTGTGCGCCCATCTTACCCAGATGTGCATGCTGCTTCCCCACATCGTGAACTCCATCATATTCATGCATTGCAGCTTGCCCTGCTTGCCTCCCCTGTGTGTGCTCAGCCTAGCACCTGTACTCCACAGTCATCCTGATATTTCAGTTATCCTGCCATTGCAGCCACCTCTGCTGGCCACATCTTCCCATCCTCTGTCACACACAGTCATTACAACATGGCACATTTCCATCACTCTGTGCATGGATCTCGTTGGCCACAACATGTTTGTCCATTTTAATGGCTGTCACATGGACTGAAGCTGATATCTGCATTCCATCAACTTATCTACGTTGTTCTTGTAGTTTAATATTGTCGAAGTTCTCTGCTCTGAGCAGTGTTCATGTTACAGTTGTTTTTGGCACATACGTCTTTTAACATTCAAATTGTGCAATGTTGCTGTTGTTGCCTAACATTGCTGATTTCACCTATACATCCGTAGGGCATCTTCTGCCACACCTTGGATTCACACAGCTTATGGGGTGCCTACGATAGTGCCTTGGGAGTTGGCAGACTTTAAACATGGCCTCAGGTAGATATTAATGGTTTGCTTTGCTAACGGGATATGTAGAGGATGTTCCATCTGATGCACCGTAATCTGGCCAATAATATATGGCACAAGGGTGTAGTTCTCTTTAGATGGACGCACGGATTTCTGTACACTTTCACACAGACATGGAACATAACTCAGCTAACCTGCTGTCCAGAAAATAGTAAACCATGACCCTGCAAACATCATTGACTGTCTTCAACAGTTGTGTACGCATACATTACATAGGGGTATGTTGTTTTTCCACCACACCTTGTATGTAATGGGCCTATGCTAGTTTTGGGAATTCAATATGCAAAGGGAAATAGGGCATTTTTCCCCGATAATAGTGACTCTGATCCCCTTCGTTCCATATCTGTCCCCGGGGCCTGGTTTGCAGCACCTCCTAGCTAAATCAGTAATGGCAGATGCAGGTCTGCCATTGATGATTTAGCAAGGAGGGGGGGAGGGGCGGCAGACAGACCCAGGCGACTGCTTACAATGACATTTACTACTACTCGGCACCCCTGTTGATATCAGTCACCAAGGGGCTGGCTACAGCCCCTCACTACTAAAACAAGGATGTCAGACCAGGGTCAGCATCACACCTACTTACCATTTCCATACCTCACAATGCCACAGTGCTGCCATCAGAAAACAGTGCTGTGACCTTTACCTGCCTCATAGGGCACCCTACATGGCGCCCCATCGGCCACGCTTTCAACAACATTGTACAGTGCCATGCGGGGACAATCCATTTACAAATGTGTCATTTGAGGTAAC